>OY728125.1:1610053781-1612453781 GCA_963277665.1 Viscum album
TTCCATGACCAATTGCATAGTGTTGATAGTGAACACACAATACAATATATACACTCAAGTAAAAAAACTACTCTTCGTCACCACCATCACCCACATATAGAAAAACCCATTTTCACATCAAACTATAAAAAAATAGATTCCAAAAAATGGATCATTAAGAATCAAATAGTTATAACAATCAACACAAGGGGAAAAATATCATGTTGAAATAAAGAGGGCCTCAAAATTAATTAAAATATAGTATTTATAATGTTCTAACCATGAATTTTATATAAAACATTTATCAGAATACTAGTCCCATTCTATATCAAAATACAACACTGCAGACATCCCTTTAAAATCCTTTAAAATCTAACATGCACTTTGAAAAAAATGAATCAAAATTCAACAAACACCATAAAATCCATTTCAAAAATCCTTATACCAATCTTATAAATTCTTTGACCAAAAAAATTTTGATTTCAATCATGATACACATAAAATTTCATAGAAAACCCCTATATTACATGATCATTAAAATGAAATAATTTAGAAAGAGAACATGGAAATCATATATATTTATATATATGACTTTAATAAAATGATATTCAAAAATCTCATTGAAACATTAAATTAAAAAATGAAACGATTTTATTGAAATGCTTACTTCGAATAAATGGAAACCAGTAGAAAAAATATTGCCTCCAATAGAAACAACTCTAATAAGAAATAATATATCATCTATAATCCAAAATTCACCAAAAACTTCTGTTAGACCCATCTAAACCCTAATCCCAATCATACAGAATGAATTATGGTTTTGGGGGAAATGAGGGACCTAGGAAAGAAGAAAGAAATAAAAATAGAGGAGAAATTAGGATATATTCTCCAGGTAATCACTTGAAAATCCCTAAAAACAATCCATGAATTAAATAGGTAAGAATTTAGAGCTCCAAATTGGATCCAATGACTGATCAGTTTCCTATGGGAGATTAAAGGGTTGAAACCCCTCTTAAAATAAAAATGCAATTTTGGTAAAAATCACTCTATAGGTAATTCTAGGTAGGCCATGTGGTTTGGCCAAATAGTTTTCCAAAATCTGCACCAACCATGTTGAAGTTCACCTACACACAAAACAATATGAAAATTTTTAAGAAGATTTACATGGTTTAACAAACTATGTGGAGATAGAGAAAGACACCACTATCATCATGATATATCCCTTTGCAAGGATTCCAAATGGTCACCCCTAACAATGCAAGTAAATCCTACTATATAATAAAAACCAATAAAACTATAAATTCCACAAAAAAATTATCTAGACTCATGGTGACCGAAGATAATATAAAATAACTCAAATTAAATGATATAGTGACATGCAAGCTTCTTAATACTCCCTACCATGACACATTCTACACTAAGAATGTTTCTAGAAAAAAAAGACTGTGACCAATAATGAATGTTCCCAAGATGCACAAAATAATAAAAATCATCAAAAAAACTAACCTCAACACTCAATGAACATAATACTCAAAATAGAAAAACTGATCATCCATAGTGTTTTCAATGAATTATCAAACACCATCAAAACAAAAACATTAAATCAGAAGTCCATGAAGAAATGGAGTCCTAACATGACCTCCACTCCATAGAGAATTCCCCTAACATGGTGAAACTAATGGAAACTACTAAGATATTCTTACTAAAACCAATTGAACAACCAGAATAGAAACTCACTCTCAAAGTATAAAAACTTCCAAACCAAAATAAGGAAGAGTCAACCATGAGCAGCCTTAATGAAATGACATGATCTATATCTTAATGATATACAACACATGGATAACCTCGGGTTACAAGGTAGATATTCCTCTCATTGTTTATCCATAATATCCAAATTTAGATACCTTCTAGTGAATAATATCAACAATTAAATCATCCACCTTAGTTATCCAATCATGAACCCATGGCCTTTTTAATTTCCTTCTAGTTAGTATCTCAAAAGCATAGCACTAAAAACCCGAATTATCCATAACCAACGATAGAGGTCCACCCAATAAAAAAGTAACATAAAAAAACTCTATCAAAAACATCCAAAAATGAAAAATGCATGAAAAAATGAAATAAACCCCCATAAATAAGATACACTCAATAAAATACACATCCATAAAAATCCAAAATCATGATAATAAATAATCCCCAATCGATCAATCCATATACAAACATATAATTAATGGTCCAAAATAAAATTCAATAAAAGTATTAAATATGAGTCATATTCCCAAAAAACCAATTTAAGAAACCTTTAATGATGACCTAATTGGCCACAATATAGGAAAACCTTATATCATTTAAATAGGAATATTTATTGTTTCTTCGAGACCCACAATGGAAGTACACAGTAGATATATTAATCCTTTGGGAAGAACCCATGTTCTTGGAAGGCTGAACCTCATTCGTTTTCATTCCCAACACTAGTATATCCCACCTCGACTCCACTTAAACCAGAATATCCTTATTTCCATCCAAACAAAATATTACATCACCTAACACCAATTTCCCAGAATGGTATGGATCTACTTGAATTTCCTCATAAACAATATCATGAAAGGATATCAGTTCATACACATGTACAACTATAATAAAATCTAGTAAAATGTCACATGTAAAGAAATGGAATTTCTTAGTATCATTCAAAACCATCCCCAATGAGAATATGACCAACTATGAAAATTGATCAATATATTCCATCACTAATCGATAACCTGGATGAAGTCTTACAAGCTTGAGAGCTCTCTCTACTCTCACATCATCCCATTAAAACCGTTTGATAAATCTCATCATTAACAAATCCCAATACATACCCTATTGAATATGATGAGGTACCTTATAATCCAACCACACATGACTTTCTTAATCAAGAAAGATCGCTATATATCTCATCCATGAAGAAATAAGTGACCCGAGAAAACTGAGGATTCCCTCATTCCTTTCTAACCAACCATTCACTTACTTATAACCTAAACCAGCACATAAATTTGGAATATATAGATTCCATAAGTCTGTGAAGGGGTTTGAGAGCAAGGAATTGTCTAATTCTATCAATTTTCATTGAGTATTCTAGAATTTTGAGCTAAAGTTACTCTTTAAAATATATGGGATGAATTACCAAAAGGATCACCCTAAAAAAAATTCATGTAAATTCTCTTTGGATTATTCTATGAGGAACACCATGAAACCCCAATACATGAAAAAAAATAATTCCTGACACAAATCTGAAACCAAACAATCCAATCATAATAGAGGGATAAAATAAAAAACTAATAAGTCACAAAAAAATGATCAACATCACACTAACAAAATAAAATTTTTATTCAATGTTATAAATCCCCCCAATGGATTTTGAAAACACACTCTATTGTGACTATACATAAAAAAATACAAACCCAATTGTAAAATAATCCAACCATGATGGAACACATATCACCAAAACAAGTATCATTACAAAACTCATATTTTCCAATGTTCAACCATGAAAATGAAAACCAATTTTTAATCCAAATCCCCTTTCAAAATTTCATAATGAAATCAACAATAAATATAATATTTAAAACATATAATTTTTTCTTTTTAAACACATTATAAAATGACAAAAATGGAGATAAACACATAATAAAAAATTTATTTAAAAAATAGTATTTTATCCCTTTTCCAACAACCGATTTAAATAAAATTTGAAATTAACCATTTAAAAAAATTCTTCTATTTTTTAAAACAGTCATTAAAATAAAGCATCAATTAATTACTATAGAAACTATAAAACATGTTTCATAATTACCACATACAAATTACATAAAACCCCCCTCAATGCATCTCTAATAAGGGAATGTAAGTTGAATAGAAATCTAGAACAATGTAGATTCAAACAAAATCCACCGAAAAAGAAATTAGGTCATCAATAATATAGTTTTCTGGGTTGGGAACCCATGTTCTAACCATGACATAGGATCTATAAAGTAAAAAAACCAAACCACATGGGAACAAAATGGTTGGAAATTCTATACCATCAAATAGTGCTGCTCAATTTATCCTCCTTCCCACCTAAAAAATATAAAAGAAACCTGAAATCACTTATATAATAAAAATGGATAAAAAACCATCAATTAACATTAAAATCCATTAGAAATAACTAGAAAACTCAATTTCATAATTCAAAACCCATCTTCCCTAGGATTTCAGGAGGTTGGGCATGATAAAGTGAAATCTAGACTATCATTTCCCTGACCTCTTGGGACCCCACAACCTTAATCATCGTTTTACCATGAAATTACCAAACATATAGATGGATACTCTAGAAAGATAGGCTCTCACCAAATAAACCAACCCTCTGGTACAATTTTTTTAATAAACTATCTTTGGATTCCATCCAAATGGCATCCAACCCCACTCTCCACATGGAATAAAGGAAATCATTGATCCCCAAGGGAAGGTAGTTAGTGAATGGGTGTCATAAGAACCCTAATTATGAATGATTTCACCCTTAATTAGAGTTAATATATAAAAACATTTTCATTGTATTGGATGTAACATCCTTACATTGGATGCCCATATAACATTGACAAAGTAATACTTTTCATGATTATTTTAATATAAATTGTAATGTTTATGAAATTTAATTGATTAATTATTCTAATATTTATGTGGTTCTATAATTTTTGGTATGATGTAATATTTGATAAAAACTAACCAAAATAAAATAATTTAGTTGGATACAAAGGAAGGATATAATTACCCCTATTTTCAAACAAAACTATTACACCATTTTTATGATAAACAACATAATTGAATTGTGAAACTCATATCCAATTGTTTAGTGTCTTGTTAATATTAGGTATATACATGAATTTTATATAATAAAACATTAAAAATTTCAATTCTATATTATATATCTTTTTAGTGTCCGTTGCATTATACTTATTACAAGTAATCACCTAAGGATATGCATCAATGGAATGGGTGAAATAAAATCCTAGTAAGAGGGTAGAGAAGGACATGAATCAACACAACATGGGTGAGAATAAATATATTATTCATAAAATAATCATAGAATCACTGTCATAATCATGATATAAATCTTTAGATAGAGGCATTAGATCATGAAATGCATAAAAATGAAACATAATATCTTAGTAGTCAAATACAAAAACATAGCTATGAACAAAGATATAATCTTGTTCATGCATAAAATATATTCCCAATAATATAATAATAATTGTGAACAAATATAGAATCATTTTCAACTATATTACACATCATCTAATTATATACATCACATTACCTAATGAATTGGAGCACTATATAATTCCGGGTTCTCCTATCACATTATAACATTTACAAAATCATGTATGACACATAAAAAGTATATCAATAAAATTCAAGAAGTAACCCATATAAATAAATTGTTTTTATAAAGATATAATCAATACTAAATAAACTTGGGGATCCTAAATGAAACATTTAATAACAAATTTGGTTTATGATTCATCATTTTTGAGCAAAGAAGAAAAAACTCAGGAGGAGTCAAAATGTGTTTTGGAAAAAAACTAGTTATTTTTTGAAATATTTAGATTTTAAATGAAAAAATACTTTATCATATATATCCCAGAAAATAAATGGTATGGATAATGAAAATATATTTTATAAATATTAAAAAAAATCTACTCCGAAATTTGTTATGAATGGGGAATATCCCAAAGAATATGAGTTGGGTTCGAGAATCCCCTTATTGTATGTATGAATGATTTATTCACATTAATATCCTAGATAATCAAATTAGATTTATTAATATCTAAATTAAAAAGATCTTGAACTTTTATTTATTTGTTATAATGTTATTCTCTTTGTTTATTACCATTTTTTATGAGTTATTTAGTTCAATTTCATTATTCCAGGAGTGTTCGATTTCTTTAATTTCATGATTGGTTCACCTATATACAAGTATATAAGTTCATGTAAAATGAGAATAATTATTTGTAATTGAGATTATATATTATTAATGAACATATCAAAGTTTAAATTTCCTTATATCTGATTTTTTTATATGAGATTGATTCATTGAATTAAACATTAATAATAAGTATTTAGTTTATTTTGGTAGTTTTCTTGTCTATCCTGAAATAATTGAATTTTGTTAATCATTAGGTCTATTAAATTGTTTCAGAATAATAAAAATCAATAATAGGAATATTAAAATATGTTTTAACCCTGAAAATGGATTTATAAACAACCTTGAATGTGTTAATGGAAAATGAAATCTCATCATCAACGGAGGCAATAAATCATCACACCACAAACATTATTTTAATTTTTATAATAAAAGGAGTGGATAAGACGTTTGAATATGGATATTCCATTAACACAATAATATTACACTATATAATTGATACTGTAGTTATAATTCCTCTTTGTATAGGGTAGGTGGGGAGATAATAAGAAAACAAATGAAATTAAAAATGAATTAAATAGGATTTTACCGCATGAATTTATTCTCTTTGATAACCTCTATATATATCTAGGGTTAACTCTTTCGTTGAGACAAAATGCTCTTGGATGTGTGGAAGAGGATTGGGAAGGTAATTATGTAGAATTTGGTCAATCTACATGTCTTTAGAGGTGTGAGGAATGTTGGTGGTATTTATTAGGGGAGAAGAGGGTATTTTGATTATTATAATCATTATTTTATTATTTTGGATCAATATTATAAATAGTGTTGATAATTATCAAGAAAAATATTAAATAATGAAGGATATTTTGATATTACTATGATTACATTATACATAAATCATATATGACATAAAAATTTATGTATTTGTTAAATACTATAAATTATCACATTTTACAATTCAAAAAAATCAACTATGTAACAAAAATATCAATAAATAACCCTAATAACTTTTGGATGTGTATAAATCCAAAAGAAAAATCTATTTTATGAAAATAATTTCCTAAATATGATAAATTTAATTTTTAAATAAAATCAACATTTATTAAAAATACAAATTTTAATATTATAACTGATTTTATGACGCTTTGAAAAATAATGAAGGTCTCATAAAATTACCTTATAATTAAATTAGAAATAAATATTAATTTATGAATCAATTATATGAATATATAATATCATTTAAATCATTATATTCTTTATAAATTTTTAAATTAAAATTTTCATTTCAAAAAATTCATAATTCATAATTTATCATTTTTCGAATATTAATTCACTAATGAAATGATATAATTATATAACATTATCATTTATAAGATTCATAAATTTTATTTATACCTTCCTAGGTGAGGTTACTATTCTATTGGTTGGATTGTAATTCCAAATGGGCATGTTACTATTCCAAAAATCACATTATTATTCCATCGGTACATGTTCCATAATTTCTATAAATACCACTTATATTACACATATGATAATAATGTTTTAATTGGGTTCTCTATTATATATATTTGTTTTATATCATATAACATAATAATAAGAAGGGAAATTCAATTGATAAATTTTTGGGTGATTACATACTTTCCCCTTCTGAAATTCCACCCACAAAAATTCATTTTACAAACTATATTGAATATAGGTGAGGGAACGTCTCCATTATTTCTTCCTTCATTTAAAATATCACTTATTCATAAACATTATTCTTCCCCAAAGCTTCAAAAATTTGTGTCATATTGTTTCCTATGAATTTGTCTCTATAGTTCAAGTATTTATGGGTTACTCTTCATACAAGATGCTATTCTCTAGTTGGATACCTATTGATTTAGTTCATGTGATGGGCCAGGTATGTACTTTCTGAAAAGAGATATATGAAACATTTCATGAACTTAAACTATATTTTGTAGAAGTGAAATTTGATTTTTTTTTCTCATATGTGATCCAGGATCTCAAAGGTAATAATATACCTTGGGATAAAGATTCCTTTCCTTCCAAACACCATGACCTTTTCCATAGTGGTATTTTAACAAATAATTTCCTTCAACATCAAACTGTATATCCATTCAATGGTTTCCAGCATTTCTCTTTTACTAAAATTGATAATATTTGATATTTTGTTCGACATCTTGAACCTTCTTTGTCATATCTTCCACAAGATTAGGTTCATGTATTTTTCCTTCACCAACATCATCCAAATAGGTTGGAGTTATATATTGCTTCCCATATATAGATTCATATTGAGACACATGAATACTCTAGTAGAATTTGTTGTGATATTATAAATAATCCAATGGTATATGATGATTGCATCCACCTTTGAATTCCATTGAGAAGGTTATACTTATGTCCTTGAGTTTCTGAATAGTCCTCTCAGATTGGCCATTGTTTTGGGGGTGATAATCCATGTTGAAATTCTCTTTAGTAATCAAATCATGTTAAAGAATTCCTCAAAATTTAGATGTGAAAATTGGATCAATATTAGAGATGATAAAAAGTGGAACACATGTATCCATACCACTTCCTTTACATATATTACAAGTATTTCTATGTGATAAATCTTCTTGAATAGCAATGAAGTTAGAAGTCTTGTTGAGTTGATCCAGCAAACCCACATTTCATTGTTTCCTTTTGAATTCCCCAAGATACAATTTAAAAAATCTAAAGTGACGTTTTCCCAATTCTATATGGGTATACGAAATGGTTTTATCACCCCATTAGACTTCTTTCAACCTTATTTAACTCGATGACATACCAACCACCTATAGATATGATCTATAATATCCTTTTTCATATTGTCCCACCAAAATTGTTCGTAATGATCATAGTACATTTTGGTACTTCAATTATGGATGGATAATGTAATATATGGGAATTATAAAATAGATCCTTATTTATCTCTAGTGATAAAGGAACAAAAAAATCATTCCAAATCGAATCACTCCATCATCATTGATGTGGATGACATGTTTATTTTCTACCTTCACTACATTCACCTTCTTTTTTAACCCTCGATCGTCCCTTTAAGCTTCCTTAATATTATATTGTATAGATAGTGGGGAAATCATTTGTCTAAGGTGGTATTTATTCCCTTACATTATGATTTCCAAAAATACTTTTTTATATCCATAAAGATAGGGTCTTTTTTAATCCCCATCATGGATAGAGTAACAGGTTGTTTTGGGCTAAGAGCATCTACTACATTGTTCAACTATCCTAGATGGTAGTAATAGAGAAATAATAGTACTTTATTAGGTCTAAAAATATCATTTGGATCATATTATGATCCTTATATGTGATTATAAACTTTAGACTCTTGTGCTTGGTATATACATCACCCTTCTCACCATAGAGGTAATACCACCTAATTTTTAAGGAAAATATCAACTCGGCTATCTCCAGATCATGTGTCAGGTAGTTCTTATCATGGATCATAAAATTTCATGATGTGTATACTAGGAATTTATCATTATTCATCAGTAAACAAATCCATTTATTTCATTGTAGAATCACAATATATCACAAAACATTCTCCACTTGTTGGTAGTGTGAGTACATGTGCAGTGATTGATGACATCTTTATCCCCGAGAATATTTCCTCAAATTTTTCATTCTTGAAATACATTAACAATTTCTATGTTAAAATAGTTACAGGGTTAGAAAATCATGATAAATTCCTCACAAATAATTGTTAGTACCCAATAAATCTACTAAAACTATGTATTTTTGTGACCCTATGGGGTCAGGTACTTTTTTCAATTTCCATTTCTAATAACGGAGCCAATTAAATTTCCTCACTATTGATCATGTTCCCTAAGAATATGAACTATTGGATCCAAAATTTCCACATTGTGAACATTCTATACAATTTATCATACCGTAATGTCAAAATATGAATACTTATATTCTTTGTATGTTTCTATTACTCATGGATTGTTTGAGAAGATCCTCAATAAAAACTATCATAAATTTTTAAAGAATTCTCTAATAACTCTATTCATCATGTCCATGAATATTTCACTTGAATTTGTAAGTGTAAAGGTAATCACTTAAAGAACATAGTGCCCATACCTTGTACAGAATGAAAAAATTTCAATATATTCTTTCTTCACCTTTAGTTGATGATATACAGAACAATAAACCACCTTTGAGATGTATTGTGCTCATCATTATTGGGGAAAAAATTCATCACTATTTTGAAGAGGATACTCATTCATTGTGGTGATCTGGTTATGCTCCTGGTAATCAATACATAGACGCATTGATCTATCCTTCTTCTTGACAAAGAGCATAGGTGCTTCCCAAGGAGATGTACTAGGGCGTATGAACCTTTTTTCCATATTCTCTAGAAGATAATTATTTTACACCTCTAGTTCGATAGGTGAAATCCTATAAAGAAATTTTAAGATAGGACTGTAATTAGGTATAAGTTCTATTTAAATCTCTATCTCACAATCTGGGAGAAGTTTGGGTAACGATTACGGAAATACATCAGTGTATTCCCTTATAATGGGTATTTCCTCCTAGTTGATAAATTCTGTTGACTCAATTATTTTAGTGAGGTATCATTATCATTTGGGTATCAACACCCTAACAGTTGATGTATTTTACAAAACTGATTCATGGTTATCCTTGTATTTTTAGGGAAGCATGGGATAACTTGGAATACATAAATACTTTTTCTTTTCCCAATAGTTGATCTGTCTGTTGTATAACTAGAGAAAATATATGCCCAGTAAATCATCAAAATTTCACTAAAGGGGGTATTACAATATTCTCTTATATGAATCTTCCCATTTACCCCAATAGAAGAAAAGTATAATAATTTTTTGGTAATGATCGCACCACTAGGTGTTTTTGTTGATATCTCTATATTATGGAATTAGTTTTTTGATTAAATAGTTATAGAAAATGTGAAATTTATAAAGGAATTAGTAGTAATAAAATCAAATAATACTTTTTAAATTCTTTACTGAATAATAATTATACATTGTATGACTTCATTTTCTTACACAAATTTAATAGAAGTGATGGTATAATCGTTCCATTTCTCCTTTAGATTTGGTGGTTGTTGAAGCCGATTACCCTCTAGGACTCATGGTTTGGTACACTGTCTTGCATTATTCTATTTCTCTCTATATTTAAATCATTTAACCATGGTTGGTTCTCTTCTTTCCTCCATCAAATTTTCTATATTTTTCATGGCTATCTGACATTCAAGCCTTTGGTGTCCTTCTCTCCAATACTTGATGAATTTCCACATCCCTTTTAGAAAATTCCAATGATGTTTCTTCCTTCATTTTTGGAGGGTTTTTGGTTGATATTTATTGCCCCCTTTTTCATTTTATACTATATCTTGAAACTCAAAACTTCATTTCTAATCTCCACAGCTTTGAGACCATTCTACAAACTTCATCTCCACTTTGAGACCACACTGAACAACCTCATCATAACTCCCAATGTCTCCAATAGCTACATCCTTTCGAATGTGTGGTTTTAAATCCCTAATGTATATACCTATTTTTCTCTCATAATTGATAAAAAACATTATGTGTACCTTTCAAGAATTTAGAAATTTTCTTCATAAGCCTCAACAGATTCACATTCATTTTATTCATCAACTATGTGAATTCTTTATCCATAATTGTACGAAGAGTTTGAGAGAAATAATTTTTGTGAAATATTTTCATAATGTCTTCCCACTTCATCTCTTAGATTTTTTCCATAATCTTGGTGTTCTTAATAAATTACCATTGTTGATAAGCCTACCCATCCAAATGATAGATTTGTAGATTCACCTTCTCTTTCTCAAAATAGTGAAGAACAATAAAGATCATCTCTACTGAATTGAACCAATATTCCCTAATGAGTGGATCAGAATTTCAACATAATTTGGGTGGTCAATGTCACATAAATTATTTGATTGTCAATTTATACTTCTTAAGTGAAGGTTGAAATTTTAAATTTTATATGCTATTGTTCATATCTTGAGAAATCCTGGAATGTATCCCCATGAAATTTTGAACTCCACCTTCCAAGGTATTAGGGATGTCATTCAGTAAGTCATTGCATTATACCTTACATGGATTGTTGGATTTTTTTATCTTTCTTCCCACTATTTTGTAAAATATAAATGGTTTGAACAAAACATATGTAAAGAAGTAATTAATCATTAATTTATTACATTGAGAAATTAATTCTAAAGGATTATCTTGTGAGATTCCTATTTTTAGAAAAAAAATTAGATGATTACATATACTTAGTCTCCTTCTATGGGTTTTCACTAATTTTCTCTAATCCTATTTCCCGAATTAACTAAATGGTGCTATGATAGCAACTATTATAAACATAATTTTACAAACATAACTATTAAATGATTTTTAAGATAAAAATAACAATAAAATTACAAAAATCAGGATCCCAATGTTTAATGACATGGGAAAATATGTTACATACATGAATTTTACATAATAAAACATAAATGTTATTTAATTCCTTATTCTATGCTTTCTTGGTGGCCTTCAAATTATATTTAGTTCAAGTAATCATTTAATGATATAAATCAATTAAAGGGGTGAAATAGAATCCAATTAATAGGATAGATAAGGAAAAACATATTTGGTATAAGATTCATCACACTTCTGTGAAGAATAAACAACTATAGTGGAGTCAAAATGAGTTTAGGAATGATGGGTTATTTGGGAAAATCATTTTATTTCTTATAAAATCTTTTTTTAACCTTCTATACCACATAAAATAAATAGGAAGAAAAATTAAATTTCATTTTAGAAATATTAAAATAATATAAAATCTAAAATTTGATGTGAAAGTGGAATAAACCAATGTAAAGGAGTTGTATTCTAGAATCCCCTTACCATATATACAAATTATTTATTCACTTTATTATCTTAGATAATAAAAATATATTCATTAATTACAAAATACAGAACCTATTATAAATGCATTTTATTTATTATAATTTTATTATGTTTTTTATAGATATTTTTGATGAGTTATAGAATTCAATTACATCATTCTGGGAGTGTTTGTTTTATTGGATTTCATTATCGGTTCACCTATAAACAAGTTTGGAAGTTCACATGAAATGATAATAAATACACAAAATTGAAATTATATCATACTAATTAACATCAATATGTTTAAATGTTCTTAAATGTCATTTTTATATCATGATAATTCATTGGATAAAGTGTTATTGATAAATCTTTAGTTTATTAGGGAATTTTTTCCATCTGTCTCGAAATTATATATTTTTATTAAATTTTATGTTTAAATATTAGTTATAGAATATTGAAAAATTATAATATTAATATTAAAAAATATATTAACCATAATAATGGTTTTATTACTATCATTTAAGGATGAAATGTATAATTAAAACTCATCATCCTTGAAGGTGAAAAATCAACACATCGTGGAGGATGTTTTGATTTTTTGAATAAAAGGATATGATAAAGATATTGAATATATATACTATATAAAAAAGTTAAAATTAATTTATATTAATGATAATACTGTTGACATGCCTCTTTGGATATGGGTAAGAAGAGAATGAGAAAATAAAAGAAATCAAAATATAACAAAATAGGATCATACCTATTGAATTGATTCTCATTGAGAACCTCTTTAAGAAACATGGTTTTGGTATATTGTTGATACCCACTTTTCTTGGACGTGGGTAAGATGCTTGGGAATGGAATTGGGTAGAATTTATACAAGCTATAGGGCTTTATAGGTGTGACGAGAAGAGGTGGTGAGGGGTGGTATTTATAGTTTGAGGAGAGGGGTGTTTTTTATTATTGTATTCATTATTTTATTATTTTGTATCAAGGCCTTTAATAGTATTGATTATTATCACTAAATATATTAAATAATGATATAGGATTTGAGATTATGGTTATTACAACATCAATACATCAACTAAGAATAAAAAATTCATGTATTTTTAAATACCATAAATGATCATATTTCATTATTCAAAAAAATTAAACTATTTTAGAAACATATAAATAATTCACCCTACTATTTTCGATGTTTAGAATTAAAAAATAGTCTCTATTTAATGAAAATAATTTTCAAAATATTATAAATTTTATTTTTTTTTAAAACACCATTTATTAAAAAATATTTATTTTAATATTATAACAGATTTTACGACACATTGAAAAATTAATTAAGGTCTTGTAAAATTACCTTATTATTAAAAGAAAATAAAAATATTAATTTATAAAAAAAATTATGATTTTTTTAAATCAATATATTAATTATAAAATTTGTGAATAAATATTTTTGTTTCACAAAAATACCAACACATAATTTATCATTTTTAAAATATATATTTTCTTACACTATTACATAATAATATCATATTTTCATTCATAATATACTTAAAAATTATTTATAATTTCATTGGTGACGTTATTATTCAATTTTCCTGATTACTATTCCTAATGGCCAAGTTACTATACCAACCGTCATGATATTATTCCACACGTATTGTTTTTTTTAATTTCTATGTATACCACTTATTTCATTTTTTCAATTATAAGAAAATTTTTTGTTGGGTTATATATGCTATTTATGTTTTTTATACCCTTTAAAAAAATTATAAGAAGTAAAATAACATTGAACAATGTTTGGGTCATTACAAAGGATGAGAAAACCAATTCACTATAAATGGGAAGAGGCTAAATAAATACCATGGGAGAAAAGCATAAAAACTTATAGAAGAGACATAACTCCTTCACCAAGATTAACAATAATGACACACTAAATTTTACCTTTCATTTGTATTTGATTCGCTATAGTACATCCATTATAATTATTATTCCATGAAAACAAAATAAAATTCATTGAAGATGCTGCATCAATTAAGTGTAGGTGAGGGAATCATGTAGTCTGGGATTTTTCAAAAACAACATTTTTTATATGTTTGAATGATGCTAAACAAAAGCACTTCTAGGAGAAAACCCATTTTTTCCATAGTCCATTATTCCCCCCAATCCTATTGGAGTATGATTGGAAAATAATACTACATCCTTTGTTTTTATTCTTATTTTGTTGGACCATAATGAAATAAAAAAAAATTGGAGGAATTATAATGAATTCACATATTGAAATATAAATTCAAATCGTGAAATAAATAAGAACATAAATGGTAAATTAAAATTCAATCCATATAAATCTTATACATCATGAAAGTGTTGCAGAACATAATTTAATCAATTGGACCTACACAACCCAACTAATGCATCATTGAAAAGGGGAATTTACGTTAGAATTAATTTTATTAGTAATTCCATATCATTTTGTTTATTTATTTATTTTAAGATTAAATATGAAATTATAAACCCATATTTAGCTTTTATTCCTTACATTATTGGTCCAAAAGACAAGAATTTCTTAAGAATCCAAAGATTCCTTGTTTTAGATTTTAATGTTAATGGGATTGAATAATTAAAATGTGTAATTTGATAATTATAGTGACGTATATATAATGAATTAATGTCTCATGGTATAATGGAATTAATTGATTCAGTAAATTGAAATTTCCCTACCATTTTCAGACATTTAATTTATGAAATGTATGTGGATTGAGTTTTCATTATTACAAAATGCCATGATTGATTATATAAAATTATATGTTACATTACCAAGAATATTTCATGACCAAATTAATTATATATGTTATTTAGAATATTTTTATAGTGATCTTCATACATGTCACATACCCGTATTTTCCTCGGAATTTATTGAATATATTACTATTAAAACCCATATATAAAATTACTAGGACACTTTTTTTATGCTCGTATACTTAGACCCACTATGATATCAATCATTTTTTATCCCATAGAATCCATGAATAAACTTATTATGAATTTACCAAATTAAAATTCATTTATATCCATAATAACCCACCTCTTTTTATATTGAATGCTGTTTTAATTTCTAGGTATGGGTGATATAGGATGTATTAGAAGAGGGGATGTAATATGTTATATAGAAGAAGTGTGGGGGTTATATTATATATATTTTTAAAGGTTCACAAAAAATTCATTTCAATATTATTGTTTTCCTTTCATAAAAAAATTTTGGAAGTGCTTTTTGGAAAATAAAAAAACATCATTACCAGACCTGTGATCTATTGATCGTATGTGGTTAAATGGTGTATGTGAGATTCCATTAAACATTACCATAAAAAACTGTAAGGAAAAAATTAATAGAGATAAATTTAGTATGGTGATATTCTTTAATTATACTTACATTGATCATTACATTACTTTTAGTCCGGTGGTGAGAGTTAGCATTTTAACAAAGGATATTTTCCTAGCACATTACAGTAGATATCATGTTGTATGATTTAGAGATAAACATGTTTTTTGAGCCTTAGTATTTTGAACATAAATCCATATGAACAATAATCCTCAAAGGAATCATATCCATATTTTGAAATCTTGTTTGGTGTTATGAGAGTTTTTTCTTAATGCAGTAGATATAGAAGTTCCTTTGAATGTATATAGGAAATTATAATGTACCCATGATTAATATATAACAGTACCCAAATTTGTATCCTATGTAATGAGAAAAAATAATGCATTGATTAGTAAATCATTACTTGATATGTGTTATTATAATAAATTGTGATATATGAATAAATAAAAGGAAAAGGACAATCAGTTCTCAATGGGAAAATGTAAAATATTTGGGTTGATTTTTTTATGAGTGTGATGTTGAATTAATGTTGTATGTGAATCTTGGAATGTTAAACCTAGTTGATAATCCTTTTATTCAATTTCATAAAATATAAATTTTAGTAACATTTTTTTCCTATTTTATTTATGTTGAGACTACATTCATGGGGATAATGAAGTTTGAAGTGTGGGGGGGTTGATAGAGTAATATTTTTAGGTTTATTTAATATGAAACACAATGTTTATTAAATTTAATTGATTAATTATGAAATTATTTAACTATTTTAATAAAATATGGATGGATATAGAGTTAGATTAAAAATGAACTAAAAGAGAAGAATTATGTGGGATGAAATGATGAGAAATGACTAAAAACATTTGAAGATATATTGAAATTATAGTAGTTTCATAGAAAATTGAATTACCAAGTCCAAAGAGAAAAACTATAACACTCGGATGATTTTATAAAATATTTTCCACAAATAAATTTAATTCTTAAATAACTTTCACTGTATGAAATCATGAGTTTAAATGAAATGTGATACACCATTGGTATAAAATTACTATTAAAAACTACCTGAATGTTTATTGAAAATAAATATAACTAACTTATGAAAAATTACAGTGAATTCATTGGACACAAATTGTTCATTAAAATATATATCAATTATAATGGGGATGATCCTATATGGGGTGCAAAATTGTGTAAGAGTTTCCCCCATAACCACTATCCTCTTCACCCATCTCTATGTTGGGTTGGAATCAAATTGTCTCCTTAGTGATTATTCTAATAGATATCGTGGTATGTCATGGCGCATCTCATAGTTTCAGTGACGAGGTATCGACTTTGTGGGATCGACCATCATCCAAGGTGGGGTGGTCAAGGACCAATTGTTGAGATCTAGGTCTCCTATAGTCTTTGAATGGTTTATGTCATGTTGATTTGGGTATATTGTGAGTACTTTGGGAGGATCAATATGGAATCCATGAGATTACTTGATTTTGGTGATGGGATTTTCGGTTCTGGATCAATGCATATGTGTGGCCATGGTAGTGGTGCCAGCGGATGCTTCGGTTTACATCAAAGCATTGGTGTAGGATTCCCCATATCTTTGTATGATAGTGGATTTTTAATTGCATCTAGTAATGGGGGTGTGAAGGTTCTCTGGTGGGGATGGAATACCATGGTAGACTATGGTTGTGTGTTAACTAGTGACGATGGATAGGGTTCTGTTTTTTGATGGGTATTTTTTGTGGGATCATTTGATATGGGCACTGTATTATGGGGCCTTGTGCCAATAGAGCTTTGGGCCATTCATTTATATGGAATATTGTCTCTGGTCATACGGTCTAGTGATGGATTTCCCATAACCCATTTTAATGTAATTTTTCATCGTTTTTTAAATAATGGGGCTTTCCCCCAACCCATTTGGTATAAATAAATTATAATTTCTTTTTGGTGTTAATAAATAATGTGAATTACAATTTCTATATGAAATTAATGAAATATAAGTGTTTTATTTTTAATAAAATATTTTTAATATTCAACCAATATATATTTTATCTATAGGTTGGGAATGACCAGTATTTGATGTATAAAAACCTCTATTTTTCAAAAGGGTAATTTTACTGCCTTTTAATAGAGAACCAGTTTTTTATGAAAATTTTAAAAAAATAAAAAAAATTATATTACAAAATAAACTTCCTCTTTTGAAGTGGGATATAAAAATTTACTTTGGATTTATTTTTTATATTTTTCTGATAACATTAATGTGTTGATGAATAATAAAAAAACAAGATTTTAATTTGAAAAACAAATCAACATAACAATTTATATGGTTAAATTATATTATTAAATGATTTTAATGTATAAATAGAATATATTTTTATTATTTAACATAATTTAGGTCATTTTCATTAATTCTAAAATGAAATAAGATATAAAAACATTTCAAAGTATTTCAATGTGTTATTTTATAAAATTCATTTTCTCATTCCGAAAAAGAGATTAATTTTATATTAATTACTAAAACAGTTGTGTTTTGAATTTGGAAAAATAGATTCCATATTAAGATGTAGTAGTTCCATATTATATAAATATCTCTATTTTATTTTTGGGAATTATTAATTGTAACATAAGTAATTTTTATTAATACGGTAAAAGGGTAAATTTGGTAAATAAGGGTAAAAATAATATTATAGATTTACCTTAATAGTTGTCATAAAATCACTGGGTTAGTATTTCTAGACCTAAATCATCATTGGTTTTAAAATTGTATCCTTTAGGAGCCACTTGGATGAGATTATAACATTTAATTTATTTTATTTAATGAAAAATTAAATATGTATTTCTCAAGTTTTAATAAATATATACTTTTTTATATAAGGTTATACTTTATATCAATTAGACTATAAATAATCATTTAAAAGATAAATATTTTTTATTTATAATGGTAATTTAATTATAATTTTTTGGAAATAAATAATTACCTTAAAGGATTATACATTCATCGTGCATAAATTATTTAATTGATGAGAAATCAAAAAAATAATTTTAATAAAAATGATAATAACCAACAAAGAACCGAACACTTGACATGATATTATTGGTACAATATATCTCAACAATAAGAATCCAATGGTAGAGTTATTTAACATTTAGATTCATATGGAAAATATTATGAATCTCATGATATTTTATTTCATGTGATGTTAAAGTTGTCACATTAATTTTTTAAAAAATAGATCATTTATAATGTTGGATTTTACAGAACACATATATTTGACTAAAATTATTATCCTAAAATATATAGGTTTAATCATTATTATAGTATTTCATTTTTATTTTTATTCAACAAATAATTATATTAAATAATTACACAAAACAAATGTAGTAATTCTTTTATTAATGGTGATAAAACATAAATGTGATTAAAAAATTAAAATAAAAAAAATTATATAATTAATATATAAATATATATAATATAAATTACTTTTACATATTAGTAATATATTAAATTATTTAGTTCAAAGTTAATGTGTTATCTTAATATTTTAAAAACCAATGAACTGAATAGTGGCAAAATGGACACTATTGACCGTTTAAAAAAAATAATGTTTTATTAAATTCATCAAAATCATAATAAGTTTTAAAAATAAATATAATAATTATGATATGGTCAAAAAATTTCTGAATTAATCATTTATTGTCTAATTGACAGTAAATAACTTAATGTTTCACCCTTAAAATATTGAAATATTTGTAACCATAGTTATAAATTATATAGAATAACTATGTGTAAATTAATATTATAAGGTTTTTTTGTCATAAAAACTTGTCTAAAATTTATTGGTTGTGGAGATTTCAACCTTATATCATCTCATATTTAAAAATCAGGATACTTTGGAGGTTTTTTAATTTGGTTTAATTTTATTATGAATTAATATTTTTGTCGATTCTATAAGTTCCTGTCACCTCAATTATAAAAGGGATCCCCTCCCTCAATTATTAAAATTATTTTTAAAATTCAAGATCAAACATCCCATAACCATTTCCTTTATCAACATTCCTAGAAACATTATAGATGTTATGGTCTTTTATAGAGATCAACTCCAATGTTTTAGGAAGAGACCTAGAGGGAGCTTGTCAAAGTAGAGGTAGTCATCTCCAACGATTTGTTCAAACTTATTTCTTCTTATACTTCCTCTTCATGGGTTGATTACATTATAGAGTAATAAATCCAGTATAAATTAAATACTGAGATATTATTATGAATATGTAATGATCATATTCCACCATCAATCTATCTTATGAAAAATGAAATCACCACGCGTGCGTATATACAACTTACCATCTCCATGATGTGGTGTAATCGATTTTTCACCAACACATTACCTGTATGGGTATAATTATGGAAACACTAACCATATTTGATTATTATAAAAATATATTTATTCTGTAAAAATATATACACCATCTGCATCGATACCAGTTCACAATTATGGTAATGATATTGTTGCTTGTTACTACGTACGGTCTACCGTCTCCGTGATGCAATGTGATTCATTCTACATGATATCCATTAAATAATGATTGTATAAATTTATATAGAATGACTAAATATGGTATATATTATATTAATATCATTTAGTTATTATATAACCAAGACCTAATAAGGTGAACCAAAAATTATTCGACAAAACATGCATATGAAAATGAAGTAGTTTATACCAAAAAATGAGTAATAATAAATTGTTATTAACAAGAAGGGGATAATATGATCATATATGATATCATAATAATTTCATTAATTCTAGAATATTTCAATGAAATCATTTAAATCATTATACTTGAGGTTCTAAAACATTCAATAAAAATTTTACCCAAGGTATGGGACAATTATTTTAATCTCCTTGTTATCCCCATTGTTTATACATTAGTATATATTGGAGTATATTTATCATACATGTCCATGTTTCCTAAATATGTATTCCAAAATATTTTTTTTATCATTATATAATTTTTTAAATTAAATTTTACCCATTGGGGGTTTTTATTAAATTCTTTAAAATGAATATTTTTCCATTTTTTATTTGAGGAACTTTTTGACTTATCTGAAAAAGGTACGAGAACAATGTTTTACATTAACTTATATGGAATGAATAGATATTTTTTTTAAAAATCCTTATTTCCATGAAGCATCCCTTATAAGATTTCAATTTTATTTTCAAAATAAATTCTTTTCATTTAAAATTTCGTGGAATTTTGAGAAATGGAAATGTTTTTGGAGAAACAAATATACTTTCCAAAGAATTAATTTCAATTTTTCTATCTAAATAATTTTCATCTAAGATAGAATTATTTATTAGGGTTCTGTTTCATGTATAGTATTCATATTGTTCGTAAGATTTTTTATGTTTATTATGGATTTTCATTTATGGAATCCATTTGTTTTACATGGATTATGTTTTGATAGAATGATATTTAAGAAAAACAAAATAAAAAATAAGAATGATTATTTGGGACACATAATAATGAATTAAATATGATATTGTTGGGACCTTTACCTCTATCCAACGAAATTGGTAAAGATTAATATTTCATGAGATAGAAATGGTTATAATGAGAAATGATCTCGATTGAGTAATACAATGATAGAATGAGGAGGGATCTTAGTTAAGTAATGGACTTTGTCCACTATGATGGTCTTGGAAATGATCCTTTACTAATATGTAATGATTATCTATTCTTCTGTGTATGCCATAAAATTTCATGCCATTGGTTATGACTTTTGGGATTACATTCATTGATACATATGAACTTTTCTGATTTATCCCATGACATGATATCATGATCATTCATGAGTTGGATAATTTTTTTAAAGGTAATATAATTTGGTCTTAGAATTATTACATGATAGATATATCCATTTTTTACCCTTACTGAGCATCTGATATCACCCTTTATAATGTTTTCCCCAAGGTTATGAAGAATGGTATTATGTATGATATGTCAAAATGGGTCTAGTTATGATGAAATAAGAAGGAGAAAATATAGATGCCTTATGAACAAATTTTTTATGTTTCCCATTTTCTAAATACGCTAATCCTATATGGTCCTTACATGGTTTTACTATGTTTTTTAAGGAATTTTATTCAATTTTGAAGTAATATATATGTATGTAAAGTATGGGTCATTATAGTTGCTTTTAGAGTGAAGGTATAGTTATCCTTTGAACACGTGGATGAAAAAACATTAGTAATAACCCTAAGGATATGTCGAAGTATAGTTTAACATCTTATTATTTTATAAATTATTATGAATAACCTATGATAAAACCAAATGATTCTTAAATTGAAATTTTATTATTGATTATGTGGTTTTCTCATTATGATTAGTGTTTTTTGAACTATGCTTCCAGGTTTTTGTCGGTGGTTGGAACCTGATTGAATCCTATCAATGATAAATGTGAGGGGTAATTCAATGATTTTCCTCTATAAATATGAAATGTTATGGGAGTCGTAATGAAAAATATTTTAGCTAGGATAAAACAACACTCTCAATCTAAGAATCATGCATGACTTCCAAATGAGGAAAGTAGGGAACAATATTCTATTAAGTCCTTCATGAGGCAGCGACCACATTTTTTAGATTGTCTTCTAATCTACTAGTTTTTGAATAATGGATCACTACGACTGAAATGATATTTTCATTTCTCTAATTTTCATAGAAAGATAATGTCATCTTTTTAGTATATCATTTGGAAGATGAGGCTGTTCAATAGTGCAATCTTATACACAATACGAGGAAAAAGGATGAAATTGAATCCTTGTAATGGGATAAGTCAAGAACATATTTTTAAATAATTATGTTTCTCATATTATTCTAAAAAATATATAGAAATAGTTACTTGATCATAATAAAAAGGATGATGAATCCATTGGTACCTATGAAGAAAATTTTACTAGACTTGAATGGTATGTTTCGTGAATTATTATCCAACATGAGAGTAAAATTGATTTATTATTTATTGGTTTAAAAACAAGTCTCGAGAGGCTATTATCCATAAGGGGCTTCAATATCAATGAGTAAATCATTCTATGTTCACTCATGGTTGAGATAGAGATTGATGTAACCCATTAGTCCAATGGGTTTGATAAGAAGAGAAAATCAGAATTCCTGGGAAAATCAAAATACCAAAATGAAAAGATTATGAGTTTTCCATTATTCTCAATATGTTGAAATACACATAGATGAAATTTCCTTAAGAAGACTAAAAATTGTTTAAAGTGTTGGATAGAATGTCATTAGGTTGTTCAATTATAAAGTGATGGGAAGGAGATGTCCAATGATGAGAAGAGAGAAAATGATACACAAAATTCATCTCCTTCACTTCAATGCTACATGTTCAAGGAAATGGGGAATTATGATAACCAATTGTCTAATCCAAGGGTTATCAATGATGGAAAATTTTAGAAAACTCTTAAGTCAAAAAGAATAAAGTTAATTCACAAGTGATCATTATCAGTGATACAAAGTGTGATAGTAATGTTGTGAAAGGTACACTTACCATCCACTATAAAGTAGAAAATGATTAATTTGATTCTAGATCCAACAACTCATTTATTTCTGAAGAACTCTCCAATGGTATTACTATATTATCTAAAAAATATATTGTTGAGTTTATTGTGAGAACTCCAAATGGAACAATAGTTGCATCAAAGGTTTATAATTCTTTTATAGTTGATGTTTGTTGGAAATTCCAGTACTCAAATCTTGTGTTCCTTCCTTTAGTCTGATTTTTTGTGATTCTTATCATGTATTGGCACTATCTATATAGATCTCATATAAATTTCCATGGAATGGAAAACTCATTTCATTTTATAGAACAATCTATGGACATCTATCAATTCATGGATGAGTATGAAATTCTTATGGAAATTTCATCCATCTTATGGGTCTTGATTCCTATACATTAATGTTATATATCTCAAATGAATGAGAAGAATCTAAACATTAATAATACATATATTGTATGAAAATTTATTGATGTCTTATTGGAAGATTTCTTGGTCCTCCTCCAAATTGTGATGTTGAGTTTTAAGTTGAACTGATACTGGGTGCAATGCCCATTTAAAAAAACATTATAGAATAGACACAATGGAGTTGAATTAATTGAAGAAGAAACTCCAACAGAATTATGATAAGGGATTCATATTTACTAGTGAATCACCTTTGGGTACACCTGTACTATTTGTTAAGAAACAAATTGATCAATGATACTCTGCCTAGATTATCGACATCTTAACAAGAAAATTATCAACAAAAAATATCATCATCCTCGCATTGATGACTTATTCGAACAACTATATTGAGCATAGTAATTTTCAATGATTTATCTTCATTCAAGATATCACCAATTAAGGTTCGTGAAGGAGGATATACCAAATATTCAATTCCATTGATGGTATGGACACTATGAATTTATAGTTATGCCATTTGGTATTACTAAGTCCCCCACTATCTTCATTGATTTAATGAATAGAGACTTTAGATACTATCTTGATTATTTTTTTGTAGTATTTATAGAAAATATTCCTATATATTTGAAGAGAATGTAAGAGAATTAAGATCACATGGAAGTTTTATTGAACACTCTATGAATAGAGAATCCTTATGAAAAAATTATCAAGTGAGAATTCTGTATTTACAAAGATTCAATTTTCGGTCAAATAATATCAATATAGGGCATATTTATAGATCCATTAAAAATAGAAGTAAATAAAAGTTGGCCTAGACCTACATTGGTAACTGAGATCCGATGTTTTCATGGTTTAGAAGGATATTATCAATTTTTTGTAAAATATTGATCATGATTATCTAATCCACTCACCAAGTTGACTCGCAAAGTAATTAAATACCTGTAGATAGAGAGATTTCAAGGAAATTTAAAATATCTAAAAATAATTTTATCCAATTCACATGTTCGCACACAAATTTGTAGTAGAAAAATGTTTTTGATATATAGTGAAACATCCTAGAAGGGTCTAGGATGTTTTATCATGCAAAATGAGATGGGGATATCTTATTCATCGTGACAACTGAAAATCGATGGCCAAAATTACCGTACTCATGATTTGGAGTTAGCTCAGATAATAATTGAATTAAATATATCGATTAATTATCATTATGATGGGTGGTTTTATATTTATACAAATCATAAAATACTGAAACAAATTTTCACACATAAATAGATTAATATGTGCCAAAGAAGATTGTTAGAGATTATTACAAATTACAGTTGCATGGTACACTACCATTCTGGGAATGAAACCAAGGTGGAAGATGTTTTATTTCAAAGGGACCATGCTAGCCTATCCATGATGAGATTCATAAAAGAACCAATATTTATGGATTTTAGATGTATGGATCTTGAAATTTTAAAGGAAGGTGATAAATATATTCTTTATCAAATTAATGTTCAACCATCTATACATGTTATGAGTAACGAGGCATATAAGCTAGATAGAGAGATACAAAAGAAGGGGAAAAATGTTCTGGAATTTAACCCTGATTGTAATGGAATAATAAGGGTTAAGAACATTAATTTTATTATTTCCATCCTATTATTGAAGAATTATTTATTAGATGAGGCTAATAATTCATCAATCTCTATTCATTATGGAATCAAAATGATATACAGGGATCTAAAAGAGTATTTATGGTGGGATTCCATGAAGAGAGACGTTATGGAATATGTCTCTCATTGTTTAGGTTTTCAGTAAGTTAATGTTCAGAGACCTAATTATAACGGTCTGTAATATCCATTACCCATAATATATTGGAAATGGGGAAAATCAATATGGACTTTATCATTGAACATCCCAAAACATCTAAAGGTAATAATGTTTTATGGTTTATACCTGATCGACTTATGATGTCAGCACACTTCATTTCTATTGGAGAGGATTTAACTCTTGATTAGCATGCTAGGATATTATAAATTATGTGGTAAGATTTCATGGAGTAACACTTTCCATTATATCTGATTGGGATTTGAGGCTTACCTAAAAGTTATTGAAAAGTATTCATCGGGATCTAGATTAAAAGGTAAGTATCAGCACTTCGTATCATACTCAGATAGAAAATCAGTCTTCGAGGATAATTAAAACTCTTGAATACTAGTTGAGATATTGACATATGGATTTCAAAGGTGTTTGGGATCCACACCTACCTTTGGTAGAATATTAGTAAAATAATATCTTTAACTCTAGTATTATAGATGGCTCCTTATAAATCACACTATTAAAAAATGTACATATCTCCATCTTGTTAAACCTGATCTTACAGAGGAAATGGTAAAGAAGGACATATAAACTAAACAACACATAATTATTTCACATATTCGACAAAAACATTATGCTAATACTGAGGAAAATTCCAAGAGCTTTAAGTGGGTGACAAGTTGATTCTACGAATATCTCCATGGAAGAGATTAATGATATTCTGAAATAAGGGAAAGTTGATACCTAAGTGTACCAATCCTTTTAAAATTCTAGATCACTTTGGGAAGGTTTTTTACCAATTGGGGCACCCAACAATTCTATCTCAAGTTCCTGATGTGTTCCATGTATCCCTCATGAGAAATTACATACCTGATCCTTCACCTGTACTAAACTCAGAAGTCATACCACTGGAGAAAGATCATTCTTATGAAGAGCAACCGATGGAGATTCTATATTGTAGTGAAAAAGTTCTACAAAACTAGACCACACTTTTTGTTAATGTTTTATGGTGGAACCACTAATTTTTTGAAGTTATATAGGAACTTGAGGATGTGATAAGGTAGATTTATCCTCATCTGTTTGTATTAAAGTGATGAATTTTTAGGTCTAAATTTAGTTTAAGGGGTGTAGAAGGTAAAACTAGAATGTTTTTATGAAATATTTTCTTTAAATAATTTCAATTCTTCAATAGCTTTCATTGTACGTGATCATGAGATTAAAAAACCGTGACACACCATTAGTATAAATTTACTGTTATAACCTATCCATTAGGCTATCGGGAATAAATAAAACGAACTTATAAAAATTCGGGCTGGATTCATCGGCTACCAATTATTTATAAAAACTATAACTCAATTATTTATTTTTATTTTTTTATTACTAGATAATGTGAATTACGATTAGTAAATTAAATTAATGAATTATATATGTTATATAATTAATAAAATATTTTTTATTTTAACCCAATTAATTGATTATTCATATCGTATGAATAAACCCTATTTGATGTATAAAAACATATATTTTTCAAATGGGTAATTTTATCTCATTTTATTGGATACCCCAATTTAAATTAAAATTTTAACATGTTAGTAATTTTCATATGATAAAATAAACTTCTTATTTGGAATAGGGATATAAAAAATTATTTTTGATGAATTTTTTATATTTTTTTGATAACATTCATGTTTTGGGGAATAGTAAAAGTATATAAAATTTTAATTGACAACAACATTATCATCAAAAAAATTACAAGGATAAATTATATTATTAATTGGTTGGAATGTATAAATATAATATATTTTTATCAGTTAATATAATGTAGGTCATTGTAATTAATTTTTCATTGAATTCCAATTTAAAAACATATCAATCTTTTGTAGTGTCTTTACTTTTAAGACTTGTTTTCTCATTCGGGCAATGTGAGTAATTTTAAATTAATTACAACTTCTGAGTTTTGATTTTTTAATAATTGACTCCATATTTGGAATAATTTTTCACAAATGATTTAAATTTATTTATTTTATTTTTACACATTATGAATACTATCTTCTGCATTTTTTATTAATACGATAAAAGGGTAAATTAGGTAATTAAGGGTAAAAGTAAAATTATAAATTTACACAAATATTTATTCTAAAATAATTTAATGAGTGTGTTTCAACCTAAATCATTCTTGGGTCGAAATTAGAATCCTTTAGAATCCACCTAGAAGAAATTATGACATTTAATTTATTTTATTTAAATAAAAGATAAATAAGTCATACTCAAATTTTAATAACTATATCTGTTTTAATATAAGGTAATAAAGAATGTAAATTTAATTATTAATTCTCTTTTTATATATAATTTTTTTTTCGCGGTAATTTAATTTCAATTTTTAGTGAAGAAATAATTACATTGATGTCTTATATATTGATGATGCAAATATTATTTAATAGATTGGAAATAAATTAAATAATATTAATTAAAATGAAAGTAGCCATTAAAAGACCCAAAAACATGACCAAATATTTTTGGTTGAATATACCCCAACTATAATCATCCAAGGGTCGAGTAATTGAATATTTTAATCCATATGAAAATCGTTATGAAACTTAAAAAAATTTATTTAATGTGATATTAAAATTTTCACATTCTTGTTTTAATAAATATGACATTTTAAATGTGGAATTTTCCAGAAGATATATTTGACTACTATTATTCTCCTAAAATATTTGGTTTTTATCTTCTTATAGTATTTTATTTTTAATTTTATTCAAAAATAAGTTAATTAAATATTATACCAAATAAATTTAGTAATTATTTTTATTAATGTAAATAAGAAATAAATGTGATTAAAAATATTAAAATAAATATAATATGGAATAATTAATATATCTAATAAATTTATATGTTATATTTATCTTTTAATAATACAATAAAATATTTGTTTTGATGTTGAATTGTTATCTTATTATTTTTAAATTCAATAAATTGAATTGTGTCAAAATTGAAACTATTGATTTTTTATCAAAATAATCATTTTATAAGTTATATAAAAATATTAATACATTTTAAAAAAAATATAATATTAATTATATGGTCTAAAAGTTTCAAAATTATTCATTACTATCTAATTTATATCAAATAATTAAAATTATTACCCATTTAATATTGAAATATTTGTTACCTTAGTTCAAAATTAAATTGAGTAACTACCATTAAATTAACATGATAAGGTTTTAATTGAGGGAAAAGTTGGGAAAATGTATTGGTTGGTGATATTAAAACCATATTTCATCTAATATTATATCATGACATTTTTTGGTTTTTGGACGCGTTTTGATTTTATTATAAATTAATATTTTTTGAGATTCCATAAGTGCCCATCACCTCAATTATAAAAGGGAAAATCCTCCCTCGCTTCCTCACATCATTTTGAACCCTCAAGTTTGACCATCACATGAGCAGTTCCAATTTTAAATTCCTTAGTCACATTCTTGAGGTATTGGTCTTCTCAAAAGACCCACATTCGTGTTTTATGAAGAGACGTAGAGGGATCATGTCGAAGAAGAGGAAATCACCTCTAATGATTCTTTCAAACCTCTTTTTTTTCTACATCCTCTTCATGAGTTTATTCCATTATAAAGTAAAATATGTAGTATCAATTATATACTATTAATTTATTATTATTATGTAACATCCATAATTCACCTTCTATCCATCCGATGAAAAATGAAATAACCATGTGTGCGTATGTACGTCTTACCGTATATCCACACAGTGGTGAAATCTGTTTTTCATGACCACCATACATGGATGAGTATAATGAAGTAAATAATAACTATATG
This sequence comes from Viscum album, assembly GCA_963277665.1. Lineage (NCBI taxonomy): Eukaryota > Viridiplantae > Streptophyta > Magnoliopsida > Santalales > Viscaceae > Viscum > Viscum album. Next base: position 1,610,083,586 of record OY728125.1, read on the forward strand.
TGATTAAAATAACATTATATGGATTATTTAATGAAATATATACCATCCAAATCCACACCATTTCACAATTATGGGAATGATAACGTCGCTCGTGCATATGCCAAACCTAGAATCTACACAATGTGACTTGATTCATTATACATGATATCCATTAAATAATGAATATATAAATTTTCAAAATGAATAAATAATTTATATATTATGTTGAAATTATTTTGGAATGATGTAACTATGACCTAATAAGAAGAACAATATATTATTATAAAAAAATGCATAAGAAAATGAAGTAGTTAATACCGAATAATGAGTAATAATGAGCTGTTATTAACAAAAGCATGATAATATGATGATATATGATATCATAAAAATGAATGAAATTCAGAAATAATTAAATTATATTATTTATATCATTATATAGGAGGTTCATATATATACAAAGGATATCAGACATATTGTAAGGGTTAATTTTACAATCTAATTATTATTCGAGACTATTTATATGTAACTATATACTAGGGTATACTTTTCATTCATGTCAATGTTTCCAAAATATGTATTCAAAAATATTCTCTATTTCCTTAAAATATATATTATTTACAATTTTAACCATTTTTTGTTTTTATTAAATGGTATTAAAGGAATATTTTTTCATGTTTGATATAAGGTACTTTTTCACTTATCCGACAAAAGTACGAGAAGATTTTTTTTCTTTTAACTTATACAACTTAAAAATATTTTTTTATGTTTTTATAATTCCTTATTTCTATGAATATTCCTTTATAATATTTCATGTTTATTTTATTATAAGTTATTTTCTATTAATGTTTCCTATCATTTTGATGAAAGGAAAAAAAATTTAAGAAGAAATGATATTTTTCTCAAGATTTAATTTCAGGTATTCTATCAAAATTATTTTCCATCTAATATGGAATTATATAATATGATTATGACTCATGAATACTATCCCTATTTTTCGTATTATTTTATTATGTTTATTATTTAATTTATTTTATAAAATACATTTTTTACCTGGATTATGTTATGATGGAATTATGTTCCAAAAACCCATTTTATTATTTGGATTATACTGTGATGGATGATTTAATTTTTTGTATAACATGTAAGAATGATTCAATTATGAGATCGTTTGGACCAATATCTCCCTCTGATTCCTTGGGTAAATATTTATATCCCATGAGGTAGACAGATATGGAATAGGAAATGATCCCGATTAAATAATACATGGCTAGAACAAGGAGTGAGCACAGCTTAGTTGTAGAATTTTTCTACTATGATGGTCATGGAATTGATCATTTACTAATATGAAAATATTATCTATTTTTATGTGTATTCCATGATATATAATTCCTTATGTTATTAATTTTGGGATTATATTCATTGATTCTTATGAGTTTTTATGATTTATCCCATGACATACCATCATGATATTTCTTATGTAGGATACGATTTTAAAATATTATGTTCTTATATCACATTATTATGATATTATTGATATCTCCCTTTATTACCGTTATTGAGAATCTGATTTGACCATTTCTAATGTTTCTTTTCTCTATGTCATAAAGAAGTGTATTAGGAAATATATGTTAAAACAAGGTCTAGTTATGTTCAAATAAGAGAGGTAAAATTTAGAGGTCTTATGTATCAATTGTTTTTGTTTCCCAATTTCTAAATACAATAATCCTGTATGGTATTGTCATGGTTTTTTTATTTTTAAATTAATATTCTTCAATTTTGAAGTAATATCCATGTATGTAAAGTATGTGTTGTTACGAAAACCAAATATCCCTATAGAAACAGATAAAAACCTACTATAAAAAAACAATACACATCATGTAAGTAAATCAAGATGTGAAACCAAAATTAATTTCATAATGTGAAATAGGATATGATATTATTAAAATCCTTTAAAATTATAAGTCTTGGATACTATTCATGATTTGAAATTCCTTAAGAGTCTCAAATACGGTAGTTTTAGAAATATATAATGGTGTATGGACTGTTATTCGATTGAAACCCACATGCACCCTCGAATTGACCCATTACCAATAATTACTACCTTTATAGCACCCTAGGTGTTATCTATTCTAGTTTATAATAGGACAAGATGAAAATTGAAATGGAATCGATCAATAAGAGAAGCTGTTGATGTCTAACAAATGCAATTTTGTTTTGCATTATTTCTTTTTTACAATGTATCCCCTCTTCCAAATCAACTATAGTTCCCCATAACGGAATGGGTATTTTGTTTTAGTGATCAGTAATGGTGGAGGTTGGACATATGTTATTCATTTTTGTTTTTGTTATTCAATTAAATAAAATCATTACTTCTTTTCATGTATTTTTTTAATTCTTAATTTCTGTTTTAAATTTTTAATGTGGTTTCATAATTTTTCGATTCTGTATATTTTAGTTTCCAGGATCCATGATCCATTTCTACATCCAACTAATTATTCTCAATATATTGTGGAATAGATTAGGTTTGGTAGGTTAGTGATTTATGATCATCATCACATGTGTGAAATTGTAAATTGGAACTATTGGTTTATTTGGTAACAACAATACATAGTCTGAGATGTCCATAATTAATGATGATAACATACTCTAATGACACATACACAAGGATGTTAGAATAACATGTGTTTTTAGAGGTTAATTATCTCATCATAACAATCTATCCAAGGGGGATAGGGGAATTATTTGAAAAATGTCCCTCTTACAAAACAATAGAAGTAAATGGGGTAAAAGATAGAAACCATGATAGTGTGACACTAAGCCTAAGAAAACCCTCTTTAATAACCACTTTCTAAATTGTTTCAAAATCAATAAATTTAATCTAATTTAGGGATTATCAATTCCATATCCTAAAGAAGTACCCAATAGTTTTCCTAAAAAACTAAAGAACTGAAGAAAAAAATTCTTCCACTCTTATTTGGGAGACTACCAAGGTTAACACCTACATTATACAATGTAATAAAATATTTTTTGACATTATCTAAGATATGTTTTGTGTCCACTATCAAGAATATATAAAATTGAAATAAATGAATTGTCCAAATGGGTCATAAAAAACAACACTAATCCAATATATTTAAATAATTACAAAACATCATCCATAAAGAATGAGATATAGAAGGAATAACCAATTTTAAATTAATTAAATAAAAATAAAAAAAATTTCATCTTCTCTAAACCAAAAAAAAAAATTACATTCTCAATCTAAGCCTAAATCCCAATCCATGAAACCACTGAGTTCTCACCACATCATGAATCAAAAAAATATCAACCATAAGAATAAATTTCATGTCCATCTGAAATAAAATACATAACCTTAAATATATATTCATGATCTAGTTAACCCAATTTTTTCCTAACTTCCAAAACATTACAATGAATTTCATAAATAAATTCATTAATTCTGGATAGAAAATATAACTTGAGAGCATAACATTCAAATATGAACTCATGAAGAACCAAACTCTAGTTTAAAATCTATTTAACACACATTCCTTTTTATTTTGTTAAAATGAAAACTCACACATTGAAAACATTTCACTATCACAATCCATTTCATAATCCAAACACCCATCTTGAAATGCACTTTAAAAAACAAACACAATTGTTTTTAAATTTCAAAATGGGTTTTTTCAAACACATTTTAACACGATTTACAAGAAAATATCCCACACACACAATGAGTTGAATATTCCCAAAGTGGGAACCCCAGGTATAAAGATAATAAATCAAAATATATAATATAAAGGTTCCAATAAAATACAATTTTGTGATTATTACACTCATGAAAAAGATAAGTATTCTATATATAAACTACTAATCAATCAATTATTATGTCATGGGATATACCATGGTAATCTAACATGATAAATTTCTAACAATATTAATTTATTCTACCACAATTTCCAATATATGATAAGTCAAAAATAAAAACCATCCCACTAACCCACAAAATCCATATGATAAATGAAACATCGCCTATAACGTGTTCCTCGTTTGACTGGATAGACACGCGTAGTGTGTTAAATAACTAGTAACACCTAATAATTAACCTCAAATATAGAAACTGGGCTCCCATAAACCATAAAAAATATAGGGTTGTGAACACACAAGATAAGATCAACACATAAGTCATAATAAACAAGTCACCCTCACCTCTATCACCCTCTCATAAAACACCCCTTTTTTCAAATGACTACATAAATGATATCATTCTGTAAAAAGGTAGAAACAAGAATCACATTGTGATAAAAACCCACAAAAGGGGTAAACAAACACCTAGGTGAAATAAAATAGTGTCTCTCATTCTTTAAATAAACAAAATATTTATAAATTGGAAATGAGTAATTTTCAATAAAACATGGCCGGGAATGCCAAGACCTATCTATAAAAACTCCACATCAAACATCATTTGTAAATACTTTAGAAAAACACATGAAATTATAAATTTCAAATATTCCCTTTAAAAAATAAGAGTCTCCCATATTGAAATCTAAAACATGTATAAAGGCCTTCTATTTCTATAAAATGAATTTTAAAGAGCCATTATATAATTTTCCACAAGGGGAATAATAAAACACTAATGCGAATAAACTTTTTTAATTCATCAAAGAACACATTTCATAAACTCACTTTGAGGTATCCACCTCATTATAAAACAATTACCTAATAAAATATTGTTAACCCTATTTAAAAACCAAAACTAGATCAAAATGAAAAAAATAAAACCATTTTAGAAAGCCTCATTTGAATTTAAAAATTATTATTACATAAAAATTAAATTTCATACATTAAAACATTGAATATAAAAAAATAAAAACCCTCTATTAAAACCTAAATCTTCTAGGAAAATATTAAAAAAAACTATATGGGTAACATATCATATATATATATATATCCAATATAATGTATTTTTTTGAAATATCAAGAACAATTTTATTTTCAAAATGAAAAACATTCAAAGAAATAACTACACATAAGAAATAGAAACCAAACCTAAATGTTTCACATTACATGGATACCAATCGAATAAGTAATAATATCTCCTCTATTAACCAAACCATTACAACCCACTAGGTTAGAACCATCTTGAACTCAATCCCAAGCTGACACAATGAATTAGGGTTATTTAAGAAAGAATGAACTTAAGAAAAAAGTATTAATGATGAATATAGGTGAAAATAATGGGCGTATACCTTGGAACCACTTTTAAATCACCAAGATCATTCCAAAAATCAAGGAGATATAAATTTTGGAGCTCCTCCATATCATGGAAGAATTCTATGGGTTGTATAGGAGAAGAAATGGTTGAAAAATCTCCAATAATATAATGATATTTTTTCTTAAAAAAATCACTCTTATGTTTTTCTGGACATTTCTCATAGTTTGTACAAATTATTTTTCAAATGATATGAAAACCATAAAGAAGTAACCCTACATAAAAAACAATTGGCACAGTTTCTAGGAAGATTTGAATAGTTTATAAAACCATGTGGAGAGAATAATAAATTTTATTGTCTCTATGAAAATACCCTTTTCATGGGATCCACAAAGTTACCACTAACCATGTGGGTAAACCATGAAACACCAAAAAACCACCAATACTCTAAATTACAAAATTAAAAATTACATTGGCTCAAGTTGACTAATAATAAGATAAAATAAAATAAAATAAATTCTATAGTGACATGTTTGTGTCAAAATATTATTTTCAAGAAATGATAGAATAATGTTTCATAGAGATGAAATGAGATCAAAGGGGGAATGTTCTAATATATCACCCCAAATTTACTCCCATTAAGGTTTTTTTTGAATATCTCAGTAAAGGAAACTTTTTAGTATTTATTAGATGATTGTGTTTATTGAAAAAGAAGGTTGAAAAGTTCAGTTGTGCAGTTAAAACATGATTATGGACTTAATATATTAACAAATATATGACATAGTGGTTTAGAAGAACTATATTTTCTAAAAAAATGTTTCATGTATGAGGTGGTGTCCTTTCCTACTGTTTTCTAAATTTCTAGGTCCAAATATTTGGAGGAAGGAAAAGGGTTTTTTTAGAAATGGAATGATATTCTTATTAATATAAAAGTCGCGTGGAAGGGTTAATGTGTTTTTTAATGATGTGTTAAAATGATTATTTGGGCCAATAAATAAAAAAATAGAAAATTCAAACTTTTCTAAATAGTTCTAAAACATCATGAAAGTCAGAGTTTTGTGAAACATTGAAATTTTTGTGATCCCATGAAATAGAGATGCAGTTGCATGAAGGTTGAGAGTTGACTGAAAAACGTGATGTTAAATTGTTAAAATTTAGTTATTAATTATATTTTTATGCCCATTAAAATGGATAAAAGTATATTAATGAAGGTTTAGACACATTTATAAAAATATGGTTACCCCCTTAGTTGAGTAGCTCAACCATTTTATTTCCTAATCATCCTCTCCTACAAGTATAAATTTTATTCCAATTTAATTCCTTTATGAATACCGTATATTTACTTCAATTGATTAAATGGTGTTTACCAATATTATATACCTAAAATAAATAAGGAAATTATTAAATTAATTGTATATCCAATACCATATATGGTGTTAGTTTTATGGATGCTTATATAGAAATATATCACATAAATTGATTGGGGGAATATCTTTATTAATGGTAAAAAAAATTTATTGAAAAAGAAAAAATCACACTATTCTGAAGGAAGGGATTTTAAAATAGTATCTTTAAAAGAGAGGTATAAACTCATTATGAAACACATTAGAAGAACTGATATCCTTAAAACTCATCCCTTTTTTCCATGTCCAAGGGAAGGTAATTTTCCCGCTTAAACCCAAGAGTGGTGAAGTAATTCATGGTTTAAAGAAAATCCTAGCATTCAATTTATTACAAAGTCATCTCCCAGTATAAATAATAATCAATAAGTCTAATAGAATTCAAAATATATATATAGTTTTATTCAAAAAAAATTGTTGTTATATACTTATTTTGATTCCATATCAACCACTTTGGTTAATCAAATAATTTCAGCCTCAACAAACTCTGCCATTCTACATGGGACATATTGGTAGATCAAGAAATTACAATTATGATATCTGAAAACTATACCAAATCGCACATGACCTGAATTCCCTCTCACGGATCTTTCATAATTTCATTTTATACGTCTAATAAAAGGATTGTTCAACATGACTTATAAAGATACTTTTTGTAAAATTATTGTTACCTACTATTTTAAAATGTTTCAAAAAAATATAATTCATGTATAGAGTTGTTACAATGATCCTTCTAGATCAAGTTGGAATCGCATAAATCTATAAAAATTTGAGCCATGGAAGAGTACATTTTAACTTGAATTTGTTTATTCCTAGTCATGTTCTTATTAATAAAAATGATATGAACCAACTCAAAACTATCATCCATTTAAAGAGTCACCATCTTCCAAGTAAAGGAAATGGTTGAAACAAGCCTTGATGAGATCCTATATTGAACCTGATTATGGAAAAATAAACTCAAACACTTAAATGAAATTATAACATAACATGAATGTAGTTACATAGCTAAGGAAAGGGTGATTAAAATCCTCCTTGTGTGGGTGTAATAGACTTCACATGGAACATAAGGATATTCTCATTGATTGTAGGATGGAGTCAATCCGGAGTTTTGAAAAACCCACCCACAAAACTAGCATAAATCTGGAGGGTCTCAGCTATATTTTATTCTTGGTTCCATTCCAACCATGAACCTTCACATGGTTATAATTTAAATACTAAATACTTTTATTAATCATTACATTCACTATAGGTTCCAAAATCATAATATAATCCTGATTAATGAAATTATAATTCATTTCAGAATTATTAATAAGACCTAGAAGGATGTACAAGATATTAATACGGTCATTGATTTCAATATTGAGGTAAACATTATGATCTGATGAGATTATAAGATCCATAAGTGGCATACCATACCTATTATAATGATAAAAATTCAGTGAGGAGTTCATATTAACAAGCTAGTGAGTGTTCAAAACAGTGTTGGAGAATTTTTTTTGATGTCCATTTAGATTGAGGATTAAACATAATTGTTATTCGCATATTTCAAATTTTTAAAAATCTAGATCTTATAAATCCAAGATATTATTACTTCTCATTTATCATTATCTTAAAAATAGTCTTGAATGGATTGATTCAATTATCAAATGTATTTGATTCCAAGACCTATAAGATCATAAGGTTTTCAGCATTACTACAAAGTCATAGGGATGATGTTAATTTCAAGAATGGAACCACTCCAAATGATTGTTTTTATATAAGTTATGATATTCTTGAGAAGATTAGTCAGTTATATATAAAACCAAAAAGGTTAAAAAATTTGAGACAATAATATGATTCACAAGGCACACTTTTCTGACCATTGATAGAGACATACCTTTTCAAGATTGCAAAATTCTTCAAACCTATCCCAGTATGTGATTACAATGAAACATTTAGGGCATCCTCAAAAATAAAGGTCCACCAATATGTTTTTGGATTACCAAGTGAATTTTCATTTATATAGTTAAACTATATTCCTATTTTATCATAATGGATAATGTTAATGTTATTCCATTTGTTGAATAGGAAATTATTGATTTCCTATATGTTTGTAACAAAATTTTGATATTTATGGAATCTTCAAGAAATTTATTATGAATTATATTGGTATTTATAAATACAATATTATTAATTAATTAAACATAATATAGTTATTGGTTGGGCTCAGTATTATATGGCCCCTCAAAGAATTGATAGGTCTCATTCTAAAAACTAACTTTTTTATTTTGGTATATGAATACCCAGAATAAAATATTACAAAAAAATGGCCTATATGGAATGATCATGATGTCCTTGTTTTTTATGTCTTAGACTAGGGTATGAATTAGTAATATGGAATTATGAATTTCATATTTAAGTAACAAGTTAGTATTTTCATGTATTCATTTTTTTACACTTCAACCATGGATATGTTACAATTATAGTTTCTTTTCATTATATAATTATTTTGATTATTCATTCCTACAATTTTATTTGTGTTCAACTTATTATAAAATATGATCTTTGATTTATATCACATTTATTTTCAATAATAAGCATTTTACCTCACCCATTATCAGGTTTTTAACTCCCTAGACTTAGAAAAAAAATTCTTACACATGTTATTTCTAGAGGTCTAGAATGTGTCCAGTGTTTTTTAGGAGATATTGATGAATTATTATGGATTATGTAATTTATTATATAGTGAAAAAATGTCCATTTTATGAGTGCATAATGGGATTTATTAGTTAAATTATTTAATTAACACTTTAAAACTATACACCTAAAAGGTCCTTCAAATGTGGGTGAATCAATATTTTCTAATGCTATATAATTATTGATGGTGAAAATTTGTTTGTTCTGGTTCATCTTTTTTCCAGTATTTAAATAAGGTTTATATTTTCCTTGGATTACAATAGTGTGGGCCTAGAAAAATATAGATTATATCAAAGGTGGGTTTAGATAAATTTAGACATTATGATGTCCTCATGTGAGGCTAATTTAAGAGTTATAAATCCAATTATGTTTCAATGAGTTAAGGTCGATAGTTATTTAATAGGTATAGATAAACCTTTAGGTTAGTTGAGGTAATATTAATTTTTGTGAAATTAGGTTATGATATATTTAGTTAAAAACCTAAGATAACTATAAGGGATAAATCTAAGTATATAATAACATCCCAAAATTTTGGAAAAGTAGATATTTTCTAGTTATTCTTGACATTACATCCCTGTGTGGATACTGAAATTGGATGTAGGATATTGAAAAATTGTTCCAAGGGGCAATATTATAAAATGGGTGGATTATATATTAATAAATTAATCACCTGATGCATTATAAAGGGGCCAATATATACAGGTGTTTTAACACTAATAGAGGATATACTTTGGTTTCTCATATTCAATTTATGAACCATTAAAAAGAATTTGATTGTGTTATTATATAATTAGGTTAGATAAAAAATTAGATAAATGACCTTGGATAAATATGTACTGAACAAAAAGAGTAATATGATGAGGTGAATGTATCATTTTTTAAAAACTAAGTTTCCACTACTGACGAAATACTCAAATTTACATTTTCATATTCATATTTTGGAAATTGTCCAAACTATTTTGATTTTATTATTTTTTTGGAAACTAGATCAGGAAGATGAACTTGAGAATGTTATGTATCGTGAAACCATTTTTTCTTATAACTGAATAAGGGAGAATACATAAATGTTTGATAATAATATTATATTCATATAATAATAGAATGGTGAACATTTTAGTCTTAGCTAAGGCAGTGGGGTTAATATATTAATAGAAATTAAATATTGATACATGAAGATATTTTCATTAGCATGTGATATTTGATGATGATATTCTAGTATATCCAAAAATGTTATGAGTATTACGTGAAATATCTTTGTATTGATATTTACTATTTTTTCATTAATTGTTTGGAAACATTTATTGAATGGCATAAATAACATTTAGAAGTAGTTTTATAATAGTGATATCTGTTATGGGATAACAATCGAAGAAAACAATATTGTGGCATGGATAACTCTTTATATTAGAATATTATTGACTTTGAGAGAATAATGGATTTATTGATTTAGAATAGTTAAGTTATATATTTTTAGAAACCATGGTAATCATAATTGATTTTTGTAAATTTTAGTGAATTTCGACTCAATTTTTGAATTGTGGTATATATTTTCTAGTGTTGGATCTTATGACCTGGTCATTAGTAACATTTGATTGTTAAACATAGTATCAATATATAGGATAATATATGGATAGAAAATGGATTAATTTCATAGATGTTGGTGTGGTTTTTTAAAAGGAATATTTCATAGAATATGTGATTATGGTATATTAGTACCTTAGTATATGTTTGTATGAAATAGTAATGTTGTTTGAGGACACCAAAGTAACATAAAATAACCTAAAAGAGTGATTTAGGATTTCCTATTCAATGTTATAACTTTAATTATAGATATATTAATAATTTCCTCAAATAACTTCATTAGTGATTAAAAATTAAAATTTTGAGGATGAAATTTATTTAAGGGAGTTTAATGTGGCACCCATAAGTATTAAATTTTATAATCCTTTAAAACCTAATATGTTCGATAGCATGTGATACATGAAACATTATACCAAATTTTAACCTGAAATAATATATAAATGATGAAATGTACTCATATAATTTATTGGTAAAAATATATATAACTGAATTATGAAATATATAGAGAAATAAAAAAAATTTAGTATCTAGGCTAAGGCATTGATAAATTGAATCATTTTAGATAAAAAAACTAATTTATTCTTTAAATTGTGTCCTTTATAAAAAATTTATTTTAATGTGAAACTAAATATAATTTCGATAAAATATATTATTGATATGAATAATAAATTTACACCAACTTGATTAGTAATTCATAGGAAATATGAATAAGAATAATAAATATTTTTGAAAAAAACGATTTTCTTATAAAAACAGTTTTCATTATAATATTTTTAAAAAGTCAAATTATCTAATTTTATAATTTTAATTTGGATAAATAGAATCTAATTTTATATTCATTATTTGAATTACCTTAATTTTAATTTATTAGATTATTTTTAAATAGGTGAGTCTTATTTAAATAGTGAAAAATAATATTTCTACCAAATTTGTAAACATTATGACTTTATCGTTATATTAGAAATATATAATTGTTTATGATACTTTTTAATTGAATAAATAATTATTTAAGGAATAAAACTATATATTTTTTAAACATAATTTATAATATTATAATTTTTAGAGCATAAGTAATATTTCCCAATAATTTTTCATTATTTTATTTTAATTAAATATTATTTTTGTTAAAATATGGATTTATCATCATTGGAAATAAAAAAAATTATTTATTTTATAATTAAATTATTTATATGAATAAAAATATTATTAATTTTTCATGCATATAAATTTTTTATTAAAAATGAACTTTTTCTAAAAAAAGGGGTTTTACGACTTACATGCGCTAATGTTAAAATTGATTTTTTTTCCACATTAAAACTGTATTTTATAAAATGAAATTCATATTTTTAATCATTTATTGAAAATTATATAGTAATGAAAATTTTATATTTTTATATTAAAATTAAATGACTTAGGTAGATATAAGTAACCATAGTAAAACAAAAACCAGTAAATGTGAAATTAATAAGGTTAAATGAATTTAACATGTTTAAAGCATGCGTGAAAATGAATTGTGGAGGTATTATTGAACATATGTAAACCACAACCCATTATTGCCTTTTTTTTGTCTATTTGACATGTGAAACATGTTATATATTTATATTATGTTGAAATATTTATACAAAATCCCTTCTCACGACATATAAGAGGGGCCTCTCACCACCCTATGAATTAATTATCCTATTGAAACTACGATATTTTAATATTAAAATAATCCAATTTTATTTTATTTATTTTTTGTCAAAATATATTGGTATAAGTCCACTATTCCTAAGGAGTTTTCTAATGGAAATCCCATGTTCACAAAACGAGTGCTCTTTTTTCCATAACTTATATTGTTTTCATTATTACTTTCCCAAATATAATTTTTAAATTACTATATACATAAATAAGTATTATTTTTATAAATAATTTTATTATTACAAGATAATATCTATTCACAAAAATTCACATTTTCTATTTTGAAAAATGAAACAGTAATTCATGTGTTGTAGCGACTGCCACATCAATAATGGGAGGACTTCTATTTCTCACTACCACCTCTCATAGAAATTTATATGTGTAAAAGTTAGGTTAAAATTTGAGATATATAATATGATTACTATTATCAAGAGTTAAATTATAATCCACCTTCTTCCCCATTTATTCATTGATAATTGAAAATGTTAACCCTGTATTGTACGAACTACCACCTTTACGAAGTAACAAATCTCATCTATCATCTAATTTATTAAATATTAATAAATTGTCTTGTAATATAATAAAAATAAAATAAATTATATAAATAAAATCATTATTCGTAAATAATAATTATTTTATTCACAAAAGAAACCACTTTCATAATCATAATCATCAATTAATTATGGCGTGTTCTTGTTTAGGATAGATTAATGACCTACATTAACAATGCTATAAAATAATATTATAGATGAATATGATAACATAATTATTTATATTTTAACACTTAAATAATAAAATAAATATTTCATTTCATTTTTTAACTGATAACATTAATTTTAGACACATTAATTAACATACAAATATATATTCATGAAAAATAATTGATCCATTCTTGTCGCATATTCCATATTTAAGCTTAAAAATGAAAAAATGATAAATAAAATTATAGAAATTTAAATAATTATAATAAAAAATTATTTTTATTCATATAATCTACTAACGGAAAAATTTGTGAGAAGAATGAAGAACAACGCTATGATTAGGAAACTAGGTCCAAAAAATCAAGAACACTCACAAGAAATATCAATAATAGATAATAAATAACTAATATACATATTGAGAATATTTATAAGTGATGTTTATAAAACATTATAGATATGAAAACTTTTATGACATAGTGGATTAAAATGTTATTTTTTATATTGGAGGTCATAGGGTATTTTGACTAAAAAGTAATTTATGTAAGGGTTTGTACTAACTCAATTTTATTACATTGAGTTGAAAACATAATTATTAAAACAATCTAATTAGAATAATGATTTTTGAAAACTATTGATTACTTGATTTTATATTTTATTCTTCTACAAGGTTCAAGAAATTCTTCCTTATAGCCTCATTATTGAATAATTATTACCTCAATAATTATGTTACTTGTAGTGGTTCATTGTATAAAATTTCAATTCATTGAGACATGATTATGTTACAGACTAGGTTCTCAATTGTATGGTTTACTTTGTAATATTCCACCACCCAGAACCACTAAACGGTTCCTGCACTGATGGTTAACATTATGCCTCAGGCACACCATCTTGAAAACAAGAAGCTTTTGACTAGAAATAAGGGTTTAAGGATGTGTTGTGGGGAGGATACACTCCATGTATCATATTGTGTGATCATAAATGATATCCAAAAAACACACACATAAGTTTATGAAGAAATAAAAGGAATAGTAGATGTAGTAAAAATAACCTGCAAAATTATATATAAAAATACCGTGAGACCTGAAAAAAAGTCCAACATACAAAATAGGTCTACCCACTTGGTTTTTCCCATATACATGCCAAAAATAAATATAAATAAATATGATAGGTCCATAGAAAAAATTACCCATTCATTATCCTAGTCTTCAACCTCATATGAGCCATCCAGTTGGACCATGATATCCTAAGTCTAATCCCCAAACATGTTCCTACAACTACCATGTGAGAGCTACTCTAGCACCCATTTTCAATGGAAACCTAAGTCGAGTGTGAGCATAAAACTCTATAGCAACCAAAAATGTGATCCTATTGCAACTAACATATGGAGTGATATATTCTTATGGAAAACTATAAAATGATAAGTAACTAGAGAATAATAAATAAAATCACTAAATAATACATGATTCATCTCAATGTTAGAATTTTTATGAGCATGCCACATAGACCATGAAAAACTATATACTAAACCATAAAATTTTTGATACTTGGGTTTGTGATCCCGATCAACTATAACTAATTTATAAGGTGTCATCGTATCTCTCAATATGTCACAATTTAATTTCTACCAATTAAAAATAACATGGGATTCCCTGGGGTCTAAAAAATATGTATCACAAACATCCCCTATAGAAGTTTTGTTTATAAGTCATTATAGATAGCCGTTATGTTAGTTTTCTTGTTTGTAACATAACCTAAATATATGAAAAACCTAGATATATGCTCACTAAGGTATACTAGACCATCCATTCCTAAGAAGATATCAGGCCCTCATGACCCCTCAGGCCTCATACGAAGGAAAAAAACCCTCCTTGTAGACTTCCAAACTCTTGAAATCAAATTTTGATTCCCATTTTAAAATATAAATGATCCCCTCAAAATCAAAACATCAAATTCTCAGAGAACAATAAAATCCCATATTGAAAAAGGTTTATATTATTCCCTATAGTAAATCTTCTAGTTCCTAAGGAGCACCGATGGTTATATATTCGTATCTCTTGACCTATTCAGTCTATTCATCCACCACTTTAAGGTTGCATTCCAACTCAAAATTCTAAACATGATTATAAATTTTAAACAACAATTCAATGGCACAAATTCCACTAAACCATGAGATAATTCTTGTAATGACTTACAATACTCTGAGATAGTTCTCCATTGAACCCATCCATATCAAGACTCGATCACATTGTAACCCGACAATTTCTTCTTTATATGGTACTCACCATGATTGTTATGATGTCAAAATGGATAAAATTAAATGTTGTACCATCTATGCCATTGGAATTTCCCATTGAAATTCCAAGCCCACATTCCATTCATTCACAATACATAGTTTCCATCATACCATTCCCAAACATATTGTAAGCCACCAGTCCTATTCCACTACCAATCTTCACTCTCAATTTCCAATATAAGTGAAAAAATATCCCTTATCTAGGAATACATGAGTGCGCCATATTTTTCCCAGAAATCCCAATAAAATTCGTCAATGAACACATCCTACCCAAAATGATGTACCCGGTTTTTTTCTATCCCAACACATTCTATCTCATGAAAAATGCTGGTGAGGCCTCCTCTTGATGATTGTTATCAAAGAATTATGTATTTTCCTACCAATGAAATACCAATAACCTAATATAGATTCCAGTAAGGACAAGGTGTCCTGAAATCATTAGATAATGAACATTGAAAACCATATCTAATTTACATTGAGATTCAATCATTGGACCATACATCAACTATTTACACGATCATTCCATATCGTGAGCCCAAAATCACCACCGACCCATCCACACTCAGATCATCGCTCTAAAAGCACCATGATCCTGATTCCCTTACACGGATTCCATATAATAATGCACCTATATTTATACTTATCATTCACTAAATAATCTTTCCGTATTTGGTTCCATTAATCAACCAACATTAAAATGAAAAAGTTATTGTCTCACAACTGATACCACACTCCCACAACCCTTTTAGTCAATGGGTAATACTTTCATGATAAACATCACAATACCCTCCTTAGTAGTGACCTTATATAATTATTCAAGTGTAACCTCAATGGGTTCTATCATGACATTGAGTTTACTCCTCCCAAAACACACTTACCTATATTAGGCAACACATAATTTGGATCAACTCCTATATCGACTATTCCACCATACCGAATCCAGTATAAAAAACCTCCCTCAACAAATTCATACCCTTAAAGTCCATAATCCTTGTAAATCCATTCATTCAATGTCATAGTAAAAATCCTTGTCTCTCATACCATTGCTCGATGATTGATAATTTAAATGGGTACCACATGCAATAGTTTGTACCGTTCTCATCCCATCTTGAATAGTGGGTGTAAAATAACAATCCACCAAACCACATCATAAAAATCATGATCTAATGGGTTAACATAATGAAAATGAGTTGAATATTATAAATTAAATTTCAATAGACCAAGCCCATACCTCTCTTGAACTTCATCTCTAACAATGGTCTCTTCACATATTCACTAGCTTATCTCATAGTCACCCACTTCATGGGTGTTTTCCCAAAACATTGGGTTTCCATCCTCATAAAAAGGCATTTAGATCTCATCCACACACCTAACTTCAAACCATAGACATACTAAAACCTATATCATTTAACAATGTTCCATCCATGATCAAAAGTTAATCTAAAACACTAACAATTGAAGTTACTTCCAAAAGTAACCAAATGCATTCTCATTAATATATAGAAACATTTGATTACACCTCTGTGCATCAATTAAATATCCTAAATAACTCACCTCTTCATCTAGTCTAAAAGTAAAAAAAAATAGGACAACCCCTCTTGTGGGTTTCCTTCAATAACAAATGTTCTGAAACACCTAAAACTATGTTGTATCATAAGGTCTACCAGGGTATCTCACATAGCCCCAAAAACTAGGACCCATGAAGTGTCAAAATTTAAAGGCAACAACACACACGTACAATCTCAAAAAAAACCAATCATAAACAAGAAAAACCACTCACTAGTGGGTCTCACCACATATGATGTCACACATGCTCCCCTAAAAACATCTTCATGACTCACGTAACTAGACAACCACTCAGTGGTACCACAAAATGTTTCACAGTAGGAATATCATGACAAATCACCCATTGAAAATGGAATTAATTATCACTAAGAATCATGATATGGGACTGTCCCTTGACATTCCTAATTAGTTGATCATAAAATATATAACCAAAGACATAATCCAATATGATTCTTATTGAGAAACTAAAACTATATAGTTTAGTTTATAATAAATCCATTCTAGTATATATAGGAAAAAATATATATATTGTTACTAGAAAATTAAATAAAATTTTTATGCCAAATCACCTGTAATTGGTTCGTATCAAAGACATTGGACTCCCTCACTGACATCTCATGGTCTTTACTCATCCCTTATCAAAGGTACCAAACCATATTGACCTCAATAGGATCCATTAGACTTTTCACAAGAGTAAAACATGTATATATAAGTTCACCTAACTGAATAAAATTCTACCTTATACATATATAGTAAAATGTCGTATAACTAGTTTTGATACGTTATATAGTTATTCCCTAGTCATTAATGATAACACTCATAGTAGAGTGCCATTATATATCATATGGATCCTACAAGTCAGACATAATGCATGAGACACCAATTGCCTCTATAAGACAAGAGACAAATCCCATTTCTTTTCTCTTACCAACAGACCAAGAGACAGTGTGCACAAATAGTAAAACATAAATCATTCCATCATGTGTATCATGATTGGGGAGAATCACATCAAATTTAACATCCAAATAAAAGAACATCAATATTTTAACTATAGTAACCTGGAATTCCATCAAAAATGTGTTTATGACACACTAGTATGGGTTCAATCATAATCGCTGAAACATATCAATATATCATGCATACCAACTCCCAAAATAGAAACGAAAAATAAGGTTATGACATAATATTTTAATTTCCCTCTATCCCAGACCACAAACTAGAAGAAAGACTGATAGATTCCACTATACATTAAGAATACCTCCCATAATACCAGGGGATACTAAAAAGAACATGGGGTCTAAATATATATCATGAGGATGTTATACCCCATATATCAGAGTGTGTAATTATAATTAATATCCAAACATTATACATATTCTAGTGCATAGAATAAAAATTAATTTAATAGTGAATATATTAAATATAACTAGGAAAATAATAAATGAAAAGTAGTGAGGTCTGAAAATTCATTTCTTATATACAATAGATGGCATCCCTCTGGGATTGAATCATATACATATTATAATAAAAGAAAATAAAGACTTTAAATCTACAAATTAAATCAATACTCAGGTCATCCTGATCTAAAAAATCATTCGAGCTATCCCGATTGAACATTTTATCCCAAGACTCGTCCCCAAACACGTGGCTTTAATACCTATGTGAGAGTTTCTTGGGTACCCATGTGAAATGAAGACTATAGTAGGGTGTTAGTACAAAACACATTAAGTTACCATCGACATTTTCCTACATGAACCAAATTATACAGTGATAAAAGAATATCAAATGCTTCGAATATTTAAATAATTGTTTACTAATAAATATGATCACCCAATAATACATACTTGTTCTTGATTCTAGAATATCTTTGAACACATCACGTGGTGTATGATGGACCATGTACTAAACAATAAAATTGAAGATCCTTAGGTTTGTGACCCTGATAGACCATACCTTATTTGTAATGTTTTAGGATTTCTATTAACACATTATGAGATCATGCTAACTAATAAAAACCTTATGTTGAAGTATGGAATAAAAATTGGTTATCAAAAACCACCCCTAATGGAGTATTCTTTATAAGTCATCGTGGACATCCCTTATCAAAATTATCTCATCTAGAGAATATCCCATATGTATAACAAACCTTGATCTAATCTCACCCCAATATAGTAGAAAATAAATTCCATATAAGATAGTATTCCATTAACAGATAGCATGTTATAAGCCCCTATCATATGGCCTCCATTGAGATAGCTTGTGATGGTCCACTTGATCATCCTGGCACCTAGTCAAAGAAAATAAATCCTAACCCGAGCCCCAAATCATTTTAATTTAAAACCATAGTATCATGTACCTACTCCATGAGAGATTTATCATCTAGGGTAATATCCCACAAACATAAGATACCTTTTCTTATAAGAGCTTTCTCAACTATAAAATGTGTCCTCCCTAAGGGTGTCTTCGAAACATTGTACAAGACCTACCCATATGACAATACAACATTATAATCCACATAATAATGAGCTTAGGAGGATATGCCAAACTGGGCCTAGTCATATTAGGTATCCAAGAAACTCAAGGTGTCCAAGGAATCCTACATAGACTGAAGGTCAACATCTAATAATACATTCATACTTACATGCCTCTACTTCTAGATCCTAAGAAATAACATCAATGAACCCCCAATAATATCATAACTTCTCATCAATCCCATAGGCAGGGTCCCAGGAAACACATACAAGTATGTGTAGCTATATAAATACTATAAAATAGAAGCATAAATTCAAGGAGGGGTTAGTAAAATGCCTAAGCCCCTCACTTTTATCCATAACGCATTGATCTGACGTAATTATACATGTTCAAAGGTGACACACAGTACCATCACTTCCCATACCTGATTCTACCCTGTCTCTAGTGTCACAAATCACAAGGGAACCCACTGGGTTCTCCTTAGGTATAATTGAGGGCTGCCTATACACTTATGAAATTCATAATAGGGATATTTCATTAAGCCCATTCCCCTTCGTTTGGTGTGCTATGACTGCCAAAACACCCACCCTATGTTCCTTTCTCTACAAGTTCTCTCTCATACAAAAACCCTAGTCTATGTGTCCTATGTCCTCACCCATAACAGGTTTCTAATAATTCGAGGCTCGAGATTCAATTTATATTCTCATTCATCAGTGACCAAGATTTCCATCTTGTACATGAGGCTGCATCAGGGCCATTGAAACTTTATGTGATTTAGTTTCAGGATTTAGTTTTTATTAAAAATAATTATCAAAAATTAAAAGGGACAATATAGAAAGTGGTGTCTCCATGCTTCCCACATGTGTATAAACAATGTAGTAATAAAAAATGTTAGATGTATAAGGACCACCTACCATTATTCGATGCATTCTAATTATCTTTTAAGGCCGAATGAAACTACTATGAGCCACCAAAGACCATATCAGAATCTGAATCCTCTATATCATAAAAAAATTAAATAATTAATTTATTAAAAAAATTATAATTAACTTATTAATTCCGTTTTAACTCAATGTAATTTTGGATAACTTATCATGTCACCATTTCACAACAGAACTATGTCCCACGGCCCATTGATGTCCCACTAGTAACTCCTAAATCTAATCCCAAAAAAATATCTAACCAATGATGTGAAAAATTGGAAATTTAATTTTATTTAATCCTAAACATAAATAAAATTTCTAACAATGATATTCCATTGGTGATTCAAATAACGGATAAATAGATATATCATCATATGATATTCTCAACATATTCTACATGAAAGACCCTTAAAAGTTAATCTATTTCAACATTATTCAACGAAATATGCTCTTTTAACATAAACTTAAACAACACTAATTATGCATAAAGAAGGAAGAAGAATAATTGAAATAGGAGGAGGAACCAAAAACTGAATCACTACCAAATATTACCAAGAAAAACACCCAATATAGAGGAAAACAAAAAAGGGGAGGGGTTTTGGACCCCCATTAATTGAGCAATGAGAGGGGAGAGGATGGGGATACTAACTCCTAACATTCAAGGAGTTAATTTAACATTTCTACTACATAATACCCACATTCTAAACAGTGTATCTACTATATATTTGATTGTATCGACCACCTAGCCTCTCTTGAGGCTATTTAGAGCCCCCAAGAGCCCTGTGGATCTAATTCCATTTCTATAAATAGTATATATAAGCTTCAAAATTCTCAAAATACAATTCATAATCCCATTTCAATATTTTACCCATCAACTAAAATTGAAAATTCTATTTACCCCGTAACTATGAACACTCATACAGACACGTGGTCTTACATAATTAGTACCCCTTTCATATTTTATATCATTATTATTTTATTATTCATGATTTTTAATGTTCCATTTGAATTTATTCCCTTCAAGGGGGTTTGATTCAAAAGTTTCTAAATTCATAAGAGTTATTTGTATTGATTTTCAATACTATGAGATATGTTTGATACTACTTGACATCATTTCTTTAATATTATGTATTCAATTCCCTAATGACTTCAATTAAAATGAATATAATTCATTAAAATATATTATAATTTCATTTAATTACAATATTTTTGTAATTATTAGGTTATAATTAATGTAATCATTTTTTTGTTACTCACTTTGTATTCATTGATATATGATTCATAATTACAACATGTTTCGTTTTTTGGAGTATATATTGGCCATGGATTTCCCTCTATATCCTCTCAAACTGCATTAAATTTAATCATTAAACTAATTTAAATCTATCACTACCTTCTCCATTCCAAATACACTTATCTTATAAGAATAATTTTTCAATGAATTCCTTTACATTATAAACACTCTTTATATCATTAATTTTATTGAAGAGTGGTCTACACGATTCTATAAATCAATTGACTGGAGAAATTATTTACATGTCTATATACCCATTACTCTATACAATGTTAGTTTTAGGGATGCTTAAATAGAAATTTATTCTATTTATTGATTGGGGAAATATGAAAAATTTGTATACTTGAAATTTCAATATGAATTACTGTGGATTACTAAGGCATGTTGATTTTTCAATTTTTAACCATACAAATTCATTATCTAGATGGCTTGAAAACATGTTATCCAATTTATTGACTAATAAAGTATTTATGTGTCATTTAATTATATGTCAATATGGATTTTTATTAGTTCTTCATGTATGTTTATTATATAGTGTATTATTATTCATATATTTTATATGTCTTATTAATTAGAAATAATGTAGTGATATGTGGGGCCTGATATTATATAATCCATTAATTAATTGATCAGTATCCGGAGACAAAATGGATTGGATATTTTTTTGTATGTATACATATAAAAATTATTTCCTAATTAGAGAACATAGAATATATGATCATGATGTATTAGATCATGATTTAGTGTCTTTGGGAATGTAATTAACTACATTGAATTAGGAATTTCATTACTAAAGAACTAGTTATAGTTTTACATGCATTCATTTATCGATATCCCAATCATCCATATGTTAAGATCATAATTTATTTCGATTGTGGAATTATTTTTATCATCATTTTGTTTCATATTATTTATGATCATCTTATGCCCACTTTTTATATTTGATTTATATCACTTATATTTACCCACACTGCATGTTTGAGACTACCCCTTATTCTCTTTCATTTTCTCTATGTTAAAAAAATTCATTTGACATGATATGTCATGAATAGTAGATTGTGTGGATTTTTTTCTAGGAGATGTTGATAAATTATTATAAATTAAGTACTTTAATTTATAGATTGAAATATTTCCATTTTATGAAAAAGACATGGGATTTATTAGTTAAAATATTTTACTAAATATATAAAACTCTAAACATAAACATCACATCAAATGTACGTGTCTCAATATTTTTTAATGTCACTAGAATTTTTTATGGTTAATATTTTGTCACATAGGTTCATCTCAATCATGGAATGTAAATTATGTGTTTATTCTCACCAGATTCCAAGAGTGCGGGTCAAAGGCATTAAATTCCATGCCAAATGATGGTTTGGATGACTTTAGACATTAGGAAATCATTAATTGAAGGTCCTATAAGAGTTATAAAAGTTATTAATGGATTATTAGTTCTGTTTGATAATGATTTAAAAGGTATAGATAACCCTTTAGGTTATCTGAGGTAATATGGATTAATATAGGGATCATGATAAGACAAAATTAGTAATACACCTATGATAAGACTAAGGGATAAGCCTAAGTATAAGATAACATCCTCAAATTTTGGTAAAGTGGATATAGCATAGTTATCCAAGAAATAACATTCCTACATATATATTACAAGTTGATGTAGGCTCTAGAATATATGTACCTTGGGGTAATAATCTAAAAAGGTTGGATTAGGTATTTACTTGACTGTCATGTCGTGCCTGAAAGAGGCCAAACTGTACACCTAGCTTGAAACTACCATGGTATATTCTTTGGTTAATCACATTCAATTTAAGAATCTGTAAAAGGGTTTATATATGATTATAACTAATTAGGTTTATGAACAAAACATAAAAATGACTTGGAAAACCAATGATTGAACAAAAAGAGTAATAGGTTGAACTGGTAGTATCATATGTTAAAAAAAAGGTTTTATAAAAGCAGATATTTTGGATTGATGTTTTAATAATCATTTTTCTGATATTCTCATGACCATTTTGGTTTTAATATTTTATTAAAAAAGGGTCATGAAGATAAATTAGAGAAAGGTATGTATCTAGAAATCACTTATCCTTATTAATGAATATGGATGATAATATAAATTTCTAATAATATTAGTATTTTCTTGTTATGATGGAATCTTTGTGTTTACTAGTCACAACTATGGTAGTAAGGTTAATATATTAACTGAAATAAATATTGTGAATCATAGATAATTACATTTTTGAGTGATATTTATCAATGTTATTATGGAATATTTTAATTGGTTATGAGGATTATGTGAAACATATATGAATTTTAATTTATTCATTTTTTAATGGTTGGGAAACATATATTAAATGGTATTAATTACCTTGAAATGTTATTTTATTAAAATTTTATATTTTTGTGAATATTTATTGAGGAACACATGATTAAGGGATGAATAACTCTTTTGTTTAACGTACGCTTGATGTCGATCTAATAAAAAGTTCATTGATTTTAAATAATTATGTAAGATAATATTGGTTACCTTAGGACTGGTAATTGATTAATGATATTTATGGTGAATTTCATCACATTTTTTGGATTTTAGTGTATATTGGATAGTGTGTGATCTTATAAAATATCAATTAATATGATTTGAGAGTTAAGGATTGTGTTAATTTCTGAATGAATATATGGATTTATTGTCGTTTTTTATCCTTGATATTTGGAAGGTTTTAGAAAATGCATATTTTAGAGAATGTATGATTATAGTATATATATACCTGAGTATATGATTATGTTAATTATTAATGTGGGTTGAGGAAAAAATAAGTAACTTAATATAGACTGTGTGACTAAAGTAGAGGTCATATTAGAAATTATATTAAAAAATAGATACGTTAAGAATACCCTCACCTACATTCATTAGCGAGTAATAATTAATATTATTAGGACAGAATTTATTTAAGGGGGAAGAATGTAACACCATTGTATTTTAAATTATATATTAATTTAAAAGATAATATGTTATATAGTGGATGATACACCTAACACTGGACCCCAAATAACCACAAAAAAATATATAAACATTAATATATAGCCTTAAAATTAAAAGGTATAAATAAATGTAATGGAAAAATTAAATATATATAGAAATAAAAATAAGGTTCATTATCCATGCTAAGGCATTGAATAATTAAATTTTTATAACTATATAGGACTGAAAAATTCCTTAAAATGAATCATAATAAAAAAATTTACTTTTTATATGATATTAAATTTATTATGAATAAAATATATTATTTATATGAATAATATATTAACAAAAATTTTATTAATGATTGATAGGAACTAAGAAATAGAGTAGTTAATATTTTTTTAAAGATATTTTCTTTGGAAAATAGTTTACATTATATTTTTCAATAAGACATATATTCTCAAAATGAATTTTTTTATTTATAATATAAAATACAATTTTATTTTCATAACTTCAATATTATCGTAATAATTTTTTTGGGATTTTTCTGTAATAGTTGATTTTATCTAAATAGTGAAAATACACACTTTACCAAAATATAAAATGTTATGACAATACCAAAATATAAGAAAGGATTGTGATTTTATAAGGACATTTAATTAACAAAATATATATTTAATTTTTAAAATTATATAACTTTAAAACTCATTTTGAATTTTACCATTCTAAGACATAAGTAATATTTTTGAATAATAAATTCATCTAGTATATATTTAAAAAAAATTAAATATTATTTTTGTAAATTTTGGATTTATTCAATTTTAAATTCATATAAAATTTAATTTTTAATAATAAAATAATTTATGTCATGAAAACTAGTTACACTAATAATTTTATCTTATACATAAATTTTATCCTTTAAACACTTTCTCTAAAAATGGCTTTTTACACATTACACGCATTAATGTAATTTTTTTTAATATTAGAAATTTTATCTGATAAAATAGATTTCATATTTTGAATCAGTATGTCAAAATTATGTGATACTTTTATTTTTATTTTTAGTCAATAAATTACGTTACTTTTTTAAAATTTAGTTTAAATGTTATAACCAAAAAAGGTAAAAGAGAAACATCAAAAAGTAAAGGATTTAATAACATTTTTGAAATTAAATATTAGAGGTATTATAATGCATATATCATCCCCAAATAAATTATTTTTAATTTTTAGTCTTCTTGTCATGTCAAACATTTTCACTACTTATATCAAGTTGAAACATTTTTAAAAAATCCATTCTCCCCACTAATAAAAGGGGCCTCTCATAACCCCTTCAAGACCACTTAAAAATTTTGTTTCCTCATTAAAATATACCAATTTTACTTCTACTTGATTATTATTGTTTTATCATGGGCCTATAATCACATTATATTGTCATACGACCTTTATTGCTAAGGATTTTCCCACCAGAAACCCCAAGTTCTTAACATGAGTACTCTTTTTCCCTATCTTATTTTTTCATTATTGCATCACCAAATATATTTTTTTAAATAAAATATTTTTACATAAGTATTGTTTTTATATTAAATTTTATTATTCCAATTTAGTAATGGATAACCTATTTTCTCCATATCTGTTATGAAAAACGAAACATTCATTTGTGATTTGTGCAAACATCTACCACTATGAAGAGAAAAATTCTATTTTCACCACTTCCTATCATAAATAGTTATAATAGTGGAAATAAATAACTAATTTCACATGTCAAAATAAATATGATTATTAATATAAAAATATTAACCCAGATTATTTTCCTCTCATTCTATTAGTAATGAAAATATTAACTCTGCATTGTGAGGACTACCACCTCAACAAATAACATAACATATTTTTTTATATAGATTATTTATTATTTATTAACCCCTATAAAAATATGATGAAAAAAATAAAATAATTATGATTCTAATATAATTATATTATTCACAAAAAATAAACCTCTAGTATAACAAAACAACCGTTTAACAATTTTTAAATTTTCCATTATTAGCTCAAAAAACGGTTGAATACCATAGCATGATTAAAATCACTTGGCTTTTATTAGTGCTATAGAAGAACTAATAAAGAGATATGTTATAAAGACTAAAAATATCACTGAATATCATAGTTAGATTAAAATCCATAGGCTTTTATCAATTCTTTTATTTAGAGTAGATATGGGGTCCATTTATCAGTTCTAAAAATAGCAATTATAAAGAGACCCTTCATTAGAGTTTTTTTAGTGCTAGTAAATTAATATGTTATAAATTATTTTAATATAGCTAATAATGGATTAATTTATCATCATGTTTAGTATTAATGAAAAAGGTCCATATTGTAATGCGCTACTAAACTTATGTCACACTGTAGCAGAAGAAACAACAACAAAAAACATGGACAAATACATATATTAAATGAAAAAAATTACAACACAAATAAAAGAAAAAATAAAAATTATAGGCACTTCAAACATTATTTTATACAACTAAATGAGTAATTAAAAAATATAAAAGTCATTAAAACACATTTATGTTCCTTTTTCTTTGGACCCTAACCCCCATTCATGCTATTGTCTATCAAACGACCCCAGCTCGAGAAAAATAATGTACATATATAAGAATACAATTATTATTATAGTAATAATATAATTAAATAAATTAAGTAGAATGTGGTGATTTTTATCTAATCATTGAATCATTCGTAAACACTATTCATCTTATTGATTTTTGGTTGACTATTGCACGCCACCCAATTTATTGTTCATGTTCAAGTATAATTTTCACGAATATTACCTAAATATTTTTCAGAAAAAAGGATAACTAAATTAAATACATTTTAGTATATAAAATAATTAGAATAAAGTATGAGCTCGTTTTCTTAGATTGGGTGAATTCATGCACATTTTAAACTAAAATGACACATATATATTGAAAATAGGGACATAAAGTTACCCCTTTGAGTTGTAGTCAATTCATGCACCTCGCTCCATTTATTTT
The DNA here is from genome assembly GCA_963277665.1 of Viscum album. Taxonomy (NCBI): domain Eukaryota; kingdom Viridiplantae; phylum Streptophyta; class Magnoliopsida; order Santalales; family Viscaceae; genus Viscum; species Viscum album. The sequence continues at coordinate 1,610,111,369 of OY728125.1, forward strand.
TCATCTTAAGTAATAATCATTGGTAAAATTAACTAAATAAGTATAAGATAAAAATGATATGAATATAAATTATTTAATTGTAGATAAAATGATGAGAAAATAATTTGTGATCATTTGTTTAGTTTTTGCGATGTGATTCATGTTTTAAACATAAATTTCATGATAACATGATCATCAGGTCATACTGACAACATCATGTTTCATATTAATTTTATTTCCATTTATATATTTCACAAATGATTTATTGATAATTTTCTTAAGTTATAAAAACAAACCTAATGTGTTTTCTCTTTTTTGAGCATGTTACATAAGTTTTTTCTTACTAAAATGTCTTTTTAAACTGGAAGCAAGAATATTGAGTCATACCGATCACATTGTGTATTAGTTTGATGTGATACTAATTCTTACACATAAAAAATGATGTGTGAACAATTTTTCTAACTTATTAACAAAATACACATGTGATTTCTCAATTTTTTTTTATTGAATTTTTGAAACCAAAAAGCCTATTTTAAATAGAAATCATACACTCTCAGTCATAATTGGAACTTTCTATATCATATTAATGTTTTACTAGTTCCTACATATAATAAATGACATATATATTTCATTTCTAAAGTATAAAAATAATCTGATTTCATTTTATCAATTTTGAGTTTGTCACTTGGTTTTTTTACCAAAATTAATTTCAATTTTAAATAAATAGACACACATGGAGTGATACCGGGAACACTGTATATTGGATTGAGGTGACGCTGATTCATTCATATAAAAATGACTTACCAATCATATAATTTATGTATCAAAACAATATGAATCCATTTAATCAGTTTTGAGTTTTTCGCTTTTCTTTTTTTCTACAATTTCATTTTAAATAGTTTTCATGTACATTGAGTCATACCAAACACATTTTGTGTCAATTTAATGTGGTACTTCTTCCTACACATCAAAAATGACTTATAAATCATTCTTTTTAAATTTTCAACACAATATATGTGTGTTTTATTAGTTTTTAGTGCACGTCCCATTTTCTAAACTAAAATGTCTATTTCAAATTGATAATAGGCACTTCTAGTCATACTAGTCACATCATGGATAGTAATGAGGTCTGGATGATTCCAACACAGAAAAACTTATTTATATAACATTTTCCAAAAGAGTTACAGCAATTCAAAGGATTTTGATTGGTTTTAATTATGTTTTTTGTATTTTATTACTCAATTTAATTTCAATCTTAAATAAAAATACACACTTGGAGCATACTAGGAACAACATAAATCATATTGAGGATTATTTTATTGCTATGCATTATAAATGAATTAGAGAAAATTTTACTAAATTATATAATTAATACAAATTATTATTATTATTATATTTTGAGTATGTCACTTGTGTTTTTTACTAAAATTTATATAAATATTAAATAAAAACACAATTGGATACATAATGGTCACACCGTGTGTCATATTGAAGTGTGGATAAATCTACGGTGAAAAAATGAATTTTGGATCATTTTTATAAACTATAAAATCAATATGAATTCTTTGACTCAATTTTGAGTATGTCACTTGTCTTTTTTACTAAAATTAAAATCAATTTAAATATAATTACTCGCTTGGAGTCATACTAGTCATAACATGTATCAAATTGGGGTGTGTTTGATTCATACACATCCCAAATATCTTTTTTATAAGTTTAATAAACTATAAAACAATAAAAATTTTATAGAGGTTTTGAGTATGTCACTTTTATGTTTTACTAATATGCCATTATAAACTAGAAACAATCACTCTAAGTCATACTAGTCACATAATTTCTCATTCTGTCATGACACTAATTCTAATATGTCAAAATAACATATGAATGGTTTTCCTAAATTATTATGAGATTTTGAGTGTGTATTCTTTGTTTCCAGTGAGAGGCCTAATTTTTAAACTAAAATGTTAATTTTAATCAGTAATGAACACATTGAGTTATATCAGGAACACTGTGAATTAAAAAATAGGTGTGTCTGATTTCTACACATAAAAATGAATTATTTTTCATTTTCCTAAAGTATAAAAACAATATGAATGTTTTTCCACGTTTTGAGTATCTGACAAGTATTTTTTACTAAAATTAATTTCAATTTTAATTAAAAAGACACAATTGGGGTCATAGTCGGCTCATCATGCCTAAAATTAAGGTGTGGATAATTATTACACATTAAAAATTAATTATGGAACGTTTTTATAAATTAACAAAATATTATGAATGTGTTTTCTCAGTTTTTAGAATTTCACATGATTTTTTTTTTCTAAAATTGATTTTATTTTTACATAAAAAGACACACTTTGTATCAAAATGGTAACACAATGCGTTACATTGAAGTTTTTATGATTCAAAAATGTCAACAATGACATGAGAATCATTTTACTAAAGTATCAAAATAATTAGAAGGCATTTTTTGGGTTTTGAGTATGTCATTTGTCATTTTTACTAAATTAATGTCAATTTTAAATAAAAAGACACACTTGGAGTTATACCAATCACACCATGAGTTGGATTTATGTATGTATGATTCTTAGATGTCACGAATGACTTATGAATCATTATACTAATGTATACAAATAATAAAAAAACATTTTCAAGGTTTTGATTATGCCATTTGTATTTTTTACAAAAATGTCATTTTTGACTGAAAAATGCACTTTGGGTGTTTAAAATAACTATTAATTCCTATATTGACCCCAATCATTAGAATAACTATTTCATCAATAGTTTGACACATAAAAATTACTATATAATTAATAACAATTACTTCCAATATTGGTTCCTTGTTATTCTAATTTCATATTTCTGCTTTTAATCCTCATAGTGATGTTTTTGATTGATGGGTTATTTATGTCGATGTATTTTATTCATATCACAAATTATTATGTTCCCTATTGTCTACTAAATTGAAGTCATAACAAGTTTGAAATTTATAAGTAATAATCCATTCATTTTAATGGAATATATGGTGAAATTTATTGTGATGGAGCCCAAAATGATAGGAGATTTATTCTCAAAAAATATAACATTTCAGAAGTGCTTACCTTCACTTTGATGGTCCCTTTTCTATGGTATCATTTCATTTAATGGTGATAAATATACAATACATTGGAAAACTATCAACCCAAATTTCTACTCTAATTAAATTAATGTATTTTCATTTCCTTGACTTTTATTCATTATGTTACAACATGAATTATCATTGTTGTCACTATGTGCAACCTATTGAACCATCAATTTTATTTTTCAAAATATTCATAAAATAATAATTAGATTTTTCTATGATAAAAACCAAAAAACTACACTTTAGGGAATGTATATTGTTTTTTCAAATATAGAAATGGGGAAATTACATGTAAATATTCAAAAAAATTGCAATGGTCCATAATTTGTCACCAGAAGTTCAGTTTAGTTATAAATTAATGAATAAGTTGTGAGATCATATGTTTAAAAAAATGGATGTTCTGAGTTTTACCTAAAGGAATGGTTTGAAAATTTTACCAAATTTGTGGTTTCTTGGTTATAATTTTGTAGTAACATTTATGAAGGAATACTCATTTTACAAATCTTAACAGAATAAACTATTGTCTTATTGGAAGATCCCCACATGACTCACATTCCTAGATAGAGGTAATAAATTAATTCTTGTTACAAATTTCATGCAAGGAACTATATTAATCCATTTAGTATTTAAATATGTATCTTTTCTCTCACAATGTAATATATTGTTATCATCACACTGTCCTCTAACTAGTCCAATCATGTCATGGTTTGTTCCTACAAAAAAATAATAGGTAATATCAAATTCCACATGCCATTATTTCTTTAATTATAGGTATCATTCATAAAATGAGCTAGTTAGTGTAGGTTAAGGAAATACTTATTACATACTTGTCCTAATTATTAATGTCAATGAAAAAGAAATTTAGGAACATAGAGGGGTGGTGTTTAAGGGGATAAATCTTGATGATATCATCAAGGAATGAAATATTTTTAATTTGTTGGATAGGATACCACTAATTAATTAATTATATGGAAAATGGTTTAATATGAAAACATCATTATTTGAAATTCCATTAAATGTCAATTTACCAAAAAGAATCAATTTACCAATGATGAGTTTCAATGGCTAAAAATTGTATATATATTTACACAGTTTGACCAAGCATGTAAAATATATGTTTTGGTTATTTTTCTCACATTATTTTGATAATGTAATCTAAATATTCACATGTATTGGACCTTTTTTCAATAATGGAAATAACCATTTACTACATATTTATGTTTTGATATTTTGATTACTTTTTGAAAACATGACATTATTTTTATATCATGAGTTTAAATGGTACCAATATTATTAGATACGTATTCCATTGTATACCCTATCATGTATTACAAAGAAATTAATTTCCATTCACTATTAGTTAAATGAATTATAAGTTAATGAAAAATACTTAAACATAACATTGTGATCACATCAGTGATGGGATAATGGCTGGGATGATTAAGTGGGAAGGAATGATTTATTAAAATAACATATTAAGTAACATCAACTAGTTTGTTTTTTTAACTAAACTAAAAAAATTAGTTACTAAATTTTTTTGTCACATAAACATTCATTAATGAATTTTGTTTTAAATATATTATATAAATAAATAGTTTGTTTCATAAAATTGTAACATTACATATTTCCATTACTTTAAAAACAATACTAAATCATAATTTTACATTACTAATAGAACATTGGACAATCAGAAATGGGTGAAGATTGAGGGTGTGATTATGGTGTGATAATGACATAGGGTGACCAGTGATGGGTTAGGATTGGACTAGTGATTTACATTTTCTAATTGGGTTCATGATGGTGGCTTACTATGGATACCATTTTGGTAGGTAGACCTATTGTTTAGTATATCAAAGCCTGATATTCAAATAGAAGTTATAGAGTGGGGTGACCAATATAGAACCACCATCATTTGTGATACTTGTGATGAATTCTAAGTTGAAGGTGATGTGGAAGAATACGGAGAACGAACCATGAGTTTCCTTCAAATCCCATGGTAGATGGTGTGCAATTTGAAGATACACACTATGTGTTACATCATTGTTGTGATGCATGTGTATCCAAAAAATAGATATCACACATATTGTGATACTTTTCACATATAGTGTGACCCATGGGTGGTTTATTTACATGTACTCTAAGAGTATAAATCCACCTATATGGATAAGCACACTATCTTGAGTAGAGTACAATGGCACGACACAGTACTCAAACATGTCCAGGTACACTGACATAACCAAATACACCAGGATGTCCAAGGTACATTAGAATAGGTTGATGAATTGTGAAATGGACACTAGAAGGTCTAGATTTTCTGGTACATGTCATCGACCCTATGTGCACATCATGGAAATTCATAGAGACATCTTGGAGCTTTTTTCCACTTAAATTTGGATTTGTATTTGTCGAGTGAATTCCCATTGTCCATCCTATTTTAGGAATAGTGAGAAATTACATACAAAGCTATGGAGTGTGATGACCTCTTAAAGATGAATCTTTGATACAATTTGGGGTATCCCTCTATGACATCGAGGTGTGATCCCCTATCATTCATTCTTATACCCAAGGTGAGGTTCATGGATCCTATGTGACCGCCATGCATGGGATATCGATCCCCCATCTAGTAGGTCAATTCAATTAGGTTCATAGTATCATTGGGAATATGAACCCTAATATAATAGGTTATTACAAATTGGGTTTTTGGTGCCCCCAATGGTCTTGGGTGTGATCCACTATTTGCATATTGAGATCTTCAACGATCTTGTGAGTACGTCTTTGATAGTTACCAATGATCATGACCTATTAGATGAGATTTAGTAGTGATATCATTTCTTATAGACTGTATTCTCTTAGAAAAGTATTTATATTGAAGCCTTGAGCAGTATCTTGTAGTTGGAAGTATTTTTTGAGATCACTTGAAACCAGTTGTCTATTATGAGTATATCTTGTTTTATTACTAAATTATTTTTATGAGTTGACTACTATTGGTTCTTTATACCTAGGGATTTTAGGGTTTCCTACTAGGTATATCTATACTCACCCCTTCTTGAGATATTCACACACATTTCATTTCTTAGGTAGATGAAAGTCGTTTTGACGTTGTCCTGGGAGGATAGGGAGTAAGAAGAGCATAGTTGGGCTATAACAAAAGGTGTTTTTATAGGTGATTTCATTTGATAGTGATCCCCTCATTCTGAGGATGTATGACACTCCACAATTTTTTGATGGGTTTGTATTTTTATTTATTATCACGTGCAGTACCTTATTGTCATACTCTAATTTTGGGGATTATGGATATATTAATTCATTGGTATCAATGGTTTTTCATTTCAACATTGTATTGGCCAAGAGATGGGTGTGTGTGTGTGAGTACAAGTACATAGGGTAATGCCTCCAATGTTTGGGATACAACTACTCAGAGTTGGCAGCATTCTCGTAATGTATTGGAGGGAGGCTTGGAGTAGTCACACTGTGCTAATCATCATCCAGGTGGGCCTTGGTAGTTAGGGTGGTGATAGAGTAGTATCAAATGGATGTTAATGCTAAGGAACAAAGAATTTTTTTTCCAACTGTGATATAAGTTTGGTCTTTATAAAAAAATAAACTATTTTGAATTCATCATATAGTACATTGACTCCAGTGTTTTTGTTATATATAACATATCTATTCACTAGGACTCTGATAACCTTTTTGTTGTCCCAATATATGTAGACACAGTTTATAGGGAAAACATTGGTACATGAATTATATAGGAATGGTTTGTTATTTCCATTACCTTCTTGATTCGTGTCTTCATATATACTCTTAGACCATCATAAATCTTGTTTGTTTTAGGATACCTCCATAAATACAACCAGTTAGGATTCTATTTCATGATCACAAGGATGATCTTTCACGTGATGAGGCTTTTATATAGGGACTTGTACTAGAGTTAGTACCTCTTGGTGGGTTAGCAATTATTCCACCACCCATAGAGTAGTATAAAGAACTGGAAGTATAGGATTTGCATGCACGTAGTATGAGTGTGCAGCATGATTTTTAGACGTAGTGAAATATCATGTTTAATGGTGATCCAAATCACCATGTGGCTGAGTAATGTCTTGAGGTAGTCACTTGAGTTTTTTGTTTATGTGGATTCTTGTATATTAGATGGAATTCCTCACAATGTGTCTTATTTAGGGAACATCTGGAAGATGGTAGAGTGTGGTTAATCTATCACATGATGAGACAACTCTATCCTAGTTATATGTTGAACTTCTCTTCAGGGGGAGTGCTATCTAGGCTCATTATGATCAGTCTTTATCTAGTAGATTTTTTATTTATTGTATGGAATTTTGAAAATTTTTGATAATTCAATGAGGTTTACTAATATATCACCAATGTCCTTGGATATGTGATGAAATAAATTAGTCATGGAATAAACCATTAAGTCAGGATTAAACTAAGATATCATCGAATCAGTGATATATCCGTTCATTCCCACCTATATTAGGGTTCTCAAGTGGGTTTTAGTTATATAGAAATTATTTGAAGATAATATGACGAAAGTGGGTACATCTAGTGGGAACCCGAATGTTGAGACCCTAAAAATAGGTATCTGATAGAAGTCACATTGATATATGTGTTACAAATATTTCAATAGAAAATATGAGGAAATATGATAAGTTTTTTTAGGCTCCCAATATAGATCTAGTCTACTGTGGGATATGTGGTGCTTCTCATGTGATGGTTAGGGAAATTTTTCATAGGATTATCCAACCAGTCATACATTTGGTAGAGAAATGGTCAAGGGTCTACCCTGGAAGATATATAGGTAGGATACTTGAAGCAAATAGGGTAGTGGACATGGTATAGGAGTAGGTATAGAAACAATATGTGGAAGTTGATGTGACCTATTACCAACACTACCCCTGGTGGCCCACAAAAGGATCAGGGAGTAGGTTGATAGGGACTTGGGTAGCAATATCTTATTGAGACCAATAACTCCAAGGATCCTTACATCATTAGAGTTATGATCTATGTTAAATCTACATTATATAAAGTATTATTAGAAATTAGTGTGAGATGATCCTTTATATCTATTTCTTTAGTGAATGACTTAGAGATTATGGTTGAGCCTTTGGCTCAAACCTTCCTTTGGATACTCCGACTGGAGGTGACTCAGTGATCACACAAATATGAAGATAGTGTGACATGACACATAGTGGTGAGATATTCATATTGGATCTCTTCAGATTAGTGATTAGGCATTATGAAGTCATTTAGGGTATGGAATGATTATCCATAGTTTATGACTAGATTTAAAGATTAAAGTGGAGGATGTGGTGTGCCCGAGATGATGGGGTGATATTTTCCATCATGGATGAGAAGGAAACCCATGGAGAGTAGGATAAGATCATACATAGAAGGTTGTAGAAAATTAATCACTAGTTGGATAAAATTAATCATGTAGAAAATGATTCTATGGGATACCAGTTTCCTACTATAGTGGTAGTGTACAAGGACGTATTTCCTGAGGATGTTTTAGGACTGCCTCTCCAACGAGATATATACCTATTTATTTAATATCACATTGGGAGGACCTAAATATCTATTCTAGTATATAGTATGGATCCTATAGAGCTTCATAAGATGATAGGGCAGTTGGATGACTTTTAGTTAAAGGTATTATTGAGACCCAGTGTTTCACCCTGGGAAACCCCAATGTTGTTCACAAAAAAATCTAGACATGAGCATAAGATTGTGTGTATATTATTAGTTTATAAATTAGATTACAATTAATAATAAGTATCCATTACTTATGATCGATGAACTCTTTGATCAATTGAGAGAGGCACAATAGTTCTCGTAGATTGACCTCAAATTAGGCTATCACCAACTACGAGTCCAAGATGAGGATATACTAATGATGAAATTCAAATGTCAATACAGTTATTATGTGGTCTTTTTTATCCCATTCAGTGTTATGAATTCCCCCTAATTATTCATGAGACTCATGAATTAGATCATTCATCCTTTCTTAATCTGGTTTGGGGTTGTATTCAACGACTATATCCTAGTGTACTCTGTGACTAGGGGGAATACGAGACACTTGAGGGAGGTTCTAGAAACAGTCCGAGTGAACCATTATCAAGGAAGTTTCACAAAATTTTAGTTTTCAATTCAGAAGACCTGAATTTATGGACACATCATCTCATTTGATGGTGTAGTTGTGGACACGATGAAGGTTTCAGTAGTGCTAGTTTGGGAGCCACCCAAGAGTGTGGCATAGGTGAAAAGATTCCTTAGGTTGGAAGGCTACTATTGTTATTTCATGTCAAAATTCTCAAAGATATCAAAACCATTTAATTATTTAACTCTTAAATGGAATATATTCATGTAGATAGAGAGGTGATAATTGTTTTTTCAGCAGTTGAGGTAGAGAATTTAGAGTGCCCCCATATTGATATTTCAAGAGGTGGGTGTTGAGTATGAAGTGTTGTGTTATTTAATATGGATCAAACATGGTTGTGTAATGATTTATAGGTAGGATATTAATTATTGTGGGTCCCACTATTGGATACCACATTATTAGAACTATATCTCCCATGATTATGTTTTATAAGTGGTAGTATTCAACCTATATATATGATGACACAACCTAATCGGTGACAGTTTTATCATCTACTTTGACCACAAGATTATCAAGTATATATACTCTCAAAATGATCATAACTAAATATATAATATATGTATAGAGTTCCTCTAGGATTATGGAATTGAGATATACTATACTCTAGGTAAGGGGAATGTGTAGTAGATACCCTCAGTTAGAAATGTTTCTCAAAATTGTTGATCAAGGCTTTAGAGAAGTTAGCCTCATTATAGTTTTCATTTATAGAAAAGGATAATACATAATATATATAGTCAATGGTTGATGACATTTTTCTTTTACATCATGTTAGGGATGCTCACTATAGAGGCATCGACTATCAGACCTTACTCATATATCAACCGGATGTGATCCTAATGGATTTTATGAAATTGAGTATCACATTATCATTTTTAGATGGTTGACTATGGTGAAAATTATGTTTCATGATTATTAAATGAGTGATTATCATTAATCTCCTTTTTTAGTATATCAAGGTGTGAAAAAGATGTTCCAGGACCTCAAATGTCAATTTTGGTGTCCATTAATGAAGAATCGTGTTGTAGAGTTTTCCTCTTGATGCCTCACTTGTTATAAGGTGAAGGCTAAGGACCATGTTTGAGAATGTTTAGATCAAAACCTTGATGTTTTAGAGTGTATATGATATGTAATGTCTATGTACATAATGATAGGGTTACTATGTACATCCATTGGACACAATACCTTCTAGGTGATCATATATTGAATCACCAAGTCAGCTCACATCATAGCTCATTAAGATCAGAGTTTAGTTCGGATATTGGGGTGAATTTTTATGTAGGAGATAGTATATTCCATGGAGTTTCCTATGTGGTCATGTTATACTCTGATTATATCTTCACATCACAATTTTTAGAGGACTTTAGGAGGCCTTCGGTACTCAATTTCATTTGATCATGGTTCTTTACCCATAGAATAATGGCTAGACTAAGTGGTCCATTTAGGTTTTGTAGTATATGTTGTGAGATTTCTTGTTGGTATTTGTCCATAGTTAAAAGAAAATCCACCCTTGTAGTAGTTGTTTTTATAAAAAAATCTTATAATATACCATCAAAATGGAACCATTGATTGCCTTTTATGGGAGACCCTACAGGTCACCACTACGCAAGACTGGCCTAGGAGAGTTTTCACATATGTTCCAAGATTTGGTTTCAACTATAATAGAGAAGGTTCATATCATATAAGAGAGGATGAGGACTACATATATCCATTATAATTACTATGAGGAATAAATATGGAGGCCTTTGGAGTTCAAGGAGGGAGTTCATGGGTACTTAAATGTATCATGTGAGCATTGATTATAGGGATTTGGATAAGGTGAAAAGTAATCTTTGATATTCGTTGTCCCTTTCTAGATACTATGTAGTGTTGGTGGGGTTGTGTACCACCTGGACCTACCACTATAGTTAGACCAGGTGCATGATATATTCCATAAGTTATAGATGAGGAGGTATGTGAATGACCAGTTTCATGTTATTAAATGGGGATAGATATAAATAGAGGATGGATCTACCTTTACATAGTACCTATAGGAGATCTAGGATCAATAGGAGAAGTCCCTCTTTGGATAAGCAGTTTTTTAAGTGTATGTTTAGTGGCAGAAAGAGATCACCTAGAATAGTGGGACCCGGATTTGATCTCAAAACCCACACCATTTTGAGTAGTCCTTTTTAGTTTTCACAAAAAATATCTAAGGTGTAGATAATGTATTTTCATGAATTTTTCAATGAAAATATTTTAAAAATATTTAGTAATATTACCAATTCTAGGTGCTAAGACGACACATGATTTTAAACCATGGTGAGCCTAAAATTGATATTTAATTAATATTAAATATATTAATATTACACACATGTTTTTTACTAAAAAAGTGCAACAACTATTAAATTGATTATTAGATAATAAATTTAAGACCAATATTGAGTTCGAAATACAGGCTTTACCCAAGGCATGACATAATCTTTATCATTGTCATGAATTTAAGAAAAATTAATCACCATCACAACAAATCAATAAATAAATTTATTTATTTTTTTAGTATAATGAAGTATTGAAATAAAGATATCCAATATAAATATATTTTCATGGGTAAGTCTCATGGTTATACACAAAACTTTATTGACCAAGAGAAGACCCTTTTGAGATACATTGGCAGATGACATTAGATAAGAGGATCATATTGGCATTGCATGGATCCTATATGCCAACAAAGTCAACACATAATCAATCTTCATTCTAGATCAATCCAAACCCCATGTAGGAAATTTTTATTTTCTAGACTCATGTAGTTAGTTTATTCCATGTCAAGGTAGGATCAATTCCACAGAAAAAAATTTATTCACACATTGATTATTGATTTAATTATGGTTGAATCATTTGGTTATATTGATTTATCCTCTTCATTAATTTATTCAAAAATAATGAGTAATGTATAATATAAACAAAGGATAAGGTTTGTTACACATGTATTATGCTTTATGTTTTCTCCCCCATTTCATTTCACTTTAACCGTATGAACTTTCTCAGACTGTGGTTCAATAAAAATTGGGTATTTGATCAATGTTCAACTATTATTTATTGAAATACAATAATTCTTTTTTATGTGGTTCATGATCTATGATGTGATAAATGTGAGAAAATTATGGTGGAAGATTTGTGTTGGTTCCACATCTTACCCATAATTTGTTTCCCAGTGAGTGTGCTACATAGGCTTAGTGTGGTGAGGGTTAGGCTTGGCAGACTAATTTATGCGTGGATAGTAGCATTCATTTTTTACTAAAAGTGACAAATAATGGTGGTAAACTTATATCAAACATCATGGGTGATATTTACAGTGGCGTTGTTAGAATGGTTGTATGAGGAGAAAGAACCCTGAGATCCTAAAAAGATGTGTTACACAGTGCGTAATCTAAAGATACACACTGAGTGGGACCCCTAGATACAATTCTAGGGTTTATCTAGTAGATAAATATCATGTGTCACGTTACACCTATTACACATCATGTCACCCATGGTTGTTTGATCAACATGTACTCTGGGAGTAAATGAGTACATACATGACCAGTTACACAGGAACATGTAAAGTACACAGGAACAACTTGGTACTCATACAATTATTGGTACACATACATGGAATGATATGTTGGCATCTATTATGTACATGGGTTTGGGAGAAGAACATGGGAATAGATAAAAGAAGATTTTATTTAGAAGTACACATTGTATACATAATATACATGCTATGTACTTTGTCAAATACATCTTTTTCTCATCATCTCATTAGTTTGGTTCAATGTTGATTGAGTTTGTTCCCTTGATCAATCCCCTTGAGGGTATAATGTGGAACTGCATCCTTTGCTATGGATTTTGATCTCCTCTTTAATATGAGTCCTGAATAGTGTTCGTGGTGTCCCTCAATTAGATAGGGTTTTGATCCCCTATCATTGCTTCTTATACCCTTGGTGGGGTGCATGGAATCATCATGACCACCATGTACCAGAAATTATCACCCCATATAGTATTCTGTATTATTAGGTTTTTTGGTATTGTAAGACATATCATCCCCTAAACATTGGGTTGTTCCATATTGGGGTTTTCAATGTCCCCAGGAGATCCTGATTGTGATACCCTATCTGAGTATCAAGATCTTCATATATAAAATGATAAATTATTCGGTGGGGACCAAAAATCATGAGCATAAAATGAGAATAACTAGTGATATCATGTCTCATGGAGTGGATTAACCTTGACTGGGATTTCATAGATTCCTCTATCAAAATCTCATGGCTGACAATATTAGTCGATACCACTTGATACTAGTTGTCTGTTATTAGTATTTCAGGGATTATTACAATATTAATATTATGAGATGAATACTCTTTGTTCATTGTTATTGGTGGTTTAGGGCTGTCCAACTAGGTATTTTTATACTCACCTCTTCATGGTATATTATTTTATGATTTTTTTCATATCTAGACAGCACTTTTTATATGGTTTCATTGGAGGGCAGAGAGTTGTTGAAGAATATTGGGGCAAGACAGACCTAGGTAGTTTTTTGATTGGTTTCATTTCATATTTTTCCCACCATCTGAGTAGGTTTTAATGTATGAAGTTTTTATATTGGAATTTATTTGTCCAATTTATCCCTTTTAATACATTATTATCACACTCTAATTTTTGGATTATAGACTTATGCATTCGTTTGTATCAGTTGTTTTGAATTTTAGTATTTTAAATTCTTGGAGATATGTTCATTTTTACCATAACCAAAGGAAATTCCTCGTTTTTGTGGTATATTCCCACTCAGTGCTAATGTTTTATCCCCTGTCCTGCTGGGGGTGATATTTAGGTAGTCACCCTTGGACTATCAATAGTTAGGAGGGCCCCGATGTTCTAGCATGTGGCAATTATACCTAATGATTAATTGGTATTTTATTTACACCTTATTTTCAGGGGTTCTAAAATTTATCCATAAAATCACATTATCAAATTATTCACACAACACAGATTATGTTACTTGAAATGGTTCTTTTTCTCAAATTTAAATTCCTTGAGTAATGAATATTCTATACACCACGTTTTCTTTTTCAGGGGGTACTTACTACCCATTTGATATTTAATATATGGGATATATCATTACATATGGTGTTTAATGTTTCAATTGAGATTCCAACCTTCAAGGGTTTTGATTTGAGAGTTTATAATGTTGTAAGAATTATTTTCTCTATTATCAATTTCATGAAAAATGTTTAATATTTCAACACATATTTTCTTTTTAAATGGTGCATTATATACCCTATTGAATTCAATTATGATGAATATATTTAATTTCCTAATATTTTAGTTTCATGTTATTCCTATTATGTTCTTTGAATTCTTATGTTACCATTGTCATAAGGGGTTTTTTATATAAATTTTTTTCATTTTGATATGAATCATATTAACAACTTGTTTTCTTTTTTTGTGTGGTATATATTAGTTTTGGATTATCTTATAATACCTCTCATACTATTTTACTTTAGGGGATTAAACTCATTAAAATTTATCATTTCCATTGTCTTTCCAAATAACCCCGTGTTATATGCATAATTTATTCTTCCCATTATAAACACTATATATTTCATTCCGTTAATTGAATTGTGTTCACCAAGATACCATATTTCAATTGAATATGGAAATTATTTCCTTAACTGTATAACCATTACAATATTTGATTTTAGTTTTTTTGGATTGTTATGTGGAGATATATTCCATTTAATTATTGGGGAAATTTTGCAAATCAATATACATGTTATTTCGATATAAATGTTTTTGTATTACTAATGTTAGTTGATTATGTACTATTTAATGATACACAATCTTTATCTAGACAGATTATGTTCATTTCATCACATTTATTAGTAGGTAAAGTACTAAGCTTCTTTATGTATTTATATAAATATATATGTTTATTGATTCAAAATGATTTTTACTTATGAAATGTTTTAGATATTCATATATTTCATAGAGTAAATGCATTGTGATTAATATTGTGATAGGTGGGGCTATTATTATATAGGTCCTTGATGCATTAATAGGTATAATAAGAAAACAATCTAGGTTATTTTTTGGTATTCCATCCCAGAACAAAATATTATCTATATATTGGGATTTAACAGTAAGATCATGATGTCTTGGATTTGGGAATGGCATTACCAATTCCTCATTATGAATTTCAATGGTAAGAAACAAATTATTGTTATCCATGAATTTTTTTACTAATATTACAACCATGAAAATATTATTCTCATGTTTTCTATTGATATTGGAATTATTTTTATTATCTATTCATATATTATTATTCATAATCATATTATATGAAAATTTGATCTTATATATTTATCTCTTATCTTTACCCTTTCTAATCATTTGATGTCACCCCTTTTTATGTTTCCTCTATGCTTGGTTACGAAGAAATGTATTAAAAAGGATATTTCTATAATTCTAGCATTATTAATGGGTTTTGGGAGATGTGAAAAATTTATTACAGATTTATTAGATTATTATAGTGTGGATAAAATATTATTCTATATTAATCACATGGGATTTTCAGTTAAATGTTTTCCTAACACTCTAAAAAAGTAAACCAGATATGAACATTGAATGTATGTGACTAAATATGTTTTTACTAATATTGAAATTATTGATGTTTAAAATTGCATCACTTTGATTCGTCTTGAAGCAAATATGTAAAGAAGGTGTTTATTCACATCATATTTTGAGAGTGTGAGTTAGGGGCTTTACAAATTAAGATCTTTGAGCATGGAAGTGTAAACAACTATTATACATGAGTTCTCCATTAGTATGGGTAGTTAGTCATTATATGATGCTAAAAAAATAGAACTAGATGTGGTCCTATGAGAATGAATGATTTAGGGGGATCCATATACAATATAATATACATGAATTTTTTGTAATTTAAATTCTAAAACACTAGACAAGATATGTTGTTAAACAACTAATAAGATGATTCAAAAGTTTTTCATGCTAAATTATATGTTTTATAGAACATGTATGAGGAAATAAGGATTACCCCTAATGAATATATTGATATACACATTTATCTCTTCAATGTGATTGTGGAGGATATCCATGATCTTATATAGGTCCTTGATTGCATGATGATTATTACACACATTATGAAAACACCCCCCAATTCAATATATAAGTATATGTATTGAGTATAAAGATAAAACTAAGATTAAATTTTATAATTTTCATTTTAAACTCTTCATATATAAGGAAAAAATAATAATAATTAGGTTATGGAAAACAGGAAGTCAAAGGAGGTGGAATTTATGGCCATAAAAAATCTCATCATATAGGATGGACATGATGAAGAAAATTAGATGAATTCATGTAATTCCTATCCTCATATATGTAAATTTAATAAGTAATGTTTAAAGGGAAACTTATATTATCATTTTTTGATGTGTAATGTTTGGGAAAATTGAATCATATTTCCCAAGAACATTCAAGAAGATGATGTGGATGATGAAATTATCATGAATTAGTCATTAAAAATTTGAAAGAAATGAAATTAACTAAGAATAATTACATAAAAAATAATAACTGATATTCACAATAAAATGATAGTCTTTAAGAGACTGCGATATAATAAATTGAAAAGTAAAAAAGATCGAGAAGAAAATGCGATGGTGGTAGTTGCAGGAAATTACTAGACAAGGGAAGACATTGACATTGGAGATGGTGAATAAAAAGGAAGAGTTTATATCTATGTCTAGCATGAGGTTGATCTTCAATTAATGGATTATTTGAGAGAAACAATAATGAAATTTAATAATGTGGTTTATGAATACAAAATAGATATGTAGAAATAAGAATAATTTATTCATGAGATAAAGGAAAAATTTGAGAATATCAATTATGAAAATTTGGAAAACTCGGAGACATTCACTGTGTACAAGAATAGTGTTGAAGAAAAAAAATGGATATGGAAGATTTGAGGAATAAATTGAAATATTGGGTTAAATATGTTAATTAAATATAGGGACTTTTTGGACTAATAAAATATATTTGAGATCAAGAAAGTATTTTGACTCATGGTACGACATTTAGAAAGAAGGTAATAAAAGTGATAAAAAATTCAATGTTGGGCATGGAAGTCCAAAAGAATATGAAAGAGACTATCTATAGAATAAAAGGTAATATATTAATTACATTTTTCATATAGGTCTATATGATAAATAGAAATTAGTGATAGTTAACGTGATACAACAATCACATACTCTGAGGTTGATGGTTGACATGGGTATAGCTCAGAAAATTTAGAAAACCTATTGGAAAATCGGTTCGACAAAAATGAAACACATGATTTCACCTGGAATTAGGTTTTATTATTATATAATGGTTGGAAATTCGGAATATTTTTGTTTTATAGATAATAGTTACAAAATAAAATGGGAGAAACTAAGATAGTGGGATTGAGTTCAACATTATTGGGATAATTTTGGTGGTCATTGTATCTACTATGAAGGATTTGGATATATGACCAGATATTTCATGTCAATAATGAAAAGGAACATTTCAAAGAAGACACAATATAATCATACACAATAACTTAAGTAATTATCAAAAAATATTACAAAATAAATTAAATTTTTAGTGTTGTAATATGAAGTTAGTCTATCTTACCATAGAGATGAAAAAGAATGTAAATTAGCACAAAGTGCAATACGAAATAAATGTATCATGAATGGAATATTTGAGAAGTTCCTGGTTGTAGATATTTCTATGAAAGCATCATATCATACTAGTTCAAGGATCATTGATATTGGATTAACCACCCACATGAAGATAAGTATGTATCCTATCATAGAAATCCAAAAGAATATGGTTTCATGAAATTTGATAATGTTGATATTATAAGAATAAATGGATATGAGAAATAAAAATTCGTTTGAAAATATATAATCTGCATATATTTCTTTGTTGTTGAAGGATTAAATCATAACTCACTTAGTTTTTATTGGCTAAGTGACTCAAGTCATGCAGTAATCTTTACCAAGAAGTTATTTATCACCAAGGGAACAGATGGTATAGTGGTGATACATGGAAATAACATAAAGTAGAATCTCTTCCTAATAAGTGGAGGAGACGATATTTTCTTTCTATCCATGAAGATAAAAAATGGGTTTTAGCATAAATTTCATCATCATTTGAGTATTATATCCAGGAAGATCTTATTAAATGTGTTTTTTCTCAAGATCTACCTTTGATTTCATATGATTATACAAACTTTTATGATTATATTCAATAAGAGAAGATTACACCAATGATATAAAATGTGAAAGATAAAATATCAAAAATATTTCATGAACTAGCACATATTAATGTGTTTGGACCTATATCACCAGGGATATTTATGGGAATAAAAATTAAGTCTTTTTAATTGATTTATATTGTATTATGGTTTGGATTGTAGTCATAACACACAAGTATGAGGTGTTCAATTTCATAACACAATATCAAAGGGAAGATGGGAAGAAGTTTCAATCAAAAATTCCAAAATTTTAAATTAACAATGGAATAGAGTTTTACAAAAAATTGGGGATATTTCTTTTAGAAAAACATGTGATGAGGCACTACGTTTTAACAGTGAAAAATCTTCTGTAAAATGGTATGGTTTAATGGATTAATTAGATCATAAATAATATGGACATAGAAATTCCCTTTGAAATAGACCTTCTAGAAATGTTTTGGAAGGAAGAAGTCTCGAAATCAATATAAATATCTAATATTTCTTCATTACATTTTAAAGAATAATAGGATCCATATGAGATTTGGTATGGAATTAAGTTGACATTGAAGTACATTCATTTATTTGGGAAGTAAATGTTTAATTTTCAATAAGAATATACATAATAACTTTTTATCCTATGGAGATGAAGGGATATTTCATGTATACTCATGGAAAATGTAAATATATGAATTATTTAATAAGAATCTAGTAATGTTTATTGATAGAAATAATTTTCTATTTGGTGGATAATGGAAAAATGATTTTGCTAATTTGTTAAAAATATTAGGAGGATAATGATGAAGAGATGAGAAACTCATGTGGAGTGGAAGTTCCTGAGGCAGATTTAGATTAGGATTCACATGATGAGAATGAGGAATTTATACAAGTATCTATGTATTAGATGAATATCAACGATAATATTTTTATGTATAACATCACTAGTAAAATATAACTTGTACCGATGAGGAGAATGAAGTCTATAAAGTAAACATCCATTATATCATGAGTAGAGAAAAAATGTTTCAAATAAGTTGTAAGAGATAATAATTGGGTTTTTGTGTTGAATGAGCAGCATAAAAAAAATACTAATATAATTTGGATATAATTTCAGGTCCATAAAATAATATAATCATTGAGACTAAATGGTTAATCTAAAAGAAACTAAATGAAAATAGAATGGTTTTTCAAAACAATGAGTCATCGTTGTGAAAAGGTTACCACATGATTGATGAGATCAATATCGAAGATGAATTTCAACATTTAATAATGAAAGATACTATTTGTCTATTATTTTTCATGTAAAAATAAAATAAAATTTCATCTAGATGGATATCAAATATGAATTTTCGATGAGGTTCTGGAGTAAGAAGTGTATATAAAATAGTCAAATCTTATTATTTCCCATAAATATGAGAACACTGTCTATTGACTGAAGAATGAATTGTATGGATTGAACCTAGAACCAAATGAATGGTATTCATGAATTGATCAGTATCTTAAGAAGATTTATTTCTTATGTGGTGGAGTTAAATACAGTCTCATTTTCAATAATGAGGGTAATCAAAATAAATTGAATTGAACGACAAGGTTTTTATTTTGACTTCAAGTGATTGATGGAAGTCATGGAATATTCATTTCTAAATATAAATACACTATGGAATTTCTAATAATTTTTTCAGTGGATAATTTAGGATATGAAAACTTTGTTTGATTCTCATATATAATTATTAATGTATGATGATGGAAATATTGTTCATTTCAAATAATATAGGAAGGTCATTGCAATTTTACTTTTCTTTATAGTGAAATGACTATATGTATTATTTATTTCTAATTTTTGGCATAGTATTAATGAAATTATATATAAATATTTTTACTTATAGAAAAAATAATACATTGATATATGAAAAGCATGATGGATAACATTTTTTGGTATGATGAAAAATATGATCTTGAGTTTTTGTGTTATAGAGATAATGATTAGGTCAGTTTGGCGTATGATAAAAATTAAACATTATGTGGTGAAATATATCATGGTGGATTGTGTATTTATTTATTAATAAAGAAAAATATTTCATTTCATTGATCACAATAGAGGTTAAATATAAGTCATACAAAAATCTTGCCCATAGTTATTATGGATGAAGCATAATCATGATGATATGGGAGTTATTGTTATGTATCCAATCATAATCAATTATGATAACTCATGTTCTATAAATATTATAAAAATTCTAGTCCTTTAGTCTAGGAAAAATCACAATGGAATTAAATATCACTTTATCAAGAACAAAGTGGAACATATGCTAGTGATGTTAGAGTATGTGCCTACTAAACTACAAGCTACAAATATTTTTATAAATGGACTACCCAAAGAATAATTTGAATGGAATAAATAATATCTCAAAGTTTATTCAATACCTAACACTTAAATAGTGTGGATGTGGGCCCCCTATATCTATGTTAGGGTGTTATTTTCCATATCTTTTGATATGTGTTATTTACCATATAGTAGACCCCAAAATATTGACCCTTGGGTTGATTGAAAAAAGGGGTATAAGTATTTATTACAAAAGTTGGATAAGATGATTGGGGTATAAGTGAAATAGAGGTCTTGAAAATTTGACAATACTAATATTATTCTAAATGAAAACAGATTTTGAAAGGATTACTCTAGTTTCAGTATGATATTAGTTACTATTCTTGGAAGAAGAAATTTAATTTTTGAGTGATTCTTTGTGATGACCTTTGAAATAGTTGGTATTGGTTAAATAGTTTTTATCTAGAACATTTCCCCAATAAGTATCAATAATTAAGGGATTCAATGTCAAATTTCTCATGTTACCCTTGTTTATCATGCTGAATATGGCATATTTGGTATTAGAGTATGTCTTGAGTTTTTCTTTGATCACTATCTAGAAGCTATTATTGTTAATGGTGGTTGAAAAAGGAAGTGAACATGGATTTTCAATAAGTTTTAATCATGGTTTTTTGAATGGTTTGGAATAATTATAATAAAACCAAAGGGGTTATTGTTGAGAGAAAATCCATTTTATCAATATTTCAGGTTTTTTTAATATTTTTTTGTTGAAAAAGAATAGTTGAAAGAGTTTTAGTGGTTCTTCAAAACAAAATTTCAATGCTTGTGGTGTTTCCATTTTTTTAAAAAAATTTGTATTAGAATTCAAGGTAAAAGAGTTTTTTCTACATAATATTCATTTGGACCATGAAAGGATTTCATGTAGACCACTTAAGAAGATCATGTGAATTGAGAATGGTGATAACATAAGAGGTTCATCACTCACGATCATATATATAGTGCATATAAAGAACCACAAAAGACTCATGTGGGCTGTGAAAGTCGATAACAAGTCTTTGTGAGAAGGTATTCATTTTATGGTGAGGTTATGGTTATTTGGATTATCATATAGATGATTATGTTAAGGGAGATTATATAAAAGTGGATCTCATAGAGGCATATGTGCGGCCCATCGTTCTCAATCAAAAGGTGAAATACATTTTACTGATTTCCTTTTACGTTAAGGTGTAAATAGTAATTCTGTGATTAATAGATTTTTTGAAGCCTATATATATGTACGAAGCTACTAATAAATTCATCTGTATCGAGTATAGATTAATGAGAGGAGTTTATATTATAAAAAATTTTGTAAGCCAAAATGTGTTACATCGTGATAAACAACCTTCTATTGGAGTTCATAGGACTAGTCTATTAAATGACATACACAGTGAATAAAAACCATGTAAGGAAATACATGAATTTGCATTTTTTTAAAACAATGCAAAATGGAAGAGTATATGAGGAAAATCACTTAATAATCACATGATTAGATCATTGGATTCCCCAATCCATAACTTTTGAGTCTCATGTTAGAAAAATATACATTTACAGATTAACCATGAAACCCCTGAGATGATCCAATATAAACATTCAAAAATTTCGCATTAGTATTTAATATCACAAAATTCATAGAACCATTTGGGTTTCCGTGAGGAGAAGTTACAAAGAAAACTTATTTTATATAACTTTTTAATATTTCTCTATAATAAAACAATACTAGACTCCATTATAGACATCCTATAGTTTACACTCATATTCATAACCTATGGAAATAAAACCTAAGAAAGGGGTGATCTCAGATTCCCTATATGGGTAAAAATATGTGATGACAATCAAATTACATAAATGAGGATAAGATAATATTTTGGGCTTAATAACGATATATAAGAAAGTTATACATAAAAAAGAATAAATTATAAATCATGGAATTAGTTAAAAGATAGGAATAAAATGTATGTGAACAAATTAGTCAAAAAAACATGATACTAGAGAGAGTAACATCAAGATACACTATAAATATGTCATAAACATTAGTTTAGATAACATTATATTCATAGGGATCACCATTAGAGAATAAAATAAGAAGATATAACAATTTTCAAATATGGAACATGAATTAGGATATGAAACATTACCTTCATGGGCCACAACATTAGTACCCAAAATTATAGACAACTTAAATTTAATCATGAATAATTACAAAAGGTGATGTAAAATAATAACCAATATGGAACACACCAAACTAAATAAAAAGTACAAGACAAAGTTCCACATAATATCACATGTGCCTCCCTATATGATAGATGCTAATGACTAGCAGGGGGTCCAATGTGACATGGAGAGACTGTACCCTCCATAATCCTATCCATAATTGAAAAATAACAACACAAACATCATTAAACTAAAAAATAAAAAAAATTACATGATATAATGTTATTATAGGAAGAATTTTAGGTCATAAAATAAAAAAAATAGACACCCAATGTTGTAGTTCAACATTCTTAAGAAATGCCGTTATAAAATATAAATAAAATATGTTATAGAAGATGTTATTAGTCTATCTTGGTACCACATAAAAATTGATCTCTAATATACATAGAATCCTACTATTAGGTCAATTCTCTTCTTTAGATCCCTGAACATCAAGTAGGTATTTACAATAAGATTCATGTGTATAGAGTGAGTATAATTTCATCATGACGCCACCATTCTATCCTTAACATATGTGGACATGTATATAGAGGTTTATGAGGTTATGAAAAGGAAAATTCATAAATAATTGTAAAACCAATCATGTAAAAAGAAGTCATGTGTTGACCAGTTTTCTATGAGCCTCAGTCATACCTGCTTCATCGGTATGCTATAATAATATCATAAGTAGTGTTCACAGGAATTATATTATGATATGTAAATATGTATACCCTTAAGACCAATTGAAATTTCACTTTTAATGAACAAGTCCATTCTTGCCATTAAGGGAAATTCAAACCCATGTCTCACGAATACCTTCTATCCTTTAATGGAAGGCATGCCTGTCATCCCAATCAATGGAACTATATATTTACAAGGATATTCTTTAATGGTACATCATACAAGCTTATGGTCCATCTTCTAACTAGATATGGTATTCTCCTCCCATGGGCTAATAAAATTCCCAAATTTGGTGCTAATCATCCTATGTAGAACCATATTCAATGAGATTTTTCATATGAAATCCCTTACTAAGGTGCTTATTCGGTCCTTCAAGGCCATCTACTAACTTGAACATTGGGACAAGGTTCCACTAGAAAATCAGATTAACACATGTAAATAATGGAATATCATGGAGAAGGATATCAAAATTAATATTCTATAGACAAAATAGTATAAAGTCACTATATTAAATAGATAGGAATAATATTAGAATATGGAACATTCCATAGGCTATGAAATTACCATATATATGGAGTGACATTATAAAGGAACATATATAAAGGAACATATAAAGAACATATGGAGTGACATATAAAGTAACATATATCCTTACAAATATATGGTCCTATGAGATACCCAAATACACTAGGAACATACACACTATCCATGCATGTCAAAAAAAACTCTCTACAAATCCCCAATATGTTAAGGATATCCTACCTTTACTGTTTTGGGGATGATATCTATGATCTGTCAAGAGATGACCACAAGATAAATCTAGTTCATCAATGTTCCCTATAAAATGACTCAATAAATCAATATAAAAAATATAATTTTGGAATTCAAGGATGGAATCATTCTATGGGATGGAATCCACATCAACTTATTTTGGGAGGTTGTTTCCTATAACCAGCTTCTTTGTAGATTATGATTACCTGTATATTTTTTTGAATATTAATAAACATAATATCAAATTATGAGTGTTCTTTTAAAAAACATGGTCTATGATAATTTTCTATGAGTAATAATCCCCCAAAAGGTCAGACTAGTTGCCTACTACATTGTAAACTTAAAAGTTCCAAGATATAATTCTTAACTATATGGTTTACAGCTAATTGATATAATTGTATGGGACATAAATGATACAAGCTTCTTGTGATGGTGAAACATAAGTCTTTGAAGAAATTTCACAGGGAATACACCCTTAGTAATTTCTCGTAAAAGAGATTAAGAGAACATGAACATCCATGAGAATGTTTCCATTTTTATGTGTCATTATATCTACCTATATGTAGACATGTGTGTTGATGTGAATAATTTAATATTGTAATCATAACTTTAATTTTATTCCAGAAAATAAAGGAAGATCAAAAGAACTATGGGGGCCTAAAATAATGAAGCCTCAGGGCATCCCATCTAATCAAGTTTACACCCTCAGGCTTCAAGATGTCCATAGTATGAAAATATATATCCTCAATACTAGGGATGTCCAATGAGGCCATACGATCTTCTACTTTATATCCCTCTAACCAGGTAGGCATCACTTTTATGATGTTATTGAGTACCATTCGTCACATTCTGATGATGTATCGGATCGACCAAGGAGAGATGCCTATGGACAGTCAGTATAGCCCGATGGCCTTCATTTTTTTATTATTTTGATAATCCACCTTTCAAGGGGTGAGGTGGAACCCTTACAAGGCCCGAAGCCTCATAGATAATTACGTGAACCATAGGTCTTAGAGGGAATCACCCAGACAAGACAACTGAGATCTACTCCTCCCTCGTATATGTCATGATATCATCACTCAAACTTCACAGTGTTGGTCGGATAGCTATCCTATGCAAAGCTGCATAGGCCCGACACCAATGGAAAAGCCATACCCTCTCATTCTTCTAATTTGAGTTCAGTCTGCTACAATGAATTTACCTACCATGAATCCTCCTCTAAATCCTTATCCCTTGTATTCTGACTGTTACATTGCATTACACATGGACTAAAGGCCTTGGGGTGGCCCAAAGGCATTAAGGTGGCTCGAATGCCTTGAGAATCAACTGGACCAAAGGCCATGGGTGGGCTGATTGCCTTAAAGAACCCAAGGTCTAAACCGGTGGACCAAAGGCCTAGATGGATGAATTGTTCTGGAAGCTACTATACTAAAAAATACTTGATATAATACTACTACAGTACCCCTAGAAATACGCCTTCACCCATATTTGATCTCGGGTCTCTTGGATACACCTACCGAGTCCTTACCGACCAGGCTTATGCTCATGTGCAAAGACATCTATGCCATGCATGGAATTTTGCACCAAAATAGAGTCAATTTATAATACAAGATTATCCAAACCCCTCTTCTTGAAAAGACGTGGCCCAACATATAGTGCCATGGCCTCCAAATGGAGAGAAGAGCCCTGACTGTGATTGATAGAGATGACCAAGAGGACCGAACCGCTGGAAGCCCGTACCACACCCCCACCGCACATGACACCCAGGGAGAATGAGTTATCTGTGTTAAGATTTATACCTTCAGAAGGAGGCCACCAGTGAAACCAATGATTGCCAATGTCATTCTCAACTTAATGGGAATCATGATCTTTGACATGATGTCGGACCCGTGAAGGGGCATCCCCCTAGTTATGAATGACTCTGGCCAAGTTAAGTAGGAAATTTCTCATGCCATCAATAATGGAATGACTCGACGTGGATCCCCCTTCATGAATAATTCTATTCCATGCCATTCAAAGACACCAACAACCAGAATATAGAATCATAGTGTAGGACACTTTTTAAGGGTTGCCTTCACCCATGCCATGATACCACATATCCAAGAAGGGCTGGTCCACCATGGAAGAAATATAAATAGTGGTAAAATTTCAAAAAATTTCCACAACTCATGTTCCCACTCACTATCAAAGATAAGGTGCCTCGCACTTTCAACCTTGTGGACCTAACAACTCACACACCTGGAGGCAAGATTGATCCCATAGCGTTTGATATTATCCTCGGTTAAAACTGTCCCATTCCTGATTCTATAAGTAAAAAAATTAAACTTATTAGGAATAATTTCAACCCAATGAAAATCATCACATGCATCAGCATTAAGCTGCTTGTTATTAATGCTGGAAAAAAATTAGAGGTGAAGCAACCTGAGGAGGAAGAAGTCAAAACACATCAATTAGTGTCGAAGAAACTAATGGAAAAGTTACTTATACCAATGGTTTGGAGCCATTGGTATAAGTCCTCAAACCATTGGTATAGCCTATACCAACAGTTTGGGGAGCCGTTGGGTGATTTGGCATGGGGAAAGACCTATCCCAATGGTTTTCAAACCGTTGGTATAGGTATTTCCCAACAGTTTGAGGAAACCGTTGGGATAAGTAAATATATAAAAAAGAGTTCCAGTAGAGGTCTGAACCGACAACCTCTATGTTATATATCAATGACTTTACCACTATTCTAGAGTATCCTTTGTGAATATATTTGGATATATATATATGTGTGTGTGTGTGCAATTTATATATTGATTTATTTGACGATATTTGATAAATGTACCCCTAGAAAATAAGGGCACCTATCCCAAAGGTTCTCAAAACCGTTGAAAAAGGCCTAGCCCAACGGTTTTGAGAATTGTTGGGATAGGTTCCCACCCTTTCCCAACAGTTTGGGTGGACTTTTCCCATTGGTTTGGGAAAACCGTTGGGAAAGACATGCTCTTTCCCAATGGTTTGGCCAAACCATTGTGAAGAGTGGCCTCAATGTGAACTTTTCCCAATGATTTGGGAAAACCATTGGGAAATCCATACCCTTTCCCGACGGTTTGGCCAAACCATTGTGAAAAGTGGCCTCAAAGTGGACTTCTCCCCATAGTTTGGCCAAAACATTGGGAAAGCCATACCCTTTCCCAATGGTTTTGGCAAGCTGTTGGGAAAATTGACCTCAAAGTGGGATTTTCCCAATGGTTTGGCCTAACCATTGGGAAAGGGGACCTATACCAATGGTTTTTACAAACCATTTGTATAGATGCGTTGGTATAGTTCATATTTCTAGTAGTGAGTTGATCTCAATAAGATTGAACCGATCCATCTGATACTTGTTTATAACTATGCTGATGAAGGGAGGAAATAAAATATCTCCTTTGAAAGAGATGTGAGTTGTAGGGAACCAAGGAAAACCGAGAATAGAGTCGCACCCGTTTTTATTCCATAATGAGATCTCTCTAATCCCAACCATCCAATGGGAGAGCCGACAGAGAGTGGAGACCAGGGGGTTAATGATCGACCAATGAGGGGAGTTAAACCCCATCCCTAAGATATTCTACTCCGATTAGGTGGGCACGGTGATCCCCCAAAGGGTACGACATTCCAGGATGCTCCAGGCATGGTGGGAATGCATGCATAAAACGGTGCCCTCCAGATTGTGGACAATAACTCCTCATTCACTGATTGGTTGCACCATCTTGTTCCAAGAGAACTAGTTTTTTTACCCCTTAGAATAATGATCCCAGATGAATATGTCTAGGATTTGATCAAAATTATTAATGAAACCTTTCGGAATGTGAAGTGTTGAGAGGGTGTGAACTGGAGTAGCTAATAACACGATGTTGATCAGTGTAATCCAGCCTCCAAAAGATAGATAACTATTTTTTCAGTTAAGCACCCAGCCGTTAATCCTAATGAGGAGGGTCTTGAATTCACAGATATACAACCTTTGAGTTTAGATGGGGGCTCCAAGGTAATCCATTGGGAGAGAAAAAAGATTTATACCCAAAATAGAGCTCACAATTGTAACCTGTAAGGGGTTTCACCCTCTAGATATGTAGAGGTTTCTCTTACTATAGCTGATAACCATCTCGCTTCAGTGGCCATACTCCTCTAGCACTTTGTTCAATAAATGTAAGGCATGACTTGATGTATTCAGTAACAAAATGGTATCATCTGCGAACATGAGGTGAGACAAACCTGGAGAATTCCTCCTCCTTCTCAAAGGTAGGATGGTACCGTTGTTAATTCCCCACTGAATGAGATGACTCAGAACCTCATGGACAAGAATTAATAGACTTGGAGAGTTCAGGTCCCCCAACAATAGGCCATGGGTAGCTTTAAATAAGTTGTAGGCTTTCCCCATGAAGGTCACCAAGAGCCAAGTGGAGCTAAAACACCAAAAAATATTATCAACGATTCAAGATTTATGATCCATACCTACGAAAAATCGGTTGATGAAGCTCCATTTTATCATATCAAAATCCTTATTCAGGTCGAGTTTGATGGCCACATTAGAACCGTGAGTTTTGAAATTAATTACCCAGAACATTTAATGGGCCCGAGCAATAGCCTTCTAAATTGATCACCCCTTATGAAAGTCATGTTTCTCCAATGAAACCCACCATGAGAGATGAGTGGCCAGCCTTGATGTATTAATGAAAACCACAAATACATGTCTTAATGATCAGGTTGGATATGTTGGACATTTCAAGAGTAATGTTTTATTAATGAATAAATTGAGAAAGGATATGCCATTTTTTAAATTTAATGAATGTAGATATCTTGGGCCTATTGATGGGAGTGAAAAAAACTAAAAAAAATCTATATCCATAATGTTATATGGTATTATTTTTTTAATGAATGTGAAATAAATAGACATAAAACACATAGATTAATGACACCAGTATGCGACCTTATTGATTAGATATAGTGTGAAAATTATATCATATTACATAGTTAGAGTACCTATGAGGTTTTATTACCTTGAAAACATAAATTCAATATCTATGCGCTCCTTGGATAGTTGTTAGATTTTATCCTTGGACTAAGGGTGAATATGCATATTGCCATTGGTAAATAGTCTTAGAGAGTGTTAAGCTATGTGTATTTATATACATAGATAAATAATAATATTATTTATTATTTTACATATTCAATAAATATTATTTCTATACATGGTTTACTAATTATTCATGTTTTTTCTATCACATATATTCCATCACTAGTTATTAGAGAGAATATTTTGTGAAAAAAATATTTAATAAATATTTATTTTTTATTTAGTGAATATATTATTTATTTACTTGTTGAAACACAATGAAATAAAATCTATTTATTGAATAAATAGTCATTATTCAATGCCTAATAACCTTGTAGAGTAATGGAATTCCATGTTTAAAGGACTATTGAGAAATATCATATATTAATTTTTTTTGAATTTTCATTACATAGTTGAATTTTAGTTGAATTTGATATCAATGTGCCAATATGTGTTAGTTGATGATGTGGAAATGCGTGGATTATTTTGGATTCAATTGATGTCATAAGATATTATACATCAGTAATACTCTATGTTATAATTGTGATGACAGGTTCTACTGATCATTAAAGGGAAGATTTATATCCTAATGAAGCAGACATTTCCTTTATTGAGATAGAAGAAAAGTTTAGATAAGTCCATGAAAATATATCATTATCATGAAGGATATTTGATTAATTAGAGAGATATTTGGATTTCTCATTATATTGGATAAGTATATTTTAAGGGATTTTTTTAAAAAATTGATCCAATCCCTTGGTAGAGTGTGGGTGAACTAAACCTCACATGCGGGAGTATAGCTCACCTTGAAAGAGCCAACCCTCAAGAAAGGTTGGAGGTGGAAATGTGTGGGTGGGACCATATATAAGGCCCAAAGGAGCATCAACGGTATGCATGTGGATGGTCCAAGTAGGATGGATAGGCTATAAACAATATGTGTGAGTTATGTAAGCGTGTTTTGATCCCCCACAACCACGGCATGATATGGTAGCAGAAGGCCCACACTAATAAAGTGCAACATAGATGAATAGAGGAACCAATATGGGATACATGAGTCAAAATTACTATTCTGATTCCATTTAAATATATGAATATAACACCCATCATTGGATGATTTTTATCTCATCCATCCATACTTCCTCTTCAACCTCCACTGCACCATCGGTCTTCGATGGACCTGTGAGTGGTCAAGGAAACAATCCATCTCGTGTGATCATAGCAAGTTAACAAGACATACTACAAAATACCAATAATCATCATGTAATATATGTCTTGAAGACATTTCATGACTTGAAAAACATTTTTTAGTCAGGAATAAGTGTTATATAAAAGTATTTAACCTAATTTAAAGATAAGAAACAATGACATCATGTGATATTAATTATATTACTCAAAACAATAATGTTGTTGAAATATTTCAGCATCGGAAAATGATCATAAACATAATTATCAATATGATACCAAATATTATTGTTACATTCAATTGAATAATATAGGATTATTGAGAGTTTTTTAAATGACTATCCAGAAAATCCCAACATGAAGACCAATAAATAATCTTATTGGCATAATAATAAGTCAAATAAGGCATCACATGATCAAAAAAGTGATATACTGAAGTTATCATGAAATCAACTGATTATTCTAGCGATTCCTAGAGAAGTCAAATATTCACCCTTTATGATATACTACGATCCTTAGTTCTATAAATAATTCTTTTTTCAAAACATAAAATTTAGAGGAG
The DNA here is from genome assembly GCA_963277665.1 of Viscum album. Classification (NCBI taxonomy): domain Eukaryota; kingdom Viridiplantae; phylum Streptophyta; class Magnoliopsida; order Santalales; family Viscaceae; genus Viscum; species Viscum album. The sequence continues at coordinate 1,610,142,755 of OY728125.1, forward strand.
AAACAATAAGGAGCTAGTTATGTAAAGAGAGTATCAATCAAGAGTTATAGTCTCTACCATAGAGAACACTAAGATAGAAAAAGAAATCGAGTATTCCAAATGATCCATTCATATGAATGAGAATATGACCACATGATTTTATCTAGAGAATGATTATCTCTTAAACCTTTCTATTTATGATATGATAGTCCTAAAGAGTCTTCTGATATTGTTAAACAACACTTGGACATAAATCATGTCACACAAAGGAACCTGAAGATAGAAATATGGTCATGAAAATAATATACATGAAGGCTATGATACATCACATGATCACATAACACAGAGGTAGGATGATATATTAAAAGCCTTAGCTAGATTACCTAAGCTATTTGAACAGGATATATACACCATTATGCGAATATGGAACTGAACCTTTCATGTATATTAGTACTATAGTGAAATGTTGAAAAGGTTTCTAATATGATTTGTATTGAACTAATAATTTTTCTCCAATTTATATATTCATTAAAGAATGTGAGTCTATTTTTTAAAGCTAAAATGATGTTTTTCATCATCAATAAAATGGTGGATATTGAAGAATTGATGGATTCATTATAAAAAATTCCATAAATATTGTATAGCGTGTCGATTTTACCTATCTAAATTTGTGTTTAATTTTTCAAAACTTGTAATCATTACATATTCATAGCCATAATAGAATCTATGAAACACTCATGGGTTGATCACATTTAGAAGCATGATTTTTTAAAACCATTTAAAATATCCTTGTTTTCTTTTTATTGATTTTATTTGATTGTATAGGGGAGAGGTTATAATTATTTTAATGATATAACAAGGAATTAACCATCCATTGAAGTTGAATTTAAATTTATACTTTTCAAAAATTTACCACTAATTCACCCCTCCCTCTTAGTGGATTCAGTTAGTGGCTCTATAAGTGGTATAAGTGAAAAAATGTTCCCCTATGTCTCTAGTCATTCAAATTATACTATATAGATTCAGAATTCTATAAATAGTAGAGGAAATTTGTATTTTTTTTGAAAGAATTTTTCATGGTGGAAGAATCAAATGATTCAATGTCTGCTATCACATGGTTGGGGATTAAGTGGTCAATTCATTGTTGGCTATTTGCCAATTACAATGTATGGTGCCATTAATTTTGAAGAAATGGGGATTCTCAACGATGATGGGAATGAAATAAATATTATACTATCATATTTATCAGTCAGAGTGTACTATAACATAATTATATATTTGATAAATAAGTAAATTTTGGATAAACTAGATAATATATTTGAAGGAAACATCAAAATCAAAGATGAAAAATTATTAATATGTCAGAAAAACCTTAAATATGTAAGGATTACTAAAGATAAAAAGGTTGATGAATATTTCACAAGTATAAATGAGATTGGTAGAGATATAATAGGATTTGATGGTAAAATGGATTATTTAACTATAGTAAAAAAATTAATGAGAAAATTTTCTAATTTATTTTACCCATTGAATTATAAATTTAAAGAAATACAAGACATATCACATGATGAATTTTACAATAATATCCTAAATTATTAAATGTTAAAATATCTATTTTCCATAAAATTTGAAGAATATGGAGGATATGGATTTAAAATCTATGAACAAGATTATGATATAGTACACAAAATTGATTGAATTCTAATGGGATTTATATGAAGATGATGATTGAATTATAAGAACATATTAGCTCACATATCAAAAAATCCTCGAAGAGTCCAAGGGAAGTATAAATGAAATACCATAATTAAATGATTTAGTTGTGGTGTTATTGAATATTTTTCTAAATATTTTCAAATGAAGAGGAAGTCTACAAAATCAGATGAAAAAAAAGAAAATGAAAAATCACAGTGAATGTCAAAAAAAAATACAATAAAACGTACATGAAATTAAATTAATGAAAATATAATATTCATTTGGAATGTAAAAATTAGAATATTGAATAGAAAAATTTTTGAAAATGTGTCTATCATAAGTAACGATTCAGAGGATGAATGATCAATAATGGAAATTAAAATAATGGAACATATTGAAATCAAATTTTATTATTCCAGTAGTATAGAATAAGAAATAAATGAGGATTATATGATTCACAGATTGAAACTTGAACATGAAGTCTATCTTGAAAGAAAACACGGGTTAAAGAATGAATTTTAAACTTCAAATAAGAAATTTCATATAATGAAGAAGGTTTAAGATGAGTTTCACAATAAGGAAGATGAGTATATTAATGAGATTAAACATCTTAATGCAAGTGTGGATGAGAAAAAATTATTTTCAATAGAATCAGAGCAGAAGATAGCTAATGAGGAGGAAGATCATATTAAATATGAGTCAAGATTCATAATGGCCAATACAACTCATGGAATGATAAATATTGATTATGTCAAATCTTTGGGTGAAAAATCGGTATCATCTCAGAATCCTTATAATCCTTATATAAATTATCATGTAGTCTATAAACCTATTAAATTTAAAAATATTAATTCTATATAGCCTAATAGGGTATGATTTAGGTGAATCTATAGGTAATCATGGATTAAGAGAAAATCACAAAGGAAGTTTTAATCATTTTATTTGTAGAGAATGACTAAAAGAACAAATTTCCTAAAAATAATGGAAACAAATAGGTCTTATTTCAGAATATGAAGTTCACTAATAATGATATACTCGACAATTTTTTGGAAGATCAAAATTAATAGGATACTACTATTGCTGTGGAACATTTGACACAAATCCCTTGTATGTTGCTAAAACTTGTAACTCCTAATAGACCAATAAAATACAGAAATTAGGTGTTCCTATTATATAGTAGGATAAAAAACAAACAATAAGAAAAAAATGAATGAAAAATCTTATTTGGGCTCTAACCAAAACAATTTTGAAGGACTTGAGGAAATGTGTGGAAGATCTATCCTACAAGGTCACTATGATTAAGAGTGTCAAAATATTCCTCTTTATTAAAATCCAAATATTATTAAATATGAGAAGATTAATCATAAAAACAAGACTTCAAAATAATTTATTTCGGATGTTTCTTTAAAGTCATGTTAAATAGTTAAACCATAGATTCTTAATAGTGTTTTTTATTCACATATAGAAGGAGATACCAATATTCAGAAAAATATTGAGGAATATGATGGAGGTTATGGGACCTTTATAAATGAGAACTCGTTAAAAATAAAATGATTTGGTTTAGATGAAATTGAACCGTACAAACTGAATTATCGTGATGTTTTATCGATTAATGGTGTCAAAAATAACTTATTGAGTGTCAGTAAAATATTTTATGATGGAAATGAGGACATATTCAACATGAAAATTTGTATTACTGGGATAATTTTTGATGTAATAATATTTATAAGATGAGAAATAATTGGTGGAAATGTTTTCATGTTTGATATCTCAATAATTTTAATTATCTCAACTAAAAATAATAAATAAAATATGGAATAAAAGACATAGCCATATTGGTCAAAATAATTTGATTAAGATATCTAAATAAAATATTTTTAGTGATTTTACTTATTTAAGACAATATAATGATCATGTTTGTACAACCTTATATAAATGGGAAATAGTGAAATATATACACAAGAGAGTAGACACACAATCAATAAGGGATTTATATTTATTTTACTAATATTTGTGTGAAACTATGATACATCAATCTAAAAAAGGTGACATGTAGCTTTTCACATTCATTAATGAATTCAAAATAATGAAAAGAGAGTTACTTTTGAAGATCAAGGTATAAGAAGTTGATATGTTCAATATGTACTAAAAAAAATTTGAAAGTAATCATTGTATTCACATGAATAAATTGATATCTAACAAAGGAATGGAATAAAATGGAAGTTATTTTGAGTCATATTTTACAAAAAATATGGAAAAATATATCTATATAGAACTCCATACACACCACAACAAAATATATTTTCTTAAATAATGGACTGAAGTATTGTTTAAATAGGAAGAACTATTTTTACTCATCTTGGTAGAAAAAATTCATGTGAAGGCATGTAGTGTTTAGTACATTACATATTCAATGAACATTTTTTTCTTAATAAAAATCCAAATCATATTTCATAGGAAATGTGGTCTAAGAAATATCATACATTTAGATACATTAAAGTGTTTCGGTGTCCTTAAAACCTCAAAATACAAGACACAAATATCTATAAATCTGGTGATAATGTTTTGGAATGTATCTTTCATGGATATTTATTTAATGTGAATGGATATAGATACTATTATCAGATACTTTAAAAAATAATGTTATGACGTCAAAATCACTGAAAACCAATCCTTAAATATTTAATATAAAATATAAATTTTTTAATAAGATTATTCCAACAATAGGATGGTTCCTAAAAAGGTTAGTGAAAATTAACTCAAGTTGAACATTGTGTTGGAAGTGTTTATTTAGACTAGATAGATGATTAACTTAATATTTTAGAGACATAAAAATGTTCCATCATTTGATGAAACATGTGGAAATAGAAAATATCATGGGATAATAATTTGCACATGTGTAGACCAGGATAAAGATCTGATATAAAGAGAAAACAACAGATCTAACTAAAAGATGGTTGATGTCGGAAACAAAATTCACTTATCTATAAAATTGATCCTAAACTGGTAAGAGAATACTCGGAAAATGAAAGAAATATTTTTTCTATGCATGTGAATCTAAAAAAATTGAAAACAACTTTTCATTGGATCTGGTTTAATGACTTAGTGATAAAAATATCATTTCATCCAATTCTGTATATGAAACCATTCTAAAAGACCAGAGAAAGGTTGTCTAGAAAAATGATAGACTTGTATATATGGGATACTCATAATTATACAATGTTTATTTTGAAGAAAGCTTTGATCTAGTTTCCTGGTTTGAAGCAATTAGAATATTTATTATTATTAAAATATATTTGTAAAATACATTTTATCAAATTGATGCCTAATCGGGATTATTAAATGGTGATCCTGAATTAGAGGTTTATATTGAGATACCTGATGGTTTTTCCATTCACAACTATTATATAATAGAATGAAAATTGAATAATTATCTTTAATCATAAAATAATCCCCACAGGCCTCATATTAAAATATGGAAAACTTCTTGAAGGAGTTAAAATTTGTCAACAAAAAAGTGGATAACAACTTATATATCAAATAAATGAAGATAGGAAGAATTATTCTAATTTTATATATTGATGATTTCATTTTTTGGTTCATCATGAAAATGCTTGTCAATATTTTGAAAACCAAATAAAATAATAGTTTGAGATATACATACCTTGTGGGATGAGATTCTTCTTCGTATTACAAATCTAGAAATATATAGTCTTACTTTCTTATCCAAAAATAAAAATCCAAACAATTATTGATGAAAATTACAATGGATGAATCCATACCATTGTCTATACCCATTCATGGAAGTCTGAAGCTATCTAATTTTGAAAATAGATAAAATGTTAATTGATGAGAATACAGAAGACTTATTGGGAGTATAATTTGTATCACAACAACCATATATGATATATTATATATTGTGTGTTTTTTTATATATATTTCGAGTTAAATAAAGGATTCATATCTTATGTATGCTAAAATAATTCTCATTTATATTAAAGGTTCTATGAAATGTGGGAATATTTACCATAATGTCAATAGCCTAATTATGTCCTTGTTTATAGATGTTGATTAGGAAGGTGACTGTGATGATATAAGGTTCACCTCAGGTGTAATTTTCATATTTGGATAATTCTGTGTCAGTTGGAACTACAAGAAAAGGGCCTCAGTAATAATTTGTACTATGGAAACTAAATATGTTACAGAAACTGGTTCTTGAATAAAATTAATTTGGTTGAAGAAACAATTAGACGATTTAAAGGTGAAAATTTAAAATCCTCTCAAAATTAAATGTGATAATAAAATTTATTTGGATATCTCTAAAAATCATATAAAAAATTCACGATGCAATGATATTGATATCTTATTTTATTTCATCAAATAGAAGGTTTGAAATAGAGACATAATGTTGGAATTTATCCATATCTAGATCAATAGGTAAATATATTCCCAAATTCATTTCCAAAAGATATATTTGATACACTAAGGATGGAAATCGGTGTTCATCCCCATTTGAGTGATTAAAGGACTTGTTTGAGACCCCCAAAAGACTTTATTATGAAGTAAAAGGAAGAGAAAATGTGTACTCTTCATCCTTTGAGGTGGGAAGTTTTTGAATATAAAGTTGTGCTCACTATTAAAAAGGGATAGAAATGGTATCATGAAAATGATGAGTTCTTCTTGAAATCATTAAAATTAGTGTTTAGAATTTCTAACCACGATTTCATATTCATTGTGTTTTATAGATATATTAGGTATATATGGTTATATCTCTCTCTGTTTTCAACATTGGGATCACTACATAGACATGGAGTTTATTGGGAAATGGCTCTCAACCAAGAGAACTATGTGGTTTCATCCCTCCCTAACAAGTGCTCAATAAATTATAGTAAAATAGATGATAAAATGTTTTTAGAAGATACATGAGATTATAAAAACCCACTTATTCTTTTTATTTAATATTCTATACGAGAGAGGAATGTTTCACCACATATTGAGATATTATATTTTGTAATATTGATAAAAATTACATAGGGGGTATTTTTTAACCCATGTTGCTATTTTGGAGAATTATTTTTCAATTGGTCAATATGTATTTGTTGATGAGGTAATGATGCTTGGAGAATTTATATAGATTCATATGATTTCATTAGATATTCTACATGGTAAATTCATTATTCTATGAATATGATAATTGATTGAACTAATCATTTAAGGAAATAATCGCATAGTAATTAATAAGACCTCATATTTATTGAGTTTCAAGAGAAATTAAGATAAAACCATGAAAATATACCACAACCATGAATTCTACTTGATGATGTAACCTGAGTTGTGTCCTGAAAATTATATTCTGTATATATTTTGTTATGGGAGTTTTTTAAAAAATGATATAACCCTATGATAGTAAGAATGACATCTCAAATGTACTTTTAGAAGCATGTATCCACACACAATATATACCCCCATGCCAGGTAAGAGGTAATAATGTTTGGGTCGGCCTATGTATATGAACTGTAGGAGCTCGTGCCCCATGGTCTGCCTATATATGGGTTGGGTATCCCTGGTATCATACAACTCATGTGTGTGAGTTTTTTAAGTGGCTGGTGATCCCTAGAAACCATGGAACATTGTGGTAGTAGAAGGCCCATGATAATAATTAATGTTATAAAAATGGAGTAACCAGAGTGGGATGCATGAGATTGAGTTACTCTTCCTCCATTATTTAAAGATAATGATATAACAATTTCCTTTATATGAGTTTGATATCAGCCATATGTTCTTCATATTCAAACTTCACTATACCATCAACCTTTGGTAGACCTACGATTGCTTGAGAAAACTTGAAGTCTCATGTGGTCATCTGAAGGGAACAAGACATGCTTGATTGCACCATGATTTTTCATGAAATTGATGTCTTTCATTAATTACATTAATAAAAGAACATGGTTCAGTCCTAAATAATTATTATGCAAGAGTTAATTGCATTAAAAAAATAAAATCACTAGTGACATCGTATTATTTTCATTGGATAATGAAAAACAATCACATGATCTCAAGATTTTGTCCTGTGAAATAGAATATATTCTTCTTTTGCAAGATGACCCACCCTTCTACAGCTATTTTCTCTTGAATAATATGAGATTATCAAGTGGTTTTCATGTTATTATCTAGAAAATCACCACATGAAGACCCACCTACAATATTCACAACATCAAAAGTAGTCCACTAGGGAATCAAATGATCAATGAAGTGATCATGTAAAGTGATCACATGATTACATGACCATTCAAGTGATGCATAGGGAAGACAAAATCTTTGGAATTCATGAGATCCTAAGATCCTCAGTGCTTTGAACATGACTTTCTAACTACTAAAAATATATATGAGCAGCAGTATAGATACATCTATATAAACCAATTCTTAGTTGAGAGTTTAGGATACTACAATTGAGAATACTATGAGATATCGTGAAGCTGATTCTTTCACATAATCCATTCATGAAAACTGAGATATAATCATTTGATTTTATCATAAAAAGTAGTGTCTCGCAAACCATTTTAGTTACATAATGTAAAGTCTTGGAAAGTATTCCAATCTCACAAAGGAACATGTGAAAAAAAATCTTTTGATGTGAAGGAACCCTTGGACAGTGCTTTTGGTCACAGAAATCACATACATAAAGGCTATGATAGATATAATCATCACATCATGTGAAAGGAGGAGAAGATATTTCAAGCCTTAAAGGGATTACAAGATTCTATTTAATAGGTAACCTAAACAATTATGTGAAGATGTAAGTGAACCTTTCATGCATTCTTAATCTCATTCATATGAGAACTATGATCAATATTTGATGAAGAAGAGAACAATATTTTTAATGAACTGATATTTTTGATCAGCTGAGGTATTATTTGAATGGGATTAGTATTTTTATTCAAATCCAAAAATATCTTCTTCTTTATCAAGATAAAAGAGGACATTGAAGAACCATGGGCTTTAGTATGAACAAAAACATATAAGGTTTATAGGTTTTGTTTTGTACCTATATATATTTTTGTGAACAAATTTCAGCATGTTTAATGACTATAAATTAATAGTGATAAGTGAATCTATGAATCAACCATAGGTTGGTCATAAAAAAGACCATTCTTTAGCTGAACCATGAAAAAAATCCTTGAGTGCATTTATATCCTTTAGTTTTCTCATAAGGGGGTTGCTGGGATTCATATAATTATATATTGAGGCTTTAACTGGATATAGAGATTTCATTGAAGATGATAAATAAAAAAATTCCACTAACACCCTCAGTCTTGATTGATTTGGCCTGTGGATATATATGAATAAATTTTAAACAATTTATTTTAAATATATTAATTAATTCATTGTTTTTTAGCATTTCAATAAATAATAATAATATCACTAATATAGGAATGTATTTATATTGGTATTATAAAAATAAAAGGGTGCAAGTGAAATTGTTATTTTCAAACCCATGGACTACTTAAAATCATCTATATTATTTCAGAACCAAAGGTTATCCATCTGTGTTGGTTGTGCACAATAACTATTGAGAATCCTATTAAGCCCTGGAGATAAATACTCCAATAATGATCTCATTAAGAGAGAGGAATCCTACACCAACCATCTCAAACCTAGATAAATCAATAAGAATCATTCATTGAATCGATTCTCATGGAAATCAAAGATGAAGGATGAAAAAGTTTGGATCTTCCATACTGGAATTTCGATATTCCAACGTCGACCCTTAGAGGTTTGTGGAACACCTATCAATCACATATAGATGTAATATATACTTTATTCCTATAAATAAAAAATAATATGATGTGAAGAAATTTAAGATTCATTAGTGAATTATGAATCCATTGTAATGCAATTCATTAATTGCTTAAATTAATTATAAATTTATTATGTGATGAACCCACATTTTGTTCATGTGTTCTCATATCAATTACTCTTCTATTAAATTCTATTGTCTTTGATATTTTTTTAAAATGTACATAACAGATTAATAATCCATTTTGGAAAAAGGTAACTTTGGAATTCCCCATAGGAACTTCCACTACAACTGGAACCTACAATTTGTGTCAAAGTGGTTGTATTATACTTTATAATCATTAAATTTCCATTGATAAATTTATGCATTTATAATTAATTTTTAATTGTGATTTAATCATTATTTAATATGAATTGTGTGGTATCCTCTTCTTCATCTTCATTCTCGAAAATAAAATTAATTATTTTATTATTTTTGAATGAAGGACATTTAAAGAAGTCTTCTGGAGGTTACAGGTATTCTATCTGATTAAAATAAGGGAACATAGATTGTGGTAAATAGGCAAAAGTCGATACCCATTATCAATTAAATAATACCTCTTATCAATTAATTTAGAGTGTGTTTATTTATTACACCTAGTTTGTATTTAAACCATTACTTAATTACCAGGTCATCTTAATGCCCAATTAGCTAGACTACACAACATGCAACAAGCATACATTTTTTTAGTCCATTATTCAAAGATGATCCATCTTTTTTCACATGATATCTGTTACTGGTAAATTAGTAACATAGAGACAACATGATGTGTGTCCCTTGTACATGATGTGTACTCCATTAATGCACATGGTAGACCAACACGCCCAATCCCTAGATGTGTGTTGCGACTAAATGTTTATGATTTATACATGATAAGTAATTGGATAATACATTCCTAGTATATTACCTATTTACATAGTATTTAAAATTAAATTGTTATATTTTTTAATCATTATAAACATGTATTATTTTTTCATCCATTTGAGTTATACATTCCATGTGATAGAATATATATATATATATATTAAATGTTTAATTAATTCTTTCATAATATTCTAAAGAATATTTTGGGAATAAGTCCTAATATAATTATTAAACTATATGTATTAAAACTTGACACACTAAGTTAATAACATGTGTTCTGTCTTTCATTCATTTGATAATAAAAAACATTAAACTATGTGATAAGATGTGTATTCTTCATCCCGCATGAGTAAATAGTACAATAATATCATACATTCTGGGTAGTTCGGATGAGTAATAATCACGTGGCTTCCAAAAAAACATGTTTTCTATATATGAAATTTGAAATAAATTTATTTAAATTGTTTAAAATTTTGATGGTTGGGAATCTCATGAATATTTTGAGGAAAATAAAAAAAAATAGTTGACTAATTTAAGAAGGTAATTAATTGATTTGACAATGATTTATTTTAGATAATAAGGGTTTGGATTGAGTGTTATTTCATTAAATACATAATTTGTTCCATGTCTCGTTACTGAAAATTGGAATATTTTTGACAAGGCATTTGTGATGGGACCCCTTCCTAAAAGGTTATTTGCAAAAATGCCCCATCTAAAATTCCTCGTTACAAAAAAGGGCGTCGCAAATATATTTTTCTATGATGTTCTGTCACAAATAGTTTCCCTACGTTTAAAAAAGATATTTGCGATAGGTGGTTCTCATCGTAAAAGTAACCCACGCAGATAGCTAAAAAAATGAATAAAATAATATTATTAATTAAAATTAAATAATATTAGAAAATAAGAATAATAATAATACTAATATTAATAATATTAATAATATTAATATAATAATATTAATAAAAATTAATATTAATATTAGTAATAATAATGTAATAATATTAATATTATTAGTAAAATAAAAAAATTATGAAAAAAATAAAAATAATATTATTATTAATATTATTAATATAATAATAAAAATAAGATAATACAAATAATATAATAATAATTTTTGTATTATTATTAAAATAATAATATTAATGTTTGTAAAATAATAAAAAATAATAAAATAAAAAAACACCAATATTCAAAAAATAGAAATATACAAACAAAATAATAAATAATAATATATAGTAACACAATAAAAAATTAAATAAATAATAAAAAAATGAAATATTTGCATAAATGTAAAAAAACACGCTATATAAGAATCTAAATAGTTAATATTACAAAAAAAATCATTCTGATGTTTTATCATAAAAACCCAATATATCACTATTGGGGAGGGTCCTCTAGAGGAGCTAAATGAGATGGGGGAGGGAACTTCATCCCTAAACCATGAGTCTAACATTTCATGTACTCAATCTACTCATGATGTTGTTGCTGATATTGATTCATCTCCTCCTCCTCCTCTTGTCATCAGATCTCTTCGTACAGTTGCTGCTACCATTGACACATCTCTTGTTGCATCAATTGATGCATATCCTCCAACTCCATACCCATACTCTTTATAGGCTCACTTTGAGCTCGTAGTAGCATCTGATACTATTTTGTAAATGATGATGACTCTCTATGAGCTCCTCTTAACTTGGACGCCGACATCATAGCGGTGCCATAATAACATTCTGGCTTCAATCATTAACCGATACAAGTTATTACTAATTATAACTAATTATCACTATTTATTTCTATTTTTTCCTATTTAAAAAAAATTAGTTTTTTGTACTATTTATTACTATTTATTACTAATTATTAGTAATTATTACTAATTAATACTATTTATTACAAATTATTACAAGTTATTACTATTTTTACTATTGATTACTAGTTATTACCAACTATTTCTAATTATTACTAATTACTAATCATTACAATCTGTTACTAATCACTACTAATTATTACTAAATCTTAATAACTAATCATACTTTTTACTATTTATTAATTATTACTAATCAATCAGATTTATATTTAATTATTACTCATTAATTATTACAATTTATTAGAATTTATTACTAATTATTGATAAATAAACATATTTATTATTAATTATTACTAATTGTCACTTAATATTACTAATTAATACTAATTATTTATAATTATGGCTAATTATTACTATTTAATACTATTTATTTCAATTTACTACTTATTAACACTAATTTTTACAAATTATTGCTAATTATTACTAATTATTAATAAATTTTCTAATTAATAATAATTAATGTGACTATTAATTTACACTAATTAATACAAATCACACATAATTATTTTGTAAAAAAATGAAAAATCAACCAATATAATTCTAATTTAATTTAAAAGCCCATAATTAACAATAATTATAACTAAAATAATATAAAATGAATTAATTCAAAAATAAAATAAATAGATAAATACTTTAAAACTGAATATTTAGGAAGATATATGTTGTGAATGTTGCACTTATTAATAGCTTTAAATGTCAAAAAATATGTGATAAAAAATGTTAGTAGAGAGGCAGAGAGGGGTGGAATTAGAGAAAAAATAGATGGAGATACATATTTGTTAGATTATTTGATACCAGATTCCCATCACAAATAGTTGTAATTTTGACATGTCGTTTCACAAATACTAACCCCATATTAATTAGGGAGTGTTTAAAAAGGTATTTTTGATGGGCCTCGTCACAAATACCAATATGTCGGTATACTATTTTGGACGAGATTGATCTCCCATCGAAAATACTAAAAAATGTCGTTGGTTATTTGCAACGAGTATAAAATCTCGTCACAAATACCATTCCCATGGTTTGGCGTGCATCTCGTGCCAAACCTGTTTAAATTAGATCAATATCCCTATCATAAATAACTAATTATTTTTTATGGGAATTGATTCACATTTCAAATAGTACCTTTCGACGGACTATTTGTGATGGGACCCAACCTCATCACAAATAACCATTTTTCATACTTTGTGTGGATGATTATCAGTATAGAGTAGACCTATGTATGTGTTTTTTACTTATAATTCGTTATTAAATTTAATTTATAGTCTATACATCGTCCCTCTTCCCATTTCGTAAGGGCATATAGGCCCATGAAATATTTTATGTAAAGCGCCTTTAAAAATATTTCATTTCTCTGTACTTTTGTGTGAGTAAAAGATTTTGTAGAGGATGGAGCTCCAATGTGATTGGTGTCGGTTCATGTTTGGAGGTGAGGTAAACCAATCATATATATACATGGCTGGACATGTGGAAAGCTAAAACACAATCCAAGTTGTGGTTCAATGTTTTTTCGTACTAGGTCAATAGTTAGCTAATCATATTCCAAATAAAATATCTATTAAGAAATTGTTATGATCATAAAAATCCAATTTTTTTATTTTTTTCATCTTTCATGGTTACTTTTTTATGTAGTTCTTTGTCACAATAACATGAATTAATGAATTAACAATAATATAAAATAGAACAAAAATAAATTAAATTCTTTGTAAAATTTATCTAAGAAATAATAAATCACTTAAGTAAATCAATTCAATATTAACAAGAATGTAAAAAATATAAAAAGTGGTATTTATCTAAAGATTATTTAAATACAACGTGTATATATACATATTAAGTTCGTATAGTTTTTAATTACAATGGTATGAATCGAACCGTGGTTAAAAGTTATTTACCAATATCTATTTGTGTGCTTCAATTATCTGGGAATTTCTATCCTGAGTTGTGTGTTTACATACCCAAGATCACATTATGGGTAGATCACCTCTATTATACATAGTAAATACAACAGGAAAAGTGTTCAGGAAATCCCATTATTGGATTTCATTATTGGGGATTCCACTCAACAAATCACGGAGCTATGAGTTATTGTCATTAGCAGGTTACACCAACATTAATACCTTCAAATAGATTGGCATACCATCATCAAGGTTATGAGTAGGGGTGTATGAATCCTTTCCACTAAAATAACCAGGAAAAAAATATATTAAAACTAAGGGTATGGGATATTAGTTTGTAATAAAATATTGGTAGATTGATAAATTTAATATTAATTATCTAATTTAATAATTATATAAAGCAGTAAAATGTGTCTCTTCAAAATTATAGAAACAGAAATACACACGAATTAATTTATATCATAATGATCCATGGTTTATAAAGAGAAAATTCACATGGTAATAAATTTATAAATATAAAAAAGGCGCTCATATGTTTTTTTATGAAATGAATGAAAAATATATATACTAAAAATACCATTCATAAAGTACCAAGATAAGAGGTTTTTGAGAATTAATTATCTCTCTATAATAAATATTTGGGTGATTCCACAAATTTTCAATGTTTCATGCTATCATCCATACCCAACATGATTCTAAAGGAACATGAGGATATTGGTGTGTATGGGATGATATATCACCTTTCTGATATCTACAAATAGAATGTGACACTTGTGAGACGTGATATCTCAAATTTTATATTAACTACATTCCTGGACATTCAATTTATGTTGGGCCTCATGTAGTTAGGATTATTGTCAACATAGGGTGATTATACATATTTAACATTAAATTTTCTAATGACATGTTCATAACTATCATTATTTTCCCATTTCCTAAACTCTTAAGTAGTTTCGTTTTGAATTACTACATTATATATAGTGAGAATAATATTTCAACAAAAAATTACCCCCATCCCAATTTTTCCAAGTAGATGGGGCACGAAAGACCAAAAATCCTAATGGTGGATAAGAAGAGGGAGAAAAGGGAAAAGGGAACTAGCAATCACTCCAATTAAGAGGCTCCTAACCACCATCCTTCCTAGAAAAAGATTATTCAAATGAAAGTGAAATAAAAGGATGTAGTATGTTTTTCAAGTGGAAATATATCCCACATGATGAATAATTACACCCAAAAGAAAGTGGAAACTATAGGTATATTCATTATTTTGGGTGACAAAATGTGTTTTCATGGAAAATACACAAAGGACACAAGAGTACCAAAAGGGGATGCTTCACAAGTCACCTTGGAAAAGATCATTAACACCACAATCAGCACAAAGTCGTGGGCTCCTCTATACCCTCTGAAGAGGAACTCGATAGTTGACTATGTTGTTGTGATTAAATTGATGGATAGATTTGTGTCGTAGAGGAAAGATAGTTGCCTCTATGTTTCATTTGAAATTTACAGAAACCTCTACAACCTCTGTAGAGTGGATAAAGGAAGCCTATGCGCCATGGAGGGGATGACAGTCCCATTCGTTGTTATGAAGAACATGACATAATTTTCCTCTGATGGAAAAGTTCAAGCTACTTCGCAACATGACATCAGAGCTTCACACCCCCATGATGCCTATAAATACCCTGCTCCCCTCACCCCAAAGGGATTGGACCCCTGACCATTCTTCTTCTAAGCTCCAAAATCATAAAGCACCCTTTTTTATGTGTACCATCTGAAAGATGAATCAATTATGGTACATGAGAATTATGAAATCCATTTTCCTTTACACAAGTTTACCCCCTCTTTGAGGAATTATGCCCTTCGTGGAGCCTATGGTCCATCGCCAAGATAGGAGACCCCTTGGATACTTAGGAGATCATGAAGCACACAAGCATCACAAAACACCCATGCTTTGTAAATCACCATAAAAAAACATGTGTACTCCATGCTGAGGCTGAAATTATATGCATTGCAAAGTCCTCTTTGCAATGTCATGTCCTATACGGTCCATTGTGATCTATGAATCCCTACACTCCATGAAGTCAAGTGCTCTACAATCCCTTATGCTTTGTGATCCTATGAGCTCTATGAAGACATATTCTCTAATACCCTTTGAGCATGGTAAGGCCCCTTTCTGTGAGGCATCTTGCTTCGCAAACCCTTTTCCCATGTAGCCTTCCAGGCTTTACCAAATGATTACATGGTCCCTTGGGTGGTTCTCTATGTTTCATTTCTTTGCCTCATTATTTTTTCCATAGGCACGCAAACGACTATTTCTTCTTGGAATGACCATTATATCATGATCCCCTCAATTGATCACTCGACCACCCCATCTCCACTATAGCATTACCAGTGCATTCCCTTCCCCAAGTGTTTATGCACACAGGTTCTGTATGTCCTCAGGGTGCCCTGCCTTGGACATTTTCCATGCCCACTCATCTCCCTGTGAGTGAGATCCACATAAAAGGGAATGAGAACTTTATTTCATGGAATGAAATCCACCTATAGGGAAGGAAAACCTTCCTGGTGGAATCCCCTAGTCTTTCTTGCAGGAGGTATCACCCTTTCTCCTCCTTTCCTCTTTCAAGTTTAAAGACTAGAGGGGAGATAGGCATTTGGAACTCTTGATACCTCATCCCTCTCACTTTTGGCTTTATCTCCATCTAGCCTTCACCATGGAGTAAGTCCCAATCTCTATATCCCTAGTCCGCTATCTAGTCATATGCCCCGTATTTCTTGTTTGGGTCGCTAACCATGTGTAAGCCCCAATCTATTCCATGAAGATGCACCTTTAACGATGGGATTGTCAAGTATTTATTTCCTCTTATTTCTCAAACTGAGTATGAATCATGTGGTATTAGAGTAATAATAGACAATGACATCCTCTATAGACTGCCTTAGTGTGTATGTTGCATCCCCCATCCAACCAAACTTCGTGTACATTGATATTTTCCAGTTCCAGGAAAGGTATGTATGATTCCTCCATGAGGTTCATGCCCATCACCCATCACTCTTGACCAATTCACATTAGTTCACCCATGCCCCGTGTGACATTAAATTGCATGCCATTTTTTGTCCCACAAGACATTAAACTATTTTCCACTTTCATCCCATATGACGTTAAACTATATGCTTTTGAACTACATGGGTTTTGATCCCTTTCTATTTGGCAGGGTATGTAGGAAGCCTCCCGGAGGATCAAATCTAAACACTGGTAAATATAGGTGTCTCCTTTGTTGGGACCTACAACCTTGGTCTGCCCCTTAGTGGCATTAGACCAGATCTTAGGCAGATAACCATACGAAAGCCCGACACTCAATTCAAACTTCTCTAAAAATTGTGTCCCTCTTGTGATGGGATGGTAACCACATGTAAGGACCAAAATTTGTTTGGTTCATTGTCCTTTTTTACCCCCCCATTCTATTCCCCATCATGAACTACATTGACTTGATTCTCTAACATGGGAAGACATAGCAATACTCCCCGAGGTTAAATCACATCACTCATGTATCATCCTAGTCTCTTCCTTGAGCCTTTTTGTTTGAGCAAGGTCATGCCTTAACCTGGGGGTTTTACTTCCTTCGTGTCCCATCCATGCATCCATTCTCATAGGCTACCTTTTCACGTCTCCCAGTGCATCACCGACTTATGTGGACTTTGATTCCCATCCACGGGGATCTGTAGGAATCCTCTCTAAGTTATTTTTTCTTATGTTGCAGGACCCAAGCTCAAGCTATAGGAAACTGATCATCTCCCTCCAATTGACACTGGGGAATGGGTTGTATGAATTTTTCAATACCCCGTGGATTTATCTCCTATGATATAGACCCCAAGCCCACAACTTCTGGGTCCTCACAATCCCTCACCCTCTAAATGTATTCAATAGAGAGTTATTGATACTATTTTCAATGATATGAACATGAAGTGGTCATCCCAATGAGGGACATGCCCTCAAAGACATGGTGGCCTCAGTGTCCCATCAATGCCTCCACCCCCATGGGCAATGTAGGGAGTCGGTTATTTCCACTTTGACCTTCAACATCTTCAAGAGCCTATCCTTTGAGTGCTCATATGAATCACACATGCTGATAAAGTAAAAGATGCCTGAGTCGACCTAGGCAAGACATCAGCTAGGAGGCCACTAAGGAGGGATCCCACCCATCCGTGCCGGCATCACCAGCCAGTCCTATAGACCAAAGAGCAAGTAGTCCACCCACATTCATAGCTGGCCCTAAATCGGTTGACCTGATATTAACGATAACTACAAGCTCAAGAGTGTTCCTACTAAGGGGCATCATCAACCATGGAATCTGTGGAATGATCCACAACCAACGTGAGTGATCTACCCTTATCATCATTGTTTGGGGTCATCTACCTGTTACAGAGTAGGGGTGCTTCCATGAACCGTCAATGTTGAAGAATCAGTCACCATGTGAGATGGTTGAACTGACTCTCCCTGTTACTGAGGAAACCAATAGCCATTGGGGTTCTGATCCATGATGATGAAAACCAAGGAAGTGGTCCTCCTTGTACCATTACTAGACAGAGTGGAGTTCTTACCCACAAATTAATTCTGTATGGATGTCCTCCCCATTCCACCATCATCAACTCCGGCGGAGGCCCTCCCCGCTTCATCAACATTCAACATGAATGTCCTCTCCATGATCTTGGCCTCAGGTATGATAATTTACCTCATATACCAGGTTCTCAATGTGAGGGTATTCCTTGCCCAGTAAACCAACAACATGGATGCCCTCCCCATGTTCTCATCGATTCTAGCAGAGGTCCTCCATGTTCCTGCAATTATCAAAGTGGAGGTCCTCTCTACTTCATCAATGGAGAACACAGAGGTCCTTATTTTGTTTAGTATAATCTATATGAAGGCCCTCTATATACCATTTCTACTAGGTTCATCCACCACAGAGGTCCTCCCTATCTATTTTCAAGACCCAACAGAGGCCCTCCCCACGCCAGCAATATCAAAAAAAGGTCCTGTCCATTTTCCATTTGACATTTGTCTGGGTTTCACTCGCATCCAAGATCATCAGAGTGGAGGTCCTCCCCACATCATTAATATATTATATCTAGTCCATCCTCATACCTCATCTAGGGTAGGTAGAGGTCCTCCCCTCTCTAGCACAAATATGCATGGAGGACCTCCCCATGTCAACAACCCACCCTGTCCTGAAGAATCATCATGAGGCAGGAGGTCTAGTCACCGCCGCCAAAGGAAAAATCCTAAGAAGATTGAAACCACAATAAAAACCATATTATTATCAGATACTAAGGTAGAGAGAGATTGGGTGATGGAACCCGAATCCTATTGTTTTGTTTCGGGGCTCAGGTAGGAACAAGGAACATGAGCCACATCCTTCAGGATAGTGAGGTCCATCGGATCCCTATATCCCTCTAAATATACATATAGCAGGAAGGAATATTTTACCCCTTTACAATGCCAATCCATGAAATCTTACTTATCATCAATATGATCACTCTCTACCTTATCCAAACAATAAAGAGAGTAGTTTTGGGGACTAGTAGATGATGATAAATAGTGTGACCCCCCACCAATGACTTCCACCATTGTGTGGAAAGCATTGGTCATTAGTCCATCTTATTCGGATGTGGTGGCATAATTTTTTCATTTTATATAAGACATACCAAGATGCATAGGATTTTTAGAACACATACAAAATTTTCAACTCGCCAGTCTACCATCACAACAGTCTACTTTAGTGCCATTACATGTCCCTCAACTACCACTAGATTATGAGTGGGGTAATCAAGGACTGCATCCTGAGTCTGATCCAAGATATTTGTGGAACATTATCACCATAGATCACCTCCGAGAGATATTCTGGCCCCTTGTAACATTAGGTTTTAGTATTCCAGAATCTCTAACCAAGGAGGAGTTCATGCGATTCTACCAAAATCTCTGAGAACCACAGGTCCATCTCCATCATATACTAGTGGCTTACCCAATGATCCAGAAATAGTTCAACGACATCAGACCACAATTCTACATGGTCGATGTGGCTGCTCTCCCAATGGATTAATGTCCTGAATCTCTCATTCATCATCAGAACCTCTAGCCACGATGCATCCTGTAGAGACCCAAAGCTTGACGTACATGGACATTACATTACTTTTGAGGAATACTTAGTACATAACAAAAACAGATACACAAGGACCGTAATAGTTTAGTGTCTTTGGAAACGTGGAATATAATCTTCTAATTGTGGTGAAAGATCATCAACATCTCCCATAAATATCTTCCCCTTTTTTCCTTACCTAAAACCTTTCTTTATATCCTGGGGAAAAGAAAACATAAAAGGGGTGAGCTGAAATGCTCAGTAAGGGTAAGCATAGAGAACATAAAACAATCCTTATACATTTGAATGTAAAAAAAACATGGGCATAAAATCTAAACATCAAAATCATGAGAAATGGCATAAAAAATGGAAGTACGTAAGACATAGATCATGAAGAAGCATTAATCATGATAAATTTTCATTGGAATAAAACATGTAATTGTGGAAACCATTAAGCACATGATATGATTTCCATAGTATCCAAGGCATTGCTGCCAAGACCATTTAGTGGACAAAGTCCCTGTCTGAATCGTGTTCACTCCTCGTTCCAGTCCTGTATTACTGAACCGGTTTAACTTGCCGTTCTAGCCATGTCTATATCATGAGGTATAATTCTTTAACCAATGAATTGGAGGGTGATATAGGTCCCACCCATCTCATAATGATACCATTCTTATGTGTGCCACAAAATCATAAATCATACATCATTGCATAACCCATGTAATAAAAATGGGATTCTTAAACATCGAGACATCATAAAACAATTCATATAAGATAAAGGAATTCATAAAAATAATTCCATCACACCATAATCAAATCAATGTAATAATATGGATAGAAACAGAACCCTATATTATCTTATATGGAAAATAATTTTGATAAAACACTTGAACTCCATTATTGAGGAAAATATCCTTTCTACGTCAAATTTTATTTTCCTTTCTTAACATGTCATACAATTTTAAAATAAAAGAAGTTGATTAAAAATAAACATGAAAACTTGTAAAGTAATCTTCTTGGAAATAATGTTTTAAAAATCCATTCATGCTTTATAAGTTAAAAAAAATTCTTCTCATACTTATGTCGGAAAAGTCAAAAAGTACCTCGTACAAAAAACAACAAAAGATTCCTTTCATATCTTTTACTAAAAACTCACTGAAGGGTAAAATGGGATTTAAAAAATTGTATAAGGATATAAATATTACATATTGAGGAAACATGGATGTGGATGATAAATATTTCCCAGTAAATTCTGAAGTATACACAATCTTGGATAAAAATGAGATTGTGAGATTTTCCCTTACCTTAGGTCCGATATGCATCGTACGTATCTGAACCTCTTGTATAATGATTTAAATAATTTCATTGACTTATTATAGAATCATATTAATTGTTATGATATCATATATAGTTCACTTATGACTTTATATTACCTGTTCTTTTGTAAATTCGATGTAAAAGTAGCGTTTTGGGTAAAATTGTTTCATTTATCGTACGTGTTTCGACTTGTTGTTCTTGATATTATAACTTATATCCTGATTTACATAATTCAAGAATGTAAAACATGAATTATATATAATATATATTCATCACATACATATATATATTATTTATCGATAAAAGGAATGAAATACACCGTTCATGGAGACGGTAGGCCGTACGTACGCATGAACGCTGTTTTCGTTTCCTGATTGAATGAAACTAAATAGATGACATACATATATATATACATAAATCCAGTAGCATTATTATTTAATATATTTCATTATTATTCATTATATAAACTTTATTATCATTCATGTATGGTTAACATGGGGAATGAATCTCATCGTGTCGTGGAGACGGTAGTCCGTACGTACGCACGAGCGATGATATCGTTCCCATAATTATTGAATATAATTGGAGTGAATGTTATAATATATCAGAATCAGTATGATGTTATAATAACCATATAAAATTATTCTTTACACCATTATACCCATCCATGTAAGGTGTTGGTGGAAAAACAGATTTCACCACGGCGTGGAGACAGTGTTCCGTACGTACGCTCGCGTGGTGATTTCGTTTTCCAGTGGATGGATAGATGGTGAAATAGGGTTGTTTCATACTTATAATAACATATCAGTATATGATTTATACTGATGTTATTACTTCATAATGAAACTACAAAAGAAGAAGAAGAAGTGGAAGAATAAATAAAGTTGAAAGAATCAGTAACGGACATTACCTCTTCTTTGAAGCGCCTCTTTGAGACCTCCTTTTTTGGCACTAAAATTGGTCTTTGAAGAAGACCAGACCTCTAGGATGTTTCTATAGAAGTGGAGAAGAGGATTTTTCAGGGTTTTTCCGAGCTTGAAGGATCAACGTCGTGTGAGGAAGAGTGGGAGGAGGTTCCCTTTTAGAAGGGAGGAGAGGGGCACCTTTGGAAAATCTAAATATATTATTTTATTATAAAGTCAAATTCGGTTTTTAATAGCTCCAAATTGAGTTATTTCGAAGATAAGGTGGGGATGGGTCGAAATACTATCATAAAATAGAATTTAGAAAAGTATATATTTCTATTTTAACCTTATCATTTAGATTTAACCTTAAGTTAAATAATTTTACTTTTACCATGTCTTCTTGTTTTCTTACACTATAAGGTTAATAAAATTCTTATAACAAGCCAAACGAACCCCAAGATGTTTATTATTAATATATGTAACTTTATTTGAGTCATTTTGCCGATACTTATATTTTTAAGAACAAAATGACAATTAATAATATAATATTTGTTTTAAAAACTATTTTATGTCAATTTTGACACTATTTGGTAATTGATTTTTGTGAAAATCATAACAGAATGATTAGTTAAAAAAAGTTAATTAAATAAAAACTAACATGTCATATTAACCTATAAAATTAGTTAAATTCATAAAAATTCTCAAATTACATTTATTTGTGTATTTATAACATCAATTATGTCAATATTTAACTAATAAGATAATTAATGCATCATCTTTGTGTCATAAATAAATTAAACTATTTAATGTCTAAAAATTATAAATAAAATACCATTATGTAGGAAATTATTTTCTCTTTCTAATTAAAATTTATAGTCTAATTTATCTTATGTATAACCCTATATAAAAAATTATTTACTAATTAAACTTTGATTTTAACTATTTTCACCCTTCTTTAAATAAATTAATATTAAATGTCCTAATCTAATCCAAGCGGGCCTAAATGGTCATATTTTATTCCTAAGGTTGTTTTTGTTATAATTACACTTATCCAATAGAATTAGTACATGTGTTAGTGTAATAATAATATCATTTTTACCCTTAATTACCCTATTTACTTTTAACCGTGGTAAAAAAAAGTAAAAAGTTACAATTCCCCAAAAATTAATTTCATCTCATTGAACCACATTTTAGTCCTTGATATTAACCATGTCTCTCGGATTTTCGAAATTTTCCTCACACAATCGGTAAGATTATGTTTTATGTGAATTTGCAAATTCTCCTAGGAGGTGGGTAAAAGACAGTGAAAAGTTAAATAATTTTTTTTTATATATCTAAAATTATTATTGAATGACTCCAATGGAATAAATTGAAATTATATAGGTATTATGTATCAATTTTGAGCTAAAATAAATTTAAATGAAATAAATAATTATTTAAATAAAAAGTCTGTTTTTGAATAGTAACCTAGTGTTTCCACTATTCATCAAAAATTGAAAGTTTTTAGAAAAATACCAAAAATTCACCCTAGGATAATTTCAATATTCTGAATCCAAAAATGAAGTCCATTTTGAAAGATAAAATTTATTAAATTTAAAAAATTGTGTATTACTATTCATAATGGCTAGTTTATATAACATATCGTTGTTTAGTGAAACTCGGTATTGTGTACAACACATGCTATCGTGGAAGGTCGTGATTGCGTGTAATGTAAGCCAAGTCAGGGATGCGTGTTGTGCAAGCTCCTTTTGTTGTAGCATACAACAGAAGACATTATTGAAATTAAAAAGAATATTTTTTATAAAATCTCAGGGTGTTACATTCTACCCCCCTTAATATGAATTTCTCCCTCGAAATTCATCGGGGTTATAAATGGTTTACTACTCAAAAGTTTCTTTAATAGAATCCCACATCGTAAAAAGGAGTACTAAAACATAATTTTAAAAACAAAAGTATGAAATGTAATGATTACCCAATGAAAATCTAACCATCAAGTTCTGATGTAGAGTGGTAGAGAACATGTCTATGAAAAAATCCATCAATAACAAAGCCATAGATTTGTTATGGTCTAATGTACCATCTGATTCATCGGATATAGGGTCACTAGAACAACATTTTTTTTCGAGTTCATTTCCCTAAAGTTGATGAAATTGGAATTAGAAGAAATACTTTCGTGATTTTACTATAGTCTCACCGTTGGTCATTCTTTGGACAACTTCCACTTCATCTCTTAATGAAATGAAGTTGAATTTGTCACTCGTGAAGTGTTAGCAGATCATGTGATAGAATGATGGGTCATTCCATCTATCTCAAACAAAAGGTTATAAAAGTTATCAAAAATAAATAATTCCATCTATAGTGAGATTAATCATATATGGTTCCTAAAATGGACTTATACTACTTATATCATACTGCTTAATATAATAAAACTAGTTTCTACTAAACATGGACTTCCTGTAAGCCAGTAGTAGGTGATAAAGGCTAGTCGTACTTCGGTTGTGGGTTCGATTCCCATAGCCTTGTCTGACGCGATGGGTTGTCGCCCATCCTGCAGGTTGTCCTTTTTCTAAAACTATCTTACTATAACATCCCATCAATAATATCAAAAAAAAATCTATCCTTAAACAATACTAAATTATGTCCAACATAATCCATTCCAATCTTTAGGCTTATCCATAATTCTGCAGTCCACTCTCATATTATAATGAAAACTATTACTAGAGATTTCATATAACAAGCATGTTAATACCATCGTTGATCCACATATATCATAATATATGTCTTGATGGTCACATTCCAAACATTTGAAGGCCTTAATCATGTATTCTCTTGAAAAATGAATATCCATTGAATCTTAGTGAAAACATTAGTGCTGTCAAAAGTTAACTCTTTCCACTTACCAAAACCCCAAAATTCAATATACTCAAACCATGATGTATCTATTTCCTTATATCAGTCATGAGATCATGAATACTGTCAAACATTTCATTTTCTCCTTATCCCTTCATTATGCGCATATCATCTTTCTTCCAAATATATCTCAATCACTTTCCATGGTTACTGGTACCATAAAATTATTGACAACCACAATAGACCAATACATAAATATTCCAATATTCTACGATACTATATACAACATTATTTTGGAATCCCATTACATAAACACTTAATCATTCCACGACATCATTGTTATATTCAACATCACCAATAGTGATCGCATGTGACTTCCCATTGTCCTTTGCCTTAAGTGGTTGCTCATGTCGATTATCACTAACCCTTGGATTAGGGCATTTATTAGCATAATGCCCCATTTCCTTGCACTTGAAGCATTGAAGTGTTGATGGTGCGTTCTCTACAATCTTTTCTTTATTCACATCATTAGCAACCCTTTTTCAATTACATCGACACTCAACTGCTCGATGACCTTCTTTTCCACACTTAAATCATTTTCTAGTCCCTTTAAGACAATCTTCACCATGCTTCTTTCCACACATTGATCATAAGGAATCATTTATCTTCTTATCACCATTATAATGAGATTTCTCCTTGAACTTCATCTTTCATTTCTTGTCAAAACCATGAGATGGATAAGTAACACCAACTTCCATTTCTACCTTGATAGCACAACACACAATTTCTTCATATCTATTGAAGTCACTTATAGATAATTTGCTTCGAAGATTTGGTTTTATGCCACTGAAGAATCGATCAACTTTACTTTTCGGTTGGATAATAAAGCCAGATGCATACCTTGAAATCCTTGTAAAATTCGCTTCGTATACACCAACAGATTCATCATCCTTTTTCTTTAGTTCATGAAACTCCTTCTCCATCTTTGTTAGAAGAATGATAGGGAAGTACTTATTGAAAAATAAGTTCTTGAACTCGTCCTATTCCATGGACTCAATTTCATCTCTTGGCCTCATATTCTTGATAAGATTCCACCATTGATAAGCTTCACCTTCCAAAAGATATACTGCTAAGATGAATTTATCATGTTCAGAACAATGAAGAACTGAAAATATCTTTTCAGTGGTACTAATCCATTATTCAGCAACAAGTGGATCAGAAGACCCACTAAAATAAGGTGGATGTTGCCTCATGAAGGACTCAATAGAATATTGTTCCCTTCTCTGCTCATTTGGAAGTCCCAAATGATTCATAGCTTGTGTAAGTAAAGAATTAAGATTTTGAACTCCATCTCCCATAACATTTGTTTGTTCAGGAGGACAATCATTGCATTGTCCATTGCAATGATCAACACGGTTCCTTCTGGTTCCAGCCATCATCTTAAAACCCAAAAAGAATAGTGTGAGAGGCAGAAATAATGCTAGGGAAAACAATATAATAAAGGTGGAGTACCTTCAATATTTAAAATCTTAGGTTTAATTCTAATATCGTTACCATAATTCTAGGACTATAACCTATACTTATACATAACCTTAGGGACATCCCTAGACATACCTGAGAAATATCTCTACGGATCTTAATAAAGTTTTCGCATCCTAGTTTCCAAAGGTTGACTAAACCTTTCCTCTGATACCAACTGTAGAGACCCAAAGCTTGACGTACATGGACATTACATTACTTTTGAGGAATAATTAGTACATAACAAATACAGACACACAAGGACCATAATTGTTTAGTGTCTTTGGAAACTCGGAATATAATCTTCTAATCGCGGTGAAAGATCTTCAACATCTCCCATAAAGATCTTCCCCTTTTTTTCCTTACCTAAAACCTTTCTTTATATCCTGGGGAAAAGAAAACATAAAAGTGGTGAGCTCAAATGCTCAGTAAGGGTAGGCATAGAGAACATAAAACAATCCTTAGACATTTGAATGTAAAAAAAACATGAGCATAAAATCTGAACATCAAAATCTTGAGCAATGAAATAAAACATGGCATTACGTAAGGCATAGATCATGAGGAATCATTAATCGTGATAAATTAAAATGGGAATAAAACATGTAATTGTGGCAAC
Organism: Viscum album; assembly: GCA_963277665.1. NCBI lineage: Eukaryota > Viridiplantae > Streptophyta > Magnoliopsida > Santalales > Viscaceae > Viscum > Viscum album. The sequence continues at coordinate 1,610,170,223 of OY728125.1, forward strand.
CATTAAGCACATGATATGCTTTCCATAGTAGCCAAGGCATTGCTGCCAAGACCATCTTAGTGGACAAAGTCCCCTTCTGAATCGAGTTCACTCCTCGTTCCAGTCATGTATTACTGAACCAGTTTAACATTCCATTCCAACCATGTCTATCTCATGAGATATAAATATTTACCCAATTAATTTGAGGGAGATATAGGTCACACCCATCTCATAATGATACCATTCTTATGTGTGCCACAAAATCATAAATCATACGTCATTGCATAACCCATGTAATAAAAATGGGATTCTTAAATATTGAGACATCATAAAACAATTCATATAAGATAATGGAATTCATAAAAGTAATTCCATCACATCATAATCAAATCCATTTAATAGTAGGGACAGAAACAGAACCTTATATTATCTTAGATGGAAAATAATTTTGATAAAACACTTGAACTCCATTCTTGAGGAAAATATCCTTTCTACGTGAAAACAATTTTCCTTTCTTAACATGTCATACAATTTTAAACTAAAAGAAGTTGATTAAAAATAAACATGAAAACTTTTAAGGTAAGATTCTTGGAAATAATGTTTTAAAAATCCATTCATGTCGTATAAGTTAAAAAAACATTCTTCACGTACTTATGTCGGAAAAGTCAAAAAGTACCTCGTATGAAAAATTACAAAAGATTCCTTTAATATCATTTACTAAAAACTCACTGAAGGGTAAAATTGGATTTAAAAAATTGTGGAAGGATATAAATATTACATATTGAGGAAACATGTTTGTGGATGATAAATATATCCCAGTAAATTCTGAAGTATAAACAATCTCAGATAAAAATGACATTGCGAGATTTTCCCTTACCTTAGGTCGGATATGCTTCGTACGTCTCCAAACCTCCAATATAATTTTTTAAATAATGTCATTGAATTATTAAATAATCATATTCATTGTTATGATATCATATATAGTTCACTTATGACTTTATATTACCCATTCTTTTGTAAATTCGATGTAAAAGTGGCGTTTTGGGTAAAATCGTTTCATTTATCGTACGTGTTTCGACTTGTCGTTCTTGATATTATAACTTATATCCTTATTTAAAAAATTCCAGAATGTAAAACATGGTTTATATATAATATATATTCATCATATACACATATATATTATTGATCATTAAATGGAATGAATTACACCGTTCATGGAGACGGTAGGCTGTACGTACGCATGAACGCTGTTTTCGTTTCCTAATTTAATGAAACTAAATAGATTACATAGATATACATACATAAATCTAGTAGAATTATTGTTTCATAAATTTCATTATTATTTATTATATAAAATTTATGATCATTAATGTATGGTTAACATGGAGAATGAATATCCTCGCGTCGTGGACACGGTAGTCCGTATGTACGCACGAGTGATGATATCGTTCCCATAATTATTGAATAGAATTTGAGTGGATGGTATAATATATCAGAATCAGTATGATTTTATAATAACCATATATAGTTATTATTTACACCATTATACCCATCCATGTAAGGTGTTGGTGGAAAAAACAAATTTCACCATGGCGTGGAGATGGTATTCCGTACGTACGCACGCGTGGTGATTTCGTTTTCCGTAGGATGGATAGATGGTGAAATAGGGTTGTTTCATAGTTATAATAACATATCATTATTTGAGTTATACTTATGTTGTTACTTCATAATGAAAAAACTAATGAATAAGAAGTGGAAGAAGAAATAAAGTTGAAATAATCGGTAACGGACATTACCTCTTCTTTGAAGAGCCTCTTTGAGACATCCTCTTAGGGAACTAAAATTGGTCTTTGAAGAATACCAGAACATCTAGTATTTTTATATGGAAGAGTAGAAGAGAATGTTTTAGGGGTTGGCCGAGCATGAAGGCTCAATGTGGTGTGAGGAAGAGAGGGAGGAGGTGCCCTTTTATAAGGGAGGAGAGGGGCACCTTTGGAAAAACTAAAAATATTATTTGATTATAAAGTCATATTCGGTTTTTAATAGCTCCAAATTGAGTTATTTCAAAGCTAATGTAGGGATGGGTCTAAATCCTCTCATCAAATAGAATTTAGACAAGTTTAGGTTTCTATTTTAACCTTATCATTTATATTTAACATTAAGTTAAATAATTTTACTTTTATCGTGTCTTCTTGTTTTCTTACACTATAAGGTTAATAAACATACTAGAATAAGCCAAACGAACCCCATGTTTTTTATTATTAATATATATAACCTTATATAAGTCATTTGGCCGATCCTTAGATTGTTATAAATAAAATAAAAATTAAAAATATAATATTTGTTTTAAAAACTATTTTATGTCAATTTTGACACTATTTGGTAATAGATTTATGAGAGAATCATAACAGAATGATTAGTAAGAAAAAATTTAATTAAATCAAAATAGACATGTCATTTTAACCTATAAAATTAGTGAAATTCATAAAAAGTTTCATATTACATTTATTTGGGTATTTATAACATCAATTATCTCAATATTTCACTAATAAGATAATTACTACATCATATTTGTGTCATAAATAAATTAACTTATTTAATGTCTAAAAATTATAAATAAAATACCATTATGTAGTAAATAATTTTATCTTTCTAATTAATATTTATAGTCTAATTTATCTTATGTATAACCCTATATTAAAAATTATTTACATATTAAACATTGATTTTAACTATTTTAACCCTTCTTTAAATAAATTAATATTAAATGTCCTAAACTAATCCAAGTGGGCCTAAATGGTAATATTTTATTCCTAAGGTTGTTTTTGGTCTAATTACACTTATCCAATAGAATTATGACATGTTTTAGGGTAAGGATAATATCATGTTTACCCTTAATTACCCTATTTACTTTTAACCGTGGTAAAAAAAGTAAAAAGTTACTATTCAGAAAAAACTATTTTCATCTCATTGAACCACATTTTAGTCCTCGATATTAACCGTGTCTCTAGGATTTTCGAAATTCCACTCACAGAAGTGGTAAAATTATGTTTTATGTGAATTTTCCAATTCTCCTAGGAGGTGGGTAAAAGACGGTGAAAAGTTCAATAAAATACTTTTATATATCTAAAATTATTATATAATGACTCCAATGACATAAATTGAACTTATATAGGTATTATGTATCAATTTTGACATGAAATAAATTTAAATAAAATAAATAATTATTTAAATAAAAAGTCGGTTTTTGAATAGTAACCCAGTGTTTTCACTATTCATCAAAAATTGAATGTTTTTAGAAAAATACCAAAAATTCACCCTTGGATAATTTCGATATTCTGAATCCAAAAATGTAGTCCATTTTAAAATATAAAATTTATAAAATTTTAAAAAGTGGGTATTACTATTCATAACGGCTAGTTTATATAACATATCGTTGTTTAGCGAAACTCGGTATTGCGTACAACACACACTATCGTGGAAGGTTGCGATTGCGTGTAATGCAAGCCATGTCAGCGATGCGTGTTGTGCAAGATCCTTTTGGTATAGCGTAAAACACAAGACATTAATGAAATTAAAATTAATATTTTTTATAAAATCTCAGGGTGTTACACATCCAAAGTTTTAAAGTGCATCACAGAAATTTTGAGGAGGCTTCCCCCCACGTTCAGATCTGTGGTTGGGTACAATATGCTTCCCTTCATTTTAGCCATATATGATGTCATCCCATCCTTCCATGTGACATTGAGTATATGCCTCATGGTATACTCATAATTGACATGGATAACCTATCATAGGAAGAGACTGAGATAGGACTCATTGAAGAGAACTTACCACCAAGGTGGTGCTGCATATGTTAGAACCTTTAGGTAGTGTCACTCACCTAAAAAGAAATTTACAAGGCCTTCCTACACCTTATGAGTCATTATCAATCGTTCAGGGCCCCAATATGGGTAATGGGAATGTTGGGACCATAAAAACCTCTAACACTTTTGGCTCAATGAAAAATACAAAATCTGGCCTTGAAAAGGATATGTTGAGTCAACAATGCTGTAAACATAAAAATACGGTCTATGGCCTTATCACTGAAAGTGCTACAGAACGACGACCATATTTCAATAATCCTATACTGGGGTAGCTAGGTAAGGTAAAAAATCCCTCGAAAAGTTGCCTCTTGGTAACATTTCCCATATTTCTTATATATATAGTGTAGATGTAAGAGTTATTGAAAGAGGGAGTGATATGAATCACCAAATCCACACGAGTTGCGCAATATCCCTCCTCGGGACCTAACTCAGGTTCCCCCAGCCACTAGATTTGTCATTCTTCATCCAGTCCTACAAGTTATTCCCCTAGCCACATCAGGAGCTTTTGGGCATGCTATTCAAGTTAAAGAACCTACCAACACACTAGTGGTAGAGATCACCATCAAGACAGGAATCCCCACCACGATGATCCAATGGCTACTCTCATTCCATGACTTAGAGCTTTAGAAACCCAAAAAGTGGGGATCCCACCTGATGGAAAGCCTTATCCCACATGGGTGGATGATATGACAACTCCCTTTGATGTCATTAAACCTAATTTATCTCCCTTTAATGTTATTGGTCATCCAATGAAGTGTCCGGCTCACTTTATCTCAAGGTGTGGACCCATGCTCAGAACTCCAGTTCGACAATAGGTCGACAAGCTCTGGTGTTTCATACATAGACTAAAAGGGACCAAATTATTTGGATATATCCAGTTACACATTCAGTCAATAGTTGGTTTGGAGGACCATCATAGGCAGTTTCTCTCCCAGTTCAGTTCCCCCACCCATAAGTCAAGCATTGTTGACCTCTTCATGGGAAAAGAGAGGTATGATGATAACATCATAGAAATTTATACAAGGTGTAATGTCCTCACATATTCTATTGATATGCCTCCAACCTCGAAGAAGCTGCTGACGATGTGTGTAGGGAATGTGAAGACTGAACTCATCCCGTCTCTCATCACTCAGAAAAAGCATGGGGTTTCTTGATTTCATTGCCAAATCCCATCATCTAGAGTGAGCCTTGCAACAAGCCCAAAACATATGTACATTTCCTCATTTGATCACCACATGAAGAACCACTAAGGCCAAGCCCACCGCGGTAGCAGAAATATAGGTCCCCAGGTCGCTGTAAGTTTTACTTGAAGTGGAACCTCCATAGCTTCGTCGAGGTCCACCACCTATGGCACAGACCCTAGATCAATAGTGCCTACCTGAGACTTGGTAGGTGCCACAAATATAATACACCACCACCACTTAAGTGTGATAATTTGGTTCCACATCTTCGACAGGCTCTGTCAGCCCCTTGTTAGGGCCTAGCTCCCTGAGTTCCCATCATAGATTGAAGAAACTGGACATACTCGTTTAACAAGGCTTAGGTTCCTGGTTATTTCTAAAGAGACTTGGACCTAGGAATCCTATAGTTTCTAGAGAGAAAGAATCCAAAAGTGACAAAATTCATTGATCATCCCAAACACATGCCCTATCATCGGTTCCTTGGGAACACCCTTAAGCAATGTTATGTGTTTAATGACTGGATTCAAGATCATGTCGATAACAACACAGTCAGTTTGGGTCCATAACCAACATAGGTGACATATTTGTTCATAAATATAGATGGTGATAGAGAACAAGAGGGTGAATTGTAGTTGGATTCTAACCATGTGTCACAAAAATATGAAAGTTGAATGGCTCTCAAGGTAGTTTCTCATGCCCATGGGTTTCTCCATTCATGTTTGAATCGATATGATCCTTAAAAAATAACCATGTTACCAACAACCAATACTTCTATGTCAACATATCAGCCATCCTCTTCCCATGAGTGAATGTATCGACAACATAAGAGAAAGAAATGTCTTCACTAATGCCATTTTCATCCCATAATGTTAGCAATTTCATGCCCCCGTAGATGGCAATTGACCCCAGAATCTGCCCAGTGATAAAGGATTCCTCATGTGATGAGCATGGGTATGATTCAGTCTATATTGTTGATATGGTAATAATTTACATGGTTCCTAATGAGGAATAGCCTTAGGAGGACCCTCCCAATAACCCCATCTAATGCCAGCATCGGCGGGGCCATGGGTACAAGAATCGCCAGAATTCATTGGTTTGTGATTCCAACCATGTTTTACATGCCTCCTAGACTAGACAGTAGGCACAATGCAAAAGCTCAATATGTGTATCCTTCTCATCTTATTTCATCAAATCCTCCTCCACCACCATTTAGGCCACCTGATCATGCAGAGCCACCATGATCGTGCTATAGTCAGCCATATTCTATCATGGATAGACCTCATTCATCTGGATCATATCCAATAGCCACTTTTTTCGGTTCGACTAGTTAGAAATGGGAGATTCCCAGCAGTAGCTAGAATCAGTCATTTCAGCCAGCAACACCCGTCAAACATCTCATCACTGAGTGAACTCCTTGTTACAAGTGTGTACGTGTGGCTGGGAAGTATGATATCCTCAAGAAACTTTCCAGAATTCCTAAATATCTAACAATCCCTGAGGCTTTCTTCATGTAATCAGATATGCGTGAAGCCCTTGAGGCAGCTTTAAGAAGCCCCGTCCCGTTTGAGACAGTAGTAGTATCCCCAAAATCATTCCATGTTGTGATAGTCAGGCATACAAAATGTCAGTCCACCATCTCTTTCTCTATAGAAGATGATGTTTCCCCTATATAGGGGTACATTCTCCCACTATACATCATTGGATATTTCAATGGCATTGAGGTATGTCATTTTCATGTCCACACGGGCTCTTGGATAAACCTTTTGCCAACATGTACGCTTCATAATATGGGACTGTATGAAATGGATCATAGTTTCTCTTACATGAAAATTTAAGGTTATGATATGACAGAGCAGACACCAGTTTGAAATGTTCACATGAAGACTTAATATGGTGTCCTAGTTACCAGTACATAGTTCATGGATTTCTTATAATACACTACTTATAAAACGTTGGTGGGTAGACCAAAGATCCACCTACATGGGTAAGTCCCTTCTAAATATCATCAATTCCTTAAGTACCCCCCTTAATGGTCGAGTAGGTGAAATCCAAGGTGATGAGTCTCCCTTTTCCTCTTGTGAAGCCTACAACTTGGATACTGACTATTACAAGAGCAAGGACATGCAGATCTAGGATAATGAGGTTGAGCATGTTATGGCCATGGCATACCCATAGATAGACATGGTTGACGCCAACATTTTCTTGATTCACCAATTGGAGGACAAAACCCAGGACGTGTGGAAATTATTTGTTGTCTCTACAATAGGGGGAATCATGTTCCAAAGTCCAAAGATCCACTTGCATGGGGAAGTCACTTCTTCATATCATTAATGCCTTAAGTACCCCCTTAATGTTCAAGTAGGTGTAATCCAAGGTGATGAGTCTACCTTTGCCTCTACTGAAGCCTACTACTTGGATACTGACAATTATAAGAGCAAGAACATATAGATCTAGGATAATGAGGTTGAGCATGCTATGGCCATGGCAGACCCATAGATAGACATGGATGATGCCTACATTTTCCCGATTCACCAATTGGAGGCCACAACCCGGTATGTGGGGAAATTATTTGTTGTCTCTATAATTAGGGGAATCATGTTTCAAAGTTCATGGAACACTAGAATATAGCATTAAATTCCTACAAAAATCAGGCCCGATTGATCCCAGAACCCCATACTCTTATAAGGTATCAATATGTCCGCCCGATGACAACAAAAATACATCATACTTGATTGTTTTGTCAAGATGGGATAAACTAACTCCATTTGACATGCTAGTGTTTCTTTGATATCATCATGCATGGACCATTGGGTTGATGGGAAGATGGGATCTGGTTGACATCTTTCGTCGCTATAGTTTCAGTAGTACAAGAGTCTCTCGATGAAGATTCCACTACCGCGTCGGTAGGTGATAGTGTCCCGTCATGATCTGTTAACTCCAAATATTTACATCTGGTCGATGATTCTCTCACCATGGATGTAGAAAAGGACTTGGAAGATTCCCCTCTTGAATTCTAATATGGTGTCTCCACTACAATCAATGAATGGGTAAAGGTGAACCTTAGTACCAAGATGGATATGAAACAAACACTGAATAACACCTCTATGCCTGTAGAAAAGCAACATAAATATGTGGATTTTTTAAGGCAGTACCATGATTTATTTTCTTGGAGTAATAATGATATACGAGGGCTAGATCCCCTGGTCTCCATCCACCACATCGGTCTCCCAAAAAATTATCATGGGTTCCAACAACCACCCAGGAAGATGAATACTTCACACTGTTCCATGTTCAAGGTCGATGATGATAAGATCGTCAAATCCATCTTTTTCAATAAACTGTAGTACCCAATGTGGAAAGATAACATTGTGCCTTTCAAGAAGATGAATGGAATTATTAGAGGCTGCATCTACATTTGGGAGCTAAACCATCACTATCCGAAGGATGACTTTCCCCTTCCTGTGACATAACAGTTGATCCAAGCCGCCACTAGATTCTAGTATCTCTCTATTGTGGATGGGTTTTTTCAGAATAATAAATTATGAATGGCCCCGTAGGATGATGTTTCTACCACCTTCATAACACCACATAGTACCTTCTCCTACCAGGTAATTCCATTCAGTCAAAATAATGCGGGTTCCACCTATCAACGTTCCATGCACTGCATATTTAGGCTGATCATTAGGACATTAGATGAAAGCTACATGGACAATTTGGTGGTAAAATCATGACAGCGTCAGGACTATCTATGAGATCTTGAGAAAGTGTTTGGCTAAATCTATTTATATCGTCTTATGAGGAACCCCTTGAAGGGTTCCTTTGGGGTAACCTCGAGAATTTTTTCATCTTTGTTGTTTGATATAGAGGCATTGATATCGATCTGGCAAAGATCAAGGTCATTTGTCTGATGTCCCCTCTGAGTAACATTTGGGAGCCCTGATGAATTCAAGGACACATAGCCTATATTTTCTAATTCATTAAAAATTGGGCCAGAATGCGTAATCCATTTTCCATGATCTTAAAGAAAGGTGTCGATTATTAGTGGGATGAGGAGTATCAAAACGCTTCTGAGGATATCATGCAGTACATGCTATAGCCTCTGGTTTTGATGTCGCCCATTTTCAGAATGTCACTAGTCCTTTATCTGATCACTCTAGAATGGTCTCTTAGTGCCCTTCTAACCCAAAGGAATAATGAAGGAACCATGAACAATCTATACTATCTCATATGAATGCTCCTCGATGTGGAGACAGGATATTCCTCTATCAAGAAGATTTTCCTTGTGCCGGTATTCATAGTTTAGAAATTGAGACATTACTTGAAGCACCATGAAATATAGCTAGTGTCCCTAGTGGATCCTCTGAAGTAAATTATATACCGCCCCATGTTGACAGGTCGTCTAGCTTAATCGAAGTGATCCTTTAATAGTTCAACATCATGTTTATCCCCCTAAAGGATTTTATGGGAAAATCATTGGTAGGATTTGTTAACATTGACCCAGCCTTCATAGAATAGTCTCCAAATCTTAAATTTTTAGATGTGGAAATCCTCCCAGTATATAAATCCATTCCATGTGTGGAAACTCATTTGATGGTGCTTCCCAAAGTCCTACCATCAAAATAACCAATGATGCCAAACTCAACATAGTGGGTCTAGGTATCATCTTCATCACACCTGCATAATATGTCCTACCGTATTTGTTCCTATTGTCAGAAAGATGTACCAAAAATGAGGCAGAGTATTAGGCCCTATCACTGGTCTCGAGCTAGCCCTCACGATTGATGTTCCTCACCTGCATGGGATGGGGGTATTTTAACTAGTCATTAAGCAGATCAACGGTGACTATGTAGTTAAGAAGCCTGAGCATGTACCTCTATTAGAGCATACTCGATAGCTGATAGCTTAGCTACCCTCTTGGCCAGAAGATACTCATGTACCTCAATCGCATAGCGGTCAAGCCGATGCCTTGGCCATCTTGGACATATTGCATGTAGAGCCCGGCTATAATTATTTGCTTATCCATGTGGCACATCAAAGATTAATCACTACCATCAATATGTATGGTGATGATATCCCACATGTATGCCACCTTTCCACCGGTCCCTCTCTATCAGGACTTCCAGGTTCCCTTACTACAGTGTACAGAGAAATCCCTGACTGGATGACAAACTTTATCATGTATATCTAGCATGGATATCTCCTAGAAGACAGAGCCAAGCATGAGTGGATATGATGGCGTGTAATGCAGTTCACCCTCTTGGGTGGTCCCAGTCTTCAACATATCCTCCACAAACATGGGTTTGATGGGATTATCCTCTGTTGCATTCAAAGAGGTGAGACTTCTCAAGTCATGAAGAAAGTTATTTTTGGTTTAAGTGAGGCTCATTAGAAAGGTCTAAAACTCTCTCATCGGATCTGATGAATTGGATAAATTTGGCCCACCATGATCTGTGACTATATCAAGTTTTCCAAGAGGTTCCATGTAAGCCAAATCCAGGCTATTTTTTTGCATCGAATACCAAAGCCTCTCTATATGACCAATTACTATTCACCTTTTTCATTCTAGTGTCCCGATTTAATTGTACCATATCCATCGGCAATATCATGCCAGTGCAGGTTCATCCTAACTACTATGGATTAATTTTCCAAGTGGGTAGAAGAAATTTCTCTATCATAATTGCAGTCCCATTCTATCATCGACTTCATGAGATCCAATATCATCCATCAATTCAGAGTCTCTCACATCATCCTCACTAATAATGAAACCAACTTCTAGGAAGCATAGATGAATAAATTATAAGCCAAGTACAACATACATTCTAGTCAGACCTATTTCTATCATTTTCACGTGAATGGGAAGATAGAGGCATTCAAAAAATCATCTATAATATCTTGTAGATGATGATTGGTCAAAACAAAAAGATTTACCTAGGAAAACTCCCCAATAATCTCTAGGAATACTGAACAATGAATTTTATTTCTACTCAGGTGACTCTATATTCTTTAGCGTACATAATAGTGGTAGTCTTGCCCATCGATATTTAGCTACCCTCATTACGTATAGCATCTACGATCATCAGGAACCATATAAAGTAGCTAAAATCTATCTGGATGAACTGGAAGCCCTTGATGAGAATGAAATCCATGACTTGCGTAATCTAGAAAGGCATCAGAACAATATATCTAGGGAATTCCAAAAGAGAGTCCATATTTGATCTTTCCTTCAAATATATATAGTATAGGCCCTCAAAATTCCAATGATACCCGAAAGGAAATGGCCAATGTTAGATCCCAAATCCAAGGGACCTTATATAATTCACAAAGTTTACCACAATGGGACATACTCCCTATTCACCATGGGTGCTGATTGTGTTACTCCTCCCACCAATAATAAATTCCTCAAGCATTATTTCACATAAGATTACCTACACCCATCTTCATCGCATGACGTTAAACTGTGCGATCCGTCTGGGATGAAGTACATAAAATCACCCAACACTCATCCCGTAGGATGTTAAAATGGAATATAGTTCGAGTTCTATGACCTTAAACTATGTCCGCTTTTTCCCCTCATAATTTTAAACCTCATTACCATCCTGAATGACTTTAAACTGCTCATCCTTTTCACTTAGGATGATAAACTATAAAATGGTCCAATCTCTATGACCTAAAAATAAGATCTTGTTATGTCCTTTTAAGATGATGTTAAACTGCATGGCACTTTGAGAAAAATGTGTAGCTTGATTCCCATCCTAATGGAATGCATTGGAATGCCCAAACCTTTCATCTGTGGCCTATCCTTTGGTCCCTTGACCACTTCGGCCTCTTGGCCCATGTTCTCTCTCCATATTTTGCAATGTGGTATGAACTCTTTGTCCACATTCACTCTGGGATATTTTTTCCACACCACACATGTCCCCTTGAGACACTCTACATTTCTCATATCCTTACCTTATGAGAGTAAACTACATGAATTTGGGGAACTATGTTTTTGTTTTATTCCCAACATTATGGGATACATAGGAACACCGGAACATTTCTTCATCGGGTTCATCCCAACAAATATCTTCACCCCCTCAGTATTTTCCACTTCAAGGGATTTCATATGGTGTGGTGTGGACTTATTTCCTCATTCACGTCTATTTTACAACAACCCCAACATGTGCACCTATTTCTAGAACATCCTTCATCTACATCCTAAAAACATGACATCAAACTGCATGGAATTTCATGAACTACATATGGCTTGATTCCCATCTTAATAGGATATGTTGGAACTCCCAGACATTTTATCTTCATGCCCAACCCTGTTTTTTATAAACCTTCTATTCCTTTTGGCCTCTTGTCCTATGTTCTTCTGGAGGGGGTATGTGGTGTGGTGTGTTCTTATGTCCTCATTCACATCTTGTTTACAATATCCCCACCACATACCTCTATCTTGAGAGCTCTCCATCTTATTTCCTCCACTCACCTCATCAAGGAATATTCTCCTAATTGTTCTCCTCGACCCAATTTGGTGCCTCACCAACATTCTTGGATGCACTATGGTTTAGGACCGAGAGTTTTGGATTCTGCATGGACATGTTGTCATCCATTTCCATGCCTCATGTTTCTATTTATTTGGGTTGCCATCACCTTTCACAGCTGAAAGGACCCAAAAATGGTGTGGATTCTTGGCCTTATGACTCACCTACTACATAGGGCTAACTTCATGAAGGATGTTGAGTGAAAATTTGACACCAATACCATGTTGCGAATGTGGTTAGTGGTCGATGCTTTTTTTTTGTACCCATTTTAGGTCATACTATATTGAAGTTCTGTTTCAAACACAGTAAATAGTTATCCTATGTCGTTGCACCAACCCCATTTAACCCTTAATATTGGACTCATGATTGAAATCTCTTTCCACTCCAACATGTTTATGGGGAATTTTGACACCCTTGGTGTTTGTCCTCCATGCATGTTGGCATGTTAAGAGAATGAATTAACATCGTGGTTTCATTCTCAACTCTGCATCATTCCCCATTCTGTGTATTCCATGTGATGTGAAGATCTTATCGGCCCTTTTTTCCCACATCGAGGATAGTTCAAATGGTTATAGGGACTTCGTCACAGATAACTCCCACTTAGAGTAATATCACTTCTTTTGGTCTGAGATCAACGGCCTTAAACTAAGGTCCTCCTCATCCTTATTTCATGACATTAAATTGCATTCATTTCTAGATCTATGTGTGGGTTGATTACAATACTTATGGGATATGTAGTAATTCCTAGACATCTCAATTTTAGTTCCAACCCAAGTCCATTGACCTTTTCTTACCCCTTGGATAGAGGTTTCTTTCCTCTAATTACACACAGTGTGGTATGGACTTTATGTTCTCATTCACATCGGATATACATTATCACGCCACACGTGTTCATTTTAAAACATTTTTCTTCTATGTGCATCCAAGACATATAATGTTAAACTATACTTCTTGCTCCCTCAAGACTTTAAACTATTGCATCTTTGTTGTGCGATGTCTAAACACATCGGCTAGTCCTATTGTACAACCCTAAACTGTGAAACTATCATCCTCATTGCATGACCAAAAATGGCACCGCATTGTGGTGTCCTTTCTTTAGAGGACATAATTTTTGGTATCAGTCACCAACCATTCCATTTTTCAATGCCTAAATAAGGCTTCATTACTAAAATGATGCACAGATTCCCCATCATAGGTTTTTTTCTTAAAAAACCCATCCACCCCAAAGAATAAACAAGATCCATAAAATTATGCTTCTTTTAGTTTATGGGCTAGACCAGTATGGTAGTATTTCCCATGGAATTTGTACCCTACCATGACACATTATATAATTACATGGGGAATGATTCCCATATTCATGGGATATGTTTGAATGCTCAGGAATTTTGTCTATGGGTCCGTCCTTGTTATCTCAATTCCCCCCCTTTTTTGGACCCTAGGCACCAACTTTGTGAGGAGAACATGGTGTGGCATACGTGGACATACATCCTCATTCACATCTTGTATATAATATCTTTGCCACATACTAATACTCAGGTATCTCCCTTAAACCCTCCTTCATCCACATGATATTATATTGTGTGGCGTCTCAAGAACTACATATGGCTTGAATCTCATCCTTATAGGATAAATAAGAACACCAAGACATTTTTTCCTTGGGTCCAACCCCAGGTTCATAAACCCATTTTCCCCTTCTCTTCTAGACAATTCATCCTCTACAATTCCTCAACGACATGATTAGATAAAAAGTGGTTTAGAACCTAATGTGTTGGATTTTTCATGGTCTTTCATTCATTAGATTCCATGCTTCACATCTATCTTTATTTGGGATTTCACTATGTTTTAAATCTAAAAGGACCCTTGAACAGAATGGATGCTTGGCCTCAATGTTCTCATACCATCTTGGGCCAATGAGCTCGAGGATTTTGAACTACAATATGACACATACCCCTCATTCTTAATATTTTCAGTGGTCTATGCTCATTTGTTTGTTCGCATTTCTGGTCACATGATATAGTTTTTATGTTTCGAACATGGTCAACAGTTATCCTCCATCGTTATTCTGTCCCCATTGAGCATTAAGTATTGGATGCCTAATTTAAATCCCTTTCCACTCCATCATGATCTAGTGGAACTTCAACACCATTCATGATATCCCTTCATGAACCCATGCACGTTAAAGAGGGTGAATCAGTAACTTGAGGTCCATCTTTGAATCCACGCTATCTCCCCCAACTGTTTATTCCAAGTGTTGAAAATATCTTCCCCACCCTTCTTTCTGACATCAGGCACAGCTCATGTGGGCTTAGGGATATGGGTAGTGTTTGTGAATACATGAATGAACAATATTTCTTTTGGTTTGAAACTAGAATCTTTGATCCCTTAGTGTGGGAATCATTACTTTAAAATATGTACATTCTTATAGAAATGTGTGGTGTGGTACATACTATTTTTTCCCATTCACTTAAGGTTTCCATGTGGCACCATGTCACATATTTCTTCTTTGGAAATATTCTGATCTTCTGTTCCAAGCTCTGTGACTATAAACTTAGATCACTTATGTATTTATCATGTGTAACTAAACTACTTCTTCTATGACCAGGATGTGTAACAATAAATTACGTAGCTATTATATGTCTTCAGTTTGGAAGATGTTCCCCCCCTTTAGTATTGGACTCATGTTGTGACACCTTCAAAAACTACTTGTGGATTGAATACCATCCTTATGGGATATGTAGGGATGCCTAGACTTTTCTTTGTGGTCCAACCACATCATAATGAACCCTCTTGTTCCATTTCAACCCATGTTCTCGAAAGTATGTGGTGTGGTGTGGACTTATGTCATCATTTACATTGGTTTTCTAGTTTGACATGCCACACACCGCTCTCGATATTTCTCCATTTCTATGTCCATACCGCATGATAATAAACTACACGGTCATGTCCCACACACATGACATTAAACTGGGAACCTTACAGTATAAGATCTACAATATTAAACTAATATTCATACCATCTATGTCAGCACAAAGTGAAACTACATAACAATTATAGTACTCCACTTTAAAATATGATATAAATCTCTTGGGGAATTGGCCAACTCTCTTACCACATCCAAGAAATATGTGTGGCATGATTCCCATCATTATGGGATATGTAGTGATGCGTAGATTTCATGTCTGTGGTCTAGCCACAACTAATTTCACCTCCATTTCCCCTTCCATCCTGGGATATATCAAAAGGTATGTGGTGTGGTGTAGACCTATTCGGTCCTCCCCAGTATTCATCCTTAATGATGCGTAAACTGCATGATTAATGTTCTCACTTCGCACATTCCATAATTTGGGGTTTCATTATCTTTCGCATCCAAATGGACCCCCCTATCGTTATAGATGCTCAGCCTTATAGATTTCCCATCTCCTTGGGCCAACGTCTTATAGGATTTTTGACGACATTATGGGACATGATCCACATTTCAAATACGGTCAACGGTTAACCCTAATGTTTTTGTTCCCATTCTAGTCTAACACAAAAATGATGATGTGTTTCTTATTCATTCAATGGTCAATAGTTTTCCATCATCATCATGACACTCCCAAAACATCCAAAATATTGAATTCTATCAATTTCATTTTTGACGACCCTTTCCATTTTATGGATCCTTGACACCAATTGTATTCTAACTCCACGCATTCGTGCATGTCGAATAGGAATGTAGGTTCTTCTAGGATTTTCCGACCCAAAATTTCCTTTTATCATTTTTCAGTATTCTTAGGCAATGAAGATCGAACAGTTCTCCTCGTTTCCTACCCCGATCAAGGATTTCATAGGCTTCAGGGTTATGGTAAGGTAGTATCTATATACGGAAAAGTGTGACCCATGGGTTCTTCCATATTACCTTAAATTATGAAACTATTGTCCTCACCACATGATGTAAAACTATTGACCATCCTTGGTCCTCACCAGAGAGTTAACTCCGAGATGTAGACCTGATCTCCATTCAGACCGATAGGCTCACCAGATTCATTTTTTTAATGGAAGCATAATTCTAAGAGTGTTGGACTCCATTCGAACATCCCATCACACACCCCATGATTAATGTGTCCCTTATTCAGATCATATCCCTATTTCACATCTTAGGAGACCCCCAAACAACATGGATGCTCGACTTTTCAGATCACCTACCATTTAAGGCCAACATTATGGAAGTTATTAGACAACATTTTGAGTGTGACTCCATGTTTTGAATATAGTCAGCAAATGGCCCTCATTTGTTTTTTCCCATTTCAGGATAACACGATATAGATTTTTTGTTCTAAATAGAGTCAACAGTTATCCTTTACCTTCATGACACATCTCACAATGTTCCAAATTTTGGGTTTCCTAATTCACATTATTTATTCCCCTAGGTTCGCATTTATTCCAACACCATTAGAATTATCCCACTCATATGTTAGAACACATTGGGAGAGGGTGGTTTGGCTATTTTGAGAATCCATTTCTCTGAACATGGCCCCCATTATTCTACCCAACAACACATACTGGTCATTCAGACCCTAGATTTCTATAGATTGGTTTGAAATCTCATAATAAAATGTAATAATTATTCGTTCATCCATTGTTTCTCACATCAGGCATGACCCAAATAAGCTTAGCGATTGATCGTTGGATATTTCACGGCAACGATGGAGATGTAGTAATCAAAACAGATAACATAACTCATGCACTCAACGAAAATAACTAGAATGCATGAATGTGAATTTATGAGTTCACAAATATTATAATACCTATGGATTGGACCTTCTAATAGATGGATGGGCCCCGTAAATGTAGCGTACTAGATCCACCACTCTTTGGATTGTCGCATCCAAGAATTGTTGTCACTGGTTAAGCACGGTCTCCTCTTCAGTAGCGATGGGGTGTAGCTCATCATCCCTGATCTAGGCTTGATCCCCATCAGCTTGGATAGTATCCATCTCATGAGATACTCACCTCATCTGTTCCTTAGCCTTTGAAAAATGTGACTTCAATCATGAATTGAGTCCTGATTGTGCATCAATGAATGGAGAATGTTTGTTCTCCCATGCCCTCATGCATTGGATCTCTTTCTCATCCTCATGAAGATTCATAGTGGTGATGGACTTCGTCTTCTGCCATCCCACATAGAGGTCACCGACATGTTCCATAATTTCTCTTCCCAGTAATCTCAAATGAGAATGGGGGGAATTTGGGCATCCACTCCTCCATCACATAGTTCAAGAAGCTAGGATTGAAGCCTCCACATCTGGATTATCCACTATACTTGTGAAGTCTCCTTGATGAATCACTTAATCAGTTTCTATGATCGGTGATGGAAATCCTTGCTATCATCTTCTTCGGATGCAGTATCATCCTGGCCTTTAGGATTAGTGGGTTCGTATGCGGGGAAGGACTCCTGAAATTCTTGAGCAGGATCATCCTCTTGTGTCTGGTCAGGTAGTTTGGGTCCCATGCCATCTAATTGATCATCATCATCGGATTCTGCATTGATTATCTCAGGCTCTATCCTATAAACGATCTGACATCTAATCATGAGCATTGTGGTTCAGTCAGTATGGGCGGTCACTTCAATGACCATCAGTGTTCCCCTAGGAAAGGAAAAATAGGGGGCCCGACCTTCCTCACCAATATGGCCCATTCCATTTGAAGAAATATTCTTATAGAAATACACAAAATTTAGTTGTCCTGGTTTAGTGGGAAACAATTACATATTCTTTAAAGAAGTGGTCATTCAGAGATCAAATAATTGGTCTCTCCCTTGAGATTCTATTGTCGGAACCCCAAGGCATAGCCCTCCATATATGGTTGGGAATTCCAAAGACATTGAGAGAACAACCTTGTGTGTTTCTACCCTGGTAGTTGCGGTAATCATTGTTTTCATAGGTGCAGACCCCGAAGCTACATCGATTGTTGTTCGGTAGGGGGTTTTACTTATGATATTCACATATATATAGAAACTGTTGGGAGAGAAATCCAAGGTGACCTGAATGAGGAAAAAAATTGAATGATTTGGGGTTCACCACATGTTCCTCAGAAAAATCTTCCAACTCTGAGTTTCCAACCTCACCCTCCTCCAAGTGGCTCCCTCTACCATCCTATTCCCCCTATAGGACTCTATTAATTCTTCTATTAGTGGGTAGAACACCCACAATTTAGCATCAAACAACTGAAGATGGGCTATTTGATTGATATTCACTTTCACCCAGTCCTTCATCAGACATGGAGAACCCCGAGAGTGTTCAACGTCCTCTAGCCCAGCGATGTACTGCTCCCCTTCTTCTTGGGACACTAGAAAGCTAGCCTTAGAATGGTTGATCTCTGATATATCCATCCAGAGGTATCTAATATGGTTCCACATCTATGAAGGACTGATAAATTGTCTGTTAACCTCCCAGGTGTCCCATTCCTTCAATAAAATAGAATCCTCAATCATGTCTATGTGGTGTAGCTGCTTCCCAAGAGCCTGAGTGGGTATCCTATAGAACCCTCGGGTTGGCCACCCTTCATAATGAATTTCCACCTCTAGGACCAATGGGTCCACTAATTTCGTTTTCTTCTTGATCAGTGCAAGTCTCTATATTATTTGATTCATTGCTACTAAAACCCCACCACCAGGGCGTGTTCTTACCACTTTCTGGCACCGACCTCGAGGTTGAGGAGGCACCCCATCACTAGTAAAGATGGTCCACCTCTTCAACATCTCTTTTATATATTCTACCACTCTACTAATGGTGTAGTCTTTTATTATACCATTGATAGTTAGGGGAGGAGGAAAATCATTCCACATATTCCCATCCTCTCATGTGAACATGAGCCACATCTTCCACATCACACATGGACGGTCCTCTTAGCATACACACAATTAAACCCATGAGGTCAAACTGAACTTAAACTAGAGCTGGCTTGCTAAGTGGTGTAGGGTGTACGACTTGTATATAGATTTGAGATCAACTCCTGCCCCCAGAACTCCACCCCGAAAAGCCATGATATATGACTGATTCTCTTCATTTCCCTGGCCGTCATCGGTGAATACACCTATTACTAACAGAAATGGATGGAAGTTTAATTCATCTACCTTCCTGACTCAGTTCAGCACCAGAAGGGGAGTCATCTTGGTTGTAAATGTCCTCACTACATTCAAGATATCTAGATAGAAGTCTCATCTAGGAGGGGAATGAGGGTTTAGATATTTTGAAGCACCCATATGCTCTACTACCCATCCGTAAAAACAATGGATTAGTTATCACACACTATTTGGATTCTACCCCTCACTGATGTGCCATAATACCTTGTACATGTTGGCCAACACTGAGATCGCCAAGCTGGCATGCCCCCCCATTGCCAGCATGGATTCTTTGATGAATGTGTTTAGCCACACAACTGTAGTTGAGTCCCAAACTACAAACATCCAACTACTGATGAGCACGAAGATAAACCCTTCCATCATAACTACCGGTTGTTTCTCAATGTTGATGATGTACCCCCACAGCTTCCATTGGCTGTCCTCTATGGTTCATCAATATGAATTACCTTTACAATGATGTTCTCCCTTTGGAAAGGTATGATCCATGACTTGTAGCTTCCTAGGTGTTTTCCACCCCTTTAGTGGTGGGCCTCGATGGGTGGTTTATAATGTGATTGAACCACAACTTGAATTGAATGTCCCTTACCAATATCTTATCCTCACTTGACACAAAATCCATCAATGCATTTTCCACCCACAACATCTGCATCAGATCCTCCCTTGTGTTATCGGTAGGCAGTAACTAATCATACCTCTTCCCTATGATCAGAATCCCTGGAATCTTATGAAGGTCCCAGAGGCTGTTGTCGACTTCCCCATAGTGAAGATGAAAAGTATTGGTCCTCGATGACCACCTTCTCAACAATTATAGAATCATGTGTTTTTCCTGATAAATGTGGAATTGGAAGGCCCACACAAGTTCATATATCCTGACTCAATTCTACTCTACCCCAAATTCTTTACAGGACCCACAAACCCAGTAAGTACATACCCAATCCTCCGTAAAAGTTCCACCCTACAGCAAGTCACTATAATGAGGCCACCCCTTCATTGGGTTCCCCAAATCCACCATGCGGATGGTGTGGTATTTTGGGGGATATACCTTTGTCTCCAACTCCTTCCCGTGCACATTTTTTACATTATTATACAGGCAGTCAGTGTTGATGGGTGTGTGATCCCCCCATGTATGACTGTCGGTATCCTAGAACCCTAGTGCTAGCATAAGATACTCCAGAACCAATAGTCTGTTTTATCCCTACATGATTCAGGGATGAGACCATCATCCCTCAATATAAATACATATAGAGGAAACATTTTTCACAATGTATAGTTCTTCTAGACTTCTAATAAGAGCCTGCCATGGATTCATGGTCTGAATGGATCCAAAACAATTCCCAAATGCCTATATTATCTTCCATATATTCCCTTGGGGAATCATCTTCAAGGACCCCCAGAGTAGTTTCTTGGTAGGTCATTCCATCCCAAGATATTATATTTTTCTGTTCTATATCCTAAAGCTCGATTGTATAGATCAATCGTTTAGAATGACCATAGAGTCCTACCATAGACCTCGCAGACACAAATCACAGAACATACAATTGTAGAGTCTAAAGAATCATTGTGTGGCATAGTGAAAAAGAGAGCCTGGTTCACCAAGAACGATCAAAGTGTACGTAAAGCTATGTAAATAGAGAGACTAAGAACAAAAGATGCAGAGATAAGGATAAAAGTGGGGTCATTGTATTATATTTATAGGTGATGACCCCCAAGAATCACAGTGTGAATAGCCACGTCAAGATTCACTACATTCTCAACCTGCGCATCACATATCCGCTTTACGACTATGGTTCGAAATCTCGCTTCCCAATCTTCCTAAAATTTCAATGATCTACCCTCATAACTCAAACGTTTTTTTTTCAACAACACCAATTCATAGGGAGGAATTTTTTGGCGCCAAAATGTGTGCATGGGGAAAATATGCAAAGTTCCCAACATTTCCAAATAGGTCTACTTCACAAAGAACCAATTAAAATCACTTTAACACTAAAACCAGTGAAAAGATGAGGCCTCCTCTATGCCTGACCTAGAAGAACTAGATGGTCGACATAGTGGTTTTGATTAAATTGATGGACTACTTTGCACTGCAAAGGTAATATTGTCTCCTCTGCATTCTAGTATATATTGAAGGAAGCCTCTATGACTAGTATAGAGGTAATAAATAAATTTTTTGTTCCATAGAGTGGATGATGATCGACATCGCAGTCACGATGAACTTGACACAATCTGCCTCTGATGGCGAAGTGCATGATGCTTCGAAGTTCTCCATCAAATATTTGCACCCCCAACACCTATAAATACCCTACACTCCTCACTCCAAAGGGATTAGTACCCTGACCTTTTTCCTTCCAAACTACAAAATTGAATATTACCCTTTTCTCCGAGAACCACTTGAAAAATGAATAATTTGAGGTACTTGAGCTTTGTGAAATCCCTTTTCATTTACTCAATTTTACCCAATCTTTAAGGATGGATGATCTTCCCAGTGTCTATGGACCATCACCGAGAAAGAAGACCCCCTTGGGTACTCTGGACTTCGTGAAGCACCCAAGAATCATGACTCACCCATGCATCATGAAGAAACATCAAAAAACATGTGTACTCTAATCTGTGGCATATATGATATTCTATGAAATGTCCTCCTCTTTGCAAAATCAGATCCTCTACAATACTTTCTTCTCTATAGAGCCCTTTTATCTGAGAAGTCAAGTGCTTTATGATCCCTTATTCATTGTGAGCCATGATATCTACATTTCCCTAAGCTCTATGATGCTTTGTACCCTATGACCCTTTGAGCTATGAGAGTTCCATTTATCTGAGGACTCTTGCTTCGAAAACCCTTTTTTCGTACATCCCTCCATGATTGCACGATGTGATTTCAAGGTCCCTTAAGTGGTGCTTCTTGTTTTGTTTTTTTTCCTCATGCTTCTTCGCATAAGCATGCTGACAACTATTTCTTCTTTTCATATCCATGCTAACGTGATCACCTCAATGGATCACTCCACAACCAAGTCTCCACCCCAATATTGAAGGTGCCTTCCCTTCACCTAGGGTTGAAGCATGCCAGTTATATATGTCCTAGGGGTGTGGACCGAATCCTATTCGTTTGAGCTGCAGAATGTTGAACTTCCAAGCATCATCATCTCTAGAACATGATGTTAAATTGTATCCTCTCATCGTGCAATGTACAAGGGGTTCCCCACCTCTAAAATTTTCCACACTGTCTCATCTTCACGAGAGTTAGATCCTACTTACCTAGAATGACATCCACCTTGCAGGGGAAGACATCCTCCCATAAGAAAGGGAAACCATCATGGTGTAAGCCCCTAACCTCTCTTGCAGGAGGTAGCGCCATTGATTATCCTTCCCTCTTCCGAGCATGAAGACCAGAGGGGAGATATCCACATGGATCTCTTGATACCCCTCCCCTCTGCCTTTGGGATTTATCTCCATCAAGGCTTCTTCATGGATTAATTCCCAATCTCTAACTCCCTGGTCTTATAACTATGCATAAGACCCCTATTTCATCTTCGAGCCACTAACCATGCATAATCCCTACTCTATTATTCGTGAGTGTACCTTTTGTGATGTGATCGCTTGGTCTTTGTGGCCTCTTGTATCTCACACTGAGCATGACACATGTGGGATTTGAGAAAGAATAGACCATGAAATCCTCTATGAGTTTCCTATATTTTGTAAGCATCATCCCACATCCAATCGAACTAGGTGGACTTGGATCTTTTACCATTCTAGTAAGGGTAGGTAAGAAGCCTCTCTATGGTTCAAACCCATTTCCCATTGGTCCGGACCACTTCACATCGGTTCACACTTGTCCCACATGATGTTAAAATACATGCCTTTTTTTCATCCGACATGATGTTAAAATGTATTCCACATTCATCCCGCATGACACTAAATTGTACGCTCTCAAACTATGTGGGCTTTGATCCATGTCTCTTATGAAGGGTACGTAGGGAGCCTCCCTGATGTTCAACCCCAAACAAAAATAAAATTTGGTGCCCCCTTTGTTGGGACCCACATCCTTGGTCCATACCTTAGTGGCATCAAACCATCTCCCATACAGTTAATGATAAAGAATCCCCACACTCAATTCATTCAACTCGAACCAAGTGTGTCCCTATTTTGATGGGCTGCTAACCACACATAGGCCCCATCATGTCATCAGGTCATTGTCCTTGGGTCACTGTCCTTTGTGTAAATCCTAATTCTATGCACCATCTTTAACTATGTGAAATTTGATTCACTACTAGGGGGATACATAGGAAGCCACTTCGAGGTTCAATCCCATCAGTCAAGTCTCATCCTGGTCTCTCCCTGTATCCTTTTGTGATTTAGGAAGGTCATGCCTTAACCTAGGGGTTCTACTTCCTTTGGGTCCCAACCATGCGTCCATTCTCATAGGCCTCCTTCTCAGGTGTCCCATCGCACCCCAAACTATGTGGAAATTGATTCCCCAATGTGGTGATATGTAGGAATCCTCTCTATGTTTTAATCCCAATGTCAATGTCATCGTCATGTCGGTTCTATGACATTCCTCCACTCCACTTTGTACAAACACCCATCATCCATACCGTTTCCTACCTGGGCCCCACATCTCAGTGGGATCACACCATTTCCCGAAGAAGGTAGCCATGCATAATCCCCACACAATCCATGACTATCCAGCCAGAAGTTTCACACATGTGATTGGACGCTATCCATGCGTAACCCCATCATGTCTCAGGGATATTGTCCTTTGTGTACACACCTATTCATTACCCCCTTAAAAAAACGTGGATTCTGTTCCATGTCCTCAATATATGGTACATAAGAAGCCCCCCCCGGAGGTTCAATGCTAGCCAATGGTTAACATTGGTATCCACCATTATGCGTTAATAACTCCTTCATTCGCCCTGAGTTCTGTCTAGATCAGACATCATGATGTGATATATTCTATTTAAGGGACATACCATCCTCATTGGGCATTTGATCCACTGAGCCATTAATCCTTCCAGGCACTCCTTCTTGGGGATGTTCCTATATAATCCACTCCCATAAGTGTTCTGATCAGTCTGATCTACCTCCACTAGATGTTAAACTCATGGTATACCCTTTATTAAACATGGGAAGATGAGGAAAACCTCATAGACATGCCTCTCTCATACAATTCTATAAAATCAATGTGGGATGCCTCTCACTTCCGCGACCTCGATAAGCCCTATCATAAAGGGAATAAATCTAGTTGATCTAGTGTTTTAGTGTCCAAACATGCCAATGATTTCCAACATGACTACTTTGATAACTGAAGGTTGCTTCCCTTACTTAACCCCTTGAAACGTCCTGACAGAAGCAGTGTAATTAACATGAGACCATAATGATATGACACCGAGAATGAGATTCCTGAACAAAATCATAGATCTATGAGGAATACCTATAGAAGGTGACAAATTTCTTGGAGGAATCTACATAAGGAGAGACTGAAATCCCATCATCCCATTTAGATCATAGAGAAAACATCACTAAATAAGTGATAGATGTCGCATGCCTTTGGAAAGAGGGAATGTGGGGCAACAACCAGCATGTCCCCACGAACGGACGTGCGCCCCCGAAAAAGTGTCTTAAATAATTATAAAATTTAATATATATATATATATATATATATATATATATATTGGGTATTAGATACAGCTTGTGGTGATCACGTCTATATCAAAATAAAATATCTAATTAGATTCTGGTATATTTGTAGATGAGAGGTGTATCTTAAATTATCCATTGGGGAATGAATCGCTGCCAAGGTAGTATGATACATACACCTTCAATTTCCAATTCGAATTATTTTGGTTTTAATGAACATTTTTTCTTTCCAACTGTTACTTAGAACATCATATCCATTACAATTTTTAATTTTGTTCATAGTAGGGCACTCAAGAGGGGGTTAATTGAGTTCCTATAAAAATTTCTTTTTAACGATTTATTATTTTTACTAATTCTCCCAATTTAAAAAACAAAAACATGATAGTTAACAAAAGTATCATATTTATAAAATATTTGATAATTTAAATGATTTCTCTAAGATTTATTATTTCTCAGTTAAAACAATATACGATATTATTCTAAATTTTGAAATTAGTCTACTAAAAAATTCATATTTAAACATTATCTTTCATTAAGTATCATATTAGATTTACGTTTTCTAAAATAGTTGTACGAACAGTGAAAGAACAAGAAAATAAACTGCAGAAGTAGACAAGTGTTTCAGCCATATGTGGGGACAAAATCCACTCCACATGGTGGTCACCTTCATTGAAGAATTTTATATTAAATAAACATGATCCACACCCCGGATTGGGGAAAAATAGTACACAAACATTCTATGTCATTAGACATATTCCACATTTCTCATGAGAATGTCAAACAAACAAACAGACATTCCATGTAGGGTCTGCTTCCACTATTATCCATGGGAATGTAATGTAAGAAAAAAGTACTGGTGAAGATATATATGCATCTTCAAGTTTATCAGGGAAGTAAATGTGTGTTTATAAAACAAAGATACACACATAACACTAAATTTAAGTGTCACAAACATATAGAAAAAAGTTATGTGAATAGTGTTTAGATTGTTATGTTTGATGTATTATGCAGCTTCTAGACTCTTTCAGAATAAAAGAAGTGAAGTTGGATTCATCTTAAAGAAATAGTCATAAAAATAGAGAGTCGTTGTTTTCTTCTATATTATGTTCATAGTGAGCCTAGAAGTGTTCTTTTCTTCAATGTTTTTGTTGTATATATTTGTGCTCTTTTGGTTGTTAGTATTATCTTAATGTAAGAATAGTAGGATGTTCATGTATTGTTCTCTATGTTTCATGGACATATCTATATATGCCTTCCAGGTCACCTCCTTTTTTATCCAAATATTCCCTTTATATAGACAAACATGATGTTCTCTGGTACCCCATAACTCATATTGGTCTCTGACATCATTAAATATTGACTACAAAAGATAGAAAGGATCATTAATATAATAAGAAGTACTAAATTTCATAAATATGACCTTTAGACATAAGATCAAATTTAAGAGGCAAATCATTTGTGACTCAATCTATCAGTATCTCAGATTATCGGTGTCCCATGTTTTCAGTAGATCATTCTATCAATACCTCATTCTATATGTAGATCATCTTTTTCAATAGATCAAACTATAAAAAGATAAAACATGAATCGGTCAATCATGATATCCTTAGATGATGCATCAGCAGCTATTGAGTCGGTATGTGATTTTTCGGTAGGTTATGTGTCTGTAGGTGATGCATTAGTATGTGATGCAACAGTAGGTGATGTGATAGTAGCTCATCTGTCAGTAGCTCGGCTGTCAGTAGATCAAACTTAGTGAAATTCCTAGTGTCGGTTAGTCACTTATTTGGAAGGTTGGATGTCGGTAGGTCAACAAGTCGATGACACAACATATTGGTATCTTATTTCATCATTATCTCATATATTTGTTTTTTTAAAGCTTTAGGGTCAAGATACCTTTATTGAACATAGAAAAAAGAGAGATACCCCTTTGGAAACAAGGAATAGGGGATAACCCATTTACATGAACAAGATGGAAAAAATCTTAAATGAAACCTGAACAAAAGTCCTTGACATGGTCCTAAATTCCCAATATGAAACATACATCATGAAAAGTTTCTATCAAAAGTGTCACCCCCTAGTCAGAGAATGAAACAACGACTCCAATCAATGATGAAGTGTTGCCCCCTACCAAAATAATGTTGTGTTTGCAACACAACATAGAATATTACTCCTCTGACCCATACCAGAAAATGAGAGAAGGACTATATGGTGGGTTCCAGCACACCCACCTCTCATTCGTGCCGCCCACCTGATAGTTCATGTGAGACACTCGTGGCACTACCGACTTGATGTGTCTCAAGATCAGACAAAATACACCATTATTATCAATGATTAGGTACCCATATATAAAATAAAAATGAATGCAGATGGTTGAATGATGGGTGTCACCACACCCATCCCTCTTTCTAGGCCACCCACCCAAAAATACATACAACGAGAAGAATTCCCATCCAAATTCTACAAGAAAAATAACTTGAACTCACCATAACATCTATTCCCTAGAAAACAACCAATCCTAAGAAACTGGCTAGCGTAATGAAGATATAGAAAAAACACACTACCCATCTTCAAACATCCACAACCAAAGAACTACGAACATCCCATCCAAGGAAAGATACTCCCTAACCACTAGACCTAATCCAAAAGTAACATGTAACACAGAAAATTACCATACCACCACTATCCAAAACACCAGTGACCCACAAATCTTATAATGGAAAAATGAAAAAAAAAATCATCACCGTATTGGCACCTGAGATTAGTAACACCGTATAACCTCTAGGACATCTCCATCTCCCACAACCGTGGAAACAATAGATCTACACATAAGATCCATTTAAATTCCACAACGAGACCAACTAGATCTTTTTTCAATGCATCAAAACCGAACGACCCCAAGCTCATCTTCCTCTGAAGATACGAATCATGTGACATCAATGGAGGCATCCAGATCTAGGAATGACCGAATATGAAATGCGGGATGCCTCAAATCTATCATTGACCCGAATCAGTGTCTCCACCACCATCAATATAACGAATCCCAGTGGAGGTATATCTTCAAGGGAGAAGGCTAATACAATTAAGAAAAACTAGTCAAAGAAAGAAATCTGGAGAATAACCAAAATAAATCAAAGATCCATTAAAGAGACTACATCTGAAACCTTCCTTAAAGAAAACCACCCTATAAAAGCCTATACAACTAGAGGAAAAATATCTGAGAAGGCCTCAATAAGGAGAGAAGGAAAAATACCTAGATGTTAGCGTTCACACCACAAGGAAAGTGTGGATCCATTAGAGGTAGCTCATGTATCAGTGAATTGTTTATCGTTAGGACAACTGTCAGTAACTCATAGTTAACTAAAATTTGCAATTATATCTTATGATGTAAAAACTAACACCACAGATTAAATAATATGTGAACATGCTTAAACAAAATGTATCTTAAAAATTATCATTATCATAGTTAATAATGATTTTTGAAAATTATAACTAGAGGAGGGAAAAAATTTCACCCATTTTGATGATCACAAACCATGGAATCATATACCACAATAATTTAATTTATCTAGTATAATAAGTGATAGAATATTATTAAAATAGTACATAGACTATTGAGATGAAATTTTGAAAGAAACATAAGTTCATATTATTTGACAAGTCAAATTATTTGTTAAATTGTCCTTTTCAATTATATGTTCCCTTTTAACCTTCAGTATTTATCTTAAGCTCACCAAATATAGATTCCATTTTATATTCCACATTATATCTCCCCCTTTTTGAATTATCAAAAAGGAAACAATAAATGAATAACAAAGAACAAAAATAACAATGAGATGCAATACCAAGGGTATTCCATTAATCAAAAAATACAAGGGATAATAAAAAAAGTGAAACAAAAAGAGTACATAAAATCCCTATAAAAATACTGATCCAACTACATATTGGTTACAATAGATTACCTCACTTATATAACTTTATCATAAGAAGAGGTGGAAGGAGGAGTAGGGTCTAAAGTAGGAGTGGTGGAAGTCACAGAACAAGAAGTGAGGGAAGGAAGAGGTACTCCATTAATGACTGAAGGAACACGGTAGGGTTTAGTCAATGAAGTAGGTTATGTGAGTTATTGCTAGATGACATGTAAAATTTGAGTGAGATATTGACCAGGATTCGTAGTCAATGGTGCCAAGGGTGCAGTATAAGAGGTAGAAGCATGTAGGACTAGTCTGATAATAGGTGTAGAAGTAACAGTAATAACTATGATGTGAAGGTATAGGTATGTTTTGAGTAAATTTATTATGTCCACAATGATTTCCCCATCAAATTCCATTGACTTATCAAAAGTTTCCTTATTTTTTATGAACTTTTCAAGGGTAGGACTAAAATAATTCAAGTTCCTAACATGCTCTTTGAAATCTTGAGTCACTAGAGTTAGCCTCTAATTTTTCACCAAATAATTGATGTGACTGGTCAACTAGTTTTTGGTGTAAATTCTCTTAAAAATCTTATATACATTATTGGTAACTTATTCTTGAGCCTTTGTATCACTAGTTAAATAAAACATATCAATACAATAAATATGATCAAAATGATACCTGATTTTTAGATACTTTCCTAGTTAGTTCTACCTATCATAGTATGAAGTTCCTCTCTAATCACATTTCTGACAATCTAAACATCAGGAAAGTGAGAAATAGAAGTAGCTAAAGTGGAGGCACCATTATCTATATCTCTAATATCAGATCTCAGAAGAGTTTTATCTGGAGTTGGAGTTTGAGTAGGAGTATGTTCCTTTGAATATTAAGTAGTGGTTTCTCCAAGAATTTCATATCTTTTTCTGATGAAGTTATATATTCAATTTTCAGACAGTTAATGGAAGTAACCATAGCAGTCAACTCATTTCCCATATTTTCATTATCTAAAACAATATATTCTTCAAGAGTGATAAATATTGGCTCAAACTGAGATAAAACACTATCAGTAATGAACTTAGCATCTCTTTCATTGATTCTGAAAACTGTAGCTGGTGGCTGTGAAGGGGTTGATTGAACAGCATCCAAAAACTATTCCTTTAAGGCATTAAAATCATCTTTCCTGATATAATGAACATATTCTAAACCA
Source organism: Viscum album (assembly GCA_963277665.1). NCBI lineage: Eukaryota > Viridiplantae > Streptophyta > Magnoliopsida > Santalales > Viscaceae > Viscum > Viscum album. The sequence goes on from OY728125.1 coordinate 1,610,200,653, forward strand.
AATACATGATTAGTAGCATTCCACTTTTCAATATCAGGAAAATCCAATCCATGGGTCAGATACCCTAGATCCTTTCACCATACACACACCACAATATCATACAAGAGAGAAAGAACATCAACCTTTTCTCTTTTATCTTTTCTCTCCCCCTCAGATGATGGTCTCTTTTTAAATTATCCAAATACCTCATTGGAGTAACAAATATATTTCTTGAAGCATAATTTTTTTCCTAAACATGGACAACAGAATCTCTCCCTCCTCAACTACAGCTGGTTTAACATGAGCATCAAGAGACCTTTCCTCAATGATAACATGTTAAAAATATCTATGGGATGCATCAATTGATTCTCGTTCCCCTATGATATGATCAACAAGATTCTCTTGTTGAACATGATATAGGGTTTGATCAACAACATCTCCGCAAGAACCTTGGACATCATCTTCATGGTCAGATCCGCTATCTGAATCATCACTTTATGCATCTTCAATGTTTCTTCAATATTCTCCACCATCCATTATAGATTTTCTATAATCATCATCATCTTCATTATCTTCTTCAATACCACTTCCTTCTTCCCACCACCAGGATTCTTCTTCCCTACCAGATCTGCTCTCATATTTAGCATTTTTTTAATATTTTTTCTAATCGTATTCATTCTCAGGTAGAAGAGGTTCCTTAGAAGGTTGAGTTCTAGGTGGACTTACAAGATAATAAGACATCCACACTAGACTATTATCAATATTGGTACCAATCAATTCATCTATAAGGGACGCATTTCATTGACCTTTTTCAGCCACATCTTCATAAGAATACTCACCAGCATCATCTAGTCCTAAACCAGGATCAACCGTTTTCCATGCCCTTCAGGGATTCTAAATTATATTGAAATCGTCAAACAACATTTCATTATCCTAAACCAACATCTTCTTCTTAGGATTCCAATTAATATTAATCCTCTTGAAAATATATATTTTTTTGACATAGAAACTATCATATGAAAAGACTGTCTCTTTACCATAATTTACAAAGACATTATCCTTCAACATGGTAGAGATAATTCATATATATAAAAAATAGTTTTTTTTCCAGTAGGGCAAAATAATCTCACTAATAGGAACCATTATGTATATTCATATATTTACCACATATCCTTTCTTCAATAGATACAACAATAAAACATCCCGAAATATAAGAGATAAAAAATTTCCATTATTGGGACATAACTGATATGTAGAAATCCTACACTCGCCATCATGATATGTAGAAATAGGCCTCTTATGCTCTCCATTTTCTATCAACTCAGCCAATATATTCCACAAAAATGAGGAGGTAACTTGTGGGAAGAGATATTACTTGATTTTTATCAAAAACAACCTAATGGGGTACCCATAAGAATTATTCTCAATGCTTGGATGAAAAATTCAATCTATTTCCATACACTATTGAATTTATCCAAAACACCTCAGATCCTTCTAATAGAAACTCAGCAGGTGGGTAAAACATATATAACAGCCTCAGATAATATGGCCTCTCATTATAGGAGAAGAACTCCAAAAACCATTGTGTTCGAAACACAATCATTAAAAGAGACTTACTAGACAACAACCATTCTGAATGAACTTCCTTCTCAAGGGTTACAATATGGTTTGCGATTTCAGGATGAATTAGTTCATGCCTTGTCTTAGCATGACTAGATTCACCTCTTTTCCTTCTGGATGTATGAGAACAATCCTCATTTCATACATATTCACACTATATATGAGTCATTGAGAGTGGATTTAAGGGATAATTTTGAGAGATAAAGGTATAAATTAAGGAGATAAATGTTCATGAGTAAGTGCCCAAGAGAAAGTGTATGAGGGTAATAAATATTAGATCGACCCTTCATTTAAGTTCATAGGGATTTGATAACAAATAATACTAAGTGTGGGTTAAAAAATATAAAATATAAAATAGTGACATTTCAAATTACAGATAGAGAAACAAAATATTGAGCAGTGAGACACATCAGTGAGATCCATCGGTAAGTCACCATTTTTGAGTCCTGTCAGTGATACATAATCATTGAGTCACCGTGGTGAGACATTGTTGGTGAGTCACATCGGTGAGACATCATCCACAAGACACATCAATGAGACATCATCTGTGATTCACATCAATTAGACATTATCAGTGAGTCACGTCAATGAGACATCATTGGGGACTCCTATTGGTGAGAAATAATCAGTGAGTCATGTCGGTGGGACAACATTGGTGAGTCACATCAGTGACACATCATCAGTGAGTCACAATGGAGATACTTCATCGTTGAGTCCTGAAAATTGATCATTCCTAACTCCTATCTGATGTGACTCATTCTCTCACAATTTAAAGGCTTAGTAAAAATATTAGCAAGATGATTTTTTGTCCCAATTAATTCATAATTTATATCACCATTTTAATAATGATCTCTCAAAAAGTTATTTCATACAAAAATATTATTTACTCTAGAATAAGAACTGTATTCGTAGAACTATTAATCGCACATGTGTTGTCATATTTTAAAGGGACTTGTCTAAACTGATATCCATAAACCTGGAATGTTTGTTTCATCCACAAAATCTAGACACAATAGCTACTAATAGATATTTATTCATCTTTATCAATAAATAATGCAAAAAAAACTCACTACACCAACATACTAATGACTTTCCGAACAAGTGAAATGTTCCATATATTCTTTTTTCTGTCTAACATACATCCACAAAAAAAATCATTATAATAACTAATTAAGTCAAAATTATGTCATTTAGGATATAAAAATTCTATGTTGGTAGTATACTTGAGGTATTTTAAAATTTATTTAATAGTAGCTAAAATTGATTCTTTAGGGTTTTCGTTAAAACAAGCACACAGACAAACACTAAACATAATATCAGGCCAACTCGTAGTCAAGTACAGTAGGCTTCAAATCACCAATTTGTAATTGGTTTGATGAACATATTTTCCATATTCATGAAGATCAAATTTACAACTGGTACTAATTCATGTGTCACTACATTTTATATTATCGAATCCAAACCATTTAAAAATAGGTTTAGTGTACATAAATTTATTTAAAAAAATACATACTTTATTATGAAACAATTTAAATCCATGAATGAATTTTATTTCATCCATTAAAATAATTTCAAATTCACTTTGCATCATTTTTGAACAATCAATACATAATGAATTTTTAAGAGATCCACAAATAATTTCATCATCATATATTTGAACAACTATAAAATCATTATAAATTCTTTTTATAATAATATTAGGATTAGTTATGGATTTTGTAAAAACTATTGAATTTAGAAAAGTTTTGATCCTTTTATACGAAGATCTTAGAGCCAATTTTAAACCATTAAAAGATTTTGATAATTAAAGAAAATGATTTCAAAAATGTGAGTTTGAAAAATTATGGGGATGTTCAAAAAATTCCTAAACTATATACTCTTTTAGGAATGCAGTTTTATCATCCATTTGATATAGTTGGAAATTGATATGTGATACATATGCTAATATAATTCTAATGTCTTCAAACCTAACAACCCATGAAATTTTTCCTCATAGTCCATTCCTTCTTCTTTACTATACCCGTATAAAACTAATCAGGCATTATTTTTAACTACGATAGCAGCTTCATCTATTTTATTTCTGAACACCAATTTAGTTCCAATAGTCATGATGTCTTTGGGTCTATCAAAAAGTTTCCAGACTTTATTTCCTTCAAACATATTCATCTCCTCTTGCATACCCATTACAAAAAATTTATCTTTGATTTATTCATTGATGTTCTTAGGTTCACGTTTTTATAAGAAATATTGATGTTCATATTGCTTTCATAGAGATTCTCTAGTTTTTGTCTATTTATCTATGTATATAACGATAAAATCTAAGGGATAGTTTTTAAGAGTTATAATATATCTAGAAAAAGAAGGTATAGTTACTTTAGGTTCATCGATATGTTTGGGTCCACTATAAACATATTCTAAAGATTTTCCTTAACACTAGGATTTTTCTATTTACATAATAGGAGAGTTATAATGATTAGTATTTATGTCCTTATTGGATAGATCTTCCTCACTATTTTCTAGAGAGGTTTTAGTTTCAAATGGATCTATTTAATAAATTTTGATATGTACATATTCTTCCACACACTTGGATATTTTATTGAAGAATCTGTAGGATTTACTGGAGGTTGAATATCATAGGAAAATTCCTTCATCATTTTTGGTGGAAATTTTGTAAAGATTATATTTTCCATTAAGGATAAATACTTTATGAACTGAAACATTAATGTAATTAATCATAGGTTTCCTATTGTTCCAAAACATATTGGGTTTTTTCTTAAGGATAGGTTTAATTAAAACACTATTAGATATATAAAAAAATGTATTCATAGCTTCTTCCCAAAAGTAAAAAGGTATTTCATACTCATTGAGCATTGTTCGGGAAATTTCATGTAAGGTTATATTCCTTCTTTCTACATCTCCATTCTACTGGGGTATCCTAAGAGTAGAGAAGTTATGAATATATCAGTTTTGTAAGAAAAAAGATTCGAACTTTTAGATTTCAAACTCATGTACATGGTCAATTCTTATAGTTTTAATTATAGGAACACTTACGTTCTCTATAGATCTAGCATACATAGTGAAGTAAGAACATTCATTACTCTTGTGAGCTAAAAAGAAAGTCCAATAATACCAAGAAAATTCATATACCATAATATAGAAATAAACCATCCCATTTCAACAATAAACTATAGATGGTATAAACAAATCCATTTGAACAAACTAAATATGTTGAGAAGCTGAAACTACATTCATTGGTTTGAAATATATTTTATGTTTTTTGGTATTTTTGACTAGGATTACAAACAGTGTCATTTGAAAAATCTAGTTTAGGTAGATCCTTAACTAGTATTTTCTAGTAAGCTATCTAATGGAGTGAACATTACAATGAACTAATATCTTATTCCAGATCCAACACTCTTTTTCAAAATCACTCAAGAAAGAAAATTTTTTATAAACTAAAGAATCTAAATTTAGAGTATAAAAATTTTCATTTCTAAAATAATTGAATACTAAATCATTTTTAGAATTAAAAAATTTACAATAATAATTTTTGAATTTAACATGAAATCCATCATCCCATAATTATGAAATGATAGGAACATTTTACTTAATAACATCAATGAAAACAGCTTTAGAAATTTAAATTGAGTTAGTGTTACCAATTCAGATAAGGTGAATTATTTTTCATTTGGATTTTCACCAAAGGTGAAATTCTCACCATAGATTTTGATAAGATTCAAAAATAAAGAATAATCCCCTGTCATATGTCTTGAAATCCCCATATCCAATTACCTTATGTTTTTACATGAACAATTTATCCTTTTTTTCTACAAAAATAGATAAAACAAGGAAATATTTTGGTACCCATATATGCTTGGGTCTAAAAACATTAGTAATTATGGATTTGGGAACCAAACATTTCATCATGGGTTTCCTATTGATATTTTGTAATGACATAGAGAAATAATCATTATTTGGCTTAGAAAAAACCTAATGTAGTATACGGTGTTACAGAACTGGAACTTGTAGTGAATTTTCTAAAACTGAGTATAAAACTAGGTTTTCCATATTTAGATACAAAATTTTATTTTACAAAATACTTTATTCCAGCTTGATAACCAATACTAGTAGTATACGTTGGAGAAAATAGTTTTACAATTATCTGAATTAAGGTATCATTACCATGTTCTAATCCTTATAGTTACTTCTTTAATTTCTCATTAGAATATTTAATTTCATTATTTTCATTGACCAGTTGATAATTCTTCTCCTTTTCAATAGTAAGTTCAAAAACAATAGAAATGGTAAGAACATGTTGTCTCTGAATATATTTAAATTTAGAATTAAATTAATTACATGTATCCTCAAAAAATTACATTATTTGAACATTTATTCATTTTTCATATTTTCAAAATCAGATTCATCTCCAAAATATTTTAAATTCAAAACATGATACTAAAAGTTAATTCAGATGTGTTTTTCATGAAACAAATGTTGGCTTTGTCAAAATTCTTATCATATAATGATTTAGAGTCACTAGAGCTATCCTCGGAAGCACTCCAGGTGGCCTTTATTTGGTTTTTGTAGTTTCTATATTTGTCTTCATAATTCCTTTTCAACTTTAATTTAGGATAGTCAGCCATTCCATGTCCTCTTATCTTAAACTCATAGCAGACTATTTCATTTTTATTTTCATTTCACTTCCAATCCTTCTCTATATTTCCTTTATTGACATACTTACCTTTACAATTGGGATTTATAAATAACTTATTTATTTTCTTAAACATATTAAATCTCATGGATAACCAAGTAATTTCCCCATCACATTCACTTAATTATTTTTCATTACTAGATCTTTCATATTGAACTTTCACTTTCACATTTTTGTTTAGAGGATGTTTTTTTAATGAAATTAAATTTTTCATTGGTTCATCATATTCATCCATTTTTACCTTAAGCTCTTCTTCATTCATGATTAGCATACTTATCATCTTCTTTATAGGTAAAGTAATGATTCCACTAGAATCCCTTATTAATATTGAGGTTCTTCTCTATCTTTTTGGTAAGCATCTATGAATGTGAATTACTTGTTCCTTAAATTTGATTTTCATTCCCTGAGAGACAAAAATATTTACTATCTCATTAAACCTGATATACATATTGGAAATAGGTTCATAAATCTTCATCATAAAGTTGTCATATATAATAGTATATGTATTAATTCTCATTTCTTAAACACAATTTGTTCATTAATGTGGAACAACCAATGTATAGAAAATATATTGTGTTGTTTTACATGTAGAAAAACAATTAAATTCTTCATCCCCTAAAGTGTAGTATATGGAATTCATAAATCTATAGTTATTATTATAGGATTATTTAGTAGCATCATCCCATATGTTCCAAGAAGTAGCAGAAATCTTATATTCATCTACAATTGAAGACCAAATATAGGAAACTATAATTTCCAAATGCATTGTAATTTTAATTATCCACTGGGCATAATTTATTCCATTAAGGTAGGGAGTTCTATTAGTAGGATCACATTCCAGTTTATTTTCTATATTAAAATAGAAGAATTTTTTATAAAGAACAAAAATTTTAGTGCTGATATAAATTTAAGAAACATTAAAAAAGAACTAAATTCACAGTTCGATAAGATTTTTCAAAAATATTTAAATAATATTTTAATACCAAATGTTTTTCAAAGTAGGAAACTCATGAGGGGGTGAATTGAGTTTATATAAAAATTTATATCTAAGAAATTCTTACTTTAAAAAATCCCCCAATTTCAACACTAATACAGTTTAGTTAACCATAGTAGTATATTACTAAAATATTTTATCCATTGAATGATTTCTAAAAGATTGATTAGTCCTCAGATAAAACAATATATATGTTTTCATAAAAACTTTTTAAATCATTCTATTAAAAGAAATTATAATATAAACACTATCTAATATTAACTATCAGAGTAGAGTTATGTTTTCTAAAATATTTATAAGAATAGAGAAAAGCAAACCTAAAAACACACATCATAATTTAAAAAGATGCTGAGTCTGATATTGAGACTTAATCTTCTCAACTTCGTGATCACCTTCCAATAAACGGTTTATATAAAATAAACTTTCTTGGAACTCTATATTGGGGTAACAGTATTATAAAAACTATCTAGGTCACTGAAACTCTTCCACAGTTCTCATGGGACTATAAAAAAATAGACTGGCCACGCATGGACATCTAGTAATCCTTGGGAATGTATTGTATGAAAAGAAATATTGATGAAGATATCTATGTATCGTATATTTTATCACATTATCCAGTGTCTGTTTATAAAACATAGATTTACACACTAGTTGAAATATTATTATTTTTCACAGGCAGAGAAAAGTAATGAAAATTGGGTTCTTAATGCTCTAGGTTATGTTCTTTGCGACTTATAGAGTCTTTATGTATAATTGAAGTGAAGCAAGATTTTTCTTCCAGAAATGGAAAAAAATAGAGTCGTTGTTTACTTATATCTTATGTTCTTAGTGAGTCTCCATGCGTTCATTTCTTCTAAGTTATTCCTATAGATATTTGTGGTACTTTGGTTCATAGTAGTATCTTCGTGAAAGTAGAGTGTGAATCTCTTTCATTGTTCCCTAAGGAGCACAAACTACTCTGTATATGACTTCCAGGTCACCTGTTATTAGGTTATTTAGTATTTCTCTTTATACGGAAATAAAGCATGTTCTATGGTACCTCATACCTCATACTGGTCTCTGAAATAATTAAATGCTGTCTACAAAAGATATATAGGCTCATTAAAATAATAGGTATTACTAAGTATATTAAATATAACTATTATATGTAATTTCAAATTTAAGAGACTGGCCATCAATGACTCAGTATGTTAGTAGCTTAGACTATCAGTGTCTCATGATATTGGTAGATCATTATATCAGTATCACACTCTATAGATAGATCATTTAATTCAATAGATTAGTCTGTCAGTAGATAAAACATTAATCAGTCAATCAAGATGTCAATAGATGATGCATTAGTAGGTGAGACGTCACTAGGTAATGCATCTGTAAGTGATGCATAAGTTGGTTATGTGTTGGTAGGTGATGTGTGGGTAGCTCATCTGTCAGTAGCTTGGAAATCAGTAGTGCATACATAGCAATATTATGAGTGTCTATTAGTCACTCTGTTGGTAGGTGAGATGTCAGTAGGGCATGATGTCGGTGACTCAGCTTATTGGTAGCTTGTAATGTTGGTAGCTCATGTATCAGTGACTTTTCTGTTAGTAAGAAAAGTATTTCTAGCTCATACTAAACCAATATATGTAATTATACCTTATTATGTATACACTAACACAGGTGGATAAAATTATACCTGAACTTGTAAAAAGACAATGTTTCTTAATAAATGAGCATTAGTATTGTTAAGAATGATTTATTAAAACTAGAGGAGGTCAACACTTAACAGGGATGGTTTTATTTTCAAAATTAGAAACAAAGAACATCTCTTTTATAAAGAGAGTATTTTTTATGGTATTAAATACCTAATAATAGTATTTATGTATTAAATTATAAAAATAATTTATTATCAAAAAATAATTAATAATTTCTCATGGATCCTACAACACTCAGTTTTGGAATCATTAGCTTGGTTACATAAAATGATAATAATTTAAAAAATCATTATCATGATGTTTATTTCAACAGTTTTGAGATAAAACAACTTTGAATGAATCATTATTGTTTATAAGGGAAAATGACCAAACCTCTATTCAGTGGAAAATGAGAGAGGGCCATAGAGTTTCATAGATTGGTAACCATTGATGTGAGTAGACCATTTATAGTATATATTATATGTGGATATTCTTAATTCATAACATTTACTGATTTCTTGAGTGGATATGGTAATATCTACTTGATGAGTTAATGTTTTGGAGAATTTGAGAAATTCAAAGGATTCAGAATAATTTAGAGAATCAAAATTGTAAGAAGATAATGAATATTGGGTCTGATTTAGGTGATCAATATATTAACAATGATTTTAGTTGATTTCTATTATTGTTTGGTATCCTATCCAAACACACTTCATCTTATACACCATAGTGGAATAGTTTTAGTAAAAGGAGAAACTGTACCTTTCAATACATGATAATGTTGATGATGATTCATGTAGAAATTTTGTAATTATTTTTGGGGAGATGTGTTATATAGTACTACACATATTATAAACTGAGTACCAAAAATGACAGAAAATAGAATTCTATATGAGTAAATGCATGGAAAGAAATATATGTTTTCACACACTCATCTCTGGGAATGAAAGAAATTTATTAAGTTAATAAGAGGAAAGAAAATAAAAGCCTAAGGAATGAAGTATGTCTTTAGTGTAGATCCCAAGGGAACAAGGGGATGCTATTGATACAATCACTCAGATAAGAATGTGATTATTGAATGAAAATCCATTTTTCTTTAGAATATGTACATCCTCAAGAAGGATAGTGTGAGAAAGATTGAAATAGAAGATTTTTATTCTCATAGATCAAAAGATTTGGAACATGGAAAGATTCCATAGGTCCCCAAGGAATAATATTTTCCTAAAACACAATTACTACATAAGACTACTATATAATTAAGAGAACCATAAATATATGGTTTTCTGGTCCTTGAAGATGGTGACTCATTATTTTTAAAAATAATGAACTTATATCCTATAAATAGGTTGTAGATATCTCAAAATATTCATGTTATTAAGAATACAAGAATTCTGATATGTATTCCATGTATTATAACAAAGTTTTAGTGATGTTTGATCTGAAAATTGGTGTAAAACTTGTTGGGTATAAATGAGTATTCAATAGAAAACTATACATGATATTTATATTAAATGCCTTTAAAGAATTGCTTTTGGATAAAGAGATTAAATATAATCAATTAATTGGATACTATGAAACAATTTCTCTAGATTCCATGTTCAACTATACTATATATTTTCTTGCTATAAAATATTACCAAGATAATGAATTTCAATATATGGATGTTAAAATAGTCTTCCTTAATGGGAATCTTTAATAAGATGCATGTATAAGAAAACAAGAAGGGTTCTTCACTCAAACTAATGTGAAAAAGTTTTTCATATTGTATATATCCATTTATGGATTGAGGTAAGAATTCAGATCAAGGGAAATAAGATTTAATGAATATGTAAATAAATTAGTTTCATTAAGAATGATGTTCAGACATGTGTCTAAAAGATGATTAATATGACTATGGATGTTATCTGAGTAGTATATGCTGATGAATTATTACTTATTAGAGATGTTACAACAATATTACAACTAATTATAGTCTAGTGGAACATGATCTTATCCATGGATGACTTAGGTGATCTGTCCTATACTCTAGGGAGAAATATTAGTCATGATTTATCCAAGAGGAATCTTGGATTATGTCAATGTATATTAATTGATAACATGATAAAAATATTTATTATGTAACAATTCAATAGAGGATTGGTTCCATGGTCACATGGTTAACATCTTTTTATGAGAATATTTCCTCATAAAGAAGAGGAAAAAAGGGAGAATGATTCAGATCCCATACACTTTTTAAATATCATCCATAATGTATTTCAAGTTATGTACTTTTATTGATATTTATTATAACATGATCATAGTAAGAAAATATCAAGCAGACTTTGGTGAACAACATTGGTTTCCTATTAAGATTAACCATAAGTATCTAAGAAGAACTAAACATATATTTTTGGTGTATGGAGGAGTTGAGGAGCTGTCAAGAGGGGTTCTACTGATTCTAGTTTTAAAACAGATTAGAATGATCTAAATTTTCATTAACAATATGCCTTTAGTAACAAAAAAGAATTTATGACCTGGAAGAAATCAATGAATACAGTTTTCACTGATTCTATAGTTGGGTTTGAGTATATAGTATCTTTCAATGTATCCAAAGTATATATTTAGATATGAAACATTGTCTAATAGTTTGATATGATTCCTATATGTAAATATCAGATAACATTTTATTGTGACAATACTACAGTGGGGGGTCCTGAAAAGGAACCAAGGTCACACTAATAGAAAAATAACATATTATGAAAGTATCACATTCTATGGACGTATCATCTCGTAAATTATTTTTATTAGTGGGGTTAAGTTTTATTAATAACAGTTTCCTTGGAAGAAAGCATGGTGGATCCATTGACTAAAGACTTATCATAGTAGAATAATGAGTATCACATTAGAGCTAGAAAACAGAACGTTGCTAGTAGTATTCACTAGTTTAAGTGGGAATCTATTAGAGTTGGTTCCATAGAAAAAAATTCTATATGATTTATGATTATAATCATTAACTTTTTAAAAAATTAATAAATATGTTATCATATCATGGTTATTATTATTATAGGTGGCATAGTATGTGATTATGTCCTAAGAACAACTATCTCATTGAAAGGTCATCGTAGTTACTTGCTCTGATGAGAACCTTGTATTTTCATGATAGTATTCTTACATATATTTTACATAGAATGATAATGTAATCTTGCAGGACAAAAATTATATACGATATCCATGGAGAATACATATATATTTTTTAGGTACATTATCATGGTGTATTCCGTTAGTAATTTTCTGCTCATGAAATTATGAGAACAAAAAATTCCAAAAGAAAAAACATATTTATATGATTTATTGGATGTTCTTATCTATATACTTTTGTATTGATCATTAGACATTAGAATTATTATTAATGAATATAATTAGTCTTGTACTTTGAGTTATTGATAAAAATTGTGATGAGATATGTTAATAGAGAGGTAGGATACATTTGGTGAGTCAGGAATAATATTATATTATTGAATAATATAAGAAAGGATTGATCCATATTATTCATTAATATAATTTTAAATCTCAAAAGCATTGATATGAATAAAATATACTAAATAAAACCATGTATATGTTGTTTTAGGGGTATGTTCATTTATATATTGTCAATAAAAGAGACATGGAGAACATAGGTAGATGATATCTGCATATAACCTACACGATTAGGGATATAATGACAAAGATATTATATTATATGGTAATAAATTATAAGAGGTTTTATGTAATTATTATATTGACATAATTTCCTATGGGTTCCCTAGAGAGTTTCTAGATTCTAACCTTGGACTTTCGATACCTCCACCTGACACCACTGAGAAAGAGGCCTTAAGGGTAACAGACTAAGTTTACCCAAAACCTCAGTTAAATAATAATATTATTTAATATTTAACATGTTAAATTAATATTTCTTCTATATTTGGTTTAATAACTATTCATTTTTTTATCTCATATATTATGTCAAAAGTTATTTGAGATAATATTTTATGAGAAAAATATTTAATAAATATATATTTTCTATTTAGTTAATATAATATTTATTTATATATTAATGATTAAAAGAGTGATAATTATTTATTAAATATTAGTAATTAGTCAAGTCCTGATAAATATTTTTAAGGAATGGTGAACTGGTTTTAACGGTATTATAAGAAATAATATACATTAAATATTAATTGAATAAATTTTAAACAGTTACTTCCAAAAAAATATTTAATTAATTCACGAGTTGGGAACATGTCAAGGAAGAATAATAAAATTATTATTATTATATACATGGGGTTATGAAAATATTAATGAAATAGTATGGTGATATGTCCAATTATTATTTTATTTTTCTAATATTATTTAAAACCAATTATAGTATTTACATCCCTAAGGTTTGACCTTTGTGTTGGTTGTGGAAAACAACTCTAGATAATCCTCCCAATCTCATAAGAAATCCTCTCCAAGAAAACTCTATTTAACATGGATAAATGATCCTCCACCACCCCTCATTTCTCAAGAATGATCAAATAGAATACTTCTTGGTTCTGATTCTCATACCGATCAAGGAAGAATTACACAAAAATTATAATCTTCCATGCTAGAACTCCTAGAGTCTTATGATGATGCAAAGAGGTTCCTGGTACACAAGTTTATCACTGATAGCACGAATCTAAACATTATTCGTATGATGTAACAACAATATGATAGAGGGAATTTTTCAGATTTATCTTATAAGAAATAATTAATTTCAATGGAATTCCTTAATTTCATAAATTAATAATGAATATTTTATTCTATAATCCTTTGTTTACTTCATGTATTCTTATGTCAATTAATATTTGATTAAATTATGTGAGTTATAGATTCATTCATCTATTTACATATTGGATTTATCATCAATCACCAAAAGAAAAAATTCCTTGTTTGGTGATCTGTACTGGTGCTTATGTTGTTACCAAAACCTACACTTACCAAAAGGGATTCACTAGGAATGGTAGATCTAGATCCACTCAATAATTAGATTCTAAGATTTCTTAGGTTAAAATACATCTAAAAAGAAACCAGAATTCTGCATTATATTATGATAGAATCCCTAGAATCATTATCATTGTCCCGAGGTTTGAGAGCCCAAAGAATATGAGGTGAAATGATTGGTTTTGAAAAGGTTTCATGGAAAAAGAATAATTTTAATATTAAATAATACCATATGCTTGATTTGGTCCCTTGATTTCCCAAACTATGTTCCAACTATGTAAGGATTTCTATTTCTCCTAGGAACCTTCCAGGTTTGGATATATTATTTGGTAAACAATTCCCCAACCATACATTCACCAATTTGTTTAGATTCATGGTTTTCTAGGAAATATTTCCTAACTTTATAAAACCATGTGAAAAATGTGATTTTACCACTATCCTTCTCCATAAAAGTCACCAAAAGTCTTAGGTAGAGGCTTGTGGCATCCTTTAACCATGAAACAACTATGAATCCCTGTTAATCCCTCCAAATACCTAAAAAACCAAGTATAACCTACCAGAAACATCAAAAAAAATAATAAGAACAAAAAAACATAAATGAGGGTTGAAAGTAAGGTGTAAGGTACCTGAAAAATTCAAGTCCATTAAAATAGCATTGGAAGGTGATATAGGACCCCACCCATAATCCATCCATAATTTTGGGTTCCATTGGAAATCAATCATTCTAAATTTTATAAAAAACATATGGAAGTAAAATGGGGTTAATTCAAAACATCATAATGAACTATTGAAATAAAAATGGGGTTCATATCCTTTTTAAATGGATTCACCTGAGTAAATAATTCATCATTCGATCAATAATAATTACCAGATAAACCAATGGAAAAAATGAGTATTCAATTATATTCAATAACCTTATATGTAAATACAATTCAATCATAACAATAAATAATATGAAATATATTTCATATATATAATGGTTATATGGTTAAGTTAATAACATCATATATCCAAAAAATTATGCCATATAGGAGAAAAAAAATTCAATAAATGGAAAAAAAATATTGAATATTCACAAAGAAAAGAATTTGAAATAAAATTTATGCGTTGTTGTGGTTGATGGTTAGGTAAGGAAAAGACAGTGATGAATCATATCATTGATAGATAATAAAAATATGTATTCCATTAGGGAAATAAGTTGGATGGTATTATTTGATAAATATACCTAATCAGAAATAAGATATATTATATGATAATTAATTATATTAATATAATTTTTTAGAGTTTTATAAAAATAATTTTTTTAAAAGGGGATATCCTTGATCTTTTGAATGAATTTTTGATGAAACATTTTACATATATTGGAGAAAAATAATTTCATTTTAGAAACCATAAACAAGTGGTAAAATATTTACATAAAAACTTACAAATGTTTTGGAAATATGAGTTCACATGGAAGAAATCATAAAAGGATATTTTATTAAACATTTTTATCATTATTGTAAAAAAACACTATTACATATGCTTTAAAATTTATTTTTCAAATTTTGAAGTGATATATTTTTAAAACATTTACTTATTTTGAAAATTAATCGTCAATTTTAGGTCCCATAAAATAATTAAGTGTCACCAAATAAATGTTTTGTGGAAGATTGAAAAATTTATTTTCAATGAAAGAAAATCATTTAAATATATTTTTAAAATATTTTGTTAACAACCCGCTTCATAAAAAATGTAATAGATTATTATTTTTAATATAGGAAAAAATAATAATTTTCATCAATGAAAATAATGTGTATTATAATTATTATAAAATATAATAACATTTATGGGAAGTAAAATATATAAATGGAAGAAAAGATATTTTTGAATGAATGAGTTTTATTCATTCCAATGTCAAACTTCTATTTAATATGTTATTTCATCAAAGAAAGATGATGTTGAAGAAAAGAAGAAACATATAAAAATAATAATATAATACTACATAGGTGAAATTAAATTTTATGTATAAAATTTTCTTATAATATCATAATCAAATAGATAATATATGACTCAAGGGAAATGAGTTTGACTCGATAAAACTGTTACAGCTCGAATAACATTCAAATAAAAGTTGCTTCAATGATAGAGAGCATGAAATTAAAAATATTATAACATAGTGAAATATATTTCTTTGTTTAGTGAATAAATTATGATTCATATAAAACATATATAAAATAGGATTATAATATAAATGTTTCTAAAGGAAATGAATTTGAGAATACAAACCCTTTCAACTTTTATAATTTTTGGTTTATCCCCCCCCATAAAATAAATAAAACTGAGTTGAAAATTGAATATCATTAAAAATAAGACAATAAAGATACAAAATTTTAATGTGTTAATATCCACACTATTCCAAATATAACAAGGTTTATATTTGAAATAAGTCTCAAGGGGTTAAAACTGAGATAAGAACATGTTACATTGTTTTGGATTGTTTCTGCAGATATGCCTAAATTCTGGAATGTTTAAAATAAGTTTGTTTGAGGCCTCCATATGAACACTATTAATCAATAGTTTATTTAATATATAACGTTTATTATCATATTATACACGTTTATAATATGATTTTTAATGCTTTCATAAAAATTTTATCGTTGTCATCTTATTTTTGTAATTTTAGCAAAATAATATGATATTTTAATAATAAGTTGAATAATTAATAAAATGTTACAGTACATGGTAAAAATAGACAAGACATTATTATTTATTATAAGCTGAAACCAATATAGATTAATAAGTTAAAAATAAATATTGTATTATTTTAATATAATAACAATATTATTTATGTTCTCATTGTCATCCATGATAGTGATTTATGGTATTGTTCAAGAAGGTGGTCTTTCTAACCCAAATACGAACATTCATTATCTAATTGAGTGAGTATGGTTATATAATATTATAATACATATATAATATATTTTTTGTGATATTATCTATATGTTTTCTATTTTTTTAAAATTTTATTTTAAGTGTTTGGGATAAATAACGAAATGAAATATGCTAAATGATAAATGTTACTTCGTATAGGCAGCAATCATTTACTTTTATTTTTATAAAAGGATGGAAAGGAATACATAAAAGATGTTCCAATAATATAATAATAGTTAGGTATAATAGTTTTAATAATTCTTTCTTTTACTACGAATATTATAGGATTTTAAGTGAAATATTAAAAATAAAAGGCTAATAATTAAGTAATACTCACATTGGTATGTTAGACTTTCTCTTGAATGCATCCTTAGAAATTTGGGGAATAGGATAACATGTAGTGGCTAGAGTTTTTAGAATATTAAATGGAATTATGTAATAGAAATATTTTTTCGAGTTTCAATTAAATTTAAAAGGTAATGTGAAACTTTGAAGAGTTGGAAGTGATCATCTTTTATAAGTGAATGAATGGTATCTTTTAAGAACAACCATTATTTTTTTGATAAAGAAATGACACTATTAAATGTTCATTGGTTCAAAAATTGATAAATAATGTATTCTTGGTTGAGAAAAGTTTTATAAAACCTTTAAAAACAATTTTACAACATGTTTTAAACATTTTTCAATCAATTTTACACTTGAATTTTACATTTTACTATTTTGGATTTTACATTGTTAACTAGTTTTTACACTCACAATATTTATTTTATTAAACAATACGAGGTAACAATTATAACCAAATTTAAATATTATTATCCTAAATTTATGGTCTATATATTCTAGTTAAACATGTAAAATATTGAAAAAAACTTTTAAATTAAGACATTTAATATATAGAAAAAATATTTTGTAACAAAAATTGTTTATACCATTATGTGTTCTTAATATTATTTCTTATTTCTTATCAATTTATTAAGAGATAATTTATTTTTAAATAGTTATAAACGTCATATAAAATTAATTATATAAAATAAATCAACATAATTTATTAGATATATGTAAACAATATTAATAAAATAATTCATTGAAATAGCCCTTTCACCATTATCATTTCCATTAACATTAACAACAGTAATAATATTTTTATTCACAAAATTTAAATTCATTTTATCATATAAAATGAAAATTTTTACCATAAATATTAAATCCATTTATTATATTTTATTTTTTCAAGTGACTAATACAAATTTTTAATATATGCAAATATAAATTGATTTTAGAGTAAAGTATTTGTTATGTTTCTAAAATGTTAAAAATTATTTTTATAAATTTAAAATATTATTTTTAAATTATTTATTTTATCTTATAAATAATTATTTTTTTTATGAAAAATTATTTCAAATACACTTAATTCATAAGGGTGTTTGTATTAGAAAAATTTTCATTTTTAATTATTCACCAGAAAATCATGTATTTTAGAAAAAAAATTAACAGCTAACCCTAAGTTAATTTTGACAATGTAAATTGAAAAATGAATTTATTTTTTTAAAATTAAATTTATAAAATATATATATTTAGTTTTTTAAAGTAAAAACACATTAAAAAAAAATATTTTATTGCAAAAATTTCTTTTATGTGTTTTTAATATTATGTCATTTCAATATCTAATTTAAAAATCAATAACATATTATATCATATATTGAAATATCGTATATTATTAAAATAATAGTTTAAAAGTGATGAACATAATTTATTAGAGTAAAATACATAGTATTTTTAAAAAATAGTTATTTAAGTAAAAATATTTTTAATACTGATGATTTATCTTTTAAATATAAGATTTTTTATTTTCTTTATATCGTTTTATTTATTAGAGTCTTTATTATTTTAATATTTTTATTATCAGTAATTATCTAATATATCGCAAAACAGATTTATTTAGTCTTTCATGTGTTTATTTTTTTATGTGACACAAGTTATTATATTTATTATAAAGGAATTAGAATCTTAGACTATCTCATCATAACCCTTTCAAAAAAATTTCGTCCCTAAAATTTTTAATTACTAGTTACTAATTAATGTAAGTGTGAGTATTCAAATCATATTCATCGTTTGGGATTTCAATTATAATATGAACTCTACCTTACTCTCATAGTTTATGTCAAGTTAATTATCTTTCCTCAACTAACATTAATCATTCATAAAATAATATACTATTTTTTGTATAAAACTAAATTCTATATTATGAAAAATATACCTTTTAAAAAACAATTTGAATCTGAAAGAACCTTTAACCATAGAAATATAGTACATTTTTATAAAAATTAACACTATCTTTGACAGAAAAATGTATCTTCCACTAGTTAATAAAGTCTCACACGAGTCAATAAATATCATATTCCAAAAACTGAGATAAAATTTACTAGAACAATCTTGTATCACATTTTCATTAATTTAATTACCAATTCCAAGGATATCAATAATATTTAACTAAATTTTCTCAAAATTAATCATCCTTTTAAAAATATGGGTTATTTATCCCTTAATCACTTATTCTTCAATAGTTATCCCAAAAAATAAAACCTTTCATAAAATCCATTGTCAAGGTTATTGATACTAATTAATACATGTTTACAAAATTTAATAGAAAAAATACTTAAGAAAAATATGTATATTTTTTAAATAACCCAAATACATTTTTTAATATATTAGAATATAATAAATAAATTTTCCTCACTATTGAAAATAGAAAATATCTGAAATATTTAATTTCTATTAAGATATTGGCCGCACTGACTTAGGTATAACTAAGAAACTCGCGTTTTACATCATAATTGGAATATATTAATATTCTCATCAATTTTTGTATGTTCAAATTGTTTGATTATAAGATAGAGTGTTTTAAAGATATTTACTTTTTTTAATTATTTTTCACATTCATGATTCAGTAAAATACTAAAAAATGTAATGATAATTTCAAAAACTTTATTATAAAAATAGAAATCTAAATATGACTTCCCCTATAACAACATTAATTATAAAATATGCTAATTTTTATAAAAACTACATGATCAACACATTATTACCCATAGTCGTTTTATTATTAGTTTCTCTAATATAATTATTCAAAATCATAATCAAATACATCATAATATTTCATTATTGAGATTTTGAATTAGTCATAGCATATTAATTGAATGTTTTATATCAAGTGTCCAATTAGTCCCCTTTGTTGTGTACTGAATGATGATAAAGTTAATATCTTATCCTCACTTTTTAGGGATATTAACCTTAGATACATTGGTTATAGATCCAACACACACTTTTAGTACCTTGACATGGGAATCATTTATTTGTTAACCACAAGATATCAATATTTCCAAAATTATTGGATGTTATCCTATCCATAGAATTATATCATAGACAAATTTATAGGGTTTTAACTATATTTATCTAGTTCTTAAAAAATCCACAAATATAACGAAACACTTGGATACCATCTAAGGACCCCAGACCCCCATTCTGGAGTCCAGTGAAAAAATCACAAGTTTTTACAAATTAACATTTATATCTTTGAGATAATACATGTTAAACATGTAAAAATTTCACATTAGTATTACATATCACAATAATCTCATACAACTAGAAGAACCTTTGGGTTTAGTGTATTTTTAGACAAGTCACATAGGAAACTTATTTTATAAAACTTCTGAGAATTTGTCCATAATAGAATTATACTAGGCTTCCCATATGATACACTCATCATCATAATCTAGAGAAATAAAACATAACAAAGTCATTGTCTTAGATTCTTAGTAAGAGGAACTATAGTAAATAATAATCAAATATAATAGGTGAGAATAAGATGAGAATATGTATATAAAAAGGATACATTATAAATTTATACCTAACAAAGCATAGATTATAAATCATGGAATATAGAAAATGTGTTGAATTAAAATATTCTCTAATCGTTATTCAATAAAAAATATCCATAAGAGCATATCATTCAGATAGCTTATAAATTTTCCACAAACATTAGTAAATTGAACGTTAGAATCATT
Source organism: Viscum album (assembly GCA_963277665.1). Classification (NCBI taxonomy): domain Eukaryota; kingdom Viridiplantae; phylum Streptophyta; class Magnoliopsida; order Santalales; family Viscaceae; genus Viscum; species Viscum album. The sequence goes on from OY728125.1 coordinate 1,610,221,590, forward strand.
TTCCAAACCATTAAATCATATGATAAGAGTGAAACACATCTTTTATTATGTCACACACATTATTGTATGGGACATTAATTTTAAGAGCCACACAATTATTTCCCACTTTTATGAGAAACAAGAATGTACATGCAAATTAATTTTTGATGATATATGAATTTTAAAAAACATTATTAGAGGGTGATATAGAACCCCACTTATTATTCATCTATACTTAAATGGCCTTTAATAAAAAAATATCCATATCATGTTGAACCCAATTAAAGAAAATGAGATCAATTCAAAACTTTATAAATAACCCATGAAAGTGAAATTAGTTTAATATCCTTTTAAAATATATTCAAATTAATAAATATATAACAATTCCATTAATAATTATAACACATTAACCACATGAAAAAATGGGTATTTGTGGCTATTCAATACCTTTCTTGTTAAATTCCCATCAATAAAGACAAAAATTCCTATTTTGTTTTTACAATATATATATAGGTATATGGTAATGTAATAAATTTTACAACTAAATTTATCCAAGGTGTATTTTTGAAAACCCTTCTATAAATGTAAGGAAATATAGAGTGTTCACAAAGAAAATGTGTTAAAAGAAAATTTATTCATATTTATGGTGGTTGATTAGGAAAAACAAAGGCTGTGATAACTCATATCTTTTATCAAAAAGATCATCATATATACCATCCATATAAAAAAGAGGGATATTATATTTTTATTAATATACTAGAAAAAGGATAATATACATAAAAGTATAATTAAATTTATTAATAAAACCTTTTTTATGTTTTAGTAAAATCACTTTAGAAATTAGAAATACCCGTGATCTTTTGATAACATTTTAAAAGAAATATTTTACAAAACTAGCTGGAAATAACTTATTTTTACAAACTAAGAACACAAGGGGATAATTTTTCATATAAAATGAAAATTGTGGTAGATATTTGTGGTCACATGAAATAATACATAAAAGGATATTTTAGAATACATCTTTAATATTATCACAATATGATGATGCCATCAATCTTTTTAAAATCTATTTTCAAAAAGATGAAGTGAAATATTTTTAAAATTTTCCCTTTTTCTAAAATAAACATCCATAATAGATCATTTTAGATTCTAAAATGTTTTCAAAAATATATATGTGTTGGAATACAAATCATTTTATTTGAAATAATTGAAAAATATTTTAAAATATTTTTTAAATATATATATTAAAGACCCATATCATAAACATTGTGTTAGTATTTTTAATTTTAACATAAGTAAATATAATTATTAGGATCATAAAAATTAATCAATATTTTATTTATAAAAAATATAGCATAAATTTGGTGGGAAGGAAAATATAGACTTGGAGAAGAATATCCATTTGAAATAATGGATGTTATTTGTTCCATTGAAATTTTTAAAAAATTATTTTATTAAAGAACTTGATATCAATGAAAATAAGTAGCTCCAAAAAAATAATAGAATATACCATTGATAAAAGGAATTTTAAGTATAAAAGGTTCTTAGAATATCATAATCAAGTAGACAATCTATGACTTAATGAGAAATAATTTTAGTAGAGAAAACATCTATATCTCATGTAACATTTAAATTAGAACCCCTTAAATGAGAGATAGCCTTAAATTGAACTTATAATACAATTAATGAAATATATTTCATGTTATAATTAATAAAATAGGAAAAATATACACCATATTTAAAAAATTAGGTGAATAATAAAAAATTGTCTCAAATAAAGAAATTTGAGACAACAAACCCTTACAACTTATGTAATTTTTGAGTCAAACCCCCATATGTAAAATACAATGAAATTGAACATATAATATCATGAAATATAATATAGGTTTGATATAAAATATTAAATTTTTACTAGTTACACCATTCTTAATAAAATATGGTGTATAATTATACATTTGTCTCAAGGGGTGAAAACTAAGACAAGAAACCCTTACCATGTTCTTGTTTCATTCTACACATGTGAAAAACAACATGGATAATTAAATTAAGACTTTTATATAACATATAAGAACCATATTCATATATATATTTTATTTAATATATACCATTTTTTATCATTCATTGTCTTTTTATATCATTTTTTTGTGTCTGTGAACCTTGAATCAGTTTCGGCTTATTTTGTTAATTTTAGCTATCCGATATGATATCTAATAAATAGTTAAATACATAATATAAATTTTACAGAACCATAAAAAAATAATTATTTTATTATTATCTTATTATAAAAGTAGTATTTTTTCCCATATTAATCTATGATATACTTTTATAGTATTTTTCAAGTTGGTTGTTACACCAACACAAACATGAACACATTGTATATTGGTGCATGAGTTTGGTTAAGGATGTGTATAATATATTATAATAGAATAATAATGATATTATTTATATTTTATTATGTTGCATAATCATATTTTTATTTATTTTAATAAGTAATTAAAATAAATATAAAAAATTAAAAACATTAATTCATGGAGTTGAAATTCCACCGAATGCACGATTAATGTTCTTTAATTTTTATAAGTGGATAGAAATAAATTAATAACAATCGTTCAATTTATATAGTGAAACTTTATTATAATAATGATACTAATGTCATAATATTACTATGGATAGTGTATGTTTTGAGGAGAATGAATAAGAATAAAAGGGTAAGGATTATGTAAAACTAACTTTGGAACCTTGTATACTCAGTTGAATGTCTCCTTTGAATTAAGAGATTAGGATAATGGATGGTTACCATGGAATAGTGGTGATGAAATCTAATTATTTGAGGAAAATAAGTACGCTTTTTATATAAATTTATAAGGCAATATGTAACTTTTATAGGGTGGATGTTATTCACTATTATAAATGAATAAAATGGATCCTTTGTTAATACCAATTATTTTTCAATAATGGAATTACACTATTCAAGAGTTAATGGTTCCAAAAGTTAGAAATGATGGACTTTAGGGTGATTGAATTTTGATAAATCCTCCACTACCCATTTGAATGCAAGTTTTAAATATGTTTCAATTTTTTTGACTCTAGAATTATAAATTTTATCATTTTTGGTTCTTAACTATGTAACATGTTTCACACGAGTAGTTTATATTTTATTAAAAAATATAAGGTAACCATTATAACCAAATTTAGATGTGATAATACTTAATTTAGGATCAATATAGTCTAATTAAATACATAAATGATAGATAATTGTTTTTTAAATTGAAAAATTTAATATATAGAGAAACTATTTTTTAAAAAAAATTATATTTACCATTAAGTGATATTAATATTATTTAGTATTGATTATCAATTTAATGAGTTGTAATATATTTTTATTTATGTATATGAATCACATCATGTTAATTATATAGAATATATATATATCTAATTTATAAGATAAAACTTTCACAACATTGATAAAAATATTCATTGATAATTACCCATTCACTATAACCATGGTTATTAACTTTAATCTCCCTAATCGTACATTTTTTCAAAAAAATAAATTTTTAATTTTTAATTTTTTTTTTAAATATTGATATAAAATAAGAAATTATTATTTTTAGATTTTATTTCTATAATTTTTGATAACTAATTTATAACTTTTGCGAATAGAAATTAATTTTCAGAGTAAAATATTACTTTTATTTTCCAAATGATTAACATGGGGTTTATAAATTTAACATATAATTTTTATATGATTTATTTTACTATATAAATATATATTTTTATATAAAAATGCATTAAAATACTTTTATGTCTAAAATGTTACTGTATTATATAAATTATAATTTTTCGCCATTCACCAAAAAATTAATTATTTTAGTTATATCTAAAAAATTAACCCTGAGATATTTTTCAAATAAAAAATTTAATAATGAAGATATTTTTATCAAATTAAATTTATAATATTTATTTTTTATTTATTAAGGGAAAAAAATATAATGAAAAACTCTTTTTATAAAAAAATTCTATAAAGTGTTTTTAAATATTTTTTCATAACAATATATAATTTAAATAATTTTGACATATTATTTCATTTATTGAAATATAAAATATTTTTATAATAATCATTTTAAAGTGTTATTTTTAATTTATTTGGCTAAATTTCACAATAGTTTTAAAAAATTAGTTTTTAAAAAAATAAATAACCTTTTTAATATTAATTATTAAACTTCCAAATATATGCATTTAAAATTTATTAAAATGTTTTTATTTACTGTAGGTATTATTATTATATTTGTTTTTTCTAATAATAATCATCTAATATAACATGATAGGTTTTATTCTATTATTGTGTGTGCTACATGTTATCCAAGACAGTATTAATTTTAAAGGATCCAAAATCTCAGGTCTTTTCACTCATGTGGTGAACATATCAATGTGACATCTCACATTGAACAATGAACCATCTACGGTGAAGAACATTTAATAAAGGATTTCTTCATGGATTTAATATTATGAAAAAATTGAGTATTTCAACATTTGAATGAAAAATGTGATTTATTGGATACTCACATATGTGTGATCCAATTCTAAAGTGATTTAGATAATCAAAATAATCTTATCGAGGAGCACTTAATTATTTTCAGTTTATAGAGTATTTAGATTTCATCCTGAGAATAGTTGTATAAATGGAGGAAAATTGAGTCTGTTCAAATATTTATACCAATAGTTTGCTATATTGGATTTTGGTACATTGGAACATTGTATTTTTATAATCCATATTCTGGCATTATTAATTGTGCACCAAGTAAAAATGTTGTGTCTTGTGCATGATTCAAATTTTTTATTTATATATTAATATGAGAAGAATAAAGAAGTTTGTTTTTTAATTATGAAACGTAATCAAAGGGGAGGTTTTTAAATTTTCATACCCTGATTCACCTGAAAATTTTATTTAACATTGTGGATCCAGCAAAAAAGAAAAATGTCCATAGAAGAATACAAGGTTAGGAATTTTTTCTACATAAATGGGAGAATTGTGAAAACTCTTATATTTATGGAATAACAAGTATGAGGATCATTACAGAATATTGGAAAGTGAATACTCTCATATTATGTTTCCAACTAAAATATAATAAAATAAACATTAGTAGTTAGTCCAACCTATCTTTTATAGATTTAATAAGCTATAAATATAGGTTGTAACAACCATCGAAAATCATGATCAACCATTTGGTAACTTCACATGTCTATAGTAGCCAACGTCAACAAAACCCAAAAAAATGGTATGCTATTTACTACACCATTTGATAATAATAGACCAATTTTTATAATCCATCATATTTAAATAAACATCTATTTAACACATAAGAATACTGAAGATTGTTATTGTCACTTCCCTTACAATACTTACGAAAACTACCATAGTTTGAACTTTTATTGAGTTAAATTATGTGACATGAAGAAGCATAATATTCCCAACACCTACACCCATACTTTGGGTTTATGTAGACATCATTTTATCTAATTTAGGTAGTGATAAATGAGATATTTCATACAGTGATACTTCTTGAAACATTCATTATTTTTCATAGTTTAGAATTAGTGGTGTCCATAATCTACCTCAACTGTTGGAGCACATCATGGCTGTCCTCTCCTCTCGAAGACTATGTTTCTGTCCCAGAAATTCTTGGGAACCTATCTATTGCTGAACTAAATGATAATGCAGGTGCACTTAATCTTATTCCTGATAACCTTCGGCTTGAAATCACTTATTAAAAATATGTGGATATTGACATTCTAATTTGGAAGCCTCCTTTTACTGGTTGTTTCTCTGCTCGGGACTGTTATAATATGCAGGTTGGAGTGAAATATTATTTTCCCGAATGGCTTAAAGGATTAAGGAGACCATTTATACCACCCATCAACCTGCTTCATATATGGAGAATCTGGCAGAACAGACTGCCACTCTAATGTGCGCTACAACGGAAAGGTTTCAGTCTTACATCAGTATGTCAGTTCTGTTTCAACAGCAATGAAACACTTTCACATATTTTCATACATTTTCACTTCTCTTCTCGGTTATGGGAGTTTGTGCAGTCGGTTTTTCAATGCTCCCTCGATATTTGCTCTATGGATTCACTGTTTACCTCGGCTTTCAAACCTGTTTTTTGTGATCAAGTGAATTCTCTATTCCTCTCTGCTATTGTTTCAGTATTCTATTTTATCTGGAAATCTCTAAATAGTACTGTGTTTAATAATACCAAGCCTTCTTTTAGAGATGGTGTTCTGTTTATGAATCGAAGTATCAAACATGCTTCAACAATACAAACCGGTTCCATGCACAATGATGTATCTGACTTTGTACTTTTGAGAGCTCTTGGTGTTCGTGGCAGGGAACGGAAGCCTCATATGGTCAAGTTTATCTGATGGATTCCACCTATCTTTGATTGGCCGAAGGTGAATGTTGAGGGGGAGGCCTCTGGTGCACCAGGTCCTAATGGTTGTGGAGGGGTCTTCAGAACTCATCGAGGCTTCATTAAAGGCTGCTTCTTCCATTACGTTGGATATGCGCATGCAATTGAGGCAGAACATTGGGCGATGATTAAAGCAATCAGGTATGTTGTTCATTATGGTTGGCATAGAGTTTGTCTAGAGTCGGATTCCTATGTTTCTGTGAATATTTTTAAATACCTATCCCAGAATGTTCCCTGGAGAATGATGTCTTCATGGATTTCTTGCCTTAAGTTTGTTGAACAACTAAGCTTGGATGTCTCTCATGTCTATCGGGAAGCAAGCCAAGTTTCAGATGCTCCTTCTAAAATGGCCATTATGGAAGCTAGCTCCAATTGGTCCTTCACCTTACCCCCCCCCCATATTGTGATGATTTTGTCTGCAGTGATATTGATGGTCTTTTACATACTCAGCTTTGTAAGAATCTTTGTTTTTGAGTTGCTTTGTACTGTTTACTTTTTGTTATAATAATTTGTTGGGAGTAGGCTTTTTCCTATCTCTCGAACCTTCTGGCTATATTTGTAATGATTACTATGTATATATTATTTTTAGTTACTTTAATTTCATTTTTTAATTTATGTTTTATAATATAGTTTTTATTCATCGTTATGCTCTGTTTGTCCAATGTTTATTATTCATATCTTCTTATTAATGTCCATGAATGTTCATGATATGGGTAACACATTCTTGATTTTATGAGGATTCTATATTGTTTATTATGGGAATTTGAGTGAAACCCCATTCTTGCAGGATTTATTTTATACCCTCAGTGCTTTTCATTAACCTATCATGATCAGTAAAGTTCTTTGAAAGATGTTGTGAGCTACCTCGGGTGACGTGTCGGGTTAACATGAGCTAGTTTACTATATCATGTGTAAAACTGATTATGTATATTATAAACACAAACAATATTTGTGATTTAATAATTTAAAATATTTAATTAAACAACAGTTATTTATTTAAATAAATATTTTACTATTATAATATACATATTTATTTTTTAAACATGAGAAAATAATAATGTTCTAATGAATGTTGGGCATGGTCTTAGAGTAATTGGATTATAATCCCTAATACATGTGATAAATTATCATACCAAGCTAAAGAGGTCATTTAGGCACCTCCTTTGTCCCATTTAATACATTTTTATGCTCATTAATGCTCTTCCTAAGGTGGTTTGGGACATCAACCAGTTTTGGAGTCAATTTAATGAACCGGAGTCATTTAGAGGATATTTATTACTAAAACTTGGGTTTAAAAGTGATTAGATTAATTAGATGATATTTAATGTTCTTCTCCCTATAATTTGAATGGAGCTAGGTGTAGTCTACATCCCATTGAGATAGATAAAATAGGCTTTTATAGTTCCCAAGTTTCCCTCTTCTGGGTGAGGTCACTCAAGTTTTTATTATACTAGATATTTCTCTATTTTTTATCTTATTCAAGAGGTTATATATAGTCTTTATCATCGTTTCCTCTATCCTTTTATATAGAAGAGTGACTAGAATCGTATGGATAGGAAGATTATCCCCCAATGATTTGATAATCAGTATTATTGATTGATATAGAAAGAGACATGAATTATTCAATTCAAGTTTATTCTAAATTTAATATCCTATTTAAAAAGTATTTTTTAATGTTTTAATGTGTTTTAATCTAATATTTATATTCTTCGTTGGTTTTATTATAACCTCCATTATATACCATGGTATGTAACATCATCAAAACTATTATGTCATTTTCGAGACACACTCATTAAATGAAAAATATATATTCTAAATGCTTTAATGACGTATAGTCCATTGATGTATTTTTTTAATTAAAATTTATTTAAGATTCACATGAAGCATTGATAAAACATTTTATCAACTGATGAGAATTCCATAATCTGTAAAAAAGACATATTTATGGGTGAGTATCATATTTTATAATTTTTCATCAGGGAATTTTAATCAAATTACACCCACTAAAAATGATGATCCCATATATCATGTCTATTATTGATCCAATATCCATGTTACATTCATATTGAGTATTCCATAGGGTTCCTCTCACAAATATATTTATTTATATACATAAATATTCTAATCATATCAAATATGAATATGGGATTTTTGAGTGGAAAACTCTTTTAATCATCTAATATATGGATAAAAACTCAACGGTATTCCTCATATACCCAAACTTCTTAGGTTTCACAGCTAAGTCTCACCTAAAAATCATAGTCAGATTTGGTAACCTAACTCTATGGGTGATTCATTTCCACCGTTCATTTAATAAGAACAATCATGGGTACTCTGTTTGAGAAAAACCTATCTAGTTATATGATCATGGTTTGGATCCCCATAGGAATGGAAACTAGTGTCTGTGAATCATGTGTAACACCCTAACCAAAACCACTAGTTCTTATTTAGAGTCTCTGATGACCTCATGATAACCACCCCATATGTGAGAGGCTTCCAACTAGTAGTGAGGGTCTAATTCCATCAGTGCGGAGACTATAACCTCAGTATCATTTGATGACACAAATAATAATAAACAATATATTAGAAATAATTAGATTAGTTTTGCAGAAACTGAAAGGATGACATACATGTTATAAAATAAAGCTTTCCCCCAAAGTGTTATGCATGTAAATTGTATCGGGGGAATATAAATAAATAAACAAACTTCAGAAGGGTACTTTGGAGTTTGTCCCATTATTTTATAGCTATATGCTCCACTACTCAACTATCCACTATAGAACCCATTCCCTTCAAGAAATATCTATATATGAAATCTAAAATGACATTGAAATTATTGACTAGGGTGTGAGTACAAGGACTCATTAGGGCACTAATTTTTTTCCTCAACCAAGTATGATCAAGCATAACATGTGTATTCCATAATAAGAATAAGTATATAAAAAGCATAAAATCCATATCCACAACAGATAATTAATGCTCTAGCGAGGACTCCATAAAACCATTGATGTTACATTATTTGGATCCATTCCATTTGGATAATGAGATGTGTCGATAGTAATAAAACTGGCCACAATCTAGTGAATCTGGAGCTTGGATACCACATGGTTTCATGAATACATGCTACTCAACTTCATGTAGCCACCAAGTGTATCATACTACCTGAAGTCTTCTAATTATCCACATGGATACCTTGAGTGGATGGATATTTATTTATACCAATATAAATTGAGATCCTCAACCACATAATCAAATTGATTTACTCATAGATCTACATTAACTTTAGGTCCCTTGTTTCCACTGTCGAAATTCATGCACACCCCCCCCCCCCTTAAGTGATACCCATCTCACTGTAGCCCACCTATCTCAATTACCAATCACAACCTCAAATGAAATGGTAACACACATCATAGGTTAAATCATGATAACTCACATGAAATCATGAGGGAAATATTATCACCATGTGAACATGTGAATCAAATGAAAAATAGAAGAATACTACTATTTTAACAAGTCTTGTGGAATCAAAATCACAATTGGCTCATAGGATACATAGTTATCCACATGTGAACACAATCATCCATGGTCAAAAATTATGCCAAAAAATCACTACATGGAAACCAATGTAAATGATGTCCCATTAAGGAGAAGAACATCCTACATCACAGGTTTCAAACATTAATGTTAGGGTCTTTTGATGATGTTTTCACTCGAACCATTCCTGTAAACAAAATGGAAAAAGGTCAAATGCTAAGGACTCTTAGAACTGGTTAAAATATGGCATTTAATGACTTATAGAGTAAGGGAATATAGAAAAAGGGGTATAACCAAACATACTCAACATCGAGCATATTTAAAAGTAATCTTCAAGATCAGACCAATAAGGTAGGATTAGTGTTATAGATAAATAGAGGTTCTCCACGGTATAAGGAAGGCGTTGTGACATAGTGATGTGATGGGAAAAGCGAAAACGAATTAGGGTGAATCACTTTGGAATAGGGGCAGACTAGAATAATTCTACCACTAGATAGGAGCCCACCGCCAAGGTGAAAAGGTGAACAGGAAGAACCTACCATGACAAAGGGAAATGATGATGTCATAATAGATTGTTTCGTGCCAAAACTGTTGTTGTAATAAGGATTGTTACGGTGCTTTCATGCACTCTGAGAAGAATAATACAACAATGACGGATGTTATTTGGTGTATAAATGGATATGTAATTATCTTTTGGGGTGTAAAGTTGTTTTTATAGGGGGAGTTACTTATGTAACCCTTTAGTGTCCTCCTGGAACTCTATCGATGAACTCAGTGACAGAAGGTATTATAAACCCTTTCATTTCACATTATATGCGAGAAGAACTTGTTAAAACCAATTATAAAACTAAAATAAGTCCCCTCATAAATTCCCAAATTGTTTCACTCAATTAAAATTATAAAAGCATTTTCTTGGATGCTTCACCATCCAAATTCAAAAATCATTACCTATATTCTTAACTAACATAGAAAGATTATACAACATGGTCCAGGACACCATAGTGCTTCCATCATAAACTAGACTCCATGGTGAAATGTAAAACATAGCCTCGTCTGATCAGTACTACCATGGTGCCACCACCTATTCTATGATGCATCTTTCTACACTCTGGTGTGGTCACAAGGACTATGGTGAGACCACCCATGTTTTTTCAGCAGGTATTCCTAAACACCCCTAAGCCTCTGAAAACATCCTGAAGCCCTTAATACATTATAAACACTTGTTCTAACACAAATAAAATACAGAAAATAATGTAAATAATCCTTTTATTTAATAAACAAAAGATTCAAGGTGTTATAATTCTTCATATTCATAGTCTTCTTATCCCCAAGAAGTATCCTAAGTGGTCTTGTTTGAATAGATCAGGTCCCTAAGATTGAATGTCATCCTCTCACTCCCTATTTTCTTCTTGGATCCACCCATTATAACACCAAATTAGGAATGTGGTTCCATCTTAACATTAAATTATTTCTTTCTCTAGTCTGTAATCATCTTTTGATACTGCTCATAAGATGCATCAGACTCTAGATCAATATACCCTTAATCAATAACCTCTTCAAAGTTATTTATGTACCTATTAAGTTGTTAAATAAGTGAATAATTTATTATACCTCAATAATGAGAACAATGATCTACATAATACATCCATCTCCCAATACACATGTAGACCGTAAAGTGTCCTAAAAAACATAGTACTTTCTTTCCTTACATCCCGAGATATCAGTGACCTAGCTAATGAGTCACTCCCAATAAAACCATATCACCAACCGTGGACTCCAAATGTAACCCCTATGGTCGACATATGATATCTTACAACATTGAGTGGTAATAAATCTCTTCCAAAATAAATTCTCTCTCTTAGGGGTCTCATGAACCAAAGTGGACCCACTACTATTTTTTCTTCTTCCTCGTGCCAACAGAGAGTTGAACAAAACAACCCCACATACAAATCTTCATAATATTCCACATTAATAAAATCCTAATAAATGTTATTATGTGTGCTCTCAAATAATGATAGATAATCATCCCATTATCCACTAACTTCTAGGATACAATCTTGAATCATATCTTCCAATATGAATATAGTACACTTAGACTATCCATAAATATGACAATGTTACATTGTGCTCAATCATGGTTGAGTCTGAAGGTCCTTCTTCAATACTTACCAAACACATGATGTAAATTAAGATTTTTTGGTAGGAAAAAATTATCAATGGTAGTCAATGGAAGTTTATGATCTCAAAAAAGTATATCTTTCCTATATCATCCACTAACTATGTCTCTTAGATTGGTAAAAAGTGTTCAACATTATTCAAACAATAAAAAATAACCTTGAACACATCACCACTCCTCAGGGTCTTGGGTAAACCCATCCAAATTTCAATCATGACAACTACCCAGTTCAACATGGGAACTGCAAGTGGAAAATGAAATCCATTAGGATATTGGTTCTCAGCATTCACCCAGTAATTGTTAATCCATCGAGAGATGAACCCAGCAATGTCCCTCTTAATAATAATACACCATAACTATCACCCAAATTCATGGTACATCATCATTGATCAAAGATTCTCTATCCATCTAGATGAATTGAAATCCTTTATCAACACCCCTCTAATGAAAATAGGGACCCCTAATCTCCCATGAACCATGATCACGTCATCATCATACAAACACCACCAAGGTATTGGATCATCATTAGCTAAATTTTCCCTCACCACATCACACTGTATGTCTATCTCGTTTCCATACTTCACCCCATCCACAAGAGATGATTTAACCACCATGGAATCACATTTCATAGAACCCTATTCCACTAAAGTATCCACTATTCAGACACTCAATAAGCTCATCAAGAACCACTGTTCCTTTGAATTACTCTCATTATGATCCTTCTCAACTTGTGTCTTATACCTATGAGAATATGCAATGATGTTTCCTTACCTAGGTGTATACATTTTCTCATAGTGGAACATCTTAAAATACTAAACAAAGAACCTCTACCTTGGATTCAGATTACTCTCTGTGTAGATATAGTAAAGTATCTTATACCCTATTTATACAACAAATATCTCACTTGATATATAGTTTCTCTAACACTTTAGTGTGTGAACCACCGATTCTAGATCCATGTGATGTATTAGGTATTTTTAATTAGAGGGACATAGGTAAAAATACCCATTTGGTAATACCTTCTATCACTACATCAAAACCACTATCAAACCAATTTTAGATGCATCATAGTATACTACATAAAAATCTAAAGCTCAGGGAGTGTCAGTAATGGATCTTTCATTAACCTTATCTCTAGATAAAGGAATACTTCTTCACAGAGTTCCAATAATCGAAACGTCACTGGTTTCTTCATCAGCACTATCAAGGGTGCTGATAGTGAGGTGATTTTCGGGATAAATAATCAGTAATAACCTACTAAACCATGAAATATCATTATCTCAACATGTCTTTAGGATATTTCTAGGACACCATTTCCTATAATTTATTTAACTTATGGATTTTTCTATCTTAGACTCCACATACCCTAAGAATCATACCTCATATATCTAGAAGATGCACTTTGAAAAAATTTCATAATGATGATCTTTTCAAAAGATACACAACACTATATCAAGGTTCTTTCCATCCTTCATTGATGTCAGTTATTATATGAGGATGTCATTGTTGAATTCCAATATGAATGAGTCCTTGTATGGGTGAAAGATAATGTTCATGATGATAATGACTACTACCAATAAATTTTTCAAAATTAATGGAATAATCAAGAACTCATATAATGAATTTCTACTCCAAAAAGCTTTCTTCAGAATGTAATCCCATCTGACTCACATCTAGTGATATCTTGACAAATGATATATCATGGAGAACCATCTGGATCCCCATTACTGAACAAAAAGATCACCAATCCTTTCCAATGGATATTTGATCTTCAGTATCACCTAGTTCAACATTATGTAATTGAACCAGATCCAAAGACTACTAGCCACCTTGTTGAAAACAAATAGGTATTCCCCCACAGTGAATTGTCTGGCCTGATAAATACCTTCTAGTCTAAGTCATTGAAATGAACCATTAGATGATTATGCCTAGTCGGTTCCATATAATACATGGGTATCATAATAAATTTTTATTGTTGTTTTTATCTCAATATCAATTTCAACTATTGTATCAGGATAATTTTTAGAAACATTATCTGGAAAATATTATTTATAGAGCTGCATGACTAGAGGAAATATTGAGAGGGCTGTGGATGATCCTACTGAAGGAGCCAAGGGAGCTATTTGTGTTGTGATTGTCCCAATATTACTCAAGTCCTCTCTATATCTTCAATATCAGAGTTCCAACTCTCTAGTTGTCACATATCTACCTCCATTCAACAATGTAAAAGAATCCCATCAATATTTTAAATAAATGTGTGATCAGAAGCAGGATTACCATTCATGGCCAAGAATCATATTGAAGGTCATCATTTCTAGAATCATTAAGTCCCATAGATGACTGTATCCTACAATTACTATAATAAAATAAGCAATTTGTTTTATATTATCCACTCTTATGCCCAAATATTATATCAAGAGATTTGAGTTTGGAGGATAACTTGACCAACATATCAAGTATATCTACCACTTATAAAGAAATGAAACAATATGAACCACCAATATAAAAAAAATTAGTTTATAATGTGGACATGATAAAAAACATACCACTAATAGTATATTATACCTCTGCACCATATTCTAGATTTCAATAATAAATTTACACATGAACTATCTCGGCTTTAATATTATACCCCTAAGGTACATGGTTATTCTAATCGACTAATGAGAACCCTAACAGGCTCTTCGGATCCTTGGTTGTGTCTACCTCAATCTCATACTTAAATATTTGACACACAAATTCTAACGATTTCATGTATTTTATCACATAAAATAGTGGATCCAAAGTACAGATAATACCCTACTACAATGATTAATTTCTCATAGATAAAGAACTGTGGGTAAGATCTAATAAATTATGAAGACGAAATAATTTTATCCTCATGAATATGTATACACTATCACACATCTATATTTTTCTTCTTCAAGTAATAAGATGTTGTTATAATGTAATTATTGGGTTGTCCTCCTGGTTGAGTACTAAAGGTAAAGTGAAGACCATCTTCTGGTCCTTACTCCCTGATCTTCATGATGTTCAGGGATTTTATAGAACATATGGGTATGAATCTTGGCCAAACATCCCAACCTACTGCCTAATATCTACTCTATGTACTTTCTCAAACATCCTAGACTTCACAACATCATTGTTATCTAGTACTAGATTAATACATAAAACCATGGTAAAATATTTGAATTAGTTATATACTATCATGAATCCATCAGAAATCTCCGTGAAATCCTGTACTCGATCATGTATCAACATGTTAGGTAATAACTCTCACTAAAAATTTCCTTAAAGGCCTCCCATCTAATTCCCTCTCATCCTATACCTTGAGCTATTACTCCCCCCAACACCAATTTGTTTTTTTAGCAAGAATGCTACTAGATTAACCTTTTTTTTATCAGTGTCTCAAAAGTCCAAATATTATCCAAATGATGTTCATATAGTCATTGGCATCATCTTTTACACCAGGTACCTAAATGGATGGAGGATGCTAGAGATTTAAATCCCTGGCGTAATCAACCATGGACCTAGGAGCTGTCTTGAATGGACCTACTACCCATACAATAGGGTAAAATGAGAATTTTTTTGGAGATCCCTACTGAGATAGCGGTTCCACCAAATATCTAAGAGGCTGAATCTTTAATAACAAAAGAGAAATTAATAATATAAACTTATCCTAATATTATATGGGGTCACACAAAGATCTTTCTTGGTGTTCATCCTCTAACCCATTGTATAACCCTCCTAGAAAGAACCCTTCTATTTTATCCTTGATGTTAAACACAATAATATATATATAGTAACATAAGAACATGAATAGTTCAACTAATTAGTTCCAATAAAGATATCTTACAATAGCATGGAAATCATAGAAATATCACAAAATCAGTAAAACTATCCCATACACATAGTAAAATCATGGAATTTAATTTATGAACTTTTACATTTAACAAAAATGGGATATATATGGAATGCGGACCAGCGTGCCTAATAATAATGCATGAATTAACATGATACACATTTATCATATATCCACATCATGTAAATCACTTAAGGTGGTTTTAATGAACATTAATAGAAAAAAAATTTGTTTACCGTTTTATGGAATCTTGATAGTCCAGTATAGAGTGCTATCCAGGCTCTATCATAGATCCCCTTCTCAAGTCCCAACTGACTTATCTCATATATACCCTTTACCAAATCAAGGAAAATAAAGTAACACGTTATTGATTCATGTTTCTCTGATACCATTTTGTAACCCCACAACCCAAACCCACTAGTCTGAGCGAGAGTGTCCAATGAAATAATATGTGTCACCCCATATGAAGGTGACATCCAACTAGAAGTGAGCGAATAAGTCCATCAATGGAGATATAATAGCATAATTAGTATATTTTCAAACAAATAGTAATAAATAATATAATAAAAATATTTATAGTAATCATGTGGAAACTAAAAGGATGATATACATGTAATGAAATAAATGTATATCCCAATGTGGTAAGACTACCTAACACATAAAAAATTAATAAGAAATAAATAAATAAAAATTAGTGAGGCCCTCTAATATCTATCTTGATCATCTATTGCTTTGTGATTTTCTGCTCAACCATCCCCCATAAGGCTTTTCCCTCCAAAAAATATCAATCAATGAAATATATATGTGCACGAAGATTCACGAGTATGGTGTGAGTATACAGACTTTGTAAGAAACCACAAATGCTTCCTAAAAATGGTGTGATCAATTATTACAACATTATTCAATAATAAGAATAAATTTGTAATGATCATAAACACCAAATCCAAATTTGAGCTGTCATGCACTGAAAAAGACTTCACAAACATCTGACCTTACATTCTTTTTCTCTATGTTATAAGGTTAATGAGAGGTTTAAATAGTAATCCAAATATGCATAAGCTAGTGAATCAAGATCCTGAGTACCTCATGGTTTCATGCATACTTTCTATCCAATGTTATGTAGCCATATAGGGTGCCATGCTACTCAGTGTCTTTTGGTTATCCACTAGGATACGTCCAATGCATGGAACATGATGTATACATGTATACCTTGAGTGAATCCATAGAACAATGAATGTTTTATCCTTGTAGTAATAATAAATACATAAGTCCCTCATCACCATCTACCCATGTCAATAAAATTCTTCCTCTAAGGGATGAATAACACACAATGTCCATATATCTCAGTTACCAAACAAAACTTCTAGAGAAATGGTAACACACATCAAATCATAAATCATTATTATAGACATGAAATAATGAGATAGGTATATAACCAAGTCAATATGTAAATAAAACATAAAATATGGTTTGAAATCCCATTCTCGATAAACTCATAATTAACCACACCCAGTTGGACACATAGCCTTAAGCACTCCATACTATACACTAGAGGCTTCCGATTAGTTGTGAGGGTCTATGATGGTATGTTGGGGGAACTATACACTCATGTTCAGAGAGTAGATAATCAATATAAAAAAATATTGAGTATAATATATATATAAATTATAACTAAATATGGAAGAAAAATTCATCTAGATATAAAAAACAAGTTGATACAAAACCAACATCATATATGAAATAAAATCATGTCAGTATCCTATAAAACAATGGGAATACATGGATGTAGAGTAGTAGGAATATACAACATGTTATACACATGTTAAAAAGTTAAAATTATATAGATAATATCATCTCATGAAAAAATCCCATTCCTCTTCTCTTGTCCTCCATTCAAGTATAGAAAATCAAGCTTCTCTGGCTGAACCATTTCCCTTGTCCCTTCTAACAATAAACAAGTATATTCAGGAACTAAAAGGTATCCCAAAAAAGTAGTTAGATATTCTTTAGCAACCACCCCTAATGACATATAGATTAATCCAACTATAGTATATAAAATGGAAGTGTGCAGATATAATAATATAAAGCATAAATGTAAACATTAAAGGAGTCAGCTCTACATCTTAAAGAACAACAGGTTTACACTATCTACATTAGCAAAAGTCACAAAACCTATAAACATGTGTCACTATATATATATATATTGGTGTGTACATATATATATATACAATTTATGTAATAACTTATATATATCTACTTCTAGAAACGTTGACCTAGATAGGACTTGAGGTGTAACTCAAGAATCCATGCATAGTCACTAGATTCTCATAGAGTAATAAGGGGTTTCATTACAAAGTATCACATTTCATAAGAGATTCCATGCTCAAGAATCACATTTTATAATGGGATCGATACCATATTTCCATATTTCTTAAGGGATTCCATGAGCAAGTATCACATTTCATAAAGAATTCTATGCCCAATAATCACATTTCATACAACATTTTGGGCTTTAGTATCATTAATAATAAGGCAATACATGATTATATATCACATTATAATAATAATAATAATATAACTTTACTATAAACTAAGGGACTATTTCCAACCATTATACAATTCATTTAATTAAAGGAATAATTTACAATTTACAAAAGAGCCACATGATGTGGTCATACCAATCACATTACTTTTAATTAAAATATCCATTAAATTAGGAGGAAACCCAACACCACATATAAGGTAGTTTGGAAACTTTAAAATTTAGATGTCTGGGGAAATTGATAAAAAAACTAAAAGGTGTGGAAATATTTGATTTGAGACACCTCTAAAAAATTTATGATGTTATCCATGAATTCCTCAAACTAGGTGAACAATTTAAATAAGGAAGAATTTATATTATTAATCAAATCAGAAATACAATAATGAGGAAAAAAAATCATCTTTTAAAACAACACAACCTTGATGAAACATTACTAGTCCACCGACCTTAAGGTGGAATAAAACACTTCATCTTGTATCTACATTAGATTTAATGTATAATAGGAGAAATCAATGAATGATAAAAATGATATGAACATAGAAAAAATTTATCTCTCCTAGAAAATATCACTCTTGAGTGTGAGATAAATGATTAAAGGAAGGATAATGATTGAAGAGACTACCATTTTTTGTCAAGTGCAACTGACGGTGGCTAATTCTAAGTTTAGATGAGGAACCTAGTCTAAATCCAAACATTGATAGGGAAAAGATAATCCAATGGAGGGAGGATGCTATTTTGTGATTTGGGATGGAAAATAGGTGATTTATGTTATAAATTAAAATAGGAAAATGGAAATTTTACCATTATTTAAATGGGATCATGGTTTGGACACAACATTTGGGGAAACTGTGCACCAACAGTACACACTAACTACCTAAATGGCACTAAGTATGTAGGATAGGTTCATGGTTTGGCGAAACAATTCATAGCTTTTATAACCTTATACAGATTATCTATTGAAATTTCATGGTTATCCTAAACCATGTGGGATCAGGAATATATTTTATAAAAACTGTGAGCCCACGTGTTTTCTCTAAAAATAGAGGCTCTATGCCCTAAATAATCCCTATACACTCCTGAAACGTCCCTCATTATTTTGGGAACATTAATATAGATTAAAAACATTGATTACATGTAAATTTAAAGGATCTATACCTCACGATAAAATATAAGATCCTAAAATATCCCATCATTAAAATAAATCATCCTTGATTTCACCCTTTAATGGATTATAATTAATTATGTGACAAGATCCAGACACTAAGAACGTACATTAGTAGATCACTCCCAAGTCATATCCTTTACATGGCTATGTTGTCATAACTCCAATAATATAGGAGCTGACCTGCATCAAATATCTTTCATGCTTCATCCAAAGATACAAATAAGGTGATCCTCAAAAGAAGTATCATCATCTAACTCAACATCATCATGATGAAGAATATGATAAAGCTCAGAACTATTACAACAATAATTTGTGACATGAGAGATGTATTTCATGGCCTATTACCTCTAAAGTACCTACAACCAATTGGATACCATCCCAAATCTCCAATACATCCAAAGGACGGAAAAATCAGGGCTCTATTTTCCCTTTTTTTGAATAAATCTATAACCTGGTCTAGGAATAACTCATAAAAAGACTTTATTCCCATCCTAAAATGTTAGAGTGTGTCGAAAATGATCGACAAAAGTCTTCTTCCAATATTGATATGTAGCCACATTATTTTGATAAAATGTACCTACTATGAAGTCTCTTATATGATACAGGGTCCCAATACCACTAACTCTCCAATATCTAACCATTACATGGATAAATGGAATAACCTACCATATAAAGCACCATAAAGAGCCAATTTTATAGTATCTTGGAAGTTTATATTGCAGTAAATTTCACAGGTAGGTTAGTGTTTCTCTCATGAAACTAAAAAACCAAATACACATGTTTAGAATATGTCCCCTAATATATGAATCATTTTCTTGGATTCTACATCAGTCTATGGGTGATAGGTTATACTTAAGATTACCTATTAACCAGGTGACTTATGTAACCCTTTCTAGAACTGAGATTTGAACCGTTAATCTCTCTCTAATATGAAGGTATGTTGAACTACATGAATGAATATAATCTCCCAAACATATATATTTCTATGATCATCCACTAAAAAGGTAGCTCGGATAGGTAAATTATATGAACCTTTTAAACATGTCGATAATCACCCATACCATGTCACTTCCTCAAGGGGATCACGATAATCTAGTCATAAGATCCATCATGACATCATCCCATTTCTACTATGAATTGGAAAGACATAGAAATTTTTTACTTTCCAATAGTTCTCGGCCTTCAATTCGGAAAGGTGGAACACTATGAAATGAAACTGATGATCTCCCTTCTCATCCATGGACACCAATACTAGCGGCGTAGGTCATGGTACACCTTGTTAATATAGGGAAATTTTGGCAATGTATAGGCCTGAGATTCTCACATAAATTCTTATCAAAACATTAAAGATTCATAGACCCGTATATAAATGTGAAAGACCTAATCCCAATAAAGAATCCAACCAGGTGGTGGGTCCTCTCTTGAAATTCTCTCCCACAGAACCATGCCCTTAGGTATAGAAAGATTCCTAATATTCACTCTATCTAGACGTGGAGAGTTAACTTCTGAATCTATAAGGGTATGCTACATGTGATGTTCTGGGACTTCTTAGTGCTTGTTAGAATAAAATCCATCTATGGTCATTCACTACCATTCTCTTAAACTACCTATGTCTAAATTATTTGACTTAGGTAATTTTCAATGGAATTTTCCCTACCATACATACAAGTAACCTCAAATTCAAATTAATGTAGGTATTTAACCTACCTTATCTACTTAATATTCGAGTCACATTATATAAATATATAGTTGGGGGTTTTGTGGCCGGCGTACAGAAACAAATTCTCACTTAATATGTAATTCCTCCTACAATGAAAGTCATGAACTATAACAGCTCATTAATGATCATGTGTCAGGTAACTATGATCTTGTGGCACTAAATATTGATAAACATAAGTTACAACTCAACGTCTCTATATTAGAAGTATCCTAGACCAATTCTATATTCATCACCATAAAATTTAAAACATATTCCTTACTCTGGAAAAATTAGGGTCAATGATAATGTCAATATTCTATTAATATACTAAATGAATATTTTTTAGGCTTCACACCATCAAAACATTACAAATTTTTAGTTAATATTGTAATAGGAACTTCTAGGAATGATAATTCCTGAATAAAACACCCATAATAACTAGACATCCCTAAGAAAATCCATATTAAAAATATGTTCTTGGAATGATCATTGGAAAATATATATCTCTCCTTATTTGTGTCAATATATACTAATTCCTCTAAGATGATGTATTCTAGGAAGTAGGCCATGTTTATAAAAATGATTCATTTTGTAATATTTTCATACAGATGGTTCTCTCTTAGGTTATTTAGTAGGATATCATGGTGTATGGCCTGGTAGTTCCAAGTAGGAATATACAATAAGATTTTATCCATGAAGATTGCCACAAATAAATCTATATATGGGTGGAAAACTAGATTCATTAGATACATGAATGTACTAGCATGTTCCTGAGACCGAACAACATCAATAGATACTCATACAATCCATTTCTTCTATGGAATTCTATAAATGATATGTCTAATGGTCTAACATGCACCAAATGGTAGCCTGACCTCAATTTGATCTTGAAGAAAACCCTATCTACTCATATTTGGTTGTATAGGTCATTAATATGAGTTAAATAATACTTTTTATTAACCATAAATAGGTTCAACTAATAGTAATCCATGGAAATACTAAGTTTACTATCTACCATCTTGAAAAAAGGGTAGGTGAACCCTATAGTTAAGTACTTGGTCATATAAAAAGAATAACCTCCAAGTCATGAAGCTTCTTCCTGTATTCATGAATCTTAGTATGTACCATCCTATAAGGATAAATGGGGAATTTTGTTCCTCCACAAACTAGATCAATAGTGAACTCAACCTCTCTCAAAGAATGTAACCCAAAAAATTTAGGGAATACATTCTTAAAATTACCCACTACATATTGAAAATCTAAAATTTTTGTTCCCTGGTCCCTCATAATGTGGCTATAAATATGGGTTATCACTCCCCCCATCTTATTAAGCCCCAATCAATCTTGACTCAACGAGACATCCCATTCCACCTTATGAATATAGGTATGGACCTCTGGTGTTGTGAAGGACACCTAACGGTGACAAAAATCAATGTCAGTATGATAAGGTACTAACCATTCCATATTGAGTATGATATCGAATCCCAACATCTTGAGGACAAATATGTTCCATCTAAAAATATAACCACGTATATAAATGGGTAATTTCTATCATCATTGTATGCTCTCACCTCAAATCCCCAATGATGTGTCAAGAGTCATTACACTGAAAATTTACTCTATATCTAGGATGATAATTTCCATAATTTTTATATATATGAAATAATATGAATTGACTATATTGATTAAGGTAGATACTAAATTATCGGTTACTAGAATATTTCATCACACAATTGAAATATTGGAACTTGGCCATTTTTTATATGATGCCCTATATGAAACTATCATGATCCTCAACTCTAAGGTATAGTCATGCTACCCTAAGAATGACCTCACTACTCACTCTACAAATATGAATCTTGGCTACCACAACCATGACCAGCTCCTCATCCTGATTGGATGGTATTACTCTATCTACCAACCTAGAGAGGTATTAGTAATTCTAATCCTAAAAGTTGAGTTGGTATGGATCCTCTTATATGTGGCATAGATATGAAATGACCTATAAAAATGCGGAGGAGGAACAGTACATCCACAACCTCAGCACTCAACAAGGTCCTTGGGACACTGGGGTTTCTTACACTCTGGATTCTTGCAATAGTGAAACACTACATAGCTATCATTAGGTATCATTAGACTACCGCTAACACCATGAGTAGACTCAAAGTGAAGTTTTGTTCCACATGTAGAAACACTTCCCTATCACATTACTGGATACCCCTACCCTATCCAATGTTCTTCCATCAGGTTCAAATCAAAAATGAAGGACTAGTTCACTATCTTAGAAATTGTGGTCAACTGAAGTATAGTAAGCTTTGATCAGATGGGGTATATGAACCCTTCATCAAACTATAATTTTTTTCCAACCCTTCACTAGTAAGAGATAGTGCGACACACTGAAGCTCAGTGAAACAAAATTAATACTTCCTCATAGATGAAGAACTCTTCAATAGGTTCATGAACTATCTATCTTGGTTTGATCCCAGTATCTAAGGGAATAAATAGTAATTAAAGGTTTTTTGAATGTCTTCACAGATCATACCTTGATAACGATCAGCCTGATTGATAACATCCTACCACCACATTGTAAAATCATACATCATATAGATTGGGATCATGATCCTACTCTCTAAAGACATCTATTGAAGTTCATGTATAGATGGTATGGCCAATATCCATGATTGAGAAGCTTGAGGGGCAACCATACCTATGAAATTAGGTGGATCATTCTGTAGGAATTCTCATGTAAACTCTTCCATAATAGATATTAATCATAGAGGTCCCCATACAGACTACATATATCATTATATTATCTCTCTGAATTGTTCACCATCACCCATATTGGGAATTGAATTAGGTGCTACAAGTGGAACCATAAGAGGTAATACTTTTGGTTCAGGGCCAACCACCTCTGGAGAAGCGTCATCACCACCCTCCTAGCTCACGACCTGAAGACATTATGGTGAAACATCTCTATAATTTCCTATAATATTCATTAGATAAATATTAATATAATTGTATATCATTGATAATCGAATAGATTTCATGATAAAGTAAAAGGATGGGTACAACCATTCCTTTATAAAATCCACACCTCTCTTCCTTCTCTTTAGTCCAGGTCTATGGGATTTAATGATAATAAGAGTAATAAGAGACACTGCCTACTACCCACTACAACATTCATGTCAGGGTCAAGGTCTTACAACATATTGAAGAGGTCATGTTTTATGGATTGTTAATTTCAAGGTATAGAGGAAAACACCATTTATGTTGTAATAGGTTTCTCTATTTAACAAAAAAACCCATCTATTTAACAATTTGAATGTATTTATGTTCATACTAATTCAAATTTATGTCTATATCTTGGTCATTTTAGATAATTCACCATTCCAAAGTTATAATGTAATTATCTTTAAAATTTTCAATTGCCATGTTATAAAACATTAACATGAAACATACATCTGATATCAGGATGTAACAAGCCATGCAAGATGATTTTATTAAATTAATCCCCAATACAAATATATAAGAGTATATCATTTATAAATTATAAATAAAATTTATATAATAAAATAAACTAACATTTAATACCTTTTAACCACAATTATATATCTCAAACATGTGATAATTAGTTAATTAAGGTTTAACCATAATTCAAAATGTGAAAAAACCATTTAGTATGATGAAAATACTTAAATTAACAAGATATTTATCTCATTTATCCAGAGGAAATTTCCATCTGATAATATATATAATATTAAAGTAACTACAACATACTATAAGAAATTTATGTGTAAAAATATACATGGAATGGAATATACATGATAATTTAATCTTCAAGTGCCTACCATGATGCATGAATCATTTTTTTCTTTACGTATAAACCAACTCTAGAAAACTAAATACGATAAAAAAACCTCACTAATATTGTGTGTCACCCATGGGTGAAATCAATACAACTGAAATAAGAATAATCAAGAACAAAAATTTCCTTCCTAAGTAATTTTCCTTTTCTTGGTGCATGGGTCAACTACTCCTACGATAAAGATCATTACCAAATTCCAAGACTTTCCTAGTATCCTATCTTCCAACCCAAAAAGTAACATAAAGGGGAAATAATATTTGATCCAACTTTATAACGTACTAAACCTAGTTCAATCATATGTGACCAAAACATATTGAGAATGTGGCTTGAAGCTTGCCTCTCTATATTTCATAGGATGTTGACTAGTAGCGTGCATCTATGATGGTACAGTGAGTAAACTATACCCTCATAGTTAGAATATAACACAATTTTATAAAGTAGTATTAAGTAGAAAAAGTTGTATAAATAAATTACTATGGAAAAAAAGTCATCTACATATAATAAACATAATAAATAGATCCAATATCATATAAATTTTTTTAATGTTGGTATTCTCTTCAAATATGTGAATATGTGGATGTAGATAAGCAGGCATATAGAAAATGCTATAAAAATTTTAATAAATACCAAATGATATCACTAATATCATTCTGATCATATGTTCAGTTGTCTACTCCTGCACTCCAACCGAGTATTGAAAATCATGCATCTATGGCCAAACCCTTTCTATCATCACTATTTGTAACCAATATGTCTATTTGGGTACCAAATAACGATCCAGTGTGAGATATATTCAGTAGGATACCAGCAACGCATTATAGCATAATACTGTTGGTGTGTATAAAATTTTAGTGTGAAGATAAAATAATTTAAAGAAGAAATGTAAACTGTAAATTAGTCAGCCTTGGTTCCTAAAGGACCTTAGACTACCATTACCAGCTTCAACCTATGCCATAATACATCTGAGAAAGTGTCTATATATATGTTTGTATATATATATGTATGTGTATGTATATATATATATGTGTGTGTATGTATTATATATGTAATAACATATATAGAAATATATATTGATACATAGTGATATCCAGGACCTGAGGTGTAACTCAGGTGTCCACACATTGTCCCCAGAACATCATAGATTAATAATGGATTCCATGCTCGAGTATCACATTTCATAAGGAATTTCATTCCCAATTATCACATTCATAAGGGAATCTTTGTTCGAGTGTCACATTTCATAAGGGACACCATGCCCATATACCATGAATGATAACAGATTCTACGCTTGTAAATCACATTATAAAAATAATTGAATATCACAATAAAAAGGGGATGGTTTCCCACCATTCTACAATTTATTTAATCCATGGAATAAATAAAAATTTACATAAGAATCACTTGTTATTATTATATCTCTCACATTCCTTTTAATTTCAATATCCATTCAATTATGTGGTAACCCTACACTATATAGAAGGTGGTTTGTCCATAGAAACATTTATTACATCTAGTAAATTTAATAAGTGAACCCAGAAGGGTTGGAACTAGTTTATGTGGTCAACCTTTGAAAAATAAATAACGGCCTCAAGAGTTCCTCTAACAAGGTGAAACATATTAATAAGAGATAATTCATTTTCTAAGGTACTATAAAAAACTCTTTTATTCAACATGATGATTCATGAATGAAAAGAACTCAACATTGGGGAAAAAATACAAGACCACCTACCTTAAGGTGGTAAATGACTCCGCGTATTGTATCATCATAATATTTGATGTAGAATTAGAGAAATTAGATAAATAAGGAAAATACATAACATAGGGAATATTGTATAGTTTGGAAAATAACATTCCTGAGAGAGAGAGATAAATATGGAATGGAATAAAGAGGATTAAAGGGATCGCCATTTGTTATCCCACACAACCAATAGTGAGTGATCCTGAGTCCCTATGTGGAACCTAACTCAAATCATTGATTTGTCAGAGGAATTATCTACTAAAATGTGGAGGAGAATGTTTTGTCCATTGGGAAGGAAAAGGGGGGGTTAAATTTAATAAAGTAATAAGGGTAAAGAGTAATTTTATCCTTCTATATAGGGGTCCATATTTTGGTTGTATGTTATGGACAAACTATATGAAAACCATGTACACCAACTACATAAATAGAACTAAGTGTTAGTGTTAGGAATAATTTATGGGGAAACAATGCAGAGATTATGCACTCCATTGAACACCCTCTGAATAACCTTGCATGGTTTACCAAACCCATTCAAAAAAAGTTACATAGTTTAAAAAAATAGTGATACCCACCTATTTTCTCTGAAATTTGTGGCATCAAGATTCAAATGATCCATGGACGCTCCCAAAATGTCCTAAATTATCTGGAGAACATCCACATAGGTCAAACCAATGGTTTAAAACTAAATTTAAATGATCCATACATCATTAGAATAATTGGGATCATATACATTGAAATTAGTTATTCTAACAAGTGTCATGGGAAAAATCATATGGGATCATGAGATTCACACCCATACAAATTAGAACCCAATCAATAATGGTAATTCATTATTCCAAAGAAAATAATAATATGAAAATAGGTGTAAAAGAGATCCCAATAAGGTGAGTAACTTACTATCTTGCTATTGTCAATTATCAACATCAAGGTCTATTGAGGGTGTCGTCACCCGAACCACACTCACACACCAAATAGAAAAAAACTTTTAATGTTGAAATCTCATAAAACCAATTCGAATCAGACATGCCAGGGGTTATAGTGTAAGAAAATGAGGGGTGTATTAAGGGTAAGAACCAAAATAACCTAATGTACATCATCATCAAAAGGAATACTTAATCTCATTCAATGAATATTGGGGTGATACTCAAACATTAGGGGTCTCCATGGACCATGGTAGGGGATTAAGAATAGTGGTGTGATAGAAATTTTCACTATGTAATAGGGTGCTACACCAAAGTGTAGGGTGAACGAAGAATAGCATAGGGTCCTTCCACTATAGTTCACATATTCACAGGAAGAATGCCAAAGAGGATAGCGAATTAGTTTCGGTATTAGAGATGATGATGTGTCGACCTCTAAAAAATAATAAAGAAGGTTGTGGTGCATGAGGGAACTCAGAGAAGAATGTTGCAACATATAGGTAATTCATGTAGTGTATAAACTATTATATCAATCACTTTTTTTATAAAAAAGTGTTTTTTATGGTGTGGAGTTACTTTTGCAGCCCCTTGGGGTTCTCCTGAAACTCTGTTGATAGAGGGTAGGAGGAGAAGGTATTTTCAATCCTTTCGGGATTCGTTCTACCAGGGAAGACCTAATTAAAACCTCATAAAAAAGGAAATAATTCCCCCTTATGAATCCCCAAATTGGTTTCTTAAATGAATACAATAAAAACCTTTTTAAGAGGGATTAATGCCTGAAGACAGTATGTTATACTATTATTGTAGCTAATATAGAGGACTTCTACAACATAGTCTAAGACACCACGGTATAACTATCCCAATGTAGACTCTATGGAAGAAGCTACAACACATCCACCTCAAAGTATTCCCACTGTTCTATGGAACAACTGACTCCACTAAAAAATGGTCATGAGGACAATGGTGAAAAAATCATTATCTAAGAATAAAGCCTTCCAAAACACCCCTATTAATAATAAGACTTTATGAATCCCTTCGGCTATTAATCAACTATGGTCCAGCAAAAAAACAAGGATGATATATAGGGAAACGCAGAACATATTTTAGAAACAAATGATTCACTATGCTACATAAAGGAACGCTATATTGAGAATTATTTCACCCTCAAATTATATTTACTTTTTATATATCAATTACTAATAATATTTCTTGTATTGTCCACACTATAGAGATCCATATGACATAAAATAATAAAAAATAAAAGATAAGTCAACCAAATGAGTCATCATCAATTTTCATAATGATCTCAATCATAGTAATAATGAACAATATCCTCAATAATCAAATTTTCAACAAACATAAATAAATAAAATAAGTAAATAGAAATTATATAAATGGATGGCCATATTTTTTGATACAGTGGTACTTAAAATAAAACAAGCACACCAATTCCTATGTCAACTCCATGAAACATTGGATTTATAACTGCATATCATCTCACCCATTGACGTCCAAAAGAAAAAAACACATATCTAGTTAATGAATGCAATGTTACAATATATTTTCATGAGTTATACAAACTTGTGGGTCACCACCCACTGAGTCAATACAATATCATTCATAAGGAAATTTATAAATACTTGTTTAGTATATATGATTAAAATATAGGTTTTTTAGAATATTCACATGAAAACGAATAAAAAAATCCAGGAAAATTTTATAAATAAATATTTTTGATTAATTTAAGTGAAAATAATCATTTTGAATGTGTTCCTCAATCCAATCCATTCTTAATCAAAACACATATTTGGAAACAAATTTGAAAATCCAAAAATAAATCCTTCAATTCAAATGGTTTTTCCAAATATCATTGAAAATCATATAAAAAATAAACAGAACTATTGATGAATTATACAATATAGGCACCAAAAGTTAAGATAAAAATTAAAAAAAAAAGATAAAGGTTTCCACAACCAATCCAAGTAGATGGGGAACCAACTAAGCACAAGATAAGGATTCTTTATATAAACCACCAATAAATATGTAAGCTTCATGTGATTTACCTAAGGTCATAGGGTGATATGAATCTATAATTTACCAATAAAAAGATGGACTGAGATTAGGCATATGTTGTATTCATCTAATAGAAGCCACTCACATAGCCCAGGCCATAATTTTAAAGATGCTGCACACCACCTAGCGTAATTTCACAGTAGTGGGGATACTGGATATGTATGTACCAACTCGTGTAGTGTAAATATTTTTCACCCACTTATTTAATTTGGTTCATAAGGACAAAATAATTTTGATGTGAGTGAATAATAAATTCTATGTCAATAAAGAAGGTATAGTCAAAAACTATTTCACTCCTCCAATTAGTCCATATATAATATGGTGTATATAAGTCTAAATTCCCTCACTAGATAATATTTATATATGTTTACATTATTTTTTAACCCATCTCTCTCTGTTTCAACCCCAGTTAACCTCGTTTAAAAATTACTATGACAATAATATATTTACATATTAGTGGTCAAGAACGAATCTATAAAACTATAAGTAGCCCATATGTGGAATATAGTTGATATTATAGAATTTTTCTCCTTTTTTTAGAAAATAAAAATATTGTTATAAATTTTGAATCATTCTATAAAATATTATTTAACATAAGTTAACATTAAATTTATTTTAATAAATTATCACATAATTAACATCCAAAATATATTAATAAAATAATTCAGTTTGAATATAAAATTTTAATACCTAAATAATACATTATATGTATTTAAAAAAATTAGCAATACCATAAATCACCGAAAAAACAAAACTTTTCGTATTTTTGAAATTATTAAATTGACGCTTCTACTCCTTGTGGAAGAACTATGTAAGTATTGGGTAAGTCTTTAATGTAATTATAACATTAGCAAAAACTAAAATTAAATAATAACAATAAAATAATTATTAATATTTAATGTAACCTTTTATAAATGTTTATAACTTGTTTTTACCATTGTGAAAACATATTAGAGATTTTATAATCAAGAAAGTTTCATTTAAGAATTATTCATCGCTTTAAATAATATAAAGGTATTTTTAAAATAAAAATGACACCAAAATGACATATTTTAGAATATTGTAAGGTTTTAATTGAATTAAACTCATCCAATGAAATATAGGCATATTTATATAGGATTAATAATCTTTATGTTTATAGTTTTAACCTTGATAAATATGTTTTACCATTTACATAATGACAATTATTTACTATGTATACTATTCAAAAAAAAGAGGAATATTTACCTAATTTTAAAACCTTAATTAGAAATATTGAATAAATTACTAAATATTTAACCTATTTAAGTATTAAAAGAAATTTAAAATAATTTTTTAAAATGTGACAAATAACAGTTTTAAAAAAAATGTGTTTTCATCATATAAAAAACAAAATGTAAAATAAAATAAAATATTGATTAATAAGGAATTATTTTTATTATTTATAATAATATTTATCATATTTTAATTTAAAACAAAATAAAAAACATAATGATACTTTTAAATTAATTTTTTTAATGAAAAAATGAAAGATTTAGAAAAATCTATATTTTTTACTATTCACTAAAAAATAAAATCTTTTTGGAAAAACCCAAAAACATAAACTTGAGGTAATACAAACATGATGAATTAGAAAATTATAATCATTAAATAAAATAAAATTTATGAATATAGAATATATTATTTCAAATATCTACACCCAAATTGAAATAAAACAATTTTTATAGAAAAACTATTTTGGAAGAATAAGACGACTTTAGTGAAGATTGATTACATATTTATTATGAATTAATAAATTAATTAAAAATATGTGTAACCTTTATACTTATTCTGATAATGTTTTTATTCTTATTCACACTGCCAATTTAATGGCTGAGTTCTAATGATCACATTTAAATAATAATATTTTAATAGTATATCACAATTCACTAGTATATTGATGTTACCTTTTAAGAAAGATACAAAGAATATTATTCTTTTAAACTAAATTTTCTAGATTCTAAATCCCCCATCCAATATAAAATAATTTTTTCTATAAAATATTAATCTTCATAATAAAAAGTTTAATATCATAAATTCATTCGAAATTAAGGTAATATGATTGTATTTTTTATTTTACGATTTCTTTCCTATGTTTGAAAGATTATTCTCCCATCAAGATAGAAAACATGAGAAAATATAGTTATTTTAATTCTTTATATTTCATCAGAATAATGTTTTCCTATGATTTTTTATCAATATACACATTCATCTCATATCTTACTCAATTAAATGAATATTAAAGGTGAATTTTACATTCCTGAAACACTAAAATTAACATTTAGTGAATTGTATTAAAGGATAACAATTTGTTCCTCCTATTTACAAAAAAACCAATATTCTTATTAATAGATGATATAATATCTAATATGGATCAAATTTTATTTGATGAAATACTAAATTAGTTTACAAAGCCTCAAAAATAACCTCAAATGTTCAACCTAAAAAATTCCATAAACAACTAGCATTGAAACTATTTAAAAATATTTTTGATCCATTTATAATGTCAAAAAATTGAAAAAATTTATCACATATCCATTCCAGGTAAAATTAATATTTATCTAAATGAATCATTAATAACATACCAAATTTATATACCCTAATCATATATTATCTATAATATGATAACCTCTTCTATAAATAAACTGATTCCCCAAAACCCCTAAAAAGATTATATTCTTCTACAATTTAACTGAATAGATATTCCTCAAATGTAATATTATCCTAGAAAAATATATTTTGTGTACCATAATTGTATAGTTTTTCCAAAAAATATACTGAATTTAACTTGAAATAAAAATTATCAAATTCTATATAAATTATTTCTCAATCACATGCTTATCTATGTGATAAAACTTATATTCCCAAAATGTAAAAAACTACTTATCCTATTTAAAAATACTCACAAAAATATCATATAAAACCTAATGGTTATCAATACCAATAAAATTAGGTCAAAGAATATAAAAAATGCTTCCTAAAATAACATTTTTTGTTATTCATATACTTAAAAAAGTATTATATTCCAATAATTCCTTAGAAAATATCATTAATCATCATATACTCCCATCAAACAAAAAAATAAAAGGGGTATCTATGAATTTAAACATATGATCTACCTTTGAATTAATAACATATGATATTACCAAAAATATTTAAATTATCTTTATTTTATAACATCATAAACATTAATGTTATATAAACCCTTCTTTGATACCAAGTGTATTATCCCATACCCATAAACCTATATCTAGATCTAAAAATATATCCTTTTCATACTGCATTTGATACTGACTAAAGTGACCCAAAGTTATCCATTTATAAATTAAATAATAATCAAAATAATTTATTCTATTATATACCCATGACCATTTTAGGATTATATTTTTAATGAATTATGGAAATCTTTTTTTAATACAACCCATAACTTTTTCAACCAATGGATATTTTTCCACTATATCTACATTTTTTTATTCTGTAATAAGGATGTAACATCTCCATTAAAATTATCCATTCATAATAATCATCTATAATTGTAATTAATATTATTATTTATAATAATACGATGAATGGAAATATAAGAATATTTGTTATATCCTGGAAATTTAAATAAGTATACTATGTTGGATAATGTATATGGCATGAACACTGAGCCTAAATAGACCATTAAATATTATTATTTTAATAAAATAATTATAACCTAGCCATTAAATTGTAAGGTATCAATAGTATTAACTATTTCATGAAATATATATAATGGTCCCACCGAATAAAAATGTATTTATAAATTCGTAGTAAATTATCACTCATTATTTAGTAAAGTCATTTTAAAAATATATTTTCATCAAAAATGAATTTTATAGATTTTTTTGTGTGGATAATAAAATGAATTTATGGAAATATTGGAAATGGTATTTGATAAAAAAAAATATAACTTTTTATATAATTATGTAAAAATTATCTTACACTGTTTTTCTTATTATTTAGAAAATATATATTTCCATTGAGTAATGAAAAATATTAGTTTTTATTGAAAAATATATTTTTATTTCAATCATCTACAATGATAATACTTTATTAAAATGGATTAAAAGTAAAATTATTTATGAAATATTATTAATAATATAATTTTATTAATTTTATTCAATTGTATGAAATTTGTCCCTTTAATTTTTTGACATTATAAATAGTGTCTATAGAAATTGGGTTACCATGATAAAGGGTAAATCATGTAATTAAGGTTATAATTAAGATGACAATGACTAAAAAATGACTCTAACACTTTAATGAAATTTATGGGATGATTATACCTCATTCATAATAGTAAAAAAGTTGAATATATAGCATTTTCCATATGGAAATGATTTTTAACATTATAACATTTAAGTCAATATAAAGTCAAAAAGTCACAATATTTCTTTTAATAATTATAATATTTATATCATAAGGATAAGAAAAGTATATGTTCAATAATAAATAATAATTTTAAATATAAATGATTTATTTTTTATTATGGTATTTTATTTTTAATTTTTATAGAATAAATAATTACCTTAAATGATTACGCAATGATTATACAAAAATTATTAAATTAATGAAAAATAAAATAAATGATTTCGAATCTGTTAAAAATACATTGATTTAAAGGAATATTTGTGTTATTTGATTTTATAGATAAAACTAGAATGTTTTATAGGTTTGGAGAAGCATTTTATTCTAATTACATTATTGTATTTTAGTTTTAAAAGACAAATTAAATGAATATTTCCAAAATTGACATTAATGATATATGATAATAAATAATAATTTATTAAATGATTTGAAAATCCTAAAAATCCTATATTATGGCATAGAAATGAAATATGACTTATTAAATCAACCATTTACCATTTATGGCCCCTTTTTTTATTTATATTAATTATATTAACCTTTTAAGAGTAAAAACATTGATATCACCATAATTGGAAAAAGGGTTAATAAATGATTAAAAAACACAAGTGTTAAAATATGATCAAAAATATTAAAACAAATTTGCATAAAATTATCAACTAAATTTAATCTTATCATATGGTTTATAAATATTTATCCTTTTGAAAATTAAAATTAATTTTTATTAAATTAATATTTTATGAAATTTCAATAGTTCACCTCTCCTATCAAATAAAAGGGAACCTATTATTCACATTTATTTACGCAAAAATAATTTTTCCAATACCTACCCAAATCCATTAATTAAATCCCACCCCACATCCTAGTGGATTCTATTTATGATAAAATAACCTATGATGGAATTGGTGTTAACCTTAAGAGGTTTTCTGAATAAGTTGTACAGTTCATAAACAATAATTTTGATTTTTTATAGCTTCTTTAAATATTAATCAAACATGAATAAATAATAACAGTGGTATATAAAATATACTAAGATCATACTATGTTAATATCACAACTTTTACCTATCTACTCTTTCAGCAAATGGCAAACAAAACCATCGTTAATGTGAATGGAGGACTACCTCTTCACGAACCTATATAATTTGTTTCCCATAATGTCCTGTTATGATTGGTTTAAATAATGGTTTTAATTTACATATATATAGATATATGATATTAATTAAATATTCATAATTATTGAAATATAATATATCATTTAATTTCATACCATTACATTCACATAAAAATATTCACGCCATTCGTGTGTGCAAGTGGTCTACCACCTTCATAAAATGATGTGATTTTTTTATCACCAAATTATATGGATGATATATATAAGTTTATTTAATGAAATAATATATTATTAATGATATAATTAAAATTATGTAATGATAAAATAATATTATGCTTATTTCTAAAATAATCATTGACAAACAGAAACATTACTCATGCGTATATATGGATAATCATCTCCATGATTGTAACATAGTTCATTTAGTATAAACATAACCATTTTTGTTAATAAACGTATAAATGATGTATAAAAATTAGACTTATTTCATGATTATTATTATATATATTATATAATAGTGAACCCTTTGACCATGATCAATATGTTGACATCATTTATAAATTATAAACCAAACATCCACAAAACATTTATTGTAGACTTAATTATTTAAGTATTTAACAATTTCAATGTGATTAATTAAATAAACAGTTTAATAATAAGTTATTAAACTTAAAAAAATTAACTAATAAAATAATTGATATAATTTTTTATACAGGTGTTAAAGTACATATATAGAATGTATGGACTCGATGTAAGTGATTTCATCTCAATATTCCTTCACTAAGGAATGTTTTATTGTTATGATCCCAATTTCTTTTCTATAGAGTATATAATAACCCTTTTACATGTTTTATCATTAATCCATAATTAAAAATGGTATTTTATGTTTTAATTTAGTGTATTTAATCCAATCGTATTTGAATTGAATAATACCTAGTGGTAAATGGTTTGTTAACTCAATTTCCATTCATAGTGTTATAACACCTTTTACTTAACATTTTAATGCCATGATTATATGTGAATTGATTAATAAATTGATTTATTATATATTAAAGATTATTTCATATGAATTTAAATTTTTAACACATAATATTTG
The DNA here is from genome assembly GCA_963277665.1 of Viscum album. Lineage (NCBI taxonomy): Eukaryota > Viridiplantae > Streptophyta > Magnoliopsida > Santalales > Viscaceae > Viscum > Viscum album. The sequence continues at coordinate 1,610,258,229 of OY728125.1, forward strand.
GATTGATTAATTCTCAATTTAATGATATGATCATTGAATGTGTTATTTGTTTCAAATTCACTTTCTTTGGGATATATGTTTATGATATGAACAAATATTATTTTTTTAAGTATATATAATAAACCATTGACTTAATATATCATTAAAATACTCATTTTTTATGTTATTTATTATTTTATTTGATGTTATTCAATCATGCTCCTCATAATTAAAAAGTTTCCCTTGTGGAAAAGGCTTTATGTTACAATATCTTTTACTCTATGTATTGTTTATGATCAAAGTTACTAAGGGGAAATAATATGATTTTATTTTATTAAACCAAAAATATTTTAATTTCTTGTGGTGATGAATTTTCTTTACAAGATTAGTTATAATTTCCACCCTTATTGGTTAAATAAATATCAAAAAGTTCATGTGTAAGTGATACTGATCTTGTATCTTCTTTAAATCGAGAATCCTACACTTTGATTTCTAAGTTTTATAAAATGTTTTGAAAAATGTTCATATATAAAGAAAAATTATTTTATAACAATATTTTACATGGACCAAAAATAATATTAAATATTTTTAAAATGGGAATTTCTTAAAATTTTCCAAGAGGATCTGTCATGAACTGACCCATATCAACCCCAAAACTTGTCTCATAAAGTAATCCATGATAAGTCATGAGAGGCATTATTGATCCCCCAATGTTGTAAACTAGTGTCTAGCATCAATGATAATCCTCTTGGTAATGATTTATCCCATAATAACACATCATAAATGAAGAAAGATAGTGCATGTAGTAGAAACAAGATAAAGCAATAACCACTGAGTATAAATAAATACAAAAACATATCCAGATACGATGAGACTAGAAACAAAATAGAAAACAGGGAAAATAGAACTAATCATAATTGATAGGATATCCATGTTACCCTTGGTTACCACTATCCATAAAACCAACCCATTCTACAAGAAAACCTAAAGAAAATATGAACTTAAAAATATATTTCACCTATTGGCGTTGAGTGCAACAAGTATGGTGTGATCATAAAATATCTTAGTCAGTAATAGTCACATAATAGATACATTTACTTTTCAGAAACAATATATATAATACTATTTAAATTAAATTTAGGAAAAATAAGGTTTATAAATTTTGGGAGATAAACATATCAATCTTTTTAAAACCCCTATTTGAAAACAATATTCCATTAAGATAACACACCCCATGAAATGTATAAAAGAATGGGAAAACACGATAATGAAAAAAAAATGAAGGGTATAAATTAATCTACAAAAAAATCATTACAAGTATAATTTGGAAAATACTAGAAGGACAAGTATTAAAAGTGCTAAAAATGAAACATGAACATAAAAATATGTAATCATGGGAGTTTACTAAACATCATTATAATAAATACATGGATTTACTTAGTTTGAACCCACCTTACTGTATATGGTACACCTCTAAACTTAATAACCAACTTGGGAACTCAAATCTAGCCTCACTAGTGGAAAATCTCACTTGCCCTATCCTCTAGCCCGGGCGTTCTAATCATTTTAATCATGACTATAAATAAATCATCAATTGACCCTATATATGATGTCTATGAATCCCATGATATTATTATAAATAATATTTAGGTGTTCATCACACACATGGAGTTAATCATAACTCATTGATGCCACTATGAATGCCTCTCCTAATCTCATATAGTAACTATCATAAGGACCTCTCATTGGAAGGACAACCATATGGGTTCCCATTATGCATAAAGAATTTCAGTGTTCTAACTAGGCCTATATGTTATATGAATTTAAAACCAATTTCCAAATCATTTGAAATTTCCAACAGGGCTTTATGATTTCCAAATCCAAAACCACTTATAAAACGACGGTGGAGAAATCACTCATGCATATAAGGTTCCAAATAGGCATTTATTTAATTAGGATTCCAATCATGATTTTAGTTTCCCAACAGATCTAGTTTTAGAGAAAATTTTTAGGTAAATCACATTTGAGTTCACTAGGAAACAAAAAATCTATTTAGAAACTTTTGTGGTTTTTAAAAAAACATTAGGTAGATGGAGTGGATGACATGAAGGAAATGAGAGAAGGGTGTTTGGAAAACTATGGAGTTCAATAAGGATATTGTTATAGAATACCACGTATATGTTTATTCTTATCTATATGTACACCCTTTTCACATAGGGATATGTCTAAATCCAATAACATATGTATGGAAACCATTAAAACGCCCAAGGTTTAATTTAATAATTACATTAATCCTCACAACCATTTATAATGATCTATATATAAGCTCCAAACTATAAAAGGCACCAAAACCCACTCACAAAACTCATTTTCACTTGTCACTCTATATCCTAGATTTAAACAAGACCAAAGAAAAATTTTCAAATACTAAATTTCATTTTAGAATACTAATTACCATTTTATCAAACAACATTTATTCATATATATAAGTACAACGATGGAAATCCATTGAAAACCCCATTTTCATCAAATTACCAACATTTAAATTCCTTATAAAATCAAAATAACACATCAAAATTATGAATAGCACATTTAGGAATTATTTATGAAGCTTAAAGCATCAAATATTGTGGTTCAGAAAAGATATTTATGGAAACACCTACCTCAATGTCATTTGAATATGATGAATCTCCCAAAGAAGGAAAAACCTCATCCAAGTGGTAAATCACACACCCTAACACCAAATAAATCAACCCACATAGGACAACACTTTCCCTAGGTTAAGTCCATGAAGTAAAAAAAGACTATGGATAAGAATGACAAGATGGAAAATGTAGTAGTGGAGAAAATTGACAAAAAAATCAAGAGAAAATTTCATAGATTATACATAGGAGCTTGTATTGTGGAAGGAGGGACAATAGAGGAGGCTTTTAGACCTATGGTGTGATTAGGTCAAGTGGGTGTGGGGGAAAACTAGATTTATGGTTAAAACATAATAGGGGAAAACATATAATTTCTTGTTTTCATGAATCTAGGTATGTCACACAATTTGGCCACAAAGTTTTCTAAACCATTCATGAATTGTGATTAGCCAATAGAAAAAAATGGTAACCCACATGGGCTATTTACATGGTTTAAGAAACCAATATACCTACATTCAATTTGTCTTAGTAAGAATTAGACCCCCTTTCATGCTTTCCTCAAGGATTTTAAAAACCATGCGCAAGTTGTGCCGCTTACCTCAGACACTAACAACAATTCACACAGTTACTACTTTTCCTTACCCATTTTTTTCAAAACCATTCAAAAACTATGCTAGGTGAACCATGTAAAAACAAAGAAATAAAGACACCCTCTTTCTTCACTATCCACACAATTTCTCCCAAACCATGCATAGGGGAAAAACTATCTAAACCCACCAAAATGAAAATTAATCTCATCAATAACCATACCCAAACCTCATTCAAAAAGTTCAAACACCAAGAAAGTAGTAAAAGTAAAAGAAATAAAAGAATACTAGTGTTAGATTGTGACAATTATTCTCACCCTAAAAAAATTTATGTTTAGTTACTTGATCAACCGAAGTACACACCACGACAACCCAAATCCTGCCTCCAATATGACATGGGATGTCAACCAATGATGAGTAGGAATTTTCAAAAAAAATGGTAGGAATTAGCATCTTGTACATATACACACACACACACAAATAAAAACCCACAAAATACCAAAATATGAAACAACTAAACCAATTCATGCATATATATATGATCCCATAAATAGGGTAAGATACAGAAGTACTAAAAAAGGGGCCAAATATAAGCCCAACCAAAATTATAAAGAGTCTAAAATACTCCAAGGGTGATGACTATGGTCAAATAAAAACACATAGAAAAAACCTTGGTATTTAAATCTCAATCTATGATCAACAAGATTCATGACCTCCCCAGACATATTAAAATTGGTCGTCATATGCCAAAGACACGACATGTTTTGATAGAATCTATACATGCGTGAGTATAAAAATACCTAATAGGACACCCCCTAAAATCACTAATCATGTAGTATTAAGAATATTTGTGTTATAACAATGATATATATTTCAATGGAAAAGATAAAACCCCAAGATATACTCACGAAGGGAACCAAGCCACCAAGTGGTCACAACCAACAACCCACTACAGGATTATGCTCGAATCATTAATCCTTCCCTGATAATACACTCCATGAGTCATCTAATAATTTGAGACACTTAACCAATAGGTCAATAACATTAGTCATCTCCCAAGAATGTTCACTAGTCTCAAAGGCTTTTATACTCATATAGGGGGTTACACCAAGGATTGTTGGGGGACACCGCGAAGCTATTATGGATCAACCTAATATGCAGGGGATCATATTATAATGAAAACATGAACCCTACAAATATTTATTTAATTATAAAACATCGATGGATTTATTAAGGAGGTCCCCACAACTTCCATAAACCACACATAGGGTAAAAAAGAGATATATGATCACATAGAAGTCATTGGGAGGGATGCCACGAACTCTATCTAAGATTCATCCTCTAGAGGGATAAAAATATTGGTATGTGGATGTAATAATCCACTTTACCATCGAGGTAATGGACTATGGAAACAAACTCAACCAAGAACGATCCAGTCTAATTTAACGAAGTACTACAATATAGTAAACCTCACTTTTCATACATTAATATTACATAACATTTTTGCAATACTTAAAACATTATACTAACAAAAATCTGTTGAAAATTTTATTCTAGTTCCATTTGGAAACATGGAAACATAAAAACTAGTGTATACATGATCTATAAAATCTTCAAATAGGTTCATCTTAAATATATTCATTCTTAGACACATCAAACATAATAAATATCTTCATAACCTGAGGGAGACAGAACATAAAAATGGGAAAGCTTATATTCTCATTAAGGGTAAAAAGGTGAGAGATGTAAGTATAATCATGAGAATATGGGTTTGAGAACATGATCATGAAAATAGAAGATCATACCAAGAATATCAAAGATCATAAAAAAGAATTATGGCATAAATATTGGTAGTTCATAAAAAATGAATCATAAGGAACTAGAGAACATTATTTATGAAATCACAACACATGAATAAAACATAGAATGGTGGAAAACACAAAATCATATACCATGATTCCAATATTTGTCAAGGAATCAATTCCAAGACCATGTTAGTAGTATGGGATCACTCCCCATACCATCTTTGTAGACATGGATCACTCGCATGGTTGTCTTAGTGTCATAAGATCACTTCATATACCATCTCAGTAGTCATGGTTCACTCTCATGGCTATATTAGTAGTCAAGTTTCACTCACAAGACCATTTTAGTCTACCTCATGATATATAAATCTTTTCCCAACGCAGTGGAGAGAGATATAGGTACCACCCATCTCATAATGAAATAACATGTATATGTTCTACAAGATCATAAATAATAATATCACAACCCATGAAATAAAATGTGTATCATAAAAATGTAATCATGTCATAAACTATTTAAAATGATACAGGTTTTGTAATCTTTTCAAAACCATAACCTATGAACAGAAACAGGTTTCAAAATCATATAACCTGAGAATAAGAAACGAGTTTCTTAAAAACCATTCCATCAATGAATAATCCATTTAGAGAAAGAATATGAATTGTAAAGTTGAATCACTCTTCTAGAAATGAATGAGTGACACAAATTATTTTCATATTATATGGAAATTAATTTTAAAATATCTTTTAAAAACATTTCTAGAGAAAAATAACATTTCTATATGAAAGAAATATTTTTAAAACAAAAGACATTTTTAATGTCTTTTTCATGAAATTTATCTTTTATTACATTTATAGAAATATTTTAAAACCATAAATTATTTTTAAAATCCTTTCTCATTTAAATCATTCTCTAAAACATTTTTTGAAAACATTTTTTTAAAATAAAATAGATTTCTAACTAAAGAGGGAAATATAGTCAAATTTTTCTTAAAAATATTTTATTAATCGTGTTAAGTACCAAAGAGTGGGAAAAAGGTACTAATACATCGATATATCTTGAATAAATATAGGATAATTAACCTAATGAGTGTTCATGAGAGATTTATTATTATATTTCATCAATGTAATCATAATTATAAACAATCTTAGATACTGAAGAGGTTGTTTCAAAAAATTATTATCACTTGGAATCAATGGACCATACTATACATGAAAGAAAATGAAGTTAAATTAATCATAAAATAAAATAAAAATAATAATATTTATTATATAACAAGTCAGATGTAAGTATATACACCTCAAAAAGGAATTTAGGTGAAAAACAAAACATTTGTCTCAAAGAAGGAAAATTGAGAAAAAAATGACTTCTCGATTTGGTACCATTTGAAACATTAACCCCATGAAATTAATATAATCAAAATGATATGTAAATAACCATAAATTTGAATATAATATTCATATAATATAATCATGGATAGTATAAAGACCACACTAAAAAAAGATGCTGAATAAAGAATGTATCTCACAATAATAAAATGTAAGATGTTATTCCATTTCCTTGAGTATTGACTCCCTTCGTACTCATAAAATATTCCAATTTAATAAATTGAATATTATTATACATATTTTATAGAATATTATTATTACCATATATTGTTTTATTATGACCTTATATTACCCGCTTGTTGACAATTCGATGTTAAGGTTTCTCTTCAGGTGATATCGGCGTTGTTCTTCACATGTGTCTTTATTTGTTATATATTTGGTCCTTATACATATATCAAAATTTATAGAATAAAAAACATGGTATAAATATAATTTATATTCAGTATATTTTTTTTATAATAAACTATGGGATATAGAAGTAGGAAACATAATACACCATTCCTAAAGATGATAAGTTGTACGTACGCAGGAACATTGTTTCCATTTTATAGTTGTATTGGAAGAAAGAGAGTAAATGACATATAGATATCTATATATGTGTATATGTATATATAACATTATTATAGTACAATTACTATATAATATATATCAAATAATTTCACTAATCAAATCATTAATACTTTCCATGTAGTTTGTGAATGAATAACATAGCTTTCAAGGGCCGGTAGTCCACACTTCCTTGAACTATATTATCGTATTTACAGAAAATGGAATGTATAATGATATGACTTTTAAAGAATTAAATAAGCTTAAATAAATTATAAATATCATATATAATATATATAAATAGATTTTCCTTCATAATTCTCAACTTGATCGGTAATAAAGGAAGAACGAACAATCATAGTTTTGTGATGTGGTAGTACATCATAGAAATAAATAGTATGTTTATTATCTATTAGGTGAAGGAGTGTGTATTTTTAGGTCAAACCCTTATATTATAAACATTTAAGTATATTTAGGATTCTAGTTTTATTTTATAAAAATGTAATAAAGAGATTTAAGGGGTGGAGAATGTAAATAAAATAAAGGATCTTGAGGGAGGATGGAACCTCTTCTTCGGGTAAGTCCTTTTGGTTTACACCAAAGGGATTCCATTGATTGTTTCCTGAAAAATGGAAGTTTATAAGAGGAATGGAGGAATTTTGGAATTTTTTTTGGGTATTTATTTTTCAAACCTATGCGGTTTAAGAGGTTTGAAGAAGTGGGAGAGTTGTTGGGGTTTTATAGGGGAGGGAAAGGACTCACTGGGTATTTTTTTAAAACAATTTAAGTATACCCATGTTGTTACCTAAAAAAGTCATCCAAAACCTACAAAACTCAATAATTTAATGTTTAAGGATGAATAATGGACATCTAATTGTTTTTTTAAAATTTTATTTGTCATGTGGTCCTTTAATTTTGATGTTTAGTCCCTTATTAGGCTTAATTTTACATTAAGCGTTGAAATTAATTTTAATTATATTCAGTAATATTTTTATTAATAAACTATGTTGAACTTATTTGAAATTATAAATATTTATAATTTCAAATATGGATTCCATTCTTCCAAATTACAATCACATAAGTGGCAGAATCTAATGAAAATATATTTCCACTGATGGATGACATTGTGCTTTTTTAAAATAAAAACATCCAAAAGTTTGAAAAGTTTTTATACCAAATTTCAATGTAAAAATTATTAAAATGACCTAAATTTTATTAAAGGATATAAATTTGATCTAATTAAACTTTTAAATAAATTTCAAATACAATTTAACCTTATAAATATTTTATATGAAAATGAAGATTGAATTAAAATTTAGCATTTTCCATTATTCATCCAAAAAATGAAGTTTCTCCGAAAAATCCAAAAAATTCATCATAAGATAAATTTTAGACTATAAATTCAAAAATTAATCTCATTTTATTATATTTTGTTTATATTTATTTATGAATTTTTTTTTTGGGTTTTTCATGGAGGGACATGAAAATCATTTTATTTTAAAAAATAGTATTTCTAAATATATAAGGACTTTACAAAAAATTATATATTTCATTATTAATATGCTTTACATATAATAAAAATTTATAAGAAATATTTAAAAAGTATTAATTATTATTCATATAACATGTTTTAATTTCTAGTCATTAATTATTTTCATCAAATAATTATAAAATTAATATAATACTTCATAAAAACATAGAGTTTCATGTAACGTACACAAAGTTAGTCTTTCATGTATTGAAAGACATGTCAATGTTTCATATAGAACAGGCTATGTCAGTGTAGTTTGAATATAATTTTTTACTTATTGAAATGAAACACATAAATGAAAATTAATTTATTTGAAAAAAGTTTCCATAAAAACTCATGGTGTTACATTCTCCCCCTTAAAATAAATTTCACCATAGAAATTCATCATTCATGTAAAAAATGAGGATACTTATATATAATAATATCCTCAAGTAACATTGTAGCTTCCTCTGTCAACTGATTTCTCCACAAAACATTAAGTTGATGAGGGGTCTTGTTTCATAGAACTTTATTTGCATGATCTATAGTTTCAACTGTTTGATACTCATAAGAAATATCCATCTCTAGTGGTGTGACCTCTGAGTTTAGTAGACATGAAGGGTTAGGTATATACTTCTTATGAAGAGATACATGAACACATCATGTAATTTTGAGATATTTTTATGAAGTTCTAGCTGATAGGATAAAATATTTATAAGAAAAAGAATTTAAAATGGATTGAAATACATAGGTATTAGGTTAACTTTATTCCAAAATATCATAACATTCTTCTAGGGGAGATTCATAGAAATACCTTATCACAAACAAAAAATCCTATATCACACCATCAGTTATCATCATAACTCTTCTACTAAATTAGAGCTACCTTGATATGTTATTGAATGGTTCTAACCTTCTCAAAAATTTCTTCATCTATCTCAGTTCCCAATTTCATTCTTTCTCCGACATCATGACAACATTTTGGAAATATACAATTATTCCCTTATAGGGCTTCATATGATTCCATATAAATTATCAAGTCAAATATATTTTTTATAAAAACTCAACTATAGGAATTTTATTGATCCCAACCACCTTTTAAATCCATTGAACAAGATATCAACATATCCTCTAGTGTTTTAATTGTTACTTTAGACCAACCATCCATCTGATGATGATATGAAGTACTGAAACTCAATTTCATATCATGTGATTTATTGATACTTATCCAAAACATTGAGGTAAACCGTGGATCCCGATCTAATATTATGGAATTTGGTACTCCACATAACCTTACTACTTCATTAATATAAATCTTTTAATGTTTATCCAAAGAGAAGTATTCTCTGATAGCAACGAAGGGTGATGACTTAGTAAGTTGATCGATTACCCTACATATATAATTAAACACATTAGACGGTTAGGGAAGTCCAATGAAAAAATCCCTAGTGATGTTCTCCCATTTCCATTGTAGTATGGGTAATGGTGGAAACATCCCCTTATAATTTTTTCTTTGAACCTTAAATTGCTATCATACCAAGCACCGAGACACAAACTCTATGATATTTCTTTTCATTCTATCCCACTAGAAGAATTATTTCAAATAATTATACATATTTATTCTTCTAGGACACCTAGATAATTAATAACTATGAGATTAATCTAATAGGTCCTTAAAATTAGGTATATAAGTAACGAATACACGATTCATGAACCTTATCATTCCATCCTAATCAAGGTTAAAATCAGGAACTTTTTTAAATTTTCATTTATACTCTACATCTTCCATTTAAGCCTCCTTAATATTTACTTGGATAGAGGTTTTAACATTAATTTGATAAATCTAGGATTTTTCCCTTCCTTTAGGATTTATATATCTATACTTTTTAAAAAATATATTGTATTTTTTTATCATCATCAACGATAATATGGAATGATCCTTTTGACTCAAAGCACAGAACACCTTGTTCGATTTCCCATGGTGGTAATGTATTAAGAAGTTATAATCCATTGTCAACTCTAACAATATTCTCTAGCGCATGTTCAACTTCTTTTATGTGCATATATTTTTCAATATTTTATGATCAGCATATTTATCATACCTTTATATATAAAGACAATGCTTCTATATAATTAAGGAAAAAAATTACAGTTGCTGACATGAAATCATGATTCCGTAAATTAGATAATTAATCTTCAACTACCATGATTCATAAGTGATAACTAGGTTATTCTATATTATAAAACATCTCAATCCCTTCTGGGATGCATCACTGTAGATTAAAAACACTTATCTTCTATATGGTAATGTAAGAACATGTGCACTGACTAACATTCCCTTTAGTTCATTGCGGTTTTCCCCAAAATTATTTATCTATAAGAACCTGACACCCTTATGAGTTAAATTGGTCAGAGGATTATATAGTTGTGAGAAATTATCCACAAACCATCATTAATATTTAGATAAACCAATTATTCTTACATATCTCAGTAATTGGGGTTAGTGTATTCCATCTTAAAATATCCTCTATTTTTTATGGATCTACTAATGTACCAACACCTAATATTATGTGACCCAAAAATGAATGATTTTTCAGCCAAAATTCAGTATTCTTTAAATTTTTATTATAGTTTATTATTCAATATGGTCTTTAGTACTATTCTCAAGTGATCTTCATATTATTCTTTTCTCTTTGAATAAATAAAAATATCATCTATAAAAACAACCACAAACTGATCATGGTAATCATGAAAGAATCTATTCATCAAATCCATGAAGATAGCTAGGGAATTAGTAAGAAAAAAATTAATCACTATATATTCATACAATCCATAGCTTGTTTGTAATGTCATATTGGGTATATCATCTTTAATGACCCTCAATTAATGATATCTAGAATGAAGCGAAATCTAAAAAAAAAGTATGGATCTCCACACAGTGGATCCCTAAAGTCATCAGTTTTGGGAATATGATACTTTTTCTTAATTGGGATCTTGTTCAACTCTCAATAATCATCGTAGAGTCACATTTATCCATCTGTTTTTCACAAATAGAATGGGTGCACACCAAGGTGACACACATGGCCAAATGAATCACTTGGAAAGGTTTTCATGGAGTTTCTTCTTCAATTCCTACAACTAAATTGGGGTTATTATATAAGGATTCATTCAAATTAGTATGGAACGAGGTATGAGTTCTATTGAGAACTAAAATTCTTGTTCTGGTGTAATACTAGGAAATGATTCCCCAAAGTCATCCAAAAATTCTAGGAAAATAAGAATATCATTTTTGTTGATTTTATCTCCAATAATTTGAGAAAAAAACTATTCTAAATTGTAATTAATACCCATACACTTATGAAATCTCCACTGGATGTTCATAATTATTATCACGCTAATGGATGATCATAAGAGGGTTTGAATTATCAAACCTAACTTCTCTTACTTGAAAATTGATATGGGATTTGTGTTGAGAAATACAATCTATGGCTATGATGAAATCTAATTCAACTAAACGAATAACGAAAAGACTTGAAGGAAGCACATTCCCACAAATTTAATCTTCAAAGGAATCAAAGACAAGGATGCAATCATCGTTCCATTTGGGGTTTTCACTTCCAATTTCATATCTAATCATTTTGGTGGAATCTTAACACCCTAGAAAAAAAATTTAGATATGAAAGAGTGGGTAGATCCAAAATCAATTAATACATTATCTATTCTTGAAATCACGGTATGTGTATCATTAATAGCATCATTATTACACCACTTGTTAGAAATAGAGATTCCATGATATTTCCCCTTGTCAATTTTCTCAAGAGGTAACTAACCTCGATCATCATCATCATCCCTTACATTTGGTAACTTGTTAGCATAACTTCCATTCTCCTTACACTTGTATCACTGAACCATGGGAGGTCATTTTGTGCCACCTTTTCTCCATTCAAACCATTATCCAATTTCTTCCCATCACTTTAGCAATCAAATACCTAATGGAATTCCCCTACACACTTAAAAAATTTATTAGACTCTTTAAGATAATTTCTTCCATACATCCTTTCTCAAGTAGAGATTAATGAAATGCTAATCTTCTTATCTTCACAGTTTTTATATTTTTCCATAAAACACCATATTTCTTTTCTTGTCAACCATATTATATTAATATATGAATCCAACGTCTATTTCAACCTTGAGTGCACAACATAGAATCTCTTCATAAAAAATAATGTCTTTTATTAACAATTGCCTTTTGAGACTTTTCTTTAATCCAATAAATAACCTATCAACCTTAATTTTAGGTTAAATGACTATTCCTGAAGGGTACCTCACAAGACATGTGAAATTATCCGTGTATTTACCAATAGATTCAGCATCCCTTTTCATCATCTCAAGGAACTATTTCTCCTTCTTGGTTTGAATAATCTGAGGAAAGTACCTATGGAAAAATAATTTCTCAAACACATTCGAATCCATGGATTCAATTTCATATTGATGCCGCATATTCTTGATTATATCCCAATACTATTATGCTTCTCCTTCTAATCGACAAATATCCAGAATTAATTTTTCCTGCTCCAAACACTGGATACAATATAATAACTTTTTAGTATTATTGATCCATTATTCATAAACATGCGGACCAGAAGATCCTCTGAAATAACGAGGATTTTTCCTCATGAAAGACACAATATAATGTTGTTCCATCTTTTTCTCATTATGAATTCCGCCGTGATTCATATCATTGAGGTTTTTTTCCAAATCACATAGTATTTGGTTTCTCAAGGGAAAAATAATTGTATTTCCTATTACAATCACCATTAATATGGTTCCTTCTGGTTCCAAAAATTGACTACAACCAAAATCATAGAGTAACAAATAATTATCAAAATGAGGAACCACATAATCCTAAAAAGTCACTAATAGGTTTTTTATCTTACGAAACCTTGTTTAATATTTGACACCTTAGTTTTATCCAAGATTATTCATAACCAACATTTATTTAAATTCTTCATGATGTTTCATTATGATTTTTGGAATTCCCAAAGCATATCCCCCGGGGGTATCAAACCAAGTGTGCCGCATGGCCCGTTGTCGTGTACTAGCTTACACCGAGTCATTATAGGGACATATTGTTGGAGTTGTTACCCCTATATACATGTGTTCTAGATCCACATCCACCTGTAGTATCCAAAAATATAATTATTACTATGAAACTACTCACTCTATCCTTTACCAAAATTCTAGGACATTTTACTTTACTTTTCCCAATCCATAAACTTATCCATGGACACGTCCATAGAGTTCTCGCTAAGGTTTTCTCATCCAAGATTCTAATGGTATAGTAAACCATTTCTCTGATACCAAATATTGTGACCCTCAATTTTTATAAATTAACAAGACATAAATTTTTCATAATACTTAAAACATTATAAAAAGAGATAGCCAAAGACCTGATTAGTCCAGTTCATTTAGAAACATAAAAACATAAAAATAGGTACAAAAGTGAGCTACATTATCTCCCACGAGGTTATTCTTAATTGGAATCCTTCATAGAAATGTCAATAATAATACAAAACTTTATAATATATGAGAAATCATCCATAAAAGGGGGTAAGCTCATATGCTTAGTAAGGGAAAACAAGGTGGATATATAAGCCTGATAATGAGCATATGGGTATGAGAACATGATCCTGAAAATAGAAGATCATTCCAAGCATATCAAATATCATAAATAATAATAAGGTCATAAATATTGGCATTTAATAAAAAATTAATCATATATAAATGAAGAACATAATTCATGAAAGCATTTCATAGGAAGAAAACATAGATTTGTGGAAAATACATAAGAATATAAAATTATTTCTATATTAGTCAAGGCATCACTTCCATGACTATATTGGTTATATGGTTTCACTACTCATACTATCTTGGTTGTCATGGTTCACTCCCATGTCTATCTTAGTATCATGAGATCACTCCTCATACCTTTTTGGTAGTCGTGGTTCACTCCCATAACCATCTTAGTAGTCAAGGTTCACTCCCAAGACCACCATATTCTATCTCATGTGATATAAATCTTTACCCATTGTAGTGGAGGGGGATATATATATTACCAATCTCATACTAAAATAATATATATATTTTCCTGAAAATAATAAACAATCATAGCATAACACATGAAAGTAAATGGGAATCATAAAAAGTTAAACATACCATAACATAGAAAATATATATGTTTCATAATCATTTTAAAAGTATTACTTGTGAAAAGAATTAGGTTTCAAAACTATATAACTTGTGAATGAGAAATGGGTTTCATTAACTTCATTATATCAAAACAAAATACATTTAGAGAAATAATTTGAAGGCTAATATTGAATCATTACCCAATAAAATAATGATTAACACCAACAAATGTCATCATAGATTGGAAATAATTTTCAAATATATTTTTAAAATATTTCTTGTGGAAAATATGTTTTCTTCATTGAACAATGATTTTAAAAAAAGACATTCATGAATATACTTTTCTATGAAATAAACATTTAAAAATTTTAAAGGACGCTTTGAAAACCATAAATAATTTTTAAAATCATTTCTCTTGGAAAATATTCATTGAATTTTTTTTATACTACATGTTTTTTGAAATAAAACATATTTTGGACAAAAAAGAGAAATACAATAAACTTTTTATTAAAAAAAATTTCATTACCATATTACATACATGTAAAAATGGTACGAAAACATTTATATATCGTTCATAAACATAGGAGAAAAAAACTCATGAGTTTTCTTTTTATATGTATCACAATATTTCATCAATTGAATCATATCTATAACAAATAAAAAAAGCGATGTGATTGATTCAATAAACTCATATCACTTGGAAACTTGGGATTATACTCAACATGTAACAAGAATAAGTAAAATGAAGCTAAAAATATCATGAAAATCATTATATTCATGATATTACATGTTAAATGGAAGTATATACACCTTAAAAAGAATTTCGGTTCATAACAAAAATTGTGTCTCAAATAAATAAAATTGGGAAAAAATTTATTACGGACTTGTCAGCTTTAGAAACATTAAAACTATGAAGTAGAGATCATAGAATGGATATTTAAATAACCATAAATTTAATTATAATAATTATATAATTTATTCATTAGTAGTATACACACTAAAAAAAAGTAATGGTTGGTGAGTAAATAATGTATCTAATGAAAAGAAAATGTGACATCAAATTTCCTTACCCTGCGCCTTGACTCTCTTTGTACTCATACATTATTTCTTATAAAAAATTTAAGTTTATTTAAAAACATTTACAGAAAAATATTCTTATATCTAATACCATACATGGTTATATTATGACCTTCTATTACCCGCATGTTAATAATTCTTTATTAAGGACTCACTTTTGCTAATATCCGCTTTGTTCTTCACATTTATCTTAATTTGTAATATCTTTCATTCACGTACTTATATAATAATTTAAATATTGTAAAACATTATATAAATTTTATATATATTTAGTTTATATGTATTAAAAAAATATATAGGATATAGAAGTATGAAATGTAATACACCATTCATTGAGACAATAGGCCATATATATACCTGAACACTATTTCTATTTTATTATCATATTAAAAGAAACATAGTAAATAACATATAAGTTTCTCTATATATATAATTATTAAAATGGTATTATTATATAGTGTATATCATATTATTTCTCTAAATATTATCTTAATACATTAAATGTAATGTGTCAATGAATCACATCGCTTTGAGGGGGTGGTAGTCCCCACTTCCTGAAACAAAATTATCGTATTTACACAAAATAAAAATTATATAATAATTTTTTGTAAAATAATTAAATAATATTAAATAAATTATAAATATCATATATATTTTTTATAAATATTGTGACTATCATAATTCTCAACAAGAGAGTCTGTAATGGAATAATAAACAACCATTTATATGTGAGGTGGTAGTTCACCATACACATAAACAGTGTGTCTATTTCCCATTAGATGGAGGTTTCTCTAAGTGTAGGTAAAA
Organism: Viscum album; assembly: GCA_963277665.1. Classification (NCBI taxonomy): domain Eukaryota; kingdom Viridiplantae; phylum Streptophyta; class Magnoliopsida; order Santalales; family Viscaceae; genus Viscum; species Viscum album. Next base: position 1,610,274,760 of record OY728125.1, read on the forward strand.
ACATTAGAATAAAAACATATCATTATATTTATTATAATTTTTATTTTTTATAATCATGGAATATGGAGAGCGGAGGGGTGGAGAATGAAAATAAAAGATAGGAGCTTGAGGGAGGATGATACCACATCTTCATGTAACTCTTTTTGTTTTCACCAAAGGAATTACTTGGACTACATTATTCCCAAAATGGGTATTCAAGGAGGAAGGTTGGTATTTTGGTTAGTTTATTGGAAATATCTTGGATGAACATATGTCGTTGGAGTTGTGTTAAGAAGTGGGAGAGGTGGTGTCCTTTTTAGGGTGGTAAAAGGGCTCACTTGATATTTTTGAAATCATGTTAGGCATACCCTCACTTTTATCTAAAAAGTTACGAAAAAACCCAAAAAACTAAATAATGATTAATGGCCATAAAAGGGGTTCTAGACAAGTTTCTAGGTCATTTGGGACCTTATATTTAATGTTTTGTCCCTTATTATGCATAATTTTACCTTAATCTTTGTATTTAATTTTAATTACTTTCAATGATATTTTTTGTTAAAAACATAAAATAACTTATTATTTATAATAAATTATGTTAATTCAAAATATGGAATCCATTTTTCCAAATTGAAATCACTAAACTGGTAAGAATTAATTTAAAGTTAATCTCGCTGACGGGACGACAATACTGGTTTTTAGAGTAAAAACATCCACAAGATTACTTATTTTAATACCATTTTTAAAGTAACATTGATTTTAATTATCTAAATTGTTCTAATTTATAAAAATATAATTTAATAAAACTTAACAATAAATTTAAAACATATTTAACCTCCCAATTAATTATCTAAAAAAGCAGTTTCGAATTTAAATTCATCATTTTTCACTATTCAACAAAAATTTAAGATTCTACCAAAAATCCCTAAAATTTATCCTAAGATAAATTTGAAAATATAAATTTAAAAATTATGTGTATTTTATAATATAAAATTTCTATGTATCTCCAAAATTAATTTTATTTTTTTTCATTAAGGGACATGAAAAAGTAGTTTATTAGAGAAAATTGAATTTTTTTAACATATAAGAACTTTACCAAAAAAATATCTTTCAATATAAATATGTTTTATTTATATAAAACCATTGTAAAAACTATTTTGAAATTAGTTATTATAATTCATATCACTATGTTTAATTTTTAGGTTATAATTATCTCATTCAAATAATTATAACAATTAAAATTGTGTTTCGTAGAAACTCGGTGTTTCCTATAACGTATGCCAAGTTAGTGTTGCATGTTTCATAAGACAAGTGAGTTTTTATGTAGATAAATCCTTGTATCTGTAGTTTGAATGTATTTGTTACTTAATTAAATTCAATACATAAATGAAAATTGATTTATTGAAAGAAAACTTTCATTAAAACATGGGGTGTTACATACGAACACCCTAAAAGGGGGTACACTACATGTTCTAGGGATACATGGCATGTTAAAAAAACTCATATTCTTCATGTGTGGTTATTCCTCATATTGAATATAAATCTTCATATACACAGTGTGTAAGAGTATTTCAAAATTTGTATAGATCTCCTGAAACCTTCCCTAGGTCGTCTTTTTGTTCACGTATATCACTGGTTGTGTCCATGTACTAATCTGTGAACATCTAACTATGTTCATTTACCCCAAGAAATGCCCATTCCCATGTACAACTATCCATGTACTCTATTTTTTGTATCTATCTAGGATACATGTTCTCATGTATCCTCCAAAATAAATATTGATCCACCGATAAAGTTTCACACAACGTGTGATATGTAACTGTGTGTGGAAACCCTAGAGCCACCGAGGGTGGTCCCACATCGTGTGTAACACTTGAAAAATAGCTATGTAACTTGATATTATCCAAATACATTGAGATATCTTCCAATTCATTCTTCTAAACTTCATAGCCACCCTTCTCATTGGAACCCATAGATCTGAGGTCACCTTTCCATATTATCACTCGCTCACTTGATTACGACCCTCAATCTATTCAAAAAAATGATCCCTAAAGACAATATTTTACCAGAACGTGTTGAAAACATAGAATTAAATAACCTTCCATCCAATCCTATCTCATTCTTCCTTGAATCATCCACCATCACTACATCTCATCAAATATCATCCCCCACCTTAACCCATACAAGAAGTGTTGGTTTGTTGCACTGAAGAACTCTCTTACAACATTAAATTTCCAAATAATTATCAAACCAGGGGAAAAAGGATATATCTATGATTAACGTGTAAAGAAATGGTGGATAAACTCATAATTCACATGATTCTAGAAATGAGCCTCATCCTTTTTTTGTTCATCCTCAGACCGTTGTCATATAAATATGAAAACTAAGAGCAAAATAAACACAATGAACAAAATTAGTTCCATTAATTTTATCTAATACTAAGGCATGAATCATATTTTCATGGAATTGATATGTATTTTGATAAGATAAAATAATAAGATGGAAAATCCAAAATCCAAATTCCTACTTGTTTTTTGGAATGATCAGAGATGAAGAACGATCTTAAATTTTCTTCACTTGTGAGGTCATAGAACATTGATGGTGCAACGATCCTTCATCTTGATTTTAGTTGGGGTATCTTACCAAGAATTATCTCAAACAGTCTTCTTAGTCTTTGGGGATTAATTTTAAACTCTATGAAAAACTGTATATTTTATTATTTATAGGAGAGACCAGTCTTCGCGTTAAAAAAATAAAACAAATTACTTTTTTTATTTAATTGATTTGAACCTTAAAAAACATTTTCACATATTCCTCATGAAAATAATGGTTATTTCATGCCTAGGGTAAAACATGTGTCTTAAACTCAATGGTTCCCTCTGATTTATGATCGGGGTCCCGGATTTGGGATTTATTCTACTTTTATAGGAAAATTATATATGCATGATATTAATATATTTAATATACATCAAATATTTATTCTGGGTTCATCAAACCTTAGAATCACACTCTATCAAAGTGACTAGCCATGAAAATATTCCATATAATATCCAAAAAAATACATAGAATATTTGAGTCATTGCATTCACTGTACCTCGGGGATTTGATTCATGAAAAGAGAAATACAGACTTAAAAATATGACGGTACGGGGCCTACATTAGGGTCTCCCGCACCAAAGTTATCCTTGTATTATTATTGTGTTCCCACTGGAAAAACATTGGGGGAATCTATCACCCATGAAGAATTATTTCTTATGGATCCTCGATCTCTATTGGGTACTCAACAAATGTTACTCCATCATCGATTTCTAGCTCGCCCTGGTCAATAACATGTCATGGGTCGTGTACATACCTTACCACTTGGGACACATAGAAGATGTCATCTACCATGTACAACTATACAAATAGAGAAAATGGTATGACATGTCACCAACACTACGCAGTACATGGAAATGGATAATGGACATTATAGATAGATTATCTCCTCTACCAATTTCCCATAATTCTCATTGTGGTGAGACCCTCGGGAACAGATAGTCGGCCTACTGAAACTATAGAGGCCTTAAGCTTCTATTTTCATAATACTTATTATGGATTCATGTATTCTTTATCCTATCCTAAATTATATGAACCTTATCTATGGTATCTCACACAAACTCTAGTCCAACGAGTGCTGACATTCCTAGATCAGTCAAAAAATATAGTGACCTTCAATATTTCTTGTACAAGGCCTCAAATGGTGCCACAAAATTATGGGTATAGTATATTTTGTTGAGTGAAAACTCAATTAACGATGTATGTTCCTCCCAACTATGGAAAAAATATAACATGAAATCTTGCAGTATGTCCTCCAAGACCTGAATGGTACACATAGTCTAGTCATTAGTCAAGGGATGAAATGTCATGATCAATACAAATTGAGTCCCAAATCCTGACTAAAATACTCTAAATAATCACGAAGTAAAATGACTATAGTTATTTGAAAATATAATCAAGGAAAATACATTGAATTGGACTATTTGTTACACCTACAAGCATCCCAGGATCTTATCTTGAATGGATAAAAAGGGGGCTGACATGTTGAATCAATATATGGTCACCCATATGGAATCATGTCCCAGTGACACACATGGTAAGACTATCCTGAATTCCATGGATATTCCTACCCACATCTACTCCAGCACTTCTACGGTTTGAGCTAAATTCACTGGAACCCAGTGCTCAGCCTTCACTTGCATAGAAGTAAGGCATTGGGAGACAAAATATCCAAAAAAAATCTATATACATTGCCAACAAAACTAATGTTGGATGTCTTGGTACATATTTTCCACACCTAAATGTACCAAAAAATGGGATTTATGAAACTCAGGTACTACCTCCTCCCACAATATCAAGGGAACCATCACCCATCCACTAAAAATGATTGCATGCTCCCTGACTTTAGAATATTCATCCTAAGTACTTCCAATGGATATCTAAGTATGTAAGGGACCACAATCGGTATCTCTAAGAAGACCATTTTTTTACACTATAAAAGTGGTTGGGAAGAAACAATCAACAATTAATATAAAGTATCATCATTATCCAATATGAGAAACTGCAATGAGGCTAACTGTTTTTACTCATTGTCAAACAACTAATAACAATATCTTTGGTGGAGAGAGTCTTCCTCCATGTGACCCTTCCCAGGAGTATAAACCATATCAAATTCATATTCATAGAGTAACTCTATCCATTTCCATTTTCTTTGGTTTAGATCTTACTGAGAGAATATCTACTTGAGAATCTTATTGCAAAATTAGATGATAAACCACTCTCCCATATGGTATACTCACCACATCTTCAGTGTAAAGACTACCAATACTAGCTCAAGATCATGGGTCATGTAATTCTTCTCATGTGGCCTCAACTAACATTAAAAATTGTAAATAACCTCCTATATCTGAATTAGAACATAAAAAAATCTGGATTCTTGATGCATCACATAACACTATGTACTCGACACCCTCCTATTGAAAAAATCAAGATAGGAGAACTCGTTAACCTCTACCAAAACTCATGAAAGCATTACTGTCACCTTTCCATTCTCACAAATGGCTTCCCCTTTTGGGTCAAAAGTATCAATAGTGATGTACTATATATATCGGGTAAAAACACCAAAAGTACCTTTTCAACCCATGTAAACTCCACACCTTGCTAAAAAATTTGTGTGGATCCAAGGAAAGCAGTACCTCAAATTTCGCCGGGTCAAACCCCACTCCTACCTTTTAGATGAAATGTCCCATAAGGTAGACCATTCTAATCCACAAATAAAACATTGAGATCTTACGAAAAAAATAGTTCTCTAAAAGTGTGTCCAAATCCATCCTAAAATGTGTCATGTGGTCCTCCTTGGATGTCAAATACACATGGATATCATCGATGAAGACCACCATGAACAGATATAGAATGGGATGTAAGATCATTTTTTTGAGTCCCATGAACACTGATGTAGAATTCATCAAAATGAAGGGCATCACTAAGTAATCATAATGATCATTGTGAAATATGAATTCTGCTTTATGTATATCCTTGCCCTATACTTTCATCTAGTGATATCCTGATCCGAGGTTATTAAATGAGAACCAACCCTACCCTCTCAACTTATTGAAGAGTTCAATGGCCCTCAGTATTAGATTCTTATAATTCACTATCACCTGGTTCAAGCACAATTAGTCCACACATAACTTCAAGTTCTCATACTGCTTCTTGGTGGAAAAAATTGGGGTTGTTTTGTGGCAAACACTATGTCTCACAAATCCCTTCTTCGGCAAGTCCTCTAACATCACATTCAGCTCATGAATCATTATGGGAGCCATTGGATATAACGGTGGTGATATTATTGTCACCATGAGGTGAAGTTAAATGTGTAAGTATAACTATAATTGGGGAGGTAATCTAGGAAAAACCTCAGTAAAGTCATCAATGTACACCTCCAACACCACAGGGAAATAGAATCCAATAGTATCCACAACCACTGGATTCATTATATCCAAAAGTATAGTAATAGAATCTACTCTTCTATGATTAATCCTATCCTACTCTACCAAGGCTTCCATTACACCCATAATGGAAAATATTATCCCACCACTATAGACAAACCTCATACTTCACCTAAAATAGTCATTCTGGGTATGAATTTTTGGTAGGCTATCTATACATAATATGACATCATAAGGCTTCATCATTTTTACAATGATAAATCGTGGAATATATCACCTCAAACTATCAGATCACATTAGTGATAGAAGTGTAAAATCATTGATCCAGCATCTTTCGAAGTCTCTAACCAAAAGTGTCAAGAAAAAATATACAATTAAAACTTATACGTATCAAACTAGAGAATTAAAAAGAATGGAATTACTTACACCTTTGTTTTTCAATACTATTGATAAGCTAGAAAAGACACAGATCATACCTCATGTCATCCCTAGAGACTCAGGGTCATTGACCACTGTAGCATACTACTAACCTCATCCCCGACCACTATCTCCCTCATCCTAGCAAGGAATACCTTCGGGTGGTGGTGGTAATAGGTCAAACCTATGACCACCTCCTACTACTCTTCTGAACCCTCTTCAATACCACCACTATATGGATCACCCTTCTCTTGCCTCTTCCTCTTCCTTGGAAGTCCCTCAACCATCTCACGATCAGCAATATGATGGGTCAAATAATCTCCTGTCAAATGTTTCTGATCATCATAGGAGTAACAATTCCTTTTCCATGGCCGATTCAAGCCATATTGAGAGCCCTAGAACACTGATCTTATGTCCTTGGATCATATCATGAACCATATGAAGTGCTTGGATCCTTGTAACTTCTGTCAGATACCTACTAATGAGGTATCAACTCTTTGGTGCTCACTAACAATACCCACTATTGGAGCCTAATGAACAAAGAATATCTCCACCGCCAAGTACCACTCAACCACCCCAGTATTGTTGAGAATGAAAAAGGATATCACTAAAGAACTGATATCTTGGTTAATCCCCACTCAAAGGTCTGTTTTTTGAATAATTGATCTTGAACCATATCAATGGAGTATAAAGAGAGGTCTTTACCCCTCAAAGGATATTGGTACATTGTAGAACTACCCGTATATAGATACATAATCTCATGTATGAAAAATGATCATAATGTTGCTAGATAAAACACCTCCTTGACGGGATACTCGATGTCTGGCCAGAAGAGATCAATCTTGTTGAGTGACCATGTCACTAAAATCCCCCACCAATCCTAATAAACCTATATAAGACACACTAAATGGAACTATATTTTAATTGAAGTCATCCTCGCAAGGTGGAAAACATGATTGGATACCTCTATCTATGCCTCATCCACCTAGGGTTCTATATCTCCCCAAAAACAATGAGGTCACTTCCTCTAGAACCCATAAAACACACCTAGCTTGCATGCATAATAACTAGAAATGGACGTGCTTGTTTTTTCTCAACGGGTGGTGGTATAGATGGTAAAACACACAGAGGTGATATCTCTGATACAATCACATATAATGAATATTCACCACTAGGTGGATTTTCCCCGTGATCACATGGTGGAATTCGGGATGGTTATCTTCCTAGAGGCATCCCAAAATAAATAAGATATACCATGTTCAAAGATTATTTTTGGGTAAATCACTCCAAAATTACATAGAAACCAAAAAATATCAACATATGATGTATGTACCAATGTTTTCCATTAAAAAAATGTCTATACATACCAATTTTAAGGGTAGGTGATCAAAGCCCTATTGTATGAATACATCTAGCATTACACTATCACTAGAGTCATTGGCCTAAAAGTTGAACTTGAAACACTTAACACTATTTCCCTAAAAAAATATCATAAACTATCGTAAGATGGTAGATCTAACACCTCCTATATTAATCAATCACGACCTGACCCACTGAGTTCTGAACCACAACTACCCCAATCATGTCTCCAATAGGCCATGGATTGGAAACCAACACCATGTAGGTATATCCCACAAATGGGATACATTATCTTAATGTACCCGTACAAAATCATAGATCCCTAAGTCCACACACTGCTTATATGTAAAAAAACTAAAACTAATCCAAGCATACATATATGATCCCAAAAATGGAGTACAAAATAGGGTACTAAATGAAAACATGATTCCAAATACAGGCCCAACTAAATTTGTCTAGAGTTTAAACTACCCCAAGTGAGAGGACTATGATGAAATGAAATAACCAAAAGGAATACTTTTTTCTAGAAGATCATGATACACCTAACCATCTTTCAGTTCTCCTAGGACACTGTCAAATGGTCCATCATCTACATAAGACATGAAACATGTGAGCATAGACCATGGAGGGGTGAGTATAAAAATCACTAGTAGGAAAACTAAAAAGAAATAGTCATAAAGAATAATAAAAATTCCTATCATAAAAATGATATAGAAATCAATTCATAATAGAAAAACACCCATATATACTCATAAAGTACAGGGTGCCACCAAACTGTCACAGCCAAATCCCATCCATAAGATTCTGCATGAGGAAATTCTCATTCAATGAGAATCCCCTTCATAAGAAATGTTATCCTCGAAAACACTCATCCAAATGGTCAAGATCATTGGGCCCCACCCAAGAAATCTCACTACTCTCAAATACCCTCATACTCACATAGGGGGTAACACACAGGACCACTAGGGGACACCACAAACCCAATAATGAGAAACCAATTATAGAGGCGGGAATAGGACAATGAAACAACAAACCCTTGCAATACATACTGATAGATGGAGGATTGTTTCCAGGATTAAGGTGATCACACAAATTCCACAAATCCAACCTAGGGTAAAAAATACGATATAGTATCACATTCTAGTCTCACGGAGGGACACCACAAACTCTATCAATGAATCATTCTCTAGAGGGGATCAAAATACTAAGAATTGGATGTAATACTTAATTGTGTCTTTAATATAATGGAACAATGGAACACAATGATCTGAAGCTATTCTAAAATTAAAAAACAAAGGGCTACAAACACTCGAAAAGGGGGTACATGGGGTGTACTTGGGGTACAAGGTGTTTCCAGCCATCTCTGGTCTTACCACGTGGTATTGATCTATACACAATATAAATATATATATACAAGGTGATTTGGAGTAGTGCACAATGTGTAGATATATCCTATCACTTTGACTATGCCTTCTTCTCGTGCCCATGTACCACTTTCCATTCCCGTATTCCATCCCACATAAACTGGGTTGTTCCAATGTAAACCTGTTCATGCCCATTACTATTTACACATGGTCTTTTACTAGGATTGTGTCTATGTACATGGCCAACCCATTCGTTTTTATCCTCCAGGATTCATTCTGATCCACTAATAAAGTTTCACATGATATGAGAATGTGTCAAATGATGTGTTCTGTTTAAATTTGTGTAGAAGCTGTAGTTTAGAATAGGATTATCCCATATATCCTATAACAATATATTGCACGCCATGAAACCCATTATTTTCCAGATTCATCAGTCTCTATTAAATATTGTTTTACATGACATTGGAGCCACCAAAATCCCTAGAACAAGAGGGTCTGAGGGTTCTCGGATTTTCTGTCGCCCATTCATTGGACCTGAAAATTTGTTTTTTATTTGATTTTGAACCCGCTTTAAGGATGAGCGGTGAGTGGTAACCCACAACAAAATAGGTGAAAACATAGCGAAACATCACAATTAAAAATTCAAAATTAAAGATTCTCCATCATTCTGTCTTGGTCCACGTACCACCAAAATTCTCTTGAACACCTTGATTCACACACTTTGTCCCATCACAACCCCATCGTTACTTCAGATCAAATCGCCGGTGAGCCCATCCACCAGAGTCTGTCATCGTCGTCGCAAGATCTTTACCACCTCTACCTTTATTTGAGTCCCAAAACTAGTCAAAAAACCCATATCACCATCGCTCCACCTTTACAATCACCATCAATACCAGCAGCTAGCACCACCGAGAACCATAAACGACACCAGAAGACTAAATCCGAAAAGCCAAATCACTGTTTCTTGTCTAAAACTGAATCAATAAAAGATATGGTCCAATGATATATCATTTTTCAATGATTCATACACCTTCACTTTTATCCTCAAATTGCAACCTCCACTGCAATCCATATCCATGATATTGATCTATTACACTGAAGAACAGTTGCAAAATGATTAATTACTTTGTAATCCTCAAACCATGGACCAAAGGAAATACCAATGACGATCATATGAAATATTTTTGAGATAAACACAATGCATAAGATATGTGGAATTAACCTTGGCCTTTTTTCTTTTGATCTCAATCCTTTTTTGTAGAAATTGACAAAAAAAAGAGGAAACTAAACACAATGAACAAAATAAATATCATCAATTTAATAAATCATTGATGAAAGATTCAATTATTTCATGGAATTGATTCATTATTGAATGAGAAAAAACACTGGGATGAAAAATTACAAATAAAACATCATTCCTATATTTTTGATCAATCCCTAACAATGAATAGTCATGTGTTTTCTTCACTGGTGTGATCCATGAACTCTGATGCCCTAATGATCCTCAATTCGAATCTGGTTCAATGTCTTCGACCAAGAACACTCCCCAATGGTAATCTAGGACACTTGGATTTAGTGGCCAACCCTTGGAAAATAATCTATAATCATGTATTTATAGTGGATCTTAGTCTCCATGTCAAAAAAAATAAAACAAACTACTTTTTTTGGTTAATTTATTCATTTGTTTGATTGATAATTTTTTCACAAATTCCACATGCTATAAAAGGTTATAACATTTCAAGGGTAAAAAATGTGTCCTGAACTCAATGTTTCCCTTGTATTTCTGATATGTTTCCTTGACTGGGAGATATTCCATTTTTTTGGGAAAGCTACATGCACGTTATATTAATATAGTTAATATACTTCAAACATTTATTATGGAATCACCGTTCCTTGTAACAACATTCCCTATCCTCACATAGTCTAAAAAATATTCATTATATTATCTAAAAATAATACCAATAAAATTAAATCAATTGAATTCTACCATTATAAATTCACCCATCCAAATGAGGGATGAAAATAAATCGTGAAATTAAATAAGGCCAAACGAAACTACAATCCCTAGGGTAACCATTAAACACCAAAATTCAGAGAAAAACCACTACAGATAAAACAAAAAGAAAACCCATGGTGGGTCTCCCCACCATTTATAAACCAAATGATTTTAACATCAAAACAACCAAAAAGGATAAACTAATGAAATAATCTTAAATGAAACATCGATCCTAACCACGATTCGACATTTCCATAGAACACAAACATATCCAAAATTAACACAACCTAAAAATATGACATTCTCTCAAGAATAATGACCATTTAATGTTTCACATCAATAAAACACCACCATAAGAAATATAAGAATATCAAAATACATAAATATATTTAAAAAATAATGTTTTTGAAAAAAATGACATAACTAAAATAAGTAAAACTAAAATCTTACCAAATACAGCATTGGAGTTATAATTTGGTTTCCAACCACCACCACACAAGTATATTTTGGAATATGTGAATAAATTCACCGATTTCGTTATGGCTGGAGCATTGGTGCCTTCAATCATCTACTTTCATATAGTTAGGAGCTGACAACCTCCAACAAAGACATCCTCTTCCTACAAAACTTCTTGTTGAACTTCTCTAAGTGACCCAGAAAATCACTTCATCAACAAAACATTAGAGGATAAAAACAGGATGGATTCAAATTCTGGAACTAACCACAATAGATGCACATGAGAAATTGGTATGGAGAATGAGATGTATAAACATAAATAAGACACTCTTCGGAAATGAGTTCATCAAGTACAAATTTTTACCTGATAGAGATCCTTCACATGTTTCAATATAAATTTGACTTCCCACTCCTACAGATTGTGCTACATGAACTAACTATGAATGAAATTCCACATCTACATGATTCCTGAAAATAATTTCCCTGTTTGATATAACATAGTTTTTCACCTCATGAAGAAAAGCCTAGATGAAGATAGGTTATCTTCATTGTTCAATTCATGTTATCTATAGGTAAAAGGAAACTAGATCCTTAGACTGGTCAACATAGGGCTTCACCATCCATTGAACTTTACTGAATACCCCGGATCACCACAACCTTCTTCACCTTCCCCACCTTGGGTGCGAATAATCAAAAAAAAGTTGTATTAAAATATTCACAAGACATCCCATCCTATATCGATGATGGGACAATCACATTCCACTGATCAAAACCTAGTCCCTATAATAAACCCATAACAGCTCACACCCTCACAGATTCAAAAGTTCCCAAATATCGGAAAACACATTAAATTTCCCAATCCATTCCATAGCATCTATTGTACCATGATTTCCATGGAAAACTAGAAACAGTGAAGAAGAACTCCAATTTAACAGGAGTCTGGGAAGGGCCAATGACTAGAAGAGACTCACCAAAACATTTTGGATTCTTATATGAGGAATACTTTAAATAACACAATAACATAAAATCTAATCAACATCAAACCATAACACAACCCAACATGATCATTTCAGACAAAAAAACTCACAAATCAAAATTTCACAAAAAAATTGAAATCATTTTTATTAAATCCCCCTTTTCATCTAATATTCAAATCCATCTTATTCCATGTACACTATAGTGACCCGGACTTTTCTTTCATTACTATTACATCAATTCAAAGACAAAAAAAATATTATTATTACACATATAGGATCCAAATGTTTAGCGTCTTGGGAAAACTAGGACCACACATAACAAATAAAACATCAACCACAAACATTTATTTAATTTCATCTTCTCTAGTTTCTTATTGGCACTTGTCCTCTCCTTAGTACTTGTAGCCACCTGAGGATATACATCATAAGGGGTGAGGTAGAAGCCCAGTAAAAGGATAGATAAGAACAATATATCATGGGGTGAGCAGAATCATGACATAAGCAAAAGATCATGAATATGAGAGGAGCATAAATAATAGACTTGAAATGTGGAAATGCATAAAAATGAAACATAATGTATTAGTGGTTTACTACAACACATACTTGTGAAAAAATCTAGCATCTTGTTAACAAATCATTTCACATTTAATCATGAGATTCATCACTTTACCCAATGCATTGGAGCACGGTATAATTCCGGGCGCACCCATCACTTCATAACATTATCATTATCATGTTTTCCGCCTAGAACACATATCAAACATGTACATAAATAACACATGGAATTTAATGGGTTTCATCTCATAATAACACATTCATATTCTTTGGGTTCCCAAAAGAAAGAGGTAACAACATACTTGATACAAGAACCATCAACCTTGAATGAAAGGTAAAAGGTGAGATCTTGAAAGAAGAGTTCTCTTGGAAAACATTTTGATGGATATAAAAACCAGTGACCAACATGTATATCCCATAAAAGTAAAGGAAATGCTGAAAAAATGATCTTTTAGGAGTAACCATATCAAAAATGGAGTGAAAGAGGGAGAACTCGAAGGAAGAAAATTGGGTTCGAGATTTCCCCTTACCTTGTACCCGAATGCCTCCTTATCTTTAATGTCCTATATAATGACATTATATTAATTAATTAGAAATTCCAGAACCTTTTATACATTAATACTGTTCATTATGGTTTCATTATGTCGTATTATGTACCATTGGATGACATATAGTGTTTAAAAAATGTTGTTCGGGGATGTTCATTTTTATGGTTTTCTTGAGCGGTCCACTTGTATTCTTAAATTGATGTTTGGGTAGATCAGGGGTAAACATCCAGAACTGATATTAAATTCTATTTATGATATTACACAATCTTGAATGATTTTATAATGAGTTATATTAGATCCATGTGGACGAATCATTAGATAAGATTTTTATGATGGTTATTTGGGTAAATTTGGGAGGTTTTTGGATCACAATGAACTTGTTTTAACTTTTCACTTAGTAATATGGACATATGTTATTTCCAGAAATTAAAATAGAGCATAATACATATAAAATATTCTGTTTCAACCATAAAAATGGTTTCATGACCAGATCTGAAGGTAGAAATGGAAGAAGAGAGCATGTTGTTTTTGAAGGTGATAAATTACCACCACATGAACAACGTTCTCTTCAATAAAATAAAAGGAAGAAGGAAAGAGTGTGGGGTGATATAATATACCATTAGAATCATAATATTACCTTATATGTATAATTATGGAGTTAAGAAACAATTTGGATGAATATAGTTGGGGAGAGGTCAAGAAAGGAACTTGAACTTGAAAGGAAATTAAATGAGAAGAGGGAGGGAAATTACCTCTTGAATCCTTCACTTGAGAACCTCCTTAAGGGCCTATGCTTGGTCTTTTGATGAGACCAGAAGCTCTTGGACGTGGGGAAGGGGCTAGGGGAGATTATTAGGCAGAGCTTAGACAATACTTGATGCTTTAGAGGTGTGGTTTGGCAAGAGGAGGGGGAGGGCTTATTTATACATGAGGAGGGAGGTGTTTTGGTATAAAATAGTCAATAAAATAATATATCATAATTTAGACTTGTAATAGTAGTTTTTTGACATCCTAAATCATATATTAATATAATAAAATTAGTTTTAGGCATTAAATCTTCTTTATAATTCGAATTCATTAATTTATTAAAAGGAAAGTGAAAGAAAGAGAAAAAGACACTTTAAGAAATCACCTTTTGGCTTTAGGCTTTGGAAAGTTTTTTTAGGTTTGAGAATTGGATTTATTGTATTTAAAGGAACAATTTATGATATTTAATATTTTTTGGCCGAAACTAATGTTCTAGAATGTTTATGTCATCATTACATCATTAATGATGCAATTTAGTGTACACCGATTATGCGAAAAACTGTATTTTTTTACTATTCACCCGAAAAATGATGTATTTCAGAATAAACCCAAAAATTTACCCCAACCATTTTTCTACATGTAGAATCAAAAAATTATGTCCATTTTTCAAAACTAATTTTCTAAATATGTTTAATTAAAATAATAATTTACTAAAAAACACTTTTTAAAATTAAAACGGATTTTGTAGTTCTTCCAAAAATTGCGTAGGGTCTTATAAAATTATCTAAAAACTATTAGACATTGATTGAAAACATTAGGAATACATTTTAGGGAAATAAATATTCTTTTAAATTAATTAATTAATTATAATTAATTATTTTGACTTCTAAAATACTAAAAACGTTTACTAAGGTCAAATTATCACTTTCTATGATGTCTAAATTTAATTTTATTATTCATAGGTAATGTTACTCTTATTTACTATAAGGGTCATATTACTATTCATAAGGGTGGGTTACTATTCATAAGGGTAGGTTACTATTCACCAAAAATTATTATTGTTTCATTAGACTCTAAAAACTATCTTGAACACAACCGTGTATGCCAGATTTTTAAAATTCCGAACATAGGGGTGACAAAATTATGTTTAAAGGTCACTTATCACTTAGTAGTTCATTATTTTGTGTTTTTATGACATAAATATAAGAAGGGAATTTTCGATTGAAATACTTTGGGGCGTTACATTCTTCCCCCCTTAAGAAATTTTTCCCCCGAAATTTCACATTACACAAACAGGTGAGGGTACTTCTCCTTCATTGCCTCTTCTGGTTCCCACGTTGCTTCCTCAAACTTATGGTTCCTCCACAACACTTTGACATGGTGGGTTGTCTTGTTGCATAGAACCTTATCACTTCGGTCCAAAATTTTTATCAGTTTCTCCTCATAGGAGAGATCCTATTCTAGCTGTACCACTTCTGAGTTTAGTACATGTGAGGGGTCTGGTATGTACTTTCTCAGTAGTGATACTTGAAACACATCATGAACTTGAGCCATATTTGGTGGAAGTGCCAGACGATAGGTCGCAGATCGTATATGGTCAAGGATCTCAAAGGGGATAATGTACCTTGGGCATAGCTTCCCTTTCTTCCTGAATCTCATGACTCTCTTCCATGGAGATATTCGAAGGAAGACTTTATCTCCAACATCGAACTCCAAGTCCTTTCGACGGTTGTCAGCATAGCTCTTTTACCGACATCGAGCAGCTTTGATGTGTTTCTGGATGACTTGAACCTTCTCCATCATCTCTTGAACAAGATCGGGACCATGTAGCTTTCATTCTCCAACTTCATCCCAATAGGTTGGAGTTCTACATCACTTCCCATAAAGAGCTTCATACGGAGCCATCTGAATACTCGAGTGGAATCTATTGTTGTATGAGAACTCAACCAATGGGAGATGCTAATCCCAACCACCTTTGAATTCATGAGAGCAGGCTATTAGAATATCTTCAAGCGTCTGAATAGTCCTTTTAGACTGGCCATCAGTTTGGGGGTGATAGGCCGTGCTGAAATTTAATTCAGTACTCAAAGCATGTTGAAGGCTCCTCCAGAATTTAGATGTTAACCTTGGATCATGGTCAGAGACAATCGAGAGTGGAACACCGTGCAATCCTACTACTTCCATCACATATATACTTTCATGTTGTTCAAGTGAGAGGCCTTTTCGAATAATGATAAAATGGGCAGTCTTGGTGAGTCGATCAACCACAACCCATATTGCATTATTTCCCTTTGACGTCTTCGGGAGACCAGTGACAAAGTCCATAGTAACATTTTCCCATTTCCACATGGGTGTAGGCAATGGATACATCATATCTTTGGAATTTTATCACTCAGCTTTAACTTGCTGACATACCAAGCACCATGATATATATTTTGAAATATCCTTCTTCATGTTATCCCACCAGAAGTGTTCTCGAAGATCACGATATATCTTGGTACTTACAGGATGGATAGATAAAGTTGAGCTATGTGCATTATCCAGTACCTCCTTCTTTATCCCAGGTGATGAAGGCACATAAAGCCACATTCCAAACCGAATCAGACCATCATTGTCGATATGGAACTCTTGCAGCTTCCCTTCCTTTACTGCATTCACCATCCTTTGTATCTCCACAACATCCATTTGTGCTTCCTTAATCTCCTCTTGGATGAATGGTTGCGCAATCATTTGGGAAAGGTAGGATGTATCCCCTTACCTTATGATTTACAAATCCATTCTTTGCATATCCAAGAAGACAGGGTCTTTCTCAATCGTAAACATGGATAGAGTAGTAGGTTATTTTCTACTTAAAGCATCAGCTACCTTGTTCGCCTTCCCAGGATGATAGTGAATAGAGCAATCGTAATCCTTGATTAGATCTAACCATATCCTTTGACACATGTTGAGCTCCTTTTGTGTGAATATATACTTTAGGCTCTTGTGGTCGGTGTATATGTCACACTTCTCGCCATAAAGGTAGTGCCACCATATTTTCAAGGCAAAAATCAAGGCTTCCAGCTCTAGATCATGCGTCGGGTAGTTCTGCTCATGGATCTTCAACTGTCATGAGGCGTAGGCTATCAAATTATCATTTTGCATGAGTACACAACCCAAGCCTTTCTTTGATGCATCACTGTATATCCCAAAACATTCTCCACTTTTTGGTAGTGTGAGTACAGGTGCAGTGATCAGACTTCTCATTAGCTCCTTGAAGCTTCCCTCACATTATTCCGTCCATACATACATTACCCCTTTTCTTGTTAACTTAGTTAGCGGGCTTGAAAATCGTGAGATGTTTCTCACAAAACGTCGGTAGTACCCAGCAAATCCAAGAAAACTACAAATTTCTGTGACACTAGAGGGCCTAGGACATTCCTCAATCACCTTTGTCTTTGTAGGGTCCACAAAAATTCCCTCACTTGTGATCACATGTCCCAAGAAGGTGACTTGATTCATCCAAAAGTCACACTTTCTAAACATGGCGTACAACTTCTCCTTTCTCAATGTCACCAACACAAGTCTTAGATGTTCTTCATGTTCCTCCTTTCTCTTGGAGTAGATTAGAATATCATTGATAAACACAACCACAAATTTATCGAGGTAATGTCTAAAGACTCTATTCATCAAATCCATGAAGATTGCAGGGGAATTAGTAAGTCCGAAGGGCATCACCAAAAACTCATAGTGCCCATACCTTGTACGGAATGCAGTCTTATGAATATCTTCCTTCTTCACCTTTACCTGATGATATTCAGAATGAAGATCCACCTTTGAGAAGTATTGAGCTCCTCTTAACTGATCGAACAATTCATCAATCCTTGGGAGAGGATACTTGTTCTTTATGGTGATCTTGTTGAGTTCCCGATAATCGATACACAGCCGCATGGTTCCATCCTTCTTCTCCACAAAGAGCACTGGTGCACCCCAACATGATGCACTAGGGCGTATGAACCCTTTGTCCAAATTCTCTTGTAGCTGCTTCTTTAACTCCTCCAGTTTGATAGGAGCCATCCTATAGGGTCACTTTGAGATAAGATTAGCTCTAGGTATGAGTTCAATTGAGAACTCTACCTCACAATCCGGGGGAATTCCGGGTAACTCTTCGAGAAATACATCACTGTATTCCCTCACGATGGGAATTTCCTCAAGGTTGGCACTTTCCTTCGACTCAATCATTTGGGCGAGGTGTGGTTCTTCATAGGGAATCAACACCCACACCATTGAAGGATTTTTCAAAGGATATTCAAGATCTTCTTTGCATTTGTAGATGAGAATGGGATGGTTAGGAATATGAAAATATATTTCCTTTTACCGACATTTGATATGTGCTCTATATAACAAGAGCCAATCCATTCACATTATAGCTTCGAATTCCACCAAGGGAAGTATTATGAGATTTTCCGAAAGAATCTTCCCACATACGTCAATAGGAGAAGAGTCAAACACTTGGGTTGCAATGATTCCACCACTTGGTGTTTTTACAGATATCTCTACTTCAAGGTTTCGGGGCTTCGATTCTTTAGTTCTAGCAAACTTGGAAGATATAAAGGAATGTTAAAAACCAGAATCAAATAAGACTTTTTCCATTCTTGAGTGAATAGGAAGTGTACCTTTTATGAATTCATTATCATGTTCCACCTCCGCAGTAGTTATGGAATAAGAATTCCCTTGTTCCTTTGGCTTTGGTGGTTGTTGGCGCTGATTACCCTCGAGAGCTTGAGGTTTAGTGCACTCGTTTGAATAGTTCCCTAGCTCCCTACAGTTGTAGCATTGAACCCCGAGTGGTTCTCTCCTTTCATCATCTACATTATCCTTCCTTTTCATGTCTTTTCAATACTCTTAAGCTTGGTGTCCTTCTTTCCCACACTTAGAGAATCTCCCCATACCTTGGAGGCAGTTCCCATGGTGCAACTTCCCACATTTTTGTCATGTGGGTCGTTGATTTTTCTTCCCACCTTTTTCACTAGATCCACCAGCTTGAAACTCCATATTTATTTTCTTATCACCATAGCCATGGGACCATTCTCCAAACTCCATCTCTACTTTGAGAGCACACCGAAAAACTTCTTCATAACTCCCAAAGTCTCGAATTACACGAGCCTTTCTAAGATGTGGTTTTAATCCACTAAAGAATCTATCATTTTTTCTCTCATTGTTGATAACAAGACCTGAAGCATACCTTGTGAGCCTTGTAAAAATTGCTTCATAGGTTGTGACAGATTCTCCTTCTTTTTGCTTGAGCTCTATGAATTCTCTCTCCATCTTCATGTGAAGAGTTCATGGGATTTACTTATTAAGAAACATTATCTTAAAGTCTTCCCATTCCATCTCTTCAATTTCCTCCCTTGGATTGGTGTTCTTAATCAAATCCCACCATTGGTCAGCTTCTCCATCTAGATGAAAATAGCTAGAGTCACCTTCTCCATCTCAGAACAGTGAAGAATAGAAAAGCTCTTCTCCATGGAGTTGACCAACTGTTCCGTAACTAGTGGATCGGAAGATCCACAAAACGTCAGTGGTCATTGCCACATAAAACATTCGATATCTAGTTTCTCCCTCTTTGGTGATGGAGGACGTTCCCCATTATTATGGTTATTATTCATAACCAGAGATAATTGGGTAAGCATCACCATGAAGTTTTGAACTCCACCTCCAAAATAATTGGGGATGTTGTTCGGGAAATTGTTGCATTGGCCCTCGCAAGAGTTGTTGGCCTGATTTCTCCTGGTTCCCACCATTTTCTAAAATAGAAAAGGTTAGAAAAAAACATAATTAAACAAGTCATGAATAACATATTCATTTAAATAGTTATACCAAAAACATAACATATGGGATCCATAGGTAAATATTGTTGTGTACATATTTGTACTTATTCTCATGCTAGAGGTTTTCTCTAGGGTTTACTAATCTTAATTCCAAAATTAACTAAACCTTTCCTCTGATACCAACTATAGCGACTCTGCCTTTTCTTTAATTACTATTATATAATTTCAAAGATAAACAACATAATAGTATTACACATAGAGGATCCAAAGGTTTAGCTCTTGGTCAAACTAGGACCACACATAACAAATACAACATCAACCATAAACATTTATTTAATTTCATCTTCTCTAGCTTCTTATTGGCACTTGTCCTCTCCATAGTACATGTAGCCACCTAAGGATATAAATCAAAAGGGGTGAGCTAGAAGCCCAGTAATAGGATAGATAAGAACAATATATATTGGGGTGAGCATAATCATGACATAGGCAAAAGATCATGAATATGATAGGAGCATAAATAATAGACTTGAAATGTGGAAAAGCATAAAAATGAAACATCATGTCTTAGTGGTTAACTACAACACATACTTGTGAACAAATCTAGAATCTTGTTAACACATCATTTCACATTTACTCATGAGATTCATCACTTTACCAAATGCATTGGAGTGCTGTATAATTACGGGTGCACCCATCACATTTAAACATTCACATTGCGCTATATAATTCTGGGTGCACCCGTCACATCATAACATTATAATTATCATGCTTGCCACATAGAACACATATCAAACATGTAAATAAATAACCCATGGAAAGGAATGGGTTTCATATCATAATAACAAATTCATAAGCTTTGGGTTCTCAAAATAAAGAGGGAACAACATAATTGATACAGGAACTATCTACCTTGAATGAAAGGTAAAAGGTGAGATCATGAAAGAAGAGTTCTTTTGGAAAACATTTTGATGGACATAAAAACTAGTGAAAAACATATCTCCCAGAAAATTAATGGAAATGATGAACAAATGATCTTTTAGGAGTAACCATATAAAAAATGGAGTGAAAGAAGGAGAACCTGAAGGAAGAAATTTGGGTTCGAGATTTCCCCTTACCTTGTACCCGAATGCCTCCTTCTATTTAATGTCATGTATAATGACATTAAATTCATTAATTAGAAATTACAGAACCTTTTATACATTAATATTTTTCATTATGGTTTCATTATGTCATATTATGTACCTTTGGATGACAAATTGTGTTTAAGAACGTTGTTCGGGGATGTTCGTTTTTATGGTTTTCTTGAGCGGCCCACTTGTATTCTTAAATTGATGTTTTGGTAGATCATGGGTAAACAACCAGAACTGATATTACATGTTATTTATTATATTACAGAATCTTGAATGATTTTTTAATGAGTTATATTAGATCCATGTGGATGAATCATTAGATAATATTTTAATGATGGTTATTTGGGTAAATTTGGGTGGTTTTTTGGATCAAATGAACTTGTTTTAACTTTTCACTTAGTAATATGGACATTGGTTATTTCCAGAACTTAAAAAAGAAGATAATACATATAAAATATTCTGGTTCAACCATAAAAATGGTTTCATGAACAGATATGAAGGTAGAAATGGAATCAGAGAGAATGTTGTTTTTGAAGGTGATAAATTATCACCACATGAAAAACATTCTATTTAATAAAATAAAAGGAAGAGGGAAAGGGTGTGGGGTGATATTATATACAATTAGAATCATAATATTACATTATATGTATAATTCTGGAGTTACAAGACATTTTGGATTAAGATAGGTGGGGAGAGATCAAGAAAGGAACTTGAACTTGAAAGGAAATTAAAGGATAAGAGGGAGGGAAATTACCTCTTGAATCCTTCACTTGAGAACATCCTTAAGGGCCTAAGCGTGGTCTTTTGATGAGACCAGAAGATATTGGACGTGGGAAAGGGGAAAGGGGAGATGATTGGGAAGAGCTTAGACAATTCTTGAAGCTTTAGAGGTGTGGTTTGGCAAGAGGAGGGGGAGGGCTTATTTATACATGAGGAGGGAGGTGTTTTGGGTATTAAATATTAAATAAAATAATATATCATAAGATAGACTTGTAATAGTATTTTTTGACATCCTAGATCATATATTAATATAATAAAATTCTTTTTAGGCTTTAAATATTCTTTATAATTCGAATTCATAAATTTATTAAAAGGAAAGTGAAAGAAAGAGAAAATGACACTTTAAGAAAACACCTTTTGACTTTAGGCTTTGGAATGTTCTTTGTAGGTTTGAGAATTGGATTTATTGTATTTCAAGGTAAAATTTATGAAATTTAGTATTTTTTAGACGACAATAACGTTCTATAATGTTTATTTCATCATTACATAATTAATGATGCAATTTAGTGTACACCGATTATGCGAAAAACTGTATTTTTTTACTATTCACCCGAAAATTGATGTATTTCAGAATAAACCCAAAAATTTACCCCTACCATTTTTCTGATGTGTAGAATCCAAAAATGATGTCCATTTTTCAAAAATAATTTTCTAAATATGTTTAAATAAAATTATAATTTTCAAAAAAAAAACAGTTTTTAAAATTAAAACTGATTTTGTAGGTCTTTCAAAAATTACGTAGGGTCTTATAAAATTATCTAAAAACTATTATACATTTATTAAATACATTATGAATAAATTTCAGGAAAATAAATATTCTTTTTAAATAATTAATTAATTATAATTAATTATTTTGACTTATAAAATACCAAAAACGTTTACTAAGGTCAAATTATCACTTTCTATGATGTCTAAATTTTATTTTATTATTCATAGGTAATGTTGCTCTTATTTACTATAAGGGTCATATTACTATTCATAATGGTAGGTTACAATTCATAAGGGTTGGTTACTATTCACCAAAAATTATTTTTTTTACATTAGACTCCAAAAACTATCTTGAACACAACCGTGTTTGTCATATTTTTAAAATTACAAACATAGGCGTGAATAAATTAGGTTTAAAGGTAACTTATCACTTAGTAGTAAATTATTTTGTGTTTTTATGAAATAAATATAAGAATGGAATTTTCCATTGAAATACTTTGGGTCGTTATATAAACATTCCCAAAATAAAAAAACACATTTCTAAATCCATCTCAAAAACCAAATCCCACATTTAAACTAAAAAAATTTCCCTGAAACAATTTTTTGTACCCTTTATACAAACAAAGTTTCCTTTAAATTCCACTAAAACTGACTGATATCAACCAATAACGTTACTAATATTAATTCCTCTAAAATAAGGAACTTCTTTCGATGAATAACCTAGGAACATGGTTCATCAGATCATGAACTGAGTATGAACCAACCACAAGAATTATCTTGAACTGTGAAATTGGGCACAAAATGGGTTGGTACTCCAAGAAAGCTCACCATGTGGCACTAATTCACATCAATTGTCATTCATAAAATCATAAACTCAACACGTAACTATGAAATAAACACAAAAATAAAAAAAACACAAGTCCCGAGCTACCACTGTAAACTCAAGGCGTAGAAAAAGTATGAGTTTCTGATGCTCTTCTTGTTCCAACATCTTGAGTCCTAATAGTCCTATATCCATCTTACCTAAAACCCCAAACAAAAAAGGGTTTCTCTAATACCATTTCATCATGAACTGTCTCATGTCAACCCCAATTTAGTCATCCAATATGACTATTGACAAGGCCCAAGAGGATTTTCTGATCCTCCTGGTCTAGAAACAAGTGTCGGATATCGAATATTAAGCACTTGGGAATGGTTTAGACCATAATAAACAACCATAAATGAACTAAGATAGGGAATGATATTGAAACTAGATAAATAAATAACCAATGACAATAAATAAGTACATAAACATATCCAGATAGAAAGGCTATAGAATAAAATAGGAAACCAAAAGTAAAACTAAAACAGACTGGAAATTATGTGATCTTCACATGTTTTCTTGGTCACCACTATCTATAAAAACATCCCACCCCATAGGAAAACTTGAACAAAAGTAGAACATTCCAAAAAAAATCAGGTATACTAATGTCGAGTGGAACAAGTAAGGTGTTATTATAAAAAAAACAGTTGTTATGTACCATAGAAACTATACACTTCATTTCCTAAAATAGTCCATATATACTGGTTTAAAATATCTGTAGGGAATACAATGGTTTATCATTTTGAGAGCCAAAATAATGATTTTTTAAACCCAAGTTAGGAATCCAAATTCCATAATGATAAAAAACCTAGGGAATAAATAAATGAAGTACAGATCAAGACTACGAAAATATAAAAGGGGATAAATAATAGACCTAGAACTAAAGGAAATAGTACAATTACAAGTAAGAAAATATAAGAAGTATAAGTAATCTTTGTTCAGAAAAATTTAATATGAACATATAGATATGTAATCATGGAAATTTTGTAAACATTCATAGAATAAATCCCTTAACATACTTGTTTTACATGCAGTTATCGACATATAGTGAACCTCCATTAATAATAACCAACCTGGATGCCCTAAACTAGCCTCACCAATGGAAAAACCCACCAAGACTATCCTCTATCTAGGGGGTACAAATATTCAAAACAGAACATAGAAAAAACAATCACTCAACTCTCTAGATTAAATCTATGAATTCCATGATAATAATATAAAGACAATTGAGGAGTTCATCAAACACAAGGAATTAAACATAACACACTAATGCAATCATGCATGCCTTTCCCAGTCCTTGACATTGACTATATGAAGGCATTATCATCGGAAGGAGATCCATAGGGTTCCTAACATATATAGAACATTTTGAAGTGACAACTGGGCTATCATATTACATGAATTTAAAACAAATTACTAATATATTATAATGTAACTACTAGTCTATACGATTTCCGAATCTAAAACCCATTTCGAAACCGTGGTGGAAACATCACTCATGCTTTGATAGTGACAAATTGGCATTTCATTCATGCGGTTAGGAATCATGTTTTTATGTAATAAAAAAAGGAATGCTTTAAATAAAAAAATTAGAGAAACCAACTTTATGTTTATGGGGAACCAAAAATATATATTTAAAAACATTGGGGGATTTTAGAATAGCTATTCAGAAGATGAAGTGGACAAAAAAATGGATAATAGAGAATGATATTTTGAAAACTGGGGATTTGAAGGTGAACATTTTTATATAAGACCATGTATATGTTTGTGCCTATCCATATCTGCACCATATTCACATACATATATTCCCACTTTGAATTCCATATATATATAAACCATAAAAACAGAAGTTTCTTATTTAATAATTACAAAAAACCACACAACCATTCACAAGGATCCACACATAAGCACACAAAAATAAAGAGGAACCAAAACCCACACACAAAGCTCAATTTCACATGTCACCCAATTACCATGACTAAATCAGGGCCAAAATAAAATCCAAAATACTCAATTTCATTTTATAAGTCTAATTGGAATTTTTTTAAAAACCATATGTGAATTTATATAGGTATTACCAAGGAAATACTTTTGAAACCACAATTTTCACCAAATTACAAACATATAAATTCCATATAAAATTAATCTAACACATCATAGGCATGAATAAAAAATTTATACATTATTTAATTAGGATAATGAATCAAATAGAATGATTCATAATGAAAATTTTGGGAAACACAAACCTCAACAGTTTGGGATGGGGATGAAACACCTAGAGAAGGAAGAACCAAGACCAACAGACAAACCACATACTATAACGATTAACATATCTGCACACATAATCCATCCTTCACTCTAGGGTTCATCTAAGATGGAACCAAGACAATATTGATAAGAAGAACAAGAGAGGAAATGAAGAAGAGGACTAAATTGACTAAAACTCAAGATAAACATAACTATATATGAAGGAAGAGAAACAATGGTGGAAGGTGAGCTAAGGAATAGGGTTTTGGGAGCCCTACACTACTCCTAGATCTGGTAGGGGAGTAAAATCATGTGATAGGTATCAAAAATATGCATGGAAACATGGAATTTCATGTTTTTAAGAATCTCCATAAGTCACAAGATTTGGCCACACTATTTTACAAAAAATTAACCAACCATATGCACTATAATAGAAATATGGCTCACCTCAATGGATGGTCCACAAGGTTTAATAAACCATAGAAAAAAATTAAAAATTACTCTTTAAAAATTAAATATAACATTGCATGTTTTGCAAACTATTTCTAGAAACTGTGTGAATGTCATGATCCTTAACTCCGACACCACCAATAGGTTGCACGGTTACTCATTTTCCTTTCCATGCTTTCTCCAAATAGTGCAAAAATCATTCCAAAAAACCATGCTAAAATAAAAAGAACTAAAAAACCCTCTTCCTTCACCATTCATACAATTTCTCCCCAAACAATGCACACTAACCATACACAAGGACCAAAACCACCTAAAACCTCCAAAAACTCAAAAATTATCATCTGTAACCCAACCTGAACCGAAAAAAAGATCTAACACAAATAATAAAATAAAAAAAGATAAATTACATAAAACTTGGTCTATAGTGTGACATATTCACTTTAAAATCCCTTTAAAAATATTTGAAAATAATTCTTATTTTTAACATTTAAAATATGAAGGTATTTTCTTGAAATCATGAACATTATTTTCTTTGAATATCCCATTAAAAGATTCCAAGTTTATGTTAAAAGAAACATATTATAACAATATTTTGTGATTTTTAATTTATTAATTGTAATTTATAAAGTAAAGATGTTATTTTCCTGAAGAATTTTTTTAATAATATTTTGTTGGTATATCCCTTTATCAACTTCAAAAACCCTTGATGTTATTTATTCTATACAAGGGATATTTTGTATTAATATCCTTCTCATTATTTCTCTATATGTATTATGATTTTTTCAAATATATTGTCATGGAACCCATTCTTTTTCCATGTCTTAATCATGTTATGAATGCAACAATATATGATTTCATAAATTTTTATAATGAAATGTAACATCTATATATTTTATTTAGGTTATAGTTATTGGTAAATGGGTATTATTATTGGTAGTTTCATCATAAACCAAGGATGGATGGTTCCATTATAACCATAGTTGATTCAGTCCATGAGATCCCTTTAATGCATTGGGTATGGAAGTATACCATATAGTCATTCCATTTGTAAGAGTGATATATAAAACGATATCCCAAGTTAATTATATGATTTATCTATACATTATATTAGTTTTTATAGAAATATTATTATTTGACAATGTAATCTAATGAGTTTACGTTAAAGAAAATTATTTTCTACATCTTAGGGGTGAAGATATTTGGGTTTTTAGTGATTACATTGATCAATATTGAAATATCGTGGATCGTAATTATTGATTGTAATGAATCATCCATTTTTAATGATTTATTCAATGTTTCGTGATTTATTATGAATGTATATATGGTAATTAATTAATATATGTTATTCTTAGGAATTATTATTTTGTCACCATACCATAATGTTCATATTACCCTCACTGATGATAATCAATTGTAAATGATTATGTTTACCCTTCTAAAGAATTTAAGCTCACCATTTTTATCTTTCCTTTTCCCAGTTTATGAGGAATTGTGATAAATTATTTCAATTTTAAAGGTCTAATATGAGACAAAATCTTTGGGAGAGGTTGAAGAATTAATATTGAATATGGAAAACTATGTATTGTGGGAAAAGTAATCTCATGAAGTTTGGAGTTTTGTTTATATAAGTTTTTTTACAAATGATATAAAAATATAATCCTAAAATGCACTTGGGTATATAAGTGATCCAATACTTCCATTTTATTTTGTAAGTTTTTAATGGAATAAATTTGATTACATTTATTAGTATAAAATCCAAAAATTAAATATTTGTAATTTTATCACTAAATTTGGGAGTGTGGGTTCAGGGCTATTATAGATATTAACATTAATGAGTTTAGAAAACATGGGGGATTTGATTTTTTCATGGGAGGATATTTTAAGAGTTTTGGATACCATCTTGGATTTATAATTTTAAGGTTAACCATAATCTCAATATCTTATACAACACATTTGAGGTTTTATGTGATGGAATTTTATGTTTACTAATGATATTTTGGGGGACAATTTATTATGATGAGGTGTATATAAAACATAGTTTTAATATGAAATATTATTTTAAGAGGAATGAATTTACATTTTGTATACATGAATTTAATAGTTTTTTAAAACCTTTAGGGTTTTATGATCTTTTTTATTAAGTGAATAATGGGTTATTTCAATTTAGGAATATACGATTTATCATATTGACAATTATGAGATTGAAGTGATTTAGTGATTAAGTGATTAATTGTATTTCAGATGAATTTCTATATTTTGGGAATCTTTTATGATTAAGATAAATGGATATATTTTTAATTATATGGGATATTATTTTATTAATTAAGAATAAATTATCTTTTGGATAGAATATTTGATTTTAATATAGATTTATGGTGATTTATATTATTTATGGAAATGATTACCATGCCTTGGATAGTATATGATTGGGGTATATATATTTTTTATAAATATACATTAAGAGTGATTGATTTTTTGAAGATAAATATTGTAAGAATATGTGAAAAAATAATTCTAATCCTTAGGCCTCAATCCCAGACATGGATATTGTGAATAAATTTAAGGATAATTAGTTATATAATGATTTAGATTGAACACTGGGTATTACTATTGAATTTTAGAGATTAATGTATTATTTAAACATATAAGAGCTTATTAATTATGGTAATTATCTTACCTTGTACTAACCATTTTTGTTATTATTAATTTTTAAATATATAGAAGTTGATTTCAGTGCTCCAGACATAAAAAATCATCTTTAATACTCAACATTAGGAGAAAAATGCTGAGATTATGGATAAATTTTATGAAAGGATGAAATTATATTTATCAAGTAAGTATTATTTGTTATGCTATTAATCTAGATATTAATTGAATTCTACAAATACTGGATGAAGATTGTGTAAAAAAATTATCTTATTACCTTTATTTCTGATGAATTTATGATCATCTACTAACATTTCTGGTTTGTGTTTTTGTGGTCATAAACTTTCACAAGAACATTAAATTTCTTATGATTAATGTTCTATAACACAATTAATATTATTTATACATTATATGTTTCTTCCATTTCTATATTTTCACTATCCACCAATAGCTTCCTATTTTGGGATACTAGTTATGTAATATTCTTGATAACCTTTTTATTTATTTTCCTTCTTTTTAAAGGAATATTTTATTAATCGTTTTTATGGTGTGGGATTTCAATAAATTAAATTTTATATAGAAAATATTGCATTAATGATATTAAGATATAATTGTGATGATGAAATTTTATACATGGGTAGAATATTAATCCATGAGATTTAAAATAAGATAAATATTTTTGAATGCATATAAAACCCATAACACAAAACTAAAATATACCATGAAATGTTTTTCTTTTAATATGAACATTTTAACGAAGCCATTCAATTTATGGGATTGTATTGGATTAAAAATTTAATGAAATATATATAATTTTCTTACTCAATACATATATATTGATGAATTCTTATTAAATAATCATTCAATATTTAATAAATTCTTTTTAAAAATAAGTTTTCATGACAAATGATTTTTATTTGTTTTTATGAGTGGATAATATAATTAATTTTTGAATCATTTGGAAACTTTATTGGGTAAAAAATAATACAAATTTTTAAATTAAAATAACAAAATAATATTCTATAGAATTTTTGAGATTTTTCTGAAAATATTTATTTTCCAGTGAATAGTGAAAAATATATATTTATATTAAAAACTGTATTTTTATTTCCAGAACATAAAATGATATTTATTTTAAATGGATTCAATGTAAAATTATGTCTATTTTATTATTAATAATATAATATTTTTCATTGGTATCAATTATATGATTGAATTTTTTTAAATTTTTTTTTATAAAAAAATATTTTTTCAGAAAACTGTTTTTCTTCATGTTTTGATAGTTTAATTTAAAATTAAATTAGGCTATTTATTAGAGTCTAATATCTAAAAATGGATTCACTCATTGTATTATTTTTTTCCAAATATGTTAATTATTTCCATTTTTTTTTAGATATTAGGAATAATAACTTCTGTAATTTTGTTATCCTGGTAAATGGCAAATCGGTTAATTAAGATTAATAATAAGAGGATAAGAACTAAAAAATGATCCCAAAAGTTAATTTACTATAATTTTATAATTATAAATCACCCATAATAATCCAAAATTCACATATATGGAATTTTTATATTTGGACTTGATTTTGACATTTATATTATATATGTGAATATAAATGCAAAAATGTCATACTCCTAGTTTTAATAAGTATAATATTTTTAATATAAAGATAAATAGAGAATTTTTACTATTATTAATATTTCATTGAAAAATAAATGAATTACTTTTATCATGTTATTATAGTTCAAATTTTAGTGAATAAATAATTACATTAAAAGCTTACTTAACCATGATGTAATAATTATTCAATTAATAGAAAAATAAAATAAATTATTTTACAGATGTTAAAAATAATATGATTTAAATGAATATTTTTTCTCCATATTTTTTATATATAAATTAAATAATATAATGGTGTGAATGTAATTTATTCTAATTTTTTATTTTATTGTAGTTTTAAAAGTCAAATTAAAGGAATAGTTCCAAAATTGACATTAATGATATTTTATAATAAATAATATAGTTTTAAATGATTTCAAATTTTGAAAAATATCTTCATCCAAGTTAATGGTATATGGTTTATGAAGTAATCGATGGTATATTTATGAGACTTTTTTATATTATAGTAATAATATAAACCCCTTAAGAGTAAATAAATTTATATCATCAAAATTGTCATAAGGGTAAACAAATTGTTAAAATAATAAGATAAGGGTAAAATGTGATCCAAACATGTCCAAATTTTATTATATTACGTTATTTTGATTAATATACCTATTAGTTTCTAATATTATCAATTTTGAGTGATTTTTACCCTAAAAAATTAATTTATATTAATTTAATATTTTCTAAATTTCTAAGAGTTCCCCTCTGCTCTATTATAAAAGTGACCCTCTTCTTGTCCTTTTATTAAACATAAAAAGGCATTTTTATCTGCAAATAATTACCCAAATACCTTCTTTAAATCACTCCTCTCATACTCTAGGGAATTTTTTTATCCTAAAATAATCATAGAAATTATTTTTCTATAAACATTAAGAGGCTTTCCTAAGAAGAGGTATAGTCCATAACCAAGTGTTTTCATTTTTATTCTATTTATATATTAGTAAAATATTACTAAAACATGATGAAATATTAAAACCATTATATAAAATATATTTAGGTTTTATTATTTTAATTCCAAAACCTTTATCCTTCTACTCTTCCATTAAATGGGAAATAAAACCATTGTTCATTTGTACGGTGGACTACAACCTCACAAACTGAAGTAATTGATTTTCTATCACCTCTTTCTACACCTGGTGGATATTATGAATTTAGTAAATATATATATATATATATTAAATAAAATAAATATTTATAAATCCTAAAATATAATATATGTTTTACTTTCTTTCCCTTTCATTCATTGAAATACGATAATGTCGTTCATCCGTACCTCAGGACTACCACCTACACAAAGTGATGTGATTAATTTTTCATCACCACATTACATAGATGATATATATAATCATATTTAAATAAATAATATTTTACTTATTATAAAATTATCATTTTGTAAATATAAAATAATACATAACGTTTTTCTATAATGATCATAGAAAAATGGAAATGTTACACATGTGTATGTACAACCTACCATATCTATGATTGTAACATAGTTTTTTTCATACAAATATTCATGGTTGGTTTTAAAAGTGTAATTGGTGTATATAAATGATAATTATTTATGTATTATTATTTTTTAGAATATGGAAAAATGTCCCCTTTAATCGATGCCAACACACTTAAGTTGTTTTTGAATTATGAATTAAATATCCTCAAAACACATAACATGGACGTAACAAAATAATTAATTAACTATTTTGTGATGATAAATGAAATAAATGGGTTAAATATAATTTATTAATCCGATTTTTTTTTAAAATCAAATAATTGATATGATCTTTTTAAACATGAGTTAAAGGACATATATAGAATGTTTGGACTCAATGTAAGGTATTTGGTCCCAATTTTCCTTCATTGAGGCATATTTTATTATTATTCATGTAATTTATTTTAAATTATGTATATAATGACCATTTTATAAGTTATAAATTTAATCCATTATACTTTATGGTAATTCATGTTTTAAGTTTGTATTATTTTTTCCATGGGGAACTGACTTGAAGGTTACCAAGTGGAAAGGGGGTTTCTAACTCAATTTCCTTTCATCGCATTATTACAATTTTTAATTTGGGTTGTTATTCCATTATTATTTCTGAAATGATGTTTAAATTTAATTATTATTTATTTTCATTTTATTTATTTTTTTTAAAATTTTTTACAAATAATAACTACATTTATTAATTCTTAATTCAATGGTATTATATTTATGAGGTCTTCTATCACAAATTACCTTTCCTTGGGACATATGTTTATAAGGTTTATATACATCCATTTTGAATTGATATATGATTATTCCCGTTATTTTCATGATATTTAAATTTTCATTTTATTTTATTATTTTATGGGGATTACGATTGAAATGTTACCAAAGTGGAAGAGCATTTAAGTTAAAATATCCTTTGTTTTCAAGATTGTTTGTGATCAAGAAAACATGAGGAAAAATAATATTCTATTACCTTCTTGAACCACATAAAATTTATTAAAATTTTTATATGAATGTGGTTTACATGTTTATTTTTTATTTCCTACATTATTTTTTAATAAAATTCCAAGAAGTTCATTTGTATGTGATACTGATCTTTTTTCATCTGTTAGATCAATAATCTTTTTCTTCTATATCCATGTTTTCTTAAATATTTTAAATGGAATTTTTTTATAAAAATAAATTATTTCCTAAATATATTTCACATGGTATTAGACCTTATTTTAAAAGGATTATAAATGGATCTTTTTAACGTTCTCCAAATGGGACACATTAGTCTCTCGTTGAGTTTATTGAAAAGAATGTTATCTTTTATCATTTACAATATATAATGATTTTCCCACGTTCATGAACATTATTTTATTTTAATATTACTGTATACTTTTTTCAAAGTTATTTTCAAAGAAAAATATTTTTTCAATATTTTGTGAATTTTTAATATTTAAAATAAAATAAATGAGAAAAAATATTTTCCTCTATAATGATTTTCATGAAATTGTAATGATATTTACATTCATTAATGTGAACAACAATTGATGTTGCTTATGCTCAACCGTGGACATTTTATATTGATACCACCATCATTATTTCTCTATATAGATAAAGATTGTTTCAAAGTGATTGTCATGGAATCGGTTCCTTTACCATGAGATAATCGAGTTATAAAATAAATAATTCATTTTATGTGATTTTTATAATAAAATGGAAGATATAAGTAATTTATTTATGTTATGTTTCTTGGGAATTATTTGTGATGATGGGTGGTTCCATTATAAACAATGTATGGGTGGTCAATTTATAACCGAGGATGGGTGGGTCTATAATAGTATTCTAATTAATTGTGTATGCATGTTTACTATATGATAAATCATATTGTAATAGTGATACCAAAAATAATTTCTCAATGTACATAAATTATTAATCGATGATTCTATGGGTTATTAATGAAATAATATGAATTTTAAAGGTGATTTAATGAGATAATATTTAAAAAAATATTTTCTACTTCTTAAGAGTGAGAATAAATGGGTTTTTAATTATTATTCTGATTAATATTGGCATTACATTGTTTATGATTTTTTATTACAATGTATCTTTCCTTTGTTAAAGATTTATTCCATGTTTCTTGCTTGATTATACAGGTATTAAAGGTTATGAATTCCCTTTTTTATACTCATGCAATATGATTATTTCATAATACAATTATTCTCATAATACTCACACTAATGAAATTTAATTATTAATAGTCATGTTTTCCCTTACTAAAAATTTTAGTTGACCATTATTATGTCTCATGCTCCATAGGATTGAAATAATTTTGATAACATATTTCAGTCTAGAAATGATTTAAATGTAATTAATTTTTTAGGGGTGTTTCAGAATTAAAATGGAATTTGAAAAGATGGCTACAATGGTTAGAGTACTCTCTTGAAGTATTGAGTTTTGTTTATATAATATTTTTTTCCTAATTCTCTAAAACACTAAATGTAATAGTTTAATTTTTATATAAGTGATCCAATATTTTCTTGGGATATTGTCATTTTTAGATTGAATAAATTGGGTCACATTTATCAGTATCAAATATAAAAATGTAATGTTTATGTTCTAGCACTAGATTCGGGAGTGTGGGTTAGGGGATTTTATTATAGATGTGCTCAAAAATTCATTATTTGAAGTTGTTTAGTGGAATCTATCATTAACACCTGAGTTATAAGTAATATAGAAGAGATAAAAATAATCAAATATTCCATATGACTAATATCATAAAAGAGGAATATATCCATGGGTGACATTAAAATATAAATAAAAACATGGATAAGAATAAATTAATGAATTATAATGGAATTTATATTGTTTGAATTCATGATCATACTGTCAATGCCTTATTCCATGAAATTATAAACACACTGCCAAGTTATGGTGCCAGGATATCATAAATAATTGGATATACATACACTAAAAACCTAGGAATGTTTTCCTTTGGAGATATACTGATGTATCTAGGGGATATAGAGGGATCTTCCCATGACATACTATGTTGAATTTATTAATCATATAAAATAAATGAAAAAAAAATTGTTACATAATCTATATAAATATTCATATTAAAAAATAGCCTATGAAATGTTATTATTTTCCCAACTGAATAAATAGAAAATTTTTATCATAAGTTACCCAAATTAATATATAATATTATATTAATAATGTATTCGCTATTAAGGTATAATATTAATCAATGTATTTTTACATATTTGGATATACAGTAAAAATATCACTATAAGATTTCTTGAGGAAAATATAGTTTTAATTTCGAAATAACTTATATTAAAAATGAAAAATTTTCTAATATATTATGAGAAACATTTTATTTGAAATTAACCCTGAAATAATTTAAATTAATTTTTCAATAAAATTATATTTTTGAAAACTAAAAATGTTGTTGATGTGGGACGAATTAAAATAAATATTATTTTCACACGTTGAGTAAAAAGATCCACATTTAGAAAATGGATGGAATATATCTATAAAAATATTCTAGAATGTATTCCATGTGTAAACATGAATTTAATAAATCCATGGGAAATATTAAAAATATTATTAAAAATATTTCAATGAAAATATTGACATGGAAGATAAATAATCTCGACCGAATAAAAAAACAATGTCGATTTTTCATAAAAATATTCTTTAAGAATTTTGAGTACTTATGGAGAGTGAAATAAAATGAAAACATTTAATTTATAATAATAACAATATGATATGAATATATATATGGTTCAAGATATAAAGATCATATAATTCCAAAAATAGAAATATAAACATAAAAAATCCTCCCTAAGTATGAGATTTAGAAATAAACCCCTAACACTTAGGTAACTTTTGAATAATAACACCTCAGAATAAATAACTTCAAATAAAAATTAATTTCAATTAATATAAATTATTAATGATAATAAATGTCACGACCCGTCCTCGAGGATCATGTCGTGACTACCCCATGCCCGCCTTCCATAGGCTTGGGGCTAGCGACTAGCATCAAAGTTGTAAATCCCTAAGCTCAGAAGGCATTGACTTTATAAATTGTAAACACAAACAACAGAGTATGAAACTGGAAGTAAAACACTAAGTAAAATTGTATACAAAAGATGTGCTGGAATGAAAAAGGGGCTGGAAATACAAGACTAATAGTAAAGTACAAGGAAAGGACAAACATATACAACTAAAAAGAAAAATAGCTGGAAGGTGTCTAGCAGCTCCTGGATCTTCCAACATGGATCCTACCTGATGGGTATGTACAGATAGCCTCCTCAGTTCTCCATGTTCGTCTGTCTCCTTCTGGTACCCACTCATCGTGAGTTCAACCTACAGGTACCGTCCAATCCTCGTACACTCCGCCTCAGTCAGTGATGTCTGTCGTCTGTATCCAACACAACGATGTGTGGGCATAGCTCGTGTAGGGGTGAGTATATGTTACTCAGTAGGGACCCCAAGACCCTCAGCGTCTCACAATATCCAATAAGGATAAACCACAATGTAAGGATTCAATGGATAACCCATACTTAGATATATGCCCATACATATACCTAAGTTATCTAGAGACCCATCTCAATCATGAGGAAACACAAAAGTCATGACTCATCTCAAATTGGGATTTTCATTATCAAAACCACAGATACTAGTAAAATCATCCTCTTTCCAGAATAGTGGGCATGTCCCAACATGAATGCGCTTCCCACTAACCTTTGATGGTTGAGGTACTCCTCCTATCGAGCACTATGGGTCTGCTGCCAACTACCAGTCGCTACTCCGCTATGGGTCTGCCACCAAATACCAGGCGCTCCCCCTAATAGCCTGTAGAGGTACTCCTCCTATCGAGTACCGTGGGTCTTCCACCAACTACTAGGCTCTCCTCCTCCATGGGACTACCACCAACTACCAGACGCTCCCCACTGGGCTAGTCGAATCGGTCAAGCAGTCATCAGGTCTGTCATCTACTAGGTCTCTGCACTATGTCTGCTCATCATTGGAAATATCTTCTCCCCTAGCACATAGTAAAAACTCTAACTGTCGCGAAGCCTAATGTAGAAGTATGAAAAATTTCCTCCACATTATAGGGGTCTCAACGCACCTACGGAACGTCAATCGAATGCCCGGTCTATGAGTTATTAACATTTTAGTTCTGGGGCCTGGTTGGTTTTGTGTACGAACCAACCTGACTATACAACAACTATACCCCGAACTCTCTTGTGGTATTCTCAAAGGGATGACTACATTCCTAGAATATCGGTTCCACTGATGGTTCGTCAAACAGATGCCCATAGCCCAAGATATGGTCAAAGCAAGAAAAGGGTCGATAGTGGTCCAGGGTCTAGTCTGACCCAGTTGGACCAACACGGCCCAACACAGTCTGAGCCGAACCGGTCTAGGTCAGCTCAGACAGACCGGATGGGTCTGACCCAGCCTGTTGGGTGGGTCAGGCCGCTAAGTCAGGCCTGGTCCGCTAGGCCCGGCCCCGCGGACTACGAGGGTGGTTTGGCCCGAATGTCGCCACGCAGGTGGATCGACTCGAAGGTTGGGTCCAATTCGGCCCACGCCTCGAGGGGTGTGGCGCGGTTGGTCGGCCACTGGGAGGCCAGCGGCAAGCCGCGCGGGGTGTGGGCAATCCAGTTGGACACTGGGCAGGGCGCTAGGGTGTCGGGCAACGCGCTAGGGTGCGGGCAGCGCGTCGGTGTCACGACCCGCCCTCGGGGTCCGTGCCGTGACTACCCCAAGCCCGCCTTCCATAGGCCATGGGCTGGAGACTAGCACCAAGGCGTAAATCCCGGTAAAAGGGAAGGCATTGCCTTTGTAAAGTAAACAAACACCACAGAGTAAGCAAGCGGAAAGTAAACACTAAGCAAAAGCAGAGTACAACTGAAAGTGCGGAAAAGTAAATGGGCCAGTATACAAACCCAAACTGAAAGTAAAGTACAACTCGAAAGGGAAAATAGCAACTGAAAAGTAAAAGCCGCTACACCGAGCTGTCCACTGGAAATCCCACCTGAAGCGTGGGTACAGATAGCTCCATTGCTCCACGGGTCCCGCCGTCCGCTCCGAGCACGTCCCGCCCAGTGGTCCACCTCCAGGTACCGTCCTGCTCTGCAAGCCTCAGCTAAGATCAACGTTGTCCGTCGTCTGCAACCAACACAACGTAGTGCGGGCAAAGCCCGTGCAGGGGTGAGTATAAGCTACTCAGTAGGGACCCCGAGACCCCTGAAGGTCTCTCAAATCCACAAAGGATAAACCACGAAGAAAGGTACAATCACGAAGTAACAACCGACACTGCTTAGGTATATGCCCATACATATACCTAAGTCATCAATTCAAATACGCTCCAACCTCCGAGCCCAAGTACAACTCAGTCCACACAGGAAAGTAAACGTATTCCACACAGGAAAGCAAAACGTAATCCACACAGGATAGCACAACACAATCCACACAGGAAAGTAACAGGATTCAGCTCACATAGGATTTTCATTATCAAAAACGTAACTACTGAAGAGCCCCATCTCTGAAATGTACAGTGTCCTGTCACGACTCTGAGATACTGCTCACTAACCTAAGACTGCTGAGGTACTCCTCCTATCGAGTACCGCGGGTCTGCCGCCAACTACCGGGCGCTCCGTCCGCT
Organism: Viscum album; assembly: GCA_963277665.1. Taxonomy (NCBI): domain Eukaryota; kingdom Viridiplantae; phylum Streptophyta; class Magnoliopsida; order Santalales; family Viscaceae; genus Viscum; species Viscum album. The sequence continues at coordinate 1,610,313,585 of OY728125.1, forward strand.
GAGGGTCTGCTGCCAAATACCGGGCGCTCACCCAAATAGCCTACAGAGGTACTCCTCTAGTCGAGTACCGCGGGTCTGCTGCCAACTACCAGGCGCTCCGTCCGCCGTGGGTCTGCCGCCAAATACCGGGCGCTCCGTCCACTGGGCTAGTCGACTCACTCCAAGTCGAGTCGGTCGAGCAGTCTTCAGGTCTCAGCCGGCTACACGGTCTCCGTACTCCGTACGCTCGTCTCCAGTATCGCGGGTCTGCCGCTACAACCAAGCGCACCACCTCTATCGAGTAAAACAGAAGATTCAGCTCACACAGGTATACTTCTTCGGATGACGATAAGGATGATCATGGAACCATCTAAGTCGTCGGACCCACGAAGGATCGATAGGTACTAACCCCCGCAGTGACCTACACAGGATCGGACCCACACAGGATCGGTAGCACTGATCCACGTAGGATCGCTGAGTGCAGTAGTCGTCGTCGTCGAATCCACACAGGATCTCTGTACTGTCGTCATCGCAGTCACAGTAGCAGTAGCAGTCGCAGCCAGCACTAGCAGTCGCAGTAACAGTCACAGTCAGCCCTAGGGTTCCCGCACACAGCAAGCTCGTTCGGAGGGTCCGCTCCACGAGCCGAGAGGCTGATACATCAACTGTCACAAAGTCCAGAGTTGATGTATCCAAAAGTTCCGTATCGTCAACAGGAACTCAACGCAACAGACGGCGCGTCGATCGGACGCCCGGTCTGAGAGTTATTGGCATTTTCGTCCCCGGGGCCCGGTTGGTTTTTAAGGAAAAACCAACCCGACCGTACTCCACCTGCGTCCAAACCTCAGGCGGAGTATTCCAAAAGAACCGTCTCACTAAGAGGAACACAACAAATCTGACGGCACGTCAATCAGACGTCCGTAGCTCAAGATATGAGCGTTTCCGCTCTGAGGGCCCGGTTGATTTCGTGAACGAACCAACCCGGCTGAACTCAAAGTATTCCGAAACCCTGAGTGCGATATACCGAAACGACCGTCTCGATCCGAGGATCGTGTTTCCGCAGACGGTTCGTCATTCGGAGGTCCGTGGCTCATGTTATGGCCAAAAGACCGAAACTGTCTCGAAAACGGGGGGTCCGGGTCCGGGCCGACCCGGCCCGACCCCCCCTGATCTGACCCGAACCGGGTCGACCCGTTCTGGGTCGACCTGACCCGGATCCGACCCGGTCCGCTGGAACCGGCCCGGCCGGTGGCGGCGCAGCGGCGCGGCCCGGCCAGCGGCGGCGCGGCCAGGGTGCCGCGCACGTGCCGCACGCGGGGGGTGAAACCCCCCCCCCCCTTTTCGGATCTCGGCCGGCTTTTGCCGGCCGTTTTAATTAACCCACGGGACCCGCGGGTCCCGCCTTCTGACCGAACCGGCGGCCGGCGCGGCCGGCCGCCTTCTTCTTCTCCGCCGCGGCCAGCGCCGCGGCTCTTCCCATCTCTGGCGGCCGGCGAGGCCGGCCGCCCCTGGCTGCTCCGCCGCGGTCGTAGGGCCGCGGCCCTTCCTGATCTCCGGCGGCCGGCAAGGCCGGCCGCCTCTGGCTATTCCGCCGCGGCTCTTCCTCTTCCGCCGACGGCCGGTTTTCCGGCCGCCCCTTCTTGCTCGGCCCTTGAACGATTGGCGTGGCGTAATGGCGTCACGCCCCTCCGCTGCGGCCCGACTCCAGCCACGGTCTCATCCGATTTCAAAGGCGCGGCCATATAGCGCCGCGTTTCTTCGTCGAGACCCAAACCGGCCTTAAATTCTTTTGTTCCTGCGCGGTGCGACGACACCGCGCTGTCTCCGCTAAAACATCACGAAAGATTAGAAGGGTGAGGAGAATCGGCCGTGTTCATGCGGTCCGGTCTCCTCCCGTTAAAACGATATCAATTGGCCAATCGTAATAACACAACAATGAACGTTTCACAAATTTTTTAATAAAATTTGGAACTACGCCCAACGGATTATTCTTTCATGTTCGAGGGAATGATACATGTAATTTAAAAAGAACAAACCCCTACCTTGGTTCTGGAACGAAGTTCGATGATCGATAACGATTCGCGGAAGTCGAGCGTCGCGGTGGTCGGCGTCACGGAAGAAGAACGTCGATGTCGCGGTTATGTCGTCACGAAAGACGGTTCCCGAGAACGTGGAGTTCTTCGTCGAAGTTCGAAGGTTCTTCGTGTTCTTTGTCAGAGTTGAAGAAGAAGGAGGAGGAGCTCTCAAAAATCCTCACAAGTTGGCTAAACAATTCTAACCAAAAAAAAGAATAAGCTAAGGATTATTTTATTAACTCAACCAAACCATTTGAATTTCAAAGGTTTGAATTAAGACAACTCAAGCCATTAATTAACCCAACTTGCCAACTTAATTTAAAAGGGGAGTTTAAGGGAGAAAATGAAAGGTTTTAGGTTCGTGTGGGTCCCACCACACTTAATCCTCTCAAGGGAGGTTAAGTGGGTGTGGGTCCCACCCCTAACCCCCTTTGAGAGAAGTAAACCAACAAAAGTAAAATAAAAAGAAATCCACATTTTTTTTATTCAACTTTTATAAATCTCCCAAAAACTAACTCTCAACCCGAAATAAACGCAACCTCGGAAAAGGTCTCCTTAAGCGAATATCGGCGCTGCGAGTTCATCGGTGCCCTCGGATTTCAATTCCGAGCACCGGATCAAAAGTTAGAAATTCCCGCTCGTTCGTTCACTGAACGTACCCGAGCCAAACTTCGGAAATTGATTCCAGGCACTCCGGGCCTCGGAATCAGGTGCCGTCAGAAACCGCGTTCTTGTAAAATTCCAAAGAAAATTAAGAAAAAATTTCCCTTGAATTCTACGGGTCTTTACATTACTCCCACCTCAGGGCTTTACGTCCCCGTAAAGATACATCAAAAACTAGGGAAACAAATGAGAGTACTGAGCACGCATCTGAGCCTCCCGCTCTCATGTGCTCTCCTGGAGATTCCCGTGCTGCCATCTGATGCGCACAAGAGGAATCGATCGCCCACGCAGGACCTGCTCCTGTCGATCCTCTATCTCCACCGGGACCCCCGTAAAAGTTGCCCCATCGTCAACGTCAAGCTCCCCATGGTCAATGATGTGCGTCGGGTCGTGCACGTATCTCCTCAGCTGAGATACGTGGAAGACGTCGTGCACCCGGTGCAACTGAGGTGGCAGAGCCAGGCGATAAGCCACCTCGCCAACCCTGCTGAGGACCTGAAAGGGTCCGATGAAGCGTGGAGATAACTTGTTGCCTCGGCCAAATCTCCGAATACCACGTCGAGGTGAGACCCGCAAGAAGACGTGGTCGCCATCCTCGAACTCTAGTGGCCTCCGCCTCCTGTCAGTGTAAGGCTTCTGCCGGCTCTGAGCTGTACTCATCCGCCCCTGGATGACCTGGACCATCTCAGGTCCCACAAGAGCTGCAAGATTTCTTCTTTGCTGATAAGAGAAATCTGGTCTCATCCCCTGGATGAACCACATTCTTTGCCTAAAACAGTCAATCCTAACATGGATGATACTAATCCATACCAAGGATGACGTCGTAAGGCCTCGACGCTACTACTAAGAGATTCAACCGTTACTCTCGCCTCCAAGGGTTGAGTCACACTGTCGGCATCAGTGTGTGGTAACTGGGTTTCCTCCAGTAGGTGCCTCACAAGTGAGGGTCAAGTCAACAGCCAAAACTGGTACCTCTTAGTAACATCACGAAAGAGGACAGGAACGCAAATATCACAAAGGTATGCGTCTTTTATTATTGCAGCTCATAATACAAGACGCTACACGAATGCAACAAGGAACCAGAAGTACAAAGGACGTATCCACTAGTTCTGCTCTTGTCCATCGGCTCCCAGAGCTCCATGATCGAAGGCCTCGGCTGCCTGAAGCTGAGCTCTCGCATGTTCACCTACTCCCTGTGGTCGGGGTGGACCTCCTGGTGGTGGTGGTGGAAGAGCCTCAAAGCGTCGCCCACCTCCTGCTGCTCGGCCAGCTCCTCTGCCTCGTCCGCCTCCTTCCTGCGGACCGCCACGGTCGAACCTCTGCCTCTGCCTGGGAGGTTCTTCACTTAACTGCTGATCATCAGCATGGCGGGTCGGACAGTCACGAGCCATGTGACCAATCCCGCCACAGGAGTAACACTGCCCACTCTCGGCACGCCTGGCTCTGACTCCACCCCGTCTTCCCCGCACAACTGAGCCTGAGTCGTGCAGTCGGCCACGGGTAGGTCTGGTCTGCCTGGAACCCTGATCCATCCGTCGGCTACCTGTTGCCGAAGACTCCGCTATCTGCCGCCCTGCGGTAGGTCTCGCTGTGGACTCAGCCAGGAAACTCTCGATCAGGAGGGCTCTCTCTAGCACTCCTGCCTGGGTCGGGATGCTGAGGGAGATCAGTGATGCCCTGATCTCGTGTCTCAATCCCTGCTCGAAGGTCCGGGCCCGGAAGAAGGGGTCCCGTACCATGTCTGTCGAGTAGCGCGAGAGATCGGTAAATCTCGCCGAGTACTGAGCGACCGTCATGCTGCCCTGTCGCAGCTGAAGAAGCTCCTGGATACGCACCGCACGAAGGGTGGCTGGGACGAACTCCGAGCGGAAGATGCTCTCAAAGTCCATCCAAAGCAGAGATGCCTCATCGTGCACCTGGAGCATCAAGCTCCAACATCGTCCTGCTGCTGCGTGTAGTAGGCTCGCAGCGAGGATCACCATGAGGTCTGCTGGTGTCCTCACTAGCCTAAACACTCGTACCACTGCCTCCAGCCAGTCCTCGGCTGCCTGGGGATCCGTATCCCCGCGAAACCTGGGCGGTCGCTGGTGTTGAAACTCATGCAGTGCGCTGAGGCGACGTGCATCGTCAGCGGCTGGTGCTGGAAGCATCGGGGGCTCGGCGGGTAGAGCTACCGCCGGTGCCACTGCTGACAAAGGGCCCTGCACCGAGGCCTCATCGCTCGGTGGGCTGTCGTCACGCTCGACTCTCGGAACCCTAGCTGGCTATCGTCGTGGGGCCATCCTTGAAAAGGAAACAGGTGTGCCACGGTCAAAACAGTATACCTGGTGAGATGATATAAGTAATCACAAAGAAAACTTTGAAACACACATGCAATCAATGTTTTCGTGCATTAAGTCGGAAATCAGAAGTCAGGGTCCTGGTGTACGGATATGTCGGCCGCCGCACCAACACTGGACTCCTTGGACTGATAACCACACTCAATATGCTAAACATTATTGCTTCACATAGAAAAGACCAGAGTTCGCGGTAGAACCGAATTCCTCTGATACCAATTTGTCACGACCCGCCCTCGGGGTCCGTGCCGTGACTACCCCAAGCCCGCCTTCCATAGGCCAGGGGCTGGCGACTAGCACCAAGGCGTAAATCCCGGTAAATGGGAAGGCATTGCCTTTGTAAAGTAAACAAACACCATAGAGTAAGCAAGCGGAAAGTAAACACTAAGCAAAAGCAGAGTACAACTGAAAGTGCAGAAAAGTAAATGGGCCAGTATACAAACCCAAACTTAAAGTAAAGTACAACTCGAAAGGGAAAATAGCAACTGAAAAGTAAAAGCCGCTACACCGAGCTGTCCACTGGAAATCCCACCTGAAGCGTGGGTACAGATAGCTCCATTGCTCCACGGGTCCCGCCGTCCGCTCCGAGCACGTCCCGCCCAGTGGTCCACCTCCAGGTACCGTCCTGCTCTGCAAGCCTCAGCTAAGATCAACGCTGTCCGTCGTCTGCAACCAACACAACGTAGTGCGGGCAAAGCCCGTGCAGGGGTGAGTATAAGCTACTCAGTAGGGACCCCGAGACCCCTGAAGGTCTCTCAAATCCACAAAGGATAAACCACGAAGAAAGGTACAATCACGAAGTAACAACCGACACTGCTTAGGTATATGCCCATACATATACCTAAGTCATCAATTCAAATACGCTCCAACCTCCGAGCCCAAGTATAACTCAGTCCACACAGGAAAGTAAACATATTCCACACAGGAAAGCAAAACGTAATCCACACAGGATAGCACAACACAATCCACACAGGAAAGTAACAGGATTCAGCTCACACAGGATTTTCATTATCAAAAACGTAACTACTGAAGAGCCCCATCTCTGAAGTGTACAGTGTCCTGTCACGACTCTGAGATACTGCTCACTAACCTAAGACTGCTGAGGTACTCCTCCTGTCGAGTACCGCGGGTCTGCCGCCAACTACCGGGCGCTCCGTCCGCTGAGGGTCTGCTGCCAAATACCGGGCGCTCACCCAAATAGCCTACAGAGGTACTCCTCTAGTCGAGTACCGCGGGTCTGCTGCCAACTACCAGGCGCTCCGTCCGCCGTGGGTCTGCCGCCAAATACCGGGCGCTCCGTCCACTGGGCTAGTCGACTCACTCCAAGTCGAGTCGGTCGAGCAGTCTTCAGGTCTCAGCCGGCTACACGGTCTCCGTACTCCGTACGCTCGTCTCCAGTATCGCGGGTCTGCCGCTACAACCAAGCGCACCACCTCTATCGAGTAAAACAGAAGATTCAGCTCACACAGGTATACTTCTTCGGATGACGATAAGGATGATCACGGAACCATCTAAGTCGTCGTACCCACGAAGGATCGATAGGTACTAACCCCCGCAGTGACCTACACAGGATCGGACCCACACAGGATCGGTAGCACTGATCCACGTAGGATCGCTGAGTGCAGTAGTCGTCGTCGTCGAATCCACACAGGATCTCTGTACTGTCGTCGTCGCAGTCACAGTAGCAGTAGCAGTCGCAGCCAGCACTAGCAGTCGCAGTAACAGTCGCAGTCAGCCCTAGGGTTCCCGCACACAGCAAGCTCGTTCGGAGGGTCCGCTCCACGAGCCGAGAGGCTGATACATCAACTGTCACAAAGTCCAGAGTTGATGTATCCAAAAGTTCCGTATCGTCAACAGGAACTCAACGCAACAGACGGCGCGTCGATCGGACGCCCGGTCTGAGAGTTATTGGCATTTTCGTCCCCGGGGCCCGGTTGGTTTTTAAGGCAAAACCAACCCGACCGTACTCCACCTGCGTCCAAACCTCGGGCGGAGTATGCCAAAAGAACCGTCTCACTAAGAGGAACACAACAAAGCTGACGGCACGTCAATCAGACGTCCGTAGCTCAAGATATGAGCGTTTCCGCTCTGAGGGCCCGGTTGATTTCGTGAACGAACCAACCCGGCCGAACTCAAAGTATTCCGAAACCCTGAGTGCGATATACCGAAACGACCGTCTCGATCCGAGGATCGTGTTGCCACAGACGGTTCGTCATTTGGAGGTCCGTGGCTCAAGTTATGTCCAAAAGACCGAAACTGTCTCGAAAACGGGGGGTCCGGGTCCGGGCCGACCCGGCCCGACCCCCCCTGGTCTGACCTGAACCGGCCCGGCCGGTGGCGGCGCAGCGGCGCGGCCCGGCCAGCGGCGGCGCGGCCAGGGTGCCGCGCACGTGCCGCACGCGGGGGGTGAAACCCCACCCCCCCTTTTTCGGATCTCGGCCGGCTTTTGCCGGCCGTTTTAATTAACCCACGGGACCCGCGGGTCCCGCCTTCTGACCGAACCGGCGGCCGGCGCGGCCGTCCGCCTTCTTCTTCTCCGCCGCGGCCAGCGCCGCGGCTCTTCCCATCTCTGGCGGCCGGTGAGGCCGGCCGCCCCTGGCTACTCCGCCGCGGTCGTAGGGCCGCGGTCGTAGGGCCGCGGTCGTAGGGCCGCGGTCGTAGGGCCGGGGCCCTTCCTGATCTCCGGCGGCCGGCGAGGCCGGCCGCCTCTGGCTATTCCGCCGCGGCCGTCCGTCCGCGGCTCTTCCTCTTCCGCCGACGGCCGGTTTTCCGGCCGCCCCTTCTTGCTCGGCCCTTGAACGATTGGCGTGGCGTAATGGCGTCACGCCCCTCCGCTGCGGCCCGACTCCAGCCGCGGTCTCATCCGATTTCAAAGGCGCGGCCATATAGCGCCGCGTTTCTTCGTCGAGACCCAAACCGGCCTTAAATTCTTTTGTTCCTGCGCGGTGCGACGACACCGCGCTGTCTCCGCTAAAACATCACGAAAGATTAGAAGGGTGAGGAGAATCGGCCGTGTTCGTGCGGTCCGGTCTCCTCCCGTTAAAACGATATCAATTGGCCAATCGTAATAACACAACAATGAACGTTTCACAAATTTTTTAATAAAATTTGGAACTACGCCCAACGGATTATTCTTTCATGTTCGAGGGAATGATACATGTAATTTAAAAAGAACAAACCCCTACCTTGGTTCTGGAACGAAGTTCGATGATCGATAACGATTCGCGGAAGTCGAGCGTCGCGGTGGTCGGCGTCACGGAAGAAGAACGTCGATGTCGCGGTTATGTCGTCACGAAAGACGGTTCCCGAGAACGTGGAGTTCTTCGTCGATGTTCGAAGGTTCTTCGTGTTCTTTGTCAGAGTTGAAGAAGAAGGAGGAGGAGCTCTCAAAAATCCTCACAAGTTGGCTAAACAATTCTAACCAAAAAAAAGAATAAGCTAAGGGTTATTTTATTAACTCAACCAAACCATTTGAATTTCAAAGGTTTGAATTAAGACAACTCAAGCCATTAATTAACCCAACTTGCCAACTTAATTTAAAAGGGGAGTTTAAGGGAGAAAATGAAAGGTTTTAGGTTCGTGTGGGTCCCACCACACTTAATCCTCTCAAGGGAGGTTAAGTGGGTGTGGGTCCCACCCCTAACCCCCTTTGAGAGAAGTAAACCAACAAAAGTAAAATAAAAAGAAATCCACATTTATTTTATTCAACTTTTATAAATCTCCCAAAAACTAACTCTCAACCCGAAATAAACGCAACCTCGGAAAAGGACTCCTTAAGCGAATATCGGCGCTGCGAGTTCATCGGTGCCCTCGGATTTCAATTCCGAGCACCGGATCAAATGTTAGAAATTCCCGCTCGTTCGTTCACTGAACGTACCCGAGCCAAACTTCGGAAATTGATTCCGGGCACTCCGGGCCTCGGAATCAGGTGCCGTCAGAAACCGCGTTCTTGTAAAATTCCAAAGAAAATTAAGAAAAAGTTTCCCTTGAATTCTACGGGTCTTTACAGTCGGGGCGCCGGGCAGACCGCGGTAGGGGGCCGTAGGGGCGCAGGGCAGGGCGAAGGGGTGTCGGGTAGCGCACCGGGGTGCCGGGAAGGCCGCCAGTAGGGGACGAGCAGGCCGCCGGCATGGTATGGGGGAACCGGATAGGCCACCGGGGCAGCACGCCAGGGCGTGGGTAGCGCGTCCTTTGTTTTCCATCATCGTCGTCGTCGCCTCTTTTCCATGTCGTCTTCATCAATCAAGAACAAACAAGGGGAGGGTTAGACCGTGTTAATGCAGCATGTGCCCTACTCGTTAAGGTGATAGAAATTGGTGATTCTCGTATCATAACATTGATCAACAAAGAACGTGGTTTATACTCATATATTAAATAACACAAAACCCCCCTACCTTGCTTGTCGGTAAACGTTTGATGGTGTCGTGGTAAGGAGGACGTCATTCTGTCAATGTCATATGAAAAAGGGGTAATCCTTATTAGCGGATGAGCGTTCGAATATGATGAAGTCGAAGACAACGTTAGAATTCTTCATGGGCGTCGCTTCCCTTTCTTTCCCCGGTTGAAGAAGGAAGAAGATGATGACGGTTCTTCTTGTTCTACATTGAGAGGATATCCTCTCAATTCTTTCAAGGCTCCACCAAAAGATTATACCAACCACAAAATAATAAAATAAGACATCTTATTAATTTGATGGCATAAATAATTCAAAAAATTTCATATTAATTAATAAATGCCATTAATTAATATTGTGGTTTGTCACACTTATGAGGGAAGGTGGAAAGTTACAAATTAAAGAAGACAGGGTTGGCTTCATTAACTCAATGGATGTTTGGGGGTTTAGGGGGTTTGTAGCTCATGTGGGCCCCACCAAATAATATCCTCTCAATGAAGGTTATACTCGGGTGGGCCCCACCACCATAACCTCTCATGGGAGGTTATGGTGTGGTGGCCCCCACCACTAACCTCCCTTTAAGGGTTTTAACTACCACAAAATAAAAATAAGCTATCTCTTATTTTTATTTTACTTAATTAAAAACCTCCAAGATCTAACTTCCATTCTTGTTAGAACTCAACTATGGTGAAGGTATCACTAAGCAATCATCGATGTTGCGAGTTCAACGGTGGCCTCAGATTTCAATTCTGAGTACCAGATCAAAAGTTATAAAATCTCGTACGTACATTTACTGAACGTACCCTAACAAAACTTCCAAAATTGATTCCGGGCACACCGGGCCTCGGAATCAAGTGCCATCTGAAACTGAGGACTCGTAAAATTCCCATGTATTTAAGAAAAAAATTCCATAGAATTTAAGGTTCATTACATTCTCTCCACCATAGGGCTTTACGTCCCTATAAGACACAACTTGAACTAAGGGAACAAATGGGGGTACTGAGCACGCATCTGAGCCTCCCACTCCCACGTGCTCTCCTAGAGGTTCACATGCTGCCAAATAATGTACACCAGAGTTATAGACCATCCACATAGGACATGCTCTTGTCAATCCTCGATCTCTACCAGAACCTCTGTAAAAGTCGCCTCGTCATCGATGTACATCTCCCCATGGTCAATGATGTGGGATGGGTCATGCACGTATCTCCTCAGCTGAGATACGTGGAAGACGTCATGCACCCAGTGCAGCTGAGGTGGAAGAGCTAAGCAGTAAGCCACTCGCCTACTCTAATGACGACATGGAAAGGTCCTATGAATCAAGGAGACAATTCTACGCCTCAGCCAAATCTCTGTAGACCTCATCGAGATGAGACCCGTTGAAAGATGTTGTCGACATCTTCAAACTATAGAGGTCTCTGTCTACTATCAACATACGACTTTTTCCGACTCTGTGAAATCTTTATCCTCCCCTGGATGATCTACACCTTCTCTGTGGTAGCCCGTACCATCTCTGGTCCCACCAGTGCTGACTCCCCATGGTCTGTCAAGCACAGTGGTGATCTGTAAGGTCAACAATACAAGGCCTCAAAAGGATCTATCCCTATGGTGGAGTGATAGATGTTGTTTTAGGAAAACTCCACTAATGGCCATTTATCCTCCCAACTGAGACTAAAGTTGAGGACACATGCATGGAGCATGTCCTCGAGGTTCTGAATGGTATTCTCGGTCTGACCATCTGTCTGAGGATGGAAGGCAGTGCTCAGAAGTAGCTACATCCCAAAAGCCTCCTGCAACCCCTTCCATAACTGGGAAGTAAATCGTTCATCTCGGTCAGAGACAATTAGGGAAGGTACTCCATGTAAACTCACTATCTCCTGCACATAGAGGCATCCCAAGATATCAACTGATCCCTGCTCTTTGATTGGTAGGAAGCGGGATAACTTGGTTAGTCGGTCAACGATCACCCAAATGGAGTCATGACTCCTAGATGTACATGAGAGACCTGTCATTAAGTCCATGGATATACCGTCCCATTTCCACTCTGGGACCTCTATGGGTTTCAAAAATCCTGATGGTACCTGGTGCTCCGCCTTCACTTGCTGAAAAGTGAGGCATCGTGAGAAAAACTCTACTATCGCCTTCTTCATACCTGGCCACCAATGCTGTCGTCGAAGTTCCTAGTACATCTTTGCCACTCCTAGATTTACCACTAGAGTGTAATTGTAGAAATACCTCAACACATCCTCTTGATGTGCAACTGGTACCATGGCACATCCTTTGAAAATAATGACGTGCCCCCCACCTTCAGAATATTCATCAGGTGCTTTCCCTGTGGATATCTGAGCCCATTGTGTCTTGCAGTCACAGTCCCCACACTACGCCTCCCTGACTCGCTGAAGAAGTGGAGGGGTGAATGTAAGAGACTGAAGATAGGATAATCTGTCCCTATCCACAAATGATGTCTGTAAAGCAGCCAGCTACTCTGTCGCCTCTCCTTGAAGGTGAATTCTAGTCCCCCTGTTGAGTGCATATGCAACAACTTCCCCTACCTTAGAGTATAGACTATCTCGAAGTCATAGTCATGGAGGAACTCTAGCCATCACCGATGTCTCAGGTTCAGGTCCTTCTGAGAGAATATATACATGAGACTCTTGTGATCAGAGTACACTGTAAAATGTTCTCCCATCAGATAGTTCTGCCACATCATCAAGCTGAAAACCATTTCTGCTAACTCTAGGTCATGGGTAGCGTAGTTCTGCTCGTGTTGTCTCAGCTGCTGAGAACCATATGTGATCAATGCTTCCATTGGCATCAGGACACACCCAAGTATGATCCCTGATGCATCACAGTAAACTATGTACCCTACACCCTCTTCTGGAAGCCTCAAGATGGGGGCACTAGTCAGCCTCTGCCATAGATCCTGAAAGCTCTACTAGAATCTCTCCGACCACATGAAGGGTTTCCCATTTTTTGTCAAGGCTAATAGTGGTGCTTCCACTCTGGAGAAGTCTGAAACGAACCTCCTATAGTACCCAACCAAGCCCAAGAAACTTTGTACCTCCATCACACTCTTGGGTGGCTCCCAAGCAAGCACTGTCTCAATCTTTTCTAGATCCACTGCAACTCCAGCCTTCGAGATGACGTGTCCTAAGAAGTGAACCTATCGAATCCAAAATATATCTTTGAGAGCTTACCATAAAGTTGGTGCTCTCAGAGTGTATCCAGTACTACATTAAAATGGTAGGCACGCTCCTCCTCAATAGTCGAGTAGATCAGAATGTTGTCGATGAAGACTGCGATAAAGAAATCAAGGTATAACTGGAGGATCCAATTCATGAGACTCAAGAACACTTCTGGATAATTGGTTATGCAGAAGGAAATATCCAGGAACTCGTAATGGTTGTAGGGATACCTTAAGGTCATCTTATGCACATCCGCATCTTGAACTCTAAGCTGGAGACAGCCTGATATGATGTCTATATTCAAGAACCATTGTGCTCCCTTGAGGTGATCAATGAGGTTTTCAATCCTCATAAGTGGGTACATATTCTTCACGGTCACCTCATTCAGGAAACGGTAGTCGACATAGAGCCTCAAGGTCTTATCCACCTTCTTGGCGAACAGAATTGTGGACGCCTAGGGAGAAACACTGGGATAGATGAATCCCTTCCCGTAAATATCCTCTAATTGTACCCTCAGCATGCAAAGCCTAGCGGGAGCCATCCAATATACTGGAGTAGATATCAGTGTTTTCCCAGGGTATAAGTCTGTATAGAAGTCCACCTCTCTGGGATGAGGAAGTCCTGAGACATCGTTAGGGAAAACATCAACGTACTGGTACACCACTATAGGATAATTCAAAATCACCACATCAACCGCTCTGAGGGTAAGGCAAGCCATCTGATGAGTGATCGGAGGCACCCCCCCCCCCCCCCTCTGAGTAAGTCCGTCATGCGCTGTAAATGTTCCCTTCTCGCCCGTGAAGGTGAACCTGGTCCCATCCGTGTGGACACTGCACAATTTGTGCCTAATACAGTCGATATGATCATGGACTATAGACAACCAGTCTGTACCCAAGATGATGATGTAAGGCCTTGACGCCGCTATGAGGAGTTCCCAGCTGAAGCTCTCGCCTCCTAGAGTAAGCTCACACTACCGGTACCAGTGCGTAATCGTCGAGTGTGGTCCAGTAGGAGTCTCTATCCGTAAGGACTGAGCCAACAACTCCGTCAGAATCTCCGCGCTCCGAACGAAGGTAGTGGCAATCAAAGAATGACAAGCACCTGTGACTCTATGTACTACAGCTCAGGAGGAATAGACCCAGATCGTACCGCAAATCATATCTGGAGCACCATTGTTGTGTGCCTCAGCTACATGAAGCTAAGTTGTCCCTTATCCACCCACTCCCTGCAGTTCGGGTGGGCCTCCTGGTGGTGGTGGCAGTAGCACCTCGTAATGTCGATCATCGCCAGCCGATCGACCAGCTCCTCTTCCATGTCTCCTTGCACCCTATAGACCATCTCGATTGAACCTCTACCTCTGTCTAGGAGGTTCTTCAACTATCTTATGATCATCATAATGGTGGGTCAGACAGTCATGAGCCATGTGACCATGCCTGCCGTATGAGTAACACTGTCCACTCCTGGCATGACTAGCTCTGTCTCCACTCCGGGTGCCCCACACAACCGATCCAGAGTCACGCAGTCGTCCACCTATAGGGCTGGTCATCTTGGACCTCTGCGACAACTATCTACTGCCACCTGCAGAGGACTCCACAATAGGTTGACTAATAGTGGGTCTCACTGCTGGAGGCTGCTCAGCAAGGAAACTCTCCACTAGGACGTCTCACATCAACACTAGTGCCCTGCATTGGAATGTTGAGGGAGATCATCAGAGCTCTGATCCCTCACTTGAGCCCCTAATCGAATGTTCGGGCCCTGAAGAATGGGACCCATACCATATTTGTGGAGTAGCGCAAGAGGTCAGTGAACCTCGATGAGTACTACACTACTATCATACATCCCTTCTGCAGATGAAGTATCTCATGTATTCGCACCGCACGAAAGGTGGCTGGGAAAAAATCCTCCCAGAATAAGCTCTTGAAGTCTGCCCAAAGTAGTGTCGCCTCATCGTGGACCTGGAGAATTAGGCTCCACCGGCTGCCTGCTACTTCCTGAAGGAGGCTGGAAGCAAGGATCACCATGTAGTCTGATGGTGTCCCTACTAGCCTGAAGACTCTTGCCACAGCCTCCAGCCATTCCTCAACCACCTGTGGGTCTGTCTCTCCCTGGAACCTGGGTGGCCTCTAGAACTGGAACTCATGCAGCGTGCTCAATTGGCATGCATCGTCTGCTGCTGGGGCTGCTGGCATCGGTGGCCCAATAGGTGGTTGTACCACTTGTGCCTCCGCTGGTGCCTCAACTAGAAAGAGGCCCTATAGTGATGCCTCGTCGCTCGGCGGGCTGTCAGTGTGTAAAACTCTCGGGGCTCTAATTGTTCATCTGCAGGGTGGCATCTTGAAAGAAACAGATGCGATGCGGTCAAATGATTATACCTGGTGAGGTAACCTGGTTGAGCTGACTGAAAGAAAAAACGTTTGAAACACAAACGCAATCATTGTTTTCGTGCACTAAGTCTGAAATCAGTATTCAGGGTCCTAGTGTATGGATATGTCGGTCGCCGCACCATCAATGGACTCCTTGAACTGAAAACCACACTCAGTACCCATAACACTATTGCTTCACAGAAAAGAAATAGCAGAGTCCTAAGTATTGTAGTAGAACCGACTACTCTGATAATAATTTTTCACGACCCATCCTCGAGGCCAATGTCGTGACTACCCCAACCCTGCCTTCCATAGGCCAGGGGCTGGCGACTAGCACAAATGGTGTAAATCCCTAAACTGGGATGGAATTGCCTTTATAAATTGTAAACACACACAACAGAGTACGAAACTGGAAGTAATAACTAAGTAAATCTATTAACAAAAGATGTGCTGAAAAGAAAAAGGGGCCAGAAATAAAATCCCAACAGTAAAGTACAAGGAAAGGACAAACATGTACAACTAAAAACACAAACAGGTGGAAGGTTTCTAGCAGCTTCAGGATCATCCACCACAGATCCTACCTGAATGGTAGGTACAGATAGCCTCCTCAGTTCTCCACATCCGTCAGTCTCCTCCAGGTACCAACTCTTCGTGAGGTCCACCTCCGGGAATCGTCTAGTCCTAATACACTCCACCTCGATCAGTGTTTTTCGTTATCTACATCCAACAAAATGAGGTGTAGGCATAGCCTGTGTAGGTGTCAGTATAATGATACTCAGTAGGGACCCCGAGATCCTCAAGGTCTCACAATATCCAACAAGTATAAACAACAAATTATGGATTCAACGGATAACCCATACTTAGGTATTTTCCCATACATATACCTATGTAATCTATTATCCCATCTCAATCATTAGTAAATAGAAAAGTCATGACTTAGCTCAAACTAGGATTTTCATTATCGAAACCATGACTGCTGGAGAACTCATCCCTTGTCGAGAATAGTGGGAGTTTCATGACACGAAGGTGATTCTCACTAACCTTAGGCTGCTGAGGTACTCCTCCTATCAAGTACTATGGGTCTGATTTCATCTACCAAGCACGACTTTGTTGTGGGTCTACCACCAAATACCAGGTGCTCCCAATAATAGCATGCAGAGGTACTCATCCTGTCGAGTACCACGGGTCTTCCACCAACTAACAGGCTCTCCTCCGCCATGCGTCTGTCTCCAACTACCAAGTGCTTCCCAATGGGCTAGTCGAATAAGTCATGCAGTCATTAGTTCTATTAGCTACTCTGTCTCTGCACTCTGTCTACTTGTCACTGGAAGGATCCGCTCCCCGAGCTGTTAGGAAAAACTCCGACTATCGCGAAGTCTCAGGTATAAGTATTTCAAAGGTCCACCATGTCCTAGGGGTCTCAATGCAATAGAAGTCGCGTCAATCGGACGCCAGGTCTGTGAGTTATTAGCCTTTTAGTCCCGGGGCCCGGTTGGTTTAGTGTATGAACCAACCTGACCGTATCTCAGCTATACCCGGATATCTCATGGGGTATTCTCAAAGGGACATCTTCGTTCTAAGAATATCAGTGCTGCTAACAGTTCATCAAACGGACACCCGTAGCCCAAGATATGGCAAAAGAAAGCAAAGGGTTAGTAGTGGGATAGGGTCTGGTCTGACCCAGTCGGACCGACTCAGCCCAACCTAGTCTGATCCGACCCGGTCTAGGTCAACATGGACAGACCCAATGGGTCTGACCCTGCCTGTTGGACGGGTCGGCCCACTAAGTCAGGTCCGGTCTACTGGGCCCGGCCCAGTGGACTGCGAGGATGGTTTGGCCCATAGGCCGCCATGAAAGTGGCACGACCCGAAGGTCGGGGCCGGTTCGGCCGACACTGCGAGGGGCGCAACACAGGAGGTCGGCTGCCGGGAGACCAGCGGCAGGCCGCGCGAGGCGCGGGAAGGCCTGCTGGACAACATGCAGGGTGCCAGGGTGTCAGGCCGCGCTCAGGGGCACGGGTAGCACGCCGGGGCACCGGGCAGACCATGGCAGGGGGCTGCGGGGGCGTCAGGCAGGGAGCCGAGGTGCCGGGTAGCACATTGGGGTGCTGGGAAGGATGCAGGTAGGGAGCGCAGTCACTGGGAAGGCCACCGACAGGGGTCAGGTAGGCTGCTGGGGGCGCCAGGTAGCGCACCGGGGTGCTGGGCAGGACGGAGGCAGGGGCCGACCAGGCCGCAGGCAGGGTCCTGACAGGCCACCGGTAGGGCGCGGGGGCACTGGGCAAGCCACTGGGGTTGTGTGCTACCGCACGGGTAGCCCGGCCTTTGTTCGCCATCATCGTCATCGTCGCCACTTTGCCATGTCGTCGTCATTGAACAAGAACAAACTAGGGGAGGTTCGGACCTTGTTCATGTGGCCCAAGCCCTCGTCGTTACGGTGAAAGAAATTGGTTATTCTCATACCATGACTTTGATCGATGAAGAACGAGTTTTGTACTCATATATAAAATAACACAAAACTCTCTACCTCACTTTTCGGTAAACGTTTGATGGAGTGGCGGTAAGGCGGACATCGTTCCGTCAATGTCAAAGGAAAAATGGGGACTCGTTGTTGGCTGATGAGCGTTCAAAGGTGAAGAATTCGAAGACATATTCGGCGTTCTTCATGGGCGTCTCTTCCCTTTCTTTCCCCAGTTAAAGAAAGAAGAAGATGGTGACGATTCATTGTGTTCTTTGTTGAGAGGATATTCTCTCAATTATTTCAAGGCTCCACCAAAAGATTATGCCAACCACAGAATAATAAAACAATACATCTTATTAATTCGTTTGAATAAATAATTCAAACCATTTCAAATTAATTAATTAATGCCATTAATTAATTTTTTTGGTTTGAAAAACTTTTGAGGGAAGGTGGAATGTTACATATTAATGAAGAGAGGGTTGGATTCATTAACTCAAGGGATGTTTGGGGGGTTTATGTGGTTTGTAGCTCGTGTGGGCCCCACCTAATAATATCCTCCCAAGGGAGGTTATACTCGGGTGGGTACCACCACCATAACCTCTCATAGAAGGTTATTGTGTGGTGGCCCCCACCACTAACCTCTCTTTAGAGGTTTTAACTACCACAAAATAAAAATAAGTTATATCTTATTTTTATTTATATTAATTAGAAACCTCTAAGAACGAACTTCTATTCTCGTTAGAACGCAACTGCGATGAAGGTCTCACTAAGAAATCACTGATGCTGTGAGTTCAATGGTGCCCTCAGATTTCCATTCCGAGAACCAGTTCAAAATTTATAAAATCTAATACATAATTTAACTGAACATACTTGAAGAAGAATTCATAAATTGATTACGGGCACACTGGGCCTCGGAATCAAGCACCGTCAGAAACTGCAGACTCGTAAAATTCCCATGTATTTAAGAAAAAAATTTCCCCCGAATTTCCTGGTCATTACATTAAATATCAAAGGAGTATTTTAAAAACCATGAAAAATAAATAAGTGATAAATATGGAAGATATATCATAGAAAGACAAGTGAGATAAGAAACCCATACAATGATCACAAAATTGAAATGAGAATTAATCAATGAAGTGAGTATGCATAAAAATGTAAATCCACATAAAAAAGTGTAATTACACATAATACACATAATAATATCAAAGTATTATATTAATTTAATACTTGATTAATAAATTTTTTAACCTTTATTAAATTATTATTATCCCTTTAATTCCAGTCATTACCATAAATTATTCATTTATTAAATCAGTTTAATTAATGTCAGTTGTTTTGAGTGTGTTGGGTTCATAGTCGCATAATAATTTTGTTAGGTTGACTATAGTCAAAAGGTTAATCATTAAATCATCTAAAGAATTTTTATAATCATATAATTATAAATTTTATACATTAAATACAATTTTATAATCATCCATGAAAGTAAAATAGGGAAAAATAATTAAATCGTCTCATGGATGTGTTACTGCATATGTACACATGAGGAACATTATCATTTATAAAGGGTGGAAGGTTTAGAAAGTAAGTAATATATTAAATTTATAGAATCATTATTGTTTCACTAATATTATATATATTTACTAAATTTGTCATAATAACCAACCATGAACTATAGTGATAAGAGAAGAATCATATCACTACGAGGAGGTAGTAGTCCACACACACGCAGAAACAGTACTTCAATTTATCATTTAATAGAATGAAATTGGAAAATGGTTGTTACATAATACTAATGGAATATAAATGTATTTTTCATACTTTATTAATTTTTTAGGGTAGATACAATATATTTATGTATGTATGAGAATAAATATACTTTAAATGAGTAGGGTAAGATGATTACCTATTCATCAAGATACCTCCTTTTGGATTACACATTATGACTTATTTGGATGGTATTAGGATAATAAATTAAGCTATAAGTAGTGGATAAGTAATTTATAATATACTAGGATAATGTTTAGCTCATATAAAGTTAGCATTGTTTTCTAATAAAGTTTATGTGAAGGTTGCATTTTATATGTGATTGAGAGCAAACACTTGGACTTAAATAAAATATTTAAATATAATATATATCGTAATCATGTGAAATGGAAATAATTGATAAATTTTGAATATAGGATGTAGATAAATCAAAATACTTTCATCAAAAACAAATTTGATACCTTTGGGGATGTTATAACCCTTATCTCTTATTTTTAACTCCCATTTATCTTTTTTTTCTATTTTTATGATAATAATATTTTTACACATTGGGGGTCATGAATGATTCTAAAAAATTAAAAGTGAGACATAAGTGGAAAATGTTTGGTATTCAAGACAATATAAAATTAAAATATACAAATACAATGTTTTTATAAATGTTAAATCATTTTACAAAATATTATTTAACAAAAAATACCATTAAAGTCATTTTTAGGACAACTCGCATATTTGATTTAAAAATAATATCAGGACAGTGATGTAATTTTATAGAAAAATTTATAAAATTTAAAATATATTATATTTATCTAAAAATTAATTTTTATAGCATAACTCACCCAATTTTTTTCAATCTCTTAAGTTCATTTACGTGTTTTTATAATATTTTCAAATGTTTTATGTTAGCATTACATAAGTTTTGAATGTAATTATACAATCCCTAATAATTAAAAATTAATTAACATTAGAAAAACTATTCATATTAAAAATAACAATTTAGAACCATCCATGAATTTTCGTTATCATTTTGAAAAAAATTAGAAACATTAAAATCCTAAAATTGACATTTTGGAAGTACTCTTTAATGAATACAATATAATGATATTTATAAAATAAAAATGGAACCAAAATTATATATTTTGAAATATTGGAAGGGTGTGGTAGACTTATACTCATAAGATGAAATATAGTCATTTTTATTTATGATTTTGATTCCTTATTTTGTAGTTTTATCCTTGTTCCACTCGTTTTATTATTATTGTAGTGACAATTATTTATCATAGTTACTATTCATAAAGACCAAAAATAAAAAAGGGATATATTTAAAAATAATTAACCTCATTATTCCAAATATGGAATAAATTTTTCAAGATTCAGTTTCTAGGTGTGAAAAAAATCAACTTCAATATAAATCTTTTAAACACAATGAAAATTATTTTTTAGAGAAATGTGTTTTTAAACATAAAAATGAAATTATACCACAACCTAATATAATGTTAATTCATGTATAATTATTTATAGTATGTAAAAAAATCAATCTTATATCAATTTAAAATTTAAAAAAAAAATATAATGGTACTTTTAAATTAATATATTTAATAAAAAATTATCATTTTTTCTAAAAATTGATATTTTTTACTATTCAATAAAAATAAAGTTTTTTAGGAAAAATCTCAAAAAAATCACCATAATATAATATTTATATAATTATTTTAAAAATTATATTAATTACAAAAAATAATGTTTCTAAAAATGGTATAAATTTATTATAATGACTACACCCAAAAGGAAATAAATACCAATTTTGCAAAAAAAGATATTTTAAAAAAATAAAATAAATTTAATAAAAATTGTGAAAATATATATTGTGAATTAATAAATAAATTTTCATTATATAAAACATGTACACATATTTTTTCACAATTTGTTTATTCTTATTCACATTGCAAATTTAATGACAAGGTTATCATTGTTAAATTTTAATTAGAATATTTTTATAGTATATCGCAATTCTCATAAAGATTAGTGTTGCATGGAAAGAAAGATATTGATAATAGTATTCAGTTAAACTATGATTTTAAGGGTGATAAATTTTGTGAAATCAATCCAATGATGAATCCTTATATTTGAAATCGTACAAAATTGTATTCATTAATAAAGGATATGTATTGTTTTTATAGTATTCTGGTGTAGAAATCATGACATATGTCTAATGATATTTTAATATGGGAAATATGAGTGAACATGTTGATGATGCGAAGACATAGAAAATTTTATATAATGGTATTTATAAAAACAATTTACTATGCTAGTGATTTTGATAGTTGGGTTCTATTAGAAATGATATATGAAAAATATTAAAAGTAAATAGGATTACAGGGCATGACTTAAGAAATGAATTAAAATCTGGTTGTGATGATAAACTGGAAAATAAATTAGGATAATGACTTTTTATGTCAAGAGAAACAAATAATAGGAATAGTAAAAAGACTCCTAAAAATAAGAACACACCCACTGAGGTACTTTTTTTATGATCAGTGTTAAATATATATCTAATATTATTTAATAATATCAGTTAAAATCATAAATTTAGATTCCCCATGAAGAATCTCATAGAAATTAATTCTATGAAAAAAATGGAAATAATGTTTAGTCATAGATCTATAGAATGTTCATAAAACAACCAAGATAAAATCCAATATTTATATGAGAAGTTTTATCAACTATAAGTCATTCATCTAGAGTATTATACATTCATAGTAGATCTGTCTATGGAGAATAATAGGATTAATAGATTCGAGGTTGAATTTAATAGAGACATGATGATAATGGGTGAAAAAATGATGGGAAAAGTGATCTAGTTGAAGAACATTCACATGAACTGGATAAAAAAGTCATTAAATTAAGTGTTAAAATTATTTATTATAATTAAAAAAAACATGAATTGAGGATAAAATATGGAAAGGAAACTAGCTCAATGTTTAAGGATATATATTCCCAATTAACTGATAGGGATAATAAAATAATGGATCTGGAAATGATTATGAAAACTTAAAATGAAGTGAAGAAGTTCCCTCTGATGGAATCATCAACAGTTCATGTCCACACTAGTGTAAATACAAATTATCCATTATATAATAATATTATTGTTGAATTTGAAAGTAAAAAAATTTATTGGAAGTTTATTTTAAAGTTAAACTATTGTGCAATAATGGTAGTTTTTCTAGAATCCTAAGCGATGAAATAATTAATAAAATATCTTGTAATAAAATCATTACTATGTAATGACTATAAAAGGTAAAATTTTATTGGGAGAGTTTTTATTTTTTTTATCCAAGATCATATGGCCAGATGTTATATCAATAATGGATATAAAGGTTTCATAATAAAATCTTGTGTTCTTATAAAAAACAAGAAGAAAAGTTTCACTAAAATAAAATTGATTATGATGAAAAACATATTAATTACATTGGAGGAAATCAATGATGAATCTTAATAAATGTTTAACCACTAACTAATAATGATTTACTCAATCATCTATCCCAAATAGAAATAAAATAGATTGATTAAAATGATTGAAAATTCTCTAGATATAAGAAATATGAAGGATAATTTAAATAAATATCCACTAGGGTTGACAAAACAGTGTGGTAGATCTCTTAGAAATCAAGGATGGAAAATATGAAGAACGATTTTGTGGTTTTATAAATTATACCATGGGGAAATAACTGATGACTATTAGAAGACCCTCCAATGGAAGAGGACACATGATTAAACATGAAATAATTGTGCATAAAATGTAGAAACATGCAATAGTGGTATTACTCTCACAATATAGGTAAAGAACGAGAAAAGAAAGGATAATCCAAAGGATAACATCTGAAATAATATTTTTTGGGTGGTATCACTCAAAGGGAAACCAATTACATGGCTCAAAATCATGTTGTAATAAAATGATTAATTTAATATTACCAACCACATTTTTCATCATAATTAAATTGGTAGTTCCCCTCTACCTATATATTTTAATACTATAACAATTTTTTAAATTAATGTATGTTTTTTTGAGAAAAAAATCCATTGGGATATTTTACAAAAATATTTAAGTGATAATGTGATATGTTAAAAAGATCTAATTTATGTTAGGGTAGTGAAAGTTGTATTTATATGTACACGAGTAAAAAAATGATGCATCATATAAATAAAAATTAGTGTCATAATTTATATTATGGTTCAATTTAAGTGTTAGTATCAAGAGAATACTATAATATATTGTCATAAGACCTCAAATATGAAAGATGGAACTTTAGGGGAGAAGAGGAAATGAAAATAATATACATGATTTATCTATTTTCATCGTACATGGGATATCATATACTTGTTTAGGATATAAAAAACTATAATGGATAAATGATGCACATCGAGAGTATCAATATCATATTTAGTGATAAAGCTATGAAATTTTAGGGATTTCTAGACATAAAGATTCAAAATACTTGTAGAGACACCTGGTGATGGATAAATAAATATGATTTCAAAAATAGGATCATATTGTTGTATACAGTTGACATGTAAATTAGAAATCTAATGTATCAAAAACACTATGTGTTGACCTCCTTGTTTTAATGAGCACTAAATCATTATTATATTGATATTATTAAGATTTATTTTTTATATAAGTATATTATAATCTAATACATGTGATGAAATTTCCTAAGTTTGAGTCACCATTGAAGTTGAGATACCGATGAGGATGATTCACCTTCAAGACTTACTCACCGCCAAGCTGACACATCCCTAGAAATATCTCACTAGAAACATGGAAAATGGAAATGTCCTGAAATAAGTCACCATCTCATGTGACACTATTGTAGATATGTCATCACCAAGGTAGAATTTTGATAATGTATGAGACACCACCATCATGACATACCATTAAAGGAGTCCCCGCAAGAATGATGACTCGCCGCCAATATTGATTTTTTTTTAGGTATATAATTTATATACCACCATTACTAAAATCCTCTAAATTTTTTTCCATTCTCTGGAATCACTTCTAGACTCTAGTGCATCGTTAGATTGGGTCATTTATAGACTGACACCGCTAGACTGAGACCCCACGACTATTTTTCAAACTTGTTTACGTGGAATTAAATTCTCTAATCAGTATATTATGGAATTTAATTCCTAACATATTTTAATGATTTTCTCGTAAACTATCAACAAAATTCATTGAAGTGAAATTCTTACAAGTTTGATGAAGAAGTAAGATATCCATATGCATGTGGATATTCTTCATAGACTTGTCGTTCAACAAGGAAGTATATTTACTCATTCAATACATGAAGAGATGAAAAAAATTCATTTAATGGTTTTACATGAATATGATATAACTAAACCATATTGTAAGAACAATAAAAGCACACATGTTGTATCCTTCTATATTGAACTGAGGAAGAAAAAACTCAATACACATACGGTGCCTTCTTGTAATCAAGAATATAATTTTCCATGACACTCTCTTTTACATGGTTTCAAGAGCCCAAATCAACTAGCATTTTCTAAAGCTTTCATGAAGCCAATAGAATCACTTCATAATAAAATCATCATATATATCCCTTTAAACTTTAATATTTCATAGTTTATTTATTTAGGATTACGTTATGATTTGTGTGTGATACTCTATTTATTTTCACCCACATTGTCTCTCGTTGTAAATAGGAAAATACTATGATATCTTTTAAAATCGTTTTTAGTAATTTACATTCCCACATATAACTATGGTAGAGTTCACATGTGATCTTTTGTTTGTTTCACTCCCATGAATAATAGTTGAAAAGGCCCTACGTTGTATGGAAAGTTGTATACTATTTAAAACCATAATCCTTGTGGTGGATGACACTATTTATTTATATAAATTTCTTCGTTGTAGGTGATCACCAAGTAGAGAGTATTATGTCTCATCTTGAGATTGAACCTCTTATATTCCATTATCTGCTTCTTGTTTTATTTTTTTTACTTTAAATTTATTCCTTAAAAATGAAAATTGTAATTGTACTTTAAACAAAATTAATACTTTGATAGTAAACCTTAATTTTTTTTGTAAAATGTTTGGGTTAAGTAAAATTATTTAAAATTATTATGTAAAATTTTATAATATTTTATCTAAGAGATAATAATTGTTTTATGTAATCTCATGAATGATTTGAAAATGTATTTCAAATAAATTATTGAATATATTTATTAATCATTCATGAGATTTTATAAATTGATTTCAAGTTGATATTCAATTCTTTTCAAAAACATTTAAACTTTTATTTTTGTTCGACGTTAACTTTCTTAAATTTATTTCATTGTTTAATTTAGTTCATTAAATAAATTTTAGATAATATGGTTATTCTATAAACAGATCTATCTTTTTCAATGGTAACAATTATACTCAATGTATAATCAAAATGAAAATACACATTGAGAGTATGGGTTTTTATATTTGGATGGTAATATTATAAAAATATAATCTCCCTGATACTACTAGAAATTATTGAGATGATACTAAAAATATTTCTTACAAAAATAATTGTAATAATATAAATTATTATTAATATGATTTAGGAGATAATTATTTCAATATAATATCCACTTGAAAAACAACATATAAAATTTGGGATACTTTTTCTATTTCACATGATATGAAAAATAATATTATAAATATGAGACTTAGAACATATACTATAAATTATGATAACATAAATATGAATGTTGATGAACCTATTTCTGACATATACCTCAGCTTCAATGAGATTGTTAAAACAATGATCTCACTTGGGAATCAAGTATCAAACTAGGACAAGATCATGTTACTGTTAAGATGTCTACCTTCTAGATGGAGAGGCATATTTGTATTAATTAGAAAATCATTTTATATATGAAAGGTTCCTATTAAATAGTTTATTTGTAAACTCGTGATGTTTAATGACTAGTTAAAGGTCATCCAAGAAGGTGATGAATAGACAAAGATAAAATCTATATCCTTGAAGAATATTGTGTCTATGGAAAAGTAAAAAAGATAAAGTTAATGCTATATGATCAACTTACAGTGAGTCACCTCCAAATATTGTTGATGAGATGGCTCATCTAGTAAAATGGTTTAATCAATTTTATATTATAAAATACTTTTTTTTCAAAAATACCAATTAAAAAGGAAAATATGATTATAAGGGAATTGGAAGATATACATGATCAAAGATGAAAATGAGATTATATTCTATGAGTATAAGAGGAGAGGTCATGTAAGGGTTGTCTGTCCAAGGGTAATGTACAAAAAGACACATGATGAAAAGGAAATATGATATAATAATTCCATGAAAGAAACAACGAGTTCCTAAGAATATATCTCCAAATATTATATTTTTTCTCCTAAAGAGAAATCAGATAGAGAAAATATGTTCCTTATGAAAAAATTTAATGTGGTGCCTATAATAACTACATTTCCTACAACATCATCTGTACATATTTTTGAAAATTTAGGGAATGAACAAAATTATATTGATTTGAATAATTAATAATTTTGTGAATACTATAATATAATGGAAGATATATTTAATAAAAATGATGATAAATATTGTGTTCTTGAAAAACAATATGATCTAACCGTAAGTATGAAATCTTTTCTATCTACTGAAAAGGTAAACAATGATCAACTATTAAGAAAAAATATTAGACATAAGTTTTTGAATTATAAAGTAAAGAAATAATTAGAAAAATTCATGAATGGTAAACTCTCACACTTATTTGAGTAATGTAGGATGAACCTAGATATGTTACTTGAATTGGATACCAACTTGGAAAAAAATGAGTGATAAAAAGAACTATTATTCCTAAGTCCATACTAGAAAAT
This sequence comes from Viscum album, assembly GCA_963277665.1. Classification (NCBI taxonomy): domain Eukaryota; kingdom Viridiplantae; phylum Streptophyta; class Magnoliopsida; order Santalales; family Viscaceae; genus Viscum; species Viscum album. The sequence goes on from OY728125.1 coordinate 1,610,340,695, forward strand.
TATTCATCAAATTATTTTTCTAAATAACCTAATAAATTATTTATTTCAAATGGTCTTAAAACTATTTATATGAAACCTATTTAAAAATTTGGGTTCCTAATGCTTTTATTTCTAATATCACTGGACCAAAACAGATCTAGGTACCATAGTCATTTCTTGCGTAAATTGTTTTATAGGAAAACTATTTAATGACATACTATATAAGACTATGGTACTTATACAATGAGTTTTCAAGACTTTTTATAGGATTATTTCTAGGCTTCAAGAGCCTTATTAAGGTTTATGGTGGTTAAGTCATCTTTGGTGGTAATGCTAAAGGAAAAATCATCTCCCTTGGCTAAATTGTTAACAATAATTCTATTTTAATTTCTAAATTATTTTTTATTTATGGTTTTAAATATAGCTTTAATAGTGTTTCATAGTTATTTTATGATGGTTTTATGTTAAATTTGAGAATTATTCTTACAATGTTTATGATTCTAAAAATGATTTAATTATAACTGCTTTAATAAATGATATTGTTTATGATATTGATTTGAATTCTTTAATTTCAAAAAATATTTCCTACTTGATTAATTTTCACAATTAATCTTTGATTTTGAATAGGATACTTGGCCACTTCAATATAAACCCACATTGGAAACATACTATGAATTTTTTGGTCCTTGATCTACCAAAACTAGAGTTCAAAAAAGATAATGTATCTAAACACATTCAAAAAGGGAATAAACATAGTATTTCTTTTAATATAAATAATGAAGATTCAATGTATCAACATTTTGAGTTGGTTCATATGGATTTATTTGGACCACACATAGTTTCTACTTTAAATGGGAAGTACTATGTCTACATTATAGTTGATGAATTTTCTAGGTATACTTGTGTATTATTTTTATCTCACAAGAGTAAATCATGTTCTACATTCACAAAGTATGGTAATTCTGTGAAAACCTTAAATAGATAAAGAATTAGTCCTTGAAAAGTGACAATTTATATTATTTTTAAAATCAATGTTTTTAAGAAAAGATTCACACAATTCATAAACTCCAAAATTCTCTACTCCTAGGACCCCATAGAAGAATAAATTTGTTAAGAGAATAAATAGAACATTATAAGAGATATTTTAGACTATGTTAAATGAGTATTACTTACCTATCTATTTTTGGGTTTAATATGTTAACACAAACTGATACATAATAATTAGAGTTTAAATTAAACTAATTTTAAATAATACCCCATATGATCTTTGGAATAATAGAAATCCTAAGGTTAATTATTTTAGAATTTTTGGTTGAAAATAATTTATTCTTAACACTATGGATAATCTTGAAAAATATTCCTCTAAAAGTGGTGAAGGAATTTTATGGGGTAATTCAACCTCCAGTAAAGCCAATATTGTTGTCAATAAAATGTTTAAAACTATGGGAGAATATATTTTTGTAAAATTTAATAAAACATATTCACATGAGCCTATGAAATCCCTAGAAAAACTTGTAAATCATTTATTGACTTTGAATTTAAATTATAAACATTTAGATTCTTTTCTTCAATATCCGTAGAAGTCATCCAGTGTTATAGAATTCCAAGAAATTCCTGAACCAGAACCTTTAGAAAATAAAGAAGTGACATGCCTTTATTTTTATAGATATTATATAACAATTAAGTTTCATCCATTAGATTCTGTTGTGGGATATATATACAAAGGTACATGGACAAGAGATTCTCAAGGAAATCAGGTTGAACATCAACCATCCTTCTCTCATCTAAAACCTTAGGACATCAATGAAGCTATACAAGATAAATTCTGGGTGGTGGAAATTAATGAATAATTGAATCAATTTAAAAGAAACAAATTGTGGTAACTTTTAGATAGACCCAAAAAAACCTATCTATAGGCACTAAACGAGTGATTAGAAATAAAGTAGGTGGGTCAGAACCAATTGTTAAAAATAAGGAAAAACACGTTGCATAATTTTATTGTCAAGAATAAGTAATATACTATGTGTATACATTTTCACCAATTTCCAGACATGAATCCATTAGAATATATCTTTCATATATAATTCATCCTGATTTCTAGAAATATCAAATGGATGTCAATATTTATTTCTTTAATGGATTTATAATTGAGGATGTTTTTGTTGAACAACCCCTATTTTTAAAAATCCCCATTTTCCAAATCAAGTATTCAAATTAAATTATGCTTTACATAGTTTAAAACAAGCTCCTAGATCTTGGTATGATAGGCTTGTTAATTTTATTTTTTAAAAAGTGATTTCAAAAGTTATGGTTGATCCTACAATTTTAATAAAATTAAATTCAAAATATATTTTAGTAGTAAAAATCTATGTTGATGATATTATTTTTGGATCTTAAATAAATTATATTCATACTGGTTTTTCTAAAATGATGTGAAATTACATTGAAAAGATTTTTTTGCTTCAACTTAAGTACTTTCATGAATTTAAAATTGATCAAAACAAATAAGAAATTGTTTTAAATCAATTTAAATATACAAAATATATTTTAAAATGTTTTAACTATGATAAAAATAAGAGTAGTGACACTCCAATGAGTACCACTTGTATGTTGGATCTTAGTGAAACTGGGAAACCAGTGGATCAAACTAGTTACTGAGGTATGATTAGAAATCTTCTTTACATGACTACTAGAAAACCAGATATAATGTTTAGTGTGTATGTGTCTGCTCTCTATCAAGATAATCCAAAATAGTTACACATGGTTTCTATTTGAATAATTTTCAAATAACTCTTGTATACTATCAATAAAGGATTTTTTAGCCTAGAGGTCAGGCATTTGATTTATTTAGTTATTATGATGTCAATTTTGGTGGATGTAAGTTAGATAGAAAAATATCCTCCAAAAAATGTCACTTTTTATGAATGTCTCAATTTTCTTAGTGAGGTGAGAGGATAAATTTTGTATGAGTGTCCACTATTGAAGCTGAATATAGAGCCTATTATAGCTATTTTGCACACATTTTGTGGATTAAACAGACATCACTAGATTATGGATAAAAAATTTTACATGTACCCTTAAATTGTGAAAATAAAAGCGCTATTAACATTTTTAAGAATATTTTTTTTCATTATAGGACAAATCTCATTGATATAAGACATCACTATCAGATAGATGATTTTCAGAAGGGTGATATCACTCTTGAATTTAATGTATTGAACATCAGTTAGCTAATATTTTTATTAATCCCTAAAATTTCGAAAGAATATACTATATAAAACATGAATTATGAATGGTAAACATTGAATAAAATTTTTTTTGGGAGACATAATGTTGGGTGACACACCATTGGTATTGTGCCTTTTTTAAATACTTTTTTATAAATTGGTGAATTGGTAGGTTTTCGGTTTTAAATATTTTTAATTTATATCCAAAAACCCAATTCAAATATTTCATGATACTCATTTTCAATTTCATGTATTATTTTAATTTTTATTTTTCAAATACCTAAATCCCAAATAATATAAAGTGGGAATTTGTTTAATTCCAGCAATCCTATATTCTTATAACTTCCATTCTCTCAATCCTAGTTCAACCCTTCATCCCCTAACATTCAAACCTCCAACCATTCTCTCAACCTTCAATGGAGTTTATCAAACTGATCTACATGGAATTATAGAAGAATCATTCTGAGTCGTCGTCATCTAATTCATATCCATCTAAGAAAAAAAAGGGTGGGATGAGTGTTCCTACTTCTATAGAAAAATTTCTTCCAAAGTTGTCAAGATGAGTGGTTGTAGATGAAAAATATGTTGAAGCAGAGTGTTTAATTTCATGTAAGTATTTGGTTATCAATTTACTCATGAAACATGATTGGTAAGATTGGTTCTCTTAAAACAAGGTACCCCTATATACCAATCTAGCTTGTGTGTTCTATAAATAAGGGGTGTTTTCATTGATGAAGAAGATGAGTACTGGCTAAGAAGATGAGTTAAAGGTTGTAAAGTTTTCTTTTATTCAAAATAATGGACCAAATGTTTGGGAGTTCCTCGTGAAGGTGTTTTCAATGATTATAAATGATCTATACGTGAATGAAGTGATGTTTCTGTGTTTGAGGATTCATTAACCGAACTAACTATGTATCTTGTAAGCAGAAGACCAGTACCTTCTGAGTTGGATGGGGAATAAATACTAATCTTCATGTTTTTTCATCACATGTTATGTCTATGTAAATGAGATTTTTCCACCTTAAGGGACTATGATGTCTACTTATGAAAAGGGTATATAAAATCAATTTGTGTAGGTATCTTATGGTTAATTTTTATTAAATTATCTAGATACATCTTGGTCTAACTCCATGATATATCTGAAGTTCATTTAAGGATAGTTAAAAGCTAAAGGGTTAGTTTCAGAAGATAATGAGTCTATCATAAACTATAATGGATTTTGAATTTCTAAAGTAATATGTTCAAAAATGAGAATAAGATGGAACCCCTAGAAGAAGTAGGGGTATAATACTATGAGATGTTGTATGTGTATTTTGATCATCTGGATCATCTATCTAGGCTAACGGATCTTGTTGACCCCTATCTAGAACATCATGATATATGAAAATATTCATACAAGGATGTAGAAGAGCCTGCTTCATCAAGAGAATAAGAAGAGGAATATATTTTGGATGATGTGAGTGGCCTCGATGTCTCTCCAAATCACCACCTACCACTTATGGTTCTCTTATCCCGCCTAGTAAACGTCGCCAAATAGAAACATTAGTGAAATGGGATGTAGAAGAAACTGAGGCTTCTAGGGAATAAAAAATAAAAAGTAGACCAAATCTGAATTTGAAAATGGCGATGAGAAAGAGGATGAAGAAGAGGATGAATAAGTGGAAGCATAAAATGGAGAAAATGGTAGTGGAAATAAATATAAATAAAATTCTGGTGTTAAATATGCTGATGATAATGATACCGACCTTGATTGTTTAGTTAGATGAATACCAAAAAAATATGTAGAAATTCCTTCAAAACTTATTACTTCCCCAATTAGATCTATAGATAGACTAGTCCTGCATGTATAAGTGGATAAAATTTTTAGATAGAGAGATGACTTTGTTTAGGGGGAGAAAACACAAAGTGTTGAATCTATTTCTGTTGATGATGTGAATGGTCAAACTTCTTCCAACTCTGTTATGATAGAACATATGGTTGTTATTACTATTGTGGAACAACATTTGGCTGAACAATCTGAAGAAAATAAGAAATATATTGAGCTATCGAGTGATGAATAATTAGTTGGTATTTGTAGTGATGGGACAACTATTAAGAAGCATGTGTTTGAATAGTTAGATGACGTTCCTCTTAATGATAGGCATTTGGAATTTTCTATTGATGCTCAAAAATTAGATGAAATCCCTACTTCTATTGTGAATATTATAGCTGGATAGAGTCTCGATGGTCAGAGAAGTGGTGTGCTATCTATTGTACCTACTTTTTTATAACAATAGATGTTTTACTTGTCATTTATGAGCTTTTATAGAGATATATCAACCCTATTTCCCATGAATGGGGAATGTTCTCTAGTAAAGCTATGAGTCCACCAAAAGGATGGTGGAAATGATATTAGAAATAGATGAAATAATGATGGATATATGGTTAACAAAATCGATGTTGATGAACTATTTGAAAAAATTTATTCTATTAGAGAACCTACACCTACTACTCCAATACATAATGTCCATGATTATGTAGTCAAAAGAAGGGAATCAGATTCTTTTGTTAAGAAAATATTTCCATATTTTGAAAAGTGATTGAAAATTCAATATTTTTTACTCGCTAAACTATGTGAGAATGATTCCTAGGAGATATTTGAATTGGGAATTCACCACATTCAACCCAAAATGATGCATCACTTTCAATATATTAATATTGAGAATATGAGGATATATAATGAGCCAGAATCAGTAAAATCTATGATTTATTCTTTAAATTATTCTTTTACAGCTTATTTGGAAGGAATTATTGATATCCTTAAAGACTACTCCTCAAACACTTAAATTGTTTCTACTCATGTTTATGTTGAGTTAATCGGAATTTTGGTTAGAGAAGTAGTTGTTTCCTTGAACAGTGGACCTTCAAGTGGGGAACCAATCATTCCTTTGCATATTTTGTGTATGTTTGAGAAAATTATTTATCCTAATCAGAACATGATACGGAGTTATTCCAAAGATATGAATGATGAAAGAGAAAAAATTACCAAATCCATTATAAATTATCTCTCGATAATTTATACCAAGCATTCCATGGATGTCAACTTCAATTTTTTGGCTGAGAATTTGTGGATGCCTCCTGGGACTCAAGACATTATAGAGAATGTCATAAAATTGAAATATTTTATTCCAGTACTGAATCATTTTATGTAAGAAAATGGATATTCTATTAGTTCCTTGGACAAAGGAGGTCAGATAATCATGGATTTCATAAATATTACAAAACTGTATCTCCATGTACATGGAATGGTTATTGTGTCTTAGGAAGAAATTTTTATTACCCCACATGAATCTCTTAGATTGGGAGTTACCAGGGATCCAACTGCACCTCAACCTTCTCAATTCCAACCCTTCAATCTAAATCCTACACAATCTATGAGGCAACTCCAGCCCATTATTATAATAGAGTTTCAACCTCAAGATATTGATGGAATCCCTTATAGACCATTCATCCCAGTCTTGATAGTGTTGTTGGATTAGATATGTTGTTTTCAAGGGAACAATTTGTAGTAAAAATATGGTTCCAAATTTTGGATACTTATTCATACTTTATCTTAATAATTTATTATAATATTTTCCTTGTGTTTCTCACTACCTTTAATATTGTTATTTTTTTTATGTTTTAACTTTTCGATAATCTCAAAAGGGGAAGAAAGAGAAAATGGGGATATTGTTGACCTCCTTATTTTAATGTGTACTAAATCATGCTTTTAAGGATATTAATAAGTTTCATTTTTATGTACGTATTTTATAATATAAGATAGGTGATGAAATTATCTAATTATGAGTCTCTTTTGATGTTGAGACACCTCCAAGGATGAGCCATAGTAATGACTGACTCATCAAAAAGCTAACACACTACCATACATATCTCACTATCAACATGGAAAAATGAAAAAGTCTTAAAATAAGTCACTGTCACATGTGAACCACTATAGAAAAGTCATTTCCAATAAATTTTTTATAAAGTGTAAGACATCGTCAACTTGAACTAACATTATATGTGTCCCCATAAGAAGGATGAATCACTACTAGAATGGAATTTTTGGCTAGGTAAATAATTGACATACCGCCAATACAGGACACCACCATCTTTGTGTCCACATTATAAGTAAACATTGGCAGACTCTAAGACACCTTCATATTGAGACACCACGAGAATGACATCGCCAGTGACACCCTACCAGACTTAGACACTACCACTATTTCTCAAACTAGTTACTTTGAAATAAATTCTACAACGGATGCATCATGGAATTTATTCCAAACATATTTTTTAGAGAAAATTCAGGATAATTATATCACTGAGATGGGGAGGTTTGAATCAGTGATATCTTTTTCTTTTATGTTTCCTTACAAATGAAACAACCTTCCCCTTCTGTTAACAATTTCATTCCCTACCGAATAAAACAAACACACATCCATAGGAACAAAATTATATTAAAGGTTTAATATTTAATAATAATATATAAATCCTTGAAATGGTTTTGAAATAATAAAATACCACACAATACACTTAAAAATAATCCTTTTGTGTGGAAGAAAATGAGTAGGATATACCTTTACACTCATGTAATCCTTTGAAAACAATCCAATAGTGTGTGTTCACCCTCTAACAAATTTGGGGTAAAAACATGCTTCTACAACAACAAAAATTACCTATGTTTACTTTTCAATTTCCAAAAATAAAATGATTTCAATAAAACTCTTTAATTTATTACTCATAAGTTGGTAAAATCATCAAGTACATTGATATTGAACTCAGTTTGATTACCCAATCCAATCATCCTGGTTTGAATCTTCTAATACAATTACAAATATGATAGATATAACATTGTAAGAATACAATTAAGGAAATTCTAAACTTTTTCTTCTTTAATAAAAAAATCCCAATACAGAAATCCGGATCTGATTATTCATTCTGATTTGATGACTAACCAAATAAAATGACAAACAACAATTGATAAATAGATGAATATGATAATTCACCAAACATGATGATCATCTGAATATATTGCAATCAAGTCTCTTCTCATTTCACTAACCTTTATTGAAACTTAGTCAACATAACTGAATATGGAAATTTAATTCTCTATCATAGATATCAGATCATCTCTCTATTTTCTCATGAATAATACACTTATTTAAAATTAGAAAAGTATGTTGTACTTATCACCTTTTAATGGTGAGGCAAGAGTGGTTTTGTGGGATTCAGAAATGGTTTCCCACTCTAAAAAATACTCAAATTTTCTCGATTTCATGATTTTTGGTTTCATGTATGAATTTTTCAACACCTCTCAGTTCAAATTGATCATTATCAATTATTATTGAATATTCGTTCAATTTTCAGCTTTTTATCACACTTTCTTTACAAGTACCCATCTTAATCTAATTTCCCATTCAGTTTTTCTCAATCTAATTTCATCATTATGATTCTTTGAACAAATTATTTATATTAAATAAATATATGTATTTCATCCTCTTCACACACCTCTATTTCGATGTGTTTTCCTCATTACGAATATATATACAAACAATTGAAAAAAACCTTCTTCAAATTTCATGATCCACCTTGAAAAGACATCAAACTATTTCCTTCTTATCTTCTCCTAATCCACTTGAATGATGTGACTCAATCCGATCTACTTCTTCTTATCTATACAAAGATAAATTAGCATTATTTATGATATGATGTCTCTTTAATCAATTGAAAAACAAAACATTTTAAAAAACAGAGTTCATATTTCTCTTCGGAATATGATACCTCTAAATTCTCCCAAAATAATAATTTTTTCATTTTGTGAATATGATGAAATAAAAAATATGATCTACCAGTTTTATAAGATTTGACTTTAAAAACGCCATTCAATAACAAACACATGCCTGTATAATTACTTATTCATGAATTGGAATATGTTGAGGACCGTCTTTAACATCGTCTAACATAAAATTGAAAGTGTTGTAACTTCCCAGTCTTTCATATTTCATCTCAATCTTTTAGAAAAATATTTCTTTACTTCTCATCCTACATATTATTGTCCTAGAAAACTGAACTGGATATGATACACATGATTACAATTATGATGAATATGATCTCTAACACCATTTCACTTTCTATCTTGATACTATCCATCTGAATGCAATTGAAAAAACTCATTCACTCCCCCTTTAATTTATAATGTTTGCATCATATGTTTTCCAAATACTTGTGATTTATGAGAAATAAATGATTATTAAAGAATCATCAAAAAAAAAAATGGAGTTATATAGATTTTAATTCCCATTATTACAATTAATCATTTCATAATAGATTCAATGTGAATCTAATTGGCATTTTCATCCAGCTATCTTCTTCTGAATGTGATGGAATTTTCAATCATTTTTAATCTGATTCTTTGAATAAGATATTCAGTTATGATTTTTCCACAAAAAAGGGATTCAATTTACTTTTCCACTTTAATAGAAAAAACCATCACCAACAAACCTCTTCCGGATTACGATGCTGAATCTGATGTCCACCATCTTTTGACATTTTATTAACATCACAATCCGATTGATCGTAATGAATCATCCAAATGTCATAGATCCAATTGAAAACATTATTTAATTTTTATTTTCATTCATCATATTCTCAATATACATTCATTCTTCAACATAAGAAAAATACTAATATATTGACAAAAAAATACAACCAAAACAAAACATGGGCCTAACAATCTCACTAGTTGTTTTTTTATCAACAATCACTTCAACTACATCAAAAAAAATGTTATATCATTATCAGTTCTCAATTTTCCTTCTCTCCATTAATTTATATCTCCCCTTATTTCGTTCCCCTCCCCATTTCTTTAATCTCTCCCCTTATTTATAATAAAACATAAATGGGACATTAAGACATGTTTCTTCTTTATTGACAAATGATCTCCATTTCCAGGGGTTGGAATGTTTCTTCTACAAATCTTGAAAAATTTCTTCAACATAGATACCACATGATATTCTGGAAAAATAACCATTAACTTATAAACTATAACTCTATGTGGGTGAACCCGATGTACAAAACAAGAGTAAATAATCATGATTGTCAATGTTTTCCATTTCACAACATTTGTGTAATACCGTTTTCATGTTTCTTTCAACATTCTAATGATTAGGGAATTCCTTGAAAGATTTTGTTTATGATAAAAGTAACATAAAACCATATGAACAATAACATTAGAAATTCATGTCCATAATAACACAAATTAAAAAAAACACATATTTTTTGGGATATCATTACTTCATTTTGAAATATTAGTAATAGACTCAACAATAACTTCTTCCTTATATAAAATACTTCAATTACCTTCGAGTACATATAAGTGTAATAGAATATTTTGGGAATAATGAGGAACCAAAATTGTTTATTATAAACAAAAATTGTATTTAGATTCCTCTCTCAGTATTAAATTTTTCTTCTTCTTGTTTTATTTTTCATTGGATGTTTTTTCTTCTTTCTACTCATCTTTATTTGATTTTATAATAACATTCTTCATATTTATAGAATTATATGATAAGGATATCATCTTCTATTCATTATTATTAGACTCTTTCTTGCCATATTTTTTTTAATAATTTACGTGGTTCTTCTAACTTCCTAGGAAAATTAATAGGTTCATAATAGATAACTATGAATTCTTTCTTTTCAATCATAGCTACTCTATTTGTCTTAACATCCAAAAAAATACAGCTTCTGATAATTGTTCAAAAACATTTATTAAGCTAATAAAAAAACAAAATATCATTTTACAAGGTCTCCAGGTTGTTCACATCTTTAACAAGTAGTTTATAATGGTTTGAACCCATTTCCAATTCTTAATCTATTCTTATCTGGTTTCTTTAAAATAACCTTTTTTAACTTATTTCTTTATGTAGATTGACTCATCCTCAACATTTGAATTTTATAATATGTGGAATAATAGTAATGTTTATGGTTAAACTGGAACATATAAAAATGTATTTCTTAATCCACCACAATACTAGCATTAGCCATTGAAAGAATATTTTTCTCTGAAACTTCCATGCTGACCGGAATTGTTAACATGTTTCTCAACAATCTTCTTGTATGTATATTTTAAGACAATAACTTTTCTGTTATCAATTTTAATCTATCTTTTATTTTTAGGTTTACCATAACCAAAAGTATTGGGAAAATTTCTATACTGAGAATGTTTTAAGACATTTTTGAACTCATGTTATTTTGTAACTCTGGATTTCTCAACTTTGTTGGTCTTGGCCCAAAATAATAATTTCTCAACTTTATTCTTTTCAGAAATAAATAAATCATTATTCTCTACAATTTCAATTAACTTTTGTTGATACTTATAAGGTTTCCCCTTCTAGGAAATCACAAAATATTCAGAAATTGAATTTTTGAAATTTATATTTCTATGTTTATTTTTTGAATGCTTTTGGTGGATATGTTTAAAATATTCATCTTTTTCATTAAACTTCACCTCCAGATGTTCACTGTGATTCTTTTCTTCTATAAATATTTTCTTAAAAATTCCAATCTCTACCGTCATCATAGTCTTCTCTTCTGAAAATATTTCTTAAATTTTGTAGGAACTTTCATCTTCCAACTTATTTTTTTTTTCTTTTCATGACTTCTAATATTTCACAAAGAATATTTAAACTCTAATTTCAAATGAATTTTATGTAGAGTTAATTCTTCATCGGAACCACTACTTATGAATTTTTCATATTTCACTGTTGTAATAAAAGTATTCCCACTACATACTCTGTAGAATATTTGGTTTCATCTTCACTTTCTTCTTCATTATAGCAACTATATTACCGGCAAGAAAATAATTCCTCATTAACTATTGCAATAGACATGTTCTCTTTAACCTAATTTGTAACCTTTTCACAGTCACCATCCATAGACAAAAAGCTTCTCTATCTGTATTTCACTAACATTTTTTCATCCCTATTATAATATGATTTTTATTTATCAATCATTTTCATTCGAGTTTTTATTAGACATATTTCTTGTTATTCACTTTCTTTTTCAATGCATTCTTCTTCAACAACTCTTTTAGGAAAATTAGAAATAAAATGACCAATATCTCCACATCCAAAAAAATTTAAGGGAAGTTTCCCTTTATAACTTCTTTTACCACCTTTCTAATTCCTAAAAAACATGGATAAAATTTTGTTAAGATTTTTACATACCTAATATTTGGAATAATAATCTATAGCTTATTATTATTCAAGAATATTCTATGACATTCTCTTATTGGAATCTTTGAAATACATTTATCTATAATTTTTTATGTTTCTTCATAACTTTTTCCATTCTCATATCAAATTTGATGAGAGTACCATGAAAATCATCCACAGATATTGTATTAGGATATTTATCTTTCAAGGAAGAAACATTGTCATCAAATAAATCAGGAATAATTCTCAATATCATTTCAACAATAGTGGAATATTCTAACTTTTCACTACGTACTCTGATTGTTCTAACAATTTATTTCACTATGCTAAATAAGTAACCAATGTATTCATACCCATATTTTGATCTTAATACTTCAATATCTAGAATCATAATTTTTCCTTTTTCACTTTTTTATTTCCATCATAAATTTTGTTAAATTTATCACAGATACCTTTGGTGATTGAAATTATTTTTACTCTATGAAAATAAATTTTAGAAAATGATGAAAGTGAATCATTATTAACTCTTCCTTCATTCTCATGGTTTTCCTTATCAATGTCTGAGAGAGGTTAATTTGCAATATAAGGGGGGAAACCACATATAATAGCTCTTGAAACATCATACCCAAGAGAAATAAGATATGAAATCATTATTCATATCCAGATATGAAAATTACTAGAATTTAGTATCAAAATACCATTATTATTCACACAATTTTGATATGTCATACCAACTTCTTTAAAATATTTAGTAAAGAATTAGGGAATAGAAAATTGGATTTAATACCACTTATTAGTGCCCATTCAAGATGATTTTATCACTGACAGGGTGAGCGGTGAATCAATGATACTTTTTCTTTTATGTTTCCAGGTAAATGAAATGACATTCATCTCCTGTTAATGATTTCTTTCCCTGACGAAAAAATAAAACACACCTCTTCTGGAACATAAGTATTTGATAAGGTTCACTATTCAATAAGAATAGCTACATCCTTGGTATAGTTTAGAAACAATCCATTACCACACAATCCCATCAAAAACAATATTTCTTTTTGGAATACATTGAGTTGGATATACCCATATTGTAGTATAGCACTTTGAAAACAATCCAATAGTTCATGTGAACCCTCTAGAATAATCAGGGTAAAAAAATCCTTATGTAACAACACATGTTACATGTGATTCCTTTTCAATTTCCACAAATGTATTCCTTTCAAAAATAAATCATCAATTTCTTACACAGAAACTAGTAAGAACTTCAAGGACTATGATATTGAACTTAGTCTAATTGCCCAGTCCAATTATCCTATTCTGTTTCTTCTTATCTGATTTCCCAATATGATAAATATAAATATGCTAGAATAAGATTCAAACAATTAAGAACTCCTTCTTCCTTAGTCTGGAAATCCAAATAAAAAACCCAAACTGATTATTCAACATGATATTATGGCCAGCTGAATATGATAATCCACTAAATATGATGATCACTTGAATATGTTAGAATCTTATCCCCTCTAGTATTACTTCCCTCCATTGATAATTATTCAAAACATCTCAATACATAATCTTCTATATATCCCTTAAACTATGGATTTTCTCTCTACTCTCTCATGAACAGTACACTCATCATCCGCATTAGAAAACTATAACGTACTTTTCTTCTTTTATTGGATACCCATGTGTGCTTTTGGTGGGATTCTAAAATGTTTTATCACTCAAGAAGATTCTCTATATTAGAATGATTCCTTAAATTTCAGGTGAAATTATGAATTCTTTAGGGTTTCTCAATTCACCTTTTTTTATTGATTTTCTCAAATCCTCTATAAATCTACAACTTTCCATCATACATTATTTACAAGTACTAGTCTAAATATGATTTCTCATTCAGTTTTTCTCAATCCAATTTCTTCATTAAGATTCTCTAAACCAATTATGTATATTAAAAAATAGGAAATGTTGATCTTCTTGGCATGCCTCTGTTTCGATTTGTTTTCTTCATTAAGGATCTTTATACCATCTATTGAAAACAAACACCATCTTCTTATTTCATGCTCTACCTCGATAACACATCCAGCTATTTCTTTCATCACTTCTCTTGGTCCAATTTAATGAAGTGATTGAATCACAAATAATTCTTCCTCCCTATAGACATATGAACTGGAATAAATTATGATATGATGGATCCTGGCCCAATTCAAAAACTAAACAATGGAAAAAATAGAGTTCAACTTTCTATTCTGAATGTGATACCACTGACTTCTCTAAAACACACAATTCCTTCCTCTATTTAATACAGTGAAATAATGAATATAATAGACTAGTTTTATCTAATTTCACTTTAGCTACATCCTTTAATCACAAATTTGTAGATGATACTGAATTCCTTCGTTAATTAGAATACGTTGAGGTCCAGGATCAGCATTGTCTGACTTATAATGGAAATTGTAGTGACTTCCCTATCTTTCCATTTTATTCTTACTCTTATAAAAACATATTTCTTTAATTCTCATATGGAATAAAATTTTCCAAAAAACATTTGACTTGAATATGATAAACATGATTACAATATTTATGGCTATGATTTGGATGAATATGATCTCAAGAACATTTTCTCCATTCATCATGATACAGTCAATCTGAATATGATTGACATAATATCTTTAAATCCCCCATTCTTTTATCAATCTTGGATCAATTGTTTTAAAATACTTGTTATTTATGAGAACTCCAAGATTAGAATAGAATCATCACATTTTTATCATAGTCATATAGACTCTAATTCTCCACCATTATGACCAATCCTTTTATACCGTATTCAATGTGAATCCGATGATCCTTTTATTCTGGGCATCTTCTCCTAAATATGATGGAATTTTCGAGCATTGGGAATAAGATTCTATAAATATGATGGTCAGTCCAAATTTAACAAATCATAAAGTGGTGTGATTTCCTTTTCCTCTTTGGCATCAAAACTGATAACCAACAAACCTCTTCCAAAATACGATGGTGAATTCGATGTCTACCAGTATAAAAATATTTATCAACATCATAATCTAATTGATCATATTGACTCATCCAAATAATCTATATTCAATTGAAATCATTATTATTTTTGGATTTCCATCCATAATATTCTCAATATACTTTAATTCTTTAATATAAGAAACACACTGATCTGTTTTTTCTAAAGGTTTGGGCTGAATCCTCATTTATTATTTAAACCAAAGACATCATTCTAACTGGGTAGTGGGAGACCCATTACATAGTCCAAAGACCCAAGAATATGTTGTATCAATAAAAGTCCTGAAATCCCAATTTTTTACCCAAAGATCCCTTTGATGAATAATACTACTACAGTTCTTGGGCTACTACTATCCCTATTATAGTATCATCGCCGCTATAATTCCTTCTATAGTGCCTCCTCCGCTATCGTTCCACCACTGTTATAGTTATTCTACTACTGTAGTCTCGTCGTTGCTACAGTACCTACTACAGTACATCTACATTTCCCCATAAATTCACCCCTGCCTAGATTTGATTTTGGGTCTTTTGGTTGCCATGCATGACCATTTACCTCTTGGGTACAGGATCGTTGGAAACACACTGATCTATTGACAACAAATAAAACCAAAAAAATGGGTCTAAAGATTATTTTAATGATTGCGTCTTAAATTCTAGAAAAGATGCATTAAAGAGTGTGTTAGACATGTTGTATATGGATGCATGATATCTGATTACACATGGATATTCTTCTTACTACTGCTATTAATAAAGGAATCAATTTTCCTAGTGTAATACATGATGAGTTGAAACAGATGTGTTAAATATCTATACATATATATGATAGAAGTGAATCAGAATTCAAGAACAATAAGATCTTACTAACTACATCATTTTCTACTCAATTAAGGAAGGAAAAGCCCAATACACATCCAACTCCTCCCAATATTCATGAATAGATCTTTCCAGGACACTCTTTTTTACTGATGTTTTAAGTGACCGACTCAAGCTTCATTTTCCAAACTCTTTCAAGGAGAAAAGAGGTAAAATTAATAACAAGCTGAACATATCTATCCAGTCATAATTTTAGATTTCTTAGTTTTTATATTTCTTTTTACATTATGAGAATTTTGGGATACTCTGTTTATTTTCACATTGATAGTCTCCTGCTACAAACAAGATGACACATTGATATCTTCTCATATTGATTCTTACCATTTAAACTCTAACATATTATTGTGGTAGACTTCATGTATGACTTTTTTTCTTATTATACTTCCACTAATAAAAGTGGAAGGGATCTTGTGGGTCATGTCAGTTGCCTACAATTGAATAACCTAATCATGGTTATTGATAAAATTGGTAATTGATATAAAATAATTCGTGGCAGTTGATTACCAAGTGGATAACACTATGTATCATCTTAATAATGGAACTCTTGTATTAACATTTCCACTGCTTGTTTTTTATTTTTATTTACATTTATTCTTTAAAACAAAAAATATATTTTGAACTGTAGAAAAATTAATACGTTGATAGTAAATCTTAATTAGTGTTTTTATAATATTTTTGTTATGTAATATATTTTAAAAGAATATGTAATGTTATATATTATTATATCCTAAAACTAATAAACATTCTAAATCTCTGAAAATATTTTAGTATATAACAATATGATATTTTTGGTTAAGTGGTTCATTTTTTAAATTAATTAGGGGAATATATTTAATCCATTTTGAAAAGAAATTTTTATTGGGTACTCAATTAACTCCCTCTTGAGTTACTCACTCTGACCATCAAAACATAAATTCATGGTTTAGTCACAATTGGTTATTTTAAGTTGTATTTGAGATAACATGGGTATCTCATTAAAGAATAAGGTGACTACAATGAACAAAAAATTAGTTATTAGCTTAATATCTTATTTTCTACAACAAGTTCTTACTTGATAGGTATAAAGGTATTTTTTAGGAAAATTTCTATGTGATAAGACAACATATTGAAAATAATTATGTATAAAACCTCAATTATAAGTGTTTATGATTTATGAAATTAAAATATAGATTTTTTGTAATTAATTTAATATTGAGAATGAAATTACAAGGGTCGTGATGTTTATTGTATGAGGCGGATAATTTTATAGATAAGTTAATTCAATTAATAATTTGAAAAATAGATATAAGAACATTTTTTACACTATAATGATCATTCAAGATAGAGATGAATATTTTCTTTCAAAAAGTGGAATTAAATTTGAAAAGTATATTAAAACTAACAAATGGATTTTCTTTTAAGAAGCATGATATGTTCTATTAATTACCCCACCCCCCACGAACCTTATAAGAGGTATGAATGAATTAGATCCTTTTTTGTTTAACATCAAGATTAAATAAATATTATAACAACTAGTGGTATTTTTATTGATCCTCAAGGTAAATGTTTTTCAATGATTTATAATATATTCCCATTTGGGGAAAGATATTATAAAGATTTTATTCCTAATGGGAATTAGAAATCATAATATATTAAAAGCCGCTAATATGGGAATACCATGAATATGAAGAGTAAAAAGTATAGTGTAGAAGAACAATTTATGGAGGTTATGTGTTATATCATTGGTATAATGATATTTGACTGGTACATGATTCATAATTTTGTTTCCAAAAATAGCGGAGATTATTTATAAACAATTGACTTGTGGTTTTTATTTTCAATTTATTATCAAAAAGTATTATTATTAGTTTTAGTTTTTTTGTTGAGAAAATTTTTTTTTCGGATGTTATAATTTTTCAGAATTTGTATGGAAAAGTTTTTCTAAAATACATTCCATAAGAAGAGTTGGAGACATTAAAGATGTTATTCCAAAAGTTCTGTTATTTCCAAATTAATTTGGAATTAATAAATTTATTATAGAAGATGATATTAGGAATTTTATTATGAAACTGGATATTAAATAAGTAGAGATAAAGATAGTAAAAAATTTATCAGGAAGAGGAGTTTTTGATGTTCTAGAAATTGAAGTCAAATGTAACTTTAGAAATATTAAAATATATTCTACAATAGAAAAAAATGTAGATAAGTATGTATATTCCTAAATTAAATTATAAATATTGAATTAATTTTTTATGGATAGAATAAATTCAAGAGTTTTGGAATAACTTTAGAGAAGTTCAGTGCTTAGAAGATCAGTCCAAAAAATTGAACATTCATGGAGTTCATTTTGACACCAAAAAATAATATATAATGGGAAGAGGTAAAAATGTATTATTTTAGGAATTCACCTTGTATATTTAAAGGTCAAGAAACTATTATATTAAATTAATCTAAGCCTATATATAAAAAAGTGGCATAGTATAAATGTACATTTTCATATGTAAGATTCATTTGAGGAGAGTGGGAAGATTCTGAAAAAGTCAAGAAAACTTGCAAGGATCTGTAAAGGTAATATATATGATATGTACGAGTCATTGGAATGAAAAATTCATGGGGGATTTTCAGAGTGATATGCACATGTCTTTAAATATGTAGAACTAAAAAAATAGAAAAATATGTAGGGGTGAATTTGTAAAAAAGTATAGTTGATATACTGAATTTGGAAACATTTTTGAAAGTGGATCATAGATAATGCTTAAGGTTAATTATTAGACATATAGTATAAATAATAGTGATTCCATCTATGGTTTATTAAATATATGATATCATAATCTATAATCTATAAAGTAGCCAATTGGTTTTCTTGTTATATCACAATGGATAGGATCATGTCCTGATAAATTGTGGACCATACCACAAACATTAATGAGTTAAATATAATATATTAAGTGGATTTAAAGGATATATTTATTGAATAAGAATAATTATTCAATGAATTTAATTTAACCATGATATATATATAGAAATGTGGTGACACATCATAAAGGGAACATTAATCTTTAGAGATTCTAGGGGGTAGGATCTTGGATTTGAGGTCCTTGTAAAAATAATAGAATCAAAATTTGATGATAATTATCATTCCATTAATAGGATTATTTTAAAAGTTTATTTATATCTAATATACTTTATTTTATGAATGGAATATAAGAATAAAAACAATATTTTTTCATGGTTTTTAAGGAGATTATTATATTTATTCTCCCTAGAAACTTATATACAGTTGGATATATTTAATAAGATAAATATAAAAAATATATCTTGAATTAGATATTGAAATTTTTGGAAGAATGAAATTATAGAGATATATATCTCCATAAATATTGGTGGTTGTATCTTTAAAAAAAATTGAGATATAATAGACATGGTTGAACGAGATATCAGATAGAAGTGCAATTCTTGAATGATGAGATGAAGAAGATTACTGAGATAATTGGATCTTCTTGAAGATAATTCCATCGAAGGTGTAGATTACATAACATCTCCAAGAAGGTAATATTTAATTCTTGGTGATTTCCATTTCCAATCTATAAAGGATTAAAATGTGGTAATCAATAAAAAAAATAAACGACACTTGGTATATCCATAATAGTGGTGATATAACTCCCCATGTTGTTTTGGAATCATATTCTTTCCATAAATGATATGTTTCATTTAGAATTTACTCAATGGAATTAAAATCGATTAAGAAATACACCATATAATATAGGAATTAAACAATAATTTTTCTACCAATAACAAGAAACTAAAACAAAATGACATGATAATAAGTATTATACACCATATATTATTACATAAAATAGTTATTAAATCCATAAAATTAAACAAATTAAAAAGAGTAAATGAATCGAAAAGAATTATATATTAAACAATGGGAGTTATCGTAAAAAATCTTTACACTTGAATGTTATTAATATCTTAAAAAACCTAAAATGAGGATGAAAATAAATGATGGAGAAAGAATTTTGTGATATCTAAAATGAAGACTTTGGAAATAAGAAGTGTGACTTAAGAAGTGTTATTGGATTGAATAATTTTAGTAAGGATATATATAGAAATGAAATATATCCATTATAATTTTTTTTTGAGAAATGTGGTCATTAAATATACTATTATCCAATAGGTATGCTAAGGTAGTATGTTTTTATTAGAAAATTTAAAATAATATAATTCACAAATAAAAAATAATTAAATAAAAAATATTTAATTAAAATATTATATTTGTGTGATACATAATAATAATAATATTATTATTATTAAATTATTACTTGATGTATTTATAAAATTACAAGAAAATATTAATATCCAGGGAATAGTAAAATTAATGTTTTAGAATATAAATAGTTAATTTTAATTTTTTTTTGAGAAAATTATTTAAAATAAAAGTAATATGTTTTAAAAAAATGTTTTCTTAATAGTGTTGGGAATTTTAACTGCAATTCAATCAATAATGATTTTAATGAAATTTAATGATAATATTTAAAAACAATTATTAATATCCATCCAATTGTTATCACTAGACATTTAATAATTATATTTTCATTTCATTCTTAAAATTGTATTTTTATTAAAATAATTTCATTTTTATATGATATGCATTATTATTTTAAGAAAATAACTATATCATGGTTTAGATATATTGTGGATATAAATAATACATTGAAACTAATTTAATTATTAATTGATTGTAAATAAGAATAATAATAGTTAATGTATTAAAAGATAGGTTCCTACTAAAATATTTTTTTATTAGACATTATATATCTATTTAAAAGATAAATTATAAATTCCAAAATTTTAATTTTAGAAATGAAATTAATTTTTGGATTTATTATTTTAAAATTAGATTATGATTAATTTTAATATTTTTTAAAATAGTTGATTTTTAGGCGATTAATGAAAAATAAAATTTGGTTTTAATAATATATCATATTTAATATTATCATTATCTAAAGATAACTAAAATCTTTTATAAATTTTTCTAACAACCATTGATTTATTTAAACTATAAAATAATCCAATTAAAAATTCCTAGTTGAATTTAAAAAACCCTTCTTTATCATTTTGAAACATGAGTAATCATTTACTCAATAAAAAATATATTTTAATATTTTTCTTCAATTTTGATATCACAAAGTTGGATTTTATTTTAGATTATTATTAATCCAGATATATATTATTTTACTAATAATGAACTTATTAATCTTATCAAAAATTAAAAAATCGATAATATTTTCCTAAACATTATTTTTTCCTATAAAAATACTTGTTTGTAAAAAATATTGTGTGTGTTATATCCGATAATATTAAAAATTAATTTGTTTATCCATTAGTAATTTAATTTGAAAAAAAAATATTTTATATTTTGAATCATTAATTAGAAATTATTTAACAAGGCTAATTTTAGTTTTATGAAATAAAAGTAAATTAATTAGGTAAAAATTAATTATCAAGGTGAAAACGAAAAAAGGTAAATGATAAAAGCTGAAAAATGTGTGAAAAAATATGTGAAAATTCATTTTTTTTGATTTTTTGACATCTAACCTTCCCCAATTTATTATTTCCCATTATTGAATCCTTTTTATTTCATTAATAGTGACTTTCCCATTTATATTATTATAAAAATTTCACTCCACCCACTTATAAATAACACCCATCAGTTCTCCATTTCTCCACTCTTCCTGAAACATTAGCTCAGGGGAAACTATTCTCTATAGTCTCCTAAATTCTATAACTGTATCCTGGATGCATTTTTATTACCAAAATACCATGATAAGGATCATTATGGAGTTTCTTAAGGGGGAACATCCAAAGGGATAGGAAATGTTATAAACTATTCTCTCTTAATTTTTTTCTTCTTATAAACCCTATCATATTTTATATACATTAGATTATGATAAAATAAGTATTATTAATTTTATTTAATGTTTTATACCAATGGAATATCAATTTCTCAACTTCTTCCTAAACCATTCAAAAATTTATGCTATTGTCATGTATATATGCTGAATACCACCTCTTTGAAAGATGTGTTCTATTTTATATCAGAACCTAACATGGATTGATTTAAAAATATATTTAAGTTAAAAATATTGTATTTGTTATATTAATAAAATTTTTTAATTTTAATATTTTATATTCTGTAACTGTTATTATCAATAAACAATCATAGTAAATTTAACTTCTTGAATAAACATATCAAGGAACATTTCTAAATTTGAATCCATTTTGGTAAAAAAAAGAATGTATATAAATTTATTGTTAATATAAGAATAAAAAACATAAAAATATAAAAATATAAATATTATGAAGATATTTAACAACATATTTGACTGCAATCACCGTACCGAGGAAATTTCAATGAAATTAACAAAACCACGTCAAGTAAATGAAATAAGAAAAAACTATTTAATCAATGAATAAAACATGATAGCAAATCGTATTTGGAAAATTAAATACATATAAAAATTTTATAATAATTTTTTAACGAACTTAATTTCATTTTTTTTAAATTTAAGTGGTTGAGTAAATAAGTTCAAGACCAGAGGGAAAGGATCTCCCAAACCACCAACATTACTTTTTGGTTAGAAGTTCTCTTTATTTTCACCCATATTCCTCAATATTATTCCTTTATAATTCATATATTTTTTATATATATGTTCTTTATATATATTCGTAATTTAATTTCACATTCCATGTTGGGTTTATACATGTTTTAATTTCCATTCACAATTCTCTGTTTTAAGTAAACCTGATTTAAGGAAAATTCACCATTTCTTATTTCATGCAAGTACCACCCCCATAAAATGTTTATAATGATAAATATTTTATAAAAACAATCAGTGTTAAATTAAAATCAAAAAAATTTAAATTTAACATTAAATTTTATTTATAAGCAATTTCTTTATTTAAATGGCCCTTCACTCATTTTATAAAGCATCACCTAATTAGTTTATTTTTATTATTACTTCCCAAATATTTATTATAACATATTCTAAATTATAATTAAACTTTCAAGAACAATTTTTTTCAATTATTAACATAAAAAATAATATTATTCCTTCTCCTTTTGGGAATCTTTATGATATATCCTTCAGTTATGTCTTAAAATAAAATTTTTAAACCCAATTTCTTCTCTAGTATTTTATCATGCTTATGATATCTGTAATGTTTATTTTCCCAATATAGAACACATATTCATTAACATGTTATGAATAAAATAGATTTTTACTAATATATCCCTAATTCATTGGGTAATGGTTTCTTATCTTGAGATACTATGTGTCGTGCACAAATGGATTGCCTCAACACACTACCTTATATTCTATTAGTAGTGATCCTTGACTTATACATATGAATTAATTATTTGTATTTTTGAATCATACTTATCATTACCTAGAGTTATGATTTTTTCCATTATTCAATGTTTCCATGTTTATGAATATTCTCTTTTTGATATCATGATTTCCTGGTAACTTATATATCTTGTCTCACTATTATGTGTTACATTGTTTATTTCATTACTAGGATTTATATCTTACCCTTTTTCATTTTTCATTTGATATTAAATGATCTGTTTCCATGAATCGTGGAAGATGTTTACTATCATATGTTCTACTTAATAATATATTTCTCCCCTCATTGAGTTTTTTCATATGTTTATAATCTTACCCTTGATAAAAATACAATATGTTTTCTCTTGTTGATAATTTTAGATCACCCCTTTTATATGTTTGCATTCCCTTGGTTATAATGTTGTGTATGAATTTTGAGAGGTCTATAAAAGGGTCTAGTGTGGTTCTATTATTGAAATATTTTCACATGTATTGTAAAATAATTAGTTTATGGAGTTGATTCCCAAAGAAACTAATACTTCTGTTCTTATGATTATGAGATTATTATGAGATGTGTGTTTAAGTGATTAAAAATATGTGAAATATATTTATGTTTATGCTGGTTAATTTCACTTTGTATCAAATAAAAAATTCAATGAAATTCCTTTTAGCACCACACCTAGGAGTGCGGGTTTGGGGCACCTCAGTAGATATCAGAATAGGGTTTACTTATTTTGGAATATTATTTTTTTATTTTGGGGAATTGGGATAATATAACCTTATTGAAAACCCTAGGTATAATTATAACTAAATTATAATATCTTCCGTTTTTTGTAAAATTGAGATTATGGGGTTTCCTAGAATTTATATCCCAGATTGGATACTAGCTAGTGGATATGGTTATAGAATAGATGAACATGTGGGTAATCACCCTAAAGAAACTAGTTGAGTACAACTAGATCTTCACTCAGTGAATGATGGGTTGGAATAAGACCGTGCATCTAGATAGGAACTCTTAGGGGATAGTATTTGGTTAATTTTCAGTCTATTTATAAACCATTATAAAGGGTTGAAACAAATTTTTATGATACAATTAGAAAACCAAATAGAAAAATGGGTGATAGGGTTCAGTGTTCATCATAGCCCTAAAATATAAATTTATTTTGATTACTAATATAGTAGTGTAGGGTCGATCAATAGGGAAAGAATGTGAATTCCCTAAGGGTTTCAAAAAAAACAAACCCTACTATATTCAGTAGTGGGGGAACATTTCTTTTTAAAATTTTATCTTTTATTATATTTTTTATTTTTTATTTTTATTAAGTAAAATAAACATTACATTTTTATTAATAATTATCAATTTACACGACTAGAAGTGAAACATATAAAAAACAGTGGAAAGAAACAGTGTAAATGCAGTGGAATAAGAGTGTTGAGAGTTGATCACATAGTAATATTTGGAGATTTGAAATCTACTTATTAAAAGTATAATTCTTCATTATATGGAATTCACACATCAGAATAACTTGGTGATTACTCCTCGCCAAAATATTTAACTTATAGCATTTACTCTTGATGTTTACCACTTCATGAATCATTAATAAGAAATTGGATTAAAATATATTAGTTAAAATGGCCTCTCCTGATGTTTCTAAAGTTTGGAATTTTTAGTTTTGAATATTTTACTCAATGATCGATCTCTCTAAAAGATCACTGATTTAGAAATTAAGTACATGATGGTGAAAATTAAATTAAATATTTGAGAACCAGATTTTATCTCACCATGGTAATTTGATTCTTGTCAAAAGAAATTTAAATGAAGAATAATAAAATAAGATCCACTAGAAATTCACAAATCCCAAACAAAAGAAATTTTTATAATATCATATTAAATTCAACTGTAGAAAATAAATTGTAAAACATATAAAAACAGATGAAAAAAATACTCCCTCTATGAAATTAAGTTCATGTATTATTTATTGCTCCTGAAACTATAGTTATATGTCACTACTCTTAGTGAACTATTGATCTCGTCTCTTAAGGAGTATCATCAATTATGTATTTTGGAATCAATCCCCCACCCCCCTCAAATGATTGGTGTTTTTTTCCATTTTTAATCCCTTAACATCTGCTGGAAAATCGTGGCTTGTCTGCACTGACTATGGTAAGTAATTATATAATGCACCTCACATGTTTTTTTAATGATACGGCTATTAATGTACCAAACCCCTCTAATTAACTACCGACATATTGGTTTGGGGACATTTCAATGGCCCAGTGGTCTTGGAATCGGCGATCTTGGCGTCGGCTGCTGGCTCTTGGTGCGATGTCAGCACGCCTCCGTGGTGCTCTAGTGGTGCCTGGTTTCAAGATCTCGAATCGGAGCCGCTCACCACAGCGCGACATGGCGAAGGTCTCACATCTCTTAGACGCGGCTCGAAGAGGACTTCGGGATCTCACTTCAGTAGCGGCGTGGCCCAGCTTTAGCTCTGGCAGCTCCTTTCTGGTGTGTTCTGTGTCAGATTTTGGCAATTCAGATGGGGGAGGGATTTTCTGGTTTGGGTTTTTGATGGTGGTTTTGATGTTTTTGGATTTTTTGTTTCTGTTTATTGGATTTGTTCTGGTGGTTCTGTTGATGCAATGCGGCATCGCAGCACAGTTTTGATCTTCTACTGGTGCTCTCCCCTACTTCCCGTATCTAGCTATGGACTCTGGTGGGGGTGCGTCTGTAGTTAAAATCTGATCAAATTCCTACTCATTGCGGAATTTTTGTTACAGGGCGGCTTGTTCCCCCTCATCAGCGACGTTCCTTGGTGTGGTGATGGACAATTCAGTCCTAGGTGAGAATGGTTCGACTACATGTTCCTTGGTTCTTCTTCTTGTGTCATCTATGGTTACGTTGGTAGTGGGTGTGTGGAGCATGGTGGGGTTTTTCTGGGAGATGCTCTGGATAGAGGACGATTGTGCAGGGTTGGTTTGTGTTGGACTTGATCGCATGGAACACGCCCTAGAGGAGGATTCAGAGCTGGTGGTTCATATTTGCAGAGCTTTTTGGATTCGGTTGTTTGGGAGGGTATGTTATTTTCCCTCAGATCAGTTCTAGGATTTGACATAGGACACTTGCTTGCTGAAATTCCATACAAAGGTGGGATACTTTTTCATGATCAAATGCTAGGGTGGGGTAAATCCATGTTGTTTGTCTGGTTTTTTCTCTCTTCGACTGTCAGGTCATGTAAAGTCCAATGTCCTTGAAGTCTGGGTTCCCCCGTATTCCCTTAAAAGGGGGATTATCATCTTTATAATAAAAAAATTTGAAGGCCTTCGGGCCGTTGGTAGTAAAGAATAGTTTTTAATGTAATAAAAATATTAAATAATAAACAATACATATTTTTTATTTTATTATTAGATTAATGATAAAATATTATTTCATATTTTTTAAATTTTATTAGCTAAATAAAAAAAATTTAATTTATATTTTAATTTATTTTATTTTTCATAGAAACTTTATTATTTACTTAATATTATTTAATTTTGTATTTTAATAATTTTACATATTATTACATTAATATTATTAAATCTTATTATTTTGTTAAGTTATTTATTTATTTTGTTTTTATTAAATATTATTAATAATTTTTTAGTTGATTTTTTAAATTTAATAAGATATTATTATTATTATTATTTATGTAATTACCATTTAAAAATTTATTGTATTTAATTATTTAATTTTATTTATAAATAATTATTATTAATATTTTTATTTTAAACAATTTTATTTATTTAATTAGTTTTATAATTTTTTATAATAATTATTTAATTATTATAGGTATTATATATTATAATTATTATATATTATTATTTTATTTACTATTTTTTTATTTAATTATTTTATTCACCACACCCACCCCTACTTCACTAACATGCATGGGGGGGTTCTGGTTCGCTACGCAAGTCACCCCAGCGGCAGTTGGATCCTTTCACGGTAGAACCACCACCTTTTGGCTCATGTGGTGCATGTGAACCCTCCTCCAAGAAGTAGTGGTGTCGGGCCCTTCATATCAGGGTGGCTCCTGGTGCTTCAACATATGACGGTTTCTCAGTACGGTAGTGAGACCTCCTGCTCTGACTTTCTCCTCAATGGCGGAAGCTCAATATCAGTGGTGCATGAGAGTTCTCCTATGATGGGAGTTGTGGGTTCCAAAATATATTTACGCAAATGGTAGTGACTCGACCTGTAGTGGCTTCATTTTCGGTTTCGTTGAGTCGGTGTGATTTTAATTTTCTGATCTCTAAGTCATGGATTTTGGGGGTTTTGAAATTTTGGTGTTTCAATGTGGTCTTGTAAAATTGTTTTGGTATTGGTGAGATAGAAGGGAAATAGTGATTGCGGGAAGCACCAGTGGGAAATTTATAACTATTAGACATAGGGAAGGATTGCTGCACTGGGGAATGGTGAATCGAGGAGACAATGGCTAAAGGATGGAGCATTGGTGAGTCGTCTCACTAAAGGAAGTGCAGTGACACAATAATAGGGGTTTCAATGAGACATCATAATGATATATGTGTTGGTTGGAGGAAGAATGGAAATATGTCGACAGAATAGGAATAATGTTGTGACTACAACATGATGGTGGGACATGAGACATCGAAGGGAAATGTGTGTCGATAGCTAGAGGAAGGGACCAGTGGAAGGGTATCTGTAGATCATGCAGGGGAATGTCGGTAGTTCATGGAATTTAATTTGATAGGTTGAGATTGTGGGTATATGTCAATATCTCAGTGAGTCACTAAGAGTGGAAAAGGGAAGTAACTGACAATTGAGCTACTGATGTGATTTCGGTGAGACACGGTGTCAGTGACTTCAAATTTTAACTGTAACATAAACTAAAAGCAATTAAAAATTAAAACAATGATTTATCTAATTAATTAGAAAACACACTAAATAATAAAATTTATTATATATTAAGTTAATTTTAATTTTTTTTGAAATTAGAATTAAAAATTCAATTAATTAGTTGAATTGATTAAAAACCAAAACAACCTACAATTAAAATGACAAGTATGAAAAATATTAATAATTGTAATGAAAACATATAATTCATAAAATTAATAATTCTATGAAATAAAATAAAAAATTTGTTATAAAAATTTATTAATTTATAAATTGAATTATAAAATAAAAAAAGGAATTTATTATCTGAAAAGTAAAAAAATTAATTAAATAATTAATAACTTAATAAAATGATGTGTAAAATTAATCAATTTTAAGACCACATCAAATTCCCCCACATGTAAAAATTGTTTGTCCTCAAAAAATCCCATGTTTTATTAACTTTGAAAAACATAAGTGTGTTTTATTAATCAACTCTAAATGTAACATGTTAATTTCATTAAAACAGATCACAAGAAACTATAAGTATTTTTTAAATGGAAGGTTCAAATGAATCTTGCCCAATTTCAAATACTCACCTGGTTATTAAAATATCATAGAATCTTTAATCCTTTGAGGATGTTGTTTCTCATTTCTGAGACAACATAATGACTTATATCCATTCAAATCCAAGTTTTATGTTCAAGTGTGACAAAATTTTATACCTAAATGGAGTCAAGAACATAACAAAAAGAACTTTTTACATTAGCTATCTCTTATTCAACAAAAAGAAAAATTGATTTTTTTTGTATCAGCTTATTAATAAAAGGTAAATTATTTCAATATAAATTGAGTGTCCCCTTATTCATCTGGCGTTCATTATTCCCTTCACCTTAATGAAGTCATTTTTGACCTTATATAAAATATTATAATTTTTTATAAAGCCATGTATCTTGTATTGAGCCATATGAATATGCACTTATTAACTATTTTATAGAGGCTTTTTATTACAGAAACACACCTAGTACCTCGGGACTCGTTGATTCAATGTGGGTTCCCAAATGCCTATTTTGCTCCAGTTTGAATAGATTAATATGAAAAACATTTATATTTGCTTACTAAGAAGATTTCATTTTTAATAATAAATAAATGTGAGTCCCTATGGAAAAATTTAGAACTTATAGTTCCAAAAGCTATGATCTCAATTCCAAAAACAAATATCCTATATCACCCTAATATATAGTTCCTGAAATGCACATTCCTAAAATCACAAAGCATATTCACTCAGAAATCAGTCATCCTGACATGTTTCATATTCACGGAAACTTTTAACTACCAATTATATAAATGTGAATAATAAATACTCATTTTAGTAAATTGAAAGCTTAAATAAACAAAAAATAATAATGAATTATGAAATATTTATAAACTATTTTTTATGAAAATTTTAAAAGAGTTGTGGGAATTTATGGGCTTCCATTAAGAACCGTTTACCTCATGATATTTTGACCACATCCCACACAATTTAAACCCAAATGTTTCCCCAAATTTGAAATAAATAGTTGAGGAGAAAAAAATATAATTTTAAAGTTCAAAATAGATTTTAAATTATGTTTATAAATGACATGTTAAATGGGTCTCATTGAAACTAAAATTATATTGTTTTCCAAATAAACATTACAATATGTTTACATGCATTTTCAATTTTACCTAGTGATAAAAAAAATTCATTTAATTTCAAATAGTTGCATGTAAAACATTAAAGTACTCAATGAATTTGGTGTAGAAGTTTAAGAAAATATTATTAAAAATAATTTATAGTTGTGTACTAATTAGGTATGCTAAACCCTTAACAAAAACAAGTAGAACACATCTGAAAACAAGAATCCATTGGAAATCCCCCCCCCGCACACTTATGTTCTATTAGTGAAGATATTTTAATCCTATGAAACTGCATTTTCC
Organism: Viscum album; assembly: GCA_963277665.1. Lineage (NCBI taxonomy): Eukaryota > Viridiplantae > Streptophyta > Magnoliopsida > Santalales > Viscaceae > Viscum > Viscum album. The sequence goes on from OY728125.1 coordinate 1,610,371,233, forward strand.
TACAAACTAGTATATAAAAAAGAATTTTTTATTGTAGGAAAAAAACTAAAATATTCAATTTCTAGCAAACAACATGTAATATAATTATTTCAACACAAGCAGAATTTTTAAAACAGCATTCACTAACTAACTGTTAGCAACTCGTCAACGAGTCACCGTCGAAATGACTCACTATTACAAGTGTAACAGTAACTCAAATGACATGTTAACTCAATTAAATACACATTCTTAGTGACTTCATTTTTAAATTTTTAAAGTGAAAGGAGTATAAAAATTATGAAAAAATTAAATAATGAACTATCTAGAATAAGTTTAAACCATTTAAATTCAAGAATGATCTCTAAATGAATTAAATTAAGAGGGAATTCTATTCTCTAAAAATGACTCCAACAGCACCAAACTATAAAATTAATATCAAAAAATACCAAGATAGATCTAGTAAACGGAGATAATACATAATACAACATAATAAACACTATATTCAAAAACAAATAAAAAACAAAACTAAACAGTGAAGACAAAACATAGACCATGGGTTGACTCCCATAAAGAACTAAGTTTTAAGTATTATTTAAGACTTTCTTTGAGTATAAAATTATTTCTATTATTATATATATTAAAATCATGGGATTCTTCCCATACAATGCTAGATTTTATGTCCACAACTAGACTCATCTAAAAACTAATTATAGTCACTAGGTGGGTGTGGTTTCCTGTTAATAAACCTCCACATATTTACATCCCAATAGTTTTTAACAAAAGAATGAATTTTATGTGCTCCAAAACATGAGAAGAAATGAATAAAGACTTTCAATAACAACAAAATTCCCTATGAAACACCCTTCTTCCAATAAAAAAATATTCTAGGAAGTAATCATGTAGAGTATAAAATTCATCACCCGAATTAAAATTTTATTTATTTTTAAAGAAATTTAATTCATGTTTAAAAGGATGAACTCCCTCAAGCTCTACCAAGATAATTTTATTATCAGACACATTAAATTAACTCTTGGAAGAAGTTATTTCCACTTCTTAAATAGATTTTGATTTGTCAAGATCGGAATTTTTATGAAGGGACAACAATGAAATGTGTTATACTAAGGGATAACAATTATCATTAAAATTATCTCTCTCAACCTCAACACCAATAACATTGAATTGAAGAGTGCATAAATATTAGTTTTGAAAAATAGGTTCAATATGAGAAATAGTAGTGTGCTGATCAGAATCAGAAATAATGGAACTAATGTGAAATTCCCCCACTAAACTACAATCAGTTTCAAAATGGTCTTTTGCACCTGACTAATATGAGGATGGTAGTGAAAAATAGGGAAGATAATTGGTTCTCCCATTAACATATTCAGGTTTCACCATGTTATAAATCTCTTACAATAGTTCCTCATCAAAGAATAAGACATTAACATTAATTGATTTTGATGAATTTTTTCTTTTGAAAACATCAATTGTGTGTTCAACATATACTTCAAGTTCATTTTAAAAAAAATTAAATTTCAAAAACTGATTCAGTTGAGTGTTCCAGAAGGTTCAGTTTAGGGGTGGAAATGTTCAATTTAGGTTAAATAAGTTTAATTTTAAGATTGTTCAAATCCTACCAAGTTTCCCCATGTTTGGTAAAATTGTTCTCAATTTCAGTACATAGTGTATTAGAAAGTGATGAATCCTAGAATAATGAAGTAAATTCTCAAGATATAGTGTTAATTTAAATATCATGACCTCATAAACTTCATCCAACATCAATTTAGATATTTATTAATTAAATTGTTTTAAATTGGGACGATTACTTTTCATTTCAGGTTTACAAACTTCAGATTCAATGATTTCCAACTTAATGATCTCTTCCAAAGTATACCCACATTCATCTTCAAGTTCATGATTCATGAACATAGATAAATTGGGTGAAGAGTTTTTAAAATTCAAGTTCTCTTTATTCATATTATCTTTAACTTGACAGATAAAATTTTAAATGTATCTTAAATTGTGATTTTTTCTCAAAAGAAATAATCCTAAAGAGAACTATTCATTCTTTTTCAATATATTTCAATTTTTTTCAAAATTATCAAATTATACTCCATTTATGTTATTTGTGGGATCTTCAATGTTTTTTTATTCATTAAATGAGTTGTAAACATTCATATTTTGTTCATCAGAATCAGATTCATCAAAGTATATTGTTTGCTTCTCTGGTTCTTCCTTACTCTCCTCTTCAATTTCATTTTCAAATCTCCTATAGAAATTTTATTCTTCACTTTTTTCTGTTTATTCATGCTTGGTAAAACATATTTGTAACCCTAAAATCATTCTTTCTAATCTTTTGTGTTTTTTTATCATGCTCTTGGTAATTTCTAACTTGAATTTCATGGGTTTGTTCAAACAAAGAGTTCATGTAAACCATATTATCATCTATTTTAGATTTAATTAGACCATGTTTTGTTTGGATATCATATTGGGGCTCAAAATTTTTTCCATTATCTTTAAAAAAAATTAATCTGTTGGGTTTGGTTATAGAGACACTACCATGAAGAATGTCAATGAAAACTACAATATACACTGTCAGGTTCACTATTATTCTAGTTCTCATGTAAATTCTATTCTTTTAAAACAAATAAGATTAAACACACATTCAAGTAAGACATTAATAAAATTGAAAAATACCTCAAGCAATGGACAAGGATCACAGTACTCAGTATGAAAAACATTTAATGTTTTTTTTTAAAAAAAATTTGTTTGTTGTTTTGTTTTGTTTTTTCATTTTTATTTTTTTAAAAAAAATTCCTACCTTAGGGAACTCAACACTTTAATTCCATGGTAATGAAGAAAAATTTTGAAGGGTATGGTGTTCATCACGATATTCAAAATTTAATTTATTACCTAGAAGAGTAAAATGGTGCAAGGATGGTCCATAGAGAAAGTTGGTGAATGTTCTAAGGTTAAAAAACAAACAAACCCCACTATTTTCAGTAGTGGGGGAACTTTTTTAAAAAAATATAACTTTTTTAAAAATTTATATTTTTTTTGATTAAGTGAAATAAGTAAGACACCCTTGAAAAAAAATTTATGTTTACTTGACTAAAATTGAAATAGAAAAAATAAACAGTGAAAATCAATAGTGGAACTTTAGTGGAACGGGAGTGTTGAGAGTTGATCATGGAGTGAGCTTAAGAGATTTGAAATATACTGGTTAAAATTATGTTTCTTAATTAGATAGAATTAACACCTCAAAATAAGTTGTTAATTCTTCCTTTCCAGTAGTTTTAACACACAACATTTATGTCTTGATGTTCTCTACGTCATAAATCTTCAATTAGAAAAATTATTAAAATTTGTCAGTAGAAACGACCTCACTGGATGTTTCTGATGTTTTGAATTATTATTTTGAAAATTTTCATCAATGATCATTCTCACTATAATATCAATGATTTATAAGTTATGTATATGAAGGTGAAAATTCAATTAATGATTTGAGAACCAGATTCAATCTCACTGATAGAATCTAATTCTTGTTAAAAGAAACATAAAAGAAGAAGAAAATAATATGAACCAATAGAAATTAAAAAATCTCGAACAAAATAAATTATTCTAAGATCATTTTAAATTCTACAGAAGAAGATACAATGTAAAACATATAAAAATAGAGGAAGAAAGATGGTCCCCCTAAAAATTGAAGATTATGTACTGTTGTTTGCTCCTGTAACCCCAGCTCCCCAGTACTGCTCTTGGTGATCTACTGATCTTATCCCTCAAGGAGTATATTCAATGATGTATCGTGGAATGAATTCCCCCGAATGAATGTTCTTTCTTTCCTTTTCTAATCCTCTTTCATCGGCTCCTAAATCACCACTTGTCAACATAGACTATAGTAAGTACTTCTCTAGTGCACCACAATTGTGTTTTTTTATGAGATGGCTATGAAGGTACGAAAGCCCCCACTAACTTACTACAAGACAGTTAGTTAGAGAAATCTTAATGAGATTTCAAATTTTTTATGTATCTGAAAATTAAACCTGAAAGGTAAATAAAAGTTTTTAATGTGATAAAATGATTAGAAAATAAAAAATACTTGTTATTTATTATTATTATTTGATTAATGATAAATTATTATTTATTATTTTTTAATATATTATTAGATAATTAATAAATATTGTAATTGCTTTTTTTTTATTTTATTTTTCATATTACATTTATTATTTACTTAATATTATTAAATTTAACATATTAAAAATTTTACATATTATTATCTAATGATTATTAAAACTTATTATTTTTTTATTTTTTTAAATAATTTATTTTTATTAAGTATTATTATTAATTTTTATTTTATTTAATAAATTTAATAATTTATTATTAGTATTATTATTCAAGTAAGTGCTATTTTATAATTTAATTGATTTGAAAAGATAATTTTATTTTTAAATTATTATTAATATTATTTTAGTTTTAAAACCATTTATTTAACTAATTTTTTATTTAATTTATTTTTTTATTTATAATTATTTAATAATTATAATTGTTTTTAAATTTTATTAATAAATATTAATTCTTTATTTATTTTTTTATTTTTATTTTTATTTTTATTTTTTGTTCTTTTCCCCCCCCCTACTTCTCCAGCAAACACAAAGTGGTGGGGGAGGGGGGTTCTAGTTTTTGCACAAGCCACTCAAGTAGTGATTGGATCCTCTCACGATGATTCCTCCTCCTTTCAGCTCTGGCAGCGCAGGTGCACCCTCCTCTAAGTAGCAGTGGCATTGGATGGAGCATCGGTGAGTCGTCTCACAGATGGAAGAGTGGTGAGACATCATTAGGGGTATCAGTGGGACGTCTCACTGATGGAGGTATTAGTAGGAGGAAGAATGGGAATATGTTGATTTTGGGATATGAGAAACCAATGAGAAAGGTGCATCAATAGATAGAGAAAGGGACTGGTGGAAGGGTGTTAGTAGATCATACATGAGACTGTTGACAGTTGATGGAAAAACAGTCGATAGGTTGAGACTATCGAAGTATATCGGTAACTCATTGAGTCACCGACACTAGCAATGGGATGTAATGGTAGGTTGAGCTACCTATGCAGCGTTTTTGAGACAGTGCGCCAGTGAATTAAAATTTTATCTACAACATAAACTAAATTCAATGAAAACAAAAAATAATTAATTATCTAATTAATTGAGAACATAAAACTAAAATTACATTAAGAAAATGTTAAAATTTAATTGATTTAAATAGATAATGTTAAATTGGACTATTATTTAAATTAAAATTAAACATTCAAATTACATAATTAAATTATTATTTCAAAAAAAACATAATAAAATTGATTTATGTTAAAATAATTTTAAAAAAATGATTAAATTTAGAATTAAAAATTTAATTAATTAAATGAAATGATTAAACACCCAAAAAGAACTTATAATGATATTAACAAGAAGAAAAAAATTTAATGCATGTAAAGGAAAACTATAACAGATAAAATTAATAATTATATGAATTAAAATACAGAATTTATTATAAAATTTATTAATTAATAAATTAAATTATAAAATAAAAAATAGATTTTATTAGCTAAAATGTAAAAAGATAATGATTAACTTTAATCAATTTTAAGCCCATAGTAATGACCATGGATAACCTAGGTTAAATTGAAGGAGTTATAGGTTGATCTAATTATGTCATAGTTGAAACAAAATTATCATAGGATGAAATGAAGGTTTCATTGGAAAAGACATCTTAAGACCAAGATTTCATATTCATAGGATCATTTACTACGATTTTTTTTGGGATAATGTCAAAATATTTTTTGTATTAATGTTCGGTTGGAAATAGGATCTTAATAATGAATTTGTGGACATTATTTCTCTAAAATATTCAAATACCAATCTATAAGGGCATATTTGGACTATGTAGTTGATAATCCTAATAGATTCTAAAAACAAGTAAAAATACATGTTCCAAAACTTCCCTAATATAGAAAGGTATTTATATATTTAGAATATATATCATGATTAATTATTTTCATTTCAATACCATAACGTAATGATATTACTAAGTGATAATTAATATTGTAAGGATATAAATTATTTAATGGGGAGAATGTAACACCCAAATGTTTTGGAAGCATATTATTTCCATAAAATATATATTTATAATTATTAAAGAATTTATCTTCTTATTTAATAGAATTCAAATATATTAGGAAATACATCACATAGGATGAGATTTAATCTGATAAAACATTATTCTTTCATAGTAGATAATTACAACAAAATCGTATGAAACAAAGTATTACACACCATGGATTTTTACATCAATTAAAGGAACATAAATCAACTGGGGATAATAAAAAAACATATTCAACACTTGAAGATATCCTTGATCATATTCACACATTGGGATCGCTAATTTCCCAATAAAACCTATGATGATGAATAATATCATAAAGGGGAAAGAATATCATAAGATATTAAATGAAAAAATGGAAATGATACGTCTGACATAAAGAGTGCGAATAGAATTAATTTGTTTAGTAAGGATGTATATAAGAACAAAATCTTGTCATTATAAATATGTTCATTCAAAATATGGTCATTAAATATAAATGTAACCAATAGGTACACTAATGATGTGTGTTTCTAGTAATAAATATAAAATACGTAATTCATGGACAAAAAATAATTAAAAATAAATATAATATTAAGATATTATATATATATATATATATGGTAATAGTAACAATAACAATGTTATTATTATTATTATTATTAAAGTATGATAGGATTAATATATAATATAAAAATAAAGATATTAATATCAATGGATTAGTATACATAAAATTTTAGAATATAAATAATTTATTTGAATGGTATTTTGGTGATGATTATTTAATATAGATGTAATTATTTTTAAATAACGGGTTTTAATGTCTTAACTATTTTTAAATTCTATTTAATCAAGAAATATTCTAATGAATTTTATTTGTAATTTTTAAAAATTAATAAATAAATATCTATCTAATAGTTTTTATGAGGCACGTAATAATATGATTTCATTTTATTAATAAAAATGATTTTTTCTAAAAAAATGCATTTTTTAAAATAAGAATTTTTATTTTAAGAATATAATATTCCATGGATAAAATATTTTAAAAAGATGAAAAATATATTATCACTAATTTAGTTATTAATTATTAGAAATTATGATACATAATAGTTAATATCTAAAAATAAATATTCTTATTAAAAATGTTTTCTCATTATATTTTAAATTTAAATTTAAAATATATATTATAAATTTTGGGAATTTTAATTTCAAATAATTGAAATAATTTTTAGAATTAACATGTTCATCTTATATTATTTTTATTTTTTTATTTTTAGAAATGGTTACTTTTATGTTGAATAATGAAAAATAAAAATATTTAATACCATAAAGTTTTTGACTTTATCATGATCTAAGCATGACTCAAATATTTTATAAAAATATTTTGAAGACCAAAAAACTTATTTTATGAATAAATTATTTATTTTAAAAACTATCTTTAATTTATAAAAAATGATGTTTGACATTTTTAATATCAAGTAAACATTTATTCACATAAAAACAATTTTTTACCTTTTTCTTTAATTATGATACCACGATGTATGATTCTATTTTAGATTTATTTAGAAACCAAATAAATATTATTTTTAATAATAAAATTAATAATTTCATGGAAATCAATAAAATTTGTAATTAAATCCCAATCAAAAATTTTACTCTAAAAAGACATATTCCCTAAAAATTACTTTCATGCATTATGTGTTCTAATATTCAAATTAGTTTTTATCACATATAGAAATTTTATTTTCATAAATTAATTTAAAATTTTGAATCATTTGTTCTAAAATATGTAATAATATCACTTTAATATTGAGGCATTAAAATTATATTTCTTAGGTAAAAATTATTTACCAGGGTAATAATCCAAAAATGGTAGTGTACAATCTAAGAGTAAGAAACATAAAAACATGTTAAAAACATATATGAAAATGAATGGATAAAGATTTACCAAAATTAAACTTCCCCAATCTATTATTTTCCATTATTGGATCCTTTTCACCAATGAATAGTGACTTTGCCTTTTATATTATTGCAAAAATGTTACTCCTCTTCCTTATAAATATCAACCTTCATCACATTATTTCATCACACATCCTAAAATGTTATCTAAAAAAATAATCTAGCTTAGTATCTCTAAAATTTTATACCGCTCCCTATAAACCTTGGCCTTTCTAAAATACCAAACTAAGGAGCCTTAATTTAAAACTCATGTTGAACAACCAAGGGGAGATGTAATGTTCTCAACCGAGCTCCCTTAATTTTTTTATTATATCCCATAATATATTATATAACCATTAAAGTATTCTAAATTAACTATTATTAATTTGATAAAATGTTATTATACTAATATAATATCTTTCGTATTCTTTCCTCTAAAATCATTCATGAAATGAAGATGCCGCCATGAATATGTGCAGAATACCCCCCTCCAAAAAGGGTGTGTTCTATATTCCATCGCTGCATATCATGGATGAGTTTAAAAATATATTTTTGATATAAACATGATATTTATAATAATATTAAGTTTTATAATGTTAATACAAGAAATTATATAATTGTTATTAACAATAAAATATCATAAAATATTTAACTGAATTAAATGAACATATTAAGGAACCCTTCTTAATTTGAGTCCATTATTGGAAAACCTAAGAAATTATACAAAATTATGTTCTAATGAAATAATAAGAGGAATAATATTCTACAATAATATATATTATAAAACTATTTTACGATACATTTTGCCATTGAAAATATACTAAGGAAGTTTCAGTTAAATTGATCGAACCCCCACATGTTACTAACAATAGTGAAAACTGTTTAATAAATAAATAGCAAGTGGTAATAATATACCTTATAAAATAAAATATTGATGATATAAAGATTATTATAAATGTTTTTAACCAACATAATTTTACTTTTTAGGAAGATAAGTGCATGCGCAGAGTGATTCAGGACGCACATTAAGGGTTATCTTGAAAAAACCTCATTTCTATGGTGACCCTATACTTTTACAAATACTATTACATGATTTTACGTATAATTACCCTTACAATATGAGACTATGATCATAAATTATAGTTTATTTGGAATATTAGATACCTAATTAGAAAACATGAATCCATAATAATAAAAATTATTTATATAATTTTTCTAATGAACATATAACAGATTTTGATCCCTTACATCATAATAGGATAACTTGGGGAAAACATGAACTCAGGGATGAGCAAAAAAATTTCTAGTAATGGAATACAAAAAAGAGTAAAGCAGATCATACGGGTTAGAGGGCATAATATGATGACATAAAAAAGCATGGATCATGAATAAACATATAAAAGCATAAAATATAGAACCTGGGATCATTTTATCATGGAATTATAGTAATGTTTCAACAACAAAAAACATGACATAAGAATGAGTCAAGTCTCATTGCAAATATAGGATCACAAGTCAAGGATAACAACTGAGACCATTGCCATGGAGCATGAGTCAAGGTTATCTACCAAGTCCTTTGCAATGAAGTCTCATGAGAATAAACATTACCCAATTCATTGGAGCACAATTATGTTTCACCCATTATAACATGTTCTTGAATAAATGTTCCATATAAATAACCATACATATGAAATCAAACATAAACATAAGGGTTTCCCTTAAAATGAATTGGGGATTATAATCATGTTAAATAAAAAATGAAAAGGGAATACCATAATGGTGTCCATGAAAGAATGAATTTAAATCATACATGGACATTCATATTATAAAATAGTAATATATCCCGATAAGTGATTTCAGACTAATGTAAAAACTAGAAATAAATGTTTTTTGAAACTTTATAATTAAATCATTTTAGTACGGTTCAGAGAAAATATTAAAGAGTATTTAAAATGAAGAAAGAAATAATTATTTATATAAAATAAAAATAAACCAATATATATTTTCATGATAAAATGATTGATTTTATAAAAAAATGGAGCCTTAAAAATAGATTATATAGTGTACTTGAAATTGGGAAAGAAAGCAGGAAGTTCCCTAGAATCTTACATGCTTACCAGGAAGAATTGAGGGGGGAACCATTTAAAAAAATTATATATATCCAAAACAAGTATGAAATGATATGTATATATGGGTTTATAAAATTTACACATAATTTATAATAATTATATAAAAATAAATAAGAGTTACATTAGGTTATAGAGATATAAAGTGTATCCTGAAGGGAAATGGAGCTTTAGAAAGAATTTGTTACCTTATGTTAGAAACAGTTCTTCCCATGTACTTAATTGTCCAGAATAATCAAATTATATTCAATAATTAATAATTACATTACATATTCATCATGTAATAGATTTAGTTAAAATTTATTAAGTTCATTTATGGAATTTTTTATGAGTTATAAGATACAATTTTATTATTTGGGAGTGCTTGTTTCCTTGGTTTTCCAGATCGTTTAACTTGTATATGATTTTGGTAGATCCTGTAAAATGGGAATTATTGTCTAGAATTAAATAATTGTTTTATTAATGAAATTACATATTATTAAATGTTTTTATAATTCATTTGTTTATTTGGTATGAGGACGCACCATTAGATAATCCTTTAGTGATAATTATTTGGTTTATTTTTGTGGGTTTGGATCATCACAATGAACTCGATTTGTATTATCATTTACTATTATGTATATATGTTTGTCAGATAACATAAAAAAGGTTCGAAAATATAATTTAAAATCTATTTCAAACATTATAATGATAATATGATATTCCTTGAAGATGGTGATTTAAAATGAATACTTTTGGTCCTTAGAGGTGATAAATCAAGACCTCACAGATAAAGCTTCCATTTTTAGAATAAAGGGAGAGGAAAGGATGTTTGATGATGGATTATTACATTATAATAATAAAATTACATAATATATATTGTAATCGAGTTATGATCACACTTTTATAAAGGTAGGTGATGAAATAATAATAAGTTAAAAGAACATGAAAATAAATTAAAATAAAACAAAGATGATTTTACCTCTTGAATCCTTATCATTGTGAACCTAATTATGGGGATTGGTTTTTGTATTTTTTTTTGAAAAACTCTCCAAGATGTTGGGGAGAGGCTTGGGATTATTATAGGGTATAATTTTACAAGTGTGAAATATTTGAATGTGTGAGGAGATGAGGTGGTGAGGGGTGGTATTTATAAGGGAGGAGAGGGGTGTTTTCTCATTATTTTATTCACATGTTTATTATTTTGGCACAAGACAATGAATAGTTTAATATTTTTCACTAAATAAATTTCAAAAAAAGAATTACAATTCAAGATTATGGATATACATGATCTATACCTCATTTATGACTCAATCATTCATATATTTGTTAAATACCGTAAATTATCATATTTCACTATTCACAAAAAAATCATCAATTTTAGAAAAATTCCAAAATATCACCATAAACTTTTTTAAATGTGTAGAATTAAGAAATTAACTCAACTTTATGAAAATTACTTTCATATATATGAAATTTAATTTTCAATTAAAATAATCATTTTTTCAAAAATTACAGATTTTAAAATTATAACTGACTTTATAACACATGGAAAAATTAATTCACATCTCCTAAAATTTTGTTATAATAACAAGAAAACTAGACATTAATTTATGAATATTTTTTATGAATATATATTTTCTTTTACATTGTTAAATTAATCATAAAATTTTAATTAAATTTTTATGAATTACTAAAATATCAAAAATTAATGTTTTATTTTTAAATCATTTACTTATTTAGGCTAATATATAGATATATTTTACTTTTATTTATAATATAGCCAAATTTTATTTATAATTTCATTGGTGAGGTTACTATTTTATTGGAAGGTTTTCTATTCATAAGGGTCACATTACTATTCAAAATTTCAAGTTAGTATTTCATTGGTATAGATTCCTTAACTTATAGAAATAACCTTTAATTAATTCATTATTCATTATATTGTTTTTGGTTCATTATGTGATCTTATGTGATTTACACTACATGACTTAATAAAAAATGTCCATTATTATAATTTAGGCCAATTAAATTCTTCCTCCCTTATGAAAATTTTCCCCTCAAATTTCATTTTACAAACTGTGGGAATAAAAGGTGAGGGTACTTCTCCTACACTACTTCCTTTAGTTTCCATGTTTCCTCTCCGTACATATGGTTTCTCTATAGTACAAAGACCATGTGAGTAGTCTTGTTGCATAGAATTATATCAATGAATTCTAAGAACTTAACACGCCACTCCTTATAAGTGATATCATTATCCAACTGTACCACCTTTTAATTCAGTACATGTGAGGGATCCAGTATGAATATTCTCAAGAGGGGTTCATGGAATACATCAAGTACTTATGAAATGGTGGGTGGAAGTTTTATTCTATATTTCACAGATCCAACATGATCTACAATCATGAAGGGGTTGATGTACCTAGGACTTAACATTCCCTTCTTCCCAAATCCCATGATCCTCTTCCATAAAGATAGGTAGAGGTATACCATGTATCTAACCTTAACCTATAGGTCTCATTGACGATTTTATACATATATCTTCTATCGACTTTGGACTAACCACATATATTTTTGAATGTTTTTTACCTTTTATATCATTTCTTCAAACATTTCAGGTCCTAGAAGCTTATGTTCACTGACTTCATCCATGTATTCCAGTGTTCTATATCTTTTATTATAAAGGGCTTCATATGGGTCCATTTGGATTTTTGATTTGAAACTATTATTGTAGGAGAAATTGACTAGAGGAAGATTATGGTCCCATTCTCTCTTTAATTTCAAATAACACACTCTCAACATGTATCCTACTGTATGAATAGTCTATTCATATTGTCCATCAATTTGTGGATAAATGGATATAATGAAGTTCAACATAGTTTTTAGAGGATGTTGGATACTTTTCAAGAATATTGAGGAGAATCTAGAATATTGATCGGATATAATCAATAGTGTTACTCCATGAATCCTTACCACTTCCCTGATGTATATCTATGATAATTGAACCAATGATAAGTCCTATTGAATTTTGATAAAGTGAAATTTCTGTGTAAGATGATCCATAATAACCCATATAGCATTAGTTCCCTTGGATGTCTTCATAATTCTAGTGATAAATTCCATGGTGATGTTTTACAACTTACATTCTAGTATAGGTGATGGTTGAATCATCTCGTTATATTTTTTCCATTTTACCTTAACTTGCTGAAATACCAAGAACATTGATGTATATTCAGTGGTCTCCTTCTTCATATTGTCCCCCAATGGGGTTCTCAAATATCTTGATACATCTTTGTGATCCTTAGGTGTATAGTGATGGTCGAGCTATGTACTTTATTTAGAATATCTTTCTTTATCTCTGCATGGGATGGTAGATATTGACATGAACTGAATCTCAAAAATCCTTCCCCATCCATTTGGAACTCTAAGGATTTCACATTTTTGAAAACTTCAACAATTTTTTGAATTTCCACATCATTTCATTGAGCATCATTTATTTTATTCAGAAGGTATGGATGAGAAATCATTTGAGAATGTATTGATTATTATATGTACCTAATGACTCCCATACCTATAATTTTAAGGTCTAAGAATATTAGATCACTCTCAATTACCATTATTGTTAAAGATGAAAGATCATTTGTAATTAAAGAATCCACCGGCTTATTTTCCTTACCATGATGATAGTGTATTGAGAATTCATAATCATTGATGATCTCTAACCATATTTACTTGAGCGTATTATGCTCCTTCTATTTGAATATATATTTGAGACTCTTGTGATCTGTATATATAACACACTTCTCCCAATAAGGATAATATTGTCATATTTTCAATGAAAATATCATAATTTCGAACTCTAGATAATGTGGGGGATATTTTCTCTCACGAATTTGTAACATCGTTTACATTTATGAAATTACTTTACAATTTTGCATCACTAAATAGCCTAATACCTCCATTGAAACATCTCCAAACAACACAAAGAGTTCCTCACTTTTCAGACATGTGAGTACTGGTGTAGTGATAAAAATCTTTTTCATATCCTTAATACTTCCTCACATTCTTTTGTCCATCCAAAATTTACCCCCATCCGATTTAACAATGTTATTGGGTTTGGAAATCTTGATATTTTCCTCCCAAATCATTATTATTACGTGGGTAGAACAAGGAAACCACATATATCCATTACAAATGTTTTCTTAGGCCACGCTTCGATTGCTTTTGTTTTTTAAGGGTCCACATATATCCATTTCTTATGATTTCATTCCCTATTGGTGATAATTATTTTATTTTGAACTCACATTTAGTATATTTTCATATAGTTTCACACTTCATAATGTATTTAGCACAATATTCAAATTCTCCTTGTGTTCCTTATTTCTCTTAACATATATCATAATATCACCAATAAAGACTACCTCAAATTTAAATAGGTAATCACTAAAGACCTTATTAATTAAATACCTAAATTTTTATGGATCATTAGTGAGTCCTAAGGGAATCAAAATGAAATCATAGTTTACATACCTCGTTCAAAAGGAGGTCTTGGGAAGATCTTCCCTATTCACCTTTAATTGGTGATATCCTAACCAAAGGTTCACCACATTGAAATACAAATCCCCACATAGTTGATTGAAAAAGTCATTTATGATTTAAAGGGGTTAATTTTTCATTATTGTGATTTTATTGAGCTGACAATAATCAATATAGAGGCACATTGATCCATAATTCTTCTAGAAAAAGATCAATGGTGCACCCCATGGTGAAGCACTAGGGAATATAAAAACCTTTTCAAGATTCTCCTATAACTGCTTCTTGAGTTCCTCCAACTAAATGTTGTCCATTATAAATGTTGTCTTTGATATTGTAAAATATCTAGGAATCAACTCAATTGAGAACTCGGCCTCTCAATCCGGAGGAAGATTAGAAAATTCTTCATGGAATGAATCAGCATAGTCTATATCAATCGGCATGTCCTCATGCATGATTCTCTCCTTTATATCAATCATATTATCTAGGTATTCTTTCTAATAATGAAAAAATATCCACAATTTAGATGATGATTCTAAATGATATTTATCCTCCTCCTTACAATTGTACAGAATTTAAGGATTCTTCAAAATGTAAAGAGTTATCTCCCTTTCCCAACATTTGATGTTATATTTTTATAAAGATAGACAATACATGAACAATATATCATTAAACAACACCAAATAAAGTAAGATGATATTTTATGGGAGGTTCATGCCACAAAACATAACCATGGAGGAGTTATAAAATTTGGATACAATAATTAACCCATTTTATTCTCACATCTAACTCAACATCCATATTTTTAGGTGGTGTTTGAATATTTCTACTAAACATGAATGATATGAAATGATTTTAGAACGAAAATAAAATAAAAATTTTATATTATTGAATTAATAAATAGTGTACCTGTCACCACATAATTTTTAGTTTCTTTAATGACCTAATCCTTAACTAAATTAAAATTACATAAGTTTTTTGGAATATATAAGACATTACACAAACAGACATATGAAGATTGTAATAGACTAGTGCCTTTAGAAACATGGAAACATATACACTGGTACCAAAATGAGCTGCATTATCTCCAACTATGTTCTTCTTGACTAGAATCCTTCTTTGACACATCAAACATAATACATATCTTCATAACACATGGATGGGAACATAAAAATGGGTGTGCTCAAATTATTAGTAAGGGTAAACAAGGGAGACATCTAAGAATAATCATAAGCATAATGGTATGAGATCATGATCATGGAAAGAAAATATCAAACCCTGCATATCAATGATCATATATGTGAATCACGGCATAAATCATGGTAGTTCATGAGACCTAAATAATAAATAAATAATTAACACAATACATTAAATCATAAATTGGGAATGAAAATTGTAATTTTTGTAAACACATAAGTATATAATGATTTCCATAGTAGCCAAGGCATCGCTGTCAAGACCATATTGGTTGTATGGGGTCTCTACCTCTACAATCTTGGTAGTAGTGGTTCAGTACCATGGCCATATTAATATCACGTGTTCACTCATAATAACATCTTTGTAGTCATGGTTTACTCTCATTTTCATCTTAGTAGTCATGGTTCATTCCCCAGACCATATTTTTCTATCTTGTGAGATATAAATCATCACCCAATGCATTGGAAGGAGATATAAGTCCCTCCTGTCTCATAATTAAATCATATATACATGTTAAAAAAGATAATAAATACAAATATCATAAACCGTGAATCAAAATGTGTAATATAAACTTGTTATCATATCATAGCTTGCGGAAAGAGAAAGGTTTCATAAACATTTCATCAAAACCATTACCCATGAAAAGAATCAGGCTTCAAAAGAATATAACCAATGATTGTGAAATAGGTTACAGAAACAACATTCCACCAAAAAATAATCCATTTAGAAGAATAATATGAATGAAAACATTGAATAAATCCCCCATTAATTCATGATTAAAAATGATGGATTTTTTCTTATATGGGAAATAATTTTGAATGACCTTTTAAAAACATTTCATGTGTAAAATATCCTTTATTCTTTGAAAAAAACTATTTTATTAACATAAAACCTATTGAAAACATTTTAATTTGAAATATATATTTCAAAAAATTTAAATGAAGATTTTAAGAAAATAAAACATTTTTTTAAATAATTTTTCCTTGAAAATTATCTTCAAGGATCATTTAAAAACTTTTTTAAACACATTTTCGAAAACACAGTTTTTGAATACAGTAGAGTTTCAACCAAAGAGAGAGACTATTATATTTTACATAAAAATATTTTATTAAGTACTAAAGAGTGGAAAATGGTACTAACACTTGAGTATCTCTCGAATAAGTAAAGGTGAAGTAAACTTGTGAGTGTTCTTGAGAGATGGATTATAATATTTCATCAAAGACACATAGTCATTAACAATCTCAAAAAACAATGATATTATTTCAATAAACTCTTACCCCTTCGTAACTTGGAACCATAAACATAATTTAGTAAAATTAAATTATATGAAGCATAAAATATCATGAAAATAAGGAGATTCAAGATATAACAAGAAGTTATATACACCTTAAAAAATAGTTTTGGTGCATAACAATACATGAGTCTCAAAGAAGGAAATTTGGGACAAAACATTATTTACCGATTTGGTAACTATTGAAACATAAACCCCATGAAATAAAATTCCTAAAATGGGTATGTTAATACTCATAAATTTAAAGAAATGATAAATCAAAAGAAAAAATGGTATGTGCATACACCACACAAAAGGAAACACTGGGGAACATTGTCACGACCCGTCCTCGGGGCCCGTGCCGTGACTACCCCAAGCCCGCCTTCCATAGGCCAGGGGCTGGCGACTAGCACCAAGGCGTAAAATCCCAGTAAACAGGGAAGGCATTGCCTTTATAAGTAACAACCACACAGAGTCAGCAAGCGGAAAGTAAAGTGCAGAAAGTAAAGGGGCCGGAAATACAAGCCCAACTGTAAAGTACAACTGAAAAATTAAAGAACAGCAACTGAAGAAAAGACGGCGGCCTCGTGTCGTCCACTGGCAATCCCACCTGAAGGGTGGGTACAGATGGCCTCCAGGCTCCTCGGGTCCCACGTCTGCTCCGAGCACGTCCCGCCCAGTGGTCCACCTCCAGGTACCGTCCTGCTCCACGCCCCAACCGTGATCAGCGCTGTCCGTCGTCTGCAACCAACACAACAAGGTGCGGGCATAGCCCGTGCAGGGGTGAGTACAAGCTACTCAGTAAGGACCCCGAGACCCCCGAAGGTCTCCCGAAATCCACAAAGGATATAGCACAAAAGAAAGATGCAATCACGAAGTAACATCTGACTCGACTTAGGTATATGCCCATACATATACCTAAGTCCCCAATTCCAGCTCTGCTCACGAGCTCAAGAACAACTCAATCCACAAAGGAAAGCAAGACTCAAATCCACAAGGAGAGTAAACAGTAAATCCACATAGGATAGTTCAACACAATCCACAAAGGAGAGTAACATAAGATTCAGCTCAACCAGGTATACTTTTTCAGATGACGTCAAAGACGATCACTGATCCGTCTCAGTCGTCGGACCCACGAAGGATCGATAGGTACTAACCCCCGCAAAAAGACCCACGTAGGATCGGGCTCACACAGAACCTGTAGGCAGTGGCTCACACAGAACCTGTAGGCAGTGGCTCACACAGAACCGGTAGTAAGGACCCACGGAGGATCGGGCTCACACAGAACCTGTAGGCACTGATCCACACGGGATCGCTGAGTGCAGTAGTCGACGCAGTCCACTGAGGATCTTTGCACAGTCGTCGCCGCAGTCCACGAAGGTTCTCTGCTCTGTCGTCGTCGCAGTCCACGGAGGATCTCTGCTCTGCCGTCGTCGCAGTCCACGGAGGATCTCTGCTCTGTCGTCGAAGTCACAGCCAGCGCTAGGGTTCCCGCACATAGCGAGCTCGTTTAGGAGGGTCCGCTCCACGAGCCGAGGGGCTGATACATCAACTGACACGTAGTCCGAAGTTGATGTATCCAAAAGTTCCGTATCGACAACAGGATCTCAACGCAACAGACGGCGCGTCAATCGGACGCCCGGTCTGAGAGTTATTGGCATTTTCGTCCCAGGGGCCCGGTTGGTTTTTAGGGAAAAACCGACCCGACCGTACTCCGCCTGTATCCGATCCTCGGGCGGAGTATGCCAAAAGTTCCGTCTCACTTAGAGGAAACTACCACAGCTGACGGTACGTCGATCGGACGTCCGTAGCTCAAGTTATGAGCGTTTCCGCTCCGAGGGCCCGGTTGGTTTCGTGTACGAACCAACCCGGCCGAACCCAAAGTCTTCCGAAACCTTGAGTATAATATACCAAAACGACCGTCTCGATCCAAGGATCGCGTAGCCGCTGACGGTTCGTCAATCGGAGGTCCCAGGCCCAAGATATGGGCAAAAAGACCGAAGAGGGCCCGAAACGGGGGTTCTGGGCCCGGGGCGACCCGGCCCGAACCCCCCCCTGGGGTCGGCCGAACCGGGTCGGCCCGAACTGGGCCGGCCCGAACCGGCCCGAACCGGCTCGGCCGGGTCCGGTCCGGCCTGGGCGCGGCCCGGCCGACCGGACCGGCCGGCTCGGCTTCGGCCGAGCGGCCGAGGGAGCCGCCGCCGCGGGTCAAACCCGCGGCTCAAACGGAACGCGGCCCCGCGGGGGGCCGCCTGTCACGCGGACGCGGCCGGGCCGCCGCGTCCGTTCCCGGTTCCGCGCGGCCGCGGAACCGGCCGCCGTTGCTGCCGCGGCTTCAGCCGCGGCGGACTTCCTCCACGGCGGCGCGCCGGGCGCCGCCGCCTCCGGTCGCCGGTGCCGCCGCGCCGGCGACCCGCGCCGCCGCCGCCTTCCGCGGGCCGCCGGAGATGCTCTGGTGGCCCGGTTTGCCTCCCGTCTGTTCCGTTGCCCCTCCCGGATGCCGACCTTCACTGCGGGATCAACGGATCGCCCCTGCCGCGCGGTTTGTCGTCGTCCGCCATATCCGCACAACAAAAGAGATCGGCGGAGGGTTGTCGGGTCTTGTTCGTTAGACCCGCACCCTCCGCGTTAGTCATAATCCACGGGAGGAATAATCAACAACAATTTTAAATAAATTAAAATTGTCGGAGATCATGTTCTTCACTTTAAAAGAATAAACACGGGGGAAATAAGATAAAATAATCCAACATCCCTTACCTTGTCGTCGTCGTCGGACGAGAGGTCGTCGCGGAATCGCTTGTCGCGGAAGAAAGAGATCGTCGCGTCGTCGCGGTATCCGGCGTCGCGTCGCCAATCTCCGGATCAAGATCAAACGGATTTAATTAATTTAAATCCGCTGATATCGAATTATAAAAAGGAGAGAATTAGAAGATTCGATTCTCACCTTTGTTGTCGAACGAGGATCGGCCGCGGAAGAAAGACGTCGCCGAAGAACGTCGCGGGTAGGGCTCGTCGACGTCGCAGATCACGGCGTGCGTCGTCGAATTCCGGTCGCCGGCGTTCTTCACGTTCTTCGCGTTCTTCGCGTTCTTCGCGTTCTTCGCGTTCTTCGCGGGGAGATGAAGGAACGAAGATTCTCTCAAATCCTTTCCAAGGATTTTTAGGTTGGTCTTATTTTATAAACATGCCAACACACGAAACCGGTTAAGAAACGATCCATCAATTCGTTGAATTAATTCAACGAAAGAAACGACCCATTTAATTCACGAAGAAACAGTCCATTTAATTCACGAAATAAACCGCCCAATTAAATGGTCTGTTAAGAATTAAAGAAAACGCGTCGGTTGACTTTTCAGTTACTTTGACGGGTTTTCGCGGGTGCGTTACTTAGCGAAAGAAACGGCGGGGCTCGTGCGGGCCCCACCGCACAAATATCCTACCAAGGGGTAGGATATTTCTGGATAGCATCCTATCCAGTTCAACTCAGTTCAAGTCGTCTTTAAGTGACTTCAAGTGGCTTCCAACAGCTTAAGTGAAATAAAATAAAGTTGTCGCACAAACTTTATTTTATTTCTGACTTAAAGCCGCAAAATTTAAAAACCACGTCTGAGCAAACGCAACTCCGGAAGAGGCGTTTCTAAGCAAATACCGGCGCTGCGATTTCATCGGTGCCCTCAGAATTTGATTCCGGGCACCGGTTCAAAAGATAGAAAAACCCGCTCGTCCGTTCACTGAACGTACCCGAGCCAAACTTGGGAAATTGATTCCGGGCACACCGGGCCTCGGAATCAGGTGCCGTCTGAAGCTGCGCTCTTGTAAAATTCCAAAGAAAATTAAGAAAAAAATTTCCTTGAAATTTGCGGGTCTTTACATTACTCCCACCTCAGGGCTTTACGTCCCCGTAAAGATACATCAAAAACTAGGGGAACAAATGGGGGTACTGAGCACGCATCTGAGCCTCCCGCTCCCAAGTGCTCTCCTGGAGGTTCCCGTGCTGCCATCTGACGCGCACAAGAGGAATCGACCGCCCACATAGGACCCGCTCCTGTCGATCCTCGATCTCCATTGGGACCTCCGCAAAAGTCGCCCCATCGTCCACGTCCAGCTCCCCAAAGTCGATGATGTGCGTCGGGTCGTGCACGTATCTCCTCAGCTGAGACACGTGGAAGACGTCGTGCACCCGGTGCAACTGAGGTGGTAGAGCCAGGCGATAAGCCACCTCTCCTATCCTGCTGAGGACCTGGAAAGGCCCGATGAAGCGTGGAGACAACTTGCCGCCTCGGCCAAATCTCCGTAAACCACGTCGAGGTGAGACACGCAAAAAGACGTGGTCGCCATCCTCGAACTCCAGTGGCCTCCGCCTCCTGTCAGCATATGACTTCTGCCGGCTCTGAGCTGTCCTCATCCTCTCCTGGATGATCTGGACCTTCTCTGTCATGGCTCGGACCATCTCTGGTCCCACGAGTGCTGACTCCCCAGGGTCTGTCCAGCACAACGGTGATCTGCAGGGTCTGCCGTACAACGCCTCGTATGGTGCCATCCCGATGGTGGAGTGATAGCTGTTGTTGTACGCAAACTCCACCAAGGGTAGGTGGTCCTCCCAGCTGTGACCAAAGTCGAGAACACATGCACGGAGCATGTCCTTGAGTGTATGTATGGTCCTCTCCGTCTGACCATCCGTCTGAGGGTGGAAGGCTGTGCTCAGATGGAGCCGCGTCCCGAACGCCTCTTGCAACCCCTTCCAAAGCCGGGAAGTGAAACGAGCATCTCGATCGGAGACGATAGATGATGGCACACCGTGAAGCCGTACGATCTCCTGGACGTAAAGGCGTCCCAAGCTCTCCACTGAGCCCTGCTCTCTGATGGGTAAGAAGTGTGCCGACTTGGTGAGTCGGTCGACAATCACCCAAATGGAGTCGTGACCTCTGGAAGTGCGTGGAAGTCCAGTCACGAAGTCCATAGATATGCTATCCCACTTCCACTCCGGGACCTCCAAGGGCTGTACCAAGCCTGCTGGTACCTGATGCTCTGCCTTCACCTGCTGGCAGGTGAGGCATCGTGAAACGAACTCTGCCACAGCTTTCTTCATGCCCGGCCACCAGTGTTGTCGCCTGAGATCCTGGTACATCTTCGCCACTCCGGGATGTACCGCCAAGGGATAAGTGTGAAACTCTCTCAGCACCTCCTCTCGCAAAGCGACTGGTACGAAGGTACGTCCTCTGAAAAGGATGTCATGCTCTGCTCCAAGGGAGAAACCATCAGGCGCCTGACCTGAGGATATCAGTGCACGCCGGGTCTCACAGTCAGCGTCCTCACGCTGAGCCTCTCTGACCCGCTGTAGAAGTGGAGGAGAGACTGTGAGAGACTGAAGAAAGGCTGCTCCGTCTCTATCCACGAAGGATATCTGCAAGGAGGCTAGCTGCTCCGTCGCCTCCTCAAGCAGCTGAATGCCCGTCCTCCTGCTGAGGGCATCGGCTACCACGTTCCCCTTCCCAGGAGTATAGACTATCTCAAAGTCATAGTCCTGGAGGAACTCAAGCCATCTCCGCTGTCTCAGGTTCAGGTCCTTCTGAGAGAAGATATACCTGAGACTCTGGTGGTCAGAAAAGACTGTGAAGCGCTCGCCCATCAGATAGTGCCGCCAAGTCTTCAGAGCGAAGACCACTGCTGCTAACTCCAGGTCATGAGTGGCGTAGTTCTGCTCATGCGGCCTCAACTGACGTGATCCGTAGGCGATCACGGCCCGCTCCTGCATCAGGACGCACCCGAGTCCAGTCCCTGATGCGTCGCAGTAAACTACGTATACAACTCCCTCCTCAGGAAACCTCAAGATAGGTGCGCTGGTCAATCTCTGTCTCAGCTCCTGGAAGCTCTGCTGACATCTGTCTGACCACACAAAGGGTTTCCCCTTCTTCGTCAAGGCTGAGAGTGGTGCCGCAACTCTGGAGAAGTCTGTCACGAATCTCCGATAGTATCCCGCTAGGCCCAAGAAGCTCCGCACCTCTGTCACGCTCCTGGGTGGCTCCCAAGCTAGCACTGCCTCGATCTTCGCGGGATCCACTGCAACTCCCGCCTCAGAGATGACGTGTCCCAAGAAATGGACCTCACGTAACCAGAACTGGCATTTTGAGAGCTTTCCATAAAGCTGGTGCTCTCGAAGTGTGTCTAGCACAACTCGCAGGTGGTAGGCATGCTCCTCCTCAGTCGTCGAGTATACCAAAATGTCGTCAATGAAGACAACGACAAATCGGTCGAGGTATGGCTGGAAGATCCTGTTCATGAGGCTCATGAACACTGCTGGAGCATTGGTTACGCCGAACGGCATAACCAAGAACTCATAATGGCCATACCGACACCTGAAGGCCGTCTTCTGTACGTCCTCGTCTCGAACTCTGAGCTGATGATAGCCTGACCGGAGGTCTATCTTCGAGAACCACCGCGCTCCCTTGAGCTGATCGAAGAGGTCATCAATCCGTGGCAGCGGATACTTGTTCCTTACTGTCACCTGGTTCAGGCGACGATAGTCGACACACAGTCGCAAGCTCCCATCCGCCTTCTTGGCGAACAAAATCGGGGAAGCCCAGGGTGAAACACTGGGTCGGATAAACCCCTTGCTCTGCAAGTCCTCCAACTGTACCCGCAGCTCTCGAAGCTCGGCGGGGGCCATCCGATATGCTGGAGTAGATATCAGGGCTGTCCCGGGGTACAAGTCGATGTAAAAGTCTACCTCTCTACGAGGAGGTAGCCCTGGAACGTCGTCGGGAAAGACGTCCACGTACTAGTCCACCACTGCAGGAAAAGCCGGACTCAGCACGTCCACTGCTCCTAGGATGAGGCTAGCCAACTGATGAGAGATGGGCTGCACTCTCCTCCGTGGAAGTCCATCCTGTGCTGCAAAGGTTCCCTTCTCGCCGGTGAAGGTAAACCTGCTCCCGTCGGTGCGAACACATCGCACCTTGCGCCTAAAACAGTCGATCTGGGCATGAACCGTGGATAGCCAATCCATGCCCAAGATGACGTCGTAAGGCCTCGACGCCGCTACAAGGAGATCCCAGCCGAAGCTCTCGCCTCCTAGAGTAAGCTCACACTGCCGGCACCAGTGCGTAATCGTCGAGTCTGCTCCCGTAGAAGTCTCTAGCCGTAAGGATCGAGCCAACGGCTCAGTCGGAATCTCCGAGCTCCGAACAAGGGCAGAGGCTATGAAAGAGTGACTCGCTCCTGTGTCTATAAGTACTGCAGCAAGGGTGGAATAGACACAGATCGTACCTCGAATCATCTCTGGCATGTCGGGGTCGTAGGCCTCCACTGCCTGGAGCTGGGCCTGTCCCTGCCCGCCAGCTCCCTGTGGTCGAGGTGGCCCTCCTGGTGGTGGTGGGGGTAGAGCCTGGAAGCGTCGCCCACCACCCGCTGCTCGGCCAGCTCCTCTGCCTCGTCGGCCTCCTCCCTGCGGACCGCCACGGTCGACCCTCTGCCTCTGCCTGGGTGGCCCCTCCCCCGTCTGCTGCTCCTCTGATCGGCGAGTCGGGCAGTCACGAGCCATGTGACCCTGCCCGCCGCAAGAGTAGCACAGCCTGCCTCTCGAAAGGCTGGCACTCCGCTGTGTGCCTCATACTGCTGAGCCGGTGTCCTGAGGCCGTCTGCGTTGGGGTCTGGTCTGCCTGGACCCGTGAGTCATCCGTCGGCTACCTGCTGCCGAAGACTCAGCTACCTGCCGCCCTGCGCTAGGTCTCGCCGCTGAAGAAGGCTCTGCCAGGAAGCTCTCGATCAGGAGGGCTCGCTCCAGCACTCCCGCCTGGGTCGGAATGCTGAGGGAGATCAGCGACACCCGAATCTCGTGTCGCAAGCCCTGCTCGAAGGTCCGGGCCCGGAAGAAGGGGTCCCGTACCATGTCGGTCGAGTAGCGAGATAGGTCCGTGAACCTCGCCGCGTACTGAGCGACCGTCATGCTGCCCTGGCGCAGCTGGAGAAGCTCCTGGATGCGCACTGCTCGGAGGGTGGACGGGACGAACTCAGAGCGGAAGAGGCTCTCGAAGTCCGCCCAGAGCAGGGATGCCTCATCGTGAACCTGGAGCATCAGGCTCCACCATCGTCCTGCCGCCGCCTGCAGGAGGCTCGCCGCGAGAATCACCATGAGATCCACTGGTGTCCTCACTAGCCTAAAGATTCGTACCACCGCCTCTAGCCAGTCCTCGGCGGCCTGGGGGTCCGCCTCACCGCGAAACCTGGGCGCTCGCTGGCTCTGAAACTCATGCAGTGCCCTGAGGCGACGTGCATCGTCAGCGTCTGGTACTGGTAGCATCGGTGGCTCGGCGGGTAAAGCTACCGCCGGTGCCACTGCTGGCAAAGGTCCCTGCACCGAGGCCTCGCCGCTCGGTGGGCTGCCGTCGCGCCCTACACTCGGAACCCTAGCTGGCAGTCGTCGCGGGGCCATCCTGAAAAGGAGAACAAGAGCACCACAGTCAGAACAGTATACCTGGTGAGCTGGCACAAGTAATCACAAGGAAAACTTGAGACTTTCATAAGCAGATCAGTATACCCGGTGAGCTGACACAAGTAATCACAAAGAAACTTGAAACACACACGCAATCAATGTTTTCATGCATTAAGTCGGAAATCAGGAGTCAGGGTCCTGGTGTACGGATACGTCGGCCGCCGCACCAACACTGGGCTCCCTGAACTGATAACCACACTCAATACACTAAACACTATTGTTTCACATAGAAAGGAAGGACGATCAGAGTCTGCGGTAGAACCGACCACCTCTGATACCAATTTGTCACGACCCGTCCTCGGGGCCCGTGCCGTGACTACCCCAAGCCCGCCTTCCATAGGCCAGGGGCTGGCGACTAGCACCAAGGCGTAAAATCCCAGTAAACAGGGAAGGCATTGCCTTTATAAGTAACAACCACACAGAGTCAGCAAGCGGAAAGTAAAGTGCAGAAAGTAAAGGGGCCGGAAATACAAGCCCAACTGTAAAGTACAACTGAAAAAGTAAAGAACAGCAACTGAAGAAAAGACGGCGGCCTCGTGTCGTCCACTGGCAATCCCACCTGAAGGGTGGGTACAGATGGCCTCCAGGCTCCTCGGGTCCCACGTCCGCTCCGAGCACGTCCCGCCCAGTGGTCCACCTCCAGGTACCGTCCTGCTCCACGCCCCAACCGTGATCAGCGCTGTCCGTCGTCTGCAACCAACACAACAAGGTGCGGGCATAGCCCGTGCAGGGGTGAGTACAAGCTACTCAGTAAGGACCCCGAGACCCCCGAAGGTCTCCCGAAATCCACAAAGGATATAGCACAAAAGAAAGATGCAATCACGAAGTAACATCTGACTCGACTTAGGTATATGCCCATACATATACCTAAGTCCCCAATTCCAGCTCTGCTCACGAGCTCAAGAACAACTCAATCCACAAAGGAAAGAAAGACTCAAATCCACAAGGAGAGTAAACAGTAAATCCACATAGGATAGTTCAACACAATCCACAAAGGAGAGTAACATAAGATTCAGCTCAACCAGGTATACTTTTTCAGATGACGTCAAAGACGATCACTGATCCGTCTCAGTCGTCGGACCCACGAAGGATCGATAGGTACTAACCCCCGCAAAAAGACCCACGTAGGATCGGGCTCACACAGAACCTGTAGGCAGTGGCTCACACAGAACCTGTAGGCAGTGGCTCACACAGAACCGGTAGTAAGGACCCACGGAGGATCGGGCTCACACAGAACCTGTAGGCACTGATCCACACGGGATCGCTGAGTGCAGTAGTCGACGCAGTCCACTGAGGATCTCTGCACAGTCGTCGCCGCAGTCCACGAAGGTTCTCTGCTCTGTCGTCGTCGCAGTCCACGGAGGATCTCTGCTCTGCCGTCGTCGCAGTCCACGGAGGATCTCTGCTCTGTCGTCGAAGTCACAGCCAGCGCTAGGGTTCCCGCACATAGCGAGCTCGTTTAGGAGGGTCCGCTCCACGAGCCGAGGGGCTGATACATCAACTGACACGTAGTCCGAAGTTGATGTATCCAAAAGTTCCGTATCGACAACAGGATCTCAACGCAACAGACGGCGCGTCAATCGGACGCCCGGTCTGAGAGTTATTGGCATTTTCGTCCCAGGGGCCCGGTTGGTTTTTAGGGCAAAACCGACCTGACCTACTCCGCCTGTATCCAATCCTCGGGCGGAGTATGCCAAAAGTTCCGTCTCACTTAGAGGAAACTACCACAGCTGACGGTACGTCGATCGGACGTCCGTAGCTCAAGTTATGAGCGTTTCCGCTCCGAGGGCCCGGTTGGTTTCGTGTACGAACCAACCCGGCCGAACCCAAAGTCTTCCGAAACCTTGAGTATAATATACTGAAACGACCGTCTCGATCCAAGGATCGCGTAGCCGCTGACGGTTCGTCAATCGGAGGTCCCAGGCCCAAGATATGGGCAAAAAGACCGAAGAGGGCCCGAAACGGGGGTTCTGGGCCCGGGGCGACCCGGCCCGAACCCCCCCCCCCCCTGGGGTCGGCCGAACCGGGTCGGCCCGAACCGGGCCGGCCCGAACCGGCTCGGCCGGGTCCGGTCCGGCCTGGGCGCGGCCCGGCCGACCGGACCGGCCGGCTCGGCTTCGGCCGAGCGGCCGAGGGAGCCGCCGCCGCGGGTCAAACCCGCGGCTCAAACGGAACGCGGCCCCGTGGGGGGCCGCCTGTCACGCGGACGCGGCCGGGCCGCCGCGTCCGTTCCCGGTTCCGCGCGGCCGCGGAACCGGCCGCCGTTGCCGCCGCGACTTCAGCCGCGGCGGACTTCCTCCACGGCGGCGCGCCGGGCGCCGCCGCCTCCGGTCGCCGGTGCCGCCGCGCCGGCGACCCGCGCCGCCGCCGCCTTCCGCGGGCCGCCGGAGATGCTCCGGTGGCCCGGTTTGCCTCCCGTCTGTGCCGTTGCCCCTCCCGGATGCCGACCTTCACTGCGGGATCAACGGATCGCCCCTGCCGCGCGGTTTGTCGTCGTCCGCCATATCCGCACAACAAAAGAGATCGGCGGAGGTTTGTCGGGTCTTGTTCGTTAGACCCGCACCCTCCGCGTTAGTCATAATCCACGGGAGGAATAATCAACAACAATTTTAAATAAATTAAAATTGTCGGAGATCATGTTCTTCACTTTAAAAGAATAAACACGGGGGAAATAAGATAAAATAATCCAACATCCCTTACCTTGTCATCGTCGTCGGACGAGAGGTCGTCGCGGAATCGCTCGTCGCGGAAGAAAGAGATCGTCGCGTCGTCGCGGTATCCGGCGTCGCGTCGCCAATCTCCGGATCAAGATCAAACGGATTTAATTAATTTAAATCCGCTGATATCGAATTATAAAAAGGAGAGAATTAGAAGATTCGATTCTCACCTTTGTTGTCGAACGAGGATCGGCCGCGGAAGAAAGACGTCGTCGAAGAACGTCGCGGGTAGGGCTCGTCGACGTCGCAGATAACGGCGTGCGTCGTCGAATTCCGGTCGCCGGCGTTCTTCGCGTTCTTCGCGTTCTTCGCGTTCTTCGCGTTCTTCGCGTTCTTCACGGGGAGATGAAGGAACGAAGATTCTCTCAAATCCTTTCCAAGGATTTTTAGGTTGGTCTTATTTTATAAACATGCCAACACACGAAACCGGTTAAGAAACGATCCATCAATTCGTTGAATTAATTCAACGAAAGAAACGACCCATTTAATTCACGAAGAAACAGTCCATTTAATTCACGAAATAAACCGCCCAATTAAATGGTCTGTTAAGAATTAAAGAAAACGCGTCGGTTGACTTTTCAGTTACTTTGACGGGTTTTCGCGGGTGCGTTACTTAGCGAAAGAAACGGCGGGGCTCGTGCGGGCCCCACCGCACAAATATCCTACCAAGGGGTAGGATATTTCTGGATAGCATCCTATCCAGTTCAACTCAGTTCAAGTCGTCTTTAAGTGACTTCAAGTGGCTTCCAACAGCTTAAGTGAAATAAAATAAAGTTGTCGCACAAACTTTATTTTATTTCTGACTTAAAGCCGCAAAATTTAAAAACCACGTCTGAGCAAACGCAACTCCGGAAGAGGCGTTTCTAAGCAAATACCGGCGCTGCGATTTCATCGGTGCCCTCAGAATTTGATTCCGGGCACCGGTTCAAAAGATAGAAAAACCCGCTCGTCCGTTCACTGAACGTACCCGAGCCAAACTTCGGAAATTGATTCCGGGCACACCGGGCCTCGGAATCAGGTGCCGTCTGAAGCTGCGCTCTTGTAAAATTCCAAAGAAAATTAAGAAAAAAATTTCCTTGAAATTTGCGGGTCTTTACAAACATAGTGTGTATCTCACAAAAATAAAAAGTGAGAAGTTATCCCCTTACCTTGTGTCTTGACTCTCATCATAATCACTCAAACCACATATATAATAAATATAAATTTATTATAAATATTTATAAAACCATATCATTATAAATAATACCACATATTGTTTTTATTATGACCTTATATTTCCCACTTGGTGATTATCCAATATTAAGTTTTCACTTCGATTAATGTTTTCGTTGTTCTTCACATGTGTCTCCATTTATTATATTATTGGTCCTTATACTTATATCATGATTCCAAAATGTGAAATTTGATATAAATATAATTTATATATAGTAAATTTATATTATAATAATTTATATAAAATAGTTAATACATCATTCATGGAGATAGTAAGTCATATGTACACATAAAAAAGTTTTCATTTTTATTTTCATATTGAATGAAATTATAAAAATTACATATGTATATATATATATATTTATTTATTTATATAGATATAATTATTACATTATAATTATTATAACATATTTATCATATAATGTCATTAAACACATCATTAATATTACATGTGGGGTGTGAATGAGTCACATCGTTTTGAGGGGTCGGTAGTCCACACTTCCTCAAACGAGATTATCGAATTAACACTAAGTGGAAAGTAAAAAGGTATGTGTTGTAAAAAATATTATAGTATATTAAATACATAATAAATATCATATATAAATATATAAACATGGTTTCCTTCATAATTTCTACCATGATATGTGGTAAAGAATAAATTAACAATCAATCTTTTTTGAGGTAGTAGTGCATCGTACATAGAAATTGTATGTTCGTTACCCATTAGATGTAAGTGTGTGTGCATGTAAGTAGATACATTAACATAAAAAAATACAAAAATATTTACGATACAAGTGTTTTTATACAATAATTAAACAAATAGTGTTTAGGTGTGGATAATGAAAACTAAATAGAGAAGCTTGACAGAAGTTGTTTCCTCTTAATCGGGTAACACATTTTGGTTTGTGCAAAAAGGATTCCTTGGGTTTCCTTATACTGAAAATAAGGATTATAGGAGGAATATAAGGATTTTGGGAAGTTTATTAGTCATTAAGTATCCAATCATAAGTGTTTTTAGAGGTTTAATGAAGTGGTAGAGATTGTGGCTTTTTACAGGGAAGTTAAAAGACTCACTCGGCATTTTTAGAAACATGTTAGGTGTACACATATTCTTACATAAAAATTCATAAAAAACAAAAAACTAAATATTTTAAGGTCTATGGACTAAATATGGATATAAAATTAGTTTTAGATAGTTGGATAAGTCATTTTTCTTCTAAATATTAAGGTTCAGTCCATAATTAAGATTAATTTTCTATAATCGTTGTGATAAATTTTAATCACTTTTACTAATCATTTTTGGAAAAAACATTACTTTGTATTATTAGAATAAAAATATTATAATTAATAAAATTATTTATTTCCCTTTTTCTAAAATAATTTCACCAACGTAGAAAAATTAAGATTAATGATAATCCTGCAGATGGGACGAAATAACATGTTTTTAAAGTAGAAACATGTTCAAAAGTTTTTAAGATTTTATATTCTATTTCAGTGTGAAATTTATTCTATTGAATTAAATTTTATTAATAGGTGTAAAATTTATCCAATTTTCCCTTATAAAATTATAATATCATTTAACATTAATAATTAACAAAAAAATGATAGTTTTTAAGTAAAATATATTATTCATCACTATTCATTAGAATTTGAAGTTTTTCAAAAAAATCCAAAAAATGTACCCTATGATATATTTGAAGTTCTAAATTAAAAAATTATGGTTATTTTATCATTTTAAATTTTTATATGTGTCTGAAATTAATTTTATTATTTTTCACAAGTGGACATTAAGAGAAGTTTTTTTGAAAAAACGATATTTTTAAACATAAATGGACTTTAGCAAAGAAAACATATCTTTCATTATCAATATGTTATATTTATTTTAAAAAGTTTTAAAAAATATTTTAAAAGTAGTTATTGATGTTCATATTAATATTTTTAATTGCTAGGTTACAATTATCTCATTTAGATAATTATATCACAAAAACAATGTTGTGTAGAAACTCTATGTTGTGTCTGATGTACGCTAAGTCAGTGTTGCATGTAACATGCACTAATTCGGTGCTGCTAGTAATATACACCAAGTTGGTGTTACATGTAACTTATGCCAAATTGGTGTTTCGTGTAATACATTCCAATTTTGTGCCTTGTGAAAGGAATGTTGGAGTTAATGCATTGTAAGACACAAATGAATATTTAATTTATTCAAGAAAAAAATGTCCAAATAAACTTGGGGTGTTACATTATACACTCATTTAAATGAATTTCTCCCTCTAAATTAATCACTCAGGTAAAAAAAGAGTATACTTCTACTTCATCATATCCTTATGTTCCCACCTAGTTTCCTCTAATTGGTGGTTTCTTCACAAAACATTGACCAGGTGATTGGTCTTGTTTCCTGGAACTTTCTCTGGTCTGTCGAAAATTTAAACTAGTTGTTCGTCAAAAGATATATCCTAATCTAGGTATATGACCTCTGAGTTCAGTACTTGTGAAGGGTTAGGTATTTACTTCCTTGAGAGAGATACATGGAACAAATAATTGACTTGAGAGAGATTTGGAGGAATTGCCAATGGAAAGTATACGTTCATGATATGATCAAGAATCTCAATGGGATAAATATAAATGGGGAATAATTTACATTTATTTATAAATCACATAAATTTATTCCAGGATGAGATTCATAGAAACACCATTTCCACAACTTCAAATTATATATCACACCAATGATTATCAGTCCAACATTTCTGCAGACTCTGAGCTGCCTTGATATACTGCTGAATGGTTCTAACCATCTTGACCATTTCTTCAGAAATATCAACTCCCAATAACTTTCTTTCTCCAAATTCATCCTATTTTGATGGAGATATACACATATTCCCATAAAGGTCTTGATAAAGTGACATCTGAACTCTTTAGTAAATGGAACCTCTGTAAGAAAACTCATCTCGAGGAAAGTGTTTATCCCAACCACTATTGAAATCCATAGAACAAGATCTCAACATATCCGCTAGGGTTTGAATCGTTCTTTCAGACTAAAAATCTTTCCCATGATGAAATCCAATTTGGAAACTCAATTCAATATCAATTTCTTACAGAAGACAAAACCAAAACATTGAGGTGAACCTCAAATCTCGATATGATACAATAGAACATGGAACTCCATGCAATCTTACCACTTTTTTAATTTATATCATATCAATATTATCTTGATAGGATACTTATCTAATAGTGATGAAGTGTGTTATCTTAATAAGGGGACATAATACCATCCATATAGCATTAAACCCATTATATGTTTTGGGAAGTCCAATAAAAATACCCATAGTGATGTTTTCAAATTTCCATTCTGTTATGGGTAATTGATGAAACATCCCCTTTGACTTTTGTGGTTTGGCCTTAAGTTATTGGCATACAAATCACTGACATACAAACTCTATGATGTCTCTATTCATTCTACCCCACCTGAAGCCATATTTCAAGTCCCTATACATATTTTTACTTCCTGGATGAATAAATTATAATGAACTATGAACTTCCTCTATCAAATCCTTCTTCAAATCTGGTAGGTATGGAACACATACACATTTTCTAAACCTTATCATTCTTTCCTAATCATGGTTAAACACAAGAATATTTATGAATTGTTTTTCAAATCTACATCTTCCATCTGCACCTAATTAATATTCACTTGGATAGAGTGTTGAACATTCATTTGAGAAAGATATGATTTTACCCTTCCTTCATGATTTCTTGATCCATCCTTTGAAAATCCAGAAATAGTGGATCTTTGGTGATCTTAATCATGGATAAGCTATCATGATTTTTCTGACTTAAATCATCACCCACCTTGTTCTATTTCTTACGGTGGTATTGTATTCAGTAGTTATAATCCTTTTTCAACTCTAACCATATTAATTGAGCATGTTCAACTCATTCTGTGTGAATATATATTTTATACTATTATGATAGTCATATATATATATGTATATATATATCACACTTTTCTCTATAAAGATAATGTCTGTATATCTTTAATGAAAAAATTACAACTTCCAACTCCAAATCATGAGAAGGGTGATTTTTCTCATGGATCATCAACTGCTATGAGGAATAAGAAATAACTATGTTATTATGCATAAGAAAAAATCCCAAACTATTCATTGATGCATCACTAGAGATTAAAAACCATTCTCCACCACAAGTAAATGTTGGAACACGTGCAGTGACCAACCTTATCTATAATTCCTAGAAATTTTCATCACATTCATCATTACAGAAGGAACTTGACACCCAAATGAGTTAATTAGGTCATATGATTAGATATTCATGTGAAATTATCCACAAATCATCGATAATATTTAGCTAAACCAATAAAGATACAGATCTCATCCACTATGGTTGTTCACGGAAAATATTTAATAGCCTCCCACTATGATGGATCTACTACTATACCATCTCTTGAGATTATGTGACCCCAAAATGAAACCTTTTGTGGCAAAAATTCACTCTTTATAAATTTTGCATAAAAATATCCCTTCCTTAGGGTTTTCAGTACAATTCTCATGTGGTCTTTGTTTTCTTCCGTAATCATTTAATAGATAATAATATAATCTATAAAGACTACCAAAAAAACCAAGGTAATCCCTTAAAATTATATTCATTTATCCCATGAAGATAGTAAGGGAATTTATACGACCAAAAGGGATCACTATATATTAATAGTGACTATACCTTGTATGGAATTTCAAATTTGGTATATCCTCCTTGTTGACCCATCAATTGATGATATCCAAATTGAAGTTAAATGTTGGAAATGTATTGAGAACTACACAATTGATCAAAAAATTCAACAATATGTGGAAGGGGATACATTTTCGTGATTATTATCTTACTCAACTCCCAATAATCAATGAAGAGTCTCATTGATGCCTCTTTTTCTTCACAAAAGTAACTAGTGCACTCCAAGGTGAATCAGTTGGCCAAAAAATTCCATTATCAAGGCCTTCTTGGAGTTCCTTCTTCAAATTTACCTAGTGATAAAAAAAATCAATTTTACCTAGTGATAAATTTTTTTCAAAATGGTCTTTTTCACATGACTAAATTGAATCATATTTTCATGGAGTAGCTTTTTCAATATTTCTTAGTGATAAAAATCCTTCCATTAATTTCAAACAGTTTCATGTAAAACATTAAACTACTTAATGAATTTTGTTTAGTAGTTTTAGAAAATATGATTCAAAATAATTTATAATTGAGTACTAATTAATCATGCTAAACCCTTAACAGAAACAAGTAGAACACATCAAATAACAAGAATCCATTGGAACCCCCCTGCACAATTAAGTTCTATTAGTGGAGATATTTTAATCCTATGAAACTAAATTTTCCTAAAAACTAGTATATAATAAATTATTTTTTATAGTAGAAAAAAACTAAAATATTCAATTTCTAGCAAAGAACGTGCAATAGAATTATTTAAGCACAAGTAGTATTTTTAAAACAGCACTCACTAACTAACTGTTGGAAACTCATCATTGAGTCACCATTGAAGTGAATCATTACTTCCAGTGTAATGGTGACTCAAATGATATGGTAACCCAATGACATACCATTTCTCAGTGACTTAATAGTGAAATTTTTAAAGTGAAAGGAGTATAAAAATGATGCAAAGAATAAAATAATGAACTTTCTAGAATAAGTTTAAACAATTTATATTCAAGAATGATTTCTAAATCAAATGAATTAAGAGGTAATTTTCTTCACTACAAACGACTCCAACTGCACCAAACTATAAAATTAAGATCCAACAATACCAAGATAGATCCAGTAAAGGGAGATAATACATAAGACAACACAATAAACACTTTATTCAAAAACAAATAAAAAACAAAACTTAACAATAAAGACAAAACATAGACCATGGGTGGACTCCCATAAAGCACTAAGTTTTAAGTATTCGGTAAGACTTTCTTTGAGTATAAAATTATTTATTTAATTATAAATAGTAAAATCATGGGTTTCCTCCCATACATCGCTATTTTTTAATTTCTCAACTAGACTCATATAAAAACTAATTGTAGTCACTAGGTGGGTGTGGTTTCCTGTAAATATACCTCCATAAATTGACATGCCTATTGTTTTGAAAAATATAACGAATTTTATGTGCTCCAAAACATGAGAAGAAAAAAAAAGATTTTAAACAATAACTAAATTCCATATGAAACACCCTTCTTCCTATAAAAAAATATTCTAGGAAGTAATCATAGAGAGTATAAAATTCATCACCCGAATTAAATTTTTAATTATTTTTAAGGAAATTTAATTCATGTGTAAAAGGATGAACTCCCTCAAGCTCTACCAAGATAATTTTAGGATCAGACACATTAAATTCACTCTTTGAATTTTCAAGATCGGAATTTTCAAGAAGGGACAACAATGAAATGGGTTCTACTAAGGGTTAACCAATATCTTCAAAATTATCTCTCTCAACCTCAACACCAATAACATTGAATTGAAGGGGTATTAAAGATGATTTTTGAAAAATAGGTTCAAGCTGAGAAATAGTAGTGTGCTGCTCAGAATCATAAACAATGGAACAAAAGTGAAATTCAACCTCTAAACTACTGTCTGTTTCAAAATGGTTTTTTGAACCTGACTAACTTGAGGATGGTAGTGAAAAATAGGGAAGAGAATTTGTTATACCATTAACATATTCAGGTTTCACCAAGTTTTAAATCTTTTACAATAGTTCATCTTCAAAGAATAATACATAAACATCAAATGATTTTGAATAATTTATTCTTATGAAAACATCAATTGTGTGTTCAACCTATACTTTAAGTTCATTTAAAAAAATTCATTTTCAAAAACTGATTCAGTTGAGTGTTCTAGAAGGTTCAGTTCAAGGGGGAAATGTTCAATTTAGGATAAATAAATTTAATTTTCATATTTTTCAAATCCTACCAATTTTCCCCATGTTTGAAAAAGTTGTTCTCATTTTCAGTAGACAATGTATTAGAAAGGTGATGACTCCTAGAATAAGGAAGTAAATTCTCAAGAGTTAGTATTTCTTTAAATATCCTGACCTCATCAACTTCATCCAACATCAATTTCAATATTTATTAATTCAATTTTATTAAACATGGAAGATTAATTTTCATTTCATGTTTAAAAACGTCAGATTCAATGATTTCCAATTTAATTTTATCTTCCAAAGTATACCTGCATTCATGTTCATGTTCAGGATTCATGATCTTAGATAAATTGGATGAAGATTTTTTAACATTAAAGTTCTCTTTATTCATATTCCCTTTAACTTGAGATATCGAATTTTCAAAGTATCTTAAATAGTGATTTTTCTCAAAAGAAATAATCCTAAAGAAAATAAGGTATTCTTTTTCAATATATTTCAATTTATTTTCAAAATTATCCAATTATACCCCATTTAAGTTATTTATGGGTACTTCAATGTTTTTTTATTCATTCAGTGAGTTGGTAAATTCCATATTTTGTTCATCAGAATCAGATTCATCAAATTATATTCCTTGTTTATCTGGTTCAACCATACTCTCCTCTTCAATTTCATTTTCAATTCTTCTATAGAAATTTAATTCATAACATATTTTAGTTTATTCATGTTTTTTAAAACATATTTGTAACCCTAAAATCATTCTTTCTAATATTTTGTTTTTTTATCATGCTCTTGGTAATTTCTAACTTGAATTTCATGGTTTTGTTCTAACAAAGAGTTCCTATAAACTATCTTATCATCTATTTTAGATTTAATTAGATCATGTTTTGTTAGGATGTCCTATTGGGGCTCAAAATTTTGTTCATTCTCTTTAAAAAAATTAATATGTTGTGTTTGGTTATAGACACACTACCAGGAATTATGTCCATGATAACTACAACATACATAGTAAGGTTCACTATTATTGAAGTTCACATGTATTTCCATTCTTTTAAAAAAATCAGATTAAACACACATTCAATCAAGAAATAAAGAAAATTGAAAAATACCTCAAGCAATGGACAAGGATCACAGTACTTAGTATGAAAAGCAGTTTAATGTTTCTTTAAAAAAATTGTTTGTTTTTAGTTTTGTTTTGTTTTATTATATTGATTTAAAAAAATCATACCTTAGGGCACTCAACACATTAATTCCTTGGTAATGATGAATAATTTTAATAGGGTATAGTGTCCATCATGATTTTCAAAATTTAATTTATTACCTACACTAGTAAAATAGTGAAAGTATGATCCACATGGAATGCTGGTGAATGTTCTAAGGATTAAAAACAAACAAACCCCACTATTTTCAGTAGTGGGGGAACTGTTTTCAAAAAATATTAACCTTTTTTAAAAAACTTATTTTTTATTTTGATTAAGTGAAATAAGTAAGACACAATTTTTAAAAATTTTAGGTTTACTCGACTAAAAGTGAAATAGAAAAAAGAAAAAGTGAAAATAAATATAGGAAATTTGGTGGAATGGGAGTGTTGATAGTTGATAACAGAGTGAGCTTAAGATATTTGAAATATATTGGTTAAAATTATGTTTCTTAATTTTATAGAATTAACACCTCAAAATATGTTGTTAAATCTTCATTTATAGAAGATTTAACACACAAAATTTATGTCTTGATGTTAGCCACATCATGAATCTTCAATTAGCAAATTTATTAAAATTTGTCAGTAGAAACGACCTCGCTAGAGTTTCTGAAGTTTTGAATTCTTATTTTGAAAAATTTCATCAATGATTGATATCACAAAAATATAAATGATTTAAAAATTATGTTTATGAAGGTGAAAATTCAATTAATGATTTGAGAACCAGATTCAATCTCATTGATAGAATCAAATTCTTGTTAAAAAAAACATAGAAGAAGAAGAAGAGAATAAGAACCAATAGAAATTAAAAACTCTCAAACAAAATAAATTATTCTAAATTCATTTAAAATTCTACAGAAGAAGATAGAATGTAAAACATATAGAAATAGAGGAATAAAGATGGTCTCCCTAAAAATTGATGATCATGTACTGTTGTTTCCTCCTGCAACCCCAGCTCCCCAGTACTACTCTTGGTGATCTTCTGATCTTATCCCTCAAGGAGTATATTCAATGATGTATCATGGAATGAGTTCCCCCAAATGAATGTTGTTTCTTTCCTTTTCCAATCCTCTTTCTTCGGCTGCAAAATCACCACTTTTCTACACAGACTATGGTAAGTACTTATCAAGTGCACCACACTTGGGTGTTTTTTCATGAGATGGCTATGAATGTATGAAAACCCCACTAACTAACTATCGGCTAGATTGTTAGAGGAATCTTGATGGGATTTCATCTTTTGTATGTATCTGAAAACAAAACATGAAAGGTAAAGAAAATTTCTTAATGTGATAAAAAGATTAAATAAGAAAAAAATACTTATTATTTATTATTATTATTTGATTAATGATAAATTACTATTTGTTATTTTTTAAAAGTTTATTGGATAATTAATAAATATTGTAATTGAGTATTTATTTTATTTTATTTTTCATATAAAATTTATTATTTACATATTACTATTAAGGTTAACATATTAATAATTTTACATATTATTATCTTAATATTATTAAAACTTATTATTTTATTTTGTTTTTTAATTATTTCTTTTTATTAAATATTATTATTAATGTTCATTTTATTTAATAAATTTAAAAATTTATTTTTCTTGTTATTATTCAAGTAAGTTATATTTTATAATTTAATTGATTTAATAAGTTTATTTTATTTATAAATTAATATTAATAATATTTTTTAAAAAAAACAATTTATATAATTATTTTTTTTATAATTTTTTTAATTTAATAATTATAATTGTTATATATTTTTATTAATATATATTAATTCTTTATTTATTTTATTATCTTTATTTTTATTTTTATTTTTTGTTCTTTCCCTCCCCCTTTCTCCTGTGAGCACAAAGTGGTGGGAGGGGGGTTCTAGTTTTTGGAATAAGCCACTCCAGTAGTGATTGGATCCTCTCACGGTGACTCCTCCTCCTTTCGGCTCTGGCGGCACAGGCACACCCTCTTCTAAGTAGTAGTGCCGTTGGGCCCTTCTGATCGTGGTGGATCCTATTTCTTTACCAGAAGGCAGTTTCTCCTATGGTGGTAAGACATCCTTCTCTAAAGTCCTCCCGAACGATGTCAGCTAGATATAACCGGCACATGAGGGTTCT
The DNA here is from genome assembly GCA_963277665.1 of Viscum album. NCBI lineage: Eukaryota > Viridiplantae > Streptophyta > Magnoliopsida > Santalales > Viscaceae > Viscum > Viscum album. Next base: position 1,610,411,034 of record OY728125.1, read on the forward strand.
ACGATGATTGGAGTAGCTCGTTTGGAAATAGATCTATGCAAAAGATAGGGACATTAGAGGCAGTGAAATCATCATTGGTTTCTTCATGTCGGTGTTATTTCAATTTTTTGATCAACAAAAACATGGAATTTGTGGGTTTTGAAATTTTGGAGTTTTGATTTTTTTTTCTTGTGAAATTGTTCATTAGAAGGGAAATGGGGATTTAACGAAGCACCCGTGAGAAATTTATATCGATCAGACATAGGTAAGGATTACTACATAAGAGAACAGTGAGTCAGGGAGACCAGTGGCTGAATGATGAAGCATCGGTGAGTCCTCTCATAGAAGGAAGAGAGGTGAGAACTTAGTAGGGGTATCAGTGGGATGTCTCACTGATGGAGGTGTCGGTAGGAGGAAGAATGGGAATATATTGATGTTGGGATGCGAGACCTTGATGGGAAAGGTGCATCGGTAGATGGAGGAAGGGACCGGTGGAAGGGTTTCAGTAGATCATACATGAGACAATCGATAGTTGTAGGAAACATAGTCGGTAGGTTGAAACTGTGGAAGTATGTCGTTAACTTATTGAGTCGCCGACAATGGCAGTGGGATGTAATGAGAGGTTGAGTTACCTATGAGGCATTTGTGAGACAGTGTGCCGGTGACATAAAATGCTTTCTGCAAAATAAACTAAATTCAATTAAAACTAAAAATTATTAATTAACTAATTAATTAGAAACATAAAACTAAAATTTATTGGAGGAAAAGTAAAAATTTAATTGATTAAAATAAATAATGTGAAATTGGATTATTATTTAAATTAAAATTAAACATTAGAATTACATAATTAAATTATTATTTCAAAAAAATTGTTAATAAAATAGATTTATGTTAAAATAATTTGAAAAAAAAGATTAAATTTAGAATTAAAAATTAAATTAATTAAATTAATTGATTAAACACCCAAAAAAACCCCAGAATGAGCCTAACAAGCAGAAAAATTTTTTAATTAGAGTAAAAAAAACTATAACATATAAAATTTATAATTATATGAATTAAAACAAAAATTTTATTATAAACATTATTTAATTTAGAAAAGAAAATAAAAAATAAAAAAATTCTTTTATTAGTTAAAATGTGAAAAGATAATGAATAACTTTAATCAATTTTAAGCCCACAGTAATGACTATGGTTAACCAAGGTTAAATTGAAGGAGTTATAGGTTGATCTAATTATGTGATAGTTGAAGGAAAATTATCATATGATGAAATGAAGGTTTCATTGGAAAAGATATCTTAAGACCAAGATTTCATACTCATATGATCATTTACTAAGAATTTTTTGGATAATATCATAATATTTTTTTATTAATATTTGTTTGGAAATACGATCTTAAAAAATAATTTGTGGACATTATTTCTCTAGAATATCCAAATACCAATCTATAATGGTATATTTGGACTATGTAGCTGATAATCATAATAGATTCTAACTACAAGTAAAAATACATGTTCCAAGACTACCCTAATATAGAAAGGTTTGTATATATTTAGAATATATATCATGATTAATTATTTTATTTTCAATAACCTATGGTATTGGTATTAATAAGTGATAATTAAAATTGTAGGGATATAATTTCTTTAAGGGAGAGAATGTAACACCCAAATGTTTTGGAAGCATATTATTTCCCTAAAATATATATTTATAATTATTAAATAATTTATCTTCCTATTTAACAAAATTCACATATATTAGGGAATACATGACACAAGATGAGAATTAAACCGATAAAATATTATTCATTCATAGTAGATAATTACAATAAAAGAATATGAAACAAATTATTACACACCATGGATTATTACATCAATTAAAGGAAAATAAATCAATTGGTGAAAATACAAAAAGAATAAAATATTCAACACTAGAATATATCCTGGATCATATTCATATATTAGGATCCCCAATTTCCCAATAAAACCTATAATTAGGATTAATGTCATGAAAGGGGAAAGAATATCATAATATATAAAATGGAAAAATGGAAATGATAAGTCTGACTTAAAGAGTGTGAATGGAATTAATGAGTTTAGTAAGGATGTATATAGGAACAAAATATTGTTATTATAAATATGGGCATTCAAAATATGGTCATTAAATATACATGTAACCAATAGGTACACTAATTATGTGTGTTTCTAGTAATAAATTTAAAATAACTAATTCTTGGATAAAAAAGAATTAAAAATAAATATTATATTAAAATATTATATATATATATATATAGTAATAGTAATATTATTATTATTATTATTGTTAAAGTATAATAAAATTTATATATAATATAAAAAAAAGATATTAATATCAATGTATTAGTAAACATAAATATTTAGAATATAAATAATTCATTTGAATGGTATTTTGGTGATGATTATTTAATATAGAAGTAATAATTTTCAAAGAACTGTTTTTAATGTATTAGATATTTTTCAGTAATATTCAATCAAGAAATATTCTTATGATATTTATTTGAAATATTAAAAAATAAATAAATAAATATCTATATAATAGTTATTATGAGGCACGTAATAATATGATTTCATTTTATTAATAAAAATGATTTTTTCTAAAAAAATACATTTTTTAAAATATGTATTTTTATTTTAAGAATATAATATTCCAAGGCTAAAATATATTAAAAATATGATAAATATATTATCACTAATTTAATTATTAATTGATAGTAAATATGATAAATAATAGTTAATATCTAAAAATAAAGATTCTTATTAATAATGTTTTCTCATTATATTTTAAATTTAAATTTAAAATATATATTAAAAAATTTGGGAATTTTAATTTCAACAAATTTAAATAATTTTTAGAATTAACCTGTTTATATTATATTATTAAGATTTTTTTAATTTTTAGAAATGGTTACTTTTTTGTTAAATAATGAAAAATAAATTTTTTTAATACCTTCATGTTTTTGACATTATCATGATCTAAGCATGACTCAAATATTTTATAAAAATATTTTTCAGACCAAAAAATTTATTTTAGGAATAAATTATTCGTTTAAGGAACTATGTTCAATTTATAAAAACTGATGTTTAACATTTCTAATATCAAGTTAACATTTATTCACATAAAAAAAAATTTACCTTTTTCTTTAATTATGATACCACGATGTATGACACTATTTGATATTTATTTAGAAACCAACGAAATATTATTTTTAATAATAAAACTATTAATTTCACGAAAATCAATAGAATTGGTAATTAAATCAGGATCATTATTTTTACTCTAAAAAGACATTTTTCCTAAAAATTACTTTCATGCATCATGTGTTCTCGTATTAAAATTAGTTTTTATCACTCATATAAATTTTATTTTCCAAAATTAATTTAATATTTTGAATCATTTGTTCTAAATTATGTAATAATATCACATTAATATAGAGGCATTAAAATTATATTTCTTAGGTAAAAATTATTTACCAGGGTAATAATCCAAAAATGGTAGTGTACAATCTAAGAGAAAAAAACATAAAAACATGTTAAACACATATGTGAAAATGAATGGATGAGGATTTACCAAAATTAAACTTCCCCAATCTATTATTTTCCATTATTGGATCCTTTTCACCAATGAATAGCGACTTTCCCTTTTATATTATTACAAAAATGTTACTCCTCTTACTTATAAATATCATCCTTCGTCACATTATTTCATCACACAGCCTAAAACGTTATCTAAAAAAATACTCTAGCTTAGTATCTCTAAAATTTTGTACTGCTCCTTAAAATCCTTGGCCTTTCCAAAATACCAAACTAAGGATCCTTAATTTATAACTAGTGTTGAACAAACAAGGGGAGAGGTAATATTCTCAACCGAGCTCTATTAATTTTTTTATTATATCCCATAATATATTATATATCCATGAAAGTATGCTAAATTGAATATTATTAATATGATAAAATGTTATTATACTAACATAAAATCTTTCTTATTACTTCCTCTAAAATCATTCATTAAATGAAGATGCCACCATGAATATGTGCAGAATACCCCCTCTATAAAGGGTGTGTTCTATATTCCATCGCTTCATATCATGGATGAGTTTAAAAATATATTTTTTCTATAACATGATATTTATAATAATATTAAGTTTTATAATGTAAATATATGAAATTATATAGTTTATATTACCAACAAAATATCATAAAATATTTAACTACATTAAATGAACATATCAAGGAACCCTTCTTAATTTGAGTCCATTATTGGAAAACCTAAGAAATTGTAAAAAATTATGTTCTAATGAAATAATAAAAGGAATAATATTCTACAATGATATATATTATAAAACAATTTTATGATACATTTTACCATTGAAAGTATACTCAGGAAGTTTCAATGAAATTGATCGAACCACCACAACTTACTAACATTAGTGAAAACTGTTTAATAAATGAATAGAAAGTGGTAATAATATGCCTCATAAAATAAAATTTTGATGATAAAAAGGTTATTATAAATGTTTTTATCCAAAATAATTTTACTTTTTAGGAAGATAAGTTCATGCACAGAGTGATTCAGGACCCACGTTAAGGGTTCACTTGAACAAACCACGTTACTATTGTGACCCTATCCTTTTACACGTATAATTACATTATTTTAAGTATATTTAACCTAACAATATGAGACTATGATCATAAATTCTTGTTTATTTGGAATAATAGATACCTAATTTGAAAACATGAAACTAGAATAATAAAAATTACTTATATAATTTTTCTAATGAGCTTATAACATACTTTGATCCCTTACATCAAAGTAGGATAACTTGGGGAATACATGAACTATGGGATGAGAAAAAAATGTCTAGTAAAGGAATAAACAAATAGTAAAGCAGATCATATGGGTTAGAGGGAATAATATGATGACATAAAAAATCATTGGTCATGAATAAACATATAGAAGCATAAAATTTATAACCTGGGATCATTTTATCATGGAATTATAGTAATGTTTCAACAAAATAAAACATGACCTAATAATGAGTCAAGTCATATTGCAAATATAGGATCACAAGTTATGGATAACCACCAAGACCATTGCCATGGAGCATGAGTCAAGGTTATCTACCGAGACCGGTGCACATGACATCTCATGAGAATAAAAATTACCCAATTCATTAGAGAACTATCTCGGTTCACCCATCATAACATGTTCATAAATAAATGTTCCATATAAATAACCATACATATGAAATCAAACATAAACATAAGGGTTTCCCATGGAACGAATTGGGGATTAAAATCATGTTAAAAGAATTATAAAAAGGGAATATAATAATGGTGTCCATGAAAGAATGAATTTAAATCATACATGGAAATTCATAATGGAAAATAGTAATATATCATGAGAAGTGATTTCAGACTAATGTGAAAACATTTAACAATTTTTTTTAAAACTTTATATTTAAAACATTTTATTACGGTTTAATTAAAATATTAAAGAGTATTTAAAATGAAAAAAGAAATAATTATTTATATAGAATAAAAATAATCAAATATATATTTTCATGATAAAATGATTGATTTTATAAAAAAAATTGATCCTTAAAAATATATTATAGAGTTCACTTGAAAATGGGAAATAAATCGGGAAGTTCCCTAGAGTCGGGCATGCTTACCAGGAAGAATTGAGGGGGGAACCATTTAAAAAAATGTATATACTCAAAACAAGTATGAAATGATATGTGTATATAGGTTTATTAAATATAAACATAATTTAGAATAATTCTATGAAAATAAAAAAGGGTTACATTAGGGTATATAGAGAGAAAGTGTAACCGGAAGGGAAATGGAGCTTTAGAAAGAACCCCTTACCTTATGTTAGAAACAATTCTTCACATGTACTTAATTGTCCAGAATAATCAAATTATATTCAATAATTAATAATTACATTAAATATTCATCATGTAATCGATTTAGTTAAATTTTATTAAGTCCATTAATGGACTTGTTGATGAGTTATAAGATACAATTTTATCATTTGAGAGTGGTTGTTTCCTTGGTTTTCCTAATAGTTTTACTTGTATTCGATTTTGGTAGATCATGTAAAATGGGAATTTTTGTCTAGAATTAAATTATTGTGTTATTAATGAACATACAGAATATTAAATGGTTTTATAATTCATTTGATTATTTGGGATGAGGACGCACCATTAGATAATCCTTTAGTGATAATCATTTGGTTTATTTTTGTGGGTTTTGATCATCACAATGAACTCGATTTGTTTTATCATTTATTATTATACATATATGTTTTTCATAGAACATAAAAAAGGTTCAAAAATAAACTTTAAAATATATTTCAAACATTATAATGCTCATATGACATTCCTTGAATATGGTGATTGAAAATGAAAACTTTTGGTCCTTAAAGGTGATAAATCATCACCTCACAGATGATGTTTCCATTTTTAGAATAAAGGGAGAGGAAAGGATGTTTGATGATGGATTATTACATTAGAATAATAAAATTACATAATATATATTGTAATATAGTTATCCTCACACTTTTATAAAGGTATGTGATGAAAGAATAATTGGAGAAAAGAACTTAAAAATAAATTAAAATAAAACAAAGAGGATTTTACCTCTTGAATCCTTCTCATTGAGAACATCTTTACGGGGATTGGTTTTGGTATTTTTTTGATAAAAAAGTCTCCAAGATGTAGGGGAGAGGCCTGGTATTATTATAGGGTATAATTTTTACAAGTGTGAAAGATTTAAATGTGTGAGGAGACGAGGTGGTGAGGGGTGGTATTTATAATGGATTAGAGGGGTGTTTTCTCATTATTTTATTCCTTAGTTTATTATTTTGGCACAAGACTATGAATAGTTTAATATTTATCACTAAATAAATAGAAATAAAGAATTATAGTTCAATATTATGGATACACATGATCCATACATCATCTATGAGCCAATCATTCATACATTTGTTAAATACCGTAAATTTTCTTATTTCACTATTCACCAAAAATTCAACAATTTTAGAAAAATCCCAAAAATTCCCAATAACATTTTTTAAATATGTTGAATTAATAAATGAACTCAATTTTTTGAAAATAACATTCAAATATATGAAATTTAATATTCAATTAAAATAAACATTTTCTCAAAAATTACAGATTTTAAAATTATAACTGACTTTATAACACTTGGAAAAATTAATTCAGATCTCTTAAAAAAAAATTATAATAAAAAAACTGGACATTAATTTATGAATATATTTTATGAATATATATTTTCTTTTAAATTATGAAATTAAGCATAAAATTTTAATTAAATTATTATGACTTACTAAAATATCAACATTTAATTTTTTATTTTTAAATCATTTACTTATTTAGGCTGATATATAAATATATTATATTTTCATTTATAAGACTGTCAAAATTTTTTTATAATTTCATAGGTGAGGATACTATTTTATTGGAAGGATTTCTATTCATAAGGGTCACATTACTATTCAAAATTTCAAGTTAGTATTCTATTGGTATAGATTCCTTAACTTATAGAAATAACTTTTAATTCATTCATTATTCATTATAATGTTTTTTGTTCTTTATGTGATTTTATTTGATTTACAATATATGACATAAGAAATAACGTCCATTATTATAATTCAGGGTAATTAAACTTTTCCCCCATTATGAAAATATTCCCCTGAAATTTCATTTTACAAACTATGGGGAGAAAAGGTGGTGGCACTACAAAAAAATTGGGTTTAGCGGCGGTTTTGTGGTGGCGGTTCACAAAACTGCCGCTAAACATTTTCGATGAAGGTTTCGCGGCGGTTTTTAATAAACCACCGTGAAACCCAAATTTTTTTAAAACTCTACGACCCTTTCCCCCACCCTGACATTCCCCAAACCCTCGTCCCTGATCCCCCCTAGCCTCGGCGACCGCTACGCCCCCCGCACCCTCCGGCGACCCCCGCACCCCCCGCACTCCCCGCGCCCTCTGGTGAAACCCGCACCCCCCGGCGCCCCCCTCGACCACCGGCGACCCCCGTGCCCCCTGCGCCCCCTGTGTTGTCCGGCGACCCCGACACCCCCCACTCTAAATACCCAAGTAAGTATATTTCATTGGACAACATGCATACTTTGTATTATTTTATCTTTTGGTATATTGGAATGAACCTTAAATTTGTTTAGTATTTCTTTCATCCGGTGAACATGGGATATAATCTTATGATCTGGTTAACTAGATTGAATTTAAATGTTTTTATGATTCTAATGCATTGTAAATAATCTTTTCTAATATCATTTATTCATGATATGTATTTTCACTGATAAATCCTTTAAGATAAAAAAATAATATTTGATTTTATAGAAATTTGTTTTCTTCAATTTTGTTTTTATTTTTATAATTTAACCTGAGTTATCTACAGTATTTTTTTTTAAATTTTATGAAGCATATTTATTTAAATTTTATTATATTATTTCTTCATTTAAGGAAATTTTTACTTGTGTTTTTTCAATAGTTGGTATATTTTTTATATGATTTTATAAAGCTCTATCGCTCAAATCATTCTATCTTGAACCTAAAATCTACAATTTTAAATCTACATAAATATATTTCTTTTTATCAAATAGAATATGAAATCTTCTAGTTCAGGGAAGTTATCTAGTTATCAAATTTTAAAGCATATCTTTATTGTTATTAGAAAAGAGAGAAATTCTCTCCATCTTATGATAAATCATATGTTATTCTAGGTGAATAAGATTATAATTCCAATTGATCAAGATATGATTATTGGAAAATGGGGATTACTATATCTCTAGTGGTATGGATGGATCTTAGGTTAGCTAATGGTGTTTCAAGTGTTGTTTTCCTCCTGCAGTTAATAAGTATCCGGATGTTTTTTTTGAGGACTTTATAAGGTTACCTCTAGAGATGGAGGTGGAGTTTATGATTGAATTAGTATAAGGTATCGAGACTATCACAATATCCCACTACTATATATCTCTATGGGATATTAGATAGATAAATATTTAGTTCGGAGATCTTTAATCCAATGGATTTGTTAATCTGAGTGTGTCTATATAGGGTTATCCATTTCTTTTTACCAATATCGCAAGAGTGAGTTATTGATTTTATATTATCTATTATAAATTAAATCATGTTACTCTTAATAATTGGTATCCTTTTCTATGAATTTATGATTTATTCAATCATTTTAGAGGTTCTTTATGGATTTTGAAGATTTTTCATCGATTAGGTTATCAGCGGTTAAAGGTTTGAGCTAAAGGTGTTTCCAAGATAGAATTTCAAACACTATATAGTAATTTTGTGTTTTTGGAAATTCTATTTAGGGTAATGGAGAATCCATATGTATTTATAACTTTGATAAACCATTTTTTATCCTTTTTTTCATTTGGGACTATATTTATCAATGATATATCGGTATGATCCTGATCCTATGAGGAGCATGAAGAATAGTTGGTTATGTTCTTAGACACATTGAGATATCATCATTTATATGCCAATATATTGAAATGTTATTTCTATAATCAATAGGTGACATTTTTTGGTCGTGAGTTCTCTAAATCTAAGATATTAGGGGATATTGAGAAATTAGAATCTATAATTTCTTAATAGATTCATACTAATATTGTTGAGATTCATTTTTTCATTGGTCATGTGCTTTCTTAATCTTGCATTATCTTGGAGTTTTCTCACATATTCATTAAAAATATAGTATTAACTTAGAATGGAGTGAATTTTTAGTGGGATGATAAATAAAAAGATTCATTTTATGAGCAAAAAAATATATTGACATCTACACCTATTCTTATTTGACCAAATCCAAGGATGCATTATAAGGTCAATAATGAGGCTTCCAATGTGATGTTAAGATTTATGTTGATATGGATGAATGAGTTTTAGTAAATGGGTCTTGAAGCTTATAATAAATGATAACAATTATCCAACTCATGATATTGAGTTAGTCATGGTTATGCATGCCCTCCAATGTTTATGAAATTAGTTATTCAATGAAAATTTTGTGGCATTTACAAATAAAAAAACATGTTGTAATTATTTTATCATAGTGATAAAAATTTATGATAGAGGATATGGGATGAATATATTTAGTCATTTTATTTGGATTTTAATTATACTCCAAGAAAGTGAAATTTCATTATTGATGCTCTAAGTATAAATTATCAAGTGCATGTAGTTTGTACGTCGAATGATGAATGTAAATTTATATTAATTTTCTCAGAGATTCATCATGATGTAGTTAATTATAAAGGTCATGTCATTATAGAAACCTTGACCATCACTTTATCTTTATTTTTTTATTTAATGAAGGTATGATTTCATATTATGTGTATTGGGTTTTCCATGAATGGTTTTATAGTATGGATTTCATACCTAGGTATATGCTTAGTGAGAATTCTCTATTGTATTTTCATGGGTGTAATTTTTTTATTGACCCCGACACCCCCCACGCCCCCCGTGGCCTCCAGCGACCCCTGCACCCCCAAGGGCCACCCGCGACCCCTTTCGACTTTGGTAATTTTTAGTTCTTCCTTGATTCTTTGATTTCTTCTCATAAATGACGGATAAGTCATGCATAGTAATTGTGGATTATTTATTTTTGTGGCTTATATATTTCTCCTACATTTATTCATGTATTCATTACTAAAAGTGAGAATATCCATCCATAATTTGAGTAATTTCTTGGAATTTATATTGAGCAGTTGGTTCCTTTGGGATATCACTTAATATTATTTACACCTCAACTCTTTCCAAGAATATAGATATGTTCAATAGATTAAATCCCGTCCTATAGACCAATTTCAATCCCAATGGTATATTTTACAAAACTCCATGTGACTTCTATCCCTTGTAAATTTGGTCCATAACAATAAGTCTTATCATGGATAATGAATTAATTAGGTGCTTCATGTTCTGTAAACATATCCCATTGGAAACCCTAAAAAATAGTTGGGTAGATAGTGTTATGATAAGTGTGTAACCCGATATTCTTATTTCTCCTCAATGAGGTGTTGACGCCGTCTCTTATGGACCAGACTTGTTCGGTTGGTCTGAGGTGGTAAATGTGATCAATGAACCATATTTATTATATTATGCATACTTTATGATCAATGGTTCATCCTTATTATATTTTGTTTCTGTAATCTTACACTATCGTATATTTTGTGTAGGCACATTGTGATTTACATGGATAAAAGATGGATCACATTACCGAGGAACACACCTCAATATGTTAAGGGTTTGAATGAGTTTTTAGATTTTGCAATTTCTAATCGATCCGTTGAAGGGAGAATAAGATGTCCATGTCCTAAATGTAAATTTAGAACATGGTTGACGAGAGATGATGTTTATGAACATTTAATACTGAAGCAATTCCATGATCAATATTTGTGTTGGATTTGGCATGGAGAATCAAACAATACAGAAAGATTGAGGACTGATGTTAATCCACAGAATGAGGTCCCAAGTTTGTCGCCAATGGAAAATGAAATGCAAAACCTCATAAATGATGCATTCGGCACTGCAAGACACCACTATGAGCATCAAAACATATCAGAACAACCAAAAGAGGGTGCTACAAATTGCAACGTGACAAGTGATGTTTTTGAGACTGTAACACAAGCAGATCAAGATTGTAACATATCATTGGATGCTCCTATTGATTCTATGGAGCCAAATGTAAGGGATAACATCAGTGAGGAAAATGTGTTTCATGATTTATTTGACGATGGAAATCAAGAGTTGTATAGTGGGTGTTTGAAATATTCAAAGCTTTCATTTCTGCTAAAGTTGTACCATATCAAATGTCTATGTGGAATTATAAATAAGGAAATGTTCATGTTATTGGAATTGATTCGTGATGCATTTCCTGAAGCAAAAATCCCAGAATCGCTTTATGAGATGAAAAAAGTTGTAAACAAGCTTGGTCTGAATTATACAAAAATACATGCGTGTCCCAATGATTGTATGCTTTACTAGGGAGAGGATTCAAGTTGACAGAATTGTAATAAATGTTCTTCTTCTAGATGGCAGTCAAAAGGTGATGTTGGAAGTATGACTGAACATAATTTCATGTAGAAGAAGAAAAGGAACACACCTGCAAAAGTTTTGCATTACTTTCTTTTTAAGCCTCGATTGCAAAGATTATTCAGGTCCTCAAAAACCGCCAAACACATGAAGTGAAATTTTGTAGATAATAAAAATGATGGGTTAATGAGACATCCATGAGATTCCCAATCATGGAAGACATTTGATTCATTACATCCAGATTTCTCAACTGATCCTAGGAATGTTCGATTGGGATTGGCTGCCGATGGATTCAACCCATTTGGGACTTTGAGTACGAGTTATAGCATTGGCCAGTTGTTTTGATCCCTTATAATCTGCCTCCGTGGATGTGTATGCAACAAACATCTTTTATCATTTCTATGATTATTCCTGGAAAACAAATGCCTGGAAATGATATTGATGTATACCTGCAGCCTTTGATTGAAGAATTGCAGGAGTTATGGAGCAACAGTGTTGAGACATTTGATGTTTCTTCTAAAACAATGTTCAAAATGCATTCTGCTTTAATGTGGACCATTAGTGACTTCCCTAGGCTTGGGAATTTATCTGGTTGGAACACTTTTACGAGTTTTTCTTTTCCTGTTTGTAACTTTGATTTCGATCCCAAATGGCTACCTCACAGTAGAAAATGGTGATTCTTGTTCCATCGAAGATTTCTGGATGCATCTCATATATTTCGGCTGAAAAAATAAAAATTTAATGGTTCCATTGATCGTAGACCACCTCCAAAGTTGTTAACAGGTTCTGAAATATTGACACAGCTTGAAAATGTTAAAACAGAATTTGGTAAGGTTCATCATTTGACTGATAGCGGAAAACGAGTGCGAATTGCATCGTCAAGTGAAATCAGAACGCAACAATGGAAGGAAAAAAGTATATTCTTCAAACTTCCATATTGGGAATTTAATTCTTTGCGCCACAATCTTGATGTGATGCATATTGAGAAGAATGTATGTGATAATTTGATTTTCAAATTACTTAATGATCATGGAATGTCGAAGGATCATCTCAATGCTCGCAAATACTTACAAGAAATGAACATAAAACGTGATCTCTTTCCATATGAGAATGAAAAGTATGCTCCTGCCATTTTTTCAATGAAAAATAGTGATAATTATGTGTTTCTTCAAATTTTAAAGAATGTGAAGGTATCTGATGGGTATTCGAGTAACATCTCGAGGTATGTTTATTTGAAGAATCGTAAGTTATATGGATTGAAAAGTCACGATTCACATGTTTTGTTACAATAGTTACTACCATTGGCAATGCGTACATTATTACCTGAAAAAGTTACTGCTATTGTACTACAATTCTGCACATTTTTCAGGAAATTATGTGAGACAACTCTACATCCTTTACAGCTTGACAACCTAAAGGAGAGGTTTTTATTGACACTTTGTGCAATGGAGATGATATTTCCTCCATCGTTTTTTACTGTCATGATGCATTTAACTGTGCATTTGGTTGACGAAGCTAAATTAGGAGGCCCCGTTCATTATCGATGGATGTATCCAATTGAGAGGTATTTTATTTATATGTTTCCTGTTAAGTAAACAATATTTGGAATTTAAATAAATGCATAATATTATTATTATTTTTCAAAGATATCTTGGTCATTTGAAAGCATACGTGAGAAATAAAGCTCAACCAGAAGGCTCTATTGCTGAAGGCTATTTGGCCGAGGAGTGTCTCAACTTTTTTTCCAGATATATGGATGATATTGAGACAATATTTAATCGAGTTGGATGTGTTGGCGACACATCAACTCAATCTCAAATGCATCAGAAATCAAAAATATTTTATGCTATTGGCCGATCAGTTGGGAGGACCTCATACGCGACACTGACAAAATTGGAGTTATTAAGGGCACAGAGATATGTGATACTGAATAGTGAAATTGCAGATCCATTTATTGAAGATTTGAAGATACAAAAAAAGAGACGAATGAGAGGCCGAACACGAAATGAAAAATATATAACGAAAGCTGTGAATAAAGAGCAGGTAGAATGGTTTGCACGACGTGTAAGTTTATAAATATTGCAATAAATATGAATATTAGTTTGACACATACAATTTTCACATCTATTAAATTATATTTTTATTCTTTAGATCATGAATACTAATACTCGAGCAGACTTGTCAGAAGATTTGAAGTTTCTTGCTAGAGGTCCTATAAAACAAGTTAGAAAGTTGGACGCTTATAATGTGAATGGTTTTAGATTTCGTATAGTCGATCGAGAAATGGGTTTGAAAACACAGAATAGTGGTATATTTACATTTGTTGAAGTTGAATACTATGGAATGTTGCATGATATTATTGAATTAGACTACCACGGGCATTTTTCTTTTGTTTTATTCAAATGCAAATGGGTTGATATTATCAGAGGTGTTAAAAGAGATTCCTTGCAATTTACTTCTGTAAACTTCTCTCACTTGATGGATGTTGGTGATCGTGAACTGCATGATCCATATATCTTAGCATCGCAGGAAAAAATGGTATATTATGTGAATGATGTTGTGGATGATGGGTGGAGTGTAGTTACTCACGTAATACAAAGAGATTTGTATGATATGAGTGATGAAGTGGAAGATTTGACCTCTGCAATTGAATTTCACCAACAAAAGGAAGCAGAATTATTTGTCCATCATGATATTGAAAATATTAGTCTAGAAAGGAAGAATAAAGTGGATGAAGCAATGGATCAGGAAACTGACATGATTGAAGGGGAAAATGATCGTATGTACAATTATGTATTCATTCAGCAACCACTTGTTTCATTTCTGTAGTCATTCATTATCATTGTTATATATATTTTGTTTGTTAGTACTGGGCGTCTATTATCATTTTTAATTTTTTTTCTGCATAAATTTTTTGAAATATATATTCTGAACATAATTTTATTTGATTAAATGACAGGAATGCCAAGGATGAAGCGGTACACCATTTCATCTACTTCTACGACAGATGACGATCCGTCTGTCCCCACGGCATCTGAGGCAGCAGCTGCCTACATCCCTGCATCATCTCCCCCTGCACCATCTCTGACACCGTCAGTGGATGTCTCATTAGAGGATGATTCATCGCCTCCCCCTACAGGAGCCTCAGCAGCGGGGCAGCGACACGCCCCTTCCAGTTCATCACAGACATTCTGGAGGGTCATAGTCATAGGTACAAATTTTAATTAAATTAATTTATTTCATTTTGTTTATAGTAATTGTTTGTTATTTGCAGATGAAAAAAATGCAACCATGGAAAAACACATAAAAAGTTCTGATGTTTGGAACATGAATGGTGAGAAGATAGTGGTGCCATTTGATTCTTATGGGGTCCTGACGGATGATGTCGCAGGTTTACTTGGTCAGATTATAGGTCAGCTGGCAGTGGAGCCCATTTCCCTGCCTATTTCATATGATGATTGGAGGCATATGCATCCAAACTGGAAAAATGAAGTTTTTGATTCTCAGATAAAGGTAATTTTATTACTTTATGGTTTAATTGAATGTCATGTTACTAATATATTCAAAATGATTTTCTGTATACAGATGTTCTTCCACTTTTATGTTTCTGATGTGATAGCACGGAAGTGGACATTGAAAAATCTTGGAAAAAAATGGAAAGATTAAAAATGGAGGTTGTGGTGTGATGTCAATGATACTTCCTTGACCGTGCAGCAGATGTATGAGAAGCTACCCAGTGGGGTACCCAAAGAACAGTAGAATGTTTTTGTCGATAGCCATCGTGATGAGAAGCGGATGGTATTGAAATATATATTATTATATTATCCTCATTTTACATTTATACATGTACATGAAGAGGAAATAGACATTGAATACATTACTGTTAAATTGAATTTTATTTATTTCAGGATCTCTCAAGACATAATGCATCAAACCGGGCAAAACAAGTCATCCCGCACACTGCGGGATCAAAAAGCTTTTCTAGAAGCCGAATGTCATTGGTAATCTTTTAATTAGTTTAAATATTTATAAGACAATATTATCTATTTAACATATTTAATTGTTGATTTATATTTGTTTAATGCAGTTATAGAGTTTAGGGCATGAAGCATCCCAAACAGAACTGTGGCTGGATGTTCATAAAAAAATATATGGAAGTTTTGTTAATGAACCTGCCAGAGAAGTTGGGGTATGAAGTCAATTATTTATTATAATAACTTATTATCAGTTTTTACTGTGTTAATATATATTGATATTTGATTTATAGGTAAAAATTAATGAAATATGGGATTTCAATCCTGAGCAATCCTACTCAGTCTCCCAGGATGACCCGGTTGGTAAAGTCCTTGGGAAGGAGCATCCTGGTAGAGTGCGCAGGATGGGTTTTGGACCCGTACCATCTGAGGTCTTTGGCAGGCCATCGAGGATTTCAGCTACATCTACTCCTGGTTATAGTCATTTCATACATGAAGATACTCAGAGGGAGATGTCTTCTCTACGAAACACAGTTCACTAGCAGGGGGATCAGATATCTGCTTTGCAGAAAGAGTTGCTTGAAATACGTCAGCATATGAGCAGATATGCCCCCGGTGGTAGTGCATCGGCTAGTGGTGAGCAGGTAAATCACAAAAAAAAATCATTTAGTTTGAACACTTTTATTGGTTTTAATTTTAATTATAATTAGGCAACAATATTTAATTTTCAATATAATGTTCTTATAGGTGGCAGCAGGTAGTGGAGATGAAGGTGGAGAGAGTGACGATGCAGCATCAGATGATGTGTAGTCATGGTGTTGATGTGTTCAACAAGTATGAGAACGGTTGGTTTGTATATGTAACATGTATATGGCACATAGTTGCCACCAAACATTTCCATGTCCTAACATTTTTTTGATTTCTCATGTTTACTTCTATGTATTTTATTTATTTATGATGTTTCATTTTATGTCTTGATTTCTCAAGTGTGGTATACATCATTCCATTTAGGCCTGTGTTTGAATTGGTACCACATTCAATGAGAATACCATATATGTAACCCATATTCATACCATTTTAACTATATAGCAGCATTCGGGTAGCCCCATTGTGTAAGCTCGATTCATACCATAACTGATTCATAGAAGTACCTAGGCAGTCCAACTGTGTAAGTCCCATTCATATCATTGTTTCTCCATAGCAGCACCTGGGTATCCTAGCTATGTAATCCCAATTCATACCATCACTATCAAGGCCCAATGAGCCACAACACATTACACAGGCATGAAGAAATTCCCACCTGACAGGCTAATCTTAGACTATACAACCAACATACCAATTATGCTGATAAAGAACTCACTCTCTTACTGACATGGAAAGAGTGTATCTTGGAAGCCTCCCATAATACCTAAATTTAACCGTTATCAGTATAACATGAATCTAAGCATGTATACACTCTGTTAAAACACCTAATACACATCATTACAATAACATCCAAATAATCATAGTTTAACTTAACTTATCCCCCAAATAACCATCTCAATTATTCATGTTAGACTTAACAAAACACAAGCACTACCCATGCTTTTACATTCACAATACCAAATACAATGATATTACTAACTGAATACCAAACCACAATCCACCTATATACCATCACTATAGAACAAAGTGTCTAAACTTACTTTCATTTTTTTAATGAACTCATAGACCTAGGATAAGTCCTCTCTTGGATTACATACATACAAGAAAACCCTCATCAGGTGGAAATGAAAATCACTATTTCACTTGATTAGAACACTCCAATCACCAATATCCCAAGATACATCTCAATATTACTAGTCTCTCTCAACCCTAGTTCACATGTCACATCCTATATAGGATACAACTCATGGAGAAGCATCTATGAACCCATCTCAAATATCACGAGGAAAATCATAGGCCAATATACCCACTCGAGGGTTCTCATGCATATCACAAATCCCATACCCAATCCAACTATGAAATCTAGGTTACTAATCCTAACTAGAAATCGACACACCATACTTCCCCTGAAGGATAAAGATCACATACATGCACATATATATTAATGACATTATCTTATGATAATAACTATTGCGAAAAATAAATATCATTTGGTTTGGTTAAGTATAATTCCACCAATAAGGTATTTAAGAAAACATTAGATAAGTTGTTGAAATTTTAAAAAACTCAAACCTATTTTCTTTAACAAAGTCAATAACAACTATATCATGATGCATCCCATCCAACCTGCAACATGATGACCATCTTGGGATGTATACATGAAACTCTTATCTCATATCCAATGACATAACTCAAATACTCAATAGGAATCATGTATAACCTACAAGATCATAAACCATACTCTCTCAAGCACCATGCACGGTTAGCGTGTTGTCCAACCTAAAACACACGCCAATTCACAAGTTACCCATTTTCTATAGTAGGCATTAACAACCAACCCAAAACACACAACAAACCATACCATAACATACATTCTATAACTACTCAAACATCCATCTTTGGAACAAATTCTATACCCATATAAACATAATTTGTTCTATCCCATAACACAAATCCATTGTTAAAAAAACCCAACCCATATCACAATCCACCCATGGATGTTATATCGGCCAACTTAGAGCATAACCAATTACATATCATTACACATCACCATGGTTAGCATGATCACATAAATTGTATCAAAATTCATAACCATTTATTATATAGAGTATTAGTATCCATATAATATAAATCAAACCTTCTTAAAACACATAAGAAATTAAAGAAGCTAAAAACACATATACATCTTGGGGGTCACATGGATTGGTTACTAACCAAATTGTGATACATACCTTTCCTTAGGTTGGACTCCATAACATACAACATTTGCTCATAACCTATTTTTCAATGAATACTACCATGTTATTTGTTTGTATGGTGTCTCCTGTTCAATATTCTGGTTTTATTCGTTTTTCAGGGCAGTGGTGTGGTAGGAGTAGAATTATTTTTTTTTTCATGTCAACATTTCGCGGCGGTTTTAACCGCCGCTAATGCCTTACTGGTCAGCATTTAGCGGCGGTTATAACCGCCGCTAATGCCTTATTGGTCAGTATTTAGTGGCAGTTATAACCGCTGCTAAATGTATTATGTTTAAATTTAGCGGCGATTTTCACCGCCGCGACATAGGCGCATCAAAGGCCAGAATATAGCGGCGGTTAAAACTGCCGCGAAAAAAAGTATCATCTACGCATAAAACCGCCGTGAAATGGTCAAAAACCGTCGTGAAAAGAGGCATCTATGACACTTTTCTTAAATCGCCGCGAAATATTAAAAACCGCCGCTAATAGATTGCCGACGACCAATTTCGCGGTGGTTTTTGTAAACCGCTGCCAAACCCTATAGCGGCGGTTTAAACCGCCGCCAAATGAAAAAAACCGCCGCTACTGGCCGGTTTTGTTGTAGTGTGGTACTTCTCCTACACTACTTCCTTTGGTTTCCATGTCGCCTCTTCATACATATGGTTTCTCTATAGTATATTGACCAGGTGAGTAGTCTTGTTTCATAGAACTGTATCTATGCATTCCAAGAACTTCACAGGATACTCTTTATAAGAGAGATCATTATCCAAATGTACTACCTTTTAATTCAGTATATGTGAGGGATCCACTATGAATTTTCTCAAGAGTGATTCATGGATTACATCATGTACTTATGAAATGGTTGGTGGAAGTGTTATTCTATATGCCACAGATCCAAATTGATCTAGAATCATGAAGGGGCCTATGTACCTAGGAATTAGCATTCCCTTCTTCCCAAATCCCATGATCCTCTTCCATAGAGATATATAGAGTTATACCATGTATCTAACCTTAGACTCCAGTTCTCATTGACGATAGTCTACATATATATTATATCGACTATGGACTACCCAGATATACTGCTAAATGTTTTTCACTTTTTTATATCAATTATTCAAACATATCAGGTCCTAGAAGCTTATGTTCACTAACTTCATCCATGCATTCCAGTGTTCTGTATCTTTTATTATAAAGGTCTTTATATGGGTCCATTTGGATTTTCTATTTGAAACTATTATTGTAGGAGAAATTGACTAGAGGAAGATTATGGTCCCATTCTCTCTTTAATTTCATATAACACACTCTCAACATGTATCCTACTATATGAATAGTAACTTCAGATTGGCCATCAGTTTGAGGATGACAAGATGTAATGAAGTTCAACTTAGTTCTTAGAGCATGTTGGATACTTTTCTAGAACATTGAGGAGAATCTAGAATGTTTATCAGATATAATAAATAGTGTTACTCTATGCATCCTTACACTTCTCTGATTTATATCTATGATAATTGACCTAGTGATAAGTCCTCCTGAATTTGTATAAAGTGAAATTTCAATGTAAGATGATACACAATAACCCATGTAGCATTATTTCCCCTAGATGTCTTCATAATTCTAGTGATAAATTCTATGATGATGTTTTACAACTTCCATGCTATTATGGGTGATAGTTGAATCATCTAGTTATATTTTTTCTATTTTACCTTTATTTGCTGAAATACCGAGAACATTGATGTATATTCAATGATCTCCTTCTTAATATTGTCCCCCAATATCACTCTCAAATATCATGATACATATTTTTGATCCCTAGGTGAATAGTGATTGTTGAGCTATGTAATTCATTTAGAATATCATTCTTTATCTCTGGATGGGATGGTAGATATTTTCATGAACTGAATCTCACAAATCCTTTCTCGTCCATTTGGAACTCTAAGGATTTCACATTTTTTAAAGCTTCAACATTTTTTTTGAATTTCAACATCTTTTCGTTGAGCATAATTTATTTTCATCATAAGGTATGGTTGAGAAATCATTTAAGAATGGATTGATGATTTTATGTCCCTAATGACTCCCATGCCTATCATTTTATGGTCTAAGAAGATTGGATCATTCTCAATTCCCATTATTGTTAAAGATGATAGATCATTCATACATAGAGCATCCACCACCTTATTTTCCTTACCGTGGTGATAGTGTATTGATAATTCATAATCCTTGATGATCTCTAACCATCTTTACTTGAGCATATTAAGCTCATTCTGTTTGAATATATATTTGAGACTTTTGTGATCTATATATATATCAAACTTCTCCCTATAAGGATTATATATTCATATCTTCAATGAAAATATCATAATTTAGAACTCTAGATAATGTGGGGGATATTTTCTCTCATGAATTTGTAACTTACATTATATTTAGGAAATTACATTACCATTTGGCATCACTAAATAGCCTAATACCTTCTTTGAATCATCTCCAAACAACACTAAGAGTTCCTCACTTATTTGACGTGTGAGTACTGGTGCAGTGATAAAACTCTTTTTCATATCCTTAATACTTCCTCATATTCTTGTGTCCATCCATACTTTACCCCTTCCGAGTCAACAAGGTTATTGGGTTTGGAAATCTTGATATGTTCCTCCCAAATCATTAGTATTACTTGGGTAGACCAAGGAAGCCACATATATCCATTACAAATGTTTTCTTGGGCCAATCTTCGATTGATTTTGTTCTTTAAGGGTCCACATATATCCATTTTCTATGATTACATTCCCTATTAGTGATAATTATTTTATCCATAACTCACATTTAGTATATTTTCATATAGTATATTCCTTCATAATGTCTTTAGCACAATATTCAAATGCTCCTTGTGTTTGTTCTTCCTCTTAACATATATCATAATATCACCAATAAAGACTACCAAAAATTTATCTAGGTAATCACTAATGACTATATTAATTAAATACCTAAAATTTTATGTATCGTTAGTGAGTACTAAGGGAATAAAAATGAAATCATAGTGTACATACCTTATTCAAAAGGATTTCTTGGGAATATCATCCCTATTCACCATGAATTGGTGATATCCTGACTAAAGGATCACCACATAGAAATTCATATCCCCACATAGTTGATTGAAAACGTCATTTATATTTTACAAGGGATACTTTTTCTTTATTTTGATTATATTGAGCTAACGATAATTAAAATAGAGGCACATTGATCCATCTTTCTTCTGGAAAAAGATGAATGGTGCACCCCATGTTGAAGCACTATAGAATATAAAAACCTTGTTAAGATTCTCCTATAACTGCTTCTTGAGTTCCTGCAACTCAATATTGTCCATTATATATGTTGTCTTTGAGATAAGAAAATATCTAGGAATCAAGTCAATTGAGAACTCAACCTCTCGATCAGGAGGAAGAATAGAAAATTCTTCATTGAATGCATCAGCATAGTCCCTCACAATCGGAATGTCCTTGTGCATGATTCTCTCCGTTATGTCAATCATATTAGCTAGGTATGCTTTCTAATAAAGAAAAAATAACCACATTTTAGATGATCATTCTAAATGATATTTATGCTCCTCCTAACACTTGTAAAGAATTTAAGGATGCTTCAAAATTTGAAGATTTATTTTCCTTTCCCAACATTTGATGTTGGATTTTTATAAAGATAGACAATCCATGCACAATATAGCATTAAAATCCACCAAATAAAGTATGATGATATTTTTGGGAGATTCATGAAACAAAAATTAACCAAGGAGGAGTTATAAACTTTGGATACAATAATTACCCCACTTGATTCTCACATCTAACTCAACATCCATATTTTCAGGTGGTGTTTGAGTATTTCTACAAAACATGAATCATATAAAATAATTTTAGAACCAAAGTAAAAAAATACATTATATATTATTGAATTAAAAAATAGTGTACCTATCACCACATAATTTTAAGTTTCTTTAATGACCTAATCCTTACCTAAATTAAAATTGCATAACTTTTTTTGGAATATAAAAAACATTACAAAAACAGACACATGAACATTGTAATAGACTAGTCCCTTTGGAAACATGGAAACATATACACTGGTACAAAAATGAGCTGCATTGTCTCAGAATTTGTTCTTCTTGAATAGAATCCTTCTATGACACATCAAACAAAGTACATATCTTCATAACACATGGAAGGAAACATAAAAATGGGTGTGCTCAAACTCTTAGTAAGGGTAAACAAGGGAGACATGTAAGAATAATCATAAGCAAAACAATATGAGATCATGATCATGCAAAGAAAATATCAAACCCTACATATCAAAGATCATATATGTGAATCACATGATAAATATTGGTGGTTAATATGACCTGAATAATAAATAAATAAATAACACAATACCTTAAATCATAACTTGGGAGTGAAAAATGTAATTGTGGTAGACACATCAGCATATAATGATTTCCATAGTATCCAAGGCATCGTTGTAAGACCATCTTGGTAGTATGGGGTCTCTCCCTCTACCATCTTGGTAGTCATGGTTCACTACCATGGCCATATTAATAGAATGAGTTCACTCATAATAACTTCTTGGTAGTCATGGTTTACTCCCATTTCTATCTTAGAAGTCATGGTTCATTCCCAAGACAATATTTATCCATCTTGTGAGATATAAATCATTTCCCAATGCATTGGAGGTAGATATAAGTCCCACCCATATAATAATTAAATCATACATACATGTTCCATAAGATCATAAATAATAATATCATAAACCATGAAGCGAAACGGGTAATATAAATACATTATCATATCATATCATGTGGAAAGATATAGGTTTCATAATCATTTCATCAAAAACATTACCCATGAAAAGAAGCAGGTTTCAAAAGCATATAACCCTTGATTTTGAAATAGGTTACATAAACAACAGTCCATCAAAACATAATCCATTTAGAGGAATAATATGAATGAAAACTTTGAATAAATTCACCATTAATTCATGATTAAAACTAATGGATGTTATCTTATATGGGAAATAATATCGAATGTCCTTTTAAAAACATCTCATGAGTAAAATATCCTTTATTCTTTGAAAAAATTATTTTATTAACATAAAACCTATTGAAAACATTTTTATTTTAAAATATATTTCCAAACATTTAATGGAAGATTTTAAGAAAATAGAACATTTTTTTAAAATAATTTTTCCTTTAAAATTATCTTCAAGGATTATTTGAAAAAAAAATTAAAAACATTTTCAAAAATACGGTTTTTGAATACAATAGAGTTCCAACAAAAGAGAGAGACTATTAGGTTTTACTTAAAAATATTTTGTTAAGTACCAAAGAGTGTAAAATGGTACTAACACTTGATTATATCTCTAATAAATATATGAGAGGTAAACTTGTTACTTTTCTTGAGAGATGGTTTATAATATTTCATCAAAGACACATAGTCATTAACAATCTCAAAAAACTATGAGATTGTTTTAATAAACTCTTAACCCTTGCTGACTTGGGACCATACACTTAATGTAGTAAAATTAAATTATATGAAGCTTAAAATATCATTAAAATAAGGATATTCAAGATATAACAAGAAGTTATATACACCTTAAAAATTAATTTTTGTGCATAACAATACATGAGTCTCAAAAAGGAAAATTGGGACAAAACAGTATTTACTGATTTGGTAACTATTGAAACATAAACCCCATGAAATAAAGTTCTTAAAATGGGTATGTTAATACTAATAAATTTATGTACAAGATAAATCGAATTAAAAAATGATATGTGCATACACCACACAAAAGGAAACATTGGGGAACATAGCGTGTATCTCTCAAAAATAAAATGTGAGAAGAAATCCCCTTACCTTGTGTCTTGAATCTCATCATAATCACTCAAACCACATACATATTAAATAAAAATTTATTATAAATATTTAAAAAACCATATCATTATAAATAATACCACATATTTTTTATTATGGCCTTATATTTCCCTCATGTTGATTATCCAATATTAAGGTTTCACTTAGGGTAATGTTCACTTTGTTCTTCACATGTGTCTCCATTTATTATTATTTTGGTCCTTATACTTATATCATTATTCCAAAATGTGATATTTGATATAAATATAATTTATATATAGTAAATTCATATTATATTAATTTATATAATATAGATGTATGAATGGTAATACATCATTGATGGAGATGGTAAGTCATATTTATACATAAAAAAATTTTTCATTTTTATTTTCATATTGAAATAAATTATAAAATTGACTTATGTATATATATATATATAACTATTTATATAGATATAATTATTAAAGTATCATGATTATAACATATATATCATATAATTTCACTAAACCCATCATTAATATATTCCATGTGGTGTGTGAATGAATCACAACGCTTTGGGGGGTGGTAGTCCACACTTCCTCAAACGAGATTATCGAATTAACACTAAATAGAAAGTAAAAATGTATGTGTTGTAAAAAAGAATATAATAGATTAAATACATAATAAACATCATATATAAATATATATAAAAAATGTTTCCACTATAATTTCTACCATTAAGAATCAATGAACAATCATCCTTTTTGAGGTAGTATTTCATCGTCCATAGAAATTGTATGTTCATTACCCATTAGATGGATGTGTGTGTATGTGTTGGTAGAAACCTTAGCATTAAAAAATACATGTATATTTATGATATTGGTGTTTTTATACAATAATTAAATAAATAGAGTTTATGGGTGGATAATGAAAACTAAATAAAGAAACTTGAGAGAAGTTTTTTCTTCTTAATCTGGTAACACATTTCGGTTTGTGAAAAAAGGATTCCTTGAGTTTCCTTATACTTAACAGAAGGATTATAGGGGGAATATAGGTATTTTGGGAAGTTTATTGGTCATTAATTTTCCAATCATAAGTGTTTTTATAGGATTAAGGAAGTGGTAGAGGTGGTGGATTTTTACAGGTAAGGAAAATGACTCACTTGGAAGTTTTAGAAACAAGTTAGGTGTACACATGTTCTTACCTAAAAAAGTCATAAAAAACAAAAAACAAAATATTTTAAGGTATATGGAATAAATATGGATAAAAAATCTATTTTAGACAGTTGGATAGGTCATTTTCCTCTTAATATTATGGTTTAGTTCCTAATTAAAATTAATTATCTATAATCGTTGTGATTAATTTTAATCACTTTTACTAATCATTTTGGAAAAATATTACATGGTATTATTATAATATAAATATTATAATTAATAAAAAAAATTATTTCTATTTTTATAAAATAATATCGCCAAAGTAGAAAAATTAAAATTAATGCTAATCCCGCAGATGGGAAGAAATAACATGTTTTTAAAGTAGAAAAATGTTCAAAAGTTTTTAAGATTTTATAGTCTATTTAAGAATGAAATTTATTCTAGAGAATTAAATTGTATTAATAGGTGGAATATTTATCCAATTTGACCTTATTAAATTATATTATCATTTAACATTAATTATTAACTAAAAAAATGACAGTTTTTAAGTAAAAAATATTATTCATCACTATTCATCAAAAAATAAAGTTTCTCAAAAAAATCCAAAAAATATACCCAAAGATATATTTGAAGTTATAAATTAAAAAATCATGGTTATTTTATCAGTTTAAATTTATAAATGTGTCCAAAATTAATTTTATTATTTTTCACAAGAAGACATTAAGAGAAGCTTATTTGAGAAAATGAAAATTTTAAACATAAATGGACTTTAGCAAAAAAACATATCTTTCATTATCAATATGTTTTATTTGTATTAAAAATTTATAAAAAATCATTGAAAACTAGTTATTGATGTTCATATTAGTATGTTTAATGGAAAGGTTACAGTTATCTCATTTAAATAATAATATCACTAAAACAATGTTCTTTAGAAACTATGTGTGGTGTCTGATGTACGCTAAGTTAGTGTTGCATGTAACATGCTCTAATTTGGTTCTTCTTATAACATACACCAATTTGGTGTTGCATGTAACTTATTCCAAATTGGTGTTGGGTGTAATACATTCCACTTTTGTGCATTGTTAAAGGAATGTTGGACTTAATTCATTGTAAGACACAAATTAATATTTCATTTATTCAAGAAAAAAAATATCCGAATAAACTTCGGGTGTTCCATTATACATTTATTAAAATGAATTTCTCCCTCTAAATTCATCACTCAGGTAAAAAATAGAATACTTCTGCTTCATCATATCCTTATGTTCCCACCTAGCTTCCTCTAATTGGTGATTTCTTCACAATACATTGACCAGGTGACTGGTTTTGTTTCGTAGAACTTTCTCTGATCTGTCCAAAATTTAAACTGGTTTTTCGTCCTAAGATTTATCCTGCTCTAGGGATATGACCTCTAAGTTCATTACTTGTGAAGGGTTAGGTATGTACTTCATTGAGAATGATACATGGAACACATCATTTACTTGAGAGATATTTGGAGGAAGTGCCAAGGGAAAAGCTACTTTCATGATACGATCACGAATCTCAAAGGGATAAATATACCTACGGAATAATTTCCATTTCTTTATAAATCGTATAAATTTCTTCCAGGATGAGATTTTTGTAGAAACACCTTTTCACCAACTTCAAATTCTATATCGCACCAATGATTATGAGTCTAACTTTTCTGCCAACTCTAGGCTTCCATTATATAATGTTGAATGGTTCTAACCTTCTCGACCATTTCTTTATCAATATCAAGTCCCAATATCTTTCATTCTCCAACTTCATCCTAGTTTGATGGAGATATATACATATTCCCCTAAAGGTCCTGATAAGGTTCAATCTGAACTCTTTAGTAAATGGAACTTTTGTAAGAAAACTCATCTCAAGGAAAGGGTTAATCCCAACGACTATTGAAATCCATAGAACAAGATCTCAACAAATCCTCTTGGGTTTGAATCATTATTTCAGACTAAACATCTGTCCCATGATGAAATGCAGCGCTAAAAATCAATTCAATATCAATTTATTTTAGAATACATCACCAAAACATTGAGCTGAACCTCAAATCCCGATCTGATACAATGGAACGTGGTACTCCATGCAATCCTAACACTTCTTTAATTTATATCTTAGCAAGATAATCTTGATAGAAGACTCCTCTAATAGTGATGAAGTGTGTTATCTTAATAAGGGGATAAAATACCACCCATATAGTATTAAACCCTTTAGAGGTTTTGGGAAGTCCAATATCAAGACCCATTGATATGTTCCCACATTTCTATTATGTTATGGGTAATTGATGAAACATCCCCTTTGACTTTTGTCTTTTATCCTCAACTTATTGGAAGACCAATCACTGACATACAACCTCTATAATGTCTCTCTTCATTCCACCCCACCAGAAGACTTCTTTTAAGTATCTATACATCTTTGTACTTCTAGGATGAGTAGATAATGATGAACTATGAAGTTCCTCTAACAACACCATCAAATATGGTAGGGATGGAACACATACACATTTTCTAAACCTTATTATTCCATCCTAATAAGGGTTAAACTCAGGAATATTTATGACATTTTTTGCAAATCTACATCTTCCATCTACGCCTCAGAATCTTCACTTGGATAGAGTGTTGAACATTCTTTTGAGAAAGATATGATTTTACACTTACTTCAGGATTCCTAGACCCATCCTTTGAAAATCCAGAAATATTGGATTTTTTGTGATCTTAATCATGGATAAGAAAGCATTATCCTTCTGACTCAAAGCATCACCCACCTTGTTCTATTTCCTAGGGTGGTAATGTATTGAGTAGTTATAATCCTTTTTCAACTCTAACCATATTCTCTGGAGCATGTTCAACTCATTTTGTGTGAATATATATTTTATAATCTTATGATAGGCATATATATACATCACACATCTCCCTATAAAGATAATGTCTTCATATATTTAATGAAAATATTTCAACTTCCCACTCCAAATCATGAGATGGGAAATTTTTCTCATGGATCATCAACTCCTTCATGGAATAAGAAATAACCATGTTATTATTCATAAGAATAAATCCTAAACCATTCATTGATGATAACTATAGATTACAGACCATTCTTCACTATAAGTAGATATAGGCACACGTGCAGTGACCATCCTTCTCTATGGTTCCTTGAAAGTTTCAGCACATTCATCATTACATAAGAACTTGACACCCAACTGAGTTAACTTGGTCATAGGATTAGATAGTTGTGTGAAATTATCCACAAATCGTCGATAATATCTGGCTAAACCAAAAAAGTTATAGATCTCATCCATTGTGGTACTTATAGGACAATATTTAATAGCCTCCATCTATGATGTATCTACTACTATACCATCACTTGGGATTATGTGACCCCAAAATGATACCTTTTGAGGAAAAAACTCACTCTTAGTAAATTTTGTATACAAATTTCCCTTCCTTTGGGTTTTCAGTACAATTCTCATGTGGTCTTTGTATTCTTCCTTTATCATTGAATATATAAGAATATAATCTATAATGACTACCAAAAACAGACAGAGGTAATCCCTAAATAATCTATTCATTTAATCCATTAAGATAGAAAGGGAATTTGTATAACCAAAAGGGGTAACTATATATTAACAGTGACTATACCTTGTATGGAATGTCAACATAGGTATTTCCTCCATGTTGAACACTCAATTGATGATATCCAAATTGAAGTTCAATCTTGGAAAACTATTGTGAACCACACAGTTTATCAAACAAGTCAACAATATGGGGAAGGGGATACATTTTCGTTATTATGATCTTATTCATCTCCCAATAATCAATGCAGAGTCTCATTGATGCATCTTTGTTTTCACAAAAATAACTAGTGCACCCCAAGGTGACTCACTTGGCCAAATAATTCCATTATCAAGGCTTTCTTGGAGTTTCTTATTCAATTCCTATAAATAAATTGGATCTATTCCATAAGCAGTCCTTAAAATTGGTTTGGAATAATGTATGAGTTATATTGAGAACTTGACATCAAGTTTTGGTGGAATACTAGGAAAATTTTCCAAAAATACATCCAAAATACCCCAAAAATAGGCATATTATTTATTTTGATTCTCTCTCCAACCAATTGAGATAAACAATACTTTCTAATGAGAATTAAGACCCATACATTGGATGTAATCTCCACAAGAATTTAAAAAATATCATCAAATGGATGGATAAACGTAAGAGGGTTTGAAATATCAAACGTAACTTACCTTTCTCGACAATTGATGTTATATTTATGTAGAGAAATACAATCCATGACTAAGATGACACCAAATTTAACCAAATAAATAATGACATGATTTTGAAAAAGAACATTCCTACAATATTCAACTATAGTGGAATCATAGAAATAAGATGTGATCATCATACCATTAGGGGTTTTCACTAGTAATTCCAGATCTAATTACATTGGTGGAATCTTAACACCATTTTAAAATTCTATAGATATGAATGAGTGGGTAGATCCTAAATAAAATAAAAAATTATAATTTCAAGAGTGGATGGTATGTGTACCTTTCATCACGTTATTATCACACCCCTCATCAGAAATAGAAATCGAATGAGATTTCCCCATGTCCCAAAAAATAAAAGATTTCTGGCATCGATCATAATCACCAAGACTTGGGTTTGGGTTGTAGTTGGCATAATTCCTACTATCCTTACAATTGTGGAACTAAATCATGGGAGGTTCATTTTATTTTTCTTTTCCCCATTCAAAATGTTAGCTAACATCTTACTATCACTTCAGAAATCTAATGCATAATGGCCTTCTATTCCACACTTAAAAAAATTATTATCCCTCTTATGGTAATTTCCTCCATGCTTATACCCATATATAGATCATAAAGATAATCTCATATTCTTTTCCTCATTTTTTTTAGATTTACATTTAAACTCCATATACCTATTCTTCTCAAAATAATGAGATTGATACATGACTCGAACCTCCATTTCAACCTTGATTGAACAACACACAAACTCATCAATTCTAATAATGTATCTTATGTCCAAACACCTTCAAAGACTTGGCTTTAATCCACTGAAGAACTTATCAAATTTAATTTCAGGTTGGATGATAATTCATGATGTGTACCTCACAAGTATATTAAAATTAGCCTCACAGGTACCAATATATTCATTATAGCATTGCATCAAATCAACTAACTCCTTACCCATATTGGTATGATGAATCTGAGGAAAGTACTTATTGAAAAATAAGTTCTTGAACTCTTCCCATTCTAGGGATACAATCTCAAATTTCTACCTTGTATTATTGATTAGAGTCCACCACTGGTCTTCTTCACCCTTTAAACGATAATCATTCATAAAGACTTTCTCATACTCTGAAAACTTGAGAGTACAAAATATATTTTCAATAGTACTGATCCATTTTTCAAAAAAATTGATTAGAAGACCCTCTGATGGAATGTGGATGTTGCCTCATGAAAGACTTAACCAAATTCTGTTTCCGCCTTTTTTCATTTGGGAGACCACCATGATTTATAGATTGAGAAAGATGTGTGAGCATAGAAAAGTTGTTTTTCACTCAATATCGTATCACATTTGGTTGCTGAGGTGGAAAATCATTGCATTTTCTATCTCAAGAACTATTTATGGGTTCCTTAGAGTTCCATCCATTCACTAAAATCAAAATCACACAGTAAGAAATATTTATCTTAGTGACAAATCACCTAATCATGAAAATTCACTTATATTATGTCTAAGTCATGAAATCTTCTTTAATCTATAACACATTAGGATTACCTTGGGTTATTCATAGACAAATTATATTTATATTCTTTTTTACTATTTGTGAAGAGTTTGTGAATTTCCAAAGCATACCCCATTGGAGTATCAAACTAGGTGAATAGAAATGCATGTTGTCATTTACCAGATTACCTCGAGTCAGGGACATAACATATTTTCAGAGTAGTTACCCCTAGGTGCATATATTGCAGAGCCACATATACTTGTATTATCTTGAGAGGGATTAATTTCTTAGAAACCACTAAATCTATTCTTTACCAAAATTCTTGATCATTTTTCTAAACGTTGAATCATCCTTACTCTTATCCGTAAACATTTCATTTAGGTTCTCACTGTTTTTTTTAAAACCTAGTTTTCAAAGGTTAACAAAACGTTTCATTTTATACCAATTGTAGTGACTGATTATTGACATACATTAACATTATAAAACATATTTGGAATATAAAAAACATTACAAAAATAGATTCTTGACGATCGTACTAGACTAGTTCCTATGGAAACATGGAAACATAAAAACTAGTACATAATTGAGCTACATTATCTACCACTAGGTTCTTCTTTACTAGAACCCTTAATAGAAACATCCAGAATAATACATTTCTTCACAACCTGTGGAAAGAATCATAAACTGTGGTGATCACAAATGATCATTAAGTGTAGAAAGTAAGACATGTAATCATAATCATGAGCATAAGGTTATGAGAATATGGTCATGAAAATAGATGATCATACCCTGCATATCAAAGATCAAATACAAGAATCATGGAATAAATTGTGGAAGTTCAAAAGAAATTAATAATGAATAAATAAAGAACTTAATCCATGAAAGAATATCTTATGAATGAAACATGTAATTAATATAAGACACACAATCATATAATTATTTCCATAGTGGCCAAGACATCGCTTTGAAGACCATATTAGTAGTATGGGTTCAGTATCTATAGAATATTGGTTCTCATGGTTCACTCTCATGGAAATCTTAATAGTCAAGTTTAATTTCCAATAACATATTAATTTATCTCATGAGATATAAATCTTTACCCAATGCGCTGGAGTGATATATAGGTCAAACCTGTCTCATAATGAAATAATACATACATGTTTCATAAGATCATAAATAATCATATAATAAGAAATGAAATGAAATGAAATGGTAATTATAATCATGTAATCATATCATAACCTTTGTAAAGTGATAGGTTCCATTATCATTTCAATCATTTACATAACTCATGAAAAGAAGTGATTTTTGAAAGCATATAACCCTATAATGTAAAATGAGTTCCATAAACATCATTTGTTCAAAACATAATCGATTCCGAGAAATAATATAAATGCAAGAATCGAATAAATTCCCCATAAAAGCATAAGTAACCCAAATGTAATTTATCTTACATGGGAAATAATTTTGAATGATATTTTAAAAACATTTCTTGAGTAAAATATCATTTCTTCTTTGAGAAAATAATTTGTATATCATAAAATCTCTTGTAGCCCTTTTTCTTTGGAAATAGCATTGATAAAATATGAAGGAAGCTCTAAAAATAATGAATTTTTTTTTAAAATTCTTATTCTTTGAAATTTATCTTCAAGGAATGTTGGAAGACATTTTTGAAAACATTTTTGAAAACATTTTCAAAAACCTGGTTTTTGAATACAATAGATTTCTGACTGAAGAGATAGACAACCATATTTTACTTAAAAATATTATCTTACATACCAAAGAGTGGAAAAATGGTAATTACAGCTGAGGATATATAGAATGAGAATATGATAAGGAAACTCATGAGTTTTCTTGATATATGTATCATAAAGTTTCATCAAAGATACATAGTCATTAACAATCTTGATAAATGATGGGATTTTTTCAATAAACTCTTACCACTTCGTTACGTGGGACCATACACTTAATTTAGTAAAATTACATTACATTAAGATTAAAATATAATGAAAATAATTTTATTCATGATATAACAACAAAGTATATACACCTCAAAAAATGGTTTAGGTTCATAACAAATCATGAGTCTCAAAGTAGACAATTAGAGAGAGAACATTTTTTTACAGATTTGGTAACTTTTGAAACTTAAACCCTATGAAATAAAGTTCATAAAATGGGTATATTAATAGCCATATATATATTTAAATGATATATATAATATAGTAGTGGGTAGTATATACATCTCCCTAAAGGAAAGAGTGGTGAACATTGCGTGTAACTCACAAAAATAAAAAGTGGGAAGAAATCCCCTATCTTCATGTCTTAACTCTCTTTGTACTCGCTCACAACTCCTATATAATAATAATAAATTTATTATAAATATTTTATAGAACCAAATAATTATACCTAATACCATATTTTTAATTATGACCATATATTACCTGCTTATTAATGATCGTATTAATGGATTCACATTGGGTAACATTCTCTTTGTTCTCCACATGTGACTTAATTTGTTACATTATTTGTCATTATACATATATCATGATTCAAGACTGTGAATAATGATATAAAAATAATTTATATTCATTATTTTTATATTATAATAATATTTTGAAAATTTATGTATGGAATGGAATAAACCATTCATTGAGATAGAAATTCGTATGTACGCATGAACTTTGTTTCCATTTTTATTATCGTATTGAAATAAAGTTTGTAAATGAAATATGTATAAATATATGTGTATATGTATATATATATATTATATTATAATTATAATTTCATTTATGTCATATATGTTCACTAAATCCATCCTTAATACATTCTATGTGGGGTGTGAATGAATCACATCGCTTTGAGGGGGCGGTATTCCACACTTCCACAAACGATATTATCGTACTAACACCAAATGGAAATTAAAATGGTATTTATTGTAAAAAGTAATAAATAACCTTAAATACATACTAAATATATAATATATCATATATAAACATAGTTAATATCAATATTTACACAATGATAGGTGGTAAAGAAAAAATGAACAGTCATTATTTCGTGAGGTAGCAGTTCACCGTACATAGAAATAGTATATTTGTTACCCATTAGATGGAGGTGTGTGTAAGTGTAGGTCGAAACCATACAATGAAAATCTTATTATATTGATGATAAATTTTTTCATAAAATAATTAATAATGTTCGTGTATGGGGTGGAGAAGAAATAAAAAAGAAAGTATCTTGAGGTAAGACATTAAATGTTAATTGGGAAACTCCTTTTGGTTTGTTCCAAAAGGATTCCTTGGGTTTAATTATGTCCATGGGAAGGATTATAAAAGAAATATAAGGATTTTTTCATGTTTATTGAGAATTTATTTTCTAAATTTAAGAGGTTTTATAGTAGTGGGGAAGTGAGAGATGTGGGGGAATTTTATAGGGAAGTAAAAGGTCCCAATTGGAATATTTAGAAAGAAGTTTTGTGTACAAGTGTTCTTAACTAAAAAAGAAATAAAAAAATTAAAACTAAATAATTAATGGTTTATGGGAGAAATATTTAAAATCAATGGGTTTTGTACATGTTTCAAGGTTATTTGGGTTCTTAGTTTTAAGCTTCAGTCCCTAATTAAGCATAATTTAGTATTAATCGCTATGATTAATTGTAATAATTTTTACTAATAATTTGGGTAAACAAATTAACATGGTCTTATTAAACAATAAATATTATAATGAATAAAATTGTGTATTTTTTTTGAAATTCAAATCATATATTCAGAAAATTTAACTGTAATTCTAATCCTGCATACGAGACGAAATAATAGATTTTTAAAGTAGAAAAATGTTCAAAAGTTTGTTACACATACCAAAAAATAAAATTATAATATTATTTCACAATATTATTAAATTAAATTAGAAGGAAATTTTAAACTAAAAAGTAGTATTTTTCACCTTTCATCAAAAAATAATATTTCTCATAAAAATACAAAAAAAAAACACCCAAAGATAGTTTCAATGTTCTAAATTCAATAATGAAGTTTATTTTATCAAATAAAATATATAATTTTTTCTAAAATTAAATTTTTTTATTTTTCACATAAGTACATTAAAGGATTTTTATGCGAGGAAATTGTATTTTTAAACATAAAAGGACATTACCAAAAATCATAAATTTTATAATCAAAATGTTTATTTATATTAATTAGTTATAATTTTTTTTAATGTAGATATTATTGTTCATATTAATAATATTAATGGCCAGGTTATAATTATCTCATTTAAATAATTATATCATTAAAAATATATTTTGTAAAAACTATAAGTTTTAGGTGATGTATTCTAAGTTGGTGTTTCATGTAACGCATGCCAAGTTGGTGTATCATGTAACATATGCCAATTTAGTGTTGTATGTAAAGTAAACCATGTTGGTGTTGTGAGTAACATACGCCGATTTGGTGTCATGTGAAAGGAATCTTCGACTTAATGAATTTTAAGAAACAACTAAATATTTAATTTAGTCAAGAAAAAAATATCAATAAAAAACTCACGGTGTTACTAGTTCTACCTAAATAGTAGTGATATAATATTTCCATTCTTACTTCCTTAGAGGTTGTTGTTGTTGATTTCCACAAAAAACCCCATATATTATGGAAATGGTTCACATAATTCACATGTTCCTTCCAGTCAAAAAAATAAACTACGTGATGAGTGTTGTTCTGAACCTTCCCTTATTTGTCCACATTAGTGGTGTTATTCATATACCATTGGTAGTTATTATCCATATTCTGCAATCTTCTACAATTGAAGAATTTCTTTGTTCTTTTTAGACAATTCACAGGACACTTCTTCCAATAATTTTGACAAGTTTAGTATTGGGTTTTTATTCTGTCATGGGATTCATATGTTGATCCTCTTCTATTAAACTCTATTTTACATTTTTACCCAGAGGCCTAGAAGACCACTAAGAGTCTCTAATCTTCATTTCAACCTTAGGGGTAGAGTATACAATCTTTTCAAAACTGTCAAAGACTCAAATCACCATCACTTTTTTAGACTTAGCATTAGTCTTCTAGAGGAGTTATCCACCTTACATTCGGTTTTCATGAGAAAATCTAGAGGCATATCATTCAAGAACAGTAATTTTTTTCTCATTCCCTCTAACAGAATCATATTCCTTTAACTTCAATCCAAGGAACTTCATTTCCATTTTATCATAGTGTGTTCAGAGAAAATATTTATTGAAAAATATTTTAATCAAATCGTACCATTCCATGGAATAAATTTCCTTCTAGGATTTTTTTTGATTTATTATTGTCAACCCCTGATCAGATTCCACATCAAAACTGTAGACTTCCAACACATCATTCTCTTGTTTTGAGAACTTATGGATAGATAATATCTTCTCAATAGAATTAATCTTTTTTTTTGTAATGATTGGATAAGGAGATCCACTAAAGATAGGAGGCCTTTGATGTATCAAGGATTTTACCACAAATTTATATCTCTTAAGATAATGAGGGTGCTCTACACAATTTATGTTATCATTCATAACTTGATCCAGATGAGAAAGTAATGTCTTGAAGTTTTGGCCACCGATTCGCATCATATTTGGCATATCATTAGGTTAATCAACACACTTCCTATCATATTTATTGTTGGCACGAGTTATCCTTTTTTAATCCATTAAGAAATAAAAATAAAGAAAATTTAGGGAGGATATATTACATAACTAATAAACATATAAGAAGAAAATTTTTAACAAAAAAAATGATAAACTGGTAAATGAAAAAGTACAGCTTGTGATTCCCTACATTTCAATCTAGGTTCTCCATGGGGATATAATTATCCCTAGAGTTATTACTAATGTTCTCTAGTCATAATCTCCAAATATAATTAGATTGTGCTCTGATACCATCTATAATGGTCCTAGAATTTTATACATATTATTACATGATATTGAGCATAATTATCCATCCA
This sequence comes from Viscum album, assembly GCA_963277665.1. Lineage (NCBI taxonomy): Eukaryota > Viridiplantae > Streptophyta > Magnoliopsida > Santalales > Viscaceae > Viscum > Viscum album. The sequence goes on from OY728125.1 coordinate 1,610,448,730, forward strand.
ATACAAATGAAGTATTGTAAAGTCTAGTGCCTTTGAAACATTAGATACATAATTAGAAATCATGATACCAAAAGAAAAATATCAATTATTTAATCATGATAATGATATACTAACACCCATTTATACCTTACATATTTATAGGATAACCAGGGGAATACATGAAAAAATGTATGATCTAAAAATCCCTATAAGGGATAAAACATTACAATAAAACACAACACATGGGTTAGAAGGCATAACATGATAACCTAAAAATAGAATGAAACATGAATAAACATATGAGAGAATAACATATTAAACATGGGATAATTTAGTAAAGTAATTATTATAATATGTAGGTATCATTAAAGTTAACATAAATATTATTCATGACTCATTGCACATGGAGGGGCACAATTCTAGGCTAACCACCAAGACCATTGCACATGGGGCATGAGTCAACGATAACCACCAAGACTGTTGCAGATGAGGTCTCATGAGACAAAACATTACCCAATTCATTGGTGTTATATATAATATCTTCCATAATAAATGTTTCCTGAATATTTTTTCCATATAAGAAATCATACAAAAGTAATCTATCATAAATATAAGGGTTGCCCATGGAATGAATTGGGTATCATAACCATGTCAAAAAGAATATCTAATAAAAATATCATAATGGAGTCCATCAATCAATGCATATAAATAATAAATTTATTTCAATAATGGTAAATAGTATTATATAAATATTATTTAAGTCAAACTAATGTTAAAACATGTGAAAAAAGTGTTTTGAAACTTTAGAAAGAATACATTTTAGTGCAGTTTAAGGAAAATATTAAAGGGAATTTAAAACTAAAAAGGGAATAATTATATATATAACCAGAAATTAACCAACATATATTTTCATGATTAAATGAGTTATTTTATAAAAAAAATTGTGGATTAAAACATATTATTGAGTGTACTTGAAAATTTGAATGAATACAGGAAGTTCCCTTGAATTGTGTTTTCTTATCGAGAAGAATCAGGAAGGAAACATTTTTAAAACAAGTATACCACTGAAGGAAGATGAAATGATCGAGAAATATTAGTTTAGAAAATATAGAGATAATTTATAAAATTTATATAAAAATAATTATGAGTTAAATTGTGGTAAAGAGAGATAAAGTGTATCCCAAAGGACAAAATGGTGGTTCAGAAAGAATCTCTTACCTTTTGTACAAAACAGTTCTTTACTTTTACATAATTTACTGAATAATAAAATTAGATACATTAATTAATAAATATAGAACAGATTATATATTTACAAGATTTATTATAATTTTATTATGTTCATTCATGTATTTTTTTATGAGTTATAAAATATTTCATCATTTAGGAGTGCTCGTTTCTTTGGTTTTCAGGATTGGTTTACTTGTATATGTGTATGAAAGATAATGTAAATTTAGAATAGTTTTATTATATTTAAATTATGTGTTTTTAATGAACATAAAGAATATTAAAAAAAATTATGTATTTTGGTTGTTGGGGGTTAGGATGAATCATTAGATAATACGTTAGTGATAATTATTTGGATTATTTTGGAGGTTTTTGATCATCACAATGAACTCATTTTATTTTGTTATTTATTATTATATATATTTTTTACATATAATAAAAAAGGTTATAACATATATTTTAAGATATTTTTCAACCATTGTAATGTTTTTACGAAAATCCTTTAAGGTGATGAAGGAAAATGATAAATTTTCATCCTCAATGGCAACAAATCAACACCTCATGGATGGCATTTTTCATTTTTAGAATAAAGGGAGATGAGAGGATGTTTGATGATGGATTATTCTATTATCATAATAAATTTCTAGTAGATATAAGTTATTGTAGTTATTATTACATTTGGATGAAGGTAGGTGATGAGATAATAAGAAAATAAAAGAACTAGAAAAGAAAATAAAAGAAAAGAAATAGGATTTTATCTATCGATTCCTTCTCCTTGAGAACCTCTTTAGGAAGATTGTTTTTGTATTTTGTTGAGAAATAATGATCCTATATTTGGGGGAGAGTATTAAGAAGAGTATTGTGAATAATTTGGAGATGGATCGAATCATGAAAGGTGTAAGGAGAAGTGGTGGTGAGGGGAGATATTTATAGTGGAGGAGAGGGGAGTTTTCTCATTATTTTATTCATTAGATTATAATTTTTCTTCAAGGCAATGAATATTTTTTGAATTATCGCTAAATATATTAAATTATTTAAGGATAGTAAGTTATTATGGGATTAAATCATCCATAAATCATCTATGACAAGAAAATTCAAATATTTGATATATACCATAGATTAATGAATTTCAATATTCACTAAAAATTAAACTATTAAAGAAAAACACCAAAAATATTTCATAACCATTTTAAATGTATATAATTAAAAACATAACTACAATTTATGTAAAAAAATTTCTAAAAGTGATGAATTTAATTTTTAATTAAAATCAGCATTTACATGGAAAATATAGATTTTAAAATTATAATTGATTTTATAACACATTGAAAAATTAATTAGGTTGTCATAAAATTATAATACAATTATAAGGCAACGAAATGTAAAATTTTGAATATGATTTATGAAAATACATTTTCTTTAAAATTATTAAATTAGTCATATAATTTTAATTAAAAATTTATGACTTACAAAAATACTGACACTAAAATTTTCATTTTAAAAAAATCTTTATTTATGATTACATGGATATATATAATATTTTTATTTATAAGATGCAAAAATTTTATTTATACTTTCATATGTGTGGTTACTATTCTATAGGATGGTTCACTACTCATACGGGTCACATTACTATTCCAAAGGTCAAGTTACTATTGCATTGGTATACGTTCATTAACATATAGAAATACATTTAATTTCATTCATTATTCATTTATAAATATTTGTTTTTATTTATGAAAAATTATGTGATTTATAATATATTAAAAATGAAGGTAATTTCCATAGATATAGATTAGAGTTGTTATAGTTACTTTTATGGTTGTGTGTTCTATTTCTTTTTATCCATTTTCTTATATATTATTTCTATGTAGTTATTATATTTTTTGTATATATAATCTTTAAAAATATAGATAATCTATATATTCCTTTCCTTGTTGGGGTTTAACATGTTTTATGTTTCCTTTCTAATTCCCTCTTTTAAGTAAACGTAATTTAAGGGAACCTCCCAATTTATCATTTCATTCCAAGTAACACCCCCATAAATATGTAATATTAAATTCGTTTTAAAACCTCATTATTTTATAGAAAACAGTCATAGTTAAGTTTTATTTTAAAGGAAAATGATAAGAAAATTCCTTCATTAAATTAATATTTACTCATTTCATAAACCTTGACCTATGTGGATCATTTTTATTTATTACTTTGCAATTATTTCTCATAAATTATTCTACATTGTAAATCAATATTCTAGAACAGTGTTTATTTTTAAAAATATAAATGACCAAAATATATTAATTCCCTATTATCTTGGGAACTGTTTGTTTGGGATCCTTTAGTTATCCCTTAAAACAATATTAGGAAACCCACTTCCCTTTTAAGGGTATTATTATTATTATGATGTATGTATGGTATATTTTATTCTTTGATTACACATATTCATGTACATCTTATGAATATAAAGGGTGTTAAGAATTACATTGGGCTATAATCCAACCCAACACCTGAAATAGCTCCTGGCATAGCCTAAAATGCCTTTTTGATCCCCATGAGTTAGAAACTAGTTCCTGGGCATTGAAGAACTCCTTTGAAATTTACTTTTTCCATGATATAAATAATAAACCTCATAGAAAAAATAATAAAATATATGCACAAACATCACAACCAAAATATCAAAAATCTAAAAAAAATATATATGTATAATATTCAAGATATATTTACATTTTAACCAAACTAGAAAACATTATATACGGTGGGACTCAATAAAAGGTGTATGATCCTCCATGTGGAATGAGGGATGAAACCCATGATGAAACCACTATAGACACCTTTTTGAAAAAAAACTCCACTAACTAGAGATCTCACTTCCACTCCTTTGGATATCCTTAGATTTATATGAGTAAGAAAACACAATATATTTGTATACCCATTAGATATATTTATCGTTCGAGCTCACTTTCCCAATTATATCCCACCAAATGTTCCATGATTATCCATTATAATAAAGATAAAAAGGCCATTATTCATGGAAAATGAAGAGATTAGTTTTAAAACATGACTTGGATTTGAAATAAATGTAAATAGTGAAAGAATAACTGAATTTAGGTAAACAACAGATAATAAACATGGAAAAAACTGAGAATCTTTCTTAAATAGGTCACTAGGATCCTTGTACCATCAGTGACCAGTGAAAATAATAACTCCCCTCATGCAACAGCTACTAGAGAGGCCAACACTAATTTTTTTTAAAGTCTCCACAATAAATCATCATCATTATCATCATAATGTTTAGTTAGTGTTGTAGAATATTCCTTCTATGAACACTAGGTATAATCTCTATCATCTCTTTTGTAATAATAGCATGTATCCCACACACCTAGTTACCCAGCAATTTAAATGTTCTCTGATCAAATTTTAAACCACACCATTTTTATTTTCATCATCAATTGTATCATTATAATCCAAAAAATCATTTTACAACCATTTTGGTAGGGTTAAACCATTTCCAAGACCTCAAACACAACAAAACCATTGAAATAACCTATTTTCAAGAACACAAAAATTGTAAAATCAATTATAAAACAAGTAAATAATATTTAGTTTATCAAGTAATAGTACTACATGGAACCACCAAACTTTTCCTTTGAAATGACCATAGCCTGGTTAATACTGCAAGAGAATACAATATGAGATTTTAATAATGAAATAAAACAACACAAAAATTAATATAAAAGACTAAAAATTCATATTAAACCCACTATAGGACACCAAAACCACTATATCGAAGGAAATCCAAGAAATATGGGACAACATACCAATGGTGAAGAAATGGGGGAACTTAATTTGAGTTTCCTTAGATACCCAAGCCTAAATTAACCTAATATTGAATCCAATATTATATGATAATGTATTTTAGGAATACCAATAGATTTTTGGGTGAATTTGGGGGTGCAATTGGAGTTAGAGTTGTAAAAAAGAGTAGAGGAAAATTGGAAAATTATAATTTTTAAATATCTGGGAAAGTCATATAGTTTGGCTGCAAGATCCTCAAGACTTTTCCCCAACCTTTAGGGAACATGTATACTAGTGGTTTTTGAGTCCACATGGATTTATAGGGTAGGTATCATGGTTTTTTTCCTTGTCCTGAAAGCTTGATAGTTCCACTGTTAAGGCTACATGGTTTTCAGGGGGACGGAGCATGGTTTCTAATAACTATACAGCAACCATGTGCTACCCTCTATCCCACTAAAAACCACTATTTCCATTCAAAAACATCCACAAAAGATATGTAAAAAAATATAGACAATAAATTAATGAAAAATACCTAGAAACCACACCATGGGTGTGAAAACTCTCCCAACAATAGCACATTCCATCCTCAAAAACTCAACCCATATTTAGATAAGATAAAAATAGTTGGTACTGCTCCTCTACCCCATACTTCTTCTCCCAAGTCTCATACTCATCATTCCCATTTTTTCATATGACCTAAACTAATATAATGACCCTACCCTGAGTCACCTTTACCTAGTATTCCATAATCATGATATGTTTTTTGGTCATAGATTGGTTAGGCTGCAACTCAATCTCTTCCTAACAAAACACATGAGAAGGGTATGGGTTATCTTTTTTCACTTGGGAGAAAAATAAAATATCATTAATATATTTAAAATGGTTTGGAAAATCCAAATATTCTGCCAAATTATCAATTCCCTAGGTAATATCAAAAGGTTCGATATAACATGGAGTGAGATTCCCCTACTTTCCGAAATGGTGATAACCTAAATGAGGTTTCACCATTTGAAACAACCGTTCACCCATTAATAACTCTAAAGATCAGGATAGATGATCAAAATATGACATATATCAACTCTATGCTGACATATAAAATTACATGATCATCTATATCTTTCTAGTTATCACATACACGATGATATTTCCCACTAATGAAGTTTCACATACTTATATGTATCATAGAGTATATTAATATAGTCGACCATAAAATTATTCAAAGGATCCATATGGGTCAATGTTTTTTAATTGTTCCTATTTTAAAATTCAACCAATCCAATATGGTTTTCCCATGAGACAAAAAAATGTAAACACTTTGACACGTAATACCTCTTCTAGAATTTTTTTTTCTCTTAGACTAGCCATGTTCTTGAGTATGGTAAGATGTTTTACGCTTAATCCATGTCTCATATCATTTAAAATTGAAAAATATATAACACCAATATATAAAGTTATCTATATCAAATTTCATATTAATCCAAAAAAACTTTTTCCACACACTAAAATCACGGCGTATTATCTCCTATAAACTGTTCAAGGATCTAATTCTCTACTAATATGTATACCAGCACTCAGGTCAAATCCTCTGCGAGGATACTATTCAACAGTTGATTGTTTCTAGTTGATTGTATTTTGATTGGGGGGGGGGGGGGGGGTTGCAAAGATTAAATGAAGTGATTAATGGATTTTGTTTGATTTAAAAATTTGATAAAGATTGGGGTGAGTTCATTATTAGGTAGTTAATCTTGGTATATCTTGTATATTTGATTTATATTTCATTAAATTAATGCCCACTTCACCAAATGACGTTGATTGGAATTCCTATGTGTTACAGATTTAATCCAGGACTTAACATAACTTAGGGTTATAATCTCAATTAGTACATGTTGATGGTAGTGTGTTTATGGTTCTAATAATCCATGGAATCCACACGTTAAACAAAACAAGTCACTAAACCATGACATGTTAAGTCCAATATACCCAATGTTAATTTAAATAATATTCATCGAGAAAATACTCTAAATCAGTTAACATCCCTAAATTTTGACTCACCCCAATGGTATATTTTCTCATCCATTAAGATAGTTATTACTCTGGTAATATTTTTTTTTGATCAATTATAAATATAATGAAAATGATATGATAAGAAAAGAGCTGTGTGTCGAAAACACACACACGGGTAATGATGAGAATTAAAAATAGGATTTTGATTGAATGATGATGCAAAAGAAGAGAAGGGGATTCAACTATATAAAAAATATTTTAAGAACTTGAATATTATTTAACATAAGTTGTATGAGAATAATTTATGATGAAGAAGAATCATTCATTAAGATTATATTAAAATGAAAACAGACTTATATGATTTCAAATAAGAAGAACACAAAAGAACCTGGAAATAAAGAGAGGAGGAAGGGTATCTCAAATGAAAAACATGAGTATGTAAGGTCCACCCAAGGCTTTGTATAGTCTTTGGTCAAGCCAATGTATGATCCTCTCTTCTAAAATTCCATCCATGTGCACAAAGTAGAGGGGGTTGTATTTATAGCCCAAGGAGGTGGACTCTTCGCATTCCAAATTTTCCCCTCCACTTGCATCTCCAATTTGGCATTTTAGAAGGATGAATCTGAAGATATTATCTTCTTTCATGTTGTATATATTTATTTTTAATGTCATCCCTAAAAATATGGTGTCTATTAGACTTTTTTATCCAAATATATGTCTATTTTACTAAACAGTTTCCACTTGACCATTGTTATCAACATTTTTTCGAAGGATGATAATTGAATGGGTTTTTTCAAATATGAAAATTCCCTCAATTAAAAATAATTCTTTCTAGAATGTTATCCATATATATATTAGCTTTATCAATGAAAAATACCATCTTTATTTAATGAGTATATTAGGAGAAAATTCAAGAATAGTGTCTTGATTTTAATTCACATCCAAAATGGTGGTCTGGACTTCAAAGCATCAGTTAGGCACCATGTTCTTGTAATTGGACCTTAAAATTTTTATCCATGATTATTTTGGACAATTAAATAAATATGGTGTAAATTCATAAAATTTTGGAATCGGGATTTATACTAGTAACTCAATCATCAGGGATGGTCCATATTCTTCAGAGATTATTTGTGTTATCAACTGAGAACCATATGGCCCTACAAATGGACGATTAGGCCAAAGGTCCCTTAAAATGAAATGATGTAATATGAATAAAGAAACCTAAAAACAAGAATCATGAAATTTTGATAAGTAGCGTTAGATTTATTATTAAAACATTAAACATACTTAAATCTGGATGAATTCAAATAGTGATATAAAATTATATTTAATATTTAAGCATTAATAGATCACACAAATTATGAACATTTCTTATATAATTAGTAAATAGAGTAAATAAAAAGTTCGTAATAAATTAATTACATCAACTTCCCCACACATAGGCTTGATCATGTCCTCATGTACAACAAATATAAAAAACATTACAAAATCATTTTCACTCACCAAAAAATATTAAAATTTTGTTTCCCCTTCTCAGGAGAGCTTTAGACTATTTCAATCATCCATATTTAATTCCACCACAAACTATTACAAAAAAAATGTTCCAAAAATAATTCATTTTTCATGCTCAAATTTTGAAATGGAAAATGTGGAGACTCAAAACTCACACCTCTCGTGATGATAAAATTCATTAATGGAGGTTCATTTTTTCACCAACCAAAAGTGAAAATAATAGAGTTTGAAAGATGTCTTGGCTTCCATTAACTACCCTAAACTGCACAAGAATCAAGAGGTCTTTTAAAGGGGGTTTTATAGGGATATGGTATGGTCGGAATTCAGTATCCAAAAGAGTAGAAAGAGGGGTAAAACACCAACATGGAAAAATCAATGCACAATATTTTTGAATTAAAACCTAGAAATAAATGGAAACACATATTTACAATGGAAAAATTGTTTTAATCAAGATAAAAAAGTAGAAGAAAATTTAAAATCAATGAATATACGGAATATTTACAAAACACAAAACTTCTCCCAATGACATAAGAATATATTATCTGAGTGTTTTTTTTCTTTTAATTTTTTTTCATTTTTTTATGTTGAATTGGAAAAAGATCTCACACTCATATCCCAACCCCTAATTTATCTTCTCATGGCACTAATTATAATATTTATAGCAACATCAAAGGTTGAGGAAGAGTGATTTTTGACCCACCTAAGACACAACCCATTCGTTTTTTGGTCCTTTTTTTAATTTTGTTTTGATTTTTTATCACTTTTAAATAAAATTTGAACAATATGTTATAAACATATAGACATTTCCAAAACTCTCTAAATGATAACCTCTCCCCACACTTAAATGTATTCTTCCTCTCAAGTATATGATAACATGTTAAAAATCAATAAAAGGGAACCCCATATGAAATCCATTCCCCCACACTTAAATTTCAATAAATAATTCACAAAAAAATGTATATATTGGGTGGGATTAGGTATTAGTCTTTTAATATGGCTATCGAAGAAAGGGTTTTCATAGAATCATAGGGGATTTCAAAAGTAGAATTAATGTATGGGTAATGGGATGTTATTTGGATATTGTGATTCACAAGTGGTTAAGAAAACACATCTATCATTTTAATGCACACCAAAGTGGGAAATTCAGCTCGAAGGTCCACAAAATAAAGGCTCACCATTAGGGGTAAAAAATACACATTTTGAAAAGATGTCCATAGGTGGCCTCGACATGAAAGATAATGTTGTTCTTCATGGTTTGGGAAAATCATTTTCCAAATCAAAAACAAATCATTCAAAATATATTACTCCTAACAAAAACATATTTCACCAAATCCATTTTGAAAATAAAAAAAATTGAGATTAAAACATGTATTTTTTACTGCCCAAAATGGTCAGACAAAATTTCACAAGTTCAAGGTGAGTAATTATGACTCTGGATTTTCCAAATTTCTTAAAGTGATTTTTATTATTGTTTTTCAGTTTTTTAAGGTTTTTGTTTATATATTTTTTATAAAGACACACCCATGAAAAAGAGAAAGAGTAAATAAAAAGTGTGACGAGGAAGACGGTAAAAATTTGAAAATAAAGGAAGAATAAGAAAAAGTAAGAGAGAGAGAATGAGGAAGAAGATAGACAGAGGTAGTTAAAGAGAAAGAGGTTCCCCTTGGTTTGGATTTAGAGGGTCGTCGTCTCCATCCAATGGTGGGTCAGTGGAATTTTTGGATCTGATTGAAGTTTATACGGTTCTCGGGATATGTGTCCTCTCATAGTGATGCTTTAACCTATGTTTTTTAACCGTGAATGTCTTTTTGGAATATGGTTCTTAGACTTTCACTACACCAAATGTGTTAACATGAGAAATAATAAATTAACCTTCCCAACGAGATTTAATCTTACCTAGGTGAAGAAGAAATTGAGAGTTGAAAAGCAATGCATTTTCACCTACATGAAATACTTTTTGAAGGATGTGTTTTTAATGGAGTTCCTTTGATTTTTCTTTGTATATATTTGAATTCTCGTAAGAATCAAGTCTTAGCTCCTCCTGTTCAGCCAAATGAAACAGTATTTCTTCACAAGATTTTTCAAAATCAAAATTACAGGTTTTATAGCCCAAAATGACATTTATTGGATTCCAACTAGAAAATGAAATGCTTTACCAAAAACTAACCTAAAAGGAGACATCCCAATGGGTGTTTTATAGGTAGTTCGATAAGCCCAAAGTGCTTCACCAAGTCTTTCGTGCCAGTATTTTTGGGTGGGTATTACAATTATTTCAATCTGTCTTTTGACTTCTCTATTAGAAAGTTCAGCCATTACATTTGTTTGGGGTGACATTCAGTTTATGTTTTATGTAAAACCCCATTCTTTTTTAAAATATATTGCATCGTTCTATTACAAAAATGTGTTCCTAAGTCACTTATGAAGGCATGTGGTGTGCCAAATTGGTGGAAGACGTGTGTCTTTAGGAACTCACTAATAGTATGTGAATCATCCATTCTAGTGGGTTTCTCCATGACCCACCTATAGAAATAATCAATTTCAAGAATAATGTATGATAATCCATTTTATGGGGGAATGATCCCATGAAATTGATTCCCTAAACATCCATGATCTCACATAAAAATAATGGCTTTGGGGGAATTTTATTTCTCTTTAAAATTGTGCCAAATTTTTTGAATGTGAGGCAAGATTTACAGAACTCATGTGAGTCCTTGAAGAGTAAAGGCCAACAGAATCTAGAGTCTAGGACCTTTCAAGAGGTCCTTTTTGGTCCAAAGTGGCCACCCCTGGAAGTGAGTGAAAAAATTCTATGATGGAATAGTGTTATTTTTCATCAAAAAATATCTTAATTACCGTGTCTACCCCTGTTTTCCAATGTTTATTTTCTTCAAAAAAATAGTATTTTGAATAAATTTTCAACTTCATTTTTTGTTATTTTGAAAAGATTTCAGGAAAAACACCAGAAATCAAGTAATATACAATTGTGGCATTCCACGGTATTTTTGGAGTGAGAGATGAAAGGTGCCCAGTGGGGAAGTCCTGATCAATGATTTCTAAATGAGAATAATTAGAAATTCTAATCATGTGATCAGCCACATAGTTTTATTTTCTTGGTATATCATTGATTTCAAGGTAAAACTCTTGGAGCATGAGGATCCATCTCATTAGCCTCAGTTTGGAATCAATTTTCATAAGTATAATCTTTATAGCAGAATGGTCTATGAAGATGATGATTTTGGCACCTAAGAGATAGGACAGAAATTTAACTAAGGAAAAAACCTCTACTAAAAGTTTCTTTTCAGTGAGAGTGTAGTGAAATTGAATTTCCTCCATGGTTTTTTAGGAATAATAGACGACATGAGAAAATTTTTCTCTTCTTTGACCAAGAACAACCCCAACGACTCTATCAGATGAATCACACATCAACTTAATGTTTAAGTACTAATTTGGGGGGTTGGATTATTGGAGTATATATAAGATAAGTTTTCAGTTCAATGAAGGATCTCTTGAAAACCTCATGGAAATGGAAAGTGACCTAATTTTTGAGTAACCAAGTGGGTGGGAGGGAAATCCTATAGAAGTTATAGATGAATCTTTGATAGAATCCGACATTACCAAGGAATGAATCGATGTATCTAATAAATGTGGGTTCATGAAGTGACTAGATCACTTCAATTTTGGTAGGATCAACATCAATACCCTCTTTTGAATCTATGTTCCCTAGAACAATCCATTTTGCAACCACAAAGTGACATTTTTTCAAAATTTAATACAAGGATACACTTGAAACACTTTCTAAGTACTACAGAGAGTGAATTAAAGAAATATTAAAATAACTTACTATAAATGGTAATGTCATCCATTGAGACTTCCATGTAGTGTTCCATGAATTCAAAAAATATACTCATCATACACCACTGGAATGTTGCAGGAGCATTGAAAATTCTATAAGGAATTCTCTTAAATGCATATGTTCAGAAGGGGAATGTGAAAGTAGTCTTTTTCTTGGCCCTAAGGTGTTACTGGTATTTTAATGTAGACGATGTATCTATAAAGAAATAAATAGTTTGACTTTCCAGCTAATCATTCAAGAATTTGATCAAGGAATTGAGAGGGTAGTGATTTTTTCTTTTTTCAACATTAAATTTCATATAGTCGATGCACACACTCTATTTGTTCTTCACTTGGGTTGTGACTACCACCCCATTTTAATTTGTCAAAACCGTTATCCCACCCTTATTAGGTACAAATTTAATCGGACAAACCCGTTCACTATCAGAAATTGGATTGATAATACCAGCATGAATAAGCTTACTGATCTCTTCCCTAACTACCTCAAGTATGAGTGGATTGAGTCTTTTTTGTGGTTGTATAATTGGTTTGGATGATTCCTCCAAATGGATGTGATGTATTCAAAGGGCAGGGTTGATTCTTGGTATTTCATCTAGTGTCCATTCTAAGTCCTTTTTGTTTCCCTCTAACACCTGAAAAAGTTTGGACTCCTCGATTTCAATAAGTGATGTATATATAATGACAGGATAATGGTGATCATTTAAAATTAATGAATATTTTAGGTTTTTAGGAAGAGGATTTAGATCAGTACCATCTCTCATTTGTGGTTTAGAAAACTCAATAATGGAGGAAGTGCTTTCAGCTACTTCAGATTCATTTGCCATAATATTTTCCAATATTTAGAAGTAAATATCATAGTTGATGTGAGATTAAATAGATTTTTAAAGATCCTATAAATTGATAGAGTCTATGAATGATAGGTCCACATCAACTTCACCATTTAAGACTTGTTTAATGATAATGAAAAATTCAAAATTTCCATTATCATTAGAACATGAATAACATGATGGATTGGGGTTCATTTGACTCTCAGAAGTGTCCTCAAAAGCATGGATTGGGAATACCAAGTGATCCTTAGATGGGTATCACATGGCTTGGAAAATATTGAACATGACCAGTTGGTCACCAAATTCCATGGATAAGAAGCCTAAATGGACATCAATCTTGGTTCTCACTGTCATTAGGAATGGTATTCCTATAATTAAGGTAGATAGAGAAGAGTTAATCTCACCTTCCATGTCAAGGATATAGAAATATATAGGGAAGATAGGATCATTCACACGAACAGGGGCATCCTCAACTATACCCCCCAAACTAAAAGTGCTGTGATATTCCAATTGAATGAAAACAACCATCGGATATAAGGGATCTAAACCAAGGTTAGAGAAGATGGATTTGGGCATGACATTAATTTAGGATCCTAGGTTTTTGAGTGCATCATCATAGTTGGAACTTCGAATTTGGCTTGGAACCGTAAAGGTCCCTGGATTATTGAGTTTTATTGGAATAGACTTCTGGGTGGAAACATTTTTGAAGATCCTAAGTTGCTTCTTATGGGCGCACAATTCCTTAAGAAACATGGAATAGATAGGGATTTTTATGTAATCTAAGAGGAGAATGATCAGATCAAGACGTCTAAACATGAAAAACATTTCAGGATTTGGTTAAATGGACTTATTTGGCTTAGAAATGGCTTGAGGAAAAATAATTAGGTTCTTAGGTTGAATGGAAGGAGGTGAGGGAATGGATTAATATTATTTTTCAAGTTTATTTTTCGTTTCATTTTCAAGGTCAACATTCAAAGTGGAGTTGGAGGACTCAACATGAGTAATAGAAATTTTCATTCCCAATCTATGTGTAATTGCACTTACATTACCCTTTGGGTTGGGTAATGGATGAGTTGGGAGTTGGGGGAAATTTTATTGTTGTAGCTAGCTTAGGTGGGATGCAACTTGGCCAATTTGGGTTTCAATGTTTTTTAGGCTAGAATGGGTGAAGGAGGAAAGATCTTCCACTGCACTTTCCCTTGGTTTCCTAGAAGAAGTGGCTTGTCCCAGATTGAGATTACCTTGATTGTCTTTCTTGGTAAAGTGATTGTATTGGTTTGGGAATTGGGAAGGCTCACTAGGATAGTAGAATCTAGGAGGAGGAAGATGAGGATTGATCCTTTGAGGGTGAGGAATAATAGGGAATGTTTTTAGGAAGTTACCAATACTTAGACCACATTGGAATCATTTTGGGTTTTTTTAGGATGGAATTTAGGGGATGAGAAATGGGATTAACATACCTCAAACCTTGGATGAAGGAATAAGAGAAGGGCTGATAATGGGGTTGGATGAATTTTATATCTAAATGGCATATTGTTGAGGGTTGGTGTTCTACTGAGCATATGATTCATTGAGCTCCATTGGACTAGATAAATTCCAGGAATCCTCTTGATGTTGTGGGTATGTGTTAGTTGGATGACATGGGGAGCTATAGATTCCATAGTTCCTGATAGGTCCAGGGAACAGAGATTGTGGAGAATATTGTTTTAGGGCTTCGGCCACCACAGTTAGTTTTCAAACAATACCTTTAAGTTCACTCATCCACTAGATCATCTTGTTGGTCTCTCTTGATTGATTATCATGAGATTTTTTTAGTTGATCACGTGCTCGAGCATGGAATTGATGTGGGTTTTCGTCCATGTTTCTTATGAGTTCTCTTGTAGCTATAGGTGTTTTATCAATAATAACACCTCCACTTTAGTCATCAATGAGGGTTCCCTCTATAGCCCATAACCCCTCATAGAATTATTGGATCAAGAGTTGGTCATGGATTTTGTGATTTCAATAGAATTCAACTAGTTTTATGAACCTCTCCCAATACACATGGAGTGATTCATTATGGAATTGAAAAATACCACTAATTTCCTTTCATATGAATGTAATATGAGAATCACCAAAAAATTTCTCTAAGAAAAGTTTCTTCATGTCTATCCATGAGGTTATGAAACTAGGAGGGAGGAAATAGAGCCATGACATGGTGGAGTCAGCTAAGGAAAAATGGAATGCTCAAATTTTGATTTGTTCCTCAAAAACTCTTTGAGGATTCATTGTAGATCACACCACTTGGAAATCTTTAAGATGAAGATGTGGATCCTCACTAGCTATCCCATGGAAATGATAGAGAGATGAATCAACCCTGATTTGAGTTTGAGTCAACCTCTATGCTTGGATATTGAATACTAAGGGGTTGGTATTTCATATTAGGGGAAGAAAGTTCTTTAAGTTTTTTTTTCCTAGTATTAGACACATATAATTCAATTGGTTATACAAAGACTAGTTCTTGAATTTTTTTTATTATCCCCAATGTTCCTCCTAATTTGGCGAGGTGTTTGCTCAATTTCAGGGTCAAAAAAATATGAGGGATTGTTTAGTAGGATATGGGGAATTCAGAATGATTTTAGAAGAAATAGTAAGATAGGGTTTTCTTTGTTTTTTCATTTATGATTTTTAGGAGAAGGTGGGTTTTTAATTGTGTACTTTTTAAAAAAATTGATTTATTTATTTATTTTACAGTAACTAGAAACTATCAACTACTTAATTGAACCATCCCCAGAAATCTAACAATTTGAAAGTGTGGTTGATTGTCCCCAATTTTCCATTCAAGGTTCTGATGCTATGCTATTGTGTATAGCAGCACTTGGTTCAAATCCTCGGCGATGATACTTTTTAATAGTTGATTATTTTTAGTTTATTTTATTCTGATTATGGGGTTTTTTTTGCAACGCTTAAATGAATTGATTAATTGTTGGTTTTTGATTTACCAATTTGATAAAAATTATAGTGGGTTCATTATTAGGGATTTAATCTTCTGATATCCTTGATCTTTGATTTATATTGAATTAAAAAAACACCAACTTCACAGGATGATGTTGATTGGAATTCCTAAGTGTTAAGGCTTTAATCCAAGCCTTTACCTAACTTAGGGTTCTAATATCAATCAGTACCTATTTATGGTATGGTATTTATGGTTCCAATAGTCCATTTAAATTATACATTAAACAATACAAGTCATTAATCCATGACTTGTTAAGGCCAATATACACAATGATAATTTGGAGATTATTCATTGAGAAAATACTCTCAATCACTTAACATCTCTAAATTTTGACTCACCCCAATGGTAGATTAACTAGTCCATTAGATAGTTATTAATATGGTACTATTTATTTATGGTGGTTAAATATAAATAGAATGAAAATAATAGGATAAATAAGGATTTGTTCGTTGAACACACACACGCGCACAATAATGAGAATTAAAAATAGACATTCGATTGAATGGGGATGAAAAAGAAGGGAAGAGGATTATATTTTATTTAAACTATTTTAAGACCATTAATATAATTTAACATAAGTTGGATGAGAATAATAGATGAAGTAGTGGAAACATGCATTAAATTTTTTTTTAAATAAAAACATACTTACACGATTACAAATAAGAAGAACACAAAATCACCTGAAAACAAAGAGATTAGGAATGGTATCTCAAGTGAGAACTAGAGTAAAAAAGGTCCTCACAAGGTTTTTGGAAATAAATTTTTCATCCCAATGTATTCTCCTCTCTTATGAAATTCCAACCAAATGCATAGAGAATAGGGGGATGTATTTATAGCCTAAGAAGATGGATGGTTTTCATTCCAAATCTTCCCCTCCACTTGAATAACTAATTTGGCCATTAATACAGCTGAATGTTGAGATATTCTATTCTTAAAAATTTTATATATTGATGTTTCATGTCATCACTCAAAATTTGGCGTCCATTAGACTTTTGGAGCCAATGTTATGGTTGTTTTACTAAATAGTTTTCACATGCCCATTTTTATGAACACTTTTTTGAAGGTTAAAATATGAATGGGATTTTAAACAGAACGATTCCCTCCAATAAAAATAATTTCCACTAAAAATTTGGTCATCCATATCTTAGATTTCAAACTGAAAAATACTAGCATTATTTAATGATTATACCCAGAGAAAATTCAGGAATACTGTCATGATTTTAATGCCCGGCCAGAATGGTGGGATGGACATCCAAGCATTAGTTGGGCCCCTTGTTCTTATAGTTGGACCTTAAAATTTTTATATGTGATTCTTTAATATAATAAAGAACATATGGTGATATTTCATAAAATTTGGGATTTGGGATTTAGATTAGAAACTCAATCATAATGGATGGTCCGATTTCTTCACAGATTCTTTGGGTCTTCTTGTGTGAACAATATGGCCCTCAAAATGGACTATTT
Source organism: Viscum album (assembly GCA_963277665.1). NCBI lineage: Eukaryota > Viridiplantae > Streptophyta > Magnoliopsida > Santalales > Viscaceae > Viscum > Viscum album. Next base: position 1,610,466,379 of record OY728125.1, read on the forward strand.
TTTCCATGGTTACTTCTACTAAAAAGATTTTATTTGATTAAGGAACCATAAAAAATAGTAATCGTGTGATGTGGATAAGTAGGGTGAGATTTATTCTTAAAATAGTAAACATACATGAATCTGGATGAATTCAAATAGTGCTCTAAAATTATATTTAACATATAACATTATTATTTCACAAAAATTATGCACATTTCATATAAAATTAGTAATGTGAGTAAATAATAATTTCTCAATAAATTAATAACATCACACATCATAAAAAACATGTTGGAACCATTATTTAAAGAGGATTTAGACTGATGAAATTCATGTAACACCACCCCTCTCATAGATGAAGACATAACATAATGTAATATAAAGATGAAAACTCGCTTTTGAGACAATGAAAAGTCCCCAGGAACCTCCCCATCATTTTATCACTAAGTAGATCACTGGAACAACTCATTATATATATTCTCTTCCCAAATCAGTTCTAAAATAGAAGGTTTCAAGTCCACACTTGAAAAAAACATACCTCTACATTGTTTCAGGTCTTCCAAGTGAATCTGTGAAAAAAATCCCCATCATACTCCACTCAATGCTAGGCTCCTTTATAGAATGATTTTTAAACTTCCCCATTGAAGTGTTCTCAACCACATTTCCCATACCTATGTTGTAGAAAATATCCAATTATAACCGATAAATTTACTTTATCCATCATTACTTCATCAATTTTAAATCCTTCTAGGAGAATATATGAATTATTATTTTTTAGCCCAAGTAGACCGTAAACCTCTCCCCAAAAAATATGATGAATCTAAGATTTAAGGGCATGCCTCACTACCCCTAGAATAAGGTTTGGGGTTGTTTAATTATTCTCTTGTTGTTAGATTTGGTGATATCCATACAACACCACATGTCCACCCTTAATTATAAAACAACTAAAACGCGTACTTGTATCATAATAATAGAACACGTAACCCTGTATATCCATAGGTAATATCAAGATAAAAAGTGGTTGATCGTTTTTTATGATCCTTGAAGGATTATGGGTTATTTTGGTTCTATGAGTACTTCACCCCTTCTTGGGTAAGTGTTGTCATCAGTATGGAAAGAAGAGATAAATCTCTAATGAACCACCTATAATACCCTTCCTGGTATAGAAAACATCTAATATCAAAGACATTATTAGTACCCTTCCCTCAAATCATTTGTGTTAATATTTTCATATTCAACTAAAACCCTATGTTCTAGGGTCACATGTTCAAGATGCATAGGTTCTCAGATGTTGAAAATGGTCATCAACAATTTAGCATAATGATGGTGATCTAATATCACGCCCAAAACAACTCTTAAATGTTTCTCGTGTTCCTCTTCTGATCTAAAATATACCAAATTTAAATCCAAAAACAGCATAAAAATGGTGTCAAGGAATTAATGAAATCCAATTTCATAAAATCGATTAAAATAGTGGAAGAATTTTTCAATAAAGATGGCTTTAACAAACACTAGAAATTGTCATTCCTACATTGTATGGTTGTCTTATGAGTGACTGCTTCTCTCACCTTTTTATGGTTATACCCTAAACAGATGTCCCTCATTGAGAACCACCTTTATCCATTGATCTATTCGAAGAGAACCTAACTATGTGGAAATGGGTGTTTTTATATTTTGACCAGATTCAACTTTTGGTTGTCAATACACAAAGGGATAGATCAATTAGTTTTTTCAGAAAAGATAAATAGAGAATCCTAAATATATACTTTTATGTGAGTAAACCCTTTTTATTCCAAATCATCCAGTTGAATATTAAACTCCCTCAACTCAGGGGGGGCATATGAAATGAGGGAATATATATTATTTTTGTTCTCGATTCAAAATAGATGGTAAACTCTACATCATGTTCTAGAGGAAAATGTGAAAAAAATACTCATGGAATAACAAGGGGAACTCATCCACCCTAGAAGGTATCCCATTATATGAGAACTTCCCATCATCCTCCAGTGAGAGGGATGAAACCTGAGAATAATTATGACATATCTCTTGAATTTGAGGTCCAACACGTCCAGAACATAGTTCCCATTCTCCCTAAAAAAATTAGTGCTCCAATCAAGCATCATAAAATTCACTCAATGTTGATAAAATTTGATATTGGAATTGAAATAAATCTACCAATCCATCCCTAGGATCACAACAATGTGTTTTATTTCTAAGATAAGGAAATACCATTTCAGATCAACCTCCGACAATGAGATAGAAAATGATGGACATTAAAAACCTACTCTTTTCTTATACTGATATGTGTATCCAACTTCATGAAATACAAAATTTTCTCAATATAGAGTTCAAAAATATTTAAAACTAAAATAGGAAAAAATGAATTAGAAGTGCCTATATCAAATAATGAAATTACTAAGGTTTATTTAATATTAACAATATATAAAATTTTCACTTGTCCAGCATATGATTCCACTTTTTCATGATCCATAGAATTAATGTTATTCATATCTTTCTATACTAGTGTTAATCTAATAACATGAGGCTATTACATAAGATAACTCTATACAATAAAATATATAGTTCTTCCAACACGTCCACTAGAACAAAATACCTTATCTCTAGTTTCATAAGGTGGATTTTTTTCCTTAGGAACTATAGGTACTTCACTACACTGAGATAAGAAGTCACTTGGTCAAACCAATTTGAAATGTCCCACGATTCCATGACAGTGTCTTGACCTATTTGGAATTGAACCTAAGGACCACATGTACTCATATTTCCCATACTAATAAGCTGAGATAACTCAATCACCTTTAATATTTAGAAGAATCTGTTGGGATAGATATCAGAACTACCACAATTTTTTTCCCTTGCCCTTCATGCTTATTATTCATCTTTTTTGATCCAAACCCACTCTGGATCTATAGTAGAAGCATCAACGATAATTATTACATACCAAAATGGTTTATCTACACCACCAGATCTCAATAAACAACCTTATAATCCATATAGATGGTGCTTCTTTGTTGATTGTGTTTTTTTGACAAGGTTTGAGGTAATTGAAAAAGGTTGGATATCAAAGAAGGCATGAAGAGTTAACATGAATTTTGGATCTCGTGTAAGAGTTACCTCATTAGATCTCATAAAATCATGAACTCTTTGATCTCACAAAAGTGTTAATGTCAAACTAAACTCATTGAGAATGAATGATAAATTGATCTCATATAGTGAAAATGATGAACTGAGATTACAGAGAATGGATGCTAAAATGAGCTCACAGAACATGAATGTTGAACTAATATCACATAGTTCACATGATTGTATTTGTATCTTGTGATGGGATCTCATGATAGGATCTCACAAAGTGCTCATTATTGTATTTAGATCTCACGATGGGATCTCGAGAAACACCCGTGATTATCTTTGGAGCTCATGATGAGTCTTGAAATAATTGTAAATATAAATAATTCTCAGATCTTATGAAAAGTGTAGACTGGTCTCATTCTTGGATCTTAAACTAGGAGATTTGTAGAGCCTTTGATGATGGTGAAAAAGATGGTAGTATATGATTTGTGGTGTTATGGTGGTTGATTTGTTCCTATAAATTCCCTTAACCCATATTGAATCATTGATGAATTTTTTTCATCATTTTTATATCTAATGTATTGCCTAAAGAGGTTCATATATCGATCTTGTAAAGGAGGTGCATGGATAGAACTCAAGGATAAATATAAATGGCATAAGTGTTTCCCATGATTTGAACAGTTTATTGTGCCAAGCGTGTAAAAGATTTATGCTAGGGATTCTTGCAAGGATCTTGTGCAAGGCACAATCAAGGTTTATACCTGGGGTTTATGCTAGGAACTTTTACAAAGAGAAATTTGGGTTTATTCTAGGATCTCATGCAAAACATGAACATGGTACATTCTAGGATCTCATGTAAGGTAACACACTCAGATATCACACAAGGAGTCATGTTCTAGGGTCTCATGTAGTATTATCACACTAGAATCATGTGTAAAGAGATACATGCCTATATCACACTATGAGCAGTATCATTTTCATATCTGAGTTCGGAATGAGAAGTGGAAGATTGAGGATCTACAACATTAGATAATACTTTAATATAGATCTTATTCACCATAAAATTAAAGTAGTTAAAGGAGGACTTGGCATCTTTTGAAGATCATTATAGTGAAGGGCTAATATCTATTTCTATAATAAAGATAATTCTATTTCATTTGTCTAGAAATTTTAAATGTTGCATCCAGGTGTTTTATTAGAAGTGAAGGAGTACCCTAAAAAGAACATCATTACATATTATGATGCATTCATTATAGATAATGAAGGGAACTACATGTCCATAAACTGTTTGTGGATCCTTTTTATATAAGTGAGGAAAATAAGAATGAGTAGGTGATTCTTTCCCCTAATAGTGAGCCATTAATATAGAGTTAGAGAGTGTCCCTTAGAAAATCAGTGTGTTGGCCCTAATTATTATAAAGGCAGTGAGACTGAGCATAGAAGTGATATAGCCTGAACCTTTATTTGGAAGTGATCCATATTAAATGTGGTACATTCACACATTTTCATTGTAAGATCCTTGGACACAGCCCAAGTATGTTGAACCATGTAAAATCATGATGTATCGTGTATGATTTTCTTTATATCCGCACATTTCTACAGAAAAGAGAGATAATAGTGTTTGTTTTAATAATGAAGCTATATCAAAAGAGGTTTTTATTTTAATATTTCATACACTAATTCATCCTCCCATGATATTTTACCTACTTGGGATAACAAATGGTATCATATCCAAAAGTTAATTTTAGTTTCGTCATATAAGGGGTTTAAAAATATGTTGTTAATGACAAAGGGATTCTGATATTCTAGGGGAATAATTTTCAATTATGTAAAAATTATACTCATAACTACTTTGGATCCTTAGGAAATGATTTGTTCATAGAATCAATGCATAGAATTTCAGCCAGTATTGATAGTACAAATTTATTAGAGGATGAATGAAGGGAATTGGATGTTGAAACCAAAGGAAGAAATTATTTTGGTGGATCCCTATCAAAATAAAATATATACAACGGTGATATCATGTAATTAGTTATGTGCTATGTGGGAAACAATGATATATATTTATTTGTGTGACTCAAAATTTAGAGAAGCAGGGCTACAAGTTCTACAGAACAAGTGTGATGGTCTAAGAATGAAATAAAATTATTCTATAGATTCATTATTTGACAAGGTGAATGTTACAATGGAATACATGTGTGGTCTCATATAAATTATTTAATATGTAATATTTTTCAATAGAATCATGTGATTAATTCAACCTCAGTTCAATATAAAATTTTCTATTCAAGAAGATAATAATCCAAAAGATTTGACATTGGATATCATGCATAGAAATCTTGTTGCAAAATAGATGATAAATGATGATAACGTGTCTATGAAAAAATTGAATCCCAAATAAGTGTCATTCACAGCCATAAAGAAGCTCACCATTGATAATGGTCAGGAAGAAGAAGATATAGATGAGGTTATGTCATTCCATTCCTCTCAAATTGTCAAAAATGAAATAGAATGTTAAAAAGGAAACTCACGCATTCATTATTTCAATATTTAAAGGTTACACATCCTGAAGAAAGGTGCTCTATGAATTTTATAGAAGACAATGAGGATGTGATTGAAATTTTCCTGAAGAAGTGTTCAGTGAACGTAAAAGATAAGAAAAATTTCAAGAAAAATTTCTTCAAAAATAAGAATACTCTTTCATAAGAAACTGACAGTTCTGAAGAATATGGGGTTGAAGATATATCAAAATGAAAATATTGTGGAGACAATTCTATAGTGATAGTTTTCAGAAACTCATATAAAGGATGAGAATAAAACAATGGTAAAGAAGTGTTTGAAGGAATAGTTGATATAAAGTCTTAATAAGAATCCAATCATCAGTTAATATTTTTTTATAGAGACACAAAATAAATCCAACAATGTGGATCATGATTCCAAACATATTATGTATATCTAGGATGAGGATAAGGCATATCTAAATTAAGAAATTGATAAACTAAAGTCCTCAGTGAAAGAGAGCTCAAAAAAATCTTTTTAGTACATGCTCAAATTTTAAGAACAAAAAAGAGAAATCAATAGTTTTACGAACACTGGATAAGATCAAATAATACTTATCAAGGAACATGAATAAGATTTCATCGGCCTGTGATGATTTTTCAAGGATTAGGAAAAAATCATAACTCTCGGTAATAAATTGGGAAAGTAGATCATTCAGGAAACAGAACAGATACAAGTGGAGTATAAGGGTCGAGCAGAGAATAAGTAATAGTCAAATCCAAGTGACAAGGATGGTATGTGGTTTGATCAATAATAGAAATTAGTCATGGTTAAAGTCATACCAAAATCACTTGATCTGATATTGGAGGTTGATTTGGGTACGAATTAAAACTATAAGATTCAGAAAAGCGAGGGGAGAACTAGTAGTACAGTATTCACACACAAGAATGAAAATTTCATTAGATGTTATTGTTGTTGACAAATGGGACACTCAAAAAATGTTTGTTCCATAACCCAAAGGTACTAAAGGGAATAAGACCAATATAGGAATTAACAAGAATATCAATAATCTAGGACATCATTTGATGGTCACTATTTTAGGTGGGTAAGATTCAACTATAGGTAAGATATTTCACATAAATAATGAAGAGAAATGTGATGACGTAGATAAAAAGTTGTGATAAGCATAAGTTTAGTGTATTATAAAATGATATGAGTATAAAAACTAAATTTTAAGATCCGTTTCATGAATATGGTCCATTATTCCTTAAGGGTATGATGTCAACATCATGGTTAAAAAAGAAAATATATGAGAAGGAAATGTTTGTAGAGATTTCCCTTAAAGAATAAGATTATTCTGGTGTATGGATCACTGATAGAGGAAGAACATCCCATATGAAATGTAATAAGGATCTTTTCACAACTATAAAATATGATGAGGAATTCATTGTCAACTTTAGAAATGATGGAGTCCAAAAGATTATTGGTCATGTAAAATCCAAATTTTGGGGCAATGAAATGATACATGATGATGTATTAGTTGTTGAAGTCATAAGTCACAACATTCCGAATTTCAATCAAATATGTGACTTAGGTAATTCTATAATATTTACTAAAAAGATTTGTATCATCAAAGGAAGATATTGTGTAGATATTCTGTAGAGAAAAATAACAGAGGTGAATCTTTACTTTGTAATTGGAGAAGAACATTGGTGATTTTTTATCTAGATAGGGATAAAATAGGTTATGGAATAAATGACTCGGAATATATTACAATCATCCCTAGAAGATCTGGTAAAATTTGATGAAGCTAAATATATACCTAAGCTATTTTGTGATTGTACTAATATTTTTGATGCTTTTCATCAGGGGAAGACAATCAAGAAGACGTACACGGAAAAGAAGAAAATGTCAACCAAATTTCGTCAATTGGTACCGGAATATGTATGTGAACAAATATAACCAATTTCTATTAATAGGAAGAGGTATTAAATGGTTTTATTTGATGATTTAGTAGGATGTAATGGGTATTTTTCATTTCCCTCTAGCCCGATGTGTTCAGTTCCATAATAAATTGTCAGAGAGAATCTAAAATGTTTCTTATATAGAATATTTTAAAGTTTCATATAGATAATGGTACAGAATTAACAAATAGTCATGGGGAATATTATCTCAATAAAAATGGTACATGCCATTGAATTCCAAAATTAATAACACTTCAACAAAATGGAGTGGTTTAGAGAAGTAATCAGATCATCAACAACATGACCAAAAAAATTATTGAAAAGGGCATACTAGAGAAATTATAGAATGAAGCAATGTTGGCATCGATCTACATATCATACATGGATCTATTGTGTCTAAATGAAGAATATACTCTATATGAGATGTGGTTTGGAAATATTTATTTTTTAACATAATTTCTAATCATTAAAGTAAATTTTTCATTCTCAATAAATAGAATCACATGAAATTTGAATCAGGTGGAGATGAGGGGATATTTCTCGGATATTCAGGAAAAAAAATCATATAAATGTTTCAATAAGAGGATTTAAAAGTTTGTTGAAATCCCTGATGTCACTATAGTATAAAATGAACAAAATATTCAATAAAATAGTTGATCATTTTTAAGAGGATAATGATGATGAAGAAAGCACCTCAGAGGAAGTTGTAGTGGAAATTATAATTCTGAAACATACACTAATGTTGAGAAGGGAGAAGTCAATCATGTATATTTATGAAAACTAAAGTGTTGGGCTAAAATTGTTAGAAATAAAATCATTATTGATCATTAATTTCTAGTTCTAACATGAAGAATGAATTCCTTACCATATAAATATTTCCTATCTTAGGTAGAGCCTAAATATGTTGATGAAGCAGCTAGAGATGAGAACTGGGTTTAGGCCATGAATGAAGAGATTAACCAAATATAGAATAATTATACATTGTATATTATCTCATGTCTAATAAATAATAATTTTAGTGAGTCCAAATGTGTATTTTACAAAAGACGAATGAAAATGGCACAATGATCCAAAAAAAAAGAATGATCAGTGGGAAAAGTGTACTCCTAGATAGAGGGTATTGATGTGGATGAAACAATTTCACTTATTGTGAGGCTTGAGACAATAAGATTACTCTTGGCCATAGTAGTGAAAATAAAATTTAAAATTTTCCATATGGATTTCAATTCATGAAGAGGACTATAGAGTTTGTAAAATGAGGAAGGTATTATATGGTATGAAACAATTATTGAGAATGTGGTATTTAATACTTGATCTGTTTTTGAAGAAACTCAGTTTTTAGCGTTGTAGTGTTGATTAAAATTTATAGGTAAAAGATTATAGTAATAAAAGGATGACGGTGATGGTATATGTAGATGACATAATATTTGGGGGTTTATTTGATGCATAGTGAAGAAAATTCATGGAATTCATGAAATGTGAATTCAAAATTTCAATGATTGAGGAATTGATGTTTTTAATTTATTTTCAGGTGACACAAGGAAATAATGGAACATTTATTTCTAAATATAAATATTCCATTTAATTTTTTTTAATATTTGGAATGGATAATTCCAAGGAGATGATAACTCTAGTTTCTTCTCGGATGGGACTATCATGGGATGATGTAGGCAATGTAGTTAATGTCCTAGAATAAAGGAAAATCATTGGAAATATATTATATATGAGAGTGACAAGACCTAATATTGTTTCTTCCACATCCCAAGAAGAATGATATCAATGAAATACCAAATAAACCCACATAATTGAAGTAAAATAATAGTAAATTGGTTTATCAAGGGGACTGTGGATTTTAGTTTTTTCTAAAACAAAAATATGTCAACATGATTTATTAGTCCATACAGATATTGATTGGACCGATTCAGTAGATGATAGAAAATATACATCACGTGGGGCATTCTATCTTATCTTCTTGTGTATTTTATGGATAAGTAAGAACAATGATTTTATTTCATTACACACTATAGAATCTAAATATGTTTCAGCTACTCAAACATTTACACAATTATTGTGGATAAATTAGTATATTGATGATATGGGACTTGAAGTGAAGTCTCTGATCATAATCCATTGTGATAATTAAACTTCTATAATTATTTGAAAAAATAAAATCTATCACTCAAGGATAGATTACATTGAAATCAAGTATCATTTTATCAGGGATAATTTAGATCGAGGTATTGTGATGTTGTAGATTGTTCCAACAGAAATACTAGTTGAATATATTATAAAAGAAGGACTTATATAAATAAGCGTTTGAATAGAATTTATTTTCTCTTGGTGATCAGCCAACTCCCCGCACTTGAAAATGGTTGTTATGGTTCCCTCTCTTTCTAAGGTTTGATGTATTTTTCCATGATATGATGATTTGTGATCTCTATCCTATTGTAACCTATAATGAAGTAAACTTTGGTTTCATTGGAAAAGGGGGATGAATTTTGTCTTTAAAAAGGCGAAAAAAATTTAATCAAGATTTTGGGAAATGTGTTATAGGGGGAGAATAAATGTAAGGGCATATTGAAATCCAATGATGATAAAGAATATTGATCAAAGGTTATATGTAATGAAAAAGGAGGTTCATGATGAAATTAGTTGAGTGGTTTTGGAATAAATTATTAAATTGATGAACATTTAATGATACTATTTTTTCTCACACTGAGCATGTATCATGTGGGGTATAGTGTGTGTTTAGTAAATCTCTGATCACTATATGAATTTTAAAAAGATAATTTTGTGTATAATATGAAATAAGATTTAATTTGGGATCAAAATGTGAATACTTTTCAACAAACCCAAAGGGTTAGATTGTATGGAAAAAATAACTAATGATTGCGATTTTTTGTTTATTATTTTTAATGTCATGGACTAATGTTTTTTAAGAAGGATAATTGTCAAAGAAGTCATGAAAAGTTATATTGAATGTTTTATCTCATGAATGATTGAAATATTTGATCACATTCAAGAAATAACTATTTCATATCGTGGGAGAATGAATGTTCAACTGAGCTTGTGAAGTGTGAATTTTCAACTAAGTTCACGGAGCCTGAATGTTGAACTGAGCTCATGAAGAATGAATTCTAGACTGATCTCATAGAGTAAAAATGTTGAATTGGTCGTATGCAACACACATGATTGTTTTTGAATATTGTTATGAGATCTCTCATAGGGCTCATTATTTCCTTCACATATCATGATGGGAACTCACAGAGTGTTCATGATTTTATTTGGATTTTTAATGGATATTTTAAACATCATAAATATAAATCACAACCAAATCTTGCGCAAATCACTAACATGAATCACACCAAATATCACACTAGGAGGTTTGTGGGGAGCATGATGATGGTAAAACAAGTGGTTGTATGTGATTTGTATATTTAAGGTAGTGGATTTATTCCTATAAATACCCCATAACTCATTCTTAAAAACTGATAAATTTTATTCTTATTGTTATAACTGAAGAAATATATGAGGTTGTTCATGAATATATCTCTTAAAGGAGGTCTACTGAGGGGAATCATGAAGAAATATACATTTTATAAGTATTGTAGATGATCGAAAAACTATTGTGAAAATCTTTAAAAGGTTTATCCCTAGGGGTTTGTGCCAAAATATTTTCATAATGACTAAACAAAGTTCATGCCAGGGGTTCACACCAAGATCTCACGCAAAGCGTGAACAGATATTGTGGCATGGGTTCATTCCAAGAGCTCACACGAAGTGTGAAAATTGTATACACCAGAATCTCACGCAAGGGTATAAACCAACATCTCATGAAAGGAGTTACACACCTGGGCCTCACGTAGGGGTGTCACACTAGAATCATGCACATGGATAAATGCACCGATATTATCCTGTGAGTAGTATCATTTACATATGTAAATTCGGAAGGAGAAGAGGAAAAAATAGGATCTTCTCTATGAAAAAATACATGCAAAAGGATCATAATCACCACTACGTTAATGTTAGTAAAGGAAATATATGGAATATATTGAATACCTTTCAAAAGTAGAGGAAATTGATGATTCTATAGTAATGAGAAGTCAGTTCCTATTTTCTGGAACTGACTTATGTTGTATCTCTACATTTTTATAGAAGTGAAGGAGAATCCTAGAAAGAACATAAATAGAGAATCTAAATAAAGTTTATGATTCATTAATTATTGATAATTAAGGTACATATATGTCCATAAATTATGTGTGGATTCTTTCTAGAGTAGTGAGAAAAGGTTGAGAAAGAGGGTGATCCTTTATTCTCGTAGTAATCCATTGAAAGAGAGTTAGGGAGTGACCCTTTGGAAGGAATTAATCTGACCATAATCAATTTAGAGGTAGTGAGCTTGGGAAGATAATTGATCTGGCCCTAATATTGATTTGGAATAGATTGATAATAAATTGGTATATTAGTAAATTCCCTTTGTATGCTCCTTGTACGTAGCCCAATTATGTTGAACCAAGTAAAATCATTTTGTCCCATGCATTATTTAATTTCTATTCATACATTTCTATATAAATGGGAGAGAAAAGTGTTTTTTTATGATAAAAATGATATTAATGGGATGTTTTTTTAATCTTTCATACGCTGATTCACCCCAGGCCTATTTAACCTATTTGGGATGACACACCTCAACATACATCTTAATATTAAACTAAAATTTCTAAAATTGATAATCTGGTCGCAACCATGTTTCAATCCAATGATATTTAAATTTTTCATTGGAAACTACCTCTGGAGAAAAGTGGGCTTGCTCCACAATGCAACTAACATAATCAAACACTAAAATCTTCCACTGATGGTGGTATGAGAACTCACATGTTTTCACAAAAACTAGTGTATCACGGTTGTGTTGTTTAGTAATGAAGTCCTTAAAGTCCTTCATCCCAATATGCTCATTCATCCTATCTTGGACCACTGATACCCACCACTTTTAGCTGTGAACTTCCAACAAAAACACTTCACACTTAACCTTGATGGAATCAGTACTCTCAATGAACCCAAAGATCCTCTCAATATTTTCCACCCGGTATTCTACTTCTTGGGGATCTATGCATCCCTATAAATAAGGGTTATTATTCATAAGAAACTTCTAATCCCAATCCTTTTAGAGTCATTTCAACTTCCTTTTACAATGTAATACCAGAGCCCACTCCCTGATTCATGGCCTAGATAGACCAAACCACTACCTCAACTTATCTTTGATCAACTAGTGATAGATAAACCTCTTTAAACTCATCTTATGGAACTTGAAGAGGTCTTTAGTGAGTCATGATACTACACAAATTGAGTCAACAAAATAGAGTAACCATTAACAGAAAAACCCATGTTGAACTAGTAAACATACTAAAACATCCACATGGATCACTATAAATCCAATAAATCTTATGAAAAAACTAAATCCACTCTATCATACCTTTGTTTCCATGCCTAGTCTACAATTTATGTATTAAACCTAAATGATGAGTCAAACCAAATTTTTGACATCTTATGGTAGCTAATGTCCACTCAATATGTATGTTAGAAAGACACCCCAATCCAAACTAGAACCTCATGCCCCGGTATTACATGATCATATTTTTCTGAATATTACCAAAAATAAATAATCAGGAAGGTAAAATCAATTCTTTGGTACAACTTTATCACGAACCATTATGTTCTTCCATATAATGTGACACTTGAATCCGCATGTGGAATGGCCCGAAGGGTGTTCTCGATCGCCACAGGTAGGAAACTAGTTCATGTGAATCAAAGAACTCTTTTGGGAGGGATTCCACCCATTATAATAACAATCAACATCATATACAAAAGAATCCCATATATACCTCAAAATCACAACCAACATCAGTTACAAAGATATAAAAAAGAGAAAAGTTCAAGATCCAAGATAAATTTACATTTTATCCAAATCCAGAAATGATCAAACAAAGAGGGATATAAAAAAAGATCATGAGCCTTCAGGTGTCATGATAGTTGACATCCACCACAACTACACCATCAACAACTTCTAAAAGAATATTCCACTAACCGGAGAACTGATTGCCACTCCCATTGAATGATAGACTTTTTGAGAATCCTAAAACATAAGATCTACATATATCAATTGGGTATATAGAGGGTGTGATCTCAATTTCCTAGTAGGATCCCACTAAGTGTTCTATGCATAGTCCATATAAGACACATAAAAATTATAGTATTAAAAAACATGAATAATATAGTTTTAAAACCTTATTAGGATTTAAAAGAAAAGTATAAAATTGAAATAATAAATTAATGTTGGTAAACACTACATAGGAACCATGGTAAATACCTAATAAAATAAGTTAAATAGGGTTTTAGGACCCTCTTACCCTAATCAATAAGTCATAATAATAACTCCCCTAGTACATGAACCACTATATAGGTTGCTTCCAAAGTTATAGTGGTACCCCCAAAATCATCATCATTGTAAAATTTAATTAATTTTGTGGTAAATACTATGAGAAATATTAGGTCAAATCCCTTATGTATCTCCATTCATACAAGTACTTATCCCACATTCTTAGATACCAAGGGTTCCCAATTGATTTGATCCAATTTCAAACCACATAAATTAATTTTTAATAAAAAACTTTGTCATCATAAGCCCTTTTTAACCACTTTTATATTGGTAAAACATTTCCAAAAAACTTACAAACAATAACACCTTTTAGATTAACTATTTTTTTTAAAAAAATTAAGAAAATAATTAGAGATCATGGAAATAAAATTTAACCCATCAAATAATAGTAAAACAATAAAAATGTACCATTTTCTTTGAAAATACCATAATATTATTAATAACTACAAGTGAAGACAGGAAGATATCCTATAGAAGAAATAACATATCACAAAATTCAAGATACAAGTAAAATAATTCAGATTGAATGCACTCTAGGTCACCATAATATCTTTAATGGTGGAACCCCAAAAAAGGTAAAAAGAGACCAAGGATTAAAGAGGGGATGAAGTTACATAGATTTTACTTGAATATCCAATCACAAATACACCCATGATTGAAGCTAAGTAGGGATTATAAGTTAGGTGATGGATTCCTAGAGATGTGTGGGTTTAATGGGGGACAAAATGGAGGTAAAATAGTTAAAATATAGAGGGGGCATAAATTATAAATTGACAATTATTATTGATCATGGTGGGTTATACAGTTTGGAAAGACGGTTTTCCAGATCAATTGTAACAGTGTGGGTTCCTTAATCCAATGGCGGTTGGAGGCCACATACCTTTCCAGTTTAGGGGGCGCAGTATTATTCCAAGTTATGCGTGCTTGGCAGTTCCACTATCAATGTTGCATGATATTTTTGGGGACCGGTGCATAGTTTCTACTATCTACCTGCCACACTCTATCCCTAAAAAAACTCCCTATTTATTGAAAAACATTTGTAAAAGAAACATAACAAAAGTGAGATAAAAAATAATTGAATAATACATTAAAAATATATATTGGGTGTGACAATGTGTGTTCTAGATGGAGATCAAATTCATTGTGTAATGTTTTCATCTCATGAGATACCATTTGTGGTATATGGGTTGTCAGCCTAAGCACACTATCTTATTTTTTCTTGGTAGTGAGGCTTGACTCATTCTTATGATGTGATGATTTATAATATTGTCAAATATTTTTGATTCTCTGAATTTATGATAAAATTCCCTTATTCCATTTTTTGTTCTTATGTAAAGTATATTTATGATATCATGATTTCTTGTAAACATATAATTATTATATCGTCATCATACACTACATTGGTTATTCCCATACTGGGATTTCAAGGATTACCTTTTTCATTTTTTTCATTTGTTATTATATAATATTTTATAATGACATAGGGAAAAATATGATTTTCCACATTCTTATTAATAATATATTTCTCTCATTCTTGTGTTTTCTCATATTCTTATTATCTAACCATTGATGACATGATAGTAAGTTTTCATTTACTGAGCATTTGATCTCATCCTTTTATTACATTTCTATTTCCCATGTTATGAATATGAGTATAACATATGATAAGTATTTAATATGGTCTAGTAGGACTTTATTATAATGAAATGTACACATGTATCATAAACTTATTTGTTTATGAAGATGATCCTCAAATTAATTAAACTTTTAATTATTGGGATTATGATATTATTATTTGATTTATTGATTATGTGATGAGAATTATGTGAAGTATATGGATTTTTATCTTGGTTTATCTTACATTTTATATTATATGATATTTAAGGTTAGTGTTTTTAGATCTGAACCCAGGTGTGCTTGTATAGGGTACCTCAGGTGAAACTTCTTTATATTGGTGAGAAAGCTAAACGTGTTTTATTTTTTGACATATAGAGAAAAATTAGTGGAGTGAAGATAGTAACCCTTGGGAGGTTGTGAGTCTTCCTTAATCCTTGAAATATATTAGTATCTAATATAATTATTTATATTATTTCATTACCAATACATATCAAACTCCTTTATGATATTTAAGTTATTTTCAGTTTATATGGTGACTAAATGTGACTCTTTATGTTTCTATTTATCCCCATACCCTAACCTCTTTTATGATATTACATGAAATTTATGATTAATTTTTACTATAATAATCTTTTATCTATTAACATTGAACGTTTTTATCCTAAACATACTCCAAATGAAATCTTAAACACTATATTCTCTCTATAATATCATTCTAAGATGCAAAAAATTCTTTCTGTTTAGAAAATAACTCTAATCTACTTTAGTGGGAATACATAACCGAAAAACTATTATATCTATATCTTATATAGTATTCTATGTGTTTGGAGAAATCAATTGAAATGTAGATTTTTCTTTAAAATATGACAGTGATGGTGATAAAATATTAATTTTTCATATTTAAATAAATATTTTTATAAACACTTTTATCCATGATTTTAATTTCTTATATCCTTATAAAGCATGTTATAGAATATTAAACCATTTTTAACATCTTATATTATTCCTAAAAAAATACATTCTCTTATTATATATGATAAATGTGATAACTACACCCATCACTTATGATATGTTCCTCTATATTCAAATCTTTGATATAACAAATATTTTCTACACCACATGAATGTTTACTACATTATATATCACTTATTCTCTTGATTTTTAACTCTTGTACATTCAAAATATTTTTGAAGTGTATAGTTTAAGAATTGTTTTTTATAACACTAATAACTAACATGGGTATTCCATGGACTTTCAAAAACCCATCTAAGTGTATTGAATAAATATATCTTGTGAAATCCTTAATTGTTATTCCTGATACCTTCATGAAATATTAAAGAACAAGGATATCTACAAGAAAAAATATTTTTTGACTTTCCAATTATCTTTTTTTCTTTCAGATTGAAATTTTACCCACTTTTGATGTTAGAACAACACTAGAACCAACACATATCATGTCCAGTTCATCTATTACAATAAATTTAAGAATATTGAGAAAACATTTCCTAAACTAATTTACATTATTTGATCATTTAAATTAATGTTGAATAAATGACTTGCATACACAATGTTGTATGTAGAGGTTGTTGGAAGTTTTGTTTATTGTATTTTTTCAATGATCAAGTCAATTATAGGAGATTGTGTTAATAATGAGATATCAAGTGAGGAATTGAGTATCCAAAAATGAAATAGAAGTTATTACATGAATGATAAATTGAAAATTTGAATATTGACTTTCACTGTTATAGATGGATTGATATATTCTATTGACCAACACATCAGATGATTGTATGTGTTATTAATAAGGCCAATGGAAAGTACAGAAGGTGGAGAATCCTTTTTCTACAACACTTTATAAGAAGTGGACATTTTTTAATGATATTTTTGGGAATAATTATGTTGTATTCTATTACTTCAGTTGACTATTGAGTTTAATATCATGTTAATTAAAATTGATAAGTATCAGAGAGAAAATGGCTACATTATCAACTTTAGATGTTGAGTAGTTGTGGGAATATGAATTATAGTCGACCATAAAACCTATATAGGATATCGTAGAATGATATAATTAATATAATTTAATATATTTTTAAGGTTTAAAGTAGATATGAAGTTGTAGAATCCATCCTTCATTACATTGTATTTTGGCTTTTGAAATAAGATTTAAGTACTTGTGGATGGATGATGACTTGAATAAATGGGGATAAATATTTATATCATTGGAATCTACTTCAATTTAGTATATTATTTCATGGAAATGATCTTAATTGAACATATATATTATGATATAAGTCTCCATGATGGGCTTAAAGTTGTGTGGAATAATTTTAATAATTCCAAAAATTATTCAGATAAGTTACAATGTGATTTGAGATGATTGAGAAGGTCTAAAACTGATTTGAATCCACTCATATTTGATTTAGAGAAGATCAATAATTAAAATACTTGATCAAAATGTTTTAAAAATTAGCTAAGTTAATTATACCTTATATGTAGTCCATAAGAGAATTCATTCACAAAGGATTGAATTATCAATTAGGTTTATTTTATGGTTCCATTATATAAGTAAATTCAGTTATGCATGTAATGGTTGTCTGGTGGTAAATCCTCCTCATAATACTACATCAGACCCAGGGTTTAAGTATTGGTGGGCATGAATTTCCATAGGTAGGCAGTGATGCGGATATGTGGTGATACATGCATGATACATGCATGATGTATTCTTGATGATGCATACAGTATGATGCAGGCATGATGCTACCCTGGGCCTTTCGGCCAATTTGTGGGCCTTTGGTCCATGTAATGGGATTCTTTTCCACAGTGCCTTAGGCCCATTTATGTAATAAATAATTATTTATGGGTCAGATATCCCTTGGGGGGCTACCACCTACTTTTCTTACTTATGTGTGTGGGGTTAATGTAATTATACCCCCATGTTAAAGAATGACACTTATGAAGATGATTGTGGTAAAACCCTGAGATTTTGTGTTGTTTTTTTAAATATATTTAATCATTTCTCTATAGATTTGTAGTTCCCTTTCCCTAACTATTTATAATAACATTTAACACCGAGTTTAAATGAAACATGACATACTATTAAAATATAATTATTTAATATAATAGTTATCATCTAGATATTAGAATGACATTTTTGAATAAGATTAAGAAAAATATGAAAATAGGTGGTTTACACATTTATATAAAACAAACTAGTTGGTTATTAATTAATTATAAATGAAAATTAAAACTATTTAAAAATAAAGGAAATATTTATTTAAAAAAAATTGTACACGCAAAAACACATTTAACCTCAATGAATTATATAAATCACTTTTGATGAATTATTATAATGAAATATATATATTTTATAGTCAATCAAATCTTTAACATTGATCTTCTGTTTTTTATAGAAAATAGGTAATAATTAATCAAAATATATACCTAAAAACCATATTTTTATAAAAAGCAGTTTCATTTCCTTTTGTGCACTTATTTTGAAATTGATTTTTTCAACTTGTAGAAATTTTATTTCATAAAATAAGCTTCATTTGTAAATAATATTTTCAAAATTATTATAGGTAAATTTTTGAGATTTTTTTTAAAAAAATAAAATTTTCATTAAATGGTGAAAAATATTTTCATTAACACCACAATATTATAGAGTAACATCATTTTATTCGATAACATATTTTACTTGAAACATTGAACAAAAACCCCCCATAAAATATATTTCTTAAAATTTAACTAGTTTTATAGCTTACAAAACAGGTAACCCCCAGTCAAGGTGAACAATAATATAGTATATCAATTCATTAAATTGGAAGTTAAGAACAATAGTAATTAAATTATGAAAATTATGGTTATCTATTTATAAAAATTAAAATAAGAATGATTAAAAATAAAAATAAATTTATTCTGAAAACAAATTTTTTTCTAAATGACAGATTAGTCATAATTTGGGAACATAATTTAAAATTAAATCTTACCACATATAGAAAATTTATTTTAAAAAATCAAATTCATTTTTCAATTAATCATATTAGAATTAGCTTAGAGATAATTTTTTGGTTCATTTTAAAAAAATTTATTTTTATATGAATAGGAAAAAATGCTAAATTTTAATTGAAACTTCCTTTTCATTAAATTTATTTTTAAATATAAATTGTATTTTAAATTATTTATAAATAAAAATTAGTTCAATTATATATAAATTAATCCAATTTATGTCATTAGAATCATTTTCATATTAAATTTTGATAAAAAAAACTGTGTAATCTTTTGAACATTTTCTCTTTGAAAACCCACTTTCCCGTCATATATGTGGGACTAAGAATAAATCTAATTATGACACTTATGTGAATTTAATTTGATATAATTGATTCCATATTTTAAATAACAATAATTAATATTTTGTGATATTGTAAACTTAATTTATTTCATAATAACTATAAAAATAATAAAAAAATTAATTATCATGGTTAAGGTTAAAAGTGGTTCTTCTATATGTTACAATCACTTGTGTAAAATTTATTTTTTAAAACAGAAATTATTTTTTTTTAAATTTTATTTCATATTCATAATCATTATTTCCAAAAGTATCAAATAAGACTAATTTTGTTATAGGATTAATTATATAATTACCTGGGTTAACAAACTAATTACTATGGAGGAAAAAGTGGTAAAAAGGGAGTAAACATATAGGATAAGAAATTAAATTTTTAAAAAATCTTTTTTTTTTGTGTTTTAGAGGATTTTTTCTACCATATAATCCCTCCACATAATTTTTTATATGTTTCAGATCAATATGTGTGGATAATTATTCGATTTTGTTTCCTAAAACCAACTTATATGTAATTTATGATAACATGTATTCATTTATTGAATATTAATAAACTCCTTATCACATAATTATTTTTATTTTGTATAACATAACATGTGATAATATCCTAATATTATTTGTTTTTTTTTAATTTCATAACAGTTCCTAAATATGATGAGAACCTACATGTTCAATGAAAATATTCTTAAGTATATTTTCTATAGTGAGATAAAATAATTTAAAGAACACAAATGATTTAGTCTATCTAGGGTGGATACACATAGAAATTTCAAGAACTTATCATGGTGTACACCCTTGGTAATATCTTGTATAAGATATTATGAGAAGGAGACTCACCATTTGGAAATCCAAATTTATATGTATCATTGGATGTTCCTATCTACAGACATCTGTATTGATACCAAGACTTTATTATTGTTATTAATGAGTATTCAGAGTTACATACTCTGGTGTATTGATTAAAACCATGATGAAATATGTTCACAATGAGGTAATAAATGTTTAGTGCATCATGAATAATATTTCACTAATTAATAATCCAGGAAATGATTTTTCCCTTTTATACTATAAATTAACTTAACATTGTAGGCCCTTTGATATAAATGATAAAGCCTAAATAAGTACATGGCTATGGTGTTCTATAAGAATGATTTATTTCAATAAATTCAATGAAAGGGACATCAATCATATAGGTTAATGGTACTAGCATGAAACATTCTGGATTAAAGATATCATGATAAACGTATTATATTTATAGTAAGCGTCTGTATGAGAAATTATGTTATTGTGGCATTATCGAATTTCTCTATGGGTTCCTTTGGGTGTTTCTTTATGAAATCCATGGAATTTATGCTACGTTACCTAATTCCAAAGAGAAATAGTAATAGAGGGTCACACAATAAGTGTATCTACAATATTAGTTAAATAATATATAATTATTTATTATTTTACAATTTAAATAGATATTATTATGTATGAGGTTTAATTATTGTTTGTCTTCATTTGATCATATACAATCCTTCACCAGTTATTTGATATAATATTATGTGAGCGGAATAATTGATAAATATTCATTTTATTTATAGTGAATGAAATATTTATTTATTTAAAGGAGAATAATGTAGTGATATTTATTTACTAAATAAATATTAATTATTCAAGGCCTGATAAATATTTTATAGGTATGGAAGACCATGTTTATAGGTCTAGTGAAAAATAAAAAATATTAATTATCTTTTGAATAAATAATATTTAACAATAATTTTAAAGTATATAACATGACTAAGTATATTATTACTATTATTATTATTACATATATGGGGTTCCATATGGATTAAATAAATATTAAAAGTCACTTGTGCAATTTTTTATTTCTATCCCAAACCATATATAAACTTAATTATATTATATTTTAGGAGAGAATTTTCATTTGTTTGGATGTATGAAATAAATCTATAGAATCCTATCGATGCCCTAGATAGCTACCTTCTCTTAAAATGATCTTAAGGACAAATGATGATCTTCCTCCACCTACCACTCTTGAGTCTATAGAGTACAAGAAGAGTCCATTGAATGCGATTCTGAAGGCAATGAATGGGGAAAGAATCATGCATTAGGATCTGACACGCTAGCATCCATAGATTCTTATGGAGATGTTTGAGGATTTTTGGAACACTTGTATATCACAACTAAAGGTCATTTTTCCTTGATTCCTACAACACAACGATGATACGACATATATATTCTGTCAAATATATCAATGAATAAATAATTCTCAAAATGTAATTCTTTAATATCAGAAATTAATTATTATTAATATGTGGTGGTAATGAGCTTTAGTTCCATCATTTATCCATTATCAATAATATTCGATTCAAATATTCTAATCACGACATTTATCATCATTTAAATCTTATATTGATCATTGAAAGTAAAAAAAATGTTTGTAAAGACCTATCACATGCATCCCCTAGTCCAAAAAACCATTAATTAGTTTCAGAGTGGTCACATAATTATTTATAATTATTTAAATATCATTTATTGATTTACGAATAACTGATTTTTTCAATTCTAGGTTAATCTTTATTTAATATAAATTGTGAGATCATATTATTTATCTCCATTTCTTGTAAAATTAATTATATAAATTAATTTTTTTAATGAAAAAAATTGAAGAACTCATCTAGAGGTTCCATAGAATCTGGACGAATAACACAAGATTTCATGTTGTGTAACTCGGAGGTATAATTCGTGTAATAGCTTTCAATCCACATAGAATTAATTTAGAATTAATTAAAGTCATTTACATTTAATACATGTGGTTTATTTAATTATACACCACATGTTTACTAGGATATCTTGGAGCACGATCATCTAGAGTACACACTATGTAACTGATCTACATGGCGTGTAATCCTTTAGTCAAATATCGGTTGTGTGGCATCTTACACGACCTACCTAACTGGTGACCATGTAACTCAAAGACCATAGGATGTGTATCCCATGCACATAAAGTGTAGACTAATATTTTCTAGGGAATGGTTACACACTATGTCCCTAGGTGTGTGTCTCAGATATATGGTGAGAATAGTATAGACCATGTAACTAGAATGTACACACTATGTAATTATACCAAATTGAAAATAATTAAAATTAATTTATTATACTGTGTAAACCTTATCAACGTGTTCTTTTATGCAGTCATAACATCAATAGGTCATTCTATGGGATGGGTTTTAATATATTTTAATGTTTAATTAATTTCTATGTAAGTTTCAAATCTTCGTAACATGTATAATTCATATTACAGATACTACAGTACTTTCATTAAATCAAAGCATGTGACAGAAAAAATCATGTAATATGTGTAATCCTTATGTTTATAGTACACGTCATAAAAGTACAAGATAAGTAATTTTTACCACATGTCTCAAGAGTATATAGTATATGAGTATAATATATGTTGGGTATTTAGGATGGTTACACACCATGTTATATCAAATATACATTTTTTTCACATAGTAAATTTTAAATAAAAATATTTAATTTGTTTAAAATTAGGATGGATGATAATCTCAAAGAAACTAGGATGAGAAATAATATAAAATAATACACTAAATTGATTCAAGTGTCGTTTATCAAAAAGATGAAATATTATAATTGCATATTAAATTTATTAAATGCATAATTCTATACATGTGGATGATCATGATCTTAGACCAAAACTTTCTATGTGATTGGTTTCTTTTAATTCATTGTTAAATTAAATTTTTGTCATGTGTGCCATCTCTCCTCTTAATATGTAAGGGTATGCGTTCCCATGGTTTATTTTATGTAAAATACTTTATCTCACATATGTGTTAGTCAAATCATATATAATGGATTTATCTACCATGTTAGTGGATGTGTTTCCAGTTTAGTGTCATGAAAAAACCAATCCAAGGGAGTTATATTGGTGGATAGCTTGAACGTTGCAACACAAAAAAAAGGTTCAAGGTGTTATTCCCTAGGTCGATGGTTAGTTTATTATACTCTAGATAAACAAACCATTTTTAAAATCTCATGATCATAACACTTCACAATATTAATCATGCCAAGTTTTTTGGTTATTTTTTATGGATTTTTTGTCATGATCACATGAATTAATGAATTAAAAAGCATGTAAGATAACACTAAAATAAGTTGGAATGTGCATAAACATTATCTAAAACTTGATTAATAAATTAAGTAAATCCATTTAATGTTAAAAATCATGTAATAAATATAATAAATTGAAATTTACATAATAAAAGATAAAATAACTCAAATATATATTATGTCGGTATATCCTTACACTACTTCATCTTAAATTGAATCAAAGGTCAAAGACCCTGACCAAACAAAGGTGGGATGGTTTAAATTGTCATGGAATTATAACATGATTTTTTGTGTTGACATAACTTAGTACACATCAAGGTTTTACTTCCAAATATAGATATAGTGTAACTGTATGGAAAAGGTTGAGGAAATACAATTTATGGATATTAGGATTGGGGAGTCCACTCAATATATCAAGGAACAATACGTTATTTTATTTGGGGTTTTGAATTCCTACCTAAAACCATTAAAATTTCTTGACCAACCAATGATGAAGTAATGAGAAGTGTAATATGGATCCTTTCCATTATAATTTCCATCAAATAGGATATTACAAAACCAATGGAGAGGGCCATTATATTTTGATAAAATAGTGGCAGATTAATACGTATAATATTTATTTATTTCTATAAATTTTATCAGATACATTTCTAAATATCATCTCATCTTATTTTTTGAAACAATAATAAAATTAAATCAAACTTATCACTTTTATCCATACTATATAAGGATAACCATTTCACCAGAACAAATTTCTATGAGTGGAAAAGGCAAATGCGTGTTATCCTTTTCCAAGAAATTAAATTTTATGTGATAGAAGAACTTTTTCTTAATTCACCTGGTAATGAGGATAGTGATAAAGAGTTTTATCTCAATAAGAAACATTTGAATGATATTACCGATGTTCATTATTTCATGTTAATATCAATGACCAATGATATTTTAAATTAACATGAGGACATGGATGCATGTAACATGATATCTCGCCTCTGGGATATAGACCACGATAAAGTGAGACGAGAGACATGTGATATATCCAGTTCTTTTTTAAGAACTAGTCTTGGAGAGTCTACACTAGTTGGGCCACATGTAATCAAGCTTATTGGCTAAATTGAGTGATTATAAATATTATGGATTAAAATTCAAATAACTTGTGAATAGATATCATACATTCATCACTGCCCATAAACTTCTATAGTTTTGTTATTAATTATAACATGAGAAGTAATGAATTTTTTTTTCATAACTTATTAATTTGATTCTCTGGGTGGATAAGGACATGGGGGTGACAAACCCACCATCCATATGGTGAATAAGAAAAAAAAGATCAAGGAAAAGATTTCCAAGACTCATAAAAACTATGAATCTCCCGAGAACCATCCTTTCTAGAAGAAGATGACCCAGAGATAGTGTAATAAAAATTATGCGGCTTGTGTTTCATGTAGAAAACAATTCCACTAGAATAAGAACTACTCTCAAAATAAAGGGGATGTAAAGTTGTGTTCATTATTGAGGGTAATACTTAAATATCTATACATAGGGTATTAGATACAACTTATGGTGCAAACATATTTATCTAAATTCATGAAAAATGTAGATTAATAATGATTTATTGAGAAGAGGTGGATTTGGGAACTATAATTTTTGTAAGGATGGTTACTCTAGAAATTGGTGACAACCACCATTCATCATCAATAGGAATGTAACTGATTTTATGGGATAGTTATTATATACAAACTGGTACTGAGATCATAATTTTTGTGTCCTTCTTAGATGCGGATGGTTTAATATTATATATTTGGAATTAAAATTGTTTCTCTTATAAGGAAAACATATGTTATAGTATGAAATTTTTAAATACCATTCCTTATATATTAAATTTTAAAAAAAATACTTTATTGGAAATAGATAATGAATCATGTTTACATGAATCATATAACACCCATCTATCGAATCATCGTATCGGTCATGTAAATGATAATCGTTTGAAAAATATCTATCAAGATTGTTTTTTATATACTTATAAGCTAAAAATACATAATATATTTCATGCTTGTTTCCAATGAAAACTTACCAAACCTCATTTCTGTGGACAGTGAGAAAGGGTCATAGATCTTCTAGTATTAGTACACATTGTTGTGTGTGGACCTTTTTTAGTAGAATATATAGGTGGAATTATTACTTTATAACATTCAATGATGACTTCAGTAGATATGGATTTGTGTATTTTATGAGTTATAAGTATATTTTCTTAATGAAATCCTAATAATTAATGAATGAATTAGAGATTCAACATTGAAAGAAGATAAATAAGATTTGATCATATTGAGGGGCTGAATATCTTAACCAAGAGTTTATTGAATTTTTATAGGAGTTTGTGAATTTATCTCAAATCACTCCACCTTATACACCAAAATGGATTGGTTTTATTTAAATGAGAAATTATACCATGTTATACATAGTATGTTCGATGATGAGTCATGTAGATCTTCCATTATCCTTTTGGGGATTTTCATTTTGAAACACATCATATACATTAAACCGAGTACCAACTATTGTGGAAAATGGTATTCTATACGATTTATGAAGTGAAAAGAAACTCATTTTCTCACATACACATGTATCGGGTTATGAGGGGTTTGATAAGGCCTTTATAGAAAAAAACTAGAACCTCAGGGAATAGAGTGTATCTTTATAAGATATCATAAGGAAGAAAAAGGATACTACCTATAAATCCCCCAAACAAGATAGTTAATGTCTCTAGAAAATCTATATTTCAAGAGATGGATAACATCCTCAAAAAGTATAGTGGGAGTATGATTGACTTTGATGAACTTGATGCTCATGTTATAAAATATTTCGTATAGGAATGGATTCCAAACTTCCTCAAGGAAGAAGTAGTTCCTAGAAAAAAGGTGATGCATATGAGTATAATAGAAGTAAGAGAACCCTAGAGATATGATTTTCTATTCATTGAATATGGTTACTCATTATTGGTTGATAATGTCGAACCACTCTCCTGAAAAGTGGTAGTAGAAATATCATAATATTCAAGACTGAAAGAATACATGAATGATGAACTGGACTCCATGTATCATAACAATATTTTTATTATGGTCGATGAAATAGTTGATGTAATTCCCATTGGGTGAAGATTGGTATTCAATAGAAAATTAGTCATGGAAGTTAAATTAAATACCTTTAAAGGTTGGCTAGTAGAAAAAGTTTTTAAACAAAATCAAGGAATTGTATATGATGAAACCTTTTCAACAATTACCATGTTTAAATCCATTATATTATACTTTCTATAGTATATTACGATGAACATGATATTTTTTAGATGGAAATACAAAAAAAATCCTTAATGGGAATCTTCCGGAATATGTCTATGTGACATAACCAGACGGTTTTGTGACTCCAGGTGATGTAAAAAATATTTTTAAGCTACAAAGATCCATTTATGGATTGAGTCAAGCATCCATGTCATGGAAAATTATTTTTGATGAATCTATAAAATAATTTAGTTTCATTATGGGTGAATGTGTTCCCTGTGTTTACAGTAGGTTTAATTGTAATGCAGTCATTATCCTCATATTATATTTTAATGACATTTTACTTATTGGAAATGACATACCAGTCTTACAGTATTTTAATAATATATTGACCAAGTGATTATCCGTAAAGGACATAGGTGATGTTTCCTATATTCTATGATTGAATATCATTTTTCAAAGATCCAAGAGGATAATTAGAGAAATTCAATGTTCCTACATTTTGAAGATACTAAAGATAATTAGTATGTAAGAATCCTAGAGGGGATTCGATCTAGTGTCACTTGGTATGTAGCTTTCTAAAAAAATGTACCCATAAACACATTAGGAGAAAGAGATAATTAGGAAGATCCCATACACTTCTATGATAGGATAAATCATGTATGATATATTATGTAATATACTTGATGATGCATATAAACTAATAATTATAGGAAGATATCAATCAAATCCTGGAGAACAATATTGGTCTCCTATTAATGCTATCCTAGAGTATCTGAGAAGAACAAAGGATATCCTCATATTGTATAGAGGAGATGAGGAGCTCGTCATCAAGGTTTATACTGATGTTAGTTTTCAAATATATTAGAATGATTTGAATTCATAGTAAGGATGTGTTTTATATTATTATGAAAGATTTGTGGTATAGATGGGTTCAAAGAATACATTTTTCACTAATTCAATAGTGGATACCATGTATATAGTGTCTTATGATGCAGTCAAATAATACATTTGGTTATGAGACATTTTCCAAGATCTTGATGTGGTACCAAGAAATAAAGACTACATCGCATTGTATTGTGATAATATTACAGCACTGGATCTTGAAAAAGAGACATGGTTAAACCAGTGGACAAAGAATATATTCCAAAAGTATCACCTCTTAAAGGTGTTTTATTATAGGGGTAAAATTTTAGTAAGGAGTGTTTACAAAAAATAAAATTTTGTGGGCCCATTGTTTAAAGGATAATATTAGAAAAATAATGTGTATCATTTGAGACTTAGTGAACTTACGATTGCTAGTAGTTGGCTATAGTGAATGTGGGAGTCTATTAGAGTAGGATCCGTAGAACCAACTTCTTTTGACTTTATGATAACATGTATTCCCATTTTTTAATATTGATAAACTCCTTATCACATCATTATTACTCTTATATGTAATAGAGTATGTGATAATGTTCTATGAGTAGATGTCACACTAAAAGGTCAAAGCAGTTTCCTTCCATGATGAGAGCACAAAAGTTCCATAACATTATTCTTAAATATATGTTCTATGTCTATATAAAATCATTCTAAGTACAAAAAATACTCATTCTATCAGGGGTGGTGACTCATAAGACTTTTAGGCACCATCTCATGGTGTATTCACTTGGTAATATCTATTATAGGATATTATGAGAGTGAGGCCCGTAAGTAGGAAATCCCCATTTATATATGTCATTGGATGTTCCAATATGTGGAAATGTGTATTGATCCTTAGACTTTATGATTTATATTTATGAGTATTATGAGTTTCATTATTTATGTATTGATAAAAATTGTGAAGACATATGTTCATAGAGAGGTAGGATACATTGGGTGGGTCATGAGTAATATTACATAAATGAATAATATGAGAAAGGATTTGTACCTTATTTTTTTAAATGAAGTTGATATCTCAAGACCTTCTATGAAAATTATATATCCAAAATAAATGAATTTCTATGGTTTTCTATAGGAATGTTTTTTTCCATAAATTCAATGAAAGAAACATTGAACACATAGGTATATTTCACCAACATGAAACCTTCTTCATTAGAGATATCGTGATAAAGGGATTTTATTACACAATAAGAATATTATAATATATTATTTCATTGTGGCATTAAATTATTTCTCTATGAGTTCCTTATCATGTTTCTAGATGATAACTGTTGATTTTAGGATTATTTTCTTAATGCCACTAAGAAAGAGTCCTAGATCATCAAACACTAAGTGTATCGCGAATATCAAATAAATAATATATTATTATTTATTATTTAAAATTTTGAATAAATATTATTCCGGAAGAGGTTTAATAAAGATTCATGGTTTCTTGATCGCATATTTTTTTCACCAATTATTTGAGATAATATTATGTGAACTGAATATTTAATTAATATTTATTCTCTATTTAGTGAGTATATTATTAATTTATCTATTGTTGAATAATGTAGGAATATTTATTTATTAAATTAATATTCATTTCTCATGGCCCGATAAATTTTAAGGAGTAAAGGAAGACAAATTTTATAAGTATAGTGAGAAATAATATATATTGAATATAATTTTAATAAAAAACTCATAATTTTAATTCGCAAGCTTATCTCATGTCACGAAATAACAATAATTTTATTATTATTATATGCACGGGGTCTTGAAGGGATTAAATAAATATTAAATGGAACTTTATAAATTATTTATTTTCAACTATAGTGGAATATAAACAAATTTATATTATTTTCATAGATATCCAATTCATTTTTTTGGTTGTGCACAATAAATGCAAATAATCCACTTGAAGCACTATAGAGATCCCTTCTCAATGAATTTTCTCTAGAAATAAGAGTGACATTACTCCACCATAAAGTCTAGAGTATATATAGATTAATAAAAATACTTTATAATTGATTATTTATGTGATCAGAGGTGAATAGTTCAAGAATTTGGATCTTCTGTGCAGGAAACTGTAGATTCCTATAACTATGTTTGAATATTTTTGGAACACGTGTGGATCTCCGCTAGAGGGAATATTACCATGAATCGTAAAAATAAATGATGATATGATTTAGATACCTTTTTAGATCAATAAATATAGAAATAATTCTCAAATGGTGATTCTATAATTTCTCAAATTAATTATTCTTCATATGTGATGATTGTTCACTTTAGTTCTAGAATTTATCCATTATTTGTGACCATTGATCCAAATATGTTGATCACAATATTTATTTTAATATAAATCATGGATTTATCACTGATCATGATCAAAATAAATTATCTGAATTAACCATAAATTTATTTTTTGTGCATGTATCATTAAAGACTAACATCCCATTATTGTACAATTTTTGTTATTTACAAAAATTTCACTCCTCCTCAATTATATAAGGGAGAACTCTCACATAACCCCTCTACACTTATCAATCCATTTGGATTTATCAAAACCTACCCAAATATCCTTCAAAATTACATCCCCTCATCCTAGAATCTTTATTTTGGTATAAAATAAAACAATTGAAGGATTTTGGTGAAGCCCAAAAGAGGTTACTAGAAGAAGAGGTATTGTTCTTCAATGAGCATTTTCATATTATTTCTTCCTCCACATACATTAATTATTATTAATACCTGATTATTTAATAACTTTAGAGTGTTCCATATAGAATTACTTTTTTATGTTAAGGTAATGTCCTAAAATGATCCCCACATCCATCAAATGGGTTATGAAATCACTATTCATGTGAACGGTGGACAACCACCTCACAAACTGATGTCATACATTCTTCCATTACCACCTCCCACAGCTGGGTATGATGATGGAAATAAAGTATGCCTATGATATATATATATATATATATATATATGTATTTATGTATGTATATATTATACCTTCTTATTCATTATATCATGTATAAGTTTTTTACATTCTATCTTCACTAGGATAAGATTACATCACTTGTGTGTAAGGCGAACTACCATCTTGTGAAGTTATGTGATTAATCTTTCAATACCGCTTCACATAGAATATAATAAGGAAAATTTTGATGGATATATGTGATATTCATGAAATTATTATAATATTAATTTCATATTTATCATTATTCAAATATAACATATCATTTTATGTTTTAAACTAAAAAATGATAACATCATTCGTATACATGTAGACTATCGCCTTCACGAAGTGATGTGAATATCTTATCATCACCACCCCACATGGATTATATATATATATATATCAAGAAATAATATGGTTTATGTGAAATTATTATCATTCTATAAAGTTAAAATATCACTTAAACCGTGTTCATAATGATCATTGAAAAAATAGAAACGTTTCTCATTCGTACATACGATCTACCATATAAATGTTTGTAAGATTGTCTATTTTTCATATCCATCTTTGATTAATGGTTTTAAAAGTATAATTTATGTAAAAATATGAAAATTAATTAATGAAATTTATTATTGATATGATATAACTATATAATATTGATAAGAACTAAAATTTCATAAAAAATGACTACTGAGAAAACAATGCAATTAAAACTCGAAATAAGGAAAATAAGGAAATATTAATAAATAAAAAGAGATAAGATGTTAGATAAGGATCATATATAAAATTATAATTATTAATTTTGTTATAGAAAAAGTTAATAAAATGTTTAGAACAACCATAAAAGAGGTTAAAGAATATTCACCAAAACTTTATATGTGAGGTGAGGGACTTCATCTCAATTAACATTCATTGAGACATATTGTAATGTTATGAACTTAATTTATTTTATACAGTTAAAATAATATCTCTTTTAATTTTAATATCTTGATTAATTAAAAACTCTTTATATTTTTGGTTTTAGTTTTAATTATTTCATCCAAAAAGTTCTGACTTAAAAGTTACTAGGTGGTAAATAATTTAAAAAATAAATTTCATTTCATTTGGTAATATTACTTATTCACTATCAATTATATTCTTTGAATATTTGTGTAATGAATTTTTATTATATTATGTTGTATTTAATCTTCTTTTTTGTGGATTTCCATTTTATAAACTTAATCTATTCATTGGTTAATTATAACTAAAATGTTATGATCATTGTATAGATTTATTTTTACAATCTCATAATAATC
Source organism: Viscum album (assembly GCA_963277665.1). Taxonomy (NCBI): domain Eukaryota; kingdom Viridiplantae; phylum Streptophyta; class Magnoliopsida; order Santalales; family Viscaceae; genus Viscum; species Viscum album. The sequence continues at coordinate 1,610,498,854 of OY728125.1, forward strand.
GAGATTATTTATTATTTAATATAATTTGAAAGGGAATTATATGATTATTTTCTAAGAAACCCATTTAATTTTATTATCCTCAGTTTAATAATAATTTTTTTAAGTAATAATTCCATGTTTTTACTCATTATAAAATTAAAAGGTTTGAAAAATGTTCTTAAGAAAATCAGACTTTAGTTCTCAATTGGTTATAATTCCTTTTTCATCAAAACCCATTTTTTCTAAAAATGTATTTAACCTTTTCAAATTGATTTAATAACTAAATATTTACCTATTTAAAAAAAAATAAAAATAATATTCATTTCATTTTGAAAACAATGTTCATTTGGATTTTACCAAAAATATGAATGGAATGTTTTTTTAACACTATCGGCATGAATGTAATTTACATCCCTCATGACTAATAAATATTTTAAAACATCTAATAAAATTTTAAAAGGTTTGATTCAAAAAATAATAATTTTAAAATTTTGATTTGAAAAATTATTTTAAAAATTTATTTTCAAAATAAAATGATATTTTCCTCAGCAAGGTTTTTAAAAATATTTTTATGGCGTTTCTACTCATAAATAACAAAACTGCTTTATTCCTACTCCAATTTGTATTATTTTATTGATACTATAATTATTATTTCTATGGATTCCTTATGATCATTTTAACAAGTAATATATTGGAATCCACATTCCTGATTCAGTTTTGTAGTCATTAACTTTCCCTTTAAATTTTCACTTTCCTATTATCATTAGATAATAAGTTTCCCTTAAATAACAATATTATTTATCAGGGATATATTTTTTTTATAAATCATATATCATTTCTACATATGGTGTTTTACTTTGAAATTTATTTTATTTAATATGGACATATAGATAATCCTTACTCTTTCTTCAATATCTATATTTAATATAAATACAAATTGATTACTAAAATAATTTGATGAATAAATATGTGAGTAATTCCATGGACCATCATTTATGGGTGTTGAAAATTATTTTATAGCCCCTCGATGCATTGGTATCTCTAATGGGAAAAATTATCATGCTCCCACTAAACATGTTTCTACCTATAATATTAAACCATCTTGTGAAAGGTCTTGAGGGTAGAGGTATCATGATACTTGATACATGACATATACTAATTAAGAATTTAGTTTATTAAAGTATAGCAATTATTATACATGATATTATTGTTTTGATTTATTTCATTCTCGGTTATCTATTAAATGGAATTTTTTAGTTATTTACCTTTTCATAATGATTATTACTTATCTTATCATGATAGTCAAGTTGGTTAAATGGTATAGGGGTTCTATATAATACATTCCATATTTTTTTATTGTTTCATAATATATTCCATTATAATTTACCCTTGTTTATTATTTTATCTCAACCTTATATTTTTTATTTACCCAAAAATCCATGAAGAGTATTATTATTAACATTCAAGGATATGCTAGAGGTAATACTGTTTTTATAAAAAATGTGTTTTAACTTTTATATTAATTTGAAATGAAAGACTCATGTTTGTTTCTATTTTTATAAGACTACTCCACTTATCATTCCATATGGATGTAATTCCATGTATCTTATGCAAATTTAATAAAGTAATAAACTAGCTTTAGGCTACTCGGATCAGGGTCCCTATAGTTGGCATCAAAGGATGTTTATTAGAAATATGGGAAACAAGATTTAGGATAATATAAATTACGGAACATAACCCTATGATAGAATTTGAGGATAATTGTATAATAACATCATAATTTGTTGGTAAGGTAGATATTATATGGGTTTTCAAAGATATGCATACCAGTTTGGACACTATAAGTGGACATGGCTCTGGAAAAAATGTACCTAGGGGTAATAAATCTGAAAAGGGTGTATTGGGATTGATTTGATCATATCCTAGTACATGATAATAGACCTTAATGTGCAACATGTTTGACACTCCTATGGAATATCCTTCAGATAATTCAAATTTTATTTACCAATCGTTAAGAAGTATTTAAATAGTTTATGAAAATGAATTGCCTAGTTTAAAATAATGGTTACTTATTTTGAATAGAACTTTTCTCCAAAAAATGGATAAAGTTTTATGTGTGAATATTTAGGGAATATATCAATGAATTGTTGAGGAAAAATTAATGGTATGACGTAAAGAAATATATTTCATCCTAAGGATCTATTTATAGTTCATTTTCTTAAATTTATAGAACCTCGTAATTATTCGAGTCAATTCCTATTCTAAAGGTCAAACCATAGACCAAGGATGGATTTATGTCATAATAAAATGTATGAAGTATTTCTGTTTTGGGATTTAATAAATAAATTATTTAAAAATTCGTACTACTAGTTTTTTGAATATAATATTCAGGAAACATATGAGGATTTTGTTAAATTTTAGAAGCATGTATTTCTTAATTAACTTAAAGTTTTTTGGATACCATTATGGGTTTACTGAGTATAATATTGATCATAATTTCAATTTTATAAACACATCCTTTAGGTTTTTTTTTGAGTTTAACACAATTACGGTTATTTGGGGAGAATTATTTTGGAATTAATAAATTTTAGTGGAAAATATATTGAAGGAATAATGCCTTTACAATTTATAAACATAAGATAAAAGGTATTGAAAACCTTTTGGGTTAATTTGATCATTAATAAAATTTTAATAATAGTTAAATAAATTTATTACTCTTTTTAAAAAATAATTTATATTAAAACCCATATTAAAATTTTATTTAATGATTTTTTTAACTAATTTCTTCATTTTTAAATAATTTTATATGAATTATATTAATATAGTTTGACAAAAAGGATATCCGTCATTTTTTGTGTCAAAAAATCACATTATACAATTTTATGGGTATTGAACCCACATGTTAAGGATATTAAGAGTTTAATTCCTACAACTAGAAAACATGATAACATGGTTAATATTTAAAAGTTTAAATGATTTAAGAATCACATATTAATGAAGAACCTATGGTGTTTTTTTTTTGATGTTTAGATATTAATTTATTATTCTGGATAACATTGCCTAATAATATTGGTTCAAGAAATTAGTTAGAGACAAAAACGACTTTTCAATCCATTATGGATATTATGATATATTAAATGTGAATTTTGAAACCTCAGGCAAAAAACCAAATTTTTTGATTCTTACTTCTTTTTTATGTGATGAATTGAAGATTGATCAAAGCACAACCAAATAATGAAATTGTTCTTTTGTAATGAAAATGTATCATGTATGTACATTTACTTATATTAATACATAGTAAGTAATTCATCTTCGTTAGGAAAATGAACTAGAAAAAATATATTTTATTACCGGTATATCTTATGTATGAAATGGTCGTTTAAATAATAACATATTTATGGTTTTGAGGTCCTTAATTTTTCATTAATCATTTACTTTCATTTAATCAATGACCTCTATCACTCTCTATAATTATTGTATCTTTTCCTCCATGTGCATATATATTACCTTAAAACCAATTTTAACCTACATGGAAACCTATTTATGTTATATCCCTCAAGGCCATGGTACTTCCTTGTCTTTCTTATTAAGATTATTTTCTATTAAGTCTTTTTATGAGGCGGGGTTTCAAAAAAACAATTTTCAAATATCAAACCCCTGATTAGCGAGATCAATTATAAATTGTAAGGATGGATTTTATTTAAGGTGGGTAGATTGTAAAACTATAAAATTATAAATTATAACATTTAATTTGATAGTGTTTGTGACATGTAACATTGAGCATAAAAAACTGCATAAATATATTTCAATAAATTTGTCAATTCTATAGCATGTGGAACACATAACCCTGACTCTAAGTGAAGCATAATATGTTATACCTATTCATTAAATTGGATAGTATGAATATTAATAAATAAATTATTAAAAATAATATTATCTATTGACTAAAAATAAAATAATAATCATTAAAAAAACAAATGTTTTTTAAAAATAGTATTTTTCTAAAAGATGGATTAGTCGTCCTTTGTGTGAATAATTTTAAATTAATTTTATCAATTTAAAGAAATTTATTTCAAAAAATAATATTCATTTTTTAAATCAACATATAAAAATTATATTAGGTTTAATTTTTTGTATTTTTATAAAACACTTCATTTTTCGATGAATATTGAAAAGTAATGAAGTTTAATTGAAAATTGCCTGTTCAATCTTTTGAATATTTCCACTTTGAAAGCACACGTTATCATCACATCGGTGGGACTAATTTGAAATTGAATTCTTCTAATTATATAGTTTAATTTGATAAAAATTATTATATATTAGTAATAATTATAATTAAAATACTTTAATATGTTAAAAATTATTTTGTTTTCAAAATTATTAGAAAATAATATAAATATTAATTATCACAGTTTGGGTTACAAGCGGTGTTTTTTGCATGCTACATGTTCCAGTGTTAAAATTATTTTTAAACAACCATAATATTTTTTTGAAAAACTATATTTATTTTTTATATTATTTATATAAATATTTTCTATGAATTATTATTTTATTTTACGAATAAATATTTAATAACCTAGGTTAAAAAAACTAATTATCGTGGTGGAAACTAAAGTTGAATGAAGGGTGTAAACTTAATGGATATGTAATCAAATGCTTAAAATAATTGTTTTTTATATATTTTGATTTTTTTTATTGACCATATCTTTATTTAACTCCATTATTTATAAATTTTGGGGCCAAATGATGTGAGAGTGACATCCCATTGTTGAATAATTTTTGATATTTACAAAAATGTCACTCTTACTCAATTATAAAATGGTACTCACACCCTACCTTATTAACACATTTAAAGATAATTATCATCACCAAGTCCTTCCAAAATCACCCTCAAACTTACATAAACTCATTTTTGAAGCATAATTTTTGTCCTAAATCAATCTTTGTAAGGATTTTTTTGCAAACCTAAGGAGGTTACCTGAAGAATAGGAAAAGTTCTTAAATGATCATTTTTATATTATTTATTACTCTATATACTTACCACATTATTAATCCATTATGATATATTAACTTATTTATATTCCTTATAATGATATTTTTTTATGTAAATTTTATGACCTATAACAATCACCACTTCCATCAAATGGGTTACAGAATCATCATGCATGTGTACGGTGGAATGCTGCCTCACGAACCCTTGTCATTCAGTCTTCCATTACCACCTTTTACAGTTGGGTATTATGATGCATATAATGTATATTTATAATATTTATAACATAATTTACATCTAGTGTCATTATATAATATATACCATCTTAATTTTCATTTTTAGGGGATACGATGACGTTGCTCATGTGTACAGTGTACTACCATCTAGTGAGGCGATGTAATTCATCATTCACTAATGCTTTACAAGGAATGTAATAATGATAAAATTTATTATTATATAATATAAAAATGAAATAATTATTATATTCTTGAATTATTTATCATTTTTTAAATATTATATATCATTTTTTTCATTGAAAAGTAATAATTCCCTTCACGTATTTGTGGACTACTGCCTTCACAAAGCGATGTGACTCTCTTTTCATCACCAAAAGATAAGGATTATAATTATAGGTATATTTAAAGAAATAAAATGGTGAATATGATATTAATATCATTATATAAAGATAAAATATTACTTCCCCCTTTTCTATAAGAGTCATTGAAAAATGGAAATGTTACACCTGAGTACCTACGACCTATCATCTCTGTGATTGTAATATAGTCCATTTTTTGATAATTATATTTCATGATTGGATTTAAAATTATAAATGACGTAAGAATATTATCATTATTTAATTATTATTTTTATTATGGATATGATATTACTATATACTATTTTTCGGAAACATAACTTTTCATAACAAAACATGTTTGAGAAAATAAGGAAATTAGCACTCAAAATAATGAAAATATTGAATGATTATTAATTAATAGGAGAATATATGATATAAAGGGTAATATATTACATTATAAATATTAATATGGTTCTTTGATAAGTTAATCAAATTTTTAAAACCATTATAAATGAGGAAAAATCATGTTCAACCTAAATAAAGTGTGAGGTAGGTGAATTCATCTCAATTTCCCTTGATTAAGTCATATTGTAACGTTATACACATAATTTATTTTATATGGTAAACATAATAATCCTTTAACATGTAATAACATGATTCCTTTAAAATGAATTTTATTTTATCGTATAGTTTTAGTTATTTCATTCAAGGGGGTTTGACATAAAAGTTATCAAGTGTTAATGAATTTCATAACTCAATTTTGATTCATTCAGTTATATTACTTCTAACATGTCTTTGATATTATAATTATATGTCTGTACAGAATTTTTATTTTTTATTTTTTATTTTGAATTATTTTTTTGGATTTATAATTGATAAAAATAGTCTATTCACTAGTTAATTCCCACTAATACATTATAATGATTTTAAGGGTTTATTTTACAACCTCATTCTAATAAAGATTACTTATTCCTTAATTCAGTTATATGGGATTATTTGATCATTTTCAATAAAACCATTTAATTTATATCCCCTTGGGTTATTCATAATTTTTTCAAGTAATATATCCATTTTTACACTCTATGATACATAAAATTATTGAGAAAATGTTTTTAAGAAACTCCAACTTTATTTATCTCTTCGGTCAAATTTTTTTCATCAAAATCCTATGTGTTCAAAAAAAATCAATAGAAAATAATCATTTATAAATGATTTAATAACTTTATTTTTACTAATTTATACTTTTTAGAAAAAAAATTAATTATTATTTCCATGTTTTTTAAAATAATTCATGTTTGAATTTATCCAAAAACATGAAAGGAATATTTTTTTAACATAATCAGAATGTAAGAAATTTCCTACCATCATGACATATAAATGTTTTAAAGATCACATTATATGTTCTAGAGGTTATTTTGAAGTAAAATTATTTTCGAAATATGTAAAAACATTTAGATTAAAAAAGTGATTTTCAAAATGAAAAGTATATTTTCCTCAATAATGCTTTTAATGATATGTTTATGGTATTTCTACTCATCAACCAAAAAAACTGTTTTTCCTAGTTCAATAGGTATATGTTTTATTAATACCATAATTATTACTTTGATGGATGGATTCAAACATTTTACCAAGTAAAGTACTCGTATTCACTTTCTTGATTCATTTTTAGTCATTAACATTCCATTGAAATATTCAATTTACTGTGATCATTATACATTTAGTTTCTATTAAATATTTATATTATTAATCAATTATATTCTTATTTTCTTAAATTGTATCTCATTTATACGTAAAATGTTTTACTTTTAATTTTATTTTAATGACTAGGAAAATATTGAAAATCTATATTATTTCAAAAATACCTATATTTAATGGAAAGGAAAATTTATTCATGAATTAAATCAATAATTTGAAATGTGATGAATTATATGGACTTGTAGTGATGGGAATTTCCTAATATTATATATCATATCGATTAACTTATATGAATCATGTGAAAAATTAGTAAGATAGCCTTAAATAAATTTTTATTTATACTTTTAAATTGTATTACGAAAGTTCTTGATGGTAGAGGTATCACGACAATTAGGATATGACGTCCAATAACTAATAACTTCCTCAATTTAGAAATTCATTTATTATTACCCATGATATTTATTTAATTATATAATATATGAGTTCATTTCATTTTTATTTTTTGATTAAATGACATTTGTGTTCAATTATTTACCTTTTTATATTTCCTATTCTTTATCCTATAATGATAGTCAAGTTGTTTAAATGGGATGAGTGATTAGTTATTTAAATTTTCATATTGATTTTTCATTTTTTCATAATACATTCCACTATACTTAACCCTTAGTGAACATTTTAGTTCTTTATTTGTTTTCTCTATAATAAATGAATGGTACTATGATTTACATGCATGGAAATGAAAGGGGGATTATTGTTAGTATTGAAAAATGTGTTGTAATTTTTATATTTATATGTTATGCATGACTCATATATGTATCTAGTGTAAAATTAATACAAGACTATTTCTTCTTTCAAGAAGGGATTCCTTGTATCTTATTCCAAAGTAATTGTTTTAACATCAAAAGAGGTGACTGCAGTGTGTGTTTGGTTTGGTTCAATATTTGATTATGAGGGGTTAATTTATTTCACAATAACTAACATATGGTTTCCATTGTAATTCTTAATGAAAACTCCCAATGGTTCCCTTATCCATAACTAGGTACAGACCTGCTTTCAAAAGGTAGGTGTTCAATTGAGTTTTTAGGCCCAATGAATCACAGGGAATCACATTGGTCGAGAGAATGGGAGGTCAAGTTCATCAGAACCTTTAGGGGGAATTGTTTCCTACTCTGGGAATCTCTTATAGATTTATGTTATGTTTGTTAATATCTTCCTAATTCACAATATTACACCGATTACCCTAAAAATCATAGGTTAAATCTCTTTTGTTTAAAAAATAGAGGGTGATTCTCATTATTTAATCCTTATGTATGTATCTGAGGTTCTCCATCCATTTCATAGTACTAGATAGATTTTTTATATGATAAATTAGTTCAATCAAATACTTCATAATTAGCTTCCACATAGGGAGTTGGTTAATATTTTGAGGACGAGATTGAGCTATATTGAGGCATCCTATGTATCCTGGTTATTATAGGAATCAAAACCCATGTTGTTTTTTAAAAAATATATTGTTTAACATCATGTGAAGAGAACAGATGTGTGGGTAGTTTGGTTCTGAATATTTGAGCTCAATTCATGAAGAGAAATCCTACATATCCTGGTTGTAGCAGGAATTAGATTTCTTATAGTTTGGTCACACACATGGGACTGGCCCTAAGGTAGATGTCCGCATATAGGGTAATTTTATATCATTCTACTCATTAAGGATTACATACTAGGATTTCCATGGATGGTAGAGATTAATTATGCTAATGAGGTGATTATTGCAATTCCCTAATCTTTCATGAAATGTTCTTGTAGTTGGAAATAAGGGATAGAAAGTTACCAGCATCACTGCATCAGGTTGTGGGGATTATGCCCTGTGAAGTACCATGGGTATTTAATATTGAACACTGGCCATAAATAGGCATCCAATGTATCCTGAATATGATGAGAATTAGATTCATCGTAGTTCATCAGTTTTCCCCATTCACTATAAGATGAGGTAGAGTGATCATCCCATGGGAATTATTAGGTCCAAATGGTTGAAATGTCGTAAATGTGGGGTTTACATAGAAATAGATGTTTAACTGATCTCGGGCCCTAAAAAAGGAAACATGTCTATCTTGTTTATTACAAGAATCAAATTTCTCATAATTCAGTAGTTTGGGGATTAAATTCTATTGTTCCATTTCTTTATTATAGTTTATGGAATATATGACATGATTATTGCATTTCCATAATCCCATGTTATCTATACACATTTTTAGAAACAAGGGACATAAATGAATCAATGTCATTGCATTAGGATGTATGAAATAAGTTCTATGACTTTACTTGGGGTTTTTTAATGCGGTTCTCGAGCCTTAGGAAGGTGTCCTGTGTATCATGGTAATGGAAGGAATCTAATTCATCATAGATCACATGGTCAGGGATTACATTATGAGGCATTCCTTATGATCATGGATTTCGTACTAAGGATAAATAAGGTTATCAAGTCCTAGGATTCCCTGGTGACAAGGCCTACTAGCCTACCTAGCATGCATTTATTTTCTACTCGACATACATTGATTGTCTTATTTAAATGTTTGAGAGTTTCTTCATGAAATTCACAAATAATTTGTTTTAATCCATTTGAATTTTATGAGGGATGGTTCCTATCTTTGATGGAATTCCATATGGATTTCACATGATCAAGGTTGACATGTCTGGAGGATATCACAAGACCCGAACAGTTTTCTCTAGAAGCGATCACATGATCTACATGACTTATCTAGAGTGTGTTGTATGATCTAGATAAATTTTCCATGGTGTCATCACAATAACTAGCTTATGGATATGGATTGTGTCATGAGAGTTAGTTTTAAATGTCCAAGAGGGTGTCACATATCTTATATGACATGTCTGGAGAAATGGTGTGACCTAGATTGCTTTACCAAAGGGTGTTGTGAGAGCCAGTTGACATGTCCAGGTGCTACCAGAAGACTTAGCTGACATGAGAAGATGTAATTATATAAGTCATTCTACTTGTCCTAAATACATCACAGGACTTGTGTAGCATTCCTGAGGGTAACAATGTGACTTGATTCGACATTCCCATTGGTCTTCTCATGACCCAAATAGTATATCGAAGGAATGTCATGAGATCTGGGTGAAATGTCATGGTGTTTTCCTATTCCCTTGATGGTTCATGCAAAGTTAATGAGGGTCATCAAACATGTTCTTCAAAAAATTATTCCAAGTTTAATCTTTTTTCTGGATTTTATATTGAAAATTACATAGCTTTATTTAATTTTAATTTATTTTAATTCTCACACAATATAGAAGATGGGTGGGATTTTCCTCATGAGTCACACCAGAAGTCCTTCACATGATCTATGAGTGATCACGTGAAGTGATTTATGCAAGGAATATGATCTCTCTAGTTGTTCCTTGGTCCTTTATCAAATGTTAATCTCTTCCACTCACCAGATTATCAACTCCAATAAGTCTACTTTAGAACCAATGTGATGATTCAAGAGTTCATTCATCCACACAAAGCCCAATATCCTCATTTTTCATGCGGGGGTGGGGGGAATTATATGCCTTGATACATCTTTTTTTCACCACTTTTCAATACATATCTTAGGTGAATTCAGTATTGAGTTGGTGAAGATATCTAGCACTACACATCTTCGTGAGTCTCTATCATGGATCGTTATAAGGACGCCACCTAATTTTTAGTGTCTGTGAGTCCCTCCCTTCAACACTCCATATATTGTATTATTTCAAATTAATGTGGAAAATTTGGGTCTTAAAGATACACCAATGGTCTTCTATATTATCATACTTACATTTCCAAGGGCCTTTGTTAGATCAATATTCCTGTTGAAAAGCCTTCGGGTGATCTTTGGTGACTTGTCTTGGATTTTCCACGAGATAAGTCTAGTTTGTGAAGGATACATCATAATATTGAGGTGAATTTTCCTAGAGTCTTATAAGACCATGTCATGGACATCTTTAGTTCATCACATGAGTTTTATGATCGTGTGATTCTCCTTCCTCCATCCCTTTTATTTCAATTATGTATTTTACAAAGTGTAAGTATCATGAGAGGTTGAACAAGTACTGTTGAGTGAAATTTATCTATTTTCTAGGGATTCATCACATGACCAAAAACTATTATAAAGGGATGCATAATAATTTCATGGATATACCTATCCATTTTTTCTTATGAAGAAAAAGATGGAGTGGCATGTCACCTACACAAATATGTGGCTATTTATGTGATGAGGATGACAAAGAAAAAGGGTTTTCACGATACAGTGTTTACATGTCATCATGGTCTCATGATTCATTGAGGATCATTGGGGTGCATTTCATGGATTTTATAACCTTGACTGGTTCCCTCCTCATCCCTTTTATTTCCTTTGATTTTATTCTATAATGTCTCAAGGGTCTCGTGAGTTTTCATTGATGTTGTCAAGAATAATAATCCTTCCCATTGATGATGTGTAGCATAATCTTTATGATCTATTGATACCATAGACCTTTGGATATTTCACTGTTATTTGTGAAGGTTTTTTGGATGGCTTGTCATGTGTCTATCGATTGACAATATTCATGGCCTGGGAGATTTTTTCTGTTTGTTCCCATATGACAACTAGTTATCTTATAATCATTTTCAAGAGTAGGAAGATAGGTAGAAAGGGTCTCTATAGGATCCACTACATGTTATTTACTCCACATGGTTCTTTCGCATGACCTTATGATGGTTATGTAATCACGATTCACTTATAGGCTCACACAACCCATGTGTCTTGGCTACCTTCTTCTTCCCTTGATTTTTTTAGGGGAACAATACATATATCCATGTATTTATTATTTTCTGAATTGAAAGATGATCACTTGGTGGGAATCAAAAAATCCCCCTATGATCAACATCCTTCAGGACAAGGGATCTGTTCTGGGGAATGTAAATGCCTTCCTGATTAATTGGCATTGTCATTAGTCAATATCTTGGGAGACGTTTGGTCTGTCGGGTGATGCTCAGTATTCCAAAAAATTCTCTATATATTGGGGATAATTTAAAGGCATTATTTCAATATCTACTCATTTTTTTCAAATCTCTTACCTTTATTACATCGTGTGACCTTTTCCCTAGACCATTTCTCAAGATCTGATCATGAGACCTTGTTCACAAGCCTTCAGCGTGATCCTACTTCATGAGAACTCTGTCACAAGACAAATTTTTCTTAGGCTCTAGACAGATCCTACTATAAAACACACTTCATTAATTTATTAAACATTATCCATGAGGATGATGGTTTTCTTGAGGGGTTCGTAAGATTATTTGGCTTGGTCATATGGATGATCGATTATCATGACATTTCTGGGACCAATTTCAGGTCAAACAATTGTGAGTCACAAGTGGTCATGTGATTGTGTGATGCCTTGTGAGATTTATGAAACCTGTGAAGCCTCTAGGTGTCTAAAATTATATAATCCCTTTGGTTGATTCATGAATTCCTTTCTTGACCCATGTGATACCAATGTTGTTTCTGGAAAAATAATGTTTTAATCTTGACAAGATTTTATTTCATCTATCTGAAAAATGTTCAATGTAATCATTTTCAGATGTCTTCTGATTCACCTCACACTTCTTCTCAAAAACCATTAAATAAAGAGAGAAAATATTGATATCTCACTATGTTGCTATAGTTATCAACATAGGTCCCACTTTCCCTTGTTCAATTGGGTTAGAAATAATGGGTTTGATAACATTTATGGGGTTACAAGTCATATAATATCCCCTTTAATAATTATTTCCCCTTTGTGGGTTTGATCATACTGATGATGCTCCCATACCTCCACCAAAGTCATTTTTAATACCTTCCTACTAGATTTAGAGGATGAAAAATACCTTCAGGGTGAACATATCCTAGGGGGTATTTTTCTCCTAGGGGGACTATGAGGATAGACAGATACGGAAATTCATTCCCATAGAGTTCGACAGGATAAATTGTGAACCTTATGAGGATTTCCATATACATCTCTCAATAATGCATAAGACCAGTGCCATTCAGATGTTTGGGTGGGTTTATAACTAGGATTTCTAATCAGGATGTATCTTTGGCATTGAATGTATTGTAACAAAGGTTTTTCATTGTTAGAAATTGAGTGTGGTTATTTTTGTCAATCTGCATTGGGTTGATCAAGGAGTTTTGAAGACAAGTGATCTTACTGTACATGACAAAGCAGGTGTTTAAGGTGGCACAATTTCCCAGTGTGTACCAAATATTGGTGCCTCAAAAGTGGGAGTTTTTTTTGGAAAAGGAAGGTTTTTCCTGTAGTAGTACACAATTTGAAGTCCACTAAGGATAGTTCACAGACCACATAGGAGGTATGTGGAATGATGCAGAACAATGGAAATGGCAGGGCTTTCCCATAGCAGTGTTATTTAGACCACGTAAAGAATATGGTTTGTGAGAGACATGCAGTTATTGGGAGGTAAATAGTTCATGGGAGGTGCATCATTTGTAGCTAAGAATCTAAGATCCATTCATGGAAGATATTGTCCATCGCGAAGGAAGAGTGGCAATACACGGACTGTATAGTGAAAATGGCTCATGGAAGGATCATTACGTGGTGAAGGATGTAACATATCGAATGTTTTTAAAAAATATATTAGTGATATTTTTTGATCTATTTTCCTATATACAGATAACTATTCCTTTTATTAAAAAGGTTGATTCGGATTAGAAATTTGGTATGAATTTGGTGAAGTCCAAATTGGTTCATGTGAAGAAAACCTAATGATGGAGAATAGGTTTTTGGGGTGGATTACGTGAAAGGAGAAGTGGTCTGGAGAAATTGTCCTTGTAAGGGGTTTTGTGGGTCACTATAGCCCATAAAGGAAATTTTTATATGAAATTAGTATAGGTCCATCAAAGGAAGACCGTCCTTGGAAGAGGTGATGATTCATTGAAGAAGAACTCATCTGCGAAGCAGTGACAGTTCATGGAAGAATCGTGGGTCTATGGAGGAAGAGGTGGTCCCCGAAGAAGATATAGTCCATAGAAGTGGAGGAATCCAACAGAGGAGAGGTGGCCTATGAGGAACACATTCTATACTGTGTAGTGTAGTTCATGAAGGAAGAAGTCTCATTCACGGAGGAACAATGTTGGAATTAACAGTGCATGGAAAGGTTGGTGACATCTACTGGTAAAAATGAGACATCAACAGAGAAACTATCTACAAATGAAAATGTGTTCCTCAATGAAAATTAATGGACTTATAGGTCCATAGTCTATGTTTTGATTTCTCCTAATCTAGTGACCAAGTGGGAGTCTTCGGAAGTGTTTTATGGGATGCAGTGATCTGCCCCTAAAATATTGTAAGGGTAGTGTGCCTGGAACAGAGTAACAATGTCTAAACACTTTTTCTCCACAAGTAGTGAGGATGAGTGGATTTAGGTATGGCTAACACACTACTGGAATATTCTCCATGGATTTTCCATTAGTGTTGAAAAATATAAAATTGTTGTGTAACCTCTTTGCATGTGATTATTTGTTTACTGATCATTCTCATCAGAAATGATTAATAGGTTCCTACCAACATGGGAGTAGGATACTTCATATTAGAAGAAAAATTTAACACCCCGATTCAACCCTCCCCTCTTAGGGTGTTCTGGGGTCCTTCAGACTAGAGTTGGCCCTTCTAGGGATAATACATTGCTTCAAAAGTTTCAACAGAATTGAAGGTAATTGGAATATATGAGGTTGTCTAGATATCAAAATCAACTTCCAAATACAATAAGGATCTGATGATGGATTTTTTTCATCATTGGATCCCATACATGATCTATTTCCACCTTAAAAATGGTGATTTGGTCATCATCCTTTAGTATGTAGATAAAATATCTTTTTCACCTATATTAGGTGAGATGTACAATGAGTTCTTTCCAACATTGTGCACCTGAGAAAACATGGTAAGGAATCCTCCTCTAACCTGAGAGCTAATCAATATTGCTAAAAAGTCCCTAAAATGGATCCTCTCCTAGGACTAGATATTTCATTCAAGGAATGAGTGGAATACTTTATAAAAAATACACACTTTGATCTAGAAGTGAAGAGGATGAATTCTTTCCTTATGAAGTAATCCCATGGCACACTAGGTGGTTATTAGACTTTAGTAAAGGAAATATAATTTTTGGAATGGGAATAGGAAATTTTTCATCACATTGATCAGTATATCCAACTAGCCATCATCTTTTCCATGTATCCAAGTGGGTATTTTCTCCCAATAAAGGAAAAAAGGTGGAGTTAAAGTTTCAAATTCTGCAATGGTGACATCCATGAAAGGGGGGAACATTGGGTTAGTCATCCATGTAATGGAAAAAAATTAAAATCTTATGCATCATTTTTTTAGCAGTAAAGTCCCTTATAGGGTTTTGGGACCCTACCATAAATTATGGGGTTGGATAGAAGCTCAACTGGGAGGTTATGAATATCTGAATAGTCGAGGTATCCCAAATGTCTCCTTCATACCAAACCTATAATATTTCATTGGTGTAAGACACATTCCATTGGAAGATCAGGATTTTAGGGTTTATGTGAGATTCTATAATAGTTTCTCCTTTTGTCTGAATGTTTCAGAACTGATAGGTGACATTTTTTGCAATGGTGAGGTTAGACATGACATGCAGGTTTATGTGGTGTCTCTTCGTAGAGGAGTTTATTCCACACCATTAAGTGGGGAACTCATCTATGAATTTTACACACCCTAATAGTTCAGCTACCAGATCCTATATTTCTAGTAAAAATATCATCTCTCTGTTCATTTTTAAGTAGAGGAAAATTCAATGGTAGCTCACTAATTTGGGAAGATGTTTACCCGGTAGGAGACTGAGGCTAAAATAAACCATTCTCCACGTAATGCAATGACTTTTTATCTTATGAATATGTGGGGAAATATATTCTCTAATATCCTAGAAGGTATTTATCCATATTATTATGAGATTATTTCAAACCACCTGGTGCGGAGCACAATACCTGGACCGTAAAACAACTGGTTTCTAGGGGGCCAACAACCCTGAAATCAACTCCTAATGAAATTAGATGCTTACCACTACTCGAAAAAGTGCCTAATGGAACAGATATGAACAATGTGGTTATAGATACTGATACTATAGAAGATTTATTCATTCTTATTGTGTCTCAAAAATGGGAATCTTTATAAGTCCCCAGCCTTAAACCTTACTTAATCTTGAGTTATTACAAGATTACACATTGAGGATCTTTTCGGGTTTAGAGTTTTAGAGAATTAGATCATAAAACTTGCATTACATTCCACATATAAACAAAGTGGTTACATAAAGATAGTATTCTTTATTCCCATTAATGGAAACATATTTAAAATAAATCATGGATTCTTTCTTTGACACATCCTTGACTCTATCATCTTATCATGTACCTTTCCCGTGACCTGTGAAAAACATTTCAAAAACTTGGGATGAGCATAAAAACTCAGTATGGGTTATAAAAAAAACATGGAAAGGAAACATGAGTTCATATACACATAAGAATAAAATCATACTTTACCCATAAAACATATGCACTTTAACATACCTCATAAAATCATGAATAAATCATAGAAATCATAAGACATAAAGGTAACTTGAGGCATTCATAACATTCTTACGTATGGAGTAACCCTCTTGGTTACGTTTGGAATACCCATCACAGTATATTCCCTAAATCTCTTCAGAGAAACCTTAACGTTTCACTCCTTCACGTTACCCAGTGCATTGGAGAGCTATAACGGGCTCACCCGCCCTTAGTTTATCACGGAACCACCCGTCTTCATAATAATGCCCAAGAACCATAACATAATCATATCACATAAAACATGCATAAAGTAAACATAACATTTCCACATTTCAATCACAAGATATCAATACAACACATTGATATAATAAAAACATTATGAAAACCATTTTCAATACCAAAGTAAAACATGGTATTTATTTTTCATTTAAAAAAAGGGTATGGCTTGTAGAGGAAGCCGAAACTCAAATAACGGTCACGATGGCGGAGAAGTCGTTGTCGCCGCATACGTGCGACAAAAACATTCCCTTTTGTCGTTTAGTAAACGCTTCTTGTAAAAAATATTCCTTTTGAATAAACGTAAAAGTCAAAGGGTTTTATACACCGTATAAAAGAAAGTTGTGTATAAAATGAAATATGCCTCAATGAATGGAGATTGAGACGAAGTCCCATACCTCGTATCCGACTTGACCCGACCGTTCTTTAATCTCCTGAATAATAAACTTGAGTTAATCTCTACTTGCTTATGAACCTTTTTCAAGTTCATTATTCCTTTTATACCATGTTATGAACATCATGTAATCATTTAAGTTAATAGTAATCATTTTGTCGGTATTTGGTTCTTAAGTCAAAAATAGACTTCTTACACTTACATGTTGTTAATTTGGTCAAAGGTTCGTTATATCCAGAATGATATTAATTATTTGGATAACATATATATCATATATATTCATCGTATACATGTATTTATAATATTACATCACATTCAGAGGTAAGAAATGAAATGCACCGTTCATGGAGACGTTAAGCCGTACGTACGCATGAACGCTACTTCCATTTCTATTTAGTATTTTCTGGAATGGAATAATAATGATATAAGAGTATATTATAATTCCAGTATAATAACATATATAATATCATTAACTTTATCCTTTACAAATCCCACATATGGTATTAACGAATCAAATCACTTTCAGGGGGCGGTAGTCCACACTTCCTAAAATGAAGATATCGTGTTTACCCATAATGGAAACCATAAAGGTATGCCCAAAATGAAAAAACACTGAAGATTAAGGAAAACATAAACATATTATATATCATATATAAAAATAGTGACATCATAATGGCCACCTTTGAAGGTGTTAAATGAGTATTGAACAATCATCGTTTCGGGAGGCAGAATTTCGCCATCCACGGAAACCGTATGTTCTTTAATCATTTGATGTTTTGTGAGAGAGTTTAGCTCAAATAAATCTTATAAAGACATCCTAGTATATTGAAGATACTGTTTTTGTTACAAAAGAAGTAAATAAAAAGAGTTTAGGGGGTTGGAGAAACAAAATAAAACAAATGAACATGAGAGAATGAATTACCTTTAAAAGTGTAACTCCTTTTGATTTGAGCCTAAAGGCTTCCTTTGAAAGGTTTATTCCCAAAGGTAATCCTCTAGTATGAGGAGAGGGGTGTGGAGAGAGTAAATGGGAAGGGGTTGGCCGAGACAAAGTCTTGAGGAGTGTGTGAAATGAGGTAGGGGTGGGGGCCTTTTATAAGAGGAGAGGAGGGGCACTTTTGGAAAGTAAAGAAATATTACTTTATTTGAAAATGTGTTTCGGTTTTAAAAGGTCCCACATTGATATAATTCGTGTATAAGGTGATAAGGGTTTGAAATCCACTCATCCAATTGGTTTTGGACATGTGTAGTTCATAGATTTTACATTATCTTTCCATTTTATTTAAATCGTCAAATAATGATGTCATCGCTGCATCATTATTATGTCATAAATACTTTAATTTATTTAATGTCTAAACATTATAAAAAAAATACTATGATGTATGAAATCTTTTTATCTTTCCAATTACTATTAATAATCAATAATCTGATCTTTATAACCCCATGTAAAAATTGTTTTCGTAAAACATATTATGTTTGTGTCATTTTTACTTTTACATTAAATAAAAAGTTGTTTATGTCTTTTCCCAACCAAAGTGGATCCATGGGGTCCCCAAGTTGACCCATGGCTTTTCTTGGTCAGCCATGACACAACCAATGAGGGTAGGACATGTTTCAAGCTCATCTTATTTTATTAAAGCATTATTTTTACCTTAAACTACACTAATTACCACTAATCGCGATTAAGAACTTAATAAGTTACTATTCACCAAAAAATTATTATAATCTCATTGAACCACATTTTACTTCTTAATGACAACCATGTATGTCAGATTTTTGAAATTCAAAACACAATGATGGAAAAATTTCATTTAAACGGAAAATCAGTCTTTATAAGTACCACTTAGTGGTTTCACTATTCATCAAAAATTGAAGTTTTTCAGAAAATTACCAAAAATTCACCCTAAGCTATATTTTATATTAAGAATTAAAAAATTAAGTCTATTTTACAAAATTCAAAACATATAATTCACATTAATTAATTTAATAATTAATTCCCGCTGTCAGAGCAAATAACGTGTTTTTATGAAATAATAAGTATCATAAGATTGACACTTGTTTAAGTCCAATTTCAAAGTGAAATTGATTCCAATGACCACCATTGGATTAAATGGTAAAAATATATTCATATTACACATTAATACCAATTCAAAATATAATCTAATCATATAAATAAATTAGATTAAAAAGCAGTTTTGATGTAAAATGCAGTATTTTTCACTATTCATTAAAAAATGAACATTGTCAGAAAAATACCAAAATTCACACAAAGTAAATTTTGATGTCCCAATAATAAAGAATAAGTTTATTTTGAAAAATATAGTTTATAAAATTGTCATAATATAGATTTAAAAAGGGTTTTCCATCATAAGGCAGTAAAACAATCTTTTAAGAATATTAGTGTATTCCATGCTTAAGATTGGATTTATTTTCATTTTAAGCCTCTAAAACACTATCTTAATCATTAATAGACATAGATAAAAATATCTATTATTCATTACTTACTTGGGATGTTACATCCTTCCCCCCTTTAGAAAATTGCATCCCTACAATTTATTTACTTATCGAATAAATGGGGGTACTTATCCCTCATTGCATTTTCAGATTCCCATGTTACCTCTTAAATCATGTGGTTTTTCCACAAAACCTTTACCTGGTGAATCACTTTATTCCGTAACACTTTCTCCCTGTGGTCAAGAATCTGGACCGGTTGTTCCTCATAAGATAGGTTCTCTTCCAGCTGAACTACCTCTGGACTCAAAACATAGATGGATCTGGAATATACTTTCTCAACATCGAAACGTGAAAAACATTGTGTACCTGAGATAAACTCGGAGGTAAAGCCACTCGGTATGAAACTGATCCAACTCTCTCCAGAATTTCGTATGGTCCAACGAACCTTGGACTCAACTTTCCTTTCTTACCAAATCTCATCACACTTTTCCAAGGAGAAACCTTGAGAAAAACATGATCACCTACCTCGAAAGATAGATCCTTCCTCCGGTTATCTGCATAACTCTTTTGCCTGCTCTGAGCTGTTCTCGTGTGTTTTTGAATCATCTGAACTTTTTCTGCCATCTCTTCTACCAATTCTGGTCCATCAACTTCCTTTCACCCACTTCATCCCAGAAAGTTGGAGTTCGACACCGTTTTCTATATAATGCCTCAAATGGAGCCATCTGTATACTGGAATGAAAACTGTTATTATATGAAAATTCAACCAAAGAAAGATGTTGGTCCCAACTTCCCTGATAATCCATAGAACAAGCTCGTAGCATATCCTCCAATGTCTGGATTGTTCGTTCTGACTTCCCATCTGATTGAGGATGAAAAGCTGTACTAAAATTTAATTCAGTACCCAACGACTTCTGAAGGCCTTTCCAAAAGTTAGAAGTAATCCTGGGATCACGATCTGAAACAATGGAGAGAGGAACTCCATGTAACCTGACTATCTCTTTAAGATACAAATGGGAAAGTTGATCAAGAGAGAAATTATCTCGTATAGCAAGGAAATGAGCAGATTTGGTCAAGCGATCAACAATAACCCAGATTGCATTATTACCTCGAGATGTCTTCGGTAATACAACAACAAAGTCCATGGATATATTCTCCCATTTCCACTCTGGAATTGGAAAAGGCTGAAGCATCCCTTTCGGTAACTGCCACTCTTCTTTAACCTGTTGACATGTCAAACACTTCACAGTAAAATCAGCAATGTCTCTTTTCATTCCATCCCACCAGTAATACTCCTGCAGATCTCTATACATCTTAGTACTTCCCGGATGAACTGAAAATGGAGAACTATGAGCTTCACATAACAACTCTCTCTTCAACTGTGAATCACAAGGCACACACAATCTCTTCCCAAATCTCAAAACACAATCATTATCAATGTTGAATTCAGGAAACATACCTTTCTGAACTAGCTCTACTTTTTTCTACAACTCACTGTCTTGCTTCTGTGCTTGCATGATTCTATCTGATAGAGATGATCTCACTGATATCTGAAACAAAACAGAAGGACTTCCTACACCAACAACTTCTATTCCAAAGTTCATCAAATCCTTAACCAAAGTATCATGTTCCAAACGCAACATTGTTAATGAAGAATTACTTTTTCGACTCAAAGCTTCAGCCACTTTATTTGCTTTTCCCGGATGGTAATGAATTGTACAATCATAATCCTTGATTAATTCTAGCCATCTCCTCTGTCTCATTTTTAACTCTTTCTGAGTGAATATATACTTTAAAATTTTGTGATCGGTATATATTTCACACTTTACTCCATACAAATGATGCCTCTAAATTTTTAAAGCAAAAACAACAGCAGCTGATTCCAAATCATGTGTAGGGTAATTTACCTCATGAGTTTTCAACTGTCGTGAAGCATAAGCAATTACCTGATCATTCTGCATTAGGACGCAACCAAGTCCTTTCAATGAAGCATCACTGTATATAACAAGCTCACCATTCCTGGAAGGCAGTGCCAAAATTGGAGCATTCACCAATCTTCTTTTCAATTCCTGAAAACAATCATCACATTCTTTTGTCCAGATAAACTTAACACCCTTCCGAGTTAGCTTAGTCATTGGACTAGATAACCGTGAAAAATTTCTAAAAAACCTTCGGTAATTTCCCGCCAAACCAAGGAAGCTACGAATCTCGGTTACATTTGTGGGTCTTGGCCATTATTCCACAACTTTTGTTTTTTCAGGATCAACAGTTATTCCATCTTTAGAAAAAATGTGACCAAGGAAAGAAATTTGTTGCAACCAAAACTCACACTTTCTGAATTTCCAATACAGTTTATTTTCTTTTAAGGTTTTCAAGATAACCCTTAATTGTCTTTCATGCTTTTCTTTACTTTTAGAAAACACCAAAATATCATCAATGAAAACCACCACAAACTTATCCATGAACTCATGGAAAATTATATTCATCAAGTCCATGAATACAGCAGGTGCATTGGTTAGCCCAAAAGGCATTACTACAAATTCATAATGGCCATATCTCATATGGAACACGGTCTTCGGAATATATTCTTCCTTTACCTTCAGCTGATGGTACCCCGATCTCATGTCAATCTTTGAAAAAAACTGAGCTCCCTGGAGCTGATCAAACAAATCATTGATATGAGGCAAAGGATATTTGTTCTTAACAGTGATATTATTCAAGGCTCTATAATCAATGCAAAGTCTCATAGAACCATATTTCTTTTTTAACAAATAAAATAGGAGCACCCCATGGTGATGTGCTAGGTATAATGAAACCTTTCTCAAATAAATCTTGCAATTACTCCTTCAACTCTAAAAGTTCAATTTGTGACATTCGATAAGGGGGTTTTGAAATTGGATTAGCATCAGGAACTAAGTCAATAGTAAACTCAACTTCCCGATCTAGTATTATTCTAGGCAACTCATCAGGAAAAACATCAGGATACTCATTTACCACTGACACATCATTAATCTGAACAGTTCCTTTATTTTCAACGACGTGTGCAAGGTAACATTCATTTCCATCTTTTACAAGTTTCTCGGCATCTTGATATGTTATCAAAAGTAAGGGTTCATTCCTGTAAACAAACTGAAAGTCTTTCTGAAAAGAATCTTATTTATCACTACAGTCAATCTTAGCATGGTAAATAGAGAGCCAATCCATACCCAGGATAACATCAAACTCTACTAGAGGTAGAACAATAAGGTTTGCAAGTAGGTTCTTTCCACAGATAAGGATATGAAGATTCTTATAAATTCTTTTTGCCTCAACATTTCCCCCAGGTTTTTTTACCAAAAGTTCAGGAGTCATTTCTTGAGATGGTATTCCCATTTTACTATAAAAGGTTTCAGAGATGAAAGAATGTGTAGACCCCGAATCAAACAACACACTGGCATAATCTGAAAAAACAAACAAAGTACCTGATACAACTTCATTTGATGGACCGACATCTGCTAAAGTAGTTGAAAAGGATTTCACCACCCCTTTCTGCTTGTAGTCTAACTGCTTCCCATCACTCAAGCTCTTTGTCGGACACTCATTTGAATAGAGACCCATCTCATTACACTTATAACATTTCACTAACTATAAATCAAATTTGTTCGTACCTTCACCTTGATCCTTTTCAGTGCAATCACGAGCCTTATGTCCCATCTTACCACATCGGTAGCACTTTCCAGAATTCAGAAGACATTCCCCAGCATGCCTTTTGCCACATTTATCACAAACTGAAAACTTAGTTCTCTTACCATCAGACTTTTTTGAAGAATTCTTACCTTTCTCTTGCCACCTCGGTCTCTTCTTCTGCTGGTTGTTATAGAACACTTGGTCATCGGCAAACTCCATTTCCACCTTCTCAGCACATCGAACAAGCTTTTCATAACTTTTAAACTCACGAGAAGCTAATGCCCTTCGATATTTTGGCTTTAATCCTAAGTAAAAACAATTGATTTTACTGTCAAGGTCTCGTATAAAATTTGGATCATACCTTGCCAATCGAGTGAAACTTTCTTCATAGGCATCCACTAAGTCTTCCTCTTGCCTCAATTCCAAGAATTGCTTTTCCATCCTAAGTCGAACAACCTTAGGAAAATACTTCTCAAGAAACATACCTTTGAATTCATCCCAGTCAAGAGCATCAATCTCATCGGCATCCCTGATATTTTTAACCATAGACCACCACTGATCTGCTTCAACCTCCAAACGGTAAATAGAAAGACTAACCTTTTGATTTTCTGAACACCCCATGACATCAAAAATCTTCTCCAGTGCTTTAATCCACCCTTCATCTAGTACAGGGTCAGATGATTCTCTGAATGATGGTGGATGTTGCCTCATGAAATGTTCCACCACTGACATGTTCCTCTGCGGTTGATCTGGCTGATCTCGTGCATGGATACCACCACCATTTATCACTTGAGTCAACTGCGACATTACTGCAACAAACTGTTCAGTTCCAATTCTGACCAATTCTGGATGATGATTTGGAAGGTTATTTCCTTCTGTATGCCTACCTGGCACTACTTCCCTGTTTCCTCTATGGAAAACCATTCTGAACAAACATGTCTTAGATGAAGCAACATGGTAATCTTCAAATGCTATATCATTTCAAAAATTATTTTTTTTTGGATAATCATTTAATAGAATTATAACTCCTAAAGTTATCTAAACCGACCTCTAATACCAACTATAAGGCCCCATCCTTAAACCTTACTTAATCTTGAGTTATTACATGATTACACATTGAGGATCTTTTTGGGTTTAGAGTTTTAGAGAATTAGATCATAAAACTTGCATTACATTCCACATATAAACAAAGTGGTTACATAAAGATAGTATTCTTCATTCCCATAAATGGAGACATATTTAAAATAAAACATGGATTCTTTCTTGACACATCCTTGACTCTATCATCTTATCATGTACCTTTCTCGTGACCTGTGAAAAACATTTCAAAAACTTGGGATGAGCATAAAAACTCAGTATGGGTTATAAAAAAAACATGGAAAGGAAACATGAGTTCATATATACATAATAATGAAGTCATACTTTACCCATAAAACATAGGCACTTTAACATACCTCATAAAATCATGAATAAATCATAGAAATCATAAGACATAAAGGTAACTTGAGGCATTCATAACATTCTTACATAGGGAGTAACCCTCTTGGTTACGTTTGGAATAGCCATCACAGTATATTCCCTAAATCTCTTCGGAGAAACCTTAACGTTTCACTCCTTCACGTTACCCAATGCATTGGAGAGCTATAATGGGCTCACCCGCCCTTAGTTTATCACGGAACCACCCGTCTTCATAATAATTCCCAAGAACCATAACATAATCATATCACATAAAACATGCATAAAGTAAACATAACATTTCCACATTTCAATCACAAGATATCAATACAACACATTGATATAATAAAAACATTATGAAAACCATTTTCATTACCAAAGTAAAAAATGGTATTTATTTTTCATTTAAAAAAAGGGTATGGCTTGTAGAGGAAGCTGAAAATCAAATAACGGTCACGACGGCGGAGAAGTCGTTGTCGCCGCATACGTACGACAAAAACATTCCCTTTGTTCGTTTAGTAAACGCTTCGTATAAAAAAGATTCCTTTTGAATAAACGTAAATGTCAAAGGGGTTTAAACATCGTATAAAAGAAATTTGTGTATAAAATAAAATATGCCTCAATGAAAGGAGATTGAGACGAAGTCCCATACCTCGTATCCGACTTGACCCGACCGTTCTTTAATCTCCTGAATAATAAACTTGAGTTAATATCTACTTGCTTATGAACCTTTTTCAAGTTCATTATTCCTTTTATAACTTGTTATGAACATCATGTAATCATTTAAGTTAATAGTGTTCATTTTGTCAGTATTTGGTTCTTAAGTCAAAAATAGACTTCTTACACTTACATGTTCTTAATTTGGTCAAAGGTTCGTTACATCCAGAATGATATTAATTATTTGGATAAAATATATATCATATATATTCATCGTATACAAGTATTTATAATATTACATCACATTCAGAGGTATGAAATGAAATGCACCGTTCATGGAGACGGTAAGCCGTACGTACGCATGAACGCTACTTCCATTTCTATTTCGTATTTTCTGGAATGGAATCATAATGATATAAGAGTATATTATAATTCCAGTATATTAATATATATAATATCATTAACTTTATCCTTTACAAATCCCACATATGGTATTAACGAATAAAATCACTTTCAGGGGGCGGTAGTCCGCACTTCCTAAAATGAAGATATCGTGTTTACCCATAATGGAAACCATAAAGGTATGCCCAAAATGAAAAAAAACAGAAGCTTAAGGAAAACATAAACATATTATATATCATATATAAAAATATTGACATCATAATGTCCACCTTTGAAGATGTTAAATGAGTATTGAACAATCATCGTTTCAGGAGGCAGAATTTCGCCATCCACGGAAACCGTATGTTCTTTAACCATTTTATGTAGTTGTGTGAGATTGTAGCTCAAATAAATCTTATAACAACATCCTAGTATACTGAATATACTTTTTTTGTTACAAAATAAGTAAATAAAAAGAGTTTACGGGGTTGGAGAAACAAAATAAAACAAATGAACATGAGAGAATGAATTACCTTTAAAAGTGTAACTCCTTTTGATTTGAGCCTAAAGGCTTCCTTTGAAAGGATTATGCCCAAAGGAAATCCTCTAGGATGAGGAGAGGGATGTTTAGAGAGTAAATGGGCAGGGGTTGGCCGAGCCAAAGGCTTGAGGAGTGTGTGAAATGAGGTAGAGGTGGGGGCCTTTTATAAGAGGAGAGGAGGGGCACTTTTGGAAAGTAAAGAAATATTACTTTATTTTGAAAATTTGTTTCGGTTTTAAAAGGTCCCACATTGATATAATTCGTGGATAAGGTGATAAGGGTTCGAAATCCACTCATACAATTGGTTTTGGACATGTTTAGTTCATAGATTTTACATTATCTTTCCATTTTATTTAAATCATCAAATAATGATGTCATCGTTGCATCATTATTATGTCATAAATAATTTAATTTATTTAATGTCTAAAAATTATAAAAAAAATACTATGATGTAGGAAATCGTTTTAGCTTTCCAATAAATATTTATAATCAATAATCTGATCTTTATAACCCCATGTAAAAAAAAAATTCGTAAAACATATTATGTTTGTGTCATTTTTACTTTTACATTAAATAAAAAGTTGTTTATGTCATTTCCCAACCAAAGTGGATCCATGGGGTCCCCAAGTTGACCCATGGCTTGTCTTGGTCGGCCATGACACAACAAATGAGGGTAGGACATGTGTCAATCTCATCTTGTTTTATTAAAGCATTATTTTTACCTTAAACTACACTAATTACCACTAATCGCGATTAAGAACTTAATAAGTTACTATTCACCAAAAAAAATTATTATAATCTCATTGAACCACATTTTACTTCTTAATGACAACCGTGTATGTAGGATTTTTGAAATTCAAAATACAATTATGGCAAAATTTCATTTAAACGGAAAATCAGTCTTTATAAGTACCACTTAGTAGTTTCACTATTCATCAAAAATTGAAGTTTTTCAGAAAATTACCAAAACTTCACCCTAATCTATATTTGATAATACAAATTCAAAAATTAAGTATATTTTACAAAATTCAAAACATATAAGTCACATTAATTAATTTAATAATTAATTCCCGCTGTCAGAGCAAATAACATGTTTTTATGAAATAATAAGTATCAAAAGATTGGCACTAGTTTAAGTCCAATTTCAAAGTGAAATTGATTCCAATGACCACCATTGGATTAAATGGTAAAAATATATTCATATTACACATTAATACCAATTCAAAAGATAATCTAATCATATAAATAAATTACATTAAAAAGCAGTTTTGATGTAAAATGCAGTATTTTTCACTATTCATTAAAAAATGAACATTGTTAGAAAAATACCAAAAATTCACACAAAGTAAATTTTGATGTCCCAATCATAAAGAATAAGTTTATTTTGACAAAAATAGTTTATAAAATTTTCAAAAGATAGATTTAAAAAGGGTTTTCCATCATAAGGCATTAAAACAATCTTTTAAGAATATTAGTGTATTTCATGCTTAAGATTGGATTTATTTTCATTTTAAGCCTCTAAAACACTATCTTAATCATTAATAAACATAGATAAAAATATCTATTATTCATTAATTACTTGGGATGTTACAATCGTGGATGGTGTGAAGCTAATACCATGAGATCATGCGTATTTTCTGTTATGAAAAGGTTTGTTTGGAAGGTTTTGCCTCAATCATTGTCCCTTTAGGTATCATTTTAAAATAACATAATATGGTGGTGGGGGACTTTATTCAAGAACTAGATAGAGCTTTGGTGAGTTTCAAAGGTCATATATTTTATTCTCCTCTAGTACATCAGCCGGTTGTCTTGGGTACACTTCAAATTGCTGTGTAGGAACAGGGTTATCATGTAACTATGGAAGCGATATGTCCAAGCATACTACTATTTTTAAATGGTTATGGTGCATTTGTAATTGTATTGATTCCCTTTATATATTGAAAGAGTGTGATGATTCTAAAGATCATCTAACTCTTTCATCCCCTAAACATAATCCTCATGGAACGACTATGGGGGAAGAATTTGATAGTGACCAACGGACTAATGACGAAGTGTCCCCGTGTCGACAAACTCAGATGAAGGCAGCGATTTCCATTCATAAAGAGATTGTTTCTGCATTAACACCCTCTAAAGATCCTTCCTTGAAAATGTGAAAGAGGAAAAGGAAGTGATCTACATTTTCAAATCCCTCTCTTCAAGAATCCACATGTAAGTGAGATATTCCACAATTATCATACATGGATTACATTGGAAACACGTTATGATCTATAAAATATGAGAAGGTACCCACCGAGCTCAGTTATAAGAGAATATAACCACACCTAGGGGTGTAGGAGTCCATTCAGTTTCATTGATAGAACCTTAATCGTTGGGACGAACATGTTAAGAAGTAGATGTGGATGAGGTGCCAACTCGATCATGCTCATTTCCTTCTACAAATATTTCAGCGATCGTACCATTTGATCTGACGATCGTACAGATGTTTTTGGGGGATAATGACATAGTCAGATATTCTTATACTAAATTATCCGTACTGGAAATGAGTTTGGAAGAATTTGAATACCTCTTCAAGACTAGAAACTTTGTTTTTTTGTCATATCACTAGATAGATTCCACTTTTCTCCTGCAGTCCTCAAAGACAGTGATATTAACACACATTATAAAAAAAACAACAGAGGTTCCATGAAGTCATTTGTAAAAAGAAGTATTTTCATATTAATTAAAGGATGGAGTTGGGGTAGTGGATGTCTTCATTGAGATGAGCAAGAAAGGTATGTTTCTATCCTCATTCATTTCTACTGATTATGTGGTGATACCATGTTATTCATCATATAACTGGTAAAACTATATCCCCTTTGTTGTGTTTTCTTTTCTCTGAGGCTTGGAGGATTTTTTTCCTACAACCCAGTGAGATCCTTTGACTATGTGAAGTAATATAGAGACTTTTTCCATCCTTGTATCATCAAATACAATGTGTACAACTATTTTCCTAAGTGACATGGTCCTGGAATACATTTTCATTCCAAGAAAGGGATTAGGTGATGGCTCAGGTTCTGTATCATTCTATCAGTTGATGAGATGACACATGTGGAGGGTTTTTTCTACTTAGTTTTAGAGACCCTTGGAGGAGTTGAAGGTTTAGTTTTTCCACCTTATTTTCATGTTCACAACCATTCTTTGTGGGGGTTTCGATTATTCCGCCGCTCAAGACAAGGTTAATGAAACGATCTCTCTGTGGGAGAAGAAAGTTCCCTTGAATTATGGGTGGAAGCTATTGAGGCTTCCTCTTTAGTGAATTAGAAGTGAGATTAGGATGTAATGCAAGCTCCCCAGCATACAATAGAGTAATCCACTCACCACAATGTATTCAATGCTAGAAAGGTTGAAGCATTCCATTTTCAGTTTGAGATCGATAATATTTAGACTGAGATTAGCTCTTTTCATGAAGTGTTATCTCAATTTTAATGTGCACTACAGATATCGGATAAGGATGTGTTGGAGAAGTGAAGACTTCTTGATGTAAAAAAATGTGTGGATTAAATCCATTTCTATGGTATAGGGGTTGCAACCGGCTGCAAATGTGGAAACCAAATTTGTTCATCAACTACGCTAATATGTGTTTTCCCTAGAGAATAGACATTCAAAACTCAAGGATTCATCCGAGAACATGGTGTGAGGAAATTTAAATTTTTCAGTATTTATTTGTATCATACATTCATATTAGTGTCTCCAATATGTGGATATTCCTCCATTTTCTTGGTATCAATTAGCATGTTTCTTGAACTTTATTTGTATATTCGAGTTTCCCATTTATTTATGATCTGTATTAAATTTTGTAGTTCCAATGTTATTTAAATCACCAATGATACCCTTAATTTAAATAATATCATGAAATGTTGAATTTATATATCTTAAAATTTGAATCATAAAATATTTTTCAATGAAGACTGATCATGAATACCCGCCTACACAATCGTACCTACTAATGCATCTGTTCCAATTATCGTGAAATCACCTGATTTGCAAAAGGATGTTCGGTTAAAATATATGTCCCTAAGAGTGAATTTTCTATATTTTATCCCAATACAATATTAATGTATATAAATGCTTGATTTTGGGTAAGTACATATAGTGGCCCTTACCAGATCTTGGAGGCTAAATCATTTCTTCATTGTAGTTTTGCGTCTTTTACCTTAGACTTGATATCTATTTAGTTTAACAACTTTTATCTCAGACTCGCTATTTTTTATTTTAGTTTCTTTTTTCTAGGGATTGATATTTCATTAGTATATGGTGTTTTGGATCAAACAATGTGTTGATTAAGTTTAGGGTCCTTTAGAAATAACATGATATTGTTTTTCTTTATGGTATTTTAGCACTGACCCAATATTTATTTAGTTTGGAGTATTTTATCTTGAAACTGAAATGTATATAGTTTATAGTATTTTAGCTCGTACTTGATATTGCTTTATTTTAGGGTAATTTATCTTTGACTAGATACTTGTTTAGTTTATGGTATTTTAGCTTAGACATGATATATCTTTAGTTTAGGATATTTTTGCTTGAACCTTCTGTTATTTTACTTTAAAGACATTTACCTCAGACGTAATATTGATTTATTTTAGGGTCTTTTATCTTGGACTTGGTATTTCATTAGTTTAGTGTCTTTTAGCTTAGACCATTAGTTGTTTTAGTTTAATATCTTTTAGCTCGGAATTGATCGATGATCATGGAATATAGTATAAACATTCTAGGTGTGTCCCAAAACACTATAGGGCATTGAGCTCTTCTATGTTTTTTCTTGGGATTTAAAGCATTAGAAATCCATTTATTTAGAGTGATGAATTTGGTTGATGTTCATAGAAGCACATGAAGGATCCATGGGCATGTATTAATAGTCAGGAAAATGGTCCCTTGAATTCGGGTATCTTTTCCAAGGACTATGAAAGATTTATGGAGGTAGTATCAGTTGATGGAGAAATTATAGGGATGTTTGGTCTACCTAGATTGTTGGAATATGGGTGATATAATTCATAAAACAAAAGTTTTAATCTATGAATATTATATGGAGAATACATGTCAGGTATGTCCCATGACACATTTAGATGCGATGTTTTTTTACGATGTTTTCTGGACTCACAGGTATTGACACTTATTTTTTGAAATGATGATTTTCCTTTAGTTGGTGGGTCAGGGAACTTATGCGGTATAATAGAAAAGAAACATATGATCTTTACTCCTCTATGAGGGCCATTAAGGGTCTATAAAGACTCAATGGTCTATATGATGAGGTTAAGTAATGGGAGGAAGGCTATCCAGGAAGGGTTATGGAACATATGGATGTTTAACACTTGATTTGGAAGCTCTATCTATACTCTATGTGGTTTCAAATCATGGGGTGTGGTCCATCATAGGATTGGGATGGATTTTCACATTCTATACCTAACAGAGGGTACAAAACACTATGAATTAACATTAAGTATTTTGAATCCACTTAGATAGTTTGGTGTGGAGGCCATAAGTCATGGTCCAAAGTACTATGATCAAGAGGATGATATGGGATATTCATTCCAATTATGTTTAACCAACACTGAGGTATTGAGTGCTAACACAATGATGTTAGGACTCTCACGGATCATAATTTCCATTTTACCGACTGATACATTTGTTTGATGTCTATATGTGCATATGCAGGATCTATATACATACATGAATTGTCAAGAAAAGTGTCCCTTGAAGTCATGTATCCTTTATAAGGTCCACGGTATGTTGTGGTGATCTGAGGAACCCAAATCATGAAATGTGATTTTTGGAAAGTTTAATGCCCCTGAAGGGTTTGAGTACCCTAAATGTCGGGACACTAATTAATGAACATATTATCATTGTGCGGAAATGTGATAAATAATTTCTATAAATTCTTCTAGAAACAGGGGTCCAGTGAGCATAACATGACTTTTACTAGGGTTACTAGGATGAACCTATGAGCTTTATGCCTTATTTATTTTCACCCTAATTTTTTTCATAAACTTTGAAGTTGAGGAGTTTAGTGAGAAAAGACTTGATTTTTTCTCAAGCCTCCTTTTTCTGGTTTTTATCCTAAAACATCTTTTGCCTCATTCCCTAGTAGTTTGCAGTCTTGTGATTTAGACCATTGTAGGCTAGATCATTAGGTCATATATCCTTGACAAAAGTGTAGGTAGTTTAAGTTCCTTATGTACATAGACCTAAAATAGGTAATGATACAGAAGAGTCAAATTTGGATACCAAGAATTTAGATTAACCCATATTTTTTCCTAGAAGGAGATGAAAAGATTGTAAATCAAGGATCTAGGTTCTCAGGTTGTGAACAACGATATGGAATAGTCACACTGGGATTGGTTCAGATCACACTATGGTATGGAGTTCTTCCACGGTGATTTCTGGTCCCTCAATGATTGGAATTTCCTTTTGGCAGAGTGATTCATTTGGTTGACAACCATAGGTGCATATAAAGGATACATAGGAATACATGCATAGTCATGAAATGTTTTGGTTGAAGCTAGGAATCCTTTCCATGATCCATAAAATATTTTTAAAAACCTGAGGTGCTCGAGGCATGAATTATAGTTCATGGATTAGGGTGATTTAAATGATGATGGATTCACCCCGTACTCTGATTAACAGGTGTAAGGTTCTTGTGGTAATTCGATAGGGAATAAAACAAGGATGGTGGTCTACACATTTTAATTTAATGTAGCGAGTAAGTATTTTCATCCATATAGTTGAATATCATGGGTAAAGGAAATGTTATGTGTAATTTATTTTCATGATGTAAGGACATTTTTTATGCAGTTTAAAGTCATGTGGTAAGTACATGTTCGGTGCATTTTATTGTCATGCGGTAATGACATTGGTCGTGCATTTTATTGTCATGTGATAAGGACATGTTTTATGAAGTTTATTATCACGTGGTAAAGATATGGGAACTGAGGTGAATGATATGTACCTGATATATTGCATGAACAATCATTCTCTTTCATGTCGGTTTTTATAATTGGACCTAAAATTGAGGATCTGTTAATCACTATGTATCAAGGGATGATAAGAATAAAGACACATGTAGTTCATGATGAATCATGAAGTTTAACATCACATAGTAAGGATGTAGGCTCCTCGACATGAAATGCAGATATTATGGTTGGTTCCATGAATGAAATTATTGGCGTCTTTACATACCATGTAATGATATTAATCCAACCACACATAGTTCATAAAGAAATCTCCTGATCTAGGTTCCACCCATACATAGAGATGGGAGAATTTTAATACTTTTTTATTGTGAATGGACATGGATTTGGATATCTTGTCATTTCTAGGTATAATATAAGGACATGAATCAATTCATGCATAGTTCTTACATTGGAAATTCTCTATGTAGGTTTGACCCATATGACGAGGTGGGAATTGTTTTTTGGATTTCTTTAGTTAGGTCCATGGTGGATGATCTAGGTGTCATTACATATCCTACTGTGAAAGGAATCAATCCCCACATTGTTCTTGAGGAACCATGTAGTTTAATTTCATGCATCAAGGACATAGTTGGAACGACCTGAAAAAAGGAGATGTTGCGGCTGGGCCTAAAGGTAGAAGTATTGGTTATTCTTTATACCTAATGAAAATGAGAATCAAGCCATGTGTAGTTCTTTATAATGGAGGTGTGATTGAAGTCCAACACCAACCGTAGTGGTCCTCTCGGGCAAGGTCCACAGGAGCATACAGTTTTATTTATTGTAAGGGATATTAATATTGTAGTTAAATATCATCCAGTGAGGACACTTGTTATTCCTTTTAATGTCTTCCATTCATGACAAAGATGAGCCTATCAAAATCTATTATACTTTTTTTTGTAAAATTAATCCCTTACCAAAATTCCTAAAATCACGTGATTTATTCTTAGCATAAGAAACAAGGAATTAATAGTGTTTCTCTTGACATTCATAGGAATCTAAATCATGGAAATGGGAATTCTGTTTCATGTGGTGGCTGGAACAATTTTTCTGATCAAGTCATCCCAATGCATCTTATTATAAATGATAATAATGCCACATGTAGCTCTATAAAACCTGTGTAGTTTATGGCCATACAGAAAGTAAATTATTTTTTTTTTGTTTAATGTATTATGTTAAGGAACTTGATCTACTTTTAGGATGGAAAAGGGAAGTTATAGATCATTGCAGTTTTAGGCCATGCGGTAAGGACAAGGGTCACCTGCCCTGAAGAATCATTATTGCTAGGCCCAAAACTAAAGGTTCAAGATTCACTACGTATCATGTGTTAAAAGGAATCAATACACATGTAGTTTTTGAGGAACCATACACATTAACTTCATATAGAATCTAATTGGGTCGCCAAACATGAATGGAGATGGATGTCATGGGCTCGTGCAGTTTATCTTCATGCATTAAGGATGAGAGATACGATGTAGTTTAATGTCTTGCTACCAAGATGTCTCTGTATTGTTTAGATTCATGTGGATAGGAATATTTTTTATAGTTTAATGTCATGTAACTAGGATGAATATGTATAGTATAATATCATGTAATTAGGATGAATTTTCACAGTTTAACATTATGTAATCATGATGAGTTTGTACT
The DNA here is from genome assembly GCA_963277665.1 of Viscum album. Taxonomy (NCBI): domain Eukaryota; kingdom Viridiplantae; phylum Streptophyta; class Magnoliopsida; order Santalales; family Viscaceae; genus Viscum; species Viscum album. Next base: position 1,610,534,118 of record OY728125.1, read on the forward strand.
ATTTAATATCATGTAATGAGGATGAATTTTTATTGTTTGAAGTCATGTAATCAGGATGAATTGTGGGACATACACTAATATGGACTCCCATGTGATGATATCTATTCAATTTATTTCTTGCGAAACCTCACATTTGTGGGGGGTGAAACACTCTCCATCTATTGAGGCCAATAAGTAAGCCCTGTTGTGATATACCTTATGTATGATATAAGGTCATTCCCATTTGGGTTCTAGTTTTGGAAGCTTCTTTCATGGTATCATTGGGGTCCTGGGATCCAGAACCCATCCCCCTTATAGGACTGAGTGGCGGTGAACCATTTTATTAAATGTTCATCCAGTCTGATTCTAATGGACTTCAAGGTTATGTAGTGTGCCCAACCTTTTCTCATCGAGCCCCTCAAATTAATCCAGCCTCTTGTGAATTCTCATCATATAGTAGATTAATAAAAATTGATATATGGAGTTAGGTAATATGGACATCTATGGGTAATTATTCCATAGTATTATACACTAAATAGTATGGTGTTTCCTATGTAGCAGTACACATAGTGCTACAGTATGCCCATAAAGTATGGAGGAGTTTTTCTAGCCAAGAATTCTTATCGCAATTCTCTATATTCTGGTGTATATTTTATAGTGTCTTAATTATGTCCTATATCTATATATTTTTTACTACTTGATCATGAGATAAGTGATTAGGATTGATTTTTTAGTCCTGGTATAATTTCTTAAACTCTATTGAATAGAAGTTGGTGCCATTGTCTGTCAATATTTTGTGAGGGACCCTGGATCTAGTTATGATATGACAATTTAAAATTTTGAGATTTTTATTTGGTTTGAATTCTTTGAGGGGTATTACCTCATCCCATTTGGAGAAGAATTCAGTAATTATAATAATTTACGTGAACTTCTTGTTTGTGGATGGGGGATATAGACCCCAAACATCCATTCATCAAACATAAAATGACCATGAATGTTTAGCTGTTTGTATAAATTATGGGGGTTGATGGATGAATTTTGGATGGATATAAAATGCATGAAATTTCTTGTTGAACTCCACAAATTCTTGTATTAGAATTTTTTTAGTAATATCCCAACCTTTTTATTTGGTGGGAGAGCTTAGTCTTATATTGATGGGTACTGCAAGAGACCATGTGGGCTTCTTGCACACCGGTGTAAATATCTCATTCTTCTATGCATCTGAGGAGGAATCCATCAAATCCATAATTGTAGAGGGTTGTCTACTCATTTTGACCATCTATTAGGGTGAATTTCACTAAAAATGCTAAATATATTCCCTTTTATCTTTGTCCATTAATAGAACCCCGTTTTGGAGATAAATGATAATGGTATCCATATTTCCAGGGGTGGTCACTGGTTTATCATGGATGGGGTGGTTTTGACATGATTGATTTATTCCATATCATAAACAAAATTCCTCAAGACTATTATTTGATGTGTGATAAGGAATATTTATTCGTCCTCATCAGGGTTTTCCAGAATGGTTGATTCATTGTCCAATACATCGTTGCAATCATTAATTGATTAGAGAACATGATGTAATGTTGGATAAAAATTTAACTCTTCCATGAATCCCTTGATATAGCAAGTGAGGGGGGGATTTATTACTTTTTTATGGATTATTCACTATTGATCTTCTTTATCAGTAACACCAAGTCCCATTTGATATTCAGGTAGTCTACATGCAGCTGTAGGGCAAGTTACAAATCGATGATAAGGGCTTGACAATCTACCTCATTATTCATTCATCCTCCAGATAGTGAAAAGTGTACGGAAAAATATATTTTTATGAGAGAAAATTTCAACCCCTAATCCAACTCGATTAAGCTTTGGGTTTTCCATCCTTTTTGAATAGGACATTAGGAGGCACTATATAAATATATCTCCCATGTTTGGGGAGTGTCATGAGCAGATAAGACCTCCTCATCTGGAAGATTGGTGTACCCTAGTGTATTTTCTGGGGTAGGGTGTTCTATAATGAAATTATGTAGGTATTTTCGTATCACTAATTTCAATGATGAAAACTGAATTTTGTATTTATAGATAATGAAACCCCTTCATCCCAAGAACCCAGTAAACATAGGGAGGCTGAGGATATACTTGAGTGGATTAATACAAGAGAATAGCTGGACTTCATGGTGTTGTATGTAATGCCTCAGGTTTTTCACTGTAAATATGAGTGCATGGTTTTTCTTCTCGATGCCAAAGTATTGGGTATTAATACCTTGAATAGTTCGGATGAGGTGGTAGAAATGTTTCTCACTCCCCGCATCACTCTTCTATACGTGGAGGGAAGCCAGTGAGCATCCCATGGAATCCACAAATAAGATGAGTGGGCTCCCTTCCACAAGAGGCTTATGACTGATGGGTGCAGGAGATACGACTAGAGACATTTGAAGGATTCTTGGAAATCATCATCCCATTGAGAAGTGATTCCCTTTTTCATTATCCTGGTTATAGGAAGAGATTTTCTGGATAGGTTGGCGAAGAATATGTAAATGTAAGTAAGGTACCCTTGTATCAACTTCAGTTCAATTAGATTACTAGGGGTGAAATTTCAAGAATAATAGTAGAATTATCTTAGCTAACATCAATGTCACAATATCTTACCATAAAGATAATGAACATCCTTAATGTTACCCCAAAAGCGCATTTTAGTAGTTTCATCTATAGACTATGATATCGCAACTTGTGGAAGACTATTTGAGGATCCATGAAGTAATCACTTTACTGTCAGTATTTGAACACCATGTCATCGACATAACATTCAGCTATATTCCCCAAGAATGTATTAAAGATATGATGCATGGCACATTGATATGTAGCATCAGTGTTCATTATCTCAAAGGTCATGACTATATAGTAGGTGATCCCTTGAGTCACTTTTATGTTGGTGGATTCTTCATCTTCGGGGTCCATATTTATCTAATTTTATTGTAAGTACCCATCCATTAAGGAAATGGATTGGAATTAAATAATAACTTCAATCAATGGTTCTCTGATCAGAAATGGGAAAATTTCATTTGGGAAGATTCAATTAAGGTCTCTAAAATCAATCGGACCCTAATCTACCCATTCTTTTTCTAGATTGGGATGATCTTGGAAATCCATCTTAGGTATTTTACTTCATGAAAATAAAATTTTCAAATTTTCAAATTTAGCCTCTAAATTGGATGCATGAGAGGGGTTCTTCTTTCTGAATGCTTTCTTGAATCCTCGATGATCATCGATTCGTATAAGATTCTATGTAGACACTTCTGGATTCAGTCTAGGAAATTATTGTATAGTTTCAAGAGAACACATATCGGTGTTTCATTAAAAAATCAATATAGATCTTTTGTTCTTCGAGGAGCATCTTGGCACTAATCATAGTAGGTAGAGGGTATTCTTTTGTTCCCTGATTATTTTTTCTGATCCCATCGATGGTGGTGGAGATACCTTCCTTGAATGTGGGAGGAGTGTTTCAAAGGTCATCCTCATCATGCCTCTAATTTGTGTATGTGGATACATTTTCATAAGAGGATAGAAATAGGGAGGCTTCTCTACCTGAGTCATTGTACAATGATGTCATAGATGATTGTCTATTACCCTATCATTGCAGATAAAATGAGAGTAGACCTCAAGGGTAAGGTATATCATATCAACTAGATTTATCAGGAGCACATAGTCACTATCAGGAATACTTTAGGGGTTTCTAGGGACAATCCCAAAGCCATTGGGGGCAGCAACCAATATATCATCATCCTCTATTGGTTTCTTTCCTCCCTTCTTATAAAAATATGCTTCATCATATGTGGCTCTTCATGTCTCGAAGGGGGTTCCATCACCATGATATATGTGAAATTTTTCATTGATGGGGTACTTTAGACACTGATGAAATTTTGAAGGTACCTCTAAGTGTATGTGGAGCATATGCCTTCCAAGAAAGACATTATGTGTGGTTTCCTAATAGATAACCATAAAACCAGCATCATATGTGAAGTCCATAAACTAAGAATCGAGTTTGAACTTCCCAATATGTAATATCTCATTCTTATCATACACTTGAATGGTGTGATTTTTGGGAGATAGGTCTCATTCGCTAAATCCCAAACATCAAAGGTTTCCAACATGGATGAGGTTGATCCTAGATCCCTTATCAATTAGGTCCCTTTGGATGTTGAAATTATTTACTTTTCCTGAATCATATTGGGGATTGATGTGACCATGAAGGACCTCTTCCAAATCATGGTTAGTGAATGAGATAGAGACTTGAAATTATAAGGACAGGGTCTCCACTTAGTAGACATTACCTGCAGTGAATTCTGTCATAAAATCTTATGGGATCCAAATGGCTTCAACCAGTTCCCCACTGAGTTCTTTTCAATGATGGATCACATCAAGGATCGAGAGTTTAACTAAAACAATGAACAACTATTTTAGAACATCGCATTTTTTACCAATGGTTGGAGCTTCCTATTTTGTGGTTTCTTTAGGATATGTTGATCAGAATCTAAGGAATTTGAGCAGAACAAGAATGGTTCTTATGTAGAAATCAAGGGAATATATTCCTCCAGTGTTTTAGGTCAAACCATTTTTTATCGTTCCCTAGGTTGATTAGATAATTGAACCCCCATTAGGTGGTCATCAAAGATATTTGGGTGAGGGTGACCACTAGTGGGTTCTGGGAGACCCCCATCCCTCTTTTGTGCTTTCATTAGAACATTTCTATCAGTTTTCGCTGCATATATATTTTATATGGGGACAGTATAAAACTATTGGGTCTCACCATGTCCACGTTGTCCCATGTATCCTTGGTTCTGAGGCATGTGGCCTCCTATTCCCTAGTTATATCCAGGAAACTCATTTTCTTAGGAATATTAATCCTCAAAAAAGGGGTCTACCAAGTGTATCACATTGATAAAACCAAATATTAGTTCTTTTTTGTAATAACATGTACCTTCTTTTTAGTTATGTGTTTTATTTTCTAGTTTGGGTTTGAGAAATAGTGGAGAATATGGAAATTTAAAGAGTACATGCTGTGTACTTTGGAGTACACACCATGTACCCCATTGCTGTAGGTGACTGTGTACTAGCCGTGTAACAGGGGAGTACATGGCCATGTGGGGTAACCTAGAGACTGCCTAAAGCAGAGGCCGGTTTAGGCAAGTACATGCCTTGTACTTTTAAATAACACATTGTGTGCTTAATATTTAGTTGAAATATCGGACGAGGGTCATCTCTAATTGGAATAACACCCTTCATCTGGTTTTGTCTCATCTAGGTGTGACCGAAGCCGATGAATATTCTCTGAGACACCGACCCACTATCTGTTCTCTGAATCGGCTGTCATCAATTTCATTCAAATAGTCATAGTGAGTTATTCCTTCTTCTAGATCCACATCTACTGGTTTCTACACTCTTGTGAGATATTCTTGGTTGAGATTTTTTGATGTTTTTGTATATGTACAGAATTATCGGTCGATTTGAATGCTGAGGTTCAACTATATTGTTCGTACAACATCGTGGTAGGTGGTTTCTGCCTTTCTGTAGTTATTCGTTGAATATTATGTGTAAATGTTCCCAATACCCTAGAACGGGGTATTGTGTTTTTATGGATTTTAGCCATGTTACTGCTAGTTATCCCTTGTGTTCCTGAGTAGAGTTTTTTGATGTGAAGATGGTTATTTTCCTTGCTATGGATGTGTTTCCCATGTTTGTTTAGATATTGATCGTTTGGTCTACCTTTTTCTATTAGGCTGATTGCTTTACATGCCTAGTGTTGTTAGGATGGAGTGATTTATCTGATGTTGTTTTATGCTGGTACTTATATAGCCATGTAGTTCATGAAAGTTATTAGCCAAGTATATATTAAGGTTTACAGTGGTTTTTGAACATTGTTGTGCTCGATTAACTTACACAGGGCTGTGGAAACCTGTTGTGGTAGACCATAGGGGTAATGGACGCTGAGAGATCCCCCAGAGTGTCTGTTTACTTTTCACATTGCAAGTCTATAGGGGGTGGACAAGAGTTCTACCTCAGAGTGACTGTATATAAACATTCCGAGACCACTGGGGGAATTGGACTTTGAGTGCTTCCCTAGTGTTTCTATAGTTTACCGATAAAAGACCATAAGGGGAAATGATGGTGAGGGCTTCCTCAGAGTGTCTTTGCTAAAGCTAAACCAGATGGGTTAGACTGTGAGTACTTCCCAAAGGTTTTCTTGTGTTTGATAGGTTGAACCAGAGGTGATAGGATGTGATTAATTCCCATAGAGTTAGTAGTTTTTGTTTAGCAACTTACTTGTTATATGAAAATGAATGCAATTGAAACTATAGGATTGTTTACTTTTGAGTACTTCCTTGTTTACTACTTCATTTATCATAATTCCTACCATATATATTCATTGACCCTTAGGAAAAGATATTTAGGTGGTTACCTACTGGGATTTGTCTCACTCCCTTTTTTGGGTCATGCTTTTGGGCCCAAATAGATTATATTGGTGTAGGTATGGATAATGGAAAGTTCCCTTCTACTTCAGGTACTTAATTATTACAGAGCTAGAGACCGTGAGACCAAGATGAGGCTTTCGATGCCACTAGAGTTTATTTGTTTCTTTTTACTTAGGTTTAGTACTATATTCTAGCATTTTGACTTGTTTGGATTCTTTCCTAGGCATATGTATCGAGCATCATTTATATATGTGTGATCCAATTATTTATTACTTCTATTCTTCTATTGTATACTTATTTCATGTTATTACTGCTTCCACTATTGTTATCAATTTATTTCCACTAAATTACTCTACCAATGAAGGAATAGTTTCCCCACTATCATACCTAAGTTCCTCTCTTCAAGTCAGAAGCCTTTAGCATTTGGGGAAATGCGCTTGAGTCCATGTGACCAACCGAGTGTGGGGCACCTCTGGGTGGCTCTCTAAACAAAGATGTTACAAAGTGGTATCAGATGAATTATTTTATTCTTGAATTACTTTTTGGAGCCTATATTCAGGGATAAGACAGAATAAGAACTTGGTAATATGATGTTCTTAGGAGTAGGTAACATGTGTATAGGATAAATCCAATTTACCTCATATATTGAAATTTTTCTGGGTTAACAATTATTACAGTTGATTTGATTTCACCTTTAGGTGATTCACATGTTTTGTGATGTTATTGATGATATTATTAATGTTCTATTTATGTTGCAACCCGATGAGATGAGGGTATTCCATTTCATTCATCATATACGCACTTTCTAGATATCACATGTCATGCATTCTTGCCATGCCATTTAGGGTGCATTACTGATTGCATGTTTTTGTGATAGATGTTGTACTAGATTTTCATGTTGTTGTAGTATATGCCTTGATTTATTACATAAAATTTGATAGGGTATTGAGAATAAGTAAGGTTTCATTTGAATGAGCACAAAACTTTGGTTCTTGAGGTGTTATGGTCCCTCATGGATCAGAATTTGGTGGATCATTTCATTGTTAATCTTGTTTATGACAGGTATAAGATGCCACAATTTGATTCATGGGGAGTATGGCCCCCCACAAATCTGAATTTAGAACTTTGATGATGGTTTCAATGTTTTATGGGCTTCGAGAGTAGTTTTTGAGGCTTACTATAAAAAAACATAGAATACATGGTGTGTATTGCAAAGTATAGGCCATGTGTCCTTTTATTTGGGAAGGAACTATTTTTCTTATGTACACATTGTGTACTCTATGTACACACCATGTAGTCTCTAACTTTGTCACTAGTTGTGTGGGCATTGACACGGGGTTGGGGAATCCTTGGAGGAACATGCTGTGTACCGGACGTAGATTCCTTGTTATAAGAATCGTGTTTCAAGTCGTGGGACCAGTGACATTGGTGGATTATGGGTAGTTAGCACACGATGTTTCTGGCACAAAGATGCCGTGCAGAGTCAGCCGTGTGACGAACAACATGGGTTGGGGAATTTATTTCAAGTACACACTTTTTTTGGCACAAACATGCCGTGTGGTCTCTTTCTAGGAGAACCATGTGGGATGGTCATGTAGAAGAACTTTGGCAGGGGAAAATTATTCAAGTACATGAATTATCTTGGGAGAACACGTTGTGTGTATGGGGTGTTACATGACCTAGGATGGAAAAAAATACCCATCCATGTGAAAGCATAAGGTAATATGCCTTGTAGGAGTTGTATATGGTGTGTATCCAAATTTTAGAACTATTGAATGGTTTATTTCTCATGTTCTCTTAATGTAATTCTAAGTTTTATTCCTTCTTAATATTGATCGAATGTGTGTGTTTTACCTTGTAGAGTTATGCCACTGAGGCGTCCTCTGGTTGTATGCTAGTTATAGGGTAGGGACCAGACACATGACATGGAAGATCAAGAACTGCCTGTAGATCCTCTAGTCGTGCCCATCTTGGCACCAACCGTTATCCCTGATGCAGGTTCTGTTGCATTATTCCGAGAGGGATTTATGAGATTCATATAGACCTTCTGATGAGTACCACCTCCTACCCCATCTATGGAAGATTTGATGCGGGTTTTTCAGCAGCAACATCCTCCCACCATCACTGGGGATGGAGGAACCAAGGCTGCCGAATCATGGTTAGAGGCCACGCATTCTGTCTTTGAGCATCTGGAAATTCCACTAGAGAGGAGGGTGAAGGATGCTGCATACATGTACAGGATTCCAACATGAGATGGTGGGATGTGATCTCACAAGTGGGATGCCAGTATGTTATGGCATGGGATGAGTTCCAGTGTGCCTTATATTTTTACTTCTACCCAGAAACATTGAGGGCTGATCGAGCCTGAATGTTCATGAGACTAGAGTAAGGTACTCTTTCAGTAATGGATTATTCTTCTTGCTTCACAGTGCTTCAACTCTTCACACACATCCCATGATGTGATGAGTCATTATTCATGATTAAGTTCAAGGATATTCTCAGGACTGATGTCTACTGTTAGGTAAACATCTACAAGTTGACTTCCATCACTTCTATAGTCAACCAGGCGCTGATCACATAGCTCAATCTGAGGGATTCTAGCGCTGTGAGCCAGGGCGGTTCGGCATCCGGTGTTGTTAGCTCTTTTAATGAGAGCAGGAAGCACCATGGGGAGTCTACATGTGGGAATCCAAGGAAGTAGGATACTTATTCTAGTATCCAGGTGGTGTCCTACTAGTGTGGGAAGAGCGGGAATACAAGGCCATGTTGCTTGAGGGACCTAGTGGAGTGTCGATCCGGAGTTATGATGGGTCATCTTTAGCATTTTTATTAGGTCTTTTCACTAGTAGATGGTGATATGAGTTCTTTTATGACTCCTCATTTAGGAGAAAGACTATAAATTTCTCATTAGATTGGAAATTTGAGTTCTTCCATTTGTTCAGGTCGAGATGGAGGTCATGGTTGGGGTATCCAGTCGCTAGGATATTAGAGACAATATGGTGGATCCGCTCAAGGTGGTCAGGTAGGGTCACAGGACCATAGTACAGGCCAAACTTTTGCAATGGAGCACACCCAGCAGGAGAAGGATCCCAGACCCTCTATAGTTTTAAAGTATGATTCTATTTGCCTCAGTCTTAGCGTCTTCACTTTTCAATAAAAGGGATTCACATAGTTTCATATTTATTTCTATTATTGAGATCCTTGGGATCTGAATAATTACTTCTACTGATGTCTTGATGTTGGACACATCATTGGTGACCAAAACAACAATTGTACATCAGTTCAAGGAGTTCCCTCTTGATGTTGGTGGGTGTCACTTCTCATGGGACCTTTATGTCTTAAAGATGATGGGATATGATGTCATTTTTTGGATGGAATGCTTAGTTCCCTTCTAGGCTTTTATTGATTGCTATCATCATTCAGTGAGTTGTATGTCACCATAGGGAAGATCCATTTTACATAAGGTTGAATGGGATGTTCAGGTGAGCAGAGCAGGACCCATGCATCATGGGTTTGGAGGAGTTACAGCCCATATTGTTGGTCTGTATCTGGATGAAAAGGGGGCTTCGTAGTTGGACTTTCCTTCAGTGGTGGATAATTTTAGGGATTTATTTCTAGACGACTTTTTGTGTTTACCTTCAAATATAGATGAATACTTTTCTATTGAGCGTGTCCCAGGAGTGGCACCAGTGTCCATTCATCCTTATAGGATGGCTACACTTTAGTTACATGAGGTCAAGAAGCAATTAGAGGAGTAACATGTGAATGGTTTCATCTAAACCAGTACTTAACCTTGGGGTTCACCTATCCTATTTTGAAAGAAGGAAGATAGTGCCCTTAGAATTTATGTGTATTATCGGATGTTGAACTAGTTGACAGTCAAGAACCGATATCCCTTGCAGATGATTGGTGATCTATTTGTTCATCTTTGAGGATCCTAGGTGTTCTTGAAAAATGATTTTAGATTTCATTACCATCAGTTGCGTGATAGACCATTTGATATGCCTCTTATAAACATTCAGGGAAGGTGTGTTCTATATGAGTATGTGGTTATGCCTTTCGGCCTCACGAATGTGCCTACAGTTTTTATAGAACTGATGAACCGAGTGTTCCATACATTCTTGGATTCTTTTGTGGTGGTTTTTGTGGATGATATCTTGTTTTACTATCACACTCGACACGACCATGCTACCCATATTGAGATCATTTTGATTACACTGAGAGAAAATGAGTTTTATGCTAACCTATCAAAATTACACTTTTAGATGGACCAGATTTACATCTTGGGTCATGTTATCTTATAGAAGAAATTATTAGTAGACCCAAATAAAGTGATAGAAGTATTTTAATGGGAGTAGCCGAAGAAATTTTTTGAGGTAAAGATTTTTCTAGGGTAGGCTGGATACTACCGACATTTCATACAATAATTTTGATGCTTAGCAGCACCACTCAGGGGCTTGACTAAGATGGGTGCAAAGTAGTTGTGGTTAGATTCTTGTGAGTGATCCTTTTAGAAGCTGAATGAGAGGTTGATTTTGGCACCGATAAAAGTTCTTTTAGAGTTGGTAAAGAGCTATACTATATTCTGTGATGCATCAGGAATCTGGATGGGAGCAGTTCTTATACAGGGGAAGGAGTCGTTGCATACGTGTCTCCATAATTGAGGCCACATGAAATAAATTACCCAATGCACGATCTCGAGTTGGCTGTAGTTTTTAATTCCTTACTTTGTTGGTGGAATTATCTTCTGGGAGAGCATTTTTTGGTTTTGTCCAACCATAAAAGTCTCAAGTAAAACTTTACTCAACGTGGTCTAAATTTAAGACAGGTAAGGTGGGTTGAATACCTTCGATCCTTTGATTTATAGCTTTTCTATAGGCTTGGGAATGGCAATTCCATAGATGATGCATTGAGATGGAGGACTCATATATAGGCATTTCAGGAGACCAGCAGTGAGTGGCAGCCTATGGCTCTATTCTCTAAGAAGCATTTAGAGGAGCACAACATACATGGGTAGACGTTTCTTTCTTCTATAGTTGTTACCTATACTCTTTTTGATCGAGTGAAAATGAGGCAGCTATCAGACTCTGAAGGCCTAGTCCTACGAAAGAGTGTGATAGGAGAGGACCCTATTGCTGGATAGACAGTAGGTGAGGATGATATATTATGTTTTAATGGGTGTGTATGGGTGTTAGAAGACATATGCGAGGAGCTGATGTGGGACTTTCATTCCTTTGTTTGGGAAGATCATCCTGGTGTCACTAAGATGTATTGAGATATGCACCGTCAGTACTGGTGTTCATGTATGAAGAGAGATATTCCTGGTTTTTTCATGAGGTGTTACACCTATCATCTCATAAAGGCAGAGAATAAATGACTATAAGTGCTTTTGTAGCAATTACCCATTCTTGAGTGTATGTGGAATGATGTCGTGATGGCCTTCGTAATAGATTTTCCAAGGTCTCCTCGAGGGAATGTTTCACTTTTGGTTGTCAATGATAGGCCCACAATGGTTTCTCACTTCTTTCTGATCAAGGAGACCGTCAGTGTTGATGAGCTGGGAAGGTTGTACATTCGATAGATTGTTAGTTTACATGGAGTTCCATGCAGCATTGTTTCATACAGGGATGCTCGTTTTACTTCTCGGGTATGGCGGGGACTACAGAAGGCTTTGGGTACACAGGTATTTATGAGTATAGCATACCATACCTAGACAGATGGCCAGTCCGAGTGTATGATTCTGGTTCTAGAGGACATGCTTCAGCCATCTGTCATATATTTTGGTAGTTCTTGGGAGAAGCACATACCTCTTGTGGAGTTTTCTTACAATAATAGTTTTCAAGAAACTATTTAGATAGATCCTTCTGTGGCTTTGTATGGTAGGCCATTCCAATCAATCTTCAGTTGGCTGGAGGAAAGAGATGTAGCTATGCTGGGACATCATCTTGTCCAGGAGACCATAGAGCAAGTGGAGTTGATTCGGAAAGGGATTGATACAACACAATCATGAAAAAAGTCCTACACTGATCGATGGAGATGACCTCTGGAGATCGAGTCCAGTGATTAGGTTTTTCTATGAGTCATAATGAGGTTGGGACACAGGAGGATTAGGAGAAAGATCATGCATTCATTAAGATATGTTGTACCATTTCAAGTTTTAGAGAGATTCATGCCAGTTGCCAATCAGTTACAGTTACCTCAGAGGTACCGGGAAATGCATGATGTCATCCACGTTTCTCAGCTACGGCGTTACTTCTTAGACTTCTCTCATGTCTTCTAACCCCAATAGGTTGAGTTGGAGGTTGATGCCTCATTCGAGGAACATCCTATCCAGATTTTTGATCATCACCTGAACATTCTCTATGGTCGGTATGTTCCTCTAGTACGAGTGCTATGGTAGCACATGCAAGTACAAGATGAGACTCAGGAGAGGGAGGTCGATGTACGATCACAGAGGCCAAAGTTGTTTGAGGATTATTCTTATAAAACACCTTGTTAGAGAAATTCGGGGATGAATTTGTTTAAGGGAGGAAGTTTGTAAGAACTCGGAACTTTTTTTTAGGTATGAGTTTTCTTTTCAAGTTCTTTTTAGAAAAAGTGGAGAATCTAGAAATTTACGGAGTACACGCCGTGTACTTTGGAGTACATGTTGTGTATCGGGTTGCTGGGGGTGACTGTGTACTAGCCATGTAATGTCCGAGTACATGGCCGTGTGGGGTGACCTTGAGACCGTCTAAAGCGGAGGTCAGTTTAGGTGAGTACATGCCTTGTACTTTTAAAGAACACGTCGTGTACTTAATTTTTAATTGAAATGTCAGATAGGGGTCACGTATAATTGGAAGAACACCCTTCATCTAGGTTTGTCTCGTCCAGGAGAGATCAAAGCCGATGAATCTTCTCTAAGACACTGACTCGTAATCCATTCTCTGAATCAATCGCCATTGATTGCATTAGAATCAACAAAGTGAGTTCTTCTTTATTCTAGATCCTCATCTCATGATTTCTCCTCTCTCGTGAGATATTATTGGTTGAGCGTTTTTGACAGTTTTATATATCTACAACATTATAGGTTTATTCAAAGTCTGTGGTTCAACTATATCAATCGTACAATGTCGTGGTAGGTGTTTGTGCCTTTCTATAGTTAGTCACTGAATATTATGTGGAAAAGTTCCCAATACCCTAGAACAAGGTATTGTGTTTTTATGGATTTTAGCCTTGTTAATGCCTCCTATGCCTTGTGTTCTTAAGTAGAGGTTATTGATTGTGAATAGGGTTATTTTCCATTCTATGGATATTTTTCCCATGTTTGTTTTTATATTTTCTTTTTGGTCTATCTTTTCTTATTAGGCTTCTTGATTTCCATTCCTAGTGTTGTTAAGATGGAGTGATTTATATGATGCTATTTTTTTCTTGTAGCTACTTAGACAAGTAGTTCTTGAAATATATAAGCCATTTAGTTCATGAGGATTACTTTGTCTATTAAACATAGTTGTGCTCGATTGACTTACACATAGGTGTGGGAACCTGGTGTAGTAGTGCACAGGGGGAATGGATGCTGAGGGTTTCCCCAGAGTGTCTGTTTACTTCCCACATTGCGATACTGTAGGGGGGTGGATGTGGGTGCTGCCTCAAAGTGTATGTATATCGACTTTGAGAGACCAGAGTGGGAATTAGATGTTGAGTGATTCCCCATATTGTCTATAATTTACCGATAAAAGATCATAGGGGGAATTTATGGTGACTGATTACTCAAAGTGTCTTGGATAAAGCTGAGCTAGAGGGGAAAGAATATGAGTACTTCTCAGAGGTTTTCTTGTGTTTGATACATTGAACTAGAGGTTATAGGTTGTGATTACATCATATATGGTTACATGTTTTTTTAGCTACTTACATGATATTTGAAAATTAATTCAATTGAAACTATATGATTGTTTTCTTTTGAGTAATTCCTTGTTTACTGAGTCATTTTTCTTATTGCATGCCACATATACTCATGGACCATTAGGCATAGATCATTAGGTGGTTAACTACTAGGATTCATCTCACACTCTATTTGCATCATGCTTTAGGGCCAAAAAATATTATATTGCTGCATGTACAGATAAGGGCAATCACCCTTCTACTTCAGGTACTTGATTGTCGTGGAGATAGAGAGAATGGGACTAAGCTAAGGCTTGTGATGCTGCTAGAATTTATTGGTTACTTTGTACTTTAGTTTAGTACTATATTACTTCATTGTGACCTTTTTGGATTCTTTATTAGACATATATATCACGTATCATTTATTTATTTGTGCTCTAGTTATTTATTACTTTTACTCTTCCCCTCTTTAAATATTGCAAGTTATTACTGCTTCCGCTATTGTTATCTATTTATTTCTATTGCGTTACTCTTTTAATGAGGGCATAGTTTCCCCAACATCACACCTAAGGCCCTTGCTGCTAGCCAGTGGCCTCTGGCATATGAGGAAATCCTCTTGAGTCCATTTGACCAACCGGGTACGGGGCACCTCTGGGTGGCTCCCCGAACTGGGATGTTACATTTTTCTAATGATGATTCTATTTCATGTGGTGGTACCCATGCTTCGGATATTAGAGGGAAGAAATAAGAAATAATTTGATCATGTGTAGGAGTAGAATATCACTCTTCCTCTTCTATTTCTTCCTGATTAAAGTGTTCACGCACACCTTTAGGAGGCATATCTGATGTTTCCACCTAGGTTGGTGGAGCTATCGTGGTTATGCACAGCTGTACTGTAAAGGGTTCATGAGCTCTTTCAACTATTTTTTGATTCTTCCAGTTGTTGAACTTCCACACATGTCTAGCTGAAACTTTTTTCCAATCACATTCTTCTTCTGAATATGCAATGATTATGTAGGTCAGCTACTCTGAGGAGTTATCTAACACTACCTATATTGAATTGATCATTCCCTTAAGGGTGTTTTTAAAGGAAAATCATTCATGGATATTATGACCCAACCATCTATGGAATGGGTAGTAATCGATACAGTCAATTATGTTGACCTCATTAGGTTTCTTGGGTTGTGGTAGAGTGAGAACGTTATTTCCTATGAATTTTAAAGAATAAATGGGGACTTATTCATTTAAGAAGGAGTATACATTGTTCATTCATTCATCAAATATCGGGTCAACCTCATTTATCTATGATTCGAGATTAGGGTGATTATGTGGTTTTCACTACTCAGTAGAAGGTTCTAGGCGGTTTGGGACCTTCTTGGGTGCTTCGATAGGCACCACATCCAACATTAGAGTGACAAAAACAACTTCTTATTTTCCTATCCTTTCCTTATATACCTAGGGAATGAGTTTATTTTTCGATTGGGTTCAAAAAAATTTGTATTTTTGACATTATTCCATTACTACAAACTCATGGACCCCCCCCCCCCCCCCCCGCCCATATAATTTATGGGGGTTATAGGCATTTGTAATTCATCCCAAATATTTTCATCACCTATTTCTACATGTTTTTACTACAGGAGAGGGAAGTTGAGGGAATATATTAAATCATTCCCCCTAGCTATAAAGATAGACACCCTTTAATTATTTCATTATTTTCAGTTCATAAGGTTGACGATCATTGTTTTCCTCATCATTGAGATGAATTGATAAATAAATTGAAGATGAATGTCTTCACCTCCTGCAACAGATCCTACTGGAAAGATATTGTAGCATACAAAAGATAGACCTATTAGAGTTTTTATAAAACACCTCATATTTTTCACTTCCTATTGATCTCAATGGCCCATCCAACCACATTGGGATACAATGTTTGTGAGATATAGTTTAGGTTTTTTTGTACCATAAAAAGTAGAGAATATAGGATTTTCAAAACTCGGTGGAGGAAAAATTCCTTCCATCCATTCAGGATATGGTTTCCCCTTAGGCTACCAAGGTGTGTAGTGCCCTTCCATGGATTCCATTTGAGTATTCAAGGACTCAATGACGTTAAGGAGTTCTATGGGAACTACTATCTAAGAAACCTCATGTCTATATGGAGCATATGGGTGTTGATGAGGTGGCCCCACTTTCATCTCCTAAGATTCTCAATTCATCCAAAGATTGAATGATCAACATGGTGATGCGGACATCATCTCTGAAATGGAGGAAAGTCCTGATCTATTTCAACTTCCTCATTTTTTCTAGTCTGGCTGCCTAGATACAGAGCTAGTCTAATGCTCAAATACCACTCTTGTTGGTGGATCGGATATAGGAGGGAGGATATTAATCTCTTCCAAAAGGTTACACTTATTTGTAATATTTTCCATAAGTATCTCCTCATTTAATTTTCAATGATTTTTTTTCTCTCAGATTGCGATATTCATTCCTCTGATAAAGGTACCTCAACTCTTCGGAATGGTTATTGGGATATAGAAACTCCTTTACATTTTTCTTTGGTAGTGTTCTTCCATGGAGGTGGAAACTTGGTATTCAAATGTGCCAAATATTGGATCCTTCTATAGTTGTGGGTGTGTGAAAACATATTTAGTGCATCCAAATCACCCTCTTCATGAGGTACATTTTTCAGGTTACAGCCCTTGGTATTTTCATCTTCATCAACATTTATCATGTTGATAGTGATAAAAAATCTATATCAATATCAAGTGATTGTGGTTGTGACATTACTTTTGATTAAATATGTTGCTTCTGTTCTATTTTCATCAGGTTGGTTATTTGAACCTTTTCCCATATTGTGATGTTTTTACTTGTAACCATAGTAGGGTGTAACTTCGCTCATCGTATTCTCTTCCCATAATGGTCTATGAACAGTGAATTTGAGGTATTTTCTATTTGTTATTTGTGAATGGGACTAGACAAGTATAGGTTTGTCTTGTGATGGGAGAAACAGGTGAGATGTCGACTGTTAATTTTGTCCCTCCAACCTAGAGAAGATGAATTCTCTCTATGGTGGTGATGATGATGAAAATGACCCCAACCTTGGGGGTGAGGGTTATCTAAGTCCCCAATTAGCATTGGTTGGTCCTGTTTTTGAGGATCCATTGATTCTTGTCAGGGATTTGATGACTTCCGGGACAGATATGAAAATATAAATGAAATCATCCCTTTGGGAGGTGTTGATATGGAATCGTCATTGATGTCCCCAGGACATAGATAGGGAATTTTGAACCTAGTGATATTGATTAAGATATAAATTCCCCCATCCTAGAGGGATGAGGTTTACTGGAAGTTGTTGTTGAAGTGTCTAAAATCCTCTTAAGAATTATTTATATGAGAGGTGTAGGTAGTGGTAGATATCCCCTTTCCATGTGATATGGGTCCACTCTTGGATGGTTGAAATGGTGGATGCTATTGTGTCTCATTTAATGCATTTCATCTATGATCAAATAGAAGTTGATTGAGACGGTATCCCATGAAGAGAATCATTCTTTACGGGAACTTTCTCAGTTGAACACAACATCGGTCACCGTGTTAGAAATGCATTCTCATTTCTTCAAGGGGACCATTTTGAAGACATTTTGGCTATCATATCCCCCTTTTCATGATTTCTAGGAATGTTTAAAGTGGTAGCATTCTATTTTACTGACCAACTAGACCAAACATTACCCAGTACCCTGATTTCACCTACGGATATAACATTATAGGATTCCATATCAAAATGGTTCTATTGTCCTAGGGGTGCAGAAAAGTGTAATGATTTATAGTCTCAACATACCCAAATATAGATGCATGATGTGGCTTCAAATATTTGCTACTGAAGAGTTGTGATTCAATGGTGTCAAGCATGTTGTAAATTTTAATTGTGTTTTTCCAATTTTGGATCTCATTCCATGGAGATAGCCACCAGATCAAGTTGAAAATAGAGTATTTTTATTTTCTGAAGGTGACCCTCGAATCATGGATAAGAGATGTGTATAGCCTACATCTGTTGTTGAGTAACCCACATATTTTAGTGTATAAAATGTAGGGAATTGTTTTCTATCTCATTTGGGTTCTCATATCTAGAAGTAGAAAGTTGTCATAACATCATAGAGAGGTCCTTTTTGAATAAATATCTCTATATGTAAATGTCAGCCCCCTATTCATTATAAGTACATGAATCCATCTAGTTAGACTAGATAAGATTCTTATCAGGGTCTTATATAGACTATAGTGATGTGTTTCTAAAATTTTATGGGGAACTATATTTGGTTTCCCTTACTTTTTTGAGAACCTCTCTATATGAAGGTATTAGAGCATTGGAGACCTCTTCATTTAAATATGGATAAGATTTGAACACCTCTCTATATAGAGGTGTTATAGAAATGGGATAATTTCCTTATCCATAGATGATATCATTAGGGGGAGGTAGAATATGGTGGATGTCAAGAGTAGTCTCTAAGATCCATCTCCACACTACCACGATGAGGACTATCATGGAACTGGTCGTCTTCTTCTTTAGTGTAAGTGTTGGAAGGCCCCTTTGGTATTGATAATTTCTCTCGAATAACCTCATGGAAATTATAATTGAGAATATTAGGGATATTATCCATGTTCTACATCATGTTCAAATTATCCTGAACTTTGTTTTGGAATTGTGTAGAGCTATAATTAGGTTGTATGATGATTTTAAGAACATTATTATCAAATTCTAGTGTTATGGGAGTATGGGACTACTGTTGATAACATACTAGAATATTCCAATGAGACATATCATTATTGATAGGTACATGAGCCTATATTTAGGCATGTTCTATTCTCACATGGTGAGCCTTAGTCAGTATGAGATTATGACCTTTATTATAAGCCTTTGTGAAATGCCATCGGTATTACTTCAGTGGGATATGAGCCATCCCTGAGGAATTTTTCTCTCTCACTTGGTGATCCCTAGTTGGAGAGGGAATATGAGTCTGGTCTGAAAATGAATTCATCACTAGAATATGCTGAAGGATCTCAATAATATGATAATATATATGAACTTTCACTTTTATTTCATTGGAATGATGTTGGTTCATTCATTCATCAATACAAGTACGAATTTGAACTCAGATTCTGTGATCTGCTGGAATATATCTAGAAGATTCATTGATAGGAATATGAGCATATCCTGAAGCTTGTTATATTCTCACTTGGTCATTCCCATCCAAAATGGGGATATATACATGATCCTAGGCCTTTTGAGTATGTCGTTTGACTTATTTGATGAGAATATAGGCATATCATGAGGCTTGTTCCCCTCTCGCATGTTGAGCCCTGTCCAGAATGGGAGTATGAGATCAATCCTATTATTTTGAATTATCTTGTCAGACTCCATAGATTGGCATGTGACCTAGTCCTAAGGCATGTGTTGCTCTCACTGGGTGATCCACATTTGGAACAGGAGTATGATCCTGGTCTTTTGCCTCACCCTTTATCAAAACATGCTAATAAACCACCTAAACAAGAGAAATAATGTGTGGTTTATCGTGTGCAACCACTTGTTTTCAATTATCAAAGCTTTGAGTTTTCCAAGTTGTAGGGATAAAAATATTCACATTTACCTTTATTTTCAATAGTACAATAATATTTTTAAAGATTTCATAAACTATTTATAAAATATAAATGAAGTTTTGAAAATTTTTTGTGGGGATATAAGTCTAAACATTTTCTATCTCTATTCTATACTGCAAGATATGTTCAATTTATGCTGTTATAAGATCCCAATTTGTCCCCCTTGTGTTACAATAATATTTTAATGGACTTCATGCATGGGGATAGGGATATTCACATCCCCTATTCCTGCTTCCGGAATATACCCACAGACATGTTATGAATGAGTACGAACATGAATCTTCTCTTTGGTTACTTCCAAAATATGATGAAAGACATCATTAGTGGTAGTTGGGGTACGATCCCACTGATGGGTATTCAAAACCATCCTCTCCTGACAAGACATCCTAATTGCATGTGCATGGGCATTAGAGGAGGTAGTTTATCATATGGAACCCCTAGCAGTCGACTGGTTGGTACCGATGTGATGATGTCGGCAATAGAGACTGATATATTCCCTCCTCCACGGCACCTAAACTGGGAGATTATTTTATTTGGATCCCTAGTATACCATCATTAAATATTTAAGGTGGCAGTTTTCCCACTCTAGGAACAAGATCCTGAAGTGGTTAGTCGTGGTAATGATGGCTATGGTCTTAGCAACAACTTTCCATGGGTGATGTGGACTTGCTGGTTTTCTTTCTCGGAGAAGCTCATGGGATGCTTCCATGGTGAGGATGATACAATGTTAGTGGTACTCCTTCACCATCATGTTTGCCACCAACTGTTGGCCCTATCAAGCATGTGAGATCATTTTGTGACTGGTGGGGGTTGTAGCTCTAGGGGATTTTATAGATCGATCACTAGATAAAGAATACAATGTCTCAGATTAGGATTCTATTAGTTAAATTAGTATCTATAGTCATGCATACAATAATGAATAAGGTTTCTTATTGGTAGAATATCATAGGCATTGTGTGGTCAACCATATATGCATGGTTAATACAGTTATGCTATTATTCTTGATCCATACATTCTTATCACATGGACTTATCAACATGAGGATAGACTTATTTAGTGATAACCTTAGTTATAAGGGATAACATATAATAATATTCTAGTCGTTCAGATGTTTTTGTATAGGAGTGAAAAAAGGGTTCTGATGCCTGATTAACTGATCGTTTTGTTATTGGAGAGATTCACATCTGTTTCACCATTTTTTCATATATATTAGTAAAAATGGTCCAGTGGATTATAACCCAGTAGTATTTTTATTACCAAGTTTCACATGGGTTTTACCATTTCTGTTTCAATGTCTGCAGAGGTGACTGCGGTGCACATTTTGTTTGGTCTAGTGGTTGATTCTAGGGGGTTCATTTCTTGCACAATCATTAAAATTGGGTTACTATTATTATTCTTAACAAGAAAATACCAATGGATATCTCATCCATAATTGGTTAAGAAACTGGTTTCCTAAAAGAGGAGGTCAATTGGGTTTCCATTCCCAATGGCTCTAAGGGACTCGCATTAGTCGAGAGGAAGCATGGGCTCATCACACCCATTTGTTTGGAATTGTTTTCTTCTCCAATAATCTCTTGTAGATTTAAGTTGTATTCATGAATATCTTCATAATACTTGATATGGGACCAGTTAACCTAAAAAACAATTATAGGTTTAATCTCATTTTTTCACAAAAATAAAATGGAGAATCTCATTATTGAATCCATCTGTATGTCTTCAAGTTTATTCATCCATTTCCTAGTAATTAATAGTTTTTTTATATTCTGAATTCATTCAACCAAATACTTTGTAATTTTCTGCCATGTGGGGTGGCAGTTATAATTATGAGGAGGGGATTACACCATTATGAGGCATCTACATATCCTAGTTTTTACAATAATTAAAAAATCTAGGTATTTCATTAAAACCCATGTAGTTTTTCATAACAGAAAGACGAAATATTTTTGGGAATTTAGGTGATGAATATTTGAACTCAAATCTTGAGGAGACGGCCTACGTATCTTGGTTATGGTCGGAATCAGAGTTTTCTTATATTCATCATTCCCTTATGACAAGACCCAAGGTAGATTTCCTCATATGGGGGGTATATCATTCCAATCATTGGGGGTTACATACTATGATTTCCATATCTAGTGGATATTTATTATTCTAATTAGGTGTTTATTTAATTTCCCTAAGCTCACGTAATCTATTCTCGGTGTGGGAAATAAGGGTTAGAAAGTGAGAAACCACATTACATGTGGATGTTATGATTATGCACTCGGACAACCCATGGGGTACTTTATTTTGAGCTCGGGCCGTGAAGAGGCGTCCTACATATCTAGAATATTTTTAGGAATCAGAGTCATCATACCTCAATGATTTTTTTAGTCCACTAAGGGATGAGGTAGAGTAAACATCCCATGGTAATTATTGGGTCCAAATGGTTGAAATTTTAGAGACATGGGGTTTATATAGAAATTGATATTTATCTAAGCTCTGGCCTTAAGAAGGTTTCATGAGTAACTTGGTAATTTTATGCATTAGATTTCTTATAGTTGTGTTGTTTGGGGGATAACACACTGACGTTGCCCTTACAGTTATTGAGTTTTATGGTGCAGATGATATGATTATTTAAATTCCAAAATCCCACTAGAGATATGCTCATTTTGATAAACAAGGAATAGAATATAATAATTTTTATTTCATGAGGGTGTATGAATTATGTGGTAGTACTACCCTTGGGGTGTTTTAATGTGGTGTTTGAGCCTTATTAAGGCATACTACATATCATGATTATGGAAGGAATTAGAGTCATCATAGTTCACATGGTTGGATATTATGCAATGACGTTTCCCTTACGATCAATGCATTTATTCTGAGGATGAACAAAGTTATCAGGTCTTGGGATTCCCAAGTGATCTATCCTTCTTGATTTCTTGGAATGTGTTGATTGTCCACTTTACATGATTTGATTAATTTCATGACATGTTAGAGAGTATCTTCCTAACATGTCCAAATATAATTTTATGATCTATTTGAATTGTCTTATGGACATTTCATATCTTAAATAGAATGTATGAGGGTTGTCTCATGATCAAGGATTAATTTTTTAGAGGACATTGCATGACTCGAATGATTTTCTCTCGAATCCATTGCATAACCTAATTGACATGTCAATAGGGTTTCCTATACCCCAACTAACTTTCCCTATTTTTATCACAACATATGGATGAAACATATTGAGGGTTTTGTGAGAGTTCGTGTGAATTGACTCGGTGTGTGTCACAAGTCCTGGTTAAAATGTATGGAGGACATTGCAAGACCTGGCTGGCTTGCCCGGAGGGCATCGTGAGAGACATTTGAAATTCCTGGGAGCTATTATGAGACTCACCTAACAAGATCAAGTTCTGTTATATGATTCGGGGCAATGTATGAAGGAAATTGTGAAACTTGAATGATGAACCTGAAGTGTTTCATGAGAATTTGGTGGAATTACCAAGGGGAACCATGTGACTTGCATTCATATGTCCATAAAAATTTTCATGGTCAAAATACTATAAATAAAGAGAAAAATAATATATGGGATACATGTGAAAGTGATTTCATGTGACCATGATGGTTTAAGAAAAGAATATTAGGGCCAGAGAACATGTTCTTCACCTATGTCTTCAACTATTAATATTTGTTCTAGCATTTATGTTGTGAATAACATATATTTTCCTTGTTGAAGTTTATTTTATGAATCATGTGATCTAGTAGACTATGTGGGATGTGCCTCGTGTGTCTTTCTAGGTGACCTTTGCATGATATTAGAATTATCATGTGAAGTGGTTTATCTAAGGTACATGATCTCTATAGTGGTTCCCAAGTCCTTTACCTGATGGGAAGCTCTTTCGATTGTGAGATCAACTACTCCAAGAGATCTGTTGTAGTGATAGTGTGTGGTTCTCATAGTTGTTCCTTCATGTAGAGCTAATGATACTCATTTTTCATACTGGAGTTTGGAATTTAGAGGCCCCACCACCCCTTTTTGATATATTTCCACAATATATCTCATGAAAATACTGACTGTAGTCGGTGAAGGGCTATGAAACCACACATCTTTGAGAGGCTATTTTGTGGATCGATTTGAGGGAATCACATGTTTTTTAGTGATAGTGAGTCCCTCCCATAAATTCCCATTTTATTCAAAAAAATTAACTAATGGGAATTTTTGATTCCTTTGGATAAACCAAAGGACTTCCATATTGTCATATTGACATGTCTAGGGCCTTCACGAGATCAGTATTCCAGTTGAAAATACATCACATTGTAAGAATCCAGATATTCTCTTCATGTATGTTTTTCCTTTTCTGGTCATTTTTTGGGAAAAGTGAAATTTCTGGAAATTTTAAAAGTACATGCCATGTACTTTATGAGTACACATTGTGTACTCAGTTACCATAGGTAGCTGGGTGCTGGCCGTGTAGTGTCCATGCACACGACCATGTGGGGTGACCTGGAGGCCGCCTAAAGTGGAGTACAGAAAACGAGAGTACATGTTGTGTACTTAAAAAGTACACACTGTGTACTTTCTTTTTTTCTTTAAATGCACCATTATCGCGTCTAAACACCAGAACGCTCTTCTTTTAGGTCTAGTTCAACCGAGAGCTCTGGACGGCTACGGATCTTCGACAAACCCCCAAGAATGCATCCATCCTCCGAATCAAACACCATAATTTGTGTTGCAATTGAATAAGTGAGATCTCTATTCTCCTATAGCACCATCTTCTTATTTCTCTTCTTTCGTGAGATATCGTTGGTTGAACATTTTAGAGGTATTTGTTGATCTTCGGCATTCTAAGGTGATTCAATCCTGAAGGTTCACATATATCGATCACCCAACACCAAGGTAGGTGGTTTGTGCCTTTCTGTTCAAAGTCCTTGAGTATTATGTGCAATTTTGACCAATACCCTTGAACGAGGTATTTTTTGTTTACCATTTTACCCCTACTTATTGACTGACATTCTTGTATTCTATATGGAGTTTTAATGGTTTTGAATATTTTTGTTTGATTTTCTTTGGAATTATTTCCCATGCATGTTCTATTTACAATCGTTTGGTCCTGCTTAACCCTTTGTTTTCCATGCTCGTTATCTATGCCTGTTGTTCTAGGATGGAGAGTTTATATTCTGGAATACTTGATATGCTGTAGATTGATTATCCAAGTAGTTCTATAGTATTACTTTGGCCATGTGGCATTTCTATGATCATTGACTTACACAGGACTATGATAACCTGGTGTTGTAGACTATAAGTGGAATTTTCCGAGTGAGCATACACAGAGAGTCTTTGAATCACTTTTGGATATAAAGGGGATTGACCGAGTGAGATTCCTCAGAGAGTCCTTGACTAATTTAGACTATCAGGGGAATTTCTGTGTGAGCTTCCTCAGAGAGTCGTTGTTTTATGTTTTATTTCTTTAGACTATAAGGGGAATTGACCAAGTAAGCATCCTTAGAGAGTCTTTGAACGACCTGGGCTATAAGGGTAATTGATCGAGTGATCTTCCTCAGAGAGTCCTTGACCTTGGAGATATGAGGGGAATTGACCATGTGATCTTCCTCAGAGAGTCCTTGACTACCTTAGACTATAAGGGGAATTGACTATGAGTGCTTCCTCAGAGAGCCTTTACGAATTTTTATGACTGAGCTAGAGGGGTTAGGCTGAGCGTACTGCCCAGAGGGTTTCTTGTGCTTTTTAGATAGGACTAGAGGGGATGTCTATGAGTACTTCCTAGAGGGTTACCTGTTTGTGTTTAGATTCTTGTTTAGTTGTTTCTTGATATTAAAATTTGGGATTATTTACTGCTGAGTTCCTATTTACTGCTTTATGTACTATTACCTATCATATATTCACTGACTGTTAGGCACAGATCTTCGAGTTGTTGCCTACAGGGATTTAGTCTCACACCCTGCTTGGTCAATGCTATTGGGCCCAAACATATTATATTTTTGTAGCTATATATAAGAGAAATTTCCCTTTAACTTCCGGTACTTGACTTGATGTGTAGCTGGATAGAATGGGACCAAGATTAGGCTTGTGATGTTGGGGATTTGTTTATCTTTTTCTTTTGTACTTTGGTTTATCACTATTTTTATTTACAGAATTGTGAATTTTTTTTCTTCTTTCCTAGACATATGTATCATGCATCATTATATATGTGTATATTCTCCAGTTGTTTATTATTCCAATCGTCCACTCTTACCGTCATTGGATATTTACTTCTTCCGTTTTTGTGTGTTTGTTTACTTTCACTATGTACTCTTCCAATGAGAGCATAGTTTCCCCATTATCACACCCAAGGCCCTCGCTGCTAGACAATAGCCTCTGGCATTCGGGGAAATTCTCTTGAGACCATGTGACCAACCGGGTATGGGGTGCCTCTGGGTGGCCTCCGGAACTAGGACGTTACACACATGATCTCAGTTGAATGGTCTTTGATTTTCTATGAGACAAGCCTAGTTTTTCATGGGGCCTTATCAAGCTTATGTTGACTTCTATGGGAGTCTTGTGAGATCATGTCGTGGACATCAATAGCACATCACATGAATTTTAAAATTACAATATTCTCCGACCTACATCCCTTTTATTTCCTTTTTTATATTACAAAGGTCAAGGATCTTGAGAGGTTGCATTAATATTGTATAGGAAAATTACTCTAGTTTTTAATGATGTGTCACATGCCCATCACAGTTCATAGGAGGATGCATGAACATTTCATGGAAAAACTCATCTCTTTGTCCTTAGGGAGACAAAGTGGGAGTCTCTGGTTACCTGGATATACCTAAGGGTCTTTTCATGATATATCTAACAAGCCAAATGGATTTCATTAGATAAGGTGTACATGGAATTTTGGTATCACGGTTCCTTATGTATCATCTAGGGCACATCACATGCCTTTTATGACTGTGAGTGGCTCCTGTATCCCCCTTTAATTCCTTTGTTTTTATTCTAAAAAGACTCAGGGGGGGAGGTCTCACAAGTTTTATAGGATGTTTTTAAGGATAATAATCCTTCACATAAGTGATGCATTTCATTATATTTACACTCACAAGAGTTCCCCACCTTTTGGAAATTTTTATCCTATTTTTGAATTTCTTTTGGAGGGGTTGTCAGTTGTACGTCGGTTGACAATCCACGTAGCCTGGGAGAGTTTATTTGGTTGTAATAGTTTCAACACTCTCTATCAATATAGCTTTTACAAGAACAAAAGTACTTGTATAAAGGGGATATTTAGGATCTTTTGTATTCTATGCACTGCACATGTTTCTTTCACGTGACCTTATGATGGTTACACGATTGTGAGTTTCTTAGATTTTTACGTGGTCTGTGGGTCTCATACACTTTATTCATCCTATGCATTTTTTGGGGAGTAAAAAATTTATATAGTTATTTCTTCCTTTATGAATTTTCGTATTCTCATTTGGTGGGTTTCATGGGTAATAAATAAACACATGAGCTCCAGGATACTAGGTTAAGGGTCACTACATTTTGGTTACAAAACATTTATTTTAATACAAATGAATTTACAAGTTAATTTACTTTTAATATAGTTTTAATATTAAAATTTGTTCAATTATATATCTATTAATATAATTTTGGTCATTGGAATCAATTTCATACTATATTTGGAAAGAAAAACTTTATAAAAATTGTCAACTTTTCCCTTTCGAAAACCACATTTTTGTCATTTTGTGAGATTAATTTTAAATTAAATTTTACCACTTAGGTAAATGGAATTTAAAAAATATACTTTTCAAGTTTAATCAGAATAATTTATATTTTCTAATAGATTTAACTTATTTTTTTACCATTATGAATAGTAATTTCAGAAAGAAAACTTATCGCGAATAAGCTAAGAATAGGTTTATGGTGGGTGTAAACTGAAAATTTATAAGAAAAAATGACCTAAAATGTATCAAAGACCAATTTAATGGCATTATTTTTACCTTATCACCTAAAATTTTTATGAATGGACCATTTTTTATCCTTTTATAATGATAAATGTTTGGGTACACCATTTTCTTTTCAAAAATTACAAGCGTGACACTCACCTCACATGTAAAAGTCCACCCACTCTCCTCTCCCATTTACACTTCCAAAACCTAATGGTTTTCCAAAAATAACAAAATTACTTCCAAAATTACCTCCTCTCTTCCTTTAATCCATATTGTAGTAATAAATTCATCCTAGGAAGTATTTTGGTGAAATCCTAAGGAGGTTACCCAAATAAGATTTAACATTCTTCAACGAGCTTTTTTATTTTATTTCTTCCCACAGTTAATTAAATTATTATTAAACCATGATTATATAATTTAATAATTATAAAAAATATAATAATATGTTATTATGTTATGTTCAAGACCTAAAAATATATCCACTTCTATTAAATGTTATATTAAATCATCATTCGTGCATATTGCGAACTGCCGCCTCATGAACCGATGTATTTGTTTTCCATCACCACCTATCGTGACTAGATATAATGATGGAATTTATTTCTATACAATAAAATTATGATATTTTTATAACATTTAAATTGTAATTATGTATTTATCATCCCACATTCCATCCCTTTGGAAAATATATTGTCACTCATGTGTGCGGCGGACTACCTCCTTGCGAACCAATGTGATGTATTTTTCATTTCTATTCTACATGGATTGAAATAAGGACATATTAATGGAATATATATAATATTTTTAACATAATTATAGGATTTAAATTATTATATAACATATATCGTCTTTCTTTACACTTTGTGTTGGATACTATAATGTTTTTTGTGTGTACATTCTATTATCTCCTCACGAAGCAATGTGATTCATTTTTCCCTAACACTTTTCATGGTAGGTAATTAGGGTAAATTTACTGAATATATTTGATATATATAACATGAAACAGGTTTATATACTGGTAATATATTATTTACCTTGCATTCATTTTATCCATATTGAAAAGGGAATCAACGTTTCTGTGTACGTATTACCTATCATCTTTATGAACAGTGTATTTCATTTTCTATCTCTAAATATTATAGAATATTATAAATAAAGATATAATTAATATATATAATATTTATACCATATTTATCTTTATGGATATTATATAATTATTTTCCAATTAAAATGACTGAAATATATAATTAAAAACATACATGAAAAAATGCAGTTATTACCCTAAACATGGTTTTAAAAAGGAATTGTTGATAAATGGGTAACAAAAGATCATAATTAAATCATAATTGATATGTTAAATTTTAATATGGTTATATAATAGATTTTTAAAAAAATTATATTGGTTATACATGAGTTTTGAACATGTACAAAGGAAGTCGATACTTAAGGTATGAGATTTCTGTCTCATTTTTATTTTCTAGGGGACACAAGCCATATTAACCCAATATTTCATTTCTGTGGTGTATATAATTCACATGAATGAATTATATGATTATTATACAGAAAAGTATTGTATTTTACATATCAATTTTAGGATATATCTTTCATTGGGTTGATGACTCAAATGTTACCAAAGCGGTAAGGGATTTTTTTCTCAATTTTCCTTCTTTGAGACATGTGTTTTTCTATGAACCTATCTTCTTTTATGAGGTGTATATAATTCTCCTTTTTCAATTTATATCATAAAAAATACTTCTATTTATGATATTTTATGTTTTTTTATTTTTAATCTTTCTTGGGTTTATAATTAAATGTTACCAAAGTTGTAACAGTTTTATGCTACAATCTTCTCAGCTATCAGGATTGTTTATTATTATGTTTTTAATGATGAAATATTATGATCTATCAAACAAGAAAACAATAAATTTTTTATCCGATGGTTATTTCATGGTAATACAATTTTTCCATTTAATTTACTCTATTTATGTACTCGGTAGTTCAAAATAATTTTTTAATTGAAATATTTTTTATTTATCCCTTCGGTCAACACCCTTTTGGTATAAAAACCAGGTTCTCTAAAAATGTTTTTAAATTCTTTTGACATTTTTAAAATTATTTTTATTAAAATATTTACCCATGTTTATTTTTTATTAAAAAAATTAATGTAATGCTCATTTAATTTCCATGCAATGCCAGTTTGTATTTTACTAAAAATTAAAAATAAATATTTCACATGTTTGGAATGAACAAAATTTTGGATTTCATGAAATTTGTTTTCATTGAAGATTAATTTATAATTTTTCATGTTTATATTATAATAAAATAATTTTTAATATATTTTATGTTTTAAAAATATTTTCTCAATGTGGAAAGGATATTTTCATCAGTAAGTTTTTAGAATAATTTTAAAATCTTCCTTTAACATTTTAAAGGTTATTTCCAAAGAAATGGATTTACATATTATTTAATGAATTTTTAATTTTTAAAAAGGATCTTTTTAGAGAGAGTATGTTTTCCTCAACAAATATTTCAAGTGATTTTTATTTCATAATCATCATTCATCTAAGATGAAATCCGTTTATGTTACTTATGGTATGATGGGTATATGTTCTAAGGATATCATTCTTATTCAATCTTTGAATGGTATAAGTTTATGTTGAAAATATTCTTAGGAACCCCACTTATTTTTCCATGGGTTGTTTTTCATGAAATAATGAAATTATTATGAAACATGTTTATTTTCTATAGGTTATATTATGATGAAATTTTTATGAAACACATTTATTTCCATGTGTGATGATATGATTAATGTTTTATGATCTTGTGAAATAAATATGAATTAATTTAATTATGTTACTAGTAAAACAAAACTTCCCTCCAATGCATTGGGTAAATATTTATCTCTAATGTGATAAATAAGATTGGAATGGGAATTGAACCCAATTTAGTAAGGTACTTTTCAACTATAGTCTAGGGGTTGAACCTTGACTACTAGTATGGTTTTGGGAGTGAACACATCTTAGTATTATAGTTTTTTAAAATATCCTTGACTACTACATAAATAATTTTATTTTGTTTATTAGAAAAATCTAGGTCTTATGAATATGTAATTCTCTCTTGGATCATGTTCTTTAATCCCATTATGATTTATGTATTATGAACTACCAATATTTATTCAATGACTCATGCATATGATATATGATTTGTATTGTATAGTTTTTAAATTTTATTCTCATGTTATTATACCCATATGCTCATGTAATATTGATATCTTTATTTTTTACACTTATTGGTAAAATTATATAACACTTTCTTATGTTTCATTTCCCCATGTTATGAAGAAATCTTTTATGTAGGGTATATCTATGAAAAGTACTAAATGGGAATATCTTGTGAAAAAATTGAAGATATTTCACTAAATAATAATATTGTATACCTAGTATCCAAAGGCACAAAACCATTGTGACCTCAAGTGTGTATTTTTTAAATTAATAAATATTCATCAAAATGATGTAATATCTATGTATGATATTCATGGGACATTATAATTGGTATAAAATGATATGTTGAGTTAAATTTGAAAACAATGATGAGAAAACAATAGTGGGAACCATTGCGATATTTTTAAGGATATATCTAGGGGTATGTTTAAGGATAATACTAAGGATGAGTTAAAGTTTATGAAAATGTCTTTGAGTTTTGGTAAATGTGAGAGTGAATGGTTTCTAAGAAATTCCATCCCTATCTAGATATTATAAGTGGATGTGACTCTGGCATAGTGGTACCTAGGGGAAGTAACTATGAAAAGGTAACATTGAAGTATACTAGATCATTACCTAGTGTACAAAAATGGGACGTATTATACACCAAATTTGAAACTCCCAGATGATTTGGTTGGTAAATTCCAAAAACTCTTTGTGAAAAATCATGAAGGGTTTAAATAATGGTCATGAATGAACTATGTTAAGCCTGATGTTTTATATATTTAAAATGTTTTTTCTTGATTTAGACATCATATAAGTGATTTTTCATGATTATTTGGTTTCCCAATATGAATATTTTCACTCACTATTATTTTTTGTTTTACTCAATGGAAGGAACCATAAGGAACTGGATTAATTTTGATTATGATAGATAATGTCTTGATGAGATTCCAAATAGAAATATCACTTGAGGTAAGGATATTTTGATTATTCCTGATTAGTTGTGAAGATATATGATTAAAAACATGCTCCTAAACCAAATATCAGACTCTTTAAATAAGAGAAGGATAGAGTTAATTGAATGTTTGGGTGGTGGATACCATTAAAGAAAGAATATTCAGTTTCTTATATGTAAATAATGTGGGAATAATAACCATAGTGAATGTATTATAGAAAGAAGAAAATTATTTGAGTGTATAAAATAAGGACCCAAACAATGTAATTGAATTGGAAAAATGAAAAGTTCTACTAATGAAATGGAATACAATAATTGTCTTCCTATGATATCATTGAATGTCAAATTTTTAAAATGTGGAATGTATAGGAATTTTGAAAAACATTTTCCTTGAGGGGAAGCTCTTGATGATAATACACAATGTTCTATGAAAAATATTTATATTTTTGATGATTAAGAGACAAAACAATGTCATATTAAAGGCAATAAATGTTAAGGAATAAGATGATGAGGACTGGTTTATAGTGTGTAAAGAAAGTCTAATGATTTATGTGTTTATGTATTGGGATTCAATGAATTATATTTTTTCAATGTAATTTTGGTTATTATAATCATACCACATCATTGGATTGTTCCATAGTATTTTTTTATTAAAGATTTACATGAATATAAAACTGGTACTTATGGCCAAGAAAAGTGGTTTAATGGAAATAGGTCATTTTTATAAAGGGATGATAACCATTAATATGTACTTCATGTTGAGGAAATGGTATTTATTTTGGATAAATAGATGATTGATATGGATAAATATAATTTTATGGGATTTATTACCTTTAATGTCATTAATGATTTGATGAAAAATTATTTTATGTTTTCGTTGATGGAGTTTACAACATTTTTTTAATTTTTTGAATATATTCAATAATCTGTGATTTTACTTAAAGAATGAGGAAATGATTAATTTTTGAAAGAATGTGTGTTTTCATTATGGTATTATGCTGATTTATTGTATTACCAAATTTCAAGAGAATATATAATCAATGAATTCACATATTTTATATGTGGTATTTAGAGTTACTAAATGTTGTTTGGGGGATTAATACTAATTTTATTTTTCCAAAATTTAGTAAAATTATTTATAAATTTTTACTTTTTTAAATGGTCATAAGGATAACCATTTATGGAATGGTTTATGTTCAATATTGTATAAGGTTTCATAGATTAATTTATTATTTCTCCATATGAATATATATACAGAATATGTGCTAAAACTTTTGTTTTTAATAATAAATAGAGATAGAAAGAATTAATTATAATAATTTTATGGTTCTTATTATTCATTGGTGCTTTGTATATGAATAATCCATCACTTAGAGTAATATATAAAGTGAAAATTAATCAACTCACAACCAAAGTATGATATTGTGCTTACAAAATGGAATGGAATCTAGTAAGTATATATTCTCATGAAAACATAAAAATTTAGGAAAATGAAATTGAAATAAAAATTTTTCCTAGTACCATTTTTTGATGATATCATTGAATATTTTCACACCTTTTTGGTTTTTGGTTTTTTGGTTTCTTATTTTCACACGATCATTCACTTTATCATGATAAACATTCTCTCTCAATGTGCATCATTATTTAGACGTTACGCTTTTCTTCCATGTTCAAATTTTCACTTCCCCTTTATGTTCTCATATTTAGAAACCTAGTATGTGTTATTCTAGATGACCTTAAAACAACAATTTCTCTCTTTTAAATATTAATTTTTATTATTCCTTTATATGATATTGGATTCCCATAAAGGGATTTTCAAATGTTAAACCCTTTTTTACTAAACTCATGTTCAAATTGAGAGTACATAATTTATTTAGGGGGTAGAATGTAATACCTTGAGCTTTTGTGAAATATATTTTTTCAAATAAATTGATTCTTTTTTATATTTTTCATTGAATGTAATATTATTTTTATCTTATGTTACACACAACACTGAGTTTATTTTTCATTACACGCAACACTTAGTTTAAACGAAACATGAAACATATTAAAAAATTAGTATTTAAAATGATATTTATCCTCTATCCATTGGAATGATTAGTATGAATAGGTTTGTCAAAATTATAAAAATATATCATTTATACTTGTATAAAAAATGAATTATTTGGTAAATAAATCATTAGGAATGAAAATAAACACTATTTGAAAATAATGTAAATATTTTTATGAAAAACTATTTCTTTGCACACAAATGTTTTTTACCTAAATAAATGTTAAAAAAATCACTTTTTAAGTATAATTTTATTAAAATTTATATATTATATATTTAATAAAATTTTAAAATTTATATTTTGTGTTATCTAGAAAATAGGTAAAAATTAAATTAATTTCTGCTTAAAACAATATTTTTCTAAAAAGAATTCTGGTAATCATTTAGTGTACTTACTTTAAAAATAATTGTTTCAAATTATAGAAAATTTATTTTATAAAATTATATTATATTTTTAAATAATAATTTTATAATTAATAAGGGTTTAAATTTCTATAATTTTATAAAAAGATAAAAATTTTATGGAATAGTAAAAAATACTGGTTTTTATTAAGAAAATGATGTTTCATTAAATGAATTTAAAAGATAAATTTTATTCTAATAATAATTTTAAATAAAATTTGTTCATTATATATTGATAAATCCAATTTATTTAATTTTAATCAAATTAATTATAAATTTTTATAAAAAACCTTTTAAACTTATGAAATTTGCCTCCTACGAAAAAACAGTTTTTTCATCTCGTCTAGAGGATTAAGTTGAAATTATTTTTTTTTCAATTATATGAATTTAATTTTGAAAATTTTATTTAATATTTAAAATTATAATAATTTATATTTTATAATAGTTTCAATTTAATTTTCATCTATTGTTAATAGTAATGGAAGTAAAATTTAATCACCACAGTTAAGCGGAAACTGAGTTTAGTGGGAGGTTAAACTAAAAATATAATGGGTAAAATAACCTAGAAACTTGTCAAAACCCAATTTAATTGAAATATTTTAACCATATAACCTATAAAGTTTGAAAATTTTCCATTTTGGACAATATTTCATTTGAAAAAACGTGGGTACACCTTTTTATTTTAAAAAAAGATAAGTGTACCACTCAGCTCACTTATAAAAGGCCACCCCTCTCCCCTCTTATTCACACGTAAATGAACCCAATGTTTCATCAAAACCCTACCAAAATAATTTTTGAGTTACATAAATTATTCCTAAAAGACATTTTATTTGTCATAAAACCAACATTGGAATGATTTTGGTGGAAGCCTAAAGATGTTACCTAAAGAAGAGGTAATGTTCTTCAACCAACATTTTAATTTTACTTCTTCCCCACCACATTAAATTAATATTAATATATGATGATATAATAAATGAAGTAAATTAAATATAATAATATGTTTTTATATTAATTTAATTTCCTAGATCCATCTCCACTTCCATCAAATGGGATATAAAATCATCATTTGTGTGTGTTGAAGACTACTACCTCGCAAACCAATATTATTCAGTTTCCATCACCACATTTCAAAGATATATATAATTATAGATGTAATTTTTATATATGATATTTATGTTATTATTATACCTATTTAATTATAATAACATATATACCTTCTTACCTCCCATACTTTTTTAAATCAATAACATCTCTCGTTTAAGCGTCAGACTACTGTCTTTCAAACCAATGTGATGTTCATGCCATTTATGATTTAATTGAATGATAATAAGGATTTATTAAATTATTATATATGATATTTATTATGTAATTATACTTATCTAATTATTATATCACATATACATTTTTACTTACCAGTTTTTGGGGGAAGTGATATTTTCGTTCGTGTGTATAGTGAAATACCACCTCGCAATGTGATGAAATTATTTTTTCGATAACCCTTTTAATATAAGGTAATAAGGGTAAATTTAATTATTATATTTTATATATATGAAATAAAAATCATTTCATGATGGTAATAAATTATTTAATTTTATTTCACTTCATTCATCGATAAAAAAGAAATAACATTAATGTGTCTGTATGACCTATCATCATAATGAATGGGGTATTTATTTTCTACCTCTATGTTTGATGGACTAATGTAACTAAATATATAATAAATATATATTATATTTATATCATGGTATAAATTCTCATTTTTATGGAACCATGATAAAATTATGTGGACTGAAAATAAAAAATCAAAACAGACACAAAAAATAATTCATTTATTACCTAAAATGTGATTTTAATAAGTAATTTTTGATAAGTTGGTAATATAAGGTCATAATAAAATAATATATGGCATGATAAATAAGAGGATGGGTTTATTATTTATTTATATTATATTATTTCTAATGTTATCTATGTAATTCAAGAATCAAGGTATGGGATGTTTGTTTCTCTTTCATTTTCTATGATACCCAAGCCATATTCAACATTTATTTATTTTATGTGTTGTATATACTTCACATTAATTTATTTTGTGATTATTATACTGAAAATTATTTTTATTTAAATATCCATTTGATTATCTTTATTTCCTGGGGTTTTTGGTTCAAAAGTTACAAAAGCAATAAATGATTTTTGTCTTAATGTTTCATCTATGAGAAATATATTGTATAATAAACCTATGTTATTTTATGAGGTGTATATACTACCTTTTTTACTTGTTTTATCATAAATATAATTACATTAATGATATATTATGTTTCATTTCATATTATTGATTCATGGAGCTTAAAATTCAATGATAGAAAAGTGTTATGTGTTTTAAGATACAATCTCATTGTTTATCACGATTGTTTGAGATTCTACTTCCAATGATGAAACATTATGATATATCACTCAAGAAACACTTTAATTTTACTATCCTCTTGTTATTTAATGATAACACATTTTTCCTTCATTTTACTCACTTTATGTAGTCAATATTCCAAAATAATGTTCTTATTAAAAATCATATTTATTTCTCACTCTAACGAAAACACTTTTTCTTAAAAAACCATGTTTTCTCAAAATATTTTAAAAAATATTTTTAAAATTATTTAAATGATTTATTGATGACCCATTTTACAATGTTTAACATGATAAAAGTTTTTATAAAATTAATTTTCATGTTGTTTTAAAAAAATTCCTATTTTGATTTTACTGAAAATTTGAAAATAATCATTATTTTGATGGGTTTAGAATGAACATAATTTCTACCATAATGAAAATTATTTGAATTGAAGATAAATTTAATATTTTTAAATGTTATTTTCAAATAAAATTATTTTAAAATTATTTAATATTTTAAAATTTTCTTTTCAATGTGTAAAAAATATTTTCATTAAGAAATTATTTAAATAACATTTAAATATTCCTTTATAAGTTTCAAGTTAATTTTCATAGAAAACATTTTATAAAATAATATATAAATTTTTAATTTTAAAAAGATAGATTTTCAAATAAATTATAATTTCCTAAAGAAATTTTCCATGTCATTTTAATTTCAAAATAATTTTCTATATAGTTTTACATACTTTTGTGTTATTTATGGTTTATTGGGGATAAAATCCGAGGATACTATTCTTATTCTTTCTCTGAATTGATTATTCTTATGAATAAAATATTCTTATTGAACCTATTTATTTTCACAGAAGTTATGATTTGATAAAATGATGAAATGATTATGAAATATATTTATTTAACATATGTTATGTTATGATGAAATATTTATAAAACCTATTTATATTCATTATTTCTAATATGATTATTTTTATGATATTTTGGCACACATATGTATGATTTTAATTATTTGATTGATGGTACCTATATATCCTTCTAATTCATTGGGTAAATATTGATATATAATGAGATAAATATGTCTAGAGTGGGGAGTGAACAGAATTCAATGACATGATTTGTCTGCTATGATGGGGTTTGGAGTGAACCATGACTAATATGATGGTTTAGGGAGTGAACCCATTTCACTATAATCATATTACAATTTATACTTTACTACTAAAGAAATTATATTTAATGATTATGTGTATAACACATATATATGTATTATACTAATGTTATACTCTTATAGATAATGTTCATTTATCCCATTATGATTCATGTCTTATGAAATTCAATGATTTATTCCATGAATCTCATTTATGATCTATGATATATAGTGTGTGGTTTTAAAATTTTATTCTCATGTTCTCATAACCATATATTCAATTTTTAATTATATCCTTCTTTTTTACCCTTACTACCCATTTGAGCTCACCCTTTCTTCGATTTCCTTTCTAGAAGTTATGAAAAATATTTTCATGTTGGGTATTTCTATTAATTTTATTAAATGGGAACATATTTTTTTGAAATATTAAAGATATTTCATGAAATAATAAGAATGTGTACCTAGTCTCTAAATTAACTAAACTATTGTGATCCTCAGACATGTTTTTGTGTAATATAATGAATATTCATCCATAAGATATATTAACTATGATTGAGAAGCTCGGTATGTTACATTAATGTTGTTTGATCATGTAAAAACATCATGATGCTGATTAAATCCATGATCTGAACCTTAGGAACTGATATTTGAACTAAAAGGGAAGAAGATAAAATAGAATGAGGAGAAAATCTATAATATCAAAAGTTAAGAAATGAATTTATTGGGTTCTCAATAATAATAAAGATGAAATTACATTGAAATTTGACCAGTTCTCTAAATAATCAATCATTTTTATTAGATATTTTTTATGATATGAATTAAAGAAGAAGATGAGTTCTGAGAATCGTTTTCCTACAAGTTGATATCAATGTCACAAATAATATTGTTATGTATATTCATAAAACTCTGAATATTTTATGTATTTATATTATAATGGTATTTTTTAGTAGGAATAATCCTGTCTTGGAGAATAATAAAAGAATATTTTTTATGCACTCATGTTTAAAAAGATGATGAAACCAATGATAGTTTAATGAGGGTATTTATGGTATATCCCTTG
Organism: Viscum album; assembly: GCA_963277665.1. Classification (NCBI taxonomy): domain Eukaryota; kingdom Viridiplantae; phylum Streptophyta; class Magnoliopsida; order Santalales; family Viscaceae; genus Viscum; species Viscum album. Next base: position 1,610,573,204 of record OY728125.1, read on the forward strand.
AGATGAAATAGTGTTCATAAAATCTCATTATGAATAGAAGTATTTATTCATTAATACTACTTTTATACTGATATTTTTCTTGTCTACGTAGCATAACATTTATATTAATTGAAAAATAAATAACACCTTTAATAAACCTCTTGGAATTAAGGCACACATAGATATCTAGGAATACTAATCATCCATGTATGTATATAATAAAATTTTTTAGGTAGACCTAGAATATGAATGTGTGTGTGTGATGTTAAGCCAATATAAATGAATCTCTCTCAAATATGAATCTACTCAAACTGGTATCAAGGAAGAAAAAAATAAATAACTACTAAAACTTATAACAAAGAAGAAGATACTGTCAAGCGTGTGCAACCTTATAGGTCTCATAGATGAAGAATGTTTTTATTTTAGTTGAGAGTAATGGATTCTATAAATAACGGGATGTTTTATGTACTTTCAAATGATGCGTAACATGTGCTATGGTTGAATACTCGAATGAAGTCATAATATCTCGATGTTGTCGAATATGATCTTTTTTTATTTGTTTAGTGTCACCCAGTTTTTACTGAATATCTTCTTCAAGAGGAGGAAGTTGGTGAGGTAATTAGTGGATACAGGTGTAACAAAATTATGGGAGAATTCTAGTTCACTAGAATAATAAATTGAACCACACATGTGTAATATTTTGTAAACATGGTTTCAAGATGATCTATAAAAACCCATTATGGTGGAGGAGTAGATTACATTGTAGAATACATGACAAATTGAGAGTTGACATGACAAGGAGTAGATTTCCCACATTGGGATCAAACCATGTGAAATTTTTATATCCTGATCTAGTTTATATTTCAAAATTACATGTGGTTTTGGTATGCTGATTAAAATATAATAAGATCCATATTTACTTTAACTAATAATAGGTGTTCAAATACCAAAGGGGTAAATATAAAAACCATAATATTGTTTTGGGTAAAACAATTTGAAAATAACTAATTCACCCCCTCTCAGGTGTGTCTATATGGTCCAGTGTGAAACTGTAATTAGTATAAAATTTATTATTACATTAATATTTATCTAATAATTACTATCAAAACCAAAATTTGACTATAATGTCCCAAATTGTATTATATATATAAAAATTTATTCCCCAATTGTTATTATTGAATACATGATGTATAAATTTTAAATGTTTTAAGAGGATATTTAAATAGAAGGAACTAATTATATCCATATCAAAATATAATTGGATGTCTCAAAAATGACCTTGATAAATATATAGAAGGTAAAAAAATATGTAAAGAAAACAATAAATGAATATGGAGGATATACTATTTGCTAAATGCAATCATAATGGTGAGAATTTTTTAATTAAAAATATTGAAGACTGTTCATCTAGTGAACAAATCTAAAAGTTGTGATGGTAGTTGAATCAAAATTCAAAAAGGCCTTTATCTTGAAGTTATGGATTATCTAAAAAAGACACATTCAATTTGTAACATATATATTAAGATTTAACAATGGAATTCATAAAGAAAAGTCACATGTAGGAGAAAAATACGATTCATTGGAAGAAGAATTGGAAAAGAATATGAGTTCTTAAAAAACTCTCACAAAGATTATTACATCCATTGAATGATCATTTAAAATAATTAATTAAAGAGTATCATAATTTATGGAATATTTAAAAATAATTATTTTTTAGAAATAAAAATTTCAATATTTTTTTAATAAGTATTTCATGCATTGGAGAAGAATTACAAAGTCTCTATGGATATCAAGTATTCCCAGTTAGAATCTAATTTAAAAACCTTGTGAAAGATCTAAAAATTTATATTATCAAGTTAAATAATATGAATTATTATATGGTTGGGAATATAAAGAAAGAAATATATACTAGAATGAGATCATTTGAGGATAAAAATCATTCCCATAATATGAGGTGTCTTGAGTTATAAATTAAATTGAGAAATCCATATTCAATCCAACTTCGGAGTTCCAATATATATGAGATAAGGTGTGTTTCTAGACAAAATTTAGAGTTTATTATTTCACTTATGATGGCTCAAAATTGTGTAAAACGATCTAGGAATCATGTCATCAAGAATCCACCTCTAACTCTTGGAAAATGGAAAATCTCTATTTAGATAAATATTTGTGCACTAAATCTTCTTCTTCAAGAAGTGCATGGAAATATATTTATATTTATATATATATAACTATTGAAGTGTAAAATTTGTTGTTACATCATCAAATATTTCAAATGTAGATGTGATATTTTCAATAAATAATTTGACACCAAATGGATCCGAAAATGTTGGGGTTCTATCCCGAAATTAGTAAGGTGAAAAATTTGGACAAACTGCTCCTAAAGAGAAAAATAAAAAGTTTAATTTGAAATGTTTTGGTGATGTTGGAGGTTTTTTCATAGGAAATTCTATATATAGTATAACATGGAAGTATTAAAAATTTCTAGAAGCTCTAAATATAGGGAATGTGAAGTTGAATAAATGAGATCTGCAGCTCAGGTGAAAAAAAATATAAAATGGGTAATTTATAAATGAAGAACATATTTGATTATTTTAATATTTACACGTTCTATTAAATATTAATGGTCACTATTATTATGAATACTAGTACAACCCTTTCAAGAATCAATGATGGATAGAAGAGATGATCGAATCACCAAAGACTAAGAAACAGTTGGAGAAAGAAAGTGTGTATTACTTAGATGAAAAATATATTAAGAAGGAAACTAAAACAAGTACAACCAATAATAAATTTAACAATGAAAATAATGATGCTAAACCTATATAGAATAAGTTATACTATAATGGAAATAGATTCCATTTCATGAAACATATCAAAATGGCTATGAAACTCAAAAAATAAGGGAGATATATAAAAACCAAAAGGAAATAAATCCTTAAAAGTAAAAATTGGATTGGTATAGCGGTATAAACCCCATTTCAAGAGGTTGAGTGTATTTTATAAAAGGTTAACTTAAAAGATAATAAAGTGTTGTGTGAAGGTGCATCAGAATTGAAACATGGTCCTAAAATGCATGACTTTGTTTCTTGATTAAATTAAAACAAATTTCAAAGAACTAATGACTTAAGGTTACATGAAAAATTCTTCTAATAAAGTTTCCTCGCACATTAGCAATACAAATAATGATCCAAGAGACACATTTATCATAATGTATGAATAGTTGGAAGTGTCTTGTAGGATAAGTAAAGATAAAAATAAACAACTAGATCTAGTTTCTCAAGTGAATAATTTCATTCCATCTAGTAATAAAGATAAAATTGAGAGAAATCCATGATTATAATTTTTTATATGGACTAAAAATCATTCCAAATGACATCCTCAATAGTTATTAATAAAATTAATTTTTTATGAAGAATTTCCATTTGTTGAAAAATAAATCTCATATTCATTTCATTGACTAAGAATCTGAGGATGATTCCTAGTATTACCTTAGTAGTTTTGTTGTGTCTATGTACTAGGAATTAAAGGCAATGAAGTATGTGTAAAAACATTTTAGGGCTATATTTCAAAATAATTATACTACTATAGTTTTTTCAATTCTTCTTGAATCTAAAAAATTGTACATCCCCTTAAAAATATGAAGGTTTTGGTATAATTTTATTCTCTAATCTCTTATTTCACTTATTTATATTAATTTTATCAATGGGAGTTATTATATAAAAAAATGGGGTAGATCATTTACTATAAATATTTTAATATAGGTATTCCAGTTAAATGATGGTTATGGTTTTTTAAAACTGAATAATGATCCCCCCATAATGGGAGGATAGAAGCTAATATCATATGTGTTGATATATGGACAACATTATTATATATGTTTAAACACTCTTGTTTTCTACATCGATTATTCCCATGCGGACTTGTGTTGTTTGATAGATAACTCTTTACTAAGAAAAATATAATATGACACATAAATCATTTGATGTGTGGCTGATATAAGGTTCATATAATCACCTATAAATAGCAACCATGGATTCTATTGAAATAATTATCTCATGGAATTTATGGAGAAAGTGTAAATAATATAAATGGAATCAGAAGTGGTTGTCTTAATTATCTTTTTTTTATGAGGTAATTTTTGACAAAAATTGATATCAGAAAATGTCCCCTCACATATCCCATGTCTAGAAAGCAGATAGAGAGAAGATGGAAATATTCCCAGATAGAAATAACCAGATTGAGTGTAATTCCTTAAATAAACATACCATATACTATAGTTGGTATCTAAGTTGTATCAAATAATAATGGGTGAGAATAAAATGATGTAGGTACCCTGTTGTTTAAATAAGGGGGGTAATAAATATCCCCCTTTTCATTTAATAAAAAAATGGGTGGGAAATAATTGACCATAATAAAAAACTTGTTTTCTATATAAATAAAAGGCATTTATTGTTTTGGATAGAGGATATTGGAATCTGTTTTTTTTGTATTTGTGTTAAAGATAAAGTACATGATATGAGATTAATTCACTATTGAGATCTCAATAGAAGAAGGGTTTATCTTCCCAAGAAAGAGGAATTACACCAATAAAGAGTAAATGGAAAAGTAAAAGACTTAATTTCTTTAGAATACCTTGATTTATAGATTCCTTAGGCCATTTCATCTTACAATTTTGAAAATTTGTGACTTATATGGACTTAAAAATATGATTATTCAACACATTTCCATAAATGGTTGAAAAATAAAATTTTATATGTGATTCAACCAAATTAACTTGAGAATTCAAAAAGGGTTATCTGTGATCAATATTGATGAAGTTTTATGTTATCTAAATCTAAAAAATATCATTGTGAATCAAAGATGATTTTTTTTCTTAAATAGTTTAAAAAAAATATTTTGGAAAGAAATTGTAATGATGTTATATCATTATGAATCTCAAATAATCACTTTAAATAGATCATGTAGTTATTCTTATTGAGTTATATAGTTCATGAAGTTCACCCTAAAAATTTATCAAGAGGATATTTTCATGCTTCCAATAGGTTGAAGATGATGAGATATGAATATTTTCTATTTAAATGAAGAATATGATTATTTATGGTATTCAAAAATACATTAATTTGTGAATTATTTACAAATGAATACAATTTTGAAGTAGGTTCTTAGTTTTTTTACATTATTATATGAAATGAGAATAATATATCAGAAGTGTATGTGTATAAATGTACTGGTGAAAGTGGTTAAATTAATAGAATAATATTTGATATCATGGGGGTATACCCATGTGAAAAAATGATTAGAGGAATTCTCCTAGGATCCAATCATACTAAAATTTTATTGTAATCCTCTATAATATTGATGTTTAAATTAATTTATAAAATAAATTAGTTTAATAACATTATGTTTCCTTGAATATTGGGTGAAATAAAAAAGAGAGGTTTTACTGTAGGCATGGTTAAAAATGTGAGAAAAACATATCCAATTTTTTTATCATGATGAAGATCAGAAAATTTTTATGAGCTCAAGTCTCCAGGTAACAGATGTGGAGATGTATTTTGAGAATAAGACCAACATCTGATTCTATATAAAGTGATTAGGATGTATTGAATATCTTAAGTTCTCGTGGTTGTATATTTACATCATCTGATGCTGAAGTAACAAATTATCATGAAGTGAAATTTAACATTCTATTTTCACATTATTTTATCTATAGTGTGAAGTTCCATAGTTCAGTGTGACTCTATATAGGAATAGGGTGATGTAATGAACATGACATTTTCATTATAAACATTATTATTATTGTGAATAATTTATGCTTGGGTAGACAGACCGATCACAATAAGGGTGAGAATTACAAGGAGTTGAACCATGGTTGGAGAGACTAACCAATTTCATATGACATGTTATCATGAACTCAAATAAATCAAAATTCCACAAATACACATCCACAAACCATATCATAATTCCCACCATCTTCTAAAACCTTTTACCAATCACCCACTCAAAATCCTGATGAAACCCAAGGCATAATCTAACATATCTTCTTCAAAGTGTGTATCATTATCCCCAAAATATCTCATATACATAATAAGAATGTTTCTCTCATTTTTTGGTCCCATATACCACAAATTAGGACAACTATTCTGTAACCTATACTTTATCGATGAACCATTTCATCACCCTTTAGAACTTATTTATAAAGGATACCACCAAGAAACTAGTGGTCAAAACCACCACATGAGCCTGAAACAATGTGAACATGACCCAAACAGCCTCATCCTCATGGTGAGAAGTATCACAAATATCCTAAAGTCACAACTTGGTGAACCTCCATTATCACCAACAACATTAGTCAACAACATCCATATCATACAAGAAAATATTTCCACCCTATTACTAGTGATCAAAATCACCAACATTCACTCTTGTTGAACCCAACATATTTCTAGTAAATCACATAAATAAGAACATATCATGAATAATCACTATAAAACACATTTAATCATTCCCAATAAACTCTATAAATTCACACCCAATCCATACCAAGATAAATAAATCATTTTATACATGATGCATACCATATGTATCTCTGATGAACAATTAAACCCCAAGTGGATCCATTCTGAGTCATATATATACAACCCAAACAATTCTTATTTATTAAATTTTTTATAATCAATCATATAAAGTAGTAAATGGTTTGGAAATATCAACCTAGTGTTAATGTAACTATAATCATTTAGTAACTCTAGATTATCTGAGTTCAAATGGAATAAATCATATAATCTAAATAATCCATATCTTATAGAACAAAAAATATAAAAAAAACTATTAGATAAACCATTATTAAACGCTATAGGGAATATATCTGTACCCATGGGTACTCCATAATTTATAAAATTTTAGGATCCCATAATAATCGATGAATAAATCAATTGGATATGAAGAGAAGAATGATAGATAAATCTGGTGTGTATCCACTGTTTTCTGGTCGAAAAATACCCAATCAACCATTTATAATGGAATTACCTAATTAATAATTAACTTTAATTATTTTGGAAAAATCTGTGAATATTAATCGTATTTTTTTTCAAAAACACTTTTATGCTTATATATGGGCCATACGCTTTGGTATTTCCCCCAAAAGTCCTTGTACATTAGAAACATAACCCTTAAGTATCATAAAGAAGGCCTCGATACTTTGTTAATTTCTTACATTTATGTATCAAGTTACTCTTGAGTACCAAAAATTTACCCTTATATATGACAAGGAACTCAACTCATAGCTAAATATTCAAAATAGGTGGACCCTTATATATCAGGTAGTTACTTTTACATATTCCATTATCCATAGATTTATTATTACATACCATGATTATTTATAAATTTACTATTACATACCATCTACGTTACTCTTATATATAATATTGAAACTCCATAATGAATCTTATTTATAAATCCTCTATCGTAGACATAATCGTATATATACAAGGGGACTCTAGAGTTACCACTACTTATCTAATTATCCAATTTCTCCAACCATTCACAGATTGACTCCTATGTATGAATAGTTTAATTTCATATATCAAATAATTACTATATCATATCATAAGGAATTCATCACTTACCTATTTCCACACAAGATGATGTATCTTAAGTATAAGGTACCCCTACATAATAGTAACTTCCAAACATTCAAGAATAGTCTGTCTTTTCTTACACTAAGACTATTGTACATGAAAGTTAGCTATTTGTTTTGAAACATTTCAACAGCTCCCCAAGATAGATGTTTAATTAATCACCCCCAATCATATCAAATGATTAAAACCTATATTTTTATATAATTCTATTGTAAATCCAAAAATGATAAAATTGTTCTCAATCACTCCTAGACTCTTCGTATTTAAATATTTACATCTATAGACACTAATAAACTTTAGAATTTTTCCAAAAATTAAAAATATTTTAATTTATTATATTACATGGGCCTTAATCCCAAGCCACTGCCTAACACCCATTCCCCAACCTATACAAACACCTATTCTTGAAACAAACAAACCAAACCTTACTAAAACATGAGTATCCCATTCTAACCAATTTGAAATCATTGATATGATTTCAAATGTATCTATATCATCACCAAACACCTAAAATACTCAATTCAAAGAGATTGATTCCTTCCATGGAAACTCCTCACAATAGTAATCACCTACTCGTTCAAATCTTGGTCGAACTAATAAATACAATAATTTTCTAGAACCCATCCATCATCGTGAATCCTTCAAAAATTGACTACCCACACAAATACACCAATTAGGAACCATCATCTTCCCACATCATACTGATGCCCACATTCCTCCTCAATCATACCTGATTCCCATATCCATTTTCTATCATACTCAATCCCCACATCCATTCCATATCATATTTGATTCCAACACAAATAATATTTATCATGAATCATATCTGATGCCCATATCTCATCCATTTTCTATTTATTTCACACCTCTAAGAACCACATGAAATTGTATCCATTTTACAAAACCATAGTTCCATTCTCATGGTGTACCTCTATCTATCAATGACTCATATCCCTACTCCGAGGGAGTCATATTTATCACATCTAGATGATTTAAATACTAAATTTTAATTCTTATCATCCCTTTAGATTCATGAACATTTTCAATCACATATCCTACAATTTTTAATCCCATCCACTTCATTGAGTAACACAATTTGTTATTGAAGATAATGGATATTAGTACCACTTTTAGTTCTACCTTAGATGCCTGAATCTAACCAGATCCATGACCACCAACTGACCATGGTGTTATCTAATAAAACTACTCAAGATATGTCATCTGGATATATTCTAAGAAATCTTTTTGTGTTAAATCACATTATAATAATACATTCCTCTTTCCCCACACATAAAACACCTTGTTAATAACCTATATTATTGTGGATTAATTGAACAAATATTCTAAATAACCTATTCTATCTCCTCATTTAACCACATTTGGATACTTGATGCTCAACTATATATATCTCTTAACAATATTTTTGGGATATTTATACTCCTATATTCCAAGTTCAAATCCACTATTAGTGGTTCAATCACCACCACCAATAACAAGGTTAACCAGATAATGTTTGCATACACCTTGATAGAATGTATTAAACCATCCTCCAACTACTGTAGCTTGGGGATATCATCTCCTTATATTTTTTAATAAATTTTTTAAATTATATTAACATCATATCATTTTCAATGACCATATTTTGTCCCTATACTGGTAGCCAAAAATCATGGGCCTTATCTGCCAAAAACATCTAAAAAACTGATTTAAGAATGCCTTCTCAAAATAGCTCTATGTCATCCCTTTATTCGTACAAATCTATACCTGTATAACCCACCAACATTTCATTGTTCCCCTAAACATTTAAATTTTTAGATTCACCCTCCACCATGGGGGTGTCTGGATCTAATATAATATCACTTATACTAACTCAATCCAGTACCCTATTTATTGGGGTCCACCCTCTCCCAGGATCAAAGGAGGATATTGTAACTAAAACTCATGTTTCAAGTATTCTATTGTTGGAGTACCTACCTAATGTACCCAATCAATACTCTATATAGTTTCACTAGGCTCTATCTAAGAAACTCAGTCTAATAATACTTGAACTCCTCAAGCTGTTGTGGATAACCAAACTACCTCAAAACCACTTTTTTGGCTCGTCTTTACAACATCATGAGGGGCCTCATCTAGTTCAAGACTTTGTAAACCCCCTTCTATAACCTATGGATTCTTTAAATGAGTTTATTTTGTTGGTATCTCACTAATAATAAAACACCATGCTCAAAACAGATTTAATAAACTAGATATACAAAATATGGAAAGCTATAATATGTATCATGAATGACTATCCCTTAAGCTCCTTTACCACACCAATGTGAATTCCATTTGTCCACATTAACCTACCTAACCATTACAAGGATAAGTACCACATAATTTGTACAAACACATGATCCACATACTTATTCCCATAAAAAATAATATCCACATGCTATTTGAGTATAATTCAGTAAATAAGCTATATGGGAAAACACCATATAAGTTTTTGCTGACAATTTATATATTTGAACGCCTTTTTTCATTCCAGTACTAAAACCAAAATATAAACTAAAAAAGGAACAATAATTTCATGTAAATCCAATGTGACTAAAAAAATCATGAGTATTACCTCTTTACTATCAAGGCAAAGAGTATCAATCATAATTCAACAACATCAAATAAAAATTTGTCATAATAAAATAAATAAACTATAACAAAAATACTAGAACAACACTATTAACTTCTCCAGTTACTTATAATTCATCCCATGCTTGTGTTTTATAGGAAAAAGACATGAAATCCATCCAAAAACCCATTTTGGAATTTTTTTGAACCATTTTCCAAATTCTCCATCTACTGTAACCCAACTAATATAAAACTCACTCAACAAAAACATTGGGACAACCATGCACTTATACTAATTGGTATCTCGTTGAAATGTCTCACTCTATAGTAATGGGATTAGTTCACTTCCATACTTTTAACATGGATCCTCATTTTCTAAATTCTTCTAACTAGTAGCAAAGGACTAACATGTGATATTTGGGAGACTATACCCTCTAATGATAAATAATTATAATAATTAAATAACATCAAAAGAGATTTTAAATAATATAAAACAATAGAATAATATGTGTGTGTGTTTTTGTGTGTGATAATACAAATAAACCTATAACACCCTGACCCTTTTTACCCAGAGTCAGTGCACTATTACATAACATTGGCATGATACAAGGAATCATGTCCTGAAAGACCGTTCAATTTAGTAGCCTTCCAAGTGTTAGATACATAAATAATTTTTACATTACATCATGAAATAAATAAAACAAGAATAATGTGTCTCCTTTTAACACATTCATTTCCCCTAGACTATCCCTTCATGTCAGTCATAATATACTTCTTCGAATTCTAGGAAAAATAAAACATAGAAAGGGATGAGATCGGGTTCTCATTAAGGATAACAATTGAGCAGAAACTTTCATAAATACGCATAAACATTTAAGAAAATATATAAGAATAAAACAAAAACCATATAAACATAAATTTCAGCATAACATGGAAAAGATAAATCAAATAATGTCATTTAATTATTCACATGGATATTCTACTAGTAGAATAATCACATGCAATATCAATAGGTAATTTTATAATGATGGAATTCATAATTTCGGACATCATAACCACATCGTCAAGGCCTCGTGCCAATACTACAAATAAGATGTTGTTAAGGCCTTGGTTCAAGACACTAGTCTATCTCATGGGACCTACTGATGAATCGAATATCTATAGCGAGCTTCACCCATCACTTACTAAGACTAATGCATTCCTTGTATGAAAAGTTTGAAACATAACATAAACATTCATATTAAAACTAGCATACGAAATGTAAATACTTTAACTATAAACCATGACTGGTATAAAAATAACACATCCATAATCAAACATATCACAAAACCTCCAATACAAAGTGTAATATTGTATCATAATAAATCAACTTCAATCAAGTGTAAAATCCATCAAAGGATATTGACATAGATGAAATCAAAACCATTTGAGAAAAATATCTCTACCTATTTTGAAATCATTTTAAAGTCACGTAATTATAATAGAAAAGTTTTATTTTTAAAATATTCTTATAAGATTGTAATGGAAGCTTCAAATGTGTTATAATGGCTGAAAATATCCGCACCCACCGTATAGGTTAAAAAAACATTATTACCTTAATTTGTCAAAAAGGTCATAAAGCACATTGTTTGGAAAACAACAGAAAGATTCCTCTCAATTTTTTTATAAAAATACAAACAATGGTATAAATTACATTGACCCATATTATATTAAATAGAAAAAATGTTTTGAAATACATTTCAAGAAACACATATGTGTATTATAAAGAGGTCTCAGTAGATACTCAGGTATAAAGAACCTCGGATAATAAAGAGATAGTGAAAGATAACCCTTACCTTGTAATTCTCCTTGGATGAGGGAATGTTATCCTTTTGTATAATTGTTAAATCATTGTTATTAAATTATACAATAACCACATACATAAATATGATATCATATTTTTTCTTCTAATATTGCTTTGTTAATAATATTTTAGTAGTATCATTGTTTTAGGAGTTAACTGATTCGTTTTCCTTTATATGTTTGGTTACATAAGTCATTAGTTTTATGGATTGGATGTATTTGATTCATATCCAAAATGATATTAAGTTCAGAAAAATTATTTTTAATCATAAAATGAAAATTATTCTTGAATGATTACGATGGGGAATGAACCTTATCATGTTTGGGGAGACGGTAATCCGTACGTATGCACGTGCGATAATATTATTATTTTGATAGTAAAATAGTATGTGATTGGATGGTATATCATATATACAGAATTATTAACATGTTATATTTATTATTAACCTCAATTATACTCATTCTAATACCCATCCAAATAATGAAGTGTTGAATTAACAATCTACACCATGATGTGGAGAGTGTAAGCCGTACGCACGCACGTATGGTGACATTGTCATTCATTGGATGGATAGAATATTGATTATGGTTGTAAAATATTTATAAGAACGTAAAATTATGTATATGTTATTGGGGTTATTATTTTGGTATGGAAGAAACAAATAAAGTGGAAGTGGAAGAAGAAAATAACTTTGAAAGAGGTGATGAAATAATTACCTCTTCTTCGGGTTTTTCTGATTGATTTGATCAAAAAGGATACATAGGTTGGATTATGATCATATTAAGGCCTCTAGGTTGAAGTGAGGGAAGTTGGGAGGATATTTGAGTAGGTTTTGTCAAAGAAAAATTAATTTGGAGGTGTGAAATTAAGATAAGGGGAAGTACCCTTTTATAAGGGATATAAGGGTCACTTTAGGAAAAGCAAGAAATATTATTTTATTATAAAATAATTTTCGGTTTATAAAGGCTCTAAAAAGATTTATTTCGAGGATAAGGTGGGTATGGGTTGAAAAATGCTCAAACAATAGGTTTTATATGGGTTTAAGTCACCATATTAACCTTATCATTTAGATTTAACTCTTAGTTAAATAGTTTAACTTTTACCATGTATTCTTCTATTATTATAATAAATGATTAATAAACATACTATAAAAACAAAAAATAACCCCATGTGATTTCATTATTTATATATATCCTTATATAAGTACTTTTTCTGAACCTTATATTATTAGGAATATAATATAAATTAATGATATAGTATTTGTTTTAAAAACCCATTTATGTCAATTTTGACACTATATAGTAATTGATTTTTTATTAAAGTCCTAATATATTGATTACTTCAAAATTAAAAATTTAATAAACCCTAAAATTTCATATTAACCTATAAAATTCTTGTAATTAATCAAAAGTCTCAATTTACATTTATTGGATATTTATAATATCAATTTTCTTAATATTTCATTAATTAGATAATTATTACATCATAATTGTGCCATATATAAATTTAATTATTTAATTTTTAAATATTATAAATAAAATATAATTATGTAGGAAATATTTTTATATTTTTAATTAATATTTATAGTTGAATTTATCTTATGTATAACCCTATATTAAAAATGGTTTAGCTATTAAACTTTCAATTTAACACTTTTAACTCTTCTTTAAAAAAAATGTCCTAATCTAATCCAAGTGGGAAAAAAGGATAATATTTTATTCATATGGTTTATTTTGGTCTGAATACACTTATCTAATAGAATTTGGACATGGTTTAGGTTAATTATAATATCATTTTTACCTTTAATTACCCTATATACTTTTAACCATTGTAAATAAAAGTCAAAAGTTACAATTCAACAAAAAATATTTGTATCTTATTGAACCACATTTTTCTTACTAATTTAAATTGTGTATCTTGGATTTTTGAAATTCAATTAAATTAAGTGTTAAAATTACGTTTTATGAAAATTTGCAAATGCACCTAGAAGGTTGGTAAAAGATAGTAAAAAGATCAATAAAAGTTTATATATCTAATATTATTATAAAATGAATCAAATTAATTAAAATGAAAATATATAGGTATTATGTATATATTTTGACCTAAAATATATTTAAATAAAATAACTAATTATAAAAATAAAAATTCGATTTTAAATAATAACACAGGGTTTTTCACTATTCATCAAAAATTGAATGTTTCCAGAAAAATACCAAAAATTTACCCTAAGATAATTTTGATATTCTGAATACTAAAATGAAGTCCATTTTCAAAAAGAAAATTCATAAAATTTTAAAAAGTGTGTATTACTATTCATAATGGCGAGTTTGATTGGTCGTGGTGTGTTAGAACTCGAAGTTGCATGCATCGCAATCTATTACATTATTCAAAGAGAAACGTATCGTAGAAGCCTGTGATGTTACATTCTTCCCTCATTAAAATAATTTCATCCTCAAAATTTGTAGAATAATAATGTGTAAAATGATTCAGGTGGTTCTTCATCATATGTTCCTTGGGTTCCCACGTTGCCTCTTCCATATTATGGTTTCTCCATAGAACTTTCACCAGACTAGTCTGCTGGTTTCTCAACACTTGTTCTCTGGTATCAAGAATTCTGATAGGTTCTTCTCAATAAGATATGTCATGTTCCAGTTGTATTTCTTCAAAGTAGAGTACATGCATTGGGTGAGGCAAGTATTTTCTGAATAGTGATACATGGAACACATCATGAACTTTAGAGAGACATGGAAACATTTCCAAATGATAAGCTACAATGACAATTCATTCTAGAATTTCAAGAGGTCTGATGTACCTATGACTCAATTTACCCTTTTTACCGAATTGTTTAACACACTTCCATGGAGATACCTTCAATAAAACATGATCTCCTACTATAATGTCCAAATCATTACTTTGGTAATTGGCCTAGCTATTTTTCCTACGTTGAGATGCTTTGATGATGGTTTAGATAATCATCACCTTATCCATTATTTCCTAAACAAGTTTTTGGACTATGAGTTTTTTTCACCAACATCATCCCAAGAAGTTGGTGTGTGACATCTCTTTCCATATAACACTTCATATGGTGCTATCTGAATACTTTAATGGAAGTTATTGTTATAGGAAAATTATACCATAGGTAAATATTGATCCTTCATACCTTGAAAGTTATGTGAGTAATATCTCAACATGTCTTCTAATGTTTGAATAGTCCATTCTGAGTGTCCATCAGTTTGAGGGTGGTAGGAAGTGCTCAAACGAAGTTCAGTATCCATGGCCTTCTAAATACGTTTCTATATTCCTGATGTAAAACAAGGATCATGATCAAAAACAATTGATAGGGGTACTCCATGATGTCTTACAAATTTATTAATATATAGGTTTTCTAGATGTTCAAGTGTTAAATAATCTCTTATAGCATGAAAATGTGCTAAATTGGTAAGACGATCAACAAAGACCCATATTGTATTATTCCTTCTAAGAGTCTTTGGTAGCCCCATGACAAATTCAATCATAATATCATCCCATTTCCACTTAGGTATGGGAAGAGGTTTAATGACTACACTAAGATGTTGTCTTCCAGCCTTCACATGTTGAAAAACCATACATCCTGACACAAAATAATCAATCTCCCTCTTCATGTTATCCCACCAAAAAAATCCTTCAATTATCTATACATTATAGTGTTATGAGGGTGTATAGAGAAATTGGAGTTATGAGCATCATCCAACAATTCCCTTTTTAGATCAGGTATACAGGGAATACAAATTATCTTCTGATATTTTAGAATTCTATCTTCATATAAAAATTCGATCAATCTCTCATCATTCACAACATTAATTTTCTTTTGAAACTCCTCATCATCAGCCTGAGAACTTTTTATCCTTTCCATTAATGATGGTTTGGAAACCATTTGAAAAGGTATTGATGATCCACTTTCCTTGATTATTCCCATATCCATATTTACTATATCCATTAACATAGGATACCTTTCTACTATCATCTATTTCAAAACTCCATGATTCTTTCTCCAAAGAGCATCTTGCACCTTATTTTCCTTCCACGGGTGGTAGAGTATAGTGAAATCATAATCTCTGAGTAGTTCAAGACACCGTCTTTGCCTCATGTTGAGTACTTTTTGTGTGAAAATATACTTCAATGTCTTTTGATCGGTATGTATCCCACATTTTTTACCATAGATATAGTATCCCCATATCTTCAAGGAAAATATTACAGTTGCTAACTCAAGATCATATGTAGGATAGTTTTGTTCATGAATTTTTATCTGTCGTGATATATAGGCAATAACCCAATCATTATGCATAAGGACACAACCAACTCCTTTCTTTGAATCATCACTATAAATAACAAACATATCATTCCCCAATAGTAGAGTCATGATTGGAGCATTGACTAATCTTCTCTTCAGTTATTCAAAACATTCTTCACATTCTTTTGTCCAAACAAATTTAACCCCTTTATGTGTGAGCTTGGTCAATGGGATAGCCAATCGAGAAAAATTCTTAGTGAAGCAATAATAAAAACCTACTAAACCAATAAAACTGTGTACCTCAGTTATACTTGTTAGTGATTTCCATTATTGTATTTTCTTTGTCTTTGAAAGATCAATAGAGATTCCATCCTTAGAAACATTATGGCCATGAAAAGAAATCTCATAAAGCCATAATTGACACTTGCTAAACTTCCCATATAATTCATATTATCAAAGAGTGTGTAGAGTAATGTCCAAGTGATTTTCTTGATCTTCATAGATTTTGGAGTATTCCAATATATCATCAATAAATACCACTACAAACTCGTCAAGATATTCCTTGAAAACTCTATTCATTAGATCCATGAAAATAGAGGGTGCATTAGTCAGTCCAAATGGCATTACTGTAAACTCCTAAGGCCCATACCTATTACAAAATGATGTCTTTGGAATGTCTTCCTTCTTCGCACACAACTGATGATTTCCAGATAAAAGGTCAATCTTTGAAAAATATTGAGCTCCATGAAGTTGATCGAATAAATCATCAATGTGAGGTAGGGGATACTTGTCCTTTATTTTTATAGCACTGATCTCCCTATTGTCAATGCACAACCTCATAGATCCATCTTTCTTATTAAAAAAATAATAGTGGATCCCCATGGAGAAACACCAGGGAAAATAAATCCTTTATTACTCACTTCCCCTAGTTGATTCTTTAGTTCCACTAATTCCGTAGTGGCCATTCTATTAGGGGTCTTCGATATGGGCCTTGAACCAAGAATTAAATCAATGGAAAACATAACTTCTCGTTCTGGAGGATGTCCAAGTAAATCCTCTAGACACACATCAACATATTCTTGCACAATAGGTATGTCCTCTATTTGAACATTATTTTCCTCACCCATTGTTATTTCATTCTCTTCCTCCCCAATTATTGAATTTAGTAGATCTGCTGGGGGTGGATCTAGATAATAATCAGGTGGTGATGTTTCTGTTTTAATGACAAGGTAGTCCTTATCATCATCGAAAATTTTCACCTCCTTATTCTTACAATAATATTTTTCATGATGGTCTAAAATCCAATCCACGCTGAGGATTATATCAAATTTAATCATGGGTATGACGATGAGATCAGCAAATAATGAAAATTTATATTCATTAATGGGGACAAATTCACTAAACATTGTTGCAATGATACTTTAATTAGGAATTTTGACTAATAACTTCCTTGTAAAATCAAATTGGAAATATCAAATTGTCATATAAAACTAGGAATATATGATACAATTCGATGATCCAGAATCAAATAAATCATTGGATAAACTTGAGAAAAACATTTAATTACCTGCCACCATGCCATTTAAAGCTTCAACCTCAGTAGTAGTGATTTCATAAGCTTGATCGTTCTCCATTGGCCTTTTCTGAGGTATGATTCCTTGGAACATAGGACATTCGTTTTCATAATGCCCTCTTCTCTAAAATTGTATCATTCAACTGCGACAGCCTCTTTGTTTCCCTTGCAATCATGAGCTTGGTGGCATTTTTTTACCACACTTGTAATAGACTCTCACCCCCTTCAAGAATATACCAGGGTGTTTCTTCCCACATTTACAGAAGGAAAGAAACTAAACATTTCCCTTCTTCCCCTTATTTCCATTTCTATAGGGTTGAGTGGATCTCTTCTTCTATTGCTTCGCTTTAAAGTCGTAAGACTTTGAAAATTCCTTTTTTGTTTTGATAACACAAGAGACAATATCTTTGTATGATGAGAAGGATTGTGAGACTAATGATTAGAAAAGAAATGGTTTTAACCCGTCAATGAATCGATCAATCTTACTCCTTAGGTTACGTATATAATTTTTTCATGCCTTTCTAACCTTGTAATGTTAGCCTCATACTTTGCGACATTCTCATCTTGCATTTTCCTCAGACTCATAAATTTTCTTTCTATATCCTCTTGATAGTCAATAGGAATGTATTTTTATAAAAAATCACTTTAAACTCCCACCATTCCATATTTGATACTTCTTCATCCTCCATTATGTTTTGAATTAATGACCACCATTGATCTACATCTCCTGTGAGGCAATAAACTACCATGACAACTTTTTCCATTTAGCAACTCCCTAATGCATGAAATATTTTCCCTAAGGAACTTATACATTGCTCAACTACAAATGGATTTGTATTCCCATTGATTGTTGGGGGGTTTTTCCTCATGAAGCGGTCTAACATCGATCCCTCACGTTGTGGATCAGGGTGCTCTATACGGGTATGGTTATTATTAATAGCCTGAGTGAGTTGTCCCAGTATGGTGATAAGCTGATCAACACCAGTTGGATCACCAGCTCCACTATAATTATCTTGAGTAGGAGGTAAATCCCTACATGGTTTACGTGCATTGATACAATTTACATTCCTTCCACAAGGAATCATTTCTAAACAATGGCATACACTAGATTAGTTGATGAATCACAATGCCTAATTCCAAACTAGTAAAATACTTAACATAAATTGAACAGTTTATTCATATAATCCCTAATCATTAAAAATGTTTTCTTTGAGGAATTATAGAATCATAAATCCTTCATAATTGTTTTTAAAAAGAATTTGAATTATCCTAAGCATATCCCCCAGGATTTTCATAACCAAGAGTCCAGCAAGGCCTGTGGTTGTGTATCAGGATACCCCAAGTCAAGCCTGAAACTCCTTATCGATATTTTCACTATTAGGTACATCTGTGATAGGGCTTCCTCTACTTTCTTATATCCAAACAAGTATGTATTTTTTGTAAAACTCACAAGATATATAAATTACAAAAATTCTAGGAGGATCTTCTATACTAATCCTCAATGTCTATCATAGTGTAATGCTCTGTAATCTGTGTTTTTCTAAATATAGTTTCCAAGGTTTTTACTAAACTTCCTTTGATACCAAATGTAATGCCCAGACCCTAGTTACCAAGATTCTGTTCAATATTACATAACATTGGCATGATACAAGAAATCATGTCCCGAAAGACCGATCAGTTTATTATCCTTGGAAGTCCTATATACAAACATAAGTTTTTCATTAAATCATGAAATAAAAAAACAACATTGTGTCTCAATTTAACACATTCATCATCGTTAGCCTATACCTAAAGGTCAGTCATTATATACTTCGTCACATCCTAGAAAAAATAAAACCTAGGAAGGGGTGAGCTATGGTTCTTAGTAAGGATAACAATATAGTAGAAAAATTCGTAAATAAGTATAAACATTTAAGGAAACGTATAAGACTAAACACAAGCCTTTTAAACAAAAACATCTGCATAACATGGAAAAGATAAATCTAATAATTTCATTTAATTATTCACATGGATATTCTACTAGTTGAATAATCACATGCAATATCAATAACCAATTTCATAATTATGGAATGCATAATGCTGGACATCATAACAATATTGTCAAGGCCTCATTCCAAGACTACAAATATGATTTTTTCAAGGCCTTATTCCAAGAGACAAGTTTGTCTTATGAGACCTTCCGATGCATCGATGAGCTATAGCAAGCTCCACCCATCACTTACTATGTACAATTCATTCCCCATATGAAAATGTTGAAACATAACATAAACATTTGTATTAAAACTAGCATATGAAATGCTAATACATTAACCATAAAGCTTAAATCGTATAAAAATAACACATCCACTGTCCAACATATCAGAAAACATTCAATACAATATGGAAGATTGTATCATAATAAATCAACATCAATCATGTGTAAAATCCATCAAATAATGTTAACATAGATGAAATCAAAACCATTTGAGTGAAATATCACTTTCTATTTTGAAATCATTTAAAAGTCACGTAATTATAAAAGAAAACATCTATTTTGAAAATATTTTATTATTCTTGTAATGGAAGCTTAGAAGGTGTTATAATAGCGGAAAATAGTCGCACCTTCTATAAAAGATAAAAAAACATTCTTACCTTAATTTGTCAGAAAGGTCATAAAGTACCTTGTTTGGAAAATGACGGAAAAATCCCCCTCAAAACATTTCATAAAATTTAAAACAAGGGTATAAAGGACTTTAACCCATATTATAGGAAATAGTAAAAATGTTTTGAAATACATTTTATGAAACACAGATGTGGATGATAAAGAGGTCCCAGTAGATACTCACGTATAAACAACCTTAGATAATAAAGAGATTGTGAAATTTAACCATTACCTTATACTTTTCCTTGGTTGATGGTACTTTAACCTTCTATATAATTGTTAAATCATTTTAAATAAATTATAAAAGAACCACATACATAAATATGATATCATATATGATCTTCTAATATTTCATTGCTAATAATATTTTAGTAGTATCATTGTTTCGGGTATTAACTGATTTGTTTTCTTTTATATATTTTGTTACATAAGTCATTTTTTATTTTTATAGGATATATTCGATTAATATTCAGAATTATATTATGTTCTTAAACTTTATTTTTAATCATAAAATGAAAATTATTCTCGAATGATTATGATGGGGAATGAATCATATCGCGTTCGTGGAGACTGTAATCTATATGTACGCACAAGAGACAATATCATTACTTTGATGGTAAAATATTATGTAATTCAATGGTAAATCATATATATGGAATCAGTAACAGGTTATATTTTTTTTTGAAATCAATTATACTCATTTTTATACCAATTCAAATAATTAATTTTTGAATTAACAAACTACACCACGACATGGAGACGGTAATCCATACGTACACACGTGTGGTGACTTCGTCATTCATTAGATGGATAGAATAATGAGTATGGTTGAAACATATTTATAATAATTTAATTTTAGGTATAGGGTACTATATTTATTCTTGTTTTATGGAAGTAACAAATAAAGGGGAAATGGAAGAAGAAGAAAACTTTGAAAGAGGTGAAAAAATTATTACCTATTCTTCGGGTGCTTCCTTTTGATTTGATCAAAAGGGCTCCATAAGATGGCTTTCTGATTAGAGTAATGCCACTAGGTTGAAGTGAGGGTTGTTGGGAGGATATTTGAGCTGGGTGGGTAGAGCCAAATGGCTTGGAATTGTGAAATTAAGAGAAGGAGAAGTAACCTTTTATAAGAGAGGTGAGGGTCACTTTAGGAAAAGATTGAAATATTATTTTATTATAAACTCATTTTTAGTTTATAATGGCTCCAAAAAGATTAATTTAAAAGATAAGGTTGTTATGGGTCAAAAACACTTCAACCAATAGGTTTTATACTGGTTTAGGTTACCATATTAACCTTATCTTTTAGAGTTAACTCTTAGTTAAATAGTCTAACTTTTACCACGTATTCTTGTATTATTATAATAAATGGTTAATAAAATTACTATACAAATCCAAGAGAACCCCAAGAGGTTAATTATTAATATATATAACCTTATATAAGTCATTTATCCTAACATTATATTTTTAGTAATAACATATCAATTAATGATATAGTGTTTTTTTAAAAACACATTTATGTCAATTTTGACACTATATCAGAACTAATTTTTGTTAAAGTCCTAAAAACTTGATTACAAAGAAAAAAATTATTTTAATCAACCATAACCTGTCATATTAACCTATAAAACTTGTGTAATTCAACAAAAGTCTCAATTTACATTTATTTGGATTTTTATAATATCAATTATTTCAATCTTTCATTAATAATGTAATTACTCCATCATTATTGTATCATATATAAATTTAATTATTTAATGTCAAAAAATTATAAATTAAACACCATTATATAGGAAATTGTTTCATCTTTCTAATGAATATTTATAGTCAAATTTATCTTATGTATTACCGAATATTAATAATGCTTTTTTTAAACATTGAATTTAACACTTTTAACTCTTCACTAAATAAAATAATAATAAATGTCCTAATCTAATTATGTTGGACCAAAGGGATCATATTTTATTCCTAAGTTTGATTTTGGTCGAAATACACTTATATAATAGAATTATGACATGTGTTAGCAAAATTATATTATCATTTTTACCTTTAATTATCCTATTTAATTTTAACCTTGGTAAATAAAAGTCAAACGTTACTATTCACCTAAAATTATTTTCATCTTGTTGAACAAAATTTTACTTATTGATTTCTACTGTGTCTCTCTGATTTTTTAAATTCAATTCACAGAAGTTGTAAAATTACATTTTATGCAAATTTGCAAATGCGCCTAGAAAGTAGGTAAAAGACGGTAAAAAGTTCAATAAAATTTTATATATTTAATATAATTATAAAATGACACTAATCAAATAAATTGAACATATATATTTATTATGTATCTATTTTCACCTAAAATAAATTTAAATAAAATAACTAAACAATTAAATAAAAATTTGGTTTTAAACAATAACACATTGTTTTTCACTATTCATAAAAAATTGAATGTTTCTAGAACAATACCAAAAATTCACCCTAAGATAATTGTGATATTCTAAATCCAAAAATGAAGTCCATTTTGAAAAGTAAATTTTAAAAAATTTCAAAAAGTGGGTATTACTATTCATAATGTCTAGTTTGATTGGTTGTGGTGTGTTAGAACTTGAAGTTGCGTATAAGGAAAGAAATTGCATTATTTAAAGAGTAACGTACCATGGAAGATTGGGGTATTACAAAACATCTATTATTCCTTTCTATTCATGAAATTGTAAAAAAGATCTCTCATATGACAATCACATTTGTACAAGACCAAAAGTAACCAAAATAAACTACCAACTAGAAAACAACGATCCACATAAACCCTCTACAAAGCCATACTATCTAGACCTTGCATCATCTACACTCTCATGTCTAATGGGGTCCTTAGTTAAAACATTTTACCTTACATACACCATGAGATATAATGTATACACAAATCCCAAAGGGCCCTTTCAAGGTGTGTGTATGAACTCAGTTGGAAAACACCAATGGTGTCTCATGATAATAATTGTACATATATCAGTGTATGAAAATGAAATAAACAGTAACAATAACACACCACACAATCTGTTTCACACATCCAAGAACATCCAAAACTGAGGCTTTACCTATTTCAAACTATGATAAAGTGGAAAAATTCATCCATAATCTATCATACTGAAAGTTCTGTCGACCTTCCAAATAATTATATACAACATGGAATCACAAACTAAAATTAGTCACAATTCCCCAACAATACATCCCAAAACTATATCACAAAACCCACAGTATTCCAAACCCTTTTACCAACTATTGGCTCAGTAGCCTAACAAAACCCAAGGCATGGTCACACCCTTCCTTTTCTAATCTTGGTTAATCATCCCCAGCACATCTCATATACACATTGAGTATTTTACTCACATTAAATGGTCCCTAATAACACAAATATATCCATATATAGTCTATTATCCCTTATAATAATGAACTACATCATCCCTCTTTGTCATTTTACTACATGGGATACAACTAAGAATATAATTGTCAAGACCACCTCAGAGAACCTGACCTGTATCCATATGAACCCAACAACCTATTCCCCGTTGTCAGTGGCATTAATAAAATCACATGACCACACTTTGGTGAACCCCTATTACAACTCATGGAAATGATCAACACCACTTTCATCACAATAGTGAATCTCATCACCCCATTCTATATGATCAAAATAACCCACATTCACCTGGGTTACACCTAGAATGTTTTGAAAAAATAGCATCGATCAACATATCCTTTCAATTACCAAAATAGATATATTTTTTCTGAAAAAAGACAATAACCACCCACCCAATATAAAATATTATAAATGCATCATTTTATAATTGAGGCAACCCCTAGGTATCTCTTAATAATAAATCAACCCCGTGTGGTTCTATTCTTGGTTGCACATATATGAACCCACCCAAGAAAATTTATATAATATCACATTGAAACACATATAACAAAGTAAATATCTAGAAACCATGTAGTAACAATAATATTTTGTGTTATATTTTTTGTCATACATGTTTTGTGGAATTCATATTGAGTAGATTTTTTTAATGGAAGAACATTAGAAGAAATATAGTGAAGTATTATATATTTTCTAGAAATATTATGATCCTTCCATGATATTAAGATTTATTCCATGATAGGTGATGAAATCACTAAAATGAAAAACTACATTGGGATTTATATGTTTTATTTTGGATTCATGTAAGGTTCTATCCTTTTTCTGTTTTTGGAGTATTTACGATACATTATATAGAATAATATGAAACACCAAGAATATGGGAAAATGGATTTCATTCATATAATAGTTTTGGAGGAGTATGTGTTATGGAAAAGGCCTTCTTTATAATAATTTGAATAATAAAATATCATAATTAAGTCCATGTTGTAATAGGTTGGACGTACAATGAAAGAAATCTAGGTGATTTTTTAGTGGATTTAGAAATATGGAGTCCTATATGACTCAAATGGATTAAGGATCACTAAAAAATATAGGACTATATCAAAACATATTTTGTTACATTATAGATGGTTTTATTTTTAATTAATTAGTGTATGAGTTTTTATTGAGACTGAAGGTATTATCACCGTTAAGTCTGGTTACACTCTACAACCAACATTATAGTTGATTATTTTAAAATATAAAATATATCATCACATGACAAAGTAGAATTATAACCCATGAATATTATTATCTAGATAATTAAAAAATTAATAGGTTGTAGTATTATAATTTTTGGGTGGTTATTTGAGTAACTAATAACTACTAATTTGAATTTAATGGTGGATATTTGATAGTAGATGATCTAAGGGAAGGATTTTAATGAAAGGATTTTACAAGTTAGTTATTATTTAAATTTAAAATTTAAAATTTTCTCACTATTTGGATATAATGGATCTTTTTGTGCATGGGAAGAGGATCGCATATAAAAAAGAGACATAGAGAGAGAAGGAAAGATTGAATATCTGGGCTATAATATATTTTGAGAAGAATAATGAATATATAGTATTGACTATTGATGTGTGATCATTATATGTTTCATTGAATATCAGGCTTGGAAAATTAATATGAAATTCATATAATTGAAATTATGTAAGTAAAGATTGGAGTATCATATAGAACACTATTCATATTTGGTGTTGATTATCATGATTGATATCATGTGTGTTCAACTTTTGTGACAATTGTAACTTTGTATCCCTCTTGAAAATATGGTATGGATGAGAGTAAGTGGTCATGGAATTTGAATGATAAATGAGATCTTTCAATAACTTGTAATTATATACAATCTTTTCTAATAGTTTTTGGGAATCCCGTTTTTTTATTAACAAACATAGGAAACACATCTTATTATCTTGGGTGCAGGGAACCCATTACATGGACATGAATGACCAATGGGAATTAAATCCCAATAATTGACCTGAAGTCACATGACGAGTAGGCCCACACCACATTCACTACCCTCCTATTTCCAAATCCCCTTCTTCAATAGGGGTAATATTCTCTTTCCTCACTCTTTTGTGTGTCATTGGAGGTCATCTCATGATCACCAACCCCCCCCCCCCACACACACACACACCATCAGATGACCCACCCCTCATGTTCAATCTTCCCATGGAGACCATTTCCTACACATTGTAACACCTCCCCACTAGACTTAGTACATCACCATCCACCCTCCACCGATCATCCCGTCCAGGCTGTATACATTGACTTAACCCATAGGGGACTTCTATGCTAGAAGAAATCTGATTCTCCATAACACCATTCACACTTCCAATAGAAGAGGGGTAGGAGAAAATCCCTAAGAAGTAATAATATAAAATGGTAGGACATTATCTAATGTACCTATATGCACACACCCATCATTTTCTATGAAACATTGTAGATGAATAATAAAAACAACAACATTATGATCAATTTCTGCATGCAACAATTTTTAGGGAATAAATCAGAGTACGAAAAAATAAAACTGAAGTGTATAGGGTAAAAATACACACCCAACACGAAATTAAGTCCAAACCTGAAAACTAAAACTAGAAAATAAATAATGTTGGGATATTCCTTCTTCATACCTCCAAAGACGACCACCATAAAAGGTTAATTCACCTAGGTATCACTATGATCCAGCAAAATCACTATTGAGATGTCTATCATCTTCATTATACATGACATATATAGAAATTTCCCATGAAGTGTTATTATATAAATACAAAGTATGATTCCCAAAAAATTAGAGAAGGAGTGATACATAAATACAAAAAGTTTTGTCCTCTCAACCCAACAAAGTCATTTCAATAAGAAACTAATACAACAACCATAAACATCCATATATTCTCGACAAGATGCTCAAATGAGATATGAAGGGGGCCTCCGAATCTATAAACCAATTAAGTGTGATGAGTTTTTCTACTTCTATAAAGGTCCATATCCAATGCCCAAAATCATGCTCAACTGTATAATAAACCATGTGGAGGTACCCACACCTCTCCATTGTGAACTATAGCTAAGGGAGCCAAAAATTCAAACCATGAATTCTAGGTAACCTTACCAGAATATGAGTGGAGGATACCTCTCCTCACTACCATACTCTAATGCCAAGGGATACACTACTCCCATGGAGAACCTAAACCTAACCATATATTTATTATTTGGGATTACTTTTCTATAGATAGAGGACCTTCACCTGTGTATGGGATTATTGTCTCTATCTATATAAATATTATGGAGAACCTTTTCCATGGTGTTTTAGGGGAGCATTGACTCTATCATCTTTTTGATGATCATTCCCTAATCACTGCCACTTTTGAACATCGCCTAAAGAAGAATCATGTTGGGAACATCTTGAATCATATATCATACCTCATAATAATATTCAATGACATTCTCTACACCAAAAAATACTTCATACATACTAATCACAAGTTGAAATAAAAATATGAATTAATGAGACATGAGAGGAAAAAATTGAAGGAGGGAATACATTATATGTATGGGGTTCACATGGTGTGTGACCACACCTCATACCCTTTCCCTTGTTCTCCTCTAGAATAGATTGGAAGCCACAACATCTTATATTGAATGTACATATCCCAGGAACAATCTCAGACACTCATATCCTGCATGTTTCTTCTTGGTCATGCCCATGTATGTCGGCACTTTCCCATGTACCTATTTGTGCAAGGGTACTATCACATTCCCATGTACTCACATAATACACAACATGTCCTCCATCATGGGGTCCTATGCATGTGCAAGCTAGAACACGACCTGGCCACCTGTGGAGGTTTATATGGAAAGTGGGTCGGGCCATATTTTTTTTATCCTTAACTTAGTCAAAAACCATAGCCACTATAGAAATGTAGGTACATTGTGTATGTTCTTCCGAACTATGCAATGTGAATTTCCATTTTTACGAAAATTGCAGGATCATCACATGGGTCTCGAGATCTGGCCTATCAACCACTTTCCTTACTGACTGGCCCCCAAAAATTTGTAAAAAGTACCTATATCCATCAATTTCAGCCCATATGTGGACATATATCAGAAATTGGCTAATTGCAAAATGATCTGTTATGCGATACGCATGCCTCCCATTTCCCATCACCACTCTATATCACAGATTAAAGGTGTATCACCCAAAATAAATCATAATCACTTTGAAAATCTCCAATATATTTTTTTCACCAAATCACCATTAATCTAGGAGTTTAATCACACCTTAACATGCCCTGACAATGTCGAACCATGACCCCATGTGCCAATAGTGAAAAACACAAAAACGGGTGGGGTAAATGCACAAGAACAAAGGTGAAATTATTATTGGAAAAGTGTTCGTGTTCAATTATCATAGTTCAAGGATATATAGGGTAAATATCATGGACTATCAATAATAATTGACATAAAAAATGTAATAAGATCATGCGAAGAACATGTGATCACAGAATCAACAATCAGATAGATATTTCATGCTCAATATTTTAAATCAATGGGTTAAATTAACAATTATAGATTAGAAACTTGATTTGTGTCAATATTTGGTGAATAATCCATTCAGAAACAATTAATATGTTCTTATTCATTCCCTACCTCTTGATCCACCTTGATTTGATCACTTATCATCCCCTAATACAATTCTCTAATGAAGAACAGTGGTTCTCCTCATCTCTAATCACCCAGGGTTATGAATCTAACCATAGAGATACTCTATAGTATCATATAAATAGAGGGTGCATTAGGTTAGGGTTATTTAATAAAATTAAATAAATTATTTTTTATTTTGATTAAATGCACCTTTCAATGGAGACCTCAACTGAACATCTCATACCGACCAACCTTATGTCATGCGAAAACATCATTCTGAAATCAAATGTGGTATTAGATTTTTGATTTGAGACTTGGTTTGTGATTTATTTTACTATTTCAAGAAAACTACATAATTGATATATTAATATATATATATATATATATTAATATAAATTTTGGGCTCATCAGGTCATAGATTCCATGGTTGCCTTAGTGGATTGCTCTAAAAATATTCATATAAATATTCCAAAATCTTAAATAGAAAATTATTTGTCATTACACCCTCCCCAGATTTAAGGATTTTCATCTCAAAAAATAAAAACCTATACTCATATGAGGATATGTAGATCTAAAATGGGTTTCTTATTCCAATGTTCTCTCTAGAGGGCTCTAATGTTATAAAAAAACTTACACTGAGGGGAAACTATTTCCCATGAAGGGTATATCTAACAATTTCTCAAACATATCCAGGTACATTGAAAAGTAAAATGCACCATCAAATTCTATATCATCCTAGTTGAAATCATGCAATGAGTTGTGCACATGTATTTTCATCCAGGAGATGTGGAAAAAATCAAGCATCTAATCTAACTGTAGTTTCATGGTCAAATAGTGTTCCACCTCACTAACCCATCACTATAACTATAAAAGGGTCCAAGGATCCTTAGAGATATCCTACAATACCTAAAAAGTACTTATGATCCTTGACGAGGTGAGGTCTCTCCAAACACAATTTCTCTTCATCGACTCCAAAGGACACCATTATTGGCCCTCAAGGGACTCCAAATTTCTCTAAGTAGTCCTCATCCCCTCCAAAATTAAATGATCCTTTCACAACTATAATAAGAACCAAATATAGTCCCACAAGTTCTATATCTCACTAGCTCCGACCAATATAGTGGTTGACCACCAAGTCTCCAATAGTCGACCTCAAAATATGATGCAGTGATGATGTATTTATAACTTTCATGATACACAAACTCGATCGATGCAATATGATCCTCTTATGAATGGATTAAAACAAACATGAAAAGCCAATGAATATTTAAACAGAAAAAATGGTTTGTTTCACCAAACCATCTTTGTGGTAGAAACTCTATGATCAAGATTAATCAAGTGAAAAATGACTCCTATATACTAACCATAATCATGATTTGAAAGGAGAATCATGGTTTTAAATGATCATTGAGGTAATCCCATGATGTAGCTCTTTTAATTTCATTCATAAGCATCCTGAAATCTCTACTATGATCTAATCTCAGTTGATTAGAATATTTTCCTATAATGGAAATCATGTCCATGATCATGCAGATAGAATCATGAACACTCATAGGTTATGGTAGAACCCGTCATTAAAAAAAATATTTCATCCTGTAACCCTATCTTTCAAGGTATAGAATCCTCCACCTATAGACATCTTAGACAATCCATATCTAAACTTAGTTGCAAGCTTCAACATCCTTTACCACCTAGTCGACGCCAATGGATATTGGTAAAACCACTTCTCTATTAGGTGTACTACTAAGGTAAATAAATCTCCTCAACATATCATTTCACTACATGAATGGCCCCATCCATCCTTAAACATGTATGATTATCTCCCCACCTTCATAAAATCAATCAGAATTGTATCCATTGGATATAAATTCATGGAAGAACAAACAAGTCAATTTCTCCCAA
Organism: Viscum album; assembly: GCA_963277665.1. NCBI lineage: Eukaryota > Viridiplantae > Streptophyta > Magnoliopsida > Santalales > Viscaceae > Viscum > Viscum album. The sequence goes on from OY728125.1 coordinate 1,610,603,745, forward strand.
ATGAACCTCTCTAACATACTAATGAAGATGATAATTCACCATCATTAACTACAAATCCCCCCCCCCTCTATCAGGGTTAGCTGCAATAATAACCATACATAGATGACTTCTCCACCAAGCGAGAATGGGACATCCTACTAAGATCATTTACCACCATGTTTCCCTTACTATGTGTATATACTAACTCAAAGTCATTTTCCTTAAGTAACTATAACTAACTTTATGGTCTTAGTTTAATATCACCCTTTAGGAATATTTACCTTAGACTCTAGTGGTATGAGTATACAATAATGAACTCTCTTAGAAGATGGTCACTCTATATATTAATAGTGGAGACTACCACTAATAACACTGAGTCGTAACTATGATAGTTATACTCATGGGGTATCAACTGTGTTAATCCATTTTGATCAATACCTACCAATGTATTAACATGAAACAAGATCAGTTATAGAAGAAACACAAAACACTATGTACTCCACCCCATCCTCCAATGGGATCAATATAGTATCACTGGTCAACCCCTGCCTCAACATGTTGAGGGATCCCTAACACCGCTCAATCCAGATAAATGGTTTCCCTTTCCATCTCATGGTGGAAAAATGTGATTTTAATATATAAAATTTATGAATGATCCTCCTGTACTATCCTTTGAAGATAATAAAACTATGCACCTCTAAAATTCTCTTGGGTGGATCCCAAAAAATAACTACATCGAAATTAACTTGGTCCATAGTTAAACCATTCTCAAAATTAAATTCCATAAAATTTGAACCTCACAGATCCAAAATTGTAACTTCTAGAGTATAAAATAAATATGGTTCTCCTATATTAAGTCTAGAACTATACTCATATAATCGGTATACACCCCCTTGTTTGCAGATTTAATGAGTATGTTATCAATTAAGACAACCAAAAATTGGTCCACAAATGGATGAAAGATCTGGTTCATCCAATCCAAATATACAGTGGTATAATTCATTAGACTGGATGGGTTCACTAAGAACACATAGTATTTATAGCAACATTGAATCATTGTGTTTGAAATATCATCCTCACAAACCCACAATTGGTGTTACTCGGACCTAAAATCGATATTCTAGAACCAAATCACTCCTAAAAACTAGTCAAAGTGGTCACTAATCCTCGATAAGGTGTACTTTTTATTTATCATTACCTAGCTCGGGTAAAGATAATAAACACGAAGTATCAATCTCCCATCTACCTTATTCAAGAACAAAACTGGATCTTCCCAGGGGACACACTGGGTCTGATAAATCCATTCTCTCCAAGGTACACTATCTACACCCTCATCTCACTGAGATACATGGGGTAATTATATATTCTAACACATATATAGAATCATCTTGGGTGAAATTATAGGAAAACTTCCATTTCTCATCTCATATATTGTCCCATAACATCCTTAGGGAAGAAATCTATATATTCCCCCACATTTGTAGGAAACTACAAACTCATAAAAACTACTTCCCTAAGGGTTATATTACACAATTGATGAGGAATCATATTTATCATCATAAACATGAGTTCATAAAACTCTTCCAGTGATTACTTTTCTCAATGAAGAATAATTATGTGCCACCCTTTTAAGAGTACTATAACCTTCACTAGTGATAGTAATCTTGTAATGTAAAGTAAGTAACTAGTCCATACCAAGGAAAACATCATAGGGTCTCTTCACCAATATGGAAAGATTATATGTGATGATATCTCTCTTTTCTAGATTCAGATCACATGATCAATTGGAGTTTATGTCCATTGTTCCTCTCTTTAGGATCCTCCCAACATATGGGTTAATAAAAAATGCATCACTGGTATCACTAGGCCTCAAATAGGGGCTACACTCAGGGGAATGTGGCTCATGAATCTGTACTAAGTCTACAGTAAGGTAAGTAAAGACACATGTCATACCTCGATCCATAATCATGCCTCTAGGCTAGAATCCCATTCCTCTTAAATCTCATACATTCCCTTAAATGAATATTCAACAAAATTGGGTCCCGGTCTGACACCTTATCACATATAAATAACCTCAATAATATGAGGCAAAGGATCTCATCTTCCACACCTCCACACTATCTTCTTTGGATGGTAGTAACTCTATTACACGATTTTAACCATGTAAAAGTGGCATGTATTTGTGGGGTAAGTTCCCCTATTCCTATAATGCCTAAATTCACATTGAACATTACCAACATATGGCTCTACCAAAACCCAACATTTCCCTATGAAATTCTAACCTCTAGGACCACCATCAATAGGGATCCAATATGGGTGATGAATTTTCACCACATGACCATTCCAATCATCTTACAACCATGAAGGGGGAATGGATATCCATGATTCCAAGTATATCTATTTATATGAAGGTCATGGTGAAAACTTAGTACTAATGTTAAATCCACTTCTACATCCAGAGAATGCACTTCTCATGAATTAGACTAGTCACAATCACAACTGTCTAATCTGTCAGGGTCTGCAAGATGGAAAAACCAAAGAACTACCATGAGGGTCAATCTCACCACAAAACCTCAATGGTATATATCACTCTAACATTCATAACACACTAATATAGAATGTATCATCATCTTATTCTAATGGATCCATAAACATCACAACATGCAGATGTGCATCTTCCTAGACCACTGGACGAGGGTCCATTTTCTTCTCAACAAGTGGTAGCAGTGTTTGGTGCTCACCTGGAGTAAACCAAGCATGAATGGGATCTTTGAATGGTGGCATAAATTCTCATATAGTCATCATCATCACACTATCTCAAAATCCAAGTTGGTTATCATCACATAGTTATCATGAAACTTATCATAATGTAACATTATCCAATAGCATGTCTGAGGAGCATGATAAATAAGTACAATAAAAGGAATCAATACTATATAATGCATGTACCATTTTCCCTATAACCATTGTACTAGTATGCCAGGTTTAAAAATTGGTAGTTAGAGTATAGGTGTATGGATATGTCTTCCGCAACACCAACATTGGGTTCTCTGGCCAGAAAGCCTCACTGGAGACTCATTGACACTCTTTACTCAATTCTCAACCAGTCCTCATAAGGGGATAAATCAACACACTTCTCCAAGGAATAAACTAGCTCTGATACCACATTGTAATAAATCGACCCACCAGGGACCTCTTGGCTGGAAGAATGCTAGACCACCACAACCCCAATCCCACCTCCAATAGGCCAAGGTATAGTGACAAGCACCAAATGGCATAATATATAATGGTAGGCATTTTTCTGATGTAACTGTATGAATGAATCCATCTTTCTTCAGGAAACAATGCAGATGAATAATAAAAGACCATACCATCTAGAGAAAACCTTGCATGTAATAACCTCTAGGTAATACATAATATTATGAAAGAATAAAACCAATGTGTAAAGGGGAAAAATACACACCCAACTATAATTGAACTCCCAACCTGAAAATAGATAGAAAATAAATAATGATAAGAGATATTAACTCTAGATCTCCAAGATCAGCCACTTTATATGGATAATGCACCAATTTATCACTATTCTCTACCAACGTCACTTTTACTATATATGTCATTGTTATAATAAATGAAACATGTGGGAATAGCTCATACAAGGGTGAGTATATACATAGCCTGTAGGATGGACCAAAACAAAACATAGAGTGATATGGATATGAAACAAGAGTTTTCAGCAAGTCCAAAAAATGTTAATCATAAACTGAGATAATAACCATAAACATCCAGATTTCTCTATAATAAGTTCAAATGAGAGAGAAAGTGGATATCCATCTTCATAACCTAGTTAGGAATATTATGTCAACCTATAGCTCTAGAGGTCCATCTCCAATACCCATCATCTTGCACAACTATATAAGAAACTATGTGGAGGGGCCCTTTTATCTCTATTGTGCACTAATGGTAAGGTATCCAGAACTCCAAACCAATAATCTCATGTAACCTCACTAGAATATGTGTGGAGGCTCTCCCTTCTAGATACAACGCTCCACATATGAGGGATCCAAACTCACTTGAAGGATATTCACCTAATAAGATCACTAAAATGGGGTAGTAACTCTCCATATATAGAGGAACAAGGCCTGCTTATGGTATTATTATCTCTATCTATATAAATAGTATGGGGAACTAATGCCCTGGTCTGTTAGGAGACTACTGATCGCGATATCTCTTTAATGATCCTTCCATAATCACTTCCATTTTGGAGCATCACCTAATGAAAAATCTTGATAAAAATAACTCACATCATATCTTGTATTCCATAAATGAGGCCTACATCATGTTCTATGTGGAAAAAATGTAGGATAGTCTATTCATGGGCCAAAATCTGAGTCAAAATGAAGGAGATACAAGAGAAAGAAGTAATAGGAGGGAATGCATAACATGTATAGGGGTCCACAAAACGTGTGACCCCACCTTATCACATGGAAATGTTCTCCTATTTCCATATCATTGATGACATCTCATCATACATAGTGTGTATGGCTAACAAACAACATTTCTCAACCACTCAGGGCTTTCCCTTGTCCCCTGGGCCATGTTCATATAAGTGGGATCATGTCTGTGTACCTAGCCATGTTCCGGGAAAAGACTACCTTCCAAACTATTCCCACGTACTCTAAGATTACGTGGTGTTTCCTCCCACATATGTTCTTATTCATCTGATAGATATAATATGGATTGGACACCCTAGGAGGGTCACACAATGTGTGGGTCTAGCCACATGATGTGTGATCCTTAACTCAGTTGAAAAACCTAGCCACCGTAGAGGATGAATATAGAATGTTTTCATCAAAACAACACAAAATGTACAATATTTGTTCATACAAAATAGTATATATTCATTTGGGCATCCATTTCAAGCCTCTCTGTCACATTCCTCACTGATCGACCTTCCCTGAACATTGGAATTTTCTCCAACCGTCGATTCTATACCTCAGTTGGATGGAAATGAAAAACTAACTGACCGCATAAAGATCATCTATGCATTCAGAACACCTCCCATCATCCATTTCTACTTCGAAACACATATCCATGAAGTATCACCAACGTTCCATATTGATCCATCAATGAAACCCTATCCTTTTCATTGTTCTCCAAACCACCATGAATCTGGGGGTTCAATCATGCTAGAACCTACCCTGACAATATCGAAATGTGACATCATGGTCCAATGGTAAATAAAACAAAGAAAGTATGGGTAAGGATAAAAAGTTAAAATAATCATTAGAGAAGTATTATTGGACAATGATCATAAATCAGGGATATTCATGGTGAATATCATTGAAAACCACAAATTACTGGTATAAAAAAAATTAAATTTGATCATGTTAAAAACATGAGATCCTAAAATGAAAATCATATTTATAATCAATTCTCAATAATTTAATAAAAAGATAAAAATACATTGTATTTGAGTATTACCTTGATTATAATAGACTGCTGGTAAATAAAAAATCTCCAATGATGGAGAATTATTTCTACATTTATTTCCTCCCGATCCACCTCAATATGATCATCGGTCATCCTTTGATGTGATTTTCCATTTAAGAATGGGGTTTCTCCTCCTCCCTAATATATAAGGGTTATGAAGATGACCCAAGAGAAATTACATAGTGGCATATAAATATATGGAGGATTATGTTTGGCTTATTTAATAAAAATAAATAAATTATTTATTTATTTTATTAAGTACAACTTCCAAAGGCCACCTCAACCAGATGTCTGACACTGACCAACCATAGGTCACTCCTAGGGTAAAACCAATATTTGATAACCAATTATGGTATCATATTTACGATTCTAAAATCTATTAAGTATTTATTCCTTTATTTTCTGAAAAATGTGTTTCTGTGTTATTAATATATTTAATATTTTTCTAATAAAAATTTTGGGCTCATCGGGACATGAAATCTCATGATGCCTCAGCTCATACCTCTATAAATATTCATAAGAATAGTCTAAATACATAAATATAAGTATATGTGTCATTAAGCAAAATTCCTACATGGATTCCATCCATAATTACCATAATTCACTCGGTTTTGACTCCCCCATCTTCATAGTAGTTGGCCTGCAAGCCCTGGTCCCCTAGTGTCAATCCCCCAAATTGGGGTCATCCTGAATTAAAACTAGGACATAATGTATTCTGATGGGGTTTCCTTACAACTTATAATATACCCTATATTAATTGTATTCAAATACTAGTAAATTATTGTTTTATTAAAATATCAACACCCTATTAAATTGTGCTCCTTGGATGTAGTCTATTATGGGTGAACCAAGTAAAACCATTATGTTCAGGCATCTTTTCATGTTTTCATTCAGTTATGGTTTTTGTGAAATAAATATTTTCAGATTTAAGGTTTCTTTGACAATATAAATATATGATTTGATTAATATAAATAGAAAAAATAAATTTCAGGACACCATAATTTACCCCCACCCACATAGGGTGTATTAGGACCCCAGGGAATGGTATGAAATACATGGGTTATTTCATGAATATATAGAGAGAAATATATTATCATAAATAATACTCAAAATTAAAAGGTAATTCCCTTATTTTATGGTTGTAATAGTCATATTTTAAAGAATATGATGTGATCAAAACTATGATCTCTTGGGTTTACTTAGTAAAAGTTCATGGAATTCAATTATGTGATTCCACCATAAGATCTATAACAAAACTGGATAATAAGTTTTTAAATAATGATTCTAAGGATTGTAATTCGTTATTATGATCTCTAATTAATTTAATATATGTGAAGGTCAGGTACTTTACCATAGTAAAAGGAGTTTGGGATAAAATTACTAACATATAAGAAGGAGATGGATAAGCGAAAAAAGAAAAACTAAAAGTAATTTAAAATGAATAGTTTGATCTAAAGACGAATTCATGGAAAAATTTGGATAGATACTTTAATTATCTCCTTCAATTTGTTCGTGTTACACATGGAATAAATTATGTGATCAATGATTATGATATTTTCCAGAAATTTATCAGAAACTTTCTACTTATATAAGACCCAATGGTGTCAACAATTGAAGAAATGAACCTTATAGAGAAATCCATTGATTAATTACATAGTATTATATTTTCTTATGAAATGATGATGATATCTTTATAACATTCACAAAAATTCATATCATTCAAAACATTTGAGAAGAAAAATTTTCTGAGCTGCTGAAATTGAAGAAGATTTAAGTGATCATTTCTTATCACTTATGGATATGAATTTAAAATGATGTAAAACACAATTTGATGTTATGTTAACATTATCTTGTTTTCATTATGGAGTGGTCAAGAACATTACTACAAGATTCCTTAAGAATTTTTTTGGTGATTATTTTCAGTTTGATTTCTCCCAAAAAAAAGATATTTCCCCATATAGGGAATCCCAATTATGGATTAAAGACGAAAGATTATTTAAATGATGTTATTGTTATGAAGATAGAAATAAAATTAAAAGGAAAATCCACCATAATTTATATATACTGAGATTATATTAGATGAGGAATATTCTATGATGAAATCGGTAGAAAAATCAAAATCTATAGTTGAAGAATATTTTTAATAATAAACTATTTTGATCTAAATGTATAATTGGAAGGGTATATTATGAATTTTGATATATAAATAAATATTAATTGAAAAAATATAGTCCTTTTTAAGATAATTCTAGTTATGTTAATTTTCATAATGAAAAGGTTGATTGTCTTGAAATATTTGTTGAAGAATTTGAGAATAAACTTATGAAATTGGATAAAGTGAGTTATATATTGATGATTGGAGAATAGAATAATATCATTATTGATATCAGTATATATTTTAAGGATATTATTAAAAAATAGAAACAAGTGAGGTGGTATTTATACAATTTAGGAAGATGATTGAACCAAAGAAAACAAAATATATTGTTTGAAGAAAATGATTTTTTTGGAATTTCTCAGATAAAGTTTTAATATAAAACATAAATTGAGGTACAAAATCTGTCAAATAAATATAGATTATTCAACATCCAAGTTGTATTAGTAAAACATATAATGTTTTTTGTGGTCAAACATCAATGAAAAAAATCTATAAATATAAATAGAATTGTGAAGTGGGATAAAATAGAGAGTTATCCACCATTTAGAACATACCAATATTCAATGAGGTATTCAATAGTATAATATTTATAGAGAAGTAAGAGATAAATGATATTCACATTGACGAGGAGTCAATTTTATGGTTTTATTACACAAATTATTTCTTATTATGTTGATGTGCAATTTTATTCTATAGGAGAATCTATTGGATGTTCAAAAAAGAGAGTTAGATTATAATATTAATGTTAGTGTAGAAATTCAATCTATGGTTACAATTTAAATTGCTAAATCATTAGGAATAAATAAATAGATTATAGAAATATAATAGGGGTATATTCTTATAGAATATATAGGAACATGGATGGTATAAAATCCATTATATTTTCTTTTAAAGACATGATTTATCCTCTTAGAGAAGAATAATTCAATCTGTTGGATTATACAGAAGAAAATTAAAAGAGATTTCCAAAATACAAAACTTGTTTTTGAATCTCTTGGAATTAATGGAAGAATATTAATAAGGAAAATTTTGTTGAAATTTCCTTTAAAGAACTAAATAATAATTTCACCCATATTCTAGATAGAAGGTGTTCTTCTCATATGATAGGTAATATTAATTCATTAAAGAATGAGAATTCCATAGTTGATGTAATAGTTTATATTATAAATGGTGGAACATTTAAAGATTAATTTATGGGTAAATGATTATTTAGAAGATCATAAATTTAATAATAAATATGTACCTTATGTTAATGGTCTTCGACATAATTTATTAAGTGTTATTAAATTTTTTGAATCAGGTTTAGAATACATATTCAATTAGAAAGGCTTCAGTGCCAAAGGAATGACTGGAAATTATCTTATATAAGGGTCGTGGATAAATATAAATTTATATAAGGTAAATAAAAAATATAATTCAAGTATTATAATAATGGAAGAATAAAAGAGTGTATGGAACTAGAAACATGCTTATATTCATTAGTAGTTCAGGGAGAATTTATTGATGTTGAAAGATGTTTTTGATATTCCCTTATTGAAGAGAAAAAAATATACATTTTTTTATTCTTTATTGAGAGTAAATATAGTTTGTAATTGTTGTTATAAAAATAATTATAGTGTCATATGTTTTTTGAATTTTTTCTACACCAATGTTTTTGGTCCATCTTTTTAGTCTAGAACATGTGGTGAGAAGTATTTGTTCTCATTTATTAATTATTATTTAAGTATGGGTTGTTCCTTTTTTAAGTGATAAAATATAGATTTCCTTGACTTTTTAAAAACATTTTTAAGAGAAGCTATTAATGATTATTTTGAAATTGAATTAATATAAGAATAGAGTGAAAAAGTGATTCATCATGTGAATCAACTAAAAAAATTATTAAATTTCATCTAAGTAATATTGTTTGAGAGAAATATAATCAAACAAAAACTAGGAAGAAATTATAAATGGAGAAAAATATTATTTTATAATCAAAAATATTATAAAGTGTGTGTAATTTAAGTATGCAAGGGCTTCCACTGATTTTTTGCTTCAGTAATCGTCCGTAGTTTAATGAACCTTATTTATATCAAATCTCTCAATCTTTGATTTATAAATAATCTGGTCATTTTGGATAGGAGATTCATTAACCTTTTCCTTTTTTCGATACATCAGATAATGATCAACAGTGAAATGATTTCTCTATTGTCACAAATTGGTTCATGAGTTGTGTGAAATGATATTCACAATTAAATAGAAAATACTGTCAAAATTAAAAAGAACTCAAAAATTATACTAATAAAATAATAAAAGATAAATTGAAATCAATTTATATTTTCCTAATTTCCCAAATATATTTATCTAATCATGAATGTGAAAATAGAGATTTAGATATCAATAAGGAAGATATGATAGAACGTCTATAGTGATATTTCTTCCATCCTCAAACTCAAACTCTATATCTGGTTTGGTTCCCCATTCCAGTCATCTCCTTACATCTTTATCCTCCTTTATGAATGACTTGTGGTGGATTACCATTCCTCAATCTCTGATGATTTTCTATCAGTCCCCTAAACGCTATTTATTCTATACTTCCCCCTCTCCAGTTATGCATCATGCCCCACCCCAGTCTCATGATAACTATCCTAAGGGTAACTCTCTAGCTTCCATGTGGCATGATTTTCATCATACATCCTCCTCTAATTTGACCAAATCCAAACACCTCTGAAAAGAAATGAACAACTGCTCAAATATCCATGCCATGTAGTGACACATGATCCAAATCTCGAATTCTCTCTACATGGATGGATCAATGGTCATGAATAACGAGTAAGTTTTCTCAAATAACCAACTCCCACAATCTCCCTCACTTGAGAAATAGAAAATATGACAATTAAAATGGCATAGTCAAATTCTCCCATAGCTGACCGGGATATGCATTTGATTCACCATATAGATGATTTCCCTCACATAGCTATTTGTTGGACACAACTAATTTCATATATAGGTGTTTGGTTCCAAGGAGGTGAATGGATATCAACAATTTGGTTATATCTATGGAGGTGATTGATTCTCACAAAGGCAATTGGATCTAAAGTATCCATTTCACTTAATTTACACATCTACTTCTTCCTCATACATGAACGGTGGGAGAAAGATCCTCATGGTCTTTATACTAACTATGAGGTGCTTGTCATGTGGTGGCTTTTATATTTAGTTGGAGCATAGTCAGTTGGATTTTGGTCAATATACTAATCATTCTTCCTTCAAGCATTTAGTTTGAATGGTTAGTATATTGATCATGCATGACTTTACCGAGAGAAAATAAATAAACAATTAAATTTCAAATAAGATTACATAAAAATAAATAAAATTAAAACAAAAATACTATCAACAAATAAATAATGAATTAAATAGTAAAGTAGATAAATTATTTTAATATAATTAAAATCCATGTACCTTATTTATTTACAGAAACAACTAAAATAATTTATTTTTTTAAAACTAAAAAAATTAAAACAGAACATTAAAAATTGTTATTTTGAAATGAAAAAATGAATACGGAATATATGAATTAAATGAAATAGGAAAATTAAATATTATAATTAAACAATTATAAAGGAATAAAATGGTTATTTAAAAAATTAAATTACTTATTTAACAACAAATTAACCAAATAAAAAATAAAAAATGGATATAATATTTTAACATTGAAACTTTATTTTAACAATTTAACAAAAAATTATCAAAAATTGTAATTAATTCATTGGAAACATTAATTTTAAAATAAAAAAATATTTAATTACAATAAATTGATGTGGAAAATGTACATAAATAAGAGCCCCATCAAACTCCCTCACACTTAATCAATTTCACTCTTAGTCAATTTAATGGATTTTATTTATTCAAAAAAAATGAAGGAAAGAAAAGATAGCCTTGACTAAGATCTAATTCATTCCAGAGGCAAAATTAATCCAAAAATATCTCTATATCGTGAAATAACCATGCTTCCAAATAAATTTCCTGAAATTCCACATTTAAATTCTAATTCAAGTTCCAGTTATATGAGTGAAACTGGTTATAAAGAAGCTGAAATAAACCATTAACAAGAGACACTTTTAATTATCACTCTCTACTAGGTTTAAAAAATGAAGTTTTATTTTTAACTTCATTAATTCATCTCAAATGATTTTTAAATAAGTTAATTGTTTCCTTTTTAACTAGGTTCAATCTTCCCCTCACCTTAATGAACGCATTTTTTAAAATTATGAGTTTTATTATATTTTTAGGATTTTACCCAACCATGTATGTAAAAAAACACTATGAAAAAGTAATTATTTCGTATGTATAGAGGGTTTATACGAACACCAAGTGACTAAATTATCAACTATTATCCATGGGATTGCAATTTTACATTTTACTCTAGTTTCAAGATACTTAATTGATTATCATATGAGTTATATTCATGATGTGTTTGTTTAATGAGTGTGTCATTGAGGTTTAAGTTAAAATTAATAGTTTTCTTATATTATAATATCAATTACACAAAAATTTCTCCTATCAAACTCTATTTCGATTTTCATAAACTGAATATCAATAAAATAGTACGACAAAAACACTCAACAACCACAGAATTTTAAAATTTTCAGAATTAGTTAAACCATTCATCATAGAATGAAATTGTCACCTAGTTAGAAAACAATGGTTGTTTTTGTTGTTTTTTTGTTAATTTTAGGTACCAGAACATCATGAAAGGAAGTTTACCAGGATTAATTATTAAAAAATGTCTTGGTTTTTTATGGATTCATAGTGAAATATATTTTAATACATTTAAGATCCATCTCCCAAACATAAATCTTATAATTTTCCAGAATGTTGAGTCTCATAGTGTGATACACAATTAAAATATATGATAAAAATAGATTTAGAAAACATGAAATAGGTTTCACTTTAAGTGGGGTCAATTAATATAAAAAATATATTTCTGACATAATTATAATGTGACATAAAACAATAAACAAATAACCTCACTAGACAATACTATGATATCAAGAACAGAAAATTGTTTTTCCAAAAACATCATGTTATAGGTGATATCATGAATGGTTATCAATCAAGAAAAAATCAAATCATGAAATTGAATCAAAATATAGTTTCTAATAAATATTAAACACATATTCTAGCATGTATGTTATAATCTCCATCAATAAACCAGCCACACCACTATAAATAGAATAATAAATAAATTAGAATAGTTACTAATTAGATATGTAGAAGCTCTTATCAATAATTTAGAGTAAATAAGTTACCTCTTAATCAAATGAAACAATATCTAGTATCAATATCAAGTTCCTACATAATGAAAAAATCACAATTTGATTCTATAATAAAAACCGAATTTATTGATTAGGAAGGTTTTATCCTGATTTATCCACTATAAATAACTAATATCATTTAATGTAAAAAATCTAATACCATTGGTATGGAAATATAAAAACCAATTTCACCCTCTTCATTTAGTCATGAGTCCTTCCACACAACCTCTTTTCAAAGTAACTTTATTAAGCGCACACCATCTGCACCTCGTGGTTAATAAATACTAAAATTTTCAAACAAATAAAAATAAAAGATGAGAAATAGGATCCATAAAAATTTCTAGAAACTATGGTTTATAAACTCAAAGATAAAAAATGAGAAATGTTTATTTATTCAAATAGAAATTTTAATTTAAAAATATGAAAATAATGGGTTTTCCCCATGAAGTTCTAGTTTTATATTCCCAAACCAGACACTACCCCCTAATGTATTTTAAACATGGTCATTCAATGGGTAATAATCATTATTAATTCTGTCTTGGGTCATTTCATTGTAAAATTAAACATGTTCAAAAACGACCCCATGTTACTCAGCAGTTTGGATAATTCCACTTTAAAACTCTGCAACTTAAGGGCTGATCTTCCTTCCATCAAAAGATTCAAATTTGAGATTTTCTATTAGCGAAATAATAAAAGAATAACATAGCTCAAAAATAATATTATAAAAAACATATTTATATTTCTATTATTAATCAACACTCTCCCCCACAATTTGGTTATTAATAGTTTTAGAAAAATAATCTTTAGTGAAAATAGGAAGATCATTATCGACAACTGCATGATTATTACACACAACATCCTTGGGTGAGTTAAATATAGAGTCTTTAAGGTATTATAAGAACCTCTTGAAGTCATGGACAAAAATATCATCATCTAAGTGATATAAAGAAACTAGTATAGACCTGTTGTCCACGTTTGGTGAATTTCTAATAACCTCCTCCAACTCACTCTTAATAGATCAAGAAAATTTATCTCTAAATCCAAACTAAATATAATTGATATTAGACTCATCCTCATCCTTGTATATTTCCTTATAAGTAGAAAATACACCTTCACCAAACTCAATTTCATCGGTTTGGTTGGAAAAGGAAGAAATCTTGTGTTTGGCTAAATAGGGGTGTTGAAATCATTAAATAGATAGAGAAACATTTTAAGAAAGAAAACATAATTTGTGATGGAAAATATCATGGTTCATGGAAATTTACAACCCAATTTGATTCCCAATTATCCCCAGTTTTTAAAATTCCTATATAGACTCAGATTCAAAAAAAATATTTATAATGTTCACTGAAAAAATCAGTGGGATAATCATTAAAGGAAAGACGATTTTACTTTATAACCTTGGATTTAAACACCTCATTTACAACATCAATCACCTTAAAACTCTTATCTTGTAGAGACTCATTGTAAACATGAAATCCCCCTTTTTAATTTCTATCTTGAAGGGTGAGATTACCTTTTGATACATCAATGAAAATACCAGAAATAGTCATGAATTCCCCCACCTAAAATTATAGGAAACTAGTTATCACACTCTATTGGAAGAATAAGGAATTTGTTTGGTAGATAATGCTTCAATATATCAACTAATTGGTCGTCTACCCTCTCATAAGGAAGGGAAGGTGACATATCATCTAGGGGTACTGATAATGAAGTCAGATTTATCTACATAAGGACTAAATTTTTTAATATGGGGTAGGGAAAAGTATAATGATTACTCATATATCACAAAAGTACCCAATATCCTCACTTTAACAAATTTTATAGTAAATTACCAAACTGTTAGGGTATTTAAGTTTCAGAGGAATATTAGTCTAAACTATGATACTACACTCCTCATTCAAATAAACTATTGATCTCTCACACCAATCACTCTTGTTAACTAATAACCATTCAATAAATCTCATATTATATGGGATTTTATTCAAAGATTCCACAAATGTAATTTTAACATTAAATCACCAAATGATTTCAAGTAATTTAATGTAATTTGGTTTATTATCCTTTTATATTCTCTGGGTAGAAGGAATGGTAGGTGAATAATTTTCCAAAATATTTGGATTATTCCTATAATCATCAACCATTACTTTACTCTTTACCAATTTGACTAAATCCCAATTCGTTTAACTTTTTTGAATTTATTTCTCATGCAAAGTTCTATCATTTTTCTCAAATTCTTCAAATGTTTCCAAATTTCTAGATTTGGGACTTTCTTAATTTTTATGTACAATTTTAAATTCCACTCTAATTTATTTACCCCTAGACAATTACCCAACTAGTTCATGAATTTTAATACCTGACATAGTTTTTAATTCTATAATATTGCCTCTTGGGTTTTAATTTTTTGTGCTAATAAGATTTCCCTTATCTCTTCCTCCTAGGAATCTATCCATATGATCAATTTGAAGTGCAAGTCTATGAATCCAAATGTGTTTATCCTTTTTTTAAACCAATCTCCCCTAGAACTGGCTGTAACATGAAAATTATTTCCTCATAATAATTATGAATATTTAGAACCATTTTTATTTGAATAATTAGTTGTAGGTTGAGTTTGGTAATTTAAGGAAGTTGTTTCTATTATTACACCTTATTATTTTGAAGATAGGTTGAGGTGATTTTTTATATCATTAATTTTATAAATTTGAGAATGGATCTTTTCTTACTTATTTCTAAAACCATAATATACAAACTAAGTAATCTTTATAGATGTGATATTTAGATAAAATATGGGACAACATTTTTAGGACATATATGATTCCCTTTTCTTAATGCACATGTGTTGAAAATTTTGTTTGAAATTATTAAACTATTTCCTAATATCATCGGTATTGAAATAAAATAATTCACTCCCATGAGATTGGTCAATAATATTTTGGTAATAAAAATTGATATAATTATAGAATTTTCCACGTACTGGTGGGGACCTAACTAATTATTGGGAATTTTCCTAAGAAGACTTATATACCTATCTCATTCCTTATAAAACAACTCTCATTTGTCCTATAGAATCCCATTGATCTTATTTCTAAACTCTATGGTTGGGTTTCTAAGGAAAATTTTGGAGAAAAAATCATTGAAAAAATCATCTTAGGATTCATGTATTTCTTTATCTAGGTTCCTAAACCAATTCATATTCTTACCCTTTAGGAAGGAAAAAATATATATTCACCTCAACTCCTCCCCACTATGACCTTTTATAGGAAATTTTTGTAAAGAACTATAAAAGTTTCTAATAAACTCTAAAGTGTCCTCTTCTGGTGTACCATTGAATGAAGGAAGCTGAGATATATGATAATTCATGATATCATAATTTCTAGACCTAAAATAAATCCTTATGAGAGAGGTATTACTTGATATTATTGGTAGTTAAAACTCACTAATACTAGGTAACTTGGGGGTGGGAATAATGGGTTGTGGAACATTTTTTTTTCAGCTCTATTTTATCAATTTTCCATTTCTGATTTCTATATTTCAAATAATCGAATATATTTTTTGATTTCATATATTATAGTATCAATTTATGACATAGAACATCAAGTGTGAAACCTGTAAGTGAATCGTTTTCTTAAATAAATTACAATAGAATTTTTCTAAAATAGTTTTTATATTTTGATATTTTTTTGGGATTGATTTAAAGGTTTAATATTTTTTAAATTTATATATATATATATATATATAGACATGGTCTCACGTTACCTCCCTAAAAATGACACCAAAATTTGATAGTGATTTTTTATGAGTTTTTATAAATTTAATATTTTTGATACCCTAACTAAAACTTAAAACATAGTAAAATGTGGTGTATGAGTATTGATTCCATAGTGAAGGCTATGTGTGTGTGTGAGTGACCAAGATAAGAAAAAACAACAAGTATAAAAATAACAAAAACAATTAAGATATGAAAAATATGTTTGTGAAATTGATGTATGAAAGAGGATTTGTGATGACAAGGACAAAAACAAAGAGCAAAGACAAAAGTGTATAGAATTAGGGTCCTCATATAGTTTTAAACTAATAAGTATAGTACTCCATGATCCTATATGAATTAATAAATTCATTCACTGATTTGGGTAATGGTGTAAAATTTCTGAGTTTTCATTTTACTGATCTTCCATAGTTTTATAAACCTTATCTAGCTTATATATCTTAATCTTTTCATTAGAATTAATATAATCATTATAGATATGATATTCATCAAAAATTTCTAGTTTTGGTATGTCATCCAATAGTCATGGTTTAAATGATTTCAATACCATCAATGGTTATTTCATGATTACAGTGAGATGATACTCACAATTTATCAAAAAAGGAAATTAATCATAAAATTCAAGAAACAATTAAATTAATTATAGAAGAATGAATAATTATAATTTATTTCAAAGAATTATGATTTCCCTATCATATTTAGTTACTCAAAAAAGTGAACAAAATATATCCAAAGAGAAATATATAAGTGATAAAGGAATATCTCTTGTGATATTTCTCCCTTCCTCAAACTCCAACAATTTATTTGGTTCAGATCCCCATCTTAGTTCTCCCATCTTTTCTCTATTCTAATATGTTAATGATGATGGATGATAGATTCATGATCCCCAATCATCAATGATATCCTATTAATCCCTTGGACACTAATTCTTCTATAATTCCCCACTCTCATGTTTTTCATTAATCCATGCCCCATTTTCACGGTCAATTCCACATGGCATGATTTTCATTTTGCATCCTACTCCTTGGTGACTAAATCCAAACCCCTCTACAACAGAATGCACAAATATTACAAACTCCTTTCCATATAATGACCATGATCCAACTCTTAGATGCTCTCCATATGGATGGATCAACATTCACAAATATAAATTGAGGCCACAAAAATCGTCAGTTATCATGATCTCATTAACATAAAAATTCAAATATTTTCGAATGAAATGATGTAGGAAATTTCTCAAGTAGCTAACAGGGAGACATATCTGATTCACCAAAAGTTGGATGCCTTCATGTGATGTAACTGATTTGCAAAATAGTAAATTGGTTCCACATAGGTGATTAGATATCACATCAGTGATTAAATCCATGTAGGTGATTTCATCTCACATAGGTGAATGGGTTCCATGTATCCATTTAATTTCATCTGCCTGATCACTTATTCCTCAAATAAGAATATTTGTTGAAGCCTCCTCATGGCCATTATACTGACTATGAAGATATTTTCATGGGTTAGGTTTTACCTTTGGGTAGTGTATGATCATTTGGTTCGTGGTCAGTATACTGACCATTCTCCATTCATGTGTTGAGTTGGCACATTTAGTATAATGACTCTGCATGACATTACATGGAAAAAATAAATAAATAGTAACATTCATAATAAAATTTTATACAAATAAATAAAATTAAAATAAATAAATAAGGATTAAAAATAAAAAATGAATTAAATATCTAAGTACCTAAATTATATTAAAATAAATAAAACACAATTACATTTTTTAATTAGAGAAACAATTAAAATAACCTATTTTTTTAACACTAAAACAAAATTAAATTAAAATAGATCATTAAAAAATATTATTTTGAACTGAAAATAAAAGTCAATGAAAATAATTTCATTTGATAAGAAAATATATAATTTTAAATACATAAAATTAATAATGAATAAATTTATTAAAATAAATATAAAATGAAAAATTATAATTAAATAATTACATAGGAATAAATTGGTGATTTCAAAATAATTTATTTATTTAACTAAAAATTAACCAAAAAACAAATAAATACTAATGATTTTGATATTTTAACATTAGAAGAAATTTTTTCTTTGTTAAAAAATATTCAATTTTAATTAATTCAAAAAAACATTAATTTGATAATAAAAACATGGTTAAATACCCTTAATTGATGTGAAAAAAATTAAATAAATAAGATCTGCACTAGGGTTACAAGTATTATAGACATATGCATTACTCAAATGTTACACTAAATTAAATTAAAAACATGAATACATGGGAGTGTATTTAGAGCCTATATAAAGAAGTTCATGACATTAAAATAGTTTCCCAATCCCTTCCCAATATTTATCCATTGAGTCTATCAATCATGAAGTTCTCTTCATTCTTATTCCAAATCCATAGTGAGATATTAGCATATTAAGGTCACACAAGGAGGACCCCACCTAATAATTCGGTAATTCAGTAAATTCAAGGATACACCCCATTGGGAAGAGTATTTTGGTTCTTCCAAAGTGTTCTTCATCATGAAATAATCAAAGATGGTATCACATGCTCAGTAGTTCAAGTTACATGTTCATCATTTTATATATACCTTGTTTTGATTTAATTACATGTTGTTCCTAGGGTTTTTGATTTATAATGTCGTCTACTATGATGCAAAAAAAGTTGTTTGGACATTAGAAACTCATTTCTGATATTAAACCATTATCCAACTTTGATATTTTTGAAATATTGTTGAAAATAAATAAGTCATATGTAATTTTTAATGTTATATTACAAATTTTTGAATATAGTATATAAAATGAACATTGATAATCTATATAATATAGGATGTCGTAATATGAAATTACATTATGGTATATAAGATTTGATATCATAACAAATGACACAAATGAATCATTTAGTTTTTATCATGTCATAACATAGAAGATGAGGCAGTCCTAGCCTACAATAACATCAGCCTATATTGTGTCGTATCATAAATAGCAATAGTCCATATGCAAAACAATATATTTTAATTGAGTGTTATCTACCATGAAATATGATAGATAATAATTCAAGACACATCTTATGATATAATAGATATCATAGAATATGATAATCATGAAAATTTTAATTTATTAAATATCAATTATGAATTGAATTATATAATTTATAATCATTTTTTAAATTATTAAAAATAGTATTTGGGATATTTATTTAATTTTAAAAATGTTTATAAATCGATAAATTATTAAATATTTATGATTAATTATTAAAAAATTATAAAAAATTTAATAAATAAATTTTCTATAATATTTTTTATTAACATTAAATTTATTTTTAAGTTGCATAGAATGACGTATAATTTTTATTTAAGGTGAAAATATGAAAATTATAATTCTTATTTTTAAATTTTTTATAAATTAGAAAATAAAACAAAATATAAATTTATTTTTAATGAATTTTGAATTATTCATAATTATTATTAAATTTGATTTCTCCAAATTAGAAGACTTATTTGTTAAAATTATTTACCAACTATATTGAAATGATAATTGATATGATTATGGTTTGAATATTCATAAAATTATTTAAAATATTTAAATAATTAGTATATTAAGTGTTTATATTTCATTTTATATGTTGTATTTAAAGAAATTTTCATATAAAAGATAATATGAAATAGTTCATATTGCAAATAAATATTAATTATATATTTATTTACTTATGTAATGTCCATAATTCATGGTAAAATAATGAAGTATTTGTAAATTTTATTTATAAATTATTTATAATTTTTTATAATTTTTTTTTAAATGTATGAATTATTAATTTATTTAGTTCATTATAATGTTGTATTCATTATTTTAATTATTATTTTATGAATATACGTATGATTTAGTTTAATGATTTAAATATCTTATATAAATTGTAATACTTTTTTATAAGGAGTTTTACGCTAGGTATGATAATTTATTTAGTTTTCTTCACCTTGATCTTGGATTGTATTGGGTAATGAACTTCAATTTAAAGAATTATTATAGTTTATAAATATTTTTTGTTATAATTGTGACTAAAATGTGGTATTTCTTAAGTAAAGTAACATTATGTCGATGGAATTTGGGTCAACCTAGTCACTGGTCTAGAGGCTTATTCCTTGTCTTGATAAGTGGGGGTTGGTTATATTTCACTCCAGGATTACTCTTGTGGGGATTATTGATTTTATATGATTCTATGAATTTGCATAAAATTGATTCATGATCCTTATGTTTTGTATAGATATGAATATATCTGAACATATTTGAGTTTTAATTTCAATTAGTAATAATATATATTAGTTGTGTAAATAATTTCACATCAATATGGTTCAATCATATTGATTTAGTGGAAGGAATATGATTCCAAAACTAAATCACCATAAGAATTTATACATGTAAATGGAATAGAATTATATAATATGGTTAGATTAAATCCACTTTATATTTCTAAGTGAAAAGGGATTGAACATGTGATAAAGGAACTATGAGAGAGGGGTGAATCAGTTCCTTATACACATTTTAAATTTAAACCAATTGTAACCTTTTACTTATTCAAATATTATCTCTCCAACCATCCAATAAATAAAATAAAGAAAGCATAGTGTGTTTGTTAATAGGTATTTCCTCCCTTAAAATGAATATTTACTTAGTACATGGTGGTTTTTGTCCTACATGCGCAAAACTCATATTTTATTTTCAAGAAAATATATAGGAAAGAGTATGATATTGAACAAAATACATGTACTATAACCTACCAGTTGCAAACTTTCCTCTATAGGGTAAACATATTCTCCCAAAGAATAATCCTAGATGAATGTATAAAACTTCTATGAGTCACCAAGACTAATATCTTATTCCAATATCTTACATAAAAATATATGATGACAAATATTATCTTTTTTTCCTCTATATATTAGTATATCATTTCTCTCTAAAAAATTAACATTATCTTCTTAAATATTCAGTCTTTATTTATATTCACTAAATACTTCATTAATATTTTTCCCATAATTGTTATATAAATATCCTTGATTCTGGTAAAAATATAATTGTATCCTTTCATCTTATTTTTTCTTTAAATATTTGCGATAATTTTCATTCCAAACTCCTTATAAATCAAAATAAAGATTAGAAATATTTTATATAAGACAAATTTGAATTATTATCATCTTATAATTCATTTCAATTATTGAAAATATTTAATTTTAGTTTTTTATATATTTTTACATAAACAAGTTGGTGTTGCATGTTATTTTATAACATGTAACTCCCAATGAAACAACTTATTCCTCCTCATAGGATTCAACCATTCACTTGAACTATATTCATGATCCAAGTATTATAAGGATGTTTATTTCCATGTAGATCACAACATCATCATCTGAATAAATCTTCTAGAATTTCATATTATTGAAATTATACCTAGTACATAAGGATATAATCTCTTACATCGTACTCAACCACTAACATGAATCCAATACATATCTTGAATTCTCTTATATGGTTCACTTCAGCCACATCTTAGAATTATCTTACATTGTTAAATTGTCTATGTGAACAATCATGTATTCTATTTAAAAACACATGGGTGTGGAAATTCTATTTTAGATTCACATATGTGATTCAAAAGATCAAGTTAAATTTCATACATGGGATAGAATCATCTCACATGAATCTTGATAATACTATAATTTACCTAATTTCAACCAGAAAAATATCAACTCATCTCTAACCCATATAAACCACTCAAGAACCCTTTCAAGATGTTGTAGAATGTAATCCTTCATCCACTGGCATATGAATTTGTGTTTTTTAATTATCAGTACAATAATGACCATATTTATAATGTATTCAAAACAAATACAACACATACTTAAAAAGTAACAACAATTCCCCCCTTTTTATTTGTTGTCAATACCTAAAAAATATCTCCTCATTCTTGAGAATAAAACACAAGAGAGTAACATATATGGATTAACTCTAACTTCAAAATGAAAAGGAATCAAGAATCAATCAACTCTAAGTCTAGAAGTGAAAATTCATTATAGAAAAAATTTTATTCCATCATTCATCAATACTTACCATAAAAATACTACTCACAACATTCATACGCAATAGAAAGACACTGAGAAAGAGAATAAAATACCATATACATTCCTTCATAGTTAAAAATAAACAATTAAAAAATTCAAAACATGGTAATCAAAATTTTTCCCCTAAAAACAACATCTCATCAAGAAAATTATCAAGAAATAATATAGGTGGAACCTCAAATAATTAAACCTCAATCACGATGTACATGGTTTATACCCATTTGCAGCCTCAATAATTCAAGAGAATCCATTTTTGAGTTGATTTATCATGACATCGTCAACATGTTCCTTTGAAGAGAAAAATTAATGCATTAAAATACCATCATCCACCTACTTCTTCAGAAAATGATATTTTATATCAATTTATTTTGACCCAGAATAGTTAAATTTATTACTATATAGATTAAAAGAAATTTTATTATCACAATTTATAATGAATGTATTACAAGTAGGAACATATTTGTCCAAATGTTATGTTTTCATCTAAATTATTCTATTGGAGGATTATATAGAAAAAAACATGTTCAGCCTCAGTGTAACTCAAGGTGAATATAGGTTGTTTATTTCAATTCCATGCAACTAATATGTCACTAATAAAGAATGGTTCTAGTAATGTGGATTTTTTATCATTCATAAAACCTTTCCAATCTGTGTCTAAAACCCATTCAAATCTATTTATCCTTTATTATATAATAAGAAAAAGTATTTATGTATTATTTTATATGTATGAATATGAGACTCCTTTGGGTTGGACCAAAATATGGCCTAAAGTTTATAGAGGATACAAAATATTAACATGAATTGGGAAGATGCAAGAGGCTGCTAAAAAAATTAATGAACACCTTTTTATTAACCATATTTCCTTCACCATTCGTTCTTGTATTTATCCCCACTTATATAAGACTACATAATCCTCTTTATTACACCATTCTAAATTTATTCAATGGCACTTTAGCATAAATTTCTTGGGAAATCAAAAAATTTACTAGTAATCAGGGTTATCATTATTCCCAAGAAAAACATTATTTCGCCAATGATGTGACTATTTCTGATTTCATCAAGTCAGGTTCACGGGTTATGGATGGTTTTATACCAACATTCACTCTTTTCTAAGGTGGTTTTATTTCTCCATCAAGGATGGTTATGTTTTCTCCTTAATCAAAATGAAATTATGGGATTTCCGTTCCTCCTACCATGGATTCTTCCATGAATCTCATCTCCCAGTCTGGGTCTCCCACAACGATTTAAGTCATGTTCCTAAAACATGTTCCACGTTCCATATCAATATGGATTCCACTTAATTAAAATTATTTAGTCTTGATAAAGAATAAAAATTCAGTTAGATTATATAATAACATTGGGCATGTTTGGGAATTGTTGGATATTGGGTATGTTGGGTATTATTAGTCTTCCCCATTTTAAATCTGAGGCATGTCATGTGTTAATCATATTAGGTAGGGGACCAAATAAATATTTAATAGGCCATGGGGTAATAGACTATAAGTGCATAAGACATCATAGGCTTTTTATCAGTGGTATACCATGGTTGTTATATGAGATACAGATTCTATTTGGTCACAAGTTTAACATATTGTGGGGTTTGGTTGATGGTTAAGTGTGTCCCATGGGGGGTATTTTCCACATTAGGGTTTGAATAAGTGTGTTCCATATGAGTAATATTTCACCCATCACATTTGGTTATGTGAGTCCCTTGGGAGAAATATTTTACACTTGGGGTTTGGTTAAGTGTATCCCATGGGGGGAATATTTCAAAATAGGGATTTGATTAAGGGTTTCCCCATGTGGGAGATTTCACACATGGGATTTATTGGTTATGTTTAGGGTGTTAGTATTGAACCTCCTAGAAGAGAACCATGTGTATTTTTATATTGTTATTAAAACATATGGAGGCATCTTACATACCATGTTGGGAAACATGGACCAAAACTCACATAGTTCTATACTATAGTTTAAGGTTTTGCGAAAGGATTGGTCCATGTAGATCAAATTCATGTATTAATGATGCTCATGTTGTATAAGGAGAATCAATGAGGGATAGTGTGGTGGTTATGCCTAAAATATTCTCGAGTGCTACTATGAACAATGATGATCTGGTGGGACATATGCATGAAAGATTTCGGGGTTACATAGTTTCAACACATTATGGGGAATGAGGTGGAATATCATTTTTATTATACATGAGATATCTTGAATTTGTGACAAAAGGTAGGAGGTGTAAGGTCATCCCATTCAAGTCATACATGGATAATCTTGTGTTTATTACATAGTGTAAGGATATATTTTTATTTCATATTATGAGTATTTTTTCATATATTTTAACAAAATATAACTAGGATATTATGTTACATAGTTTTACATCATAAAACATGGAAGTTTTTGATACCTACACCCAATGATATAATTTTTTGTAGAAGAGAAAGATCGGACATAATGCCTCTCTACTAGGAATGTTTGATAGTTTCCCTTAATGATTCCACCTTTGGGGATTATGTTACTACTAAAACTTCTCCTCGAGGATGGGAATAGCATAAACACTATCTTTGGGGAGTAGCGATCTAGTGTCCTGATGTTTTAGTATCTATGCTTAGGATTGGAAGGAATAAGGGTAAGTACACATAAGATAAAAAAGGAACGTTAATGGTCTAGTCCATGCTTGATTCACGAATGTCCGACATGAGGGTTTGTGATATGGTGGAATGGGAATTTAGGGTGTGGATGAGCCAATTCTTGATGGGTATATAGGCCTTGGGAACTCAAATTTCATGAATGATTGTTGGATAAAATCAGGAACCATGGAGATTCTTGGTGTATGTGTTTCACGAATTTTTGGGTTTTTTGAAATATAATAGCTTCATGAATGATAGGGTACTTAAAAAGGTACATGTATTTTTAACCATTATGGTCCTACCATGGAGTGATGTATGGGTTCTCATGTTATTTCTTCCTGGAAAGATAATCATCTCGCAAAACCAAAAGGGCCCCAAAGGGAATTCTTTTTATGTGAACTCCATATAACTTTACTAAAGGTATCTCCACTATGGATTGTGGTTCTAAAAAAATCATAGTATTTTTTTCTTGAAGGATGGATACCTTGGTAAATCCATCTCATATTTATATTGTGAAGGTTAAAGTTCCACAAATTGAGATCTTTGGTTTGAATTCTAAAGGTTATTTCCCCTGTAAGGATAGAAATAGGGAGGTATTTATAAGAATGTCAAAGGATACGGAATTTATTTATTAAAGGATTTATGTCTAAATGATATATTTTTACCTGTGTGATATCAGGAGTGTTCCAAAAAAAACCTATGTTGTACGGCAGTTACTTCCTCAACCACCATGAAAACTAGAGACCTATGTAAATTAGAGTTACATTACATAGAGGTTACCACATAATCCTCTATGCAACTAATCTTCCTTCATGAGGTGATTCTTTTTTATGAATGTTTTAACCTTAGAAAACATAGCCCTTTATGTTAATTTTGGAGCTATTTTTGCCCCATTTTTCTTCGAACTGGTCCTTCATTTTAAAACCTCTCCCATGACACATGTATTTTAACATAAAAATTTACCCATTGAATTGGCTCTGATGAGGGATAGGATAGAAAAATTCCATAGGAAAACAAAAAAAAATTGATCAGCAAGTTATATTCGTGGAACATTATTTGAACTCATGCCTATAAATAGTGGTCAAGTTCCTATATGGAATAATAATATTTTTCAAAATATATGTCAATGATCTCCTTTCTCAAAAATAATTCCTTTTGTAATCATATTTTAATCTTGATCCCCACCTATCATGAAACCATCCTCTTCAATGAATAGTAACTTCAGGATCATTATTTCAAAAGCATGTAAAATTTCATGAACATGATATTTGTAAGGAAAATTACATGAAATGGCCTCTAAAAATATATAATAAAAGAATTTAAATTCTTGAATGATGTTAGATTAAGGTGCAGATACTGGTGCAACTCAATGATGGAAGATGGGTGAAAATATTATGGTTAATGAGAGCATCAAAATTCTGTCAGATAATGAATCCCTCATTGAATTACTAACTGGGGTAGTAATAATACCTTCTATTAATTAGGATACTACTATATGGTTTTAGGATGAGGGATAATGTGTTTAACCCCATTGAAAATAAAGACGAACCTTGTTATTGGTTCAGGATCACACCTACGCAGTACCAGTGGAACAAATCCTCTAGAGGTCACATCATGAAGTAACATGTGTCTCTCACCACTCACACATTGTAGAATCTTGTTAACAACATCAACTAGGAGGAATTTTTGGATGTGGTTTCCTACCCTCACTACAATATCATTCTTATGGTGGGTTATAATGGCCATATGTAGGGCTGGACTGAGGAATGTGACCTATTCCAAGGGGGAAATTTTATTGATTAATGGTCCTAGGAATACTAGTTATTCAAATTTTTTCATCAGTTTGAGGTAGAGATAATGTAAGTTAGGATTAATGGGGAAACATGGCCCTCAAATATTCTTGTTTACCATTACCAAGACATCATTCAATAACTATTTACAAGGTGGTCATTGGGGACCAATATGATGCACCTACGTCATGGGGAGGTTGTCATCAATTCATGGTACCTCTATATCATCATATTGATCCCATACAATGGGAGTTATATGATCAGTTTCTCCTAAAAGTGGATAAATGGGATGAACAGTAGTAAATGATAGCAATTGTAAGGGTTATTCTACACTTATTATAGGGGGAGAGTGGACACAAACCATGGATGAAGGATATCCATTTCAAATAATGGTTTAGATATTTATTGAATGATTCCATGATCAATATTACTAAGAGTCCACACAAGTTTCTAAATACATCAATTCATGGAAAAGACCATTTATATTGATTTATCTTGGAGTCAATCTATTAGAATCTTTGGGGCTTTATCAAGAAGCTCGAGGCTTATATATTCATTATATTAGGATTTATTACCTCTTTAATCTATGGGTGGATGCTCCCTATTTGGGAAACCTACATGTGGGTATGGCCGAGAACACTCATTATGGTGGAAATACTAGTGATTAGAAGGAGCCTCAACTTAATAGTAAAGATTTTAGAAAACTTATATAAGGTTCTTCTCCCCCTCAGTAAATAGAAGACCCCCTTCTATGTGTAATAAACCTTTTATTTTCTATATTGTTGGGTTTACGTGCACATAAGGGAAAATAAATAACCAAAAATAATCTCCCCAACAATAAAAAATATCTACAAATCGATCCTAAATATCCTTGGGAGTCGGTCTCTTAACATAGGTCCATTAGATGTGTTGGTGAGGATCATGTTAGAAAAATTATTTTTTCCATTTTTCTCAACTTCTTATAAGAACATTGATAGATGGTGGAATAGAGAGCATCAAGTAGCATTCAGAATTAGGTACTAGTGACCCAGGTTTATAGTAAGGTGATTTGAGATCCATATATGAAACACCATTTGATACATTAGTTCTGGTGCCTCTATTGGCTCATCTTGATGGTGTATATGGGGGTATGTAGTGAATGTCACCACCCTTCCCTTTAGAAAATATTGTTCATGTTTGTACATGCATATGTGAGGGGATTAAATGAGCTTCCACCACCTACTTATTCATATGGGATCATCCTTGAATACTCATTGAGATAGGCAAGTGTGTATCATGCAAAAATGATGAGGGCAATAGTGACTAGGTTAGATGAAGAAGGGGCCCAAAAATCTTGGGGTAGCGAGAAAAAGTGAGTAGTGCATGTTATGGATGAAAATATAGATTAGATGGTAGAGTTATGTACAATTCTTATGCAATACCTGGCCCTATACAATTAGAATATTTGAGGATGAGAGTAGCTAAAAGATCAATTATCTCAGGAAAAAGCTACTAGTGGAAGGTTGAACCTTTGTTATAGTTCAGAGGGTGAAGGTATAAAATCTAGGGAATATAGTATGTCACTCATATGTACCCATTTATGATATTTTTCTTGATACCTATGAGATTTATGGGATCTAAAAATTCACCTATCTTCATGGGATTTGTCATTATATCAACTCCAAGGGAATACACATTACTAGGTTGGTAAAAGTGAGGGAAGGTTTCCATGTTATGCGAGACAAACCAATATAACACTTTGAAGAGATGGAAAACATGATCCACTCTAAAGTTACTGCACATCCCTTGGATGACCATGCGAAGGTATTACTATCCACCTCTTCCTATAGACTGTTAGGCTTCCTGTGTAGTTGGGGTGAAGGATTAGAGTATTCTTGGGGAATTGATGTCTATCAGGAAACCCCTAGGGATATAATCCTTACCACTAATCAGGTATATCTTCTTATCTTTCATTTTTCAAAGACTACCAAACCTCTAATATTCTTTCCTAACTCAGTTTTCACTTGAATTGTAATATGAGATCAGTAAGGATGCAGTGGATCATGATGAAACTCAAGTTCAGGATGAGGTAACCTCTACAATTGATGGGGTGGGAAAGATAACTTTTCCTGATGTTGCATTCACAAGTGGCCAACCAACAATTGAATATTTCCTATAGTTGGGGTGACAGATCAATAGTCTCATGCATTATATAACAACCCTTCTTCCCTAGTATGGATTTGAGGGTTTACTCTTGATGTTATAATGACTTTTTTATTTTATTCTACATAGATTCAGTGAATTCATCCATGGGGAAACATTCAATAGATAAGGTGTCAGCCACTGGAAAAATTTCATCACCATGGGGACAACCAGGGAACTTTTCTTAGTTATTGGTTGGATTATATTACCCCTATAATCCTTTAACCCTTCTGAATTCCCATTTCTTCATTTTTTTCATACAATAATCTATGATCAACAAAAATCATAGTTTAAATTGTATTTTAAAATCGGTTTGAAGCTCAACCACCAAGGGTGACACTCGAGTCTGTGGAGCCTATAGTTGAGGTTGTGATTATAGATGTTTTCATTCCAACAGAGATAGATGAGAATTATATGACTTTAATGGAGGTGTTATAGGATACTATGGTGGTTGTGCCTATCATAGATGTACTATAGATGGCAGATTATAGAGTGTATGCCTCAACAAAGTTGGTCGATATTTCACCAAAAATGAATACAGATGAGAAAGTTATGATAGATGACCTTACCTCATATATTCCATAGGATTTGATTGGGGCTCTCAATAAGTGTGAAGTATCTAGACAAGAGGTGTTTTCCCTAGACATGTGGAATATCCCATCTTAGGAAATTTCGTAAAATAATTCCACCCCTGATGTATAGATGGTATTCCATCATACAAACCCATGATACCTATGGACTTTGAGGACTCTGACTTAGAAATTTCTAAGGAGAACTAAGATTTCTTAAATAAATCATGGAGGAGTGTAACAAATTTCATCACTCACACTCCACGGGATTATCTTGCAAATGGGTGGGATCTATCTTTCATTGGTTATTCAACCTACGGAATGGTGGGGTGGATTATAACAGCCTTCATGCACTAGGTTGGGATTTTCTCATTTAATAGTCATGTGATTTGGGGTAAGAGTTTGAATTTTCCTTTTAAAAGAAAAATTCTGAGGGTATTCAGGTGCTCTAGGTGGATAAGGAGGAGACTTAACATCTAGAAGAATACGCACCGAAGAATGTGTCTATGTTCACATCTCATGTAGAGATCATCATCCAATTGAGGGATTGGTTATTGGTGGTTGAGGATAGGGAATCAGTGGTAGTATATCTAGTGGATGAGTGATATCATGAGAAAAATTAGGTGTGAATCAATTTGGTCAACTTTTCTATTCTACTAAGGAGGAAGTGTTTGATCTAGTCTTGAAAGGGTTGATTATGGAAGCCTCTCAACTATGGAGGGATAAGCTCAAATGTCTAATATATATGGCTAATCCTTATGAAATTTATCTCAATCTAAAATAAAGGATAATCTACCACATGATGATGTAACTCCTCCAACTTTTGGAATTGTTTTTTAAAATTTCCCATGTGCTTCAATGTGATGTTTTTTCTTGCATCTAAATCATATCACCGAAACAGCCAACAAAACCCCCTAAAACCACATTAGAAATGTTGGGTGTGGAAAACAATGGAAAACCCTAATATTTATCATTTACATGAAAGTGATAGAAAAGGTTTATACACTTATAGTATGAACCTATTTTTTTACCCATGAGAGTGTCTTAACCCAAAAAAAATTCTAGAGAATTATACTCTCTACACGACTAATTTCTATTCTAAATGGGAATTAGTGTGAAAATTATTAATAATTGGGATGTTCAATTCTACATAAAAAAAGGAGGGTGATGAAGAGAGTAAATTGAGATTCCCTAGATTTTGAACACAAAGGGGATGATGTGTTGATAGAGGATGACTACTGACTATGTTTGAAACATAGAATCCACTATATTTCCATTATATATGGGGAAAAACAATATAGGGTAGTTCATTGACCTTGTTAGATACACAAGACAAGTCATGACAAAATTATGAGTCTTTTAGAGCTTCTTTCCATAATAGGAGGTGAGCTAATGTGGATAAGAACCATTTCCATTAGGGTCCCATTAAAATATGAAAGATAATGGGGAAAAATCTAGGAAGACCTGAAGCATATGGGTAAAATGGTGGAATGTTTAAATATAGTTCAACGCACTCAAAATTATGCCATTTTTTATTTGAAAATTTTTAGTAGGCATTTTGAATTTAAAAAAGGTTAGGCTCATCTTTCAAGGTGAGATCCATCTTAGATTACAAGTGAATGAAGAACTCGAATGGAGTTATAGGTGACTAGATCTGAATGTTTAAAAGGTCTTATCAGGAAAGTTCCTATGTCAAATTTTGGTTTTATGTTCTCAAATGATGATTAATGATGTGAAGTTTAATGTCTTGCAGCATGAAAGCACAGTTTATTTTCATATGGTGAGGAAAATGTATCATGCAGTTTAATTCCATGTGATTTGGCAATTGGTAGAAAAATTTTCCATCTTATAACCAATTCATGTGAACTAAAATGAATAATTATATTATAGTCAGGTTATTGAGATGAATGGTTTGGAGACACAATGGGTGGAACTTACTAAATGAACACATGTGTAAAAGGCACCTAATATTTGGCTCTAATATTTTCTTAAATGGATGGGGTCCAATGAGAAAACCCAGGATTTTTTCGGGGACCATGCTGGGTCCTACTTGATTTATACCTTTTGATTTAAACCCTTTTATTCCAATCCATGAGAGTGGCCTGGTGTGTGGATGTATGACTTTTTATCAGGTTTCCCCTATGGGTTTTCAATTTGATAGAAATTTGCGATATTTTTTCATTTTCATCATTATGGTAAACCTAGTTAGACCAAGTAGTCATAAATACTTTAACTTCCTAATGTCTGGATAAGGGTTTTCATGTTTATGGTCATAATTCCTGGACTATGGGGATGTAAATAGTTTATGTTCATAATTTTTGGGTGATGGGTTGAAAAATAATTATGGTCATAATTCTGTAATATGGGTTGAAAATAGTTTACATTCATAATACACAAACCATGGGAGTGTGTCTCAGAGGTGTGTGTGTGTGTCATATAAGATATGTAACATGATATGAAATAAGGTCCATGGATTCCTGACACTAGACATAAAATTTTTGAGACAACATGAACTTATTTTAATGTTTTTATGCTTAGACTTGGACTCCTAGTTTATGGTCATAGAGTTAATACTAAATATATGATGATTTATTTAAAGATAACTTGCACATTTCAACATTTCTTAGGTAAATTCCTCCTTGAATCTTAATACCATGTGATCCATGCTTCATGTGAGAATAATGGAGTGTCCTAGAGTTCTTATTTTAAAAGGGATAAAAAAATAAAGGGAAAAGTGATCAACATGTGGAAGTCCCAAATGTTTTCATCTCATTTAGTCACCATGAGCATGTGTTTACATAAATAACAGACATGGTGTTGGGATTACCATCCAAGAAAAGTGAAATTTACGGGAAGGTAAATATTGACTTCTAAGACATAGATGGTGACAATGGGATGAGTGATGGGTGGGAAAAAACCGATGACCATGTTCAAAAGAAAACTTCCACACATGAATGAGTCAAGGATGGGGTAAAAAAGTTGGATAGACAATAGACCCAATTCAAAACATGGGAATTTTTTTCACCATGGATCCTTCAAGGCATGTGCCAAGGATGGTAAGTGGTCCAATGTGGCTAGGAACCATTTCCATTTGAGAGTATGTTCAAATTGGAAGGATGATGGAGATCTAGAATAAAGGAAGCATGAATTATGAAAATGGATGTTGTGAATTTCCCATGAAGTGTTGATTTCCCTTGGAGTTATCCCATGAAACCCTCAAATAAGCTGAATGATCATGTAGATAGGAATGGATAAATATTGAATTATTGGGTAATTATCCTAAAATGTGTTAAAATTGGACTCGACCAGATATATGAGATATGGGTGATCCTACATATCCCATGGGAATAAGAATTGATCCATACATAGATCTGAAAACACCGCATGGTAGAATACCAATGCTAATAGGGTGGTGTCCCTTATGTAAATGGCATCAAATCATCTCATATTTCCCATATGATGCATCCTATGATCATCACATTGGGTAAGGATATGGTTTAACTTAATGTGTTTTGGATTATATTTTTTTCATGTAACATTTTTTAAATGATTCATCCCTTATTTGACAAATAAGGTAAAGAAATTGTTTAACATCATGCGCTGAGGAGGTATTTGTTTTCAAGGTCATATTTATCATATTAGGTAACATGTGATCATTATATAGGGTAAGTCTATAATTTAACATCATGTTCTAAGGATGTTTTTTTGTTTATAACTCATTTTTTAAGTGAGGCATATTATATTTTTCATAAAAGGTAAGGATACAGTTTAACATCATATGCTAAGGATTTTTATTTGGTTTGTTTCACATCTATCTTGTGAGGCATCCTATATTTATCACATGGGGTAAAACTATAGTTTAAGGTCATGTTCTGAGGATTTTTGGTTGTATATTTTATATTCATATAGTTCACAATAAATGAACTATGTTTCCTAAAGAGTCTTTACCGAAGAGTAGTGACCCTACCCAGAGAAGGAGGTCCAAGGAGTTCGGTTGCCACCCAAACATCCAAAAACAGCTCCACAAATATTCCTAGAAAGATGTTGAGGTAGAAATACCATGTGAGGCATTGATGGGGGGGAAATAACCAAGATATGATATTTGGGCATCTCTATGTATATCATTATAATGGGAATCAATCTGCACATAATTCTAAAACATGGAATGGTAGAAGATTGAGGCCTTTAAAGTGACAACCTTTTGGTGAGGACATCGAATCATATCATATTTTTCATTTGAGGAATCCAATGTTTGTAATATTGGGTAAGGATATAGTTTAATTTATTGTAATTAGTAAATTTGTTTTGGTTCATATCACATTTATTAAGTGAAGCATCCCGTATTTTTTAGAAACGTGAAGGGTACCGTTTAATGTCATGTTCTAAGGATGTTGATCTTTTTCATTACATTTTTCATGTTTTGGATACAATATTTATCACAAAATGTAAGTATATAGTTCAGAATCATGTGATAATGATATTTCATTTTGTTTTTTCATATTATATTTATCATATGAAGAATCAAATATTCATCTCATAGGTTAAGGATACAATATAACCTTATGTGCTCAGAATGTTGGTTTTTGTTCATCTCATATATGTCATACGAGGAATCTTATGTTCATTATATATGGTATGGATATATTTTAATGTCGTGTGTTGAGGATTTTGTTCTTTTTTCATATCATATATGTCTTATAAGGAATCTTATATTCATCAAATAGGATAAGGCAATATTTTTACACTATGTGCTAAGAAATCTATTTTTTGTTCATATCATATTTATCATATGCGGCATACTGAGCCTATATGGGGTAAGGATACAATGTAACATCATGTGTTGATTATGCTATGCTTTTTTGTTTAATTTTGTATCACTGAGACTATATCTATAGATATTTTACTATTATAGTTTTGACACCAAATATGTGGATGCTAGTTTATGGTTATAGATTTTGAACTAGACAGATTCATGCCATGTATTGTTTAAAAAAATGGCATTGGTTGGAGGTGTGACATGATCCCCATCTATGGTGATTAAATATTATTTTCCATAAGAATATAAATTATTGATAATGTAAGGTCCTTCCCGCATAGGTTCTATCTTTTGGGGATTTTTTTCTAGGTATCATTAGTTTTATGTGTGACAATACCATGTCACCCTAAATGAAGGAGCATTGGGGGACCTTTTTGTTGAATTCTCTCTCTACCCTATTTTTCTATCTATCTATGTTATAAATTTTAATAAGGTTTTTTACTTATGTTATTCTAAATCATTAAGGCTGAATTGTTTAATTCTATATGGAATCCACTTGTTATAAACTACCATTAGGAGTGACAGAACATGAACCCCAGTAGGAAAAACTAACATTTTCCCTACACCTGAGAGCATGGGGTCTCTTGGGTGGAATATCAAGTTTACATATGATATTATAAAGGGTATTAGGGACTTTATAAGGAGAA
Organism: Viscum album; assembly: GCA_963277665.1. Classification (NCBI taxonomy): domain Eukaryota; kingdom Viridiplantae; phylum Streptophyta; class Magnoliopsida; order Santalales; family Viscaceae; genus Viscum; species Viscum album. Next base: position 1,610,639,190 of record OY728125.1, read on the forward strand.
CTCTTTTTTCAGTCCCACAATCTTCTGTAGAATGTTTGAGATAGTTTTTTGACACCTTGATTTTTATATTTTACTCTGTATGGTAGAGGGATGTGTGGTTAGAACAGATGATATATATGGTGTACAATTTCAATATCAGGGTATCCAAAAAAATATTCATTATCTATGAGAATGGTGTTAGGAACCCCAATCTGATGAATTATTTGAGAGTTTACAAACTGGATTATAGACTGGGTTTTAGATTATTTGATGGGAACTGCTTCTACCAACTTTTAGAAAGAGTTTATTACAGTCAAAATGGACCTGCACCTTCAAGGAATTATGAGATGTTAGGAACCCATAATAATGAGTTCCCAAAATGAAAAGGTCTATGAAAAATTGGTAGTGTGGACAATCTCTTATTGTCGGTGCACAAAGATGGTGTGGCTTGGGCATGTGTGAAAACACATGGTGAATTTGATTCAGTCACAAACCATGATGTACCAAAGTATCCCAACCTCCAAATTCTTTGGGAGGGATTCAATTATTCATTGTGGGATCCATAAGATACTACATGCACATCTTCCATGACCCATGTTATATCATCTCCATGGATGTAATAGAAGATAATTCCATCAATCCTACTTATGTATAGTTTTTTTTCAAGGTTATCGCCACTCTAGATAAAGAACTATGATGCACACTAGTGGAATATATCACATTAGACTCTTTATAGAGGAAGCATTCAATGTGGATAATTCCCAATAAATTGACTCTTCTAATCAGGTGCTTCTCTTACCAAACGTAATTTTTATGGCCCCAGTGTAGAATTACTGACAACAAGTTCATATATATTTTTATTATTTTTATTATCAAAATTTGAGGGGGTTATGAACATCTAATGTGCCACATAAATGAACATGTCATCATGATCAAGTCTTGTGAGGGATGCATGGAGTATTTCCAGATAACCAAACCTATCATTCTATCGCTATGAAACAAGAGTCACCTTTAGTTGGGAAGGGAACTGGTCTATCATCTAATGTGTCTATTCTAGCAAGTGAAAAAATTTATTACATTATAAAAATATAGTCATATATTATCTACTTAATGGAAATGTCATACTCTTCATTCACATGTAGAGATGGGACAATAATCTCAAGGTCCAATTCAAGACCATTGATAAGGGTCTAGTAATCATCCTTGGTTTTAGTGATGCCTTCTGATAACAGGGACGAGTATTGAAGTGTGGCCTCAGAATGAGTGATAAAGAAAATCCTTATGCCTACCATGATGAGTTTAGGGTTGCAGATTATTCTATAGTTAAGACTTTTAAAGCCACAATCAAAATGAATCTTCCAGCGTGGAACTACATAATCCCCGGAGAGACTTTCTTAATTTAGGAAATCCAGATCAAGGGTATATTCCTCGAAGGGAGGGTGGGAGACTTGTAATTCTTCTAGTTATTTTCCCTTGATGTATTTGAATGGGAAAAACCTAATGTCGTACTTTTGGAGTATTAAATCCAAGCATTCCAATATCCATGCCAACATGGGGTTATTGGGGATATACTTCAACAGGTCAACACAGGGTACCATTTATATCTCCTTATGACAAGTACATGACAACTATTCTCAATGGGGATGTATCTATAAATCATGGTTATGATCCTGTGTTTGAGATGTTACAAGTTTTTTTCCCTACCCTCATTATTTTTCTTGGCCAGGTGGGTGCCAAGGGATCATTTCTAGGTAGTCAAATAAAGGACTGGAGGGTTTCTTAAAACACACAACATCAAGATTATATATTTTAGAAGGTTCAAATTAATGTCATCATAGATGATCGAGAAGTCTTTATCTGATTGGTAAATTGATTATTTCTTCATGATACTCAACAAGAGATTAAAATTACTAGCCATATTTTTAATAAATCAGCAGATATAGGTTATGTTTCCATAGAGGACCCACAACCTAGGGAGGTTTCACAAATGAGGAATTAGATTGATAGAATTAATTTTATATGGGTCGATATCAGTGCCATTATATTTGGTAATGAAGATGAGGGATTTTCTAGATTCTACCCCGAATGAACATTTCTAGGGGTTCATCTTCACATGGTGGGAACATAGTAAATCACACACTTTATAAAGGTTTTTAATTTGTGGTAATTAACCACCAAATCGTCCAAGTAACATTCCATTAATTTTATAAGGATCATTTTGAAGATACAGATCATGAAACACTAGTAAGTGGATCTATCATTCTTTATGCTGAAATGCATAACCTGGTAACAAAAAGTTCCCTAGGGTTCCCTTAAGGCAGTGGAATATTTATCATAGGAAACCATCCAGAAATGATATTACACAAAATATCGATCCATGAGGATACATTCTAAACCCCAGTAATAAAATCATTCAATAGATCTTTCATTAGAAGGATAAAGTCATCCTCTGAACAATGGTGGTTTTGGTCCCAAAATATAGAAAAGACTCTGATCTAACCATTCTTATTTCTAACTAGAAAAATGTTGGCTAGTAACCTAGAGTATTGGAACACTCTGAAAAACATTTATTTAAAGATATTTTCAACTTCAGCCTCAACCATGTTACCATGGGAATGTTGTATATTTATGGGAGGCTATTTTAGCTACCGGCGACCTGATGGCGGGCTAGGGTGATGAACCAAAACATGAGGTTCAAGCCCTGGAATCTCATCATAGATCTTGGAAAACAAATCACTATGATTCTTTAGGAAGGCCACATATATTTTTTGATCATATGGTGATATATATGTATTGATTAGTGTCAGTCTCAAATCTTCTATAGAGGAAAGGTTCAACTGAGTCAACTCTTCAATAGTGGTGGACACATCCTCTTCAAATGACAGAGCGTAAATATCTAGGTCCTATTCATTATCAACTATATCATAATTATGGGGATGGTGGAACACTCCTAAAGCTATTTATTGGGGGAAAACTTCAGGATTGGGTTTTTTGGGGAAAGAGCCTTCAATTAGGGACTCCTGATCTTCAGAGACAACAGTGACATATTCTAAATAGCCAATCCTATCTTGATCTGACCATGAGTTCCACTATTGATATAAAATCAATTACAATATGTTTACTTCCATCTAGTAAATCCTACCTTTTTCAACATGTGGGAGTGTTGTGTATAAATGGTCATAGTGTGAAATTCTTGGTTCTTTTTTTGGGAAGGGTCTTCCAGTATTGGACAAACATTTCATGTACTAGATTAAGATATAATATTTGATAAATATTATTTTTATGGGGACTATAAAAAACATCCCAGATCCTGTTTCATGGGTTCTAATTGATGTATTGGAAGGATGATGTTATCATTCAAGTCTAACGAGGAATCTATATTAGTATCTGTCAAAACATTAGGTGAATGGATATGCTCAACCTCACCTATATTCTAATATTTTCCTTCTATTTTCTAGTACCCCATTTCCAAATAATATGACTAAAAATAGTTTAAGCGATAAGTACCACCTTGGAGTACCCATACTCGAACATAAAGGTAATATTTGAGACAGTGGTGGTATGAAGAGTGGACCATGGCATGTAAGTGGTGTTAGGGATTTTCCAAAAACTAAGTGTTTTTTAATGTGTCTTATGAGACTACCATAAACTCAATTATTTCCACCATACCACCAAATTGAGTCTTAATCCAATTCATTTCACATGGATTCTTCTAACACTAATCATATCCTGGAATTCCTATGTTAGTGTGGATCAGATCCTCTTCCACGATCCCCATATTGTAGAGTGATCAGGCCAAGATATGATTAATATGAAAACAAATATCTTGATGGAATTAGTTTAATTTAACAAAATTGAGTATACTAGTGATATATAGAAGTATTGTGTGCACCTAAATAGTATAACCCTCGTCTATTTCATAAAATAAACTGATGTCCTGATATCTATCATACTCTGATTCCTAAGTTTAATAGGCCTCAACATTAGTTGCCTTGGTCTAAAACATAAGGGGGGATCTTCAAATATTATATGATGGATTTATGGATTTACATTAACAAAATGAGATCCTCTATGATTGATAACCTCACTATTATGCTGGTTAGGTGCTTCAACACATCATGTTTTCAAGTTAGGGGAATATTTCTTGTTGTGTAAGGTCGATCATTTGAAGGTAGTATCTCATGCATTTTTGGATGAGGTATTGGGACTCCTATAGTGTTATATTTAATCTATTGTGGATTATATAGATTTACCTATATTTATTTTGGTTGGGAACTAGATGGATGTGGTTTTCCCTAGCTGAGTGTAGTTGATCACTGAACTATCTTGGCTGAGTTGAATGGTAAACTAACAGACTAGGTTGTGGAGGTGCACCCAAAAGAGCATCTGAGAAGGATGTAATTGTTGAGACCTACACAAGGCCTTATTTCTAGATTCCTCATCTTTAATATTCTCATTTTAAGATCTATATTTCATGTTATTATCACATGAAAAACTATCTTGAATATTTTTTCCTAATAGCATGTCCTCTACCTCTCATTCAATAGAGTCAGACATAAGTGTTGAGGCGTCTGCATAGCATTACACATCATTGAGAATTGTGTAGTAATACAACATTTTTATAGGATTCATAAAGCTTTATTCTTGTTCATAATATATGGAATAGTATAAGAATATAACAACATCAGTCATCATTATTAATTATGAAGGTATAAAATACCTAAGGGTTCATTATGATTTCGATACTGGTCTAGTGATCTAATGTATCTTTTATTCTTTATGTCTATTCATTTGAGACCTAGATGATTGTGGAATCGATGGAGATATAGAATCTAGGAGATTCATGATAATAATAGTAGGTTTTATTTTTGTCAAGTGATCATAGAAAAATTTATGGGCACAAGTAACATTATTTTGAGCCAACCAATCATTTTAATTCTATGTTATTGGATATGAGAGTACTTCCACTCACTAGTGTTTTTTTATCACTATAGGGGTCAGTAGAGAAATGATCTAACTGTGTCAGGTTGTCTCTGAATTTTACTAATCCATGATCAAAGTAGTCTATGAGATAATAATTGTAAAAAAATTATTCTTTTATGATGTTTCTGAGGATATTCTAGTACATGAAGTGATTAGTGTGATTGGTAAGTTCTTCTTCGTTGGGTCCCTTACACTCTGGAATCTTTGAGATCCCATATTTTAGGGTATAAATGATATAGCCTAGGAGTAATGAATATTTTAACGAGTAATTAATATTCATTATTTCTATAAAAGGAACCCTAGTTTTATGTCCTTGATGTGGGGACAGGGAAACATTCTCTTAGCATGGTTGTGTCTACACTTGATGAGAGTTCATTGAGTAAGGATGTGCTAAGTAAGGTTAAACCTAGTTGGGATCGTTTGACAAAGGATCTAGTAAGTGGAATGGGTTAGGAGCCTTCTAATGCATTTAAATAGTTTTCTCTGCTTCTCTAGGCGTTTTCATAGGATATGGAAAAGGTATTGGGAATTGTAGTAGTTTGGTCCCCTGTAAGGATTCCTCCAAACATGGATCTTTTAAGGACAACTCTAAAAATTTTCTCAGATTGTTTGAGTAATTAATGGTAGGGGAATCTCATCTCTAACATTATCTATGCACATCATAAGATATTTTTCAAAGGAAAGAGTCATGTTGAGTGACTATGTGATTCCTTTCCTTTAGGAAATGAATTCATCCACTCACTCATTGTGCCTCTATTAGAATCGGTGATGCTGGTATTGCGTATGGTGGAGTTGAATAGGTAGAGTAATTTTATATGGAGATTCCCCTAGCCCGAAATGGAACTTTTTAATAGCTTTTTGTACTAAAAAATTAAGGTCCTACTAGGTTTTTAAGAAAACATTAGAGTTTAGTTGCATTTTGTTATTCTAGAGTCCCCAAAATTAGGCCACACCATGAGGAAAAATATGGTACATGTTGCAGAAAATCACCCATACTATTGAATATGGTGTAACTCAAGTTACTAAAATATAGGGGTGGGAACATCTAGTATGGAATCACACCTTTTTATTACATAACTTTTCATTACATTTTTTATACATAGGATCTTTATAGTCTAGTGTCTTGGAAATCAAGAACATAATACATGAAAACATCATAAAAAATTAATCTAATTCACTTTTAAGGCTTCATCATAGGTTCATCCTAAGAACAATTATAGCATCTCATAACCTTGAGACATACATCAAAGGAAAGGGTGAGCAGAAGGCCTAGTAAGGAATACAAGGGAATCAGTTTACTTGTGAAATCAATAAGAACATGATAAAAATGTAAATATGTGAGAAATATAAGTATAGGAAATACATAATTAAAATAACATGAAACATAAATTGTATATGTGGATACAAAATTTCATTTATACATTCATGAAAATATCACCAAGGATCATCCCCAAGGTGTCATAAAAAATTACCAACGTTATTCACCAAGGTATTGTGAAACTTGTCATCTCTAGATATTAATTATTTACCCAATGAATTGGAGTGATATCAGGGTGCACCATTAATATGTATTTTCTTTAATGTGATCCACATATATCATAATAAATCGTTTCATAAATAACCCAGATAGAATCAATGAAATGTGTCATTTCAAAATCGTGACGTTTTAAATGTTCTTAAAATTAAGATCATTATGTAATTTATAACCCATGGAGAGGAAGTGAGGGATATATTTATGTAAATTACAGAACCAAATATATCATTTTTATTGTATTTATGAACACCCATAGAAATGAAATAGGTTTGGGTATTCAAATAAATAAATAAAGATTGTTTCTTGAGAGAAAGATAGGAATTTTGAGATGAAAATTCGGCAGCATAACGACTACATAACATCCTTTTAGAAAACATTAAAAAGAGAGTTTATAAGGTTAAACAACTCATAAATAACTAATAATACAGTATAACTAAAAAATAACATGGATATAACAACATGGTATGGATATTGGAATGTCATACCACTCGAAATGGAAACCTGAAAGGAAGGATAAGATGCGATTTCTCTTACAAAAAAATCAGCAGCATAACGGCATCACTTAAAAATTCTGAAAACTAATTGATGAGAGAGGAAATGGACTCAAACAAATTATACATGAAATGTAATGTAATTATAACATATAATAACTTACCCTCCACATAATGTTATGGAAACTAAAAGACACAACATTAAGGAAGTCATGACTTAAAAGAAGAGGGTGAAAAAATCCCTTACCTTGAAGAGTAACTTCAAAAGCATAAAGTTTGGGACCTTGGAAGGCTTCAGGGAACCTTGTGAGGAATCATTTGGAGGTAAAAAGACTATAACTTCGTTTAGGAGGATTTTGGAATGAAATGGATGAGGGAATGGCTTAGTATTTACAAGAGAAGTGAGGGAATAAATTTTTAATTTCCAAGGGACACCTCATCGGTGTTATTTGCAAAACCATGGGCTTGCCCATGGTATTTTCCCATGGTATTGGCCACTTAGGAAACTTAATAACATATATTACTATTAAATAGTCGACCTGGTTATTTACATCATGATTACATCATCAATGATTTCATTAAACACCCGAAACTCAAAACTGTATTTTTTACTATTCACCGAAAAATCAATTGTTTCAGAAAAATACCAAAAAATTACTCTACACTAATATTGATTCTCTGAATTCAAAAATAAACTCCATTTTATGAAAAAAAAATTATAAATATTTTTAATTTAATTTTTAAATAAAATCATTATTTATTCAAAAAATACAACTTTAAAACTATAACTCATTTTGTAACACCATAAAATAGTAATCAAGGTCCCATAAAATTATTGTATAACCATAATACAATAATGTAACAAATTATTATTAAATTTTACTAAAATAAAATTTGATTTTATAATATTAAAGTAATTATAAAATTGTAAATAAAATATTTCTGATATACAAAAATACCAAAATATAAACTACCGTCATTTTTTTCAATTTTAAGATGTCTAAAATGTATTTATACATTCATGGCTGAAGTTTCTATTTTTTTGGTCTAGTTAATATTCATTAATATTCATTACTATTCATAAGGGTATGTTACTATTCTCCAAAAAATTATTTTGAACTTATTGAACCACATTTTTCACGCTGATTACAACCATGTATGAGAGATTTTTGAAAATCATTTCACATAAAAAGTTATTTAATAATAAAATATTTTCGTACTATTAATCAAAATAAAACTCTTCAACAAAAACTGTTCATCAAGAAAACACTATTCAACCAGCACTATACATCAAATAAAATACTGTTTATTAAAAAATTGATGCTTCTTAGAAAAATTCTAAAAATTTAGCCTATATTAATTTTGACATTTGAAAATCAAAAATGACGTTCATTCAACTATAAAAATTCTATAAGTATTATAAATTTAACAATTAAAGATAAAAATCCAAAGTTATTAAAAATAATAGCTAATAGAAAATGAATAGTGAAACTGTTTAGTGAAATTTCTAACACCAAAAAAAGTAAAATTATTTTATCATTTAATTTTAAAAATGGGATTTTTAATCATACTATTTAATTAAATTAATCATTATTCCATATACCTTAATATTTTATAATAATTGTCTCATTTTTGAAAAATTCAATTTGGGTATGATGTAATTCTTTGTGTTTCTATTTTAAAACATAATAAAACGTTATTAAGAGGAAAGATATCCATAAATAAAAGAAGTTCATTTTTTTGGGTCCTTAAATTCTTCCCCCCATTAAATAAATTGTATCCTCGAAATTTTATCTTATTTGAAATTTATTACTATTAGGAAACATAACATTATTAAGTAATTTCATGTTTTAAATAAATATTATTCTTTAAAAAAATTACATTTTCCATAAATTCATCATAATGATTCATAAAAGGATTAAGATTAACCAAACATATCCCCCAGGAGTGTCAAACTAAGAGTGCAGCAAGGAATGTTGTCGTGTACCAAGATACCCTGGGTGAAGCCTGAAACTCCTTGTTAGAGTTTTGACTCCTAGGTACATTTGTGCCAGATCCACATCCACTTGTTTGTATCCAGACAGGGATTTATTTGTTCGGAAACCACTTACTTAATATTTCCCCAAAATACAAGGAATTTTTTTTATATTTAAACTTTTATATAGGTTTATTCATTAAGTTTTAATATCCTAATTCCCACAAATAACTAAACTATCCTTTGATACTGACTATGGCATCCCTCTATTTTTATTACATAACTTTTCATTACATTTTATATATAGAGGATCTTTATAGTCTAGTGTCTTGGAAATCCGGAACATAATACATGAAAACAACATAAAAAATAATTCTAATACACTTGTAAGTCTTAATAATAGATTCATCCTAAGTACAATTACTGCATCGCATAACCTGGAGACGTACATCAAAGGAAGGGGTGAGCAGAAGGCCTAGTAAGGAAAATAAGGGAATCAGTTTACTTGTGAAATCAATAAGAACTTGATAAAAACATAATGACATGAGAAATGTAAGTATAGGAATATAATAATGAATATAATTTAAAACATAACTTGAATATGTGGATACAACATTTCATTTTGATATTCATGAACATATCACTAAGGATCATCCCCAAGGTGTTATAAAAATTTTACCAAGGTTATTCACCAAGGTATCGGGAAACTTGTCATCTCTAGAGATTAATTCTTTACCCAATTCATTAGAGATATATCATTTCTCAACCTTAATATGTATTTAATTTAATTTGATCCACATATATCATAATCAAAAATTTCATAAATAACGCAAATAGAATCCAAGAAATGGGTTTCATTTCAAAATCGTGACGTTTTAAAAGTTATTAAAAATAAGATCATTATGTCATTTTTTACACATGGGAAGGGAGTGAGGGTTATATGTATGTCAATTACAGAACCAAATATATATTATTCTTTGTATTTATGAACACCCAAAGAAAATAAATAGTTCTGGGTATTCCAAAAAATAAAACAAGATTATTTCTTGAGAGAAAGAGAGGAATTTTGAGATGAAAATTCTACAGCATAACAGCTACATAACATCCATTTAGAAACCATTAAAAAGAGAGGGTACAAGGGTAAAACACTCATAAATAAATAATAATACAGTATAACATCATAATAACATGGAGATGATAACATGGTATGGATATTTTAATGACATACCACTTGAAAAGGAAACATGAAAGGAAAGATAAGATGCAATTTCTCTTACAAAAAAATTGGCAGCCTAACATCGTCACATAAAAATTCAGAAGACAAATTTATGAGAGTGTAAATGGTATCTAAACAATTATACATGAAATGGAAATTAATTAGAACACATAAGAAAATACTTTCAACATAAATAGATGGAAACTAGAAGACACGACATAAAGGAAGTCATGACTTAAAAGAGGAGGGTGAAAGGATCCCTTACCTTGAAGAGTCACTTCGACATCTTGATGGTCCGGACCTTAAGAGGCTTGAGGGATCCTTGGTAGGACTCATTGGGAGGTAAAAAGACTATAAATTCGTTTAGGAAGATTTTTTAATTAAATGGATGAGGGAATGTCTTGGTATTTATAGGAGACGTGAGGAAATAAATTATTATTTTGCAAGGGACACCTCATCGGTGGTATTTGAAAAACAATGGGCTTTACCATGGTATTTTCAACATGGGACACATCATAACATATCATACTATTAAAAATTAGAATTATTTATTTACATCACGATTACATCATCATTGATGTCCTTAAACACCGCAAACTCAAAACTGTATTTTTACTATTCACTGAAAAATCAATTATTTCAAGAACAATCCCAAAACTTCACTCTAACCTGATATCGATTCTTTGAATTAAAAAATAAACTCCATTTTGTGAAAATAATTTTTTAAATATTTGTAATTTATTTCTTAAATAAAATCATTATTTTTTCCAAAAATAAAACATTAAAACCATAACTCATTTTGTAACACCTTAAGAAAGTAATCAAGGTCCCATAAAATTATCGTATAACCATAAGACAATAAAGTTATAATTTATTATTAAATATTATGGAAATAAATTTCCATTTTAAATTATTAAATTAATTATAAAATTTTAAATAAAATATTTATGACCTACAAAAATACCAAAACTTAAACTATGATCGTTTTTTTCACTTTTAAGATGTCTAAAATGAATTTATACATTCTTGGATGAAGTTTCTATTTTTTCATTCGATGTACTATTCATTAATATCCATTAATATTCAAAAGGGTATGTTACTATTCCCCAAAACATTATTTTGATCTTATTGAACCATATTTTTCAAGTTGATTACAACCATGTATGATAGATTTTTTAAAATCATTTCACAGAAAAAGGTATTTAATAATAAAATATTTTCTTACTATTCATCAAAATAAAACTATTCATCAAAAACCATTCATCAAGAAAACACTATTCATCCTATACTATTCCTCAAATAAAATACTATTTATGAAAAAATTGATGATTCTTAGAAAACATCTAAAAATTCATCCTACATAAATTTTGATATTTGAAATAAAAAATTGATGTTTATTTAACCATAAAAATTATATAAGTATTAGAAATTTAACTTTTAAATATAAAAATCCACTGTTATTAAAAATGATAGCGGATAGAAAATGAATAGTGAAACTCGTTAGTGAAATTTCTTACACAAAAAAAGTAAAATTATTTTATCATTAAAAATAAGTTCATTTTTTCAGGTCATTACATCTAGTCTACCCATGTTGGATACAATTTTCTATCTAGTGGAATTAACACCATCCTCCTTTCCAGAGCCTCTAGCCTAGTGGGTAGAGAAGTTATCACATCATCATATTGAGTATTTCTAGGTACTAGTATTCTGGATGGCTCATCGATATAAAACATGGTACAAACGTGATCTCTAGGAGTATATCCATGCTGCTCATAAGCAGTAGGCTTCTCATATCCTAGTTGTTTTCCATAGCCCCTAGCTTCTTCCCTAATCAAATATGTAGGGCCACTTGGTTCAAATCTGGGTTCCATGACAATAAGGACCAAGTGTCAAATTTTTGGAGATATATTGCCACTTTTTACATTGTCATGGATCATGAACTACTCAAAAATAAGTCCTAAAGTAAGAATCTTATATCCTTTTAGCTCTTAGAGAAAATTATTTATTCTTGAGTGTGACACAATTTTGGGTGAAATCTATGATGTAACAGTAAGAATCGCATTCCCCTTGATTTTTTTCAGATATAGTTAGAAATGTATAAATGTATCATTATAGTAATCTTAAAGACCAGTTACAAACTCTTCTTGTGGTTTTTATCACCTTTATGTGGATTTTCTTGGTATTATTCCACACCTCAGGGTGGGTTCTCCCTGTTGTGCCTTATGTTGGCAGTCTAGTTTCTTTGATCCTTTATAGAGTTGATAGTGATGAAAATTAACATGGAAGTGGTGAGATAGGATCCTTCACTATCATTGGGAGGGTTATATTTGTGGTACCATTGTTTTAGTGGTATAGGGATGAAATGGAGGGCATCAAAATACCTCTAGCCTCTGATTTACATGTGTTGGGGTAACTTCATCGTGAATCACTAGAGCATGGTGATACTCTTGATATAGGTCCTATTGAGAGTCTAGAAGTAGACATACTATTAAATGAACTGAACTACATACATTGTTGTGATCTCAACCATATTTCACTATTGGTGAATGGAATCGACGTGCCCATGGATTCCTGGGAAAGTCAGATGAGGGTCCCAAAGGATATCCAACATCACCCAAATATTCTAGTAGAAACAAACTTCCCAGTCCTCAATGTGGGACTCTGTTAAAATAATATTCAGGGCATTAGGGGTCCAAAATTTCACTAATAGATATTTATTTTCCAAGAGTCCTCACAAGTACTCCTTTTCATTACTGGGAGGATGATCCTGCTCTTGGTTAGCCCAATCCCCAAGAGCAGAAGGCTAGGAAATTGGTTCAAGCATGGATGTAGATATGATTTTCTTTCTATTTACCAGGAGAGGGGGACTATATGAGATAAATGTTCAATATATATTGGATTTTTACCTTAGTTATAACCAACATTAAGATCAAATCCATATATTATAGTGTGTTTAATACATCTTCATGTGTGAGTGTGGTAGAATTTCTTTGGAGATCAGCAGAGTGTAAACCATCATATAAGGATGTCAACCCTCACCCTGACATCTCTCTAATTTTCAGTGTGGGGGTGTAAATTATTGTAGCTGATGGGTGATGGAGATGGTTTCACTACATTTCCATAGAATTATTAGAGAACATACTTTACCTATAGGTACTTACATAGGTATTTTTTTGATCTTATAGACCTTGGATTGAGGGATCATAAGACTCAGTTGATGGCATTCTACCCCAAGATCATCCAATAGGGGTGGAGGTTCTCTTATCGAGTCATTTTTGGTCTCAAGGTTAGATAGATAAATAGTAACATGAAACATCCCAGGGTCCTTCCTCTGATGTCATAGGAATTATAAAATAATGAGTTATTGAGATCCGGTTGTCTTCCTTCCATGTGTATTGTGGTTGGATTAATGAGCATAGCCCCTACAGTGGTTGTTTTACCAACATCCTAGGGTTGAATCTTCAAAATATAGAATATCTTCAGAACTGGAAGGGAATACCTACTTGTATTATTCATCATGGGATGAACCATAACCATTTATGTGGCTCTAATGATAAGTAGATTCAAACTAGCCTACCTGAGAGGCAGTTGGGGTCTCGATTCCAATCAGGAGAAGATGGATCCCCACTCAGAAGTTACAATAATGTGATATAATACAATGGCAGTGGGAAATAGAATTGGATCAACATAATATATCTACTATTGAGAAATGTTATGGACCTTCCCCTAGTATTATTATAGAGTTTTCTGGATTGCGGCTAAAGAGAGAGGATGGGGTGAACCTGCTCTTCATCCTATGGGACCGATCAAAGTTGGTGTTAATGTAACTAAGTGGGATCCCTATTATATGGATTAGGTGACATTACTATTGTAGGTACGTCTCAAACATCCCCTACATCATCGTTATAGGGGATTGAGCTATCAAAAAACTCTGAGGAGAGGCCCCCAATGAGGGTTTTCAGTAGAAAAAAGGGATGGATTCCCCTTTTATAGCCCTTCGGGGTGACGATTTCAGTGAGGTTATGATGCTTCTAGATCATAAAGGGACATATACCTTGTGGTAATTGACCCTTATTATTCATATCAATGAATATGGATGTTTATCACCCTCATATAGATGATATCTAAGGGTGATATGGGGATTAGGTTCCCACATGATGAAGTGGTGGCTATTGCGGTAAGAAATTAATCATGTGGGATTTCTTTGACAATATTCCTCCTTCCCCCATTCCAGATGGTGTTTTATCATCAATTTCGTATATAATTAGTCCTATAAAGAATATTGGTTCATATTCTAGTACGAATCTATTGAAATCAAATCTTAATTAACCAATTTTATCCATTCTTTACAAATAAGTCAAATTATCCACATTGGAGATGTCGTTGACTGAGGATAACCAATGTGATATTCCCCAAGCTGAAGGTGCTATTTTTTTGTTGGAACTAGAACCAAATATCTAGATCTGGTGACATGAAAATATGATTTATGTCAAACATTACTAGTTCTCATAGTTAAGGGATAATATATTCACATCAGGTTCACCATTTTTTCTATACCTTCAAGATAGAGATGCACATTAAATGTGGTTTGTTCCACAAATTCCTTATTTTCCAAAGGTGGGTGGGATCCACCACCATGGTTAGTGATGTTGGATCCTTTATTGAAATGGGATGATGGGATGTCAGTTCTTACCTCTATTTATTCCTCCTTAGAGCTCATCTCATTATCAGGGTCTCCCTCAAATATTTAAGTCATGTTTGTGAAAATAATTCCCAGTTCCATCTCGAGGTGGGAGCTAGTTATTTATGTGGATTCTATCTCAATAAGGGAGAAAACATTGGTTAGGGTAGATTTTAATGTTGGGTGTGTCTGAGAATGTTTTAATATAGGGTACACTGGGAATCAATAGTATTTTTCTTTTTGAAATCATAGGCATATCATTTGCGATGCATCATTGATGCTAAAATAAAGGAATCTCATTTCTCCCACAGGGTAGTTGACACTAGGAGCGTAAGGAATATAAGTATTTTTACCATAGTCATCTAATGTTTATTCCATGGGGTAGATATTCTATTCGGTTACATGTTTAATCTATTGTGGGTAAAATCTGATGGTTAAGTGTTCCCCCATTGGGGTAATATTTCACACTTAAGGGTTTAGTTTTATATGTTCCTAAGAGGGGTAGTTTTTATACTTGAGATTTTGTAAAGTGTTTTCCTAGGGGGAAGATTTCACGATTGGTTTTTGGGTAAATGTTTCTACTTGGGGGTAGATTGGACACTTGGTATTTAATTAATTGTGTCCTGAGGGGGGATTATTTTGCACTTCGGATTTGGGGGTGATGTTGGGGAAGTCATTATTAAACAGCATTGAGGTTCCCAATGTATATATGGAAATAAATATTGAACCTAATAGAGAAATCCTGCATACCCCATTGGTAAATAGGGGTCAAAATCCACATATTTTGAAACTGCAGTTTATGGTCATGATATAGGACTGTTCTATGCATTTTAACTTCATGCTATAAGGAATCTTGTGTTGTAGAATGAGTATCAACAAGGGATAGTGTGAGGCTTAAACATAGAAGCTGCCAATGTGTTGTTATATGAATTGATTATGTTCTTGGGGGTTATGTGTGGAATTTTCCCGAGTTAATTAGTGTCATACCATGATGAGGAAGGATATGGAATCATGTGATGGTCATACATGAGGCGTCCATAATTTTTAAAACAAGGTAAGAGGTGTATGGTCATCCCATTCCATTCATACATGAGGCATCCTAAATTTATTACATGTGGAAAGGATATTGGTTTACATAATGTGATAAGGATTTTTTTAATGTAGTTTAACATCATACAACTAGGATGTTGGGATATATAGTTTTATATTATTTAACTTAGACATTGTTTGGTCCAACACCCATTGAGACAATTTCAAGTAGAAGAGGAAGAGCCACCAAGGCTCTCTACGTGGAAAATTCGGCAATTCCCCATGATGATGAATCCTTTGGGGATTGTGTGACTATTTATCAAGAACCTATGGGTGAATCATGGTGTAAAAAATTCCTTGGAGGAGTGGAAATTAGGATCTCGACATTAGTGTTATTATTCTTAGGATAAAAAGTCCTTATGGTGCATATGATTAAGAGAAAAATGTAAGGTAATGGTAAAAGGCATTGTTGAAACATAGAGGGAAGAGATATGGGTTGGTGATATTAGTTAAACGAGAATTAGGGGTGTGTATGAACATATTCTAGATAGTTATAGGGTCCATGGACACTCAACTATCACAAATTGGTGATACCTAAATAGAGTCACCGTGGAGACTCTTACTTTATGGGTTTCATAGAGGTTGGGTTTTCACACAAATTAACAGCTTCACAAAGGATAGGGATCTTGTGAAAGTACATGTTTCATGGAATTGTATTGAAAAACACTAATTTCTTATAAACTATTTTTTGAATAAATTAATATTTCCTTGATAGATTTTTTTATATACATCACTGTGTTCAACTTGCATTACACATGACCCAGAGTTTTAACACATCCAGATATATTAGTGATTTTATTATTTTAACATGAACATTATAACCTAGAATATAAATTTAGTGACAAGAATATTAATAAATTATTTTAAAATATTAAGTATAATTGTTTTATATAAATAATATATTGATAAAAAGTACTTATTTTATATAAAAAAAATTATTTGTTTCGAATATACTATTTTCTCATTAATATGTTTTTTTATTTTTTGTGAATAAATAATAAAAATAATTTTTTTAAACATTATGAAAATTTATTTGAAAATTAAAATAATTTATGAAATATACTTGTTAATGTTGTCTTAGTGTAAATTTATTATAATTTTTTGAAAAGTTGAATTTTTTTGTGAGTAGTGAAAAATACAACGTTTTTATAGAAATTTAATTTATATTGAAGATTTAAAAATGTAAAAAAATTAAGATGGCTTTAAAATTTAAATTAGTTAAATTATAAATAATTAAACCAATTTAGTTCATTTTTAATCTATTTATTATTTAATTTTGATAATAAAACATTATCTACTTATGAAAAATTTCTTCTTGAAAACACACATTCACCTTGTATCTACAGGTTTAATTTTAAATTCAAATTTTCCACATATAACAGTTTAGTTTTGAAAAATTGATTCAATATTTTCAATATAAATAATTTATATTCATTAATTATTTCAACATAATTTTTTACCATAATTAATGGTAAAAATTATAAAAAATATTTACTCTGGTTAAGGGGAAATGGGTTTACTAAGGGGTTAATCGAAAAATATATGTGTTAAAAAAGATCTAGAACTTTTCCAACACCCATTTTCGGGAAATATTTAAATTTTCTATCCTATATTTTTTCAAATGGACCATATTTTATCCTTTTGTATGTGAAAAATACGGGTACATCGTTTTCTTTTCAAAAATTACAACTTTGCAAATCAATTCACTTATAAAAGGCCACCCCATTTCCTCTCTTCTTCATAGTTACAAAACCAAGTGGTTCAGTAAATACCTACCAAAATAACATACTTTATTCCTTACATTATTCTTATATGCCTTATAGTTTCTATAAATCCATACTATGATGTATTTTAGTACAATAAAAAATAATTTTTCCAAAGAAGAGGTAATGTCTCAACTTAGCATTTTATTTTATTTATTCCTCCACCTCTTTTAATTATTATTTATCCATGATTATATAATAAAATTAGTATCCAACATATACTAAGATTTTTTATGTTAATGAAATTAACTAAAACCATCTCTTCATACCTCAAATGGTAAATGATAATGTCAGTCATGTGTTTAGTGAACTACCACCTTGCGAACCGATGTGACACGTTTTCCATCAACACCTCTCACAGCTGGGTATTATAATGGATTTAATATATATTTATATATATGATATTTTTAACATAAATATAATCTTTTAATTATGATAACTCATGTACATCTTTACTTTCCATTCCAAGAGGGATATGATAATGTCATTTGTCTGTACGACAGACTACCGCCTCGTGAAGTGATGGGATTTGTTTTTTATTTACACTTTTTAGGGATGGTAATTAGGTAAATTTAATGAATATATATTATAAAAGTAATTTAAAAATTATTTTATTTTTTTAATAGATGATCTAAATATATTTCATTTCATCTTTCAAATAAATGGATATAGAATTCATGTGTATGTACGACCCATTGTCTCCATGAATAGTGTATTTCATTTTCTATTTATAATAATTATGTATTATTATAAATTCATATATAATGAAAATATATGATATTTATTTTGTGTTTAACAATATTTATATTATTAACCATTTTCAATTTATGAGGATTGGAAATACAAAATCCAAACATACACATAAAGAATAGTAGTTACTACTAGAAATAAGAATTGAACATGGAATTATTACTAAAAGGGGAATAAAAGGTCATAATTAAATAATATATGATATGATTTATATATTTTAGGTTCTGAAATATATTCATAACAATCATATATCCATTATACAATATGTTCGAATGTGTATGAATGAATCTAAGACTTATGCTAAGGGATTTCTGTCTCACTTTTTACTTCTACGAGTCACATGCGTTATTTACCACATATTTCATTTATGTGGTGTATTTAAAAAATATAAATTTTTTTATGGTCAATATTCTAAAAATTATTTGGATTAAAATATCAATTTTATGATCTCCCATTCATGGTGTTTACAGTACAAAATTTACCAAAGCAGTAAAGGATTTTTGTCTCGAATGGTATTCTTTAAGACATAAGTTTTAAGATGTACATGTATTATTTTATGGGGTATATATAAAACCCATTTAATATTTAATATAATTAATTTATATATTATTATTATATTATAATTTTTATTTAATTTTATTCATTCATGGGTCTTATAATTCAATGTTACCAAAGTGGAAATAGTTTTATGTCAAAATCTCATCGTTTATTGGGACGGTTTATGTTTATTCTTCCAATAAGTAAAATATATAATAAATCTATCAAAAACCACATTATTTTTCTTAAATTATAATTATATCAGGATAATACATGTTTTACCTTTATTTTACTGTCTTTTTTTCCCATGAGTTCAAAATAACATTTTCAAGAAAAATCATTTTTATTTCTCTCTTCTATCAAAAACCCTTTATCATCCAATACCATGTTTTCTAAAAGAAATTAAATAATATATTAACATTATTGAAATGATTTGTGAAAGTATTTTTTACCCATGTTTTTATTTTTATAGAAAAATGAATGTTAATATTTATGTCTTTTTCAAAATATGGCCCATTTGGATTTTACTGGAAATATGAATGGAATTTTTTTTAATGTGGACGATATTTTCGACCATCCAGAAATGTCATTGGTTTAAAGATTTATTTATAATATTCCAAGGTTATTTTCAAAGAAATTCATTGTAAAAATAAATATTAGTTTTTGGATTTAAACATTTCTTTTCAAGAAATGGTTATTTTTCTCATGAAATATTTTAACTGAATTTTAATGCTTCCATTATATGTTTCCATTGAAATTTTCAAAGAAATTGATTTTGAAAATGTTTTATGATTTTCAAAGTGGATAAGGATATTTTCATCCATAAATTTTTCAAGTGATTTTTTATAATTATTTTCCAACAAAGATGACATCCTTTGATGTTGGTTATGTTTTACTGTGGATATGATCCAATAATAAAATTATTATTCTTTCTCTAAATGGTTTTTGTTTATAATGAAATGATATTTATGAGACCCATTTCTATTCCTTGGGTTATGTCATGAATAAATGATTATGAATCCCACTTATTTTTTCATGGGTTATACTATGATGAAATGATGAAATAATTATAAAACTTGTTTCTTATCCATATGTTATTCAATAATGAGAAGTTTATGAGACTCGTTTCTTTTCATTTGTTTTCATATAATGAATATTTTAAGATCTTGTGCTACACACATATATGGTATTCATTATGTGACTGTGTTTATATTATAACTATTAATGGTAGTTATATTATAAGAAAGGATGGGTGGGACCTATATCTCCCTTCAATTAAATGGGTAAATATGGATTATTCATGCGTAATTTTTCTATATGTCAACTATATTACATATTCAAAATGTTAAGCCTGAACCTGATTAAATGTTGACAATTTTATGCATGAACATTATTACATGTTCAAAATTTTATGTCTGGGCCTACCTTTCATGTTTATAAGGTTATGTGTGGAACTAATTGTGTGTCCATAAATTTATGTGAGGACATGGTTTCATTTCCTTAACATAATGAGTGAAGTTGTATTTACTTATACATGATTACAATCTTATAATCGTATGTGTGTGACACAAATATTTTTCTTATTCTAATGTTATGTTCTCGTGGATATTTTTCTTTAATTACATTATGATTGATGCCTTATGAACTACCAATATCTATGTTATTAACCAATTTTATGATATAAGGTACAGTTTTAAAATTTTATTCTCATTTTCTCATGACCACATGATTATAATTTGTTCTTATCTCCTTAGTCTAACCATACATAGAATCTAATCTCACCCTCTCTTATGTTTCCTTTTCCTAAGTTATGATAAAAGTTATTTTGTATAATATGTCTAAGAAGGGTGATCCTTACGAATAAAATAATTGGATATAATGTACCTAACTTATGGACTAGTTGTTTACATGTAAAATTTTACAAAGTCACTAAACCTAAATTATTATATAATTGATCATTATGTTATGAAGTGAATATTCATCTATTAAGATGTAATACTTATGATGGATACGTTTAGGTATTTATAATTGGTATCAAAGTATGTTGTAGTCAATATTTAGAAACAATGCTAAAAATACCTTAGTATGGGATATGTTGAAGGATATTTATGGTAATATATCCAAGTCTAAGTAAAAAAGATAATTATATGTATACGAAAACTTACTGTAAAATAGTTATTGGATAAAACACGTGGTTTCCTTGAAATTACATCCCTGTTTGGATACTACAAGTATATGTGGCTCTGTCACATATGTACCAAGGGGTAATCACTATGAAAATGGTATATTGATTTGGGCTTGGTCATTACCTAGTGCATGAAATAAATCCTAGTTTCACACCTTGTTTGACACTCCTAGGTGATATGCTTTGGAAATTCAAAAAATTTGTTAAGAACGATCATGAAGGATTTAATTAATGAACATGATTGGCCTATGTTAATCATATGGTATCATAGACTAAAAAGAAGGTAACATGATTTAGACATCCTATAAATTATTTTTCATAATTATGTGGTTTTTTTCTATTATTAGAGTTTCTCATTTATGATTTATGGTTTTATTCAATGGATAGAACATGAAGGGATTATTCTAATGATGAATGCAGCAGACAATGAAATGATTTTCCACCTTAAATACCAAAAGTGATAACAGATGGAATGAAAACCTTCATTACTATACTAATAACAATTTCTATTGATATGAATCATTATTAACTTATATATGCCAAAAGGAGGGAACAACATTCTGTTTACTACTTCATGAGTCAATTTCCACCCACTTTTTGTGGCCCTATAGATCCACTAGTTGCTGAGAAATGTATCAGTACTACTGAAAATATATTTTCAATTCTATAGTGTGTGAATAATGTAAAATTAATTTTTTTGTCTATCATTATAAAAGAAATGAATATAATTTGTTGAACCTAATTATAAATATGAGTCAATATGATATAATTGACTCTTTGTAATAGGATGAGTTTAAGAGGATATTTTTCAGTAAGTGATAGCCACATATTCTACGAAAAATAACATTGAGTAAATTTATCAATCTCAAATAGAATTACAATGAATCTATTGGTTAAAAAATATATAATTTTTCAATTCATTAATCGTAAAATTGTTCTTTAATCATATGAAAAAAAATTGTTTGATTCTTTGGTGGCTTAATTAAATTTTTTTGAAGGAATTTTCTATAAGATACTTTAGTAACTATGAATAATTAATTTGATATACACTAAAGGTAAAAATAGAAATATTAAATTCCAACCATTCCTGTGGTTTTCATTAGAAAATTAAGATTGATCCTCATTATAACATAAATAAGTCACAAGGTGGAAATTAATTTCAGTCACTTACATGACATAAATGTGGGGAGAAGCACTTAGGTGAATTATTGAAAGGAATAAGAGTGTGTTCAAAGTGGTGTAATCCCTAACATCAAGAAAAATAATCTTGAAGTGATGTGAATAGTTCAGACAATGAAATAAATGGAGAGAGATCTCAATATAATGCACCACCTACACATCAGTGTTTCAACTGTAAGGAGATTGAAAATTATGTGAATAAATTCCCCAATCTAATGGCTAATGTGGATGATAATACACAATAACCTTTTAATAAAAAGGAAAAACTAAAATCTTATGAAGTTACAATGGATTAATTTAATCCTCCTAATTAGGGAGCACTTATCCACCCCTCATTAATTGGGACTTTATTGTTTGATTTTTAATGAATTATCCTTTTGAATATATTATTGTTCATCCCTTAGTGAATTTCCTAGGATTATCTCCCTTTAAATGCATTATAGAATAATAAAATCACATTTGATATTATATTGATATAAGGATGAACCCAAACATCCAATGAAAAAAGTTTTTTTATAAGATGAGAGATTATAAAAGGAATAAAGGGTGAATTATTTTTGGAGGTTTATAAGTATGCATGTAATATTAACTTAAGAGTTATATGTAATATCATAGATTTATTAATTTAAGGTTGATCAGAATTTCAAATTAATTAACACTACTTATGAGGTTTTAGGTGATGGTATTTTATCTATATTAAGAGAATTTTACGTGACTTTATAAAAACTCAACCCTTTTTTGTATATATTTTTTGGGAAAAGTGATTTTAGGAAGAATTCTTATAAACACTGTGAAAATTTGATTAAAGTTAATATTAACATTTAGATTATATTACAATAATATATTTCACTCAAGAATTTATATGGATCATTTTGAAACCCTATATAAAAATAAGTGTAGAACACCAACATACTGGAATAAAGTTATTGAAATATTGATTTTAGGACCTAATCTAGCTGATTAATGGAATAGATGGTTATATCCATTCGAAAACAAATAAGGTAATCTCAAAGTTTATAGAAATGTTGTTTTAATAATCATTGAGGTGATCAAGAATATTATATTGGTGAGAAGGTGTTTTCAAAAATTTCTCTAGAGAAGAGAAAAGGAAGATATATTACCTAGGAATATCCTTCCCTTTTAAATTATTGACTATGTCAGGATTGTATCTTATATCATGGTGCTCCCATCATACCTCTCACAAGTTCATAATCTATTCCATTTATATCTATTAATGAAGGGTATACCTGATCCATCACATATACTGAACCTAGATTTCGTACCCCTGGAGTGTGGTATTTTATATAAGGAACAACTTATATAGATTTTGGATCACACATATAATGTTATATGAAACAATTCGACTAACTTGGTCAAAGTTTTGTGGTGAAACCACTAATTTTAAGAAGCTATGTGGGAACCTGTGAAAAAATATGAGGAATATGTATCCTCGTTTATTTGAATTGGTGTAAACAATTTCTATGGAAGAAATTAATTTTCTATAGGGTGGAATGCATCACCTTGAGTTTTTATGAATTATTTTTTCCTATTAAATTAAATTTCATTGATAGACTATGTTATACAAAACTTCGAGTTTTCATTGTGTTACACATTACACTGAGTTTCAAAACACTATAATATATTATCTATATTACTTTTTAAACATGGGAATTATAAACTAGTTGTTAAAGAAATTGATATAAATATTTATAAATAATATTTAAAGACTAATTTTTATATTTTAATATAAATAAAAAATATTTTTAAAAAAATACTTAATTATCAGAAAAGTCTTTATATTTTTTGAAAATATAATTTTCTCAAAAAAATGTTTTTATTACTTTTTCTGAAAAATAATTCTAGAAGTAATTTTTTGAAAATTTTATGAAATTTATTTAAAAATAATAAACTTCGTCTTTGAAATCTACCTATAACAATTATCTTTGGGTGATTTGTTCATAATTTTAGGAAATGATAAATTTTTTGATGAATCGTGATAAATAATGTCTTCCTAAATGGTCTGAAGGCCTTCTTTTTTATTGATTTTTGATATCCCCCATTTCAATGGATGAGGGGGAACCCTTAGAAGGCACGTAGGCTAAAATATTACATTTACCATAGGCTTGGACACATTATATGACCCATAGATCTTAAGGAAATTATAAAGACTCTAACTACATGAAACCCCCACTCCCAAGTATTTGCCTCGTGATTAGCTCTCCACCTTGTCATGGCTGTTTGGCTAGCTTTTCTATATAGAGATACTCAGGCCCAGTTCTAATGGAAAATGGCATACCCTATCATTCATTAAAATATGTTATCCCTACTCTGGTGAATGCTACTGCTCTTGATTTCTCCTCTGGTGCTAGTAAATAATGTTATTTATTAACAATTATCATTCATACTAAAGAATTTAGAAGCATAAAAATTATATTAATATGGGGTTTAAAGTAAAATTTATTCATTAATATATCTATTAAACCAATTTATGTCATTTTATTAAATTTCATATTGAATTTTGACAATAAAACTTTTTCTACTTATGTAAATTTACTATTTGAAAACACACTTTCTCATCACATCTACAAGTTTATTTTTAAATTAAATTATAAAACTAATTTGAGTTCAATGTAAAAAAATGATTCCATACTTTGATTCATAATAATTTATATTAACTAATAATTTTATCTTCATTTTTTATACTAATAAATAGTAAAGCGGAATAAAATTATTTATCACGGTTAAGGTAAAAATCGGTTTACCTATGGCATAACAAAAAATATTGGGGTAAAAATTACCCAAAGTTGTAAAACATCCATTTTTTTAACATAGTTTGACCTTATATCTTCAAGGATATATAATTTTCCATTTTAGATCAATTTTTTCTAGAGAAAAACATGGGTACCATTTTATTTCAAAAAATTAAAAGTATTCCACTCACCTCACTTATAAAAGACCACCTCTATTCTTTTCAGTTAACACATCAAAACCCCATTGGTTCAGAAAATACCTACCCAAATAAATTCCATAATTCTCTCATCTCAACCTAGAATTCTTATTTTTTCATGATGACAATATATGAAGGTTTTTTGTATAAACCAAAAGAAATTGTCCGAGGAAGAGGTAACATCCCTAACCGAGCCGTTTATTTTATTTACTCTACCACCATAAATTCCTATTAAAACATTATTATATAATAAAATAAATTTACTGTATATATTTTTATATTTTTATTTTATCTTTATTTTATTCAACCATATCCTATTACATCAAATGAGAAATGATAACATTGCTCGTGTGTACGGAAAACTACCACCTCGTGAATTGATGTGACGTTTTCCAAAAAAATAAATCATGAATGGATATAATGATGGATGTAATGTATATATATGTTATTTTCAACATAAATATAATTTTTTAATTATTATAAAATTTACCTTCTTACTTTTAATTTTGTGGGGGATACGATAACGTCA
Organism: Viscum album; assembly: GCA_963277665.1. NCBI lineage: Eukaryota > Viridiplantae > Streptophyta > Magnoliopsida > Santalales > Viscaceae > Viscum > Viscum album. Next base: position 1,610,665,028 of record OY728125.1, read on the forward strand.
TTTGTTGGCATGGTGGAGAACCGCCATGCGAGGGGATGTGATTTTTTTTGTAAAGACACGTAAAATTCAAGGAAATTTTTTTCTTAATTTTATTTGGGATTTTACAAGAACGCGGTTTCTGATGGCACTTGATTCCGAGGCCCGGTGTGCCCGAAATTTCAATCCGAATCTTAGCTCGGGTACTTTCAGTGAACGAGCGAGCGGGTTTTCCTAACTTTTGAACCGGTGCTCGGAATCAAATTCTGAGGGCACCGATGGATTGACAGCGCTGGTAATTGCTTAGGAACACCTTTTCCGGAGCTGCGTTTACATGGGATAAGTTGTTAAAAAATGTGGTAGTTTAAATAAAAATTGAGCTACAATTTTTATTTTTTCTTTCTAAGTGGTGAAAACCTTTGAGTGGAAGTTAGGGGAAACCACCCAACTTCCCATGAGAGGTTATGAGGGTGCTAGGGCCCACACGAACCACACCCCTTCATATTCCCTAACTCCTTCAACTCACCATTAATGTTGATAACTTATGTTAATTAATTAGGTGAGATTAATTTGAATTTTTGAATTCAAATGCTTAAGTCTTGTTAACAAAATAAGGGAAGTACTTATTTTATTTGGGTTGAAATCTTGTTGTGTGAGTCCTTGGGAGAAAAGTAAAAGCTCTTGATGTTATTCTTCCTCGATGAAGAACGCGAAGAACGCCGACCTCCGAAGAAGGTCGACAAGAACGCCGGATCCTCGGAGATCGACGACGCGACACCGACGAATATTTGTTTTCAGTGACGTCTTCTTCCAAGATGGTTATTTCTACGACGAACCCTTTCTCAACGAATTCGACGAGGTAGGGGTTTTATGCGTTTCTATATGTGAATTTCTTCTGTCATCCTTCCTCGTACAATTGGTCCACTTGTTATCAGATAACGGGAGGGGGTCGGACCGCACAAACACGGCTGACCCTCCTCCCCTTTTTCTCTTGTCTACCTTGTGGTGGAATGGAACAAGGATGGCGCGGTGTCGTCGCACTGCGCGGGGTCATGCAACAAGGAATGTGTGGTGCTTTCGCGCCGCGTCGTTGAATCGAACAAGGTCGCGGTGCCGTCGCGCCGCACCAGAGAACCCCAACGGCACCGCGGCCGGAGCGGGGCCGCGACGGAGGGGTGTGACGCCATTGCGCTACGTTGGGTGAATCAAAGCTATGGCGGAGGAGGAACCGGCGGCCAATACTGGGCCGCCGGCATCGGAGCAGGGGGACCGGCCATCGCCGGTCCCGTGGCGGCAACAGCCAGCCGGCCGGAGCGGGCCGGCCGGACAGGGGAAGATCCGGGGGTTACGACCCCCGGCAGGCCAGCTTGAGCTGCTCCCCATCATGGGGGACGCGGTTACGAAATAGGGGGAAGGCTCCCCCCCCCCCCCTTCCGCTCAGCCGAAACGGCCAAGCCTCATGGCTAGCGCCAGCGTGCCGGGCCGACCACCCAGGCTGGACCGCTAGGCCGGGCCGCGCCCATGTCAGGTCGGGCCATGCCAGCCGGGTCGGGCCACACCCAATCATGTCGGACCCGGACCCGGGACGGGTCGACCCGGTTCGGGCCGACCCAGGGGGTATCGGGCTGGGTCGGACCGGGCCCGAACCCCCTAATACCGGACCTCTCATGGTCTTTTGCCAATAACATGGGATGCGGACCTCCAATCGACGCATCGTCAGCTACGATGCAATCCTTGGATCGAGATGGTCGTTTCGGTATATCAAACTCAAGGTTTCGGAGGACTTTGGGTTTGGCCGCATTGGTTCGTACACGAAACCAACTGGGCCCTCGGAGCGGAAACGCTTATAACATGAGCTCCGGACATCCGAATGATGTGCCGTCAACTTTTTGACTCTTCTAAGTGAGAAAGACCTTTTGGATTACTTTTCTCGAGGTTTTCCCTCATTTGGAGTATGGTCAGGTTGGTTTTGACTTAAAAACCAATCAGGCCCCTTGGACGAAAAAGCCAATAACTCTCAGACCGGGCGTCTGATTGACACGTCGTCTGTGACGTTGAGTTCCTATTGACGATACAAAACTTTTGGATACATCAACTTCGAACTATGTGTCAGTTGATGTATCATCCCTTCAGCTCATGGAGCGGACCCTCCCGAACGAGCTTGCCGCGTGCGGGAAGCCTAGAGCTGGTTGCGACTGCGACGATGATGATGACTGTGTAGAAATCCTCTATGGGTTCAGCGGTGATGACTACAGCACTCAGTGATCCTACGTGGATCAGTGCTACCGATCAAGTGTGGGTCAGATCCTGTGTGGTTCAGCGCTCCGCGGTCCTGTGTGGGCCAGCGCCTACAGATCTTGTGTGGGTCCGATCCTGTGTGGGTCATTTCTGGGGTTTGATAGCTATCGATCCTTTGTGGGTCATTGCGGGGGGAAGTACCTATCGATCCTGTGTGGGTCTGACGGATTGGATGAATCAGTGACTACATCTGATCATCTCTGTCGTCTTACGAAAAAGTATACATGTGTGAGATGAATCTTGACTTTCTTTCCTATGTGGATTTGTGTTGTGCTATCCTGTGTGGATGTGATCGAACTTGTGCTCGGATATTGGAGCCGAACTAGAATTGATGACTTTGGTATATGTATGGGAATATACCTAAGTTGTGTTGGATGTTACGTCGTGATTGTATCTTCCTTTGTGTATTATCCTTTGTGGATTCTAGGATACCTTTGGGGGTCTTAGGGTCCCTACTAAGTATCTTATACTCACCCCTACACGGGCTATGCATGCACTACATTTTGTTGGTTGTAGATGAAGGACAGCGCTGATCGTGGTAGAGGCACGAGGAGCAGGTCGGTACCGGAGGTGGACCACTGGGCGGGGCGTACTCGGAGCGGACGGCTGGACCCGAGGAGCTGTGGAGGATATCTGTACCCACCCTTCATGTGGGACTACAAGTGGATGGCTCGACACTGTGGCTTACTTTTCAGTTCCTGTAATCTTTTTCAGTTGTACTTTAATTTAAGTTTGGGTTTGTATTTTGGCCCACTTACCTTTCTGCACTTACTGTTGTACCCAGTTTTTACTTAGTGTTTACTTCTGCTTGCTTGCTCTATGGTGTTTTTTTACATAAAAAAGGCAATAACTTCCCTTTTAATTGGTAATTACTCCTTGGTGCTGGTCGCCAGCCCCTAGCCTATGGAAGGCGGGATTGGGGTAGTCACGGCACGGGCCCCGAGGATGGGTCGTGACAAATTGGTATCAGAGGAGTTTGGTTCTACTGCAGAACTTTGGACATTGATCTTTCTTCTATGTGAAGAAATGGTGTTAAGGGTATTGGGTGTGGTTATCAGTCCAGGGAGTCCAGTGTTGGTGCGGTGGCCGACGTATCCGTACACCAGGACCCTGACTTCTGATTTCTGACTTAGTGCATGAAAAAATTGATTGCATGTGTGTCTCAAGTTTTCTTTGTGATTACTTTGTGTCAGCTCACCAGGTATACTGTATTAACTATGGCGCACATTTTTCTTTATAGGATTTCCCCACGACGGCAGCCAGCTAGGGTTCTGAGAGTTGTGCGTGACGACAGCCCACCGGGCGACGAGGCCTCGGTACAGGGCCCTTGGACAGCATAGGCACCGGCGGTACCTCTACCCGCCGAGCCACCGATGCTACCATCCCCAGTCGCTAAAGATGCATGTCGCCTTAGTGCACTTCACGAGTTTCAGCATCAGCGACCGCCCAGGTTCCACGGAGAGACAGACCCTCAAGCAGCCGAGGATTGGCTGGATGCAGTTGTACGGGTTTTCAGGTTAGTGAGGACACCAGCAGACCTCATGGTGATCCTCGCAGCGAGCCTACTGCACGCGGCAGCAGGTAGATGGTGGATCTTGATGCTCCATGTGCATGATTAGGCATCTCTTCTCTGGACGGACTTTGAGAGCCTCTTCCGCTCGGAGTTCGTCCCAGCCACCCTCCATGCGGTGCACATCCAAGAGCTTCTACAGCTTCGTCATGGGAGCTTGACGGTCGCCCAGTACTCAGCGAGATTTACCGATCTCTCACGCTACTCGATAGACATGGTACGAGACCCTTTCTTCCAGGCCCAGACCTTTGAGCATGGATTGAGGCATGAGATCAGGGCATCGCTGATCTCCCTCAGCATTCCGACACAGGAACGGGTACTGGAGCGAGCCCTTCTGATCGAGAGCTTCCTTGCTGAGCCTACATCAGAGGTGAGACCTACCGCAGTGTAGCACGTAGAAGAGTCTTCTGCAGCAGGCAGTCGACGGATGACTCATGGGTCCAGGAAGACCAGACCCTCAGGCAAGCCACCCTCAGGACACTGGCTTAGTGGTGCGGGGCACACAGCATGGAACCAGTCTTTCGAGAGGCAGACAGTGCTATGCATGCAATGGGCAGGGTCACATTGCTCGTGACTGCCCGACCCTCCATGCGGAGGAGCAGAAGATGGTTGAGGGGCCACCCAGGCAGAGGCAGAGGGTTGACTGTGGCGGTCCGCATGGAGCAGGCGGATGAGTCAGAGGAGCTAGCCGAGTAGCAGGTGGTGGGAAACGCTTTGAGGCTCTACCACCACCACCGCCAAGAGGTCCACCCCAACCACAGGGAGCTAGCGAGTAGAGACATGCACAGCTCCAGGCAGTAGAGGCCTATGACCATGGCGCACCCGAGATGATTCGAGGTAATATCTGTGTCTATTCCACCCTTTCTGAAGTTCTTATAGACACATGAGCGAGTCATTCTTTCATATCTGCTGCCCTTGTTCAAAGCTCGGAGATTCTGACGGAGTCGTTAGCTCGATCCTTACGGCTAGAGACTCCTACGGGAGTAGACTCGACGATTACGCACTGGTGCTGGCAGTGTGAGCTTACTCTAGGAGGTGAGAGAATCTACTGGGATCTTCTTGTAGCGGCGTCGAGGCCTTACGATGTCATCTTGGGCATGTATTGGTTATCTACAGTCCACACTTAGATTGGCTGTATTAGGCGCAAGGTACGGTGTGTATGCACCGACGGGAGCAGGTTCACCTTCACCGGTGAGAAGGGAGCCTTCGCAGCACAGGATGGACTCTCGCAGAGGAGAGGATAGCCCATCATTTATCAGTTGGATAGCCTCATCCTAGGAGCAGTTGACGTGCGGAGTCCTGGTTTTCCTGCAGTGGTGGATCAATATGTGGACGTTTTCCCCGACGACGTTCCAGGACTACCTCCTCGCATAGAGGTAGACATTTATATTGACCTGTACCCTGGGACAGCCCCGATATCCACTCCAGCATATCGGATGGCCCCCACTAAGCTTCGAGAGCTACGGGTTCATTTGGAGGACTTGCAGGGCAAGGGATTCATCCGACCCAGTGTTTCACCCTGGGCTTTCCCGATATTGTTCACCAAGAAGGCGGACGGGAGCTTGCGACTTTGTGTTGAATATCGTCTCCTGAACTAGGTGACCGTGAGGAACAAGTATCTGCTACCAAGGATTGACGACCTCTTCGATCAGCTAAATGGATCACGGTGGTTCTCGAAGATAGACCTCAGATCAGGCTATCACTAGCTCAAAGTTCGGGCCGAGAACGTGCAGAAGACGGCCTTCAGGTGTCGGTATGGCCACTATGAGTTCTTGGTTATGACATTGAGTGTAACCAATTCTCCAGCAGTGTTCATGGACCTCATGAATAGGATATTTCAGACATACCTTAATCTATTTGACGTGGTCTTCATCGACGACATTTTTGATATACTCGACCACTGAGGAGAAGCACGCCTACCACTTGCGGGTTGTACTAGACACACTCCGAGAGAACCAGCTTTATGGAAAGATCTCGAAGTGTCATTTCTGGATACCTAAGGTCCACTTCTGGGGACACGTCATCTCTGAGGTGGGATTTGCGGTGGATCCTGTGAAGATCGAGGCAGTACTAGCTTGGGAGCCACCCAGGAGCGTGACAGAGGTGCGAAGTTTCTTGGGACTAGCTGGATACTACCGGAGATTTGTGCCAGACTTCTCTAGAGTTGAGGCACCACTCTCAGCTTTGACGAAGAAGGGTAAACCCTTTTTGTGGTCAGACAGATGTCAGAAGAGCTTCCAGGAGCTGAGAAAGAGATTGACCAGCACACCTATCTTGAGGTTGCCGGAGGAGGGAGTAGGGTACGTAGTCTACTGCGATGCATCAGGGACCAGACTCGGATGTTTCCTGATGCAGGAGCGGGCAGTGATCGCTTATGGATCACGTCAGTTGAGGCCGCATGAGCAGAACTACGCTACCCATGACCTGGAGTTAGCAGTAGTAGTCTTCGCTCTGAAGACATGGTGACCCTATCTGATGGGCGAGCGCTTTACAGTCTATTCTAACCATCAGAGTCTCAGGTACCTCTTCTCGCAGAAGGACCTGAACCTAAGATAGCAGATATGGCTCGAGTTCCTCCCGGACTATGACTTTGAGATAGTCTATACTCCGGGAAAGGAGAATGTAGTAGTCGATGCACTAAGTAGGAGGACGGGCAATCAGCTACTTGGGGAGGTGACAGAGCAGCTTGCCGCTTTGCCGATATCCTTCGTGGATAGAGATGGAGCATCCTTTCTTCAGTCACTCACAGTCACTCCTCCACTACTCTAGCGGGTCAGACAGACACAGTGTGGGGATGCCGACTGTGAGACGCAGCGTGCACAGATATCCTCAGGACAGGCACCTGATGGTTTCTCTTTAGAAGGAGATCACAACGTCCTTTTCAGAGGACATACCTTGGTACCGGTTGCTTTACGGGAGGAGGTGCTGAGAGAGTTTCACACTTCCCCTATGGCGGTACATCCTGGAGTGGGGAAGATGTACCAGGATCTCAGACGATAGCAATGGTGACCGGGCAAGAAGAAGGTTGTGGCAGAGTTCATTTCCCGAGGCCTCACCTGCCAGCAGGTGAAGGCAGATCACAAGGTATCAGAAGGCTTGGTGCAACCCATGGAGGTCCTAGAGTGGAAGTGGGATGGCATATCTATGGACTTCATGACTGGACTTCCATGCACTTCCAGAGGTCACGACTCCATTTGGGTGATTTTCGACTGACTCACTAAGTCAGATCACTTCTTACCCATCAAAGATCAGGGCTCAGTGGAGAGCTTGGGTCGTCTCTACGTTCATGAGATTTTACGGCTTCATGGTGTTCCATCATCCATCATCTCTGATCGAGATGCTCGCTTTACTTCCCAGCTTTGGAAGGGGTTGCAGGAGGCATTCGGGATGCAGCTACGTCTAAGCACCGCCTATCACCCTCAGACAGATGGTCAGACGGAGAGGACCATTCATACTCTCGAGGACATGCTCCGTGCATGTGTTCTCAACTTTTTTCATAGTTGGGAGGACCACCTAGCCTTGGTGGAGTTTGTGTACAACAACATCTACCACTCTACCATCGGGATGGCACCATACGAGGCGTTGTACGGCCGACCTTGCAGATCTCCTCAATGCTGGAAAGACCCTGGGGAGTCAGCACTTGTGGGACCAGAGATGGTCCAAGCCACGACAGAGAAGGTCCAGGTCATCCAGGAGCGGATGAGGATAGCTCAGAGCTGGCAGAAGACTTATGCTGACAGGAGGCGGAGGCCACTAGTGTTTGAGGATGGCGACTATGTCTTCTTGCGTGTCTCACCTTGACGTGGATTACAGAGATTTGGACGAGGTGGCGAGTTTTTTCCACACTTCATCAGACCATTCCAAGTCCTCAACAATATTGGTGAGGTGGCTTATCGCCTGTCTCTACAACCTCATTTTCACTGGGTGCACGACGTCTTCCACATATCCCAGCTGAGGAGATACGTGCATGACCCGACGCATATCATTGACCATGGGGAGCTGGACGTGGATGATGGGGAGACTTTTGCGGAGGTCCCAATGGAGATCGAGGATCGATAGGAGCGGGTCCTATGTGGATGGTCGATTCCTCTAGTGTGCATCAGATGGCAGCACGGGAACCTCTAGTAGAGCACTTGGGAGCGGGAGGCTCAGATGCGTGCTCAGTACCCACATTTGTTCCCCTAGTTTTTGATGCATCTTTACGGGGACGTAAATCACTGGGGTGGGTGTAATGTAAAGACCCGTAAAATTCAAGGGAAATTTTTTCTTAATTTTCTTTGGGATTTTACAAGAATGCGGTTTCTAACGGCACTTGATTCCGAGGCCCGGTGTGCCCGAAATTTCTATCTGAAGTTTAGCTCGGGTACGTTCAGTGAATGAAAGAACGGGTTTTCCTAACTTTTGAACCGGTGCTCGGAATCAAATTATGAGGGCACCGATGGATTCGCAGTGCTGGTAATTTCTTAGGAACACCTTTTCCGGAGTTGCGTTTACAAGGGATAAGTTGTTAAAATATTGTGGAAGTTTAAATAAAAATTGAGCTACAATTTTTATTTTTTATTTCTAAGTGGTGAAAACCTTTTAGTGGATGTTGGGGGAAACCACCCAACTTCCCATGGGAGGTTATGAGGGTGGTGGGGCCCACACGAACCCTACCCCTTCATATTCCCTAACTCTTTCAACTCGCCATTAATGTTGATAACTTATGTTAATTAATTAGGTGGGTTTAATTTGAATGTTTGAATTCAAATGATTAAGTCTTGTTAATAAAATAGGGTAATTACTTATTTTATTTGGGTTGAAATCTTGTTGTGTGAGTCTTTGGGAGAAAAGGGAAAGCTCTTGAAGTTCTTCTTCCTCGACGAAGAACGCGAAGAATGCAAAGAACGTTGACCTCCGACGAAGGTCGACACGAACGCCGGATCCTCAGAGATCGACGACGCGACGCCGACGAATCATTTTTTCCATGACGTCTTCTTCTGTGATGGTTATTTCCGCGACGAACCCTCGCTAAACTAATTCGACGAGGTAGGGTTTTTATGTGTTTCTATACGTGAATTTATTTCATCATCCTTCCTCGTACAATTGGACCACTTGTTATCAGATAACGAGAGGGGGCCGGACCGCACAAAAAGGGACGACCCTCCTCCCCTTTTTCTCTTGTCTACCTTGTGGTGGAATGGAAAGAGGCTGGCGCGGTGTCGTCGCATCGCGCGTGGTCATGCGGCAAGGAATGTGCGGCATCGTCGCGCCGCGCCGTTGAATCCAACAAGGTCACGGCACCGTCACACCGCGCCGGAGAACCCCGAAGGCACCGCGGCCAGAGCGGGGCCATGGCGGAGGGGTGCGGAACCATCGCGCCACTTCGGACGAATCAAAGTCGTGGCTTAAGCTGCAACGGAGCAGGAACCGGCGGCCGGTACCAGCCCGCCGGCATAAGAGCAAGGGGACCAGCCATCGCCAGTCCCGTGGCAGCAACAGCCGGCTGGCCGGAGCGGGCCAGCCGGATAGGGGAAGAGCCGGGGGTTACGATCCCTAGCTGGCTAGCTTGAGTGGCACCCCATCATGGGGGTTGCGGTTACGAAACAGGGGGCAGCCCCCCCCCCCCCCTCCGCTCGGCCGAAACGGTCCAGCCTCCTGGCTAGCGCCAGCGCACCGGGCCGCCAGGCCGCGCTACACCCCGGCCTGGCCGCGCCAACCGGGTCAGACCCAGACCCAGGATGGGTCGACCCGGTTCGGGCCGACCCAGAGGGTATCGGGCCGGGTCGGACCGGGCCCGAACCCCCTAATACCAGACCTCTCACGGACTTTTTCCCATAACTTGGGTCGCGGACCTCTGATCGATGCACCGCCAGCTGTGATGCGATCCTTGGATCAAGACGGTAGTTTCGGTATATCGCACTCAAGGTTTCAGAGGACTTTGTGTTCGGCCGGGTAGGTTCGTACACGAAACCAACCGGGCCCTCGGAGCGGAAACGCTTATAACTTGAGCTCCAGACGTCCGAATGACGTGCCGTCGACATTGTTGGATTTCTATAAGTGAGAAAGAACTTTTGGATTACTCCGCTCAAGGTTTGGATGCAGTTGGAGTATGGTCGGGTTGGTTTTGACTTAAAAACCAACTGGGCACCTGGGACAAAAAAGCCAGTAACCCTCAGATCGGGCGTCTGATTGACGCGCCGTCTGTGACGTTGAGTTCCTGTTGACAATACGGAACTTTTGGATACATCAACTTTGGACTATGTGTCAGTTGATGTATCAGACCCTCAGCTCGTGGAGCGGACCCTCCCGAACGAGCTTACTGTGTGCAGGAACCCTAGAGCTGGCTACGACTACGATGATGATGACGACTATGCAGAAATCCTCCATGGATTCGGCGGCGACGACTACAGCACTCAGCGATCCTACATGGATCAGTGCTACCGATCCTGTGTGGGTCAGATCCTATGTGGGTCTGTGCTCAGTGGTCCTGTGTGGGCCAGCACCTACAGATCCTGTGTGGGTCATTGCGGGGGTTAGTTACCTATCTATCCATTGTGGGTCATTGCGGGGGTTTGTACTTATCGATCATGTGTGAGTCTGATGGCTTAGATAAATCAGTGACTACATCTGATCATCTCTATCATCTTATGAAGAAGTTTTCTTGTGTGAGCTGAATCATGAATTGCTTTCCTATGTGGATTTGTGTTGTGCTATCCTGTGTGGATGTGATCGAACTTGGGCCCGGATGTTGGAGCCGAACTGGAATTTATGACTTAGGTATATGTATTGACATATATCTAAGTGGTGTTAGATGTTACTTCGTGATTTTATCTTCCTTTTTGGATTATCCTTTGTGGATTCTGGGAGACCTTCGGGGGTCTCAGGGTCCCTACTGTCTAGCTTATACTCACCCCTGCACGAGCTAGGCCCGCACTATGTTTTGTTGGTTGCAGATGATAAACATCGCTGATCGTGGTAGAGGCATGAGGAGTAGGTCGGTACCGGAGGTGGACCACTGGGCGGGGTGTACTGAGAGCGGATGGGTGGAACCGAGGAGCTATGGAGGCTATATGTACCGACCCTTCAGGTGGGACTACCATTGGATGGCTCGATGCTGCGGCTTACTTTTCAGTTGTTGTACTCTTTTTCAGTTGTACTTTACTTTCTGTTTGGGTTTGTATTCTGGCCCACTTACCTTTCCTCACTTACTGTTGTACCCAGTTTTACATAGTGTTTACTTCTTCTTGCTTGCTCTGTGCTGTTTGTTTACATTACAAAGGCAATGCCTTCCCATTTTATCGGGAATTACGCCTTGGTGATAATCGCCAGCCCCTGTCCTATGGAAGGTGGGCTTAGGGTAGTCACGGCACGATCCCCGAGGACGGGTCGTGACATTTTTCATTAAATATTATATAGAAGGTAATTTCTATAAGTTTAATCATTATATGTGATATATAAGAAATAAAAATTATCCTTGATTGTTAATATATTATTTACCTTTCTTTAATTTCATACTTAGAGAAAATGAAAACATCATTTACGCATACATATGCCCTCCCATCTCCATAAATGGTTTATTTCTTTTTATATCTCTAAATTTTATTGATTACAATAAAAGAAAATATAATGAATATTTTTTTATATATAATGGTAAAAATATTTATATTATTTATCCATGATCAAATTATAAGGACTATAAATACAAAATCAAAAGAAAAACAATGCAGCTACTTCCCAAAATATGACTTTAACATGGAATTGTTAATAAATAGGTAATAAAAGGTCATAAGTAATTAATATATGGTATTATATATATAATTATTGTTATTTAATAAATTTAAAATAATATTATATTTAGTATCCAATAGTTTCAGACATTTATGAATGAGTTCAAGACTTATGGTAAGGTAATTTTATCTCACTTTTTTACATCTCTAAGACACATTCCATATTCCCCACCTATTTATTTTTAGTGATGTATATAATGAACATGAATTTATTTTATGATTATTTTCTTGAAAATTATTTTTATTTTCGTATTCTTTTGTGGATCTATCTTTCATGGGGTTTATGGGTCAAAAGTTACCAATGTTGTGAGGGATTTTTGTCTGAAATTGCCTTCTTCGGGACAAAAGCTATATTATGTACATTTATTATTTTATGAGGTGTATATATAAACCCATTGACATGTAATATCATGAATATATATACTATAATTATATTTTATGTTTTGTTGAATGTTATTATTTCATGGGAGTTATGATTCAATATTACCAAAGTGGTCATAGTTTTTTGTTACAATATCTTCGTTTATCTGGATTTTTTATTATTATTAATCAAATGAAGAAATATTTTATTATATATCTCAATAAAATCATGAATTATCTAATCCTACAGTTATTTTCTGATAATATATTTTTTTTCTTTATTTTTCTATCTTTATGCACTCAATATTTCGAAATATATTTTTAAGAAAAATCGTCTTTATTTCTCTCTTTGATAGAAAACATTTTTTCTTAAAAAACAATCCATTATGAAAATGTATTAATTTTTATTATATTATCAAATTAATTATTAAATACTTTTTTATCTATGTTTTATTTTTTTCAAAAAAAATGAAAATAAATCTTCATGGGTTTTTCTAAACAAGGCCCATCTAGATTTTACCAAAAAATGTGGAAGGAATAATTTTATTAATATGTACGTCACTCAAAAAACTCAAGACCACAAAAATTTAACAATTATTAATTTATAATTTTAAAATATTATTTAAAAATAATAGGATTTCCAAAAAATATGAATATTTATCTTTAAAAAGTAATTTTCAAAGAAAATATATTTTCCCAAATAAAATTTTTAAATTATTTTTTGAGATTCATTTGTATGTTTTAAAGGTTATTTTCAAAGGAAATTATTTTGAAAATGTTTTCTTTTTTTCAATGTGTAAAGGCTATTTCCCTTAGTAAATTTTCCATGTGATATTTCAAAATCATTTCCCATCTAAGATGAAATACTTTTATGTTTCTTACTTTTTACTAGAGATATAATCAAAACATAAAATTATTATTCTTTATTTTAATGTTATATGTTTAAGATGATAAGATGTTTATGAACCACATTTCTCTTACATGGGTTATAACATGAAAAAATTATTATGAAACATGATTCTCTTTTCACCAGTTATAATATGATAAAATGATTTTTAATCCTATTTCTTATCCACAAGTTATGCTATTATTAAATCTTTATTGGAGCCATATATTTTTAGGGGTTCTAATATAATGAATTTTTTATGATCTTGTAGAACACATATATATGATTTTAATTATTTTATAGTGGTTATTTTATAACTAAGTGTGATGTTTTTGATACAATAAAAGTGTGTGTGGGACCTATATCTCCCTCTAATGAATTAGTTAATTATAGAAACCTCATGAGTAAATATGTTATCCATTAACCTAATTACATATTAAAAAATGTTATGCATGAATCAGATTACATGTTCACAATGTTATGAATATAAGTAAATTTAATTTCTATAAGGTTATGTGTGGACCTAGTTGCATGTTCATAAGTTTATATGAAGTACTAATTTCATGTCCTTAACTTAATTAGTTAACCTATTTCTATTCATGCGTGTATGCAATGTTATAAGTTTATTTTTATACCACAAATTTATGTATTATGAATCTTTTTTGTTCTTATGGAACATATTATTTTATTCTATTATGATTTATGTCTTATAAACTAGTAATTTTAATTTTAGTTCTCTTTTTCTTAATCTAAGATATACAGGGTATAGTTTTCAAATGTTTTTCTCATGTTCTCAAACCTATATATTCAGGATATGTTGATATATCACTTGTTTTCCATTAAATTGTATCTTAGCTCACACTTTCATAAATTTCCTTTAATAATGTTTTAATGAATGGTATTATGTCTGATATGTCTATGAAGGATTCTAGTTATGTGTAACTTAGTGGGAGATGATGTATCTCACTTATTGAACAATAATTTACATGTCCATGTTTCTAAATAATCTATACCTAAATGATTCTATTATAGATCGTTATTTAATGTATTAAATATTCACCTTTTAAGATTTAAAACATATGTATGAAATGTTTGGGTATTTTAAAGTATATACTAACCTCATAGTGAAGTCTTAGTTCCCATGGGGTTGGTTTCATAAAGGATAATTATCTTGAAAAACCCCAAGGGAAAAAATAAATTAAATCTTAAGAGAAGGCCATGGAACTTTAAAAAAGGCATCTACACCATGTATTGAGGATCTGAAAAACCCATGTCGGTATCTTCAATGAAACATATATTCTTTCGGAAATATAACTCCTCTTTGGATTAAAAATGATAAATTTCCATAAATTCGTAGCTTTTCCTAGAATTCCTAAGTTTATGTCCCCAAAAAAGATAGAAACAAGGAGGTATTTATATTCCTAGTGGAGGATGGGTTACCGATTTAATGTAATATTATTTACTTCACAAACTATTATGAGCTTCATTATATTAGGGGTGTTCAGAGAACTGACGTATATTTTATAAATTTTACCACCTCAACCTCTTCATGGATCAATGAACCTTGTGAATCGTAATTACATTTCATGGAGGTTACTGCCTCAACCTTGATGCAACTGGTCTGCCTTCGTGACATGATGATCATTCAATATTGATTCAACCTTCAAAAACACATCCCAATAGGTGAATTTTGGAGCTATTTTTGCCCAAAAGTTCTTTTAAATAGTCGTGTATTCCTCAACCTCTCCTATGAAATGTGCATTTTGGAATCCATAGTGACTTAAAATATAATTTTAATTTTTGCTGAAATTTTTTAAAAACATTTTATTCATAACAATAACAAATGATATCATAAACATACATAATCAATATAGGTGATACGGTTTTAATTATCTTTGTATATAGGTTGTTGTCCACATGTCACATCTAAAACTCCAAGGTCCTCAAATACTCATAAAATGTTAAGTACCAAACTCTAAAAGATTTATTTAGTAAATAGACTTCTTTAATTTAAAAAACTCTAATTAAATCATTATAAAACTCAAATCCTTTAGGATGTTCAATTTAGAATTACTCATTGAGTTCTGTATTTAAAAATTCTAACTTTATGTCCTTCTAAAAAATAAATGTATTTTAGTAAAAATTTCAACAAACATTCTAATGGTTTCAAGTATAACCAATGTATAAAACGACTCATAAAATTAAATTTCTTGTACTTGTGAATGTCCTTTACATATAAGTTTTTTCTTTTTTCTTGTAACACTACCATATTTATTATTGATTTTCCAAAATATTTTTTTTTCGATAATATTTTTATCAAAAGGTATTAGAACTAGATCCAATGTCTCATTCATATCTATTTAATTGGTATTGTTCCTAATGTATTGAATTTATTCAATGTTTTCAAAATATTCATCAAAAATTTTGGGTCCAAACTTGGATAGAAAGCTATTGTGGATGGTTCCAATGATTTTTCATTAGGTCTAAACCCCTATATTATTTTCACCAATTGTATTTTCATTATACTCATGTTTTCTTTGATTCAAACCTATACTTGTGGACTTCTATATTCCATTATTCATCACTAGTATATAGACAATCTGTGTCATCTTCTTGAATCTACATAGTTTTTTTTCTCATTCATCTCATTCAATAATCACAACATCATCCACAATTTCAACCATAGTTTTACACTTGATATCTTCCCCATTCTCAAAAACAAAAATATCATCATAGTAAACAATATTTTTTAAGTTTTTATTTTATCATTTCTAGAAAATTCCATTTTATTTTTAACTAATAAAGGTTCTTTTATCATCCTTATCTTCAAATTTACCTCTAATTATTCCTTTCCTTTTGATTATACATGACCATCCAAACACTCATTTACATCTTACACTCATTTACCTATTGAAATAAATTTAATAGGAGTACATGTCGTATTTGGGTTGTAAGAAGCATTTGTCTCAAATAATTCTATCATTTTTTATTTCTTGTGACTAGAGAAATATTAATGTGTCATGCTTAGTAATAATTACTTTATCCGTTTAAACATAAATTATTATTTTTTATTTCATATACCTCATTTTTTTGGGTGTAGTGATCACTATACTCATGCTTGATTATATGCTGGTCATGATACTCAAAAACAATTATGTTAAAATATTCAATACCATTTCATGATCTCAATATTTTCAATTAGAAACCTATTTTTTAATCATTCTATGGATCATTTTAAATCAATATTAATCTTGAAACTAATATTATATAAACATTATAAATTTAATTATGTTAAAATGAATAATTAATGTGATGAAATACATATTTCTAGTTGATGGATTCTTTTCCATTAGTCAAAAAACATCCATGTGTATCAGGTGTAATGTTTTTTAGTTTAATTGTATAATTCCTTTTTAGTTTTGTTCGGCATATTTAATTTTTTAAAGGTCTTAGAAAATATTGAAGTGTCCTTCATTATTATAAATAAGTTCCTAACAACCATTTATTTGATCAATTTCATCATTTCCTTTTAACCAAGATAGACCAAAATTTTATACCACAAACTATTTTATACCCTTTAACTCAAATAAAAAAATGACGTGTCTTCCTCAATATGAAACACATTACCTCAATTTATATTTCCATTTAAAATAATAGTTCTATATATAATCCTCTTCCGATGACGTCAACATTTTCTGAAAAATAATTCATCTCCATCATCACAAAGTTATGATACAATTAATATATTATTAATGAATTCATCAACAGATATTACATTTCTATGACTAATATGGTTCTGACCAATCCTACATATTCCAATACCTTTATATTTGAGAGATATATCTATTAAAAAGGTTAAATAACTGCATTAATATGTTTCCAAATTATTTTGGGTATTTGGATCATCATATATGTGATATGAATACCAAATATCCATTATCTATGGTTTCTTAGTTGAGTATTCCCATAATATTTTCATGTTTATTTTTAATCTTATTCTTTTTTGAATTCGGATGAAATTAAAATTGTGATGATATAATTGTCAAAAATTCATTTAATGTGATCTCATATTCAAAACATATTCCACATGACCCCTTCAATAACCCAAATATATTTATCACATCTAAATTCTTCTCAAGTTAATGAATCTTGAATATATTGTCCACGTAATTCATTTGTCTCTCTATTGATAAATATCCTCTAATAAAACCAGAAAAGGTCATATTATACCATCAATTATACGATTTATGGATATGAACACTACTATACTAATATTGAAATAGAAACCTCGTTATTTGGTAGAAGTTTTTTGTTTAACATGATTCTATTTTTAAACATTTTTGAACTTGTACGGAGTTGGTTTCACTAACTTATCTTATGAACGTATCCAACTTATATCTAAGGTTTGAATAATTATTTTCTTGGAATTTTTCTCTTTCTATATATGATCATATTTTTATTCCTCTTTCTTATTTTCTAGTTGAGCCTAGTTTTCGTTAAACTCTGACATCTTGAGATATCAATTTCCTTTTCAATAATGGTCTTTAATCTATAATTTAACCATTATATTCACCAAATTGAATATTATATTTTATATTTATTTTATGATCATTCTCCATTTACTTTAGTAACATTTTTATAGTTTTACTTATATTTTTCTTCTATTTTTCATAATTCAATTTTTTTTCATTATTCTATTAGCCTCTTTGTAACTCCCCGACTCCAGTTACCTAGAGTTGGTACATTATTACATAACATTGGCATTATCACAAAATATCATGTCTCGAAAGACCGATTAGTTTAGTAGCCTTGGAAGTACTTGATACATTCAAAATGATTACATTACATCATAAAATGGGAAACTAAAACAACATTGTTTCCATGGACCACACTCACATCCCCTCATACTATCCCTGTAGGTCAGTCATAAAATAATTCTTCGCATCCTGGGAAAATTAAAACCTTGAAAGGGGTGAGCTCAGATGCTCAGTAAGGATAACAATATAGCAGAAACTTTCATAAATAAGAATAAGCATTTAAGGAAATGTAGAAGACTAAACCCAAAGACTTTTAAACTTGAACATCAACATAATATGGAAAAGATAAGATCAAAATAATTCCATTTACTTACTCACATGGATATTCTACTAGTCTATTAATAACATGCAATATCAATAGCCACTTTCATTATGATGAAATGCACAATTCCAGACTTTCATAACCACATATTTAAGGCTTTGTGCCAAGACTATAAATAATATTTTTTCCAGGCCTTTTTCGAAGACACTAGTTTGTCTCATGAGACCTACCAATGCATCGAGGAGCTATAGCGGGCTCCACCCGTAACATAATAAGTCTAATGCATTCCACATATGAAAAGGTTTAAACATAACATAAACATTCGTATTAAAACTAGCATACAAAATTTCAATACTTTATCCATAAATAATGAATGTTATTAAATTACACATCCATAGTCGAACATATCACAAAACCTTCAATACAATATGGAAGTTTTGTATCATAATAAATCAACTTCAAACAAACATAAAATCCATCAAAGGATGTTGACATAGATGAAATCAAAACCTTTTTAGAGAAATATATCTTTCTATTTTGAAATCATTTAAAAGTCACGTAATTATAAAAGAAAACATTTATATTTGAAAATATTTTTATAAGATTGTAAGGGAAGCTTCGACGATGCTATAACGGTAGAAAATAACCACACCCGCCTTAAAAGTTAAAATTAGATATTCTTACCTTAATTTTCTTGAAATGGTTTTAAAGGACCTTGTTTGGAAAACGACGGAAATATTCCTTTAAAACATCTTATAAAAGTTATAAAAGGGTATAAATGACTTTAACCCATAGTATATAAAATAATAAGAATGTTTTGAAATACATTTTTAATAAACATGGACGTGGATGATAAAGAGGTCCTAGTAGATAATTACATATAAACATCGGATAATGAAGAGATTGTGAAATTAACCCTTACCTTGTACTTTTCCTTGGTAAAGGGTAGGTTCAAATCTTGTATAATGGTGATATAATTGTTATTAGGTTATACAATAATCATATACATTAATATGATATCATATATGATCTTTTAACATTGCTTTGTTAATAATATCTTAGCATTATCGTCGTTTTGGGTGTTAATGGATTCATTTTACTTTATATTATTTGTTATGTGAGTCATATTTTTTATTGATGGAATGTATCTTATTCATAACCATAATGATATAAAGTCTTTAAAATTTATTTTTAATCATAAAATGAAAATTATTCTTGAATGGATACAATGGGGAACGAATCTCTCCGCGTCCATGGAGACGGTAATATGTATGTACTCACGAGAAACAATATCATTCATAAAATAATATATAATTGGATGGTATATAATATATAGAGAATAATTATCATGTTATATTTATTATTTACATCAATTACACATCATTATTATACCCATACAAATAATAATGTATTAAATAACAATTACACCACGACGTGGAGACGGTAATCCGTACGTACGCACACATGGTGACATGTCATTCAAATGATGGATAGAATAATGAATATGGGTGTACCATATTAATAATAACATAATAGTATATAGAAGATAATGGATTTATTATTTTAGAATGGAAATAACAAACAAATAGGAAGTGGAAGAAGAAAAAAACTTGAAAGAGGTGATGAAATATTTACCTCTTCTTTGGGTTCTTCCTTTTGATTTGATCAAAAGGGATCCTTAATAAGTATTTATGACTAAATTATGGCCTCTAGGATGAAGTGAGGACAGTTTATAGGGTATTTGGGTAGGTTTTGGCCAAGACAAAATGCTTTTAAGGTGTGAATTAGAGTGAAGGGGGAGTTCCCTTTTATAAGAGGGGTGAGGGGCACCTTAAGAAAAGCTAGAAATATTATTTTATAATAAAATCACTTTCGGTTTATAATGGCTCGAAAATAGATTATTTACAATCTAAGGTGGGGATGGGTCTAAAACCAATCAACCAATAGGTTTTAGATAGGTTTGGTTCTCTATATTAACTTTATCTTTTCGATTTAACTTTTAGTTAAATAGTTTGACATTTATCATGTCTCTTCGTATTTTTATATTATATGGTTAATAAACTTACTATATAATTCTAAGAGAACCCCTAGTGGTTCATTAATTATACAAATATAATTATATATGTCTTTTGGCCAAAATTTAGATTTTTTAGAAATATAATATCAATAAATAATATAATATTTGTTTTAAAAACTCTTTTATGTCAATTTTGACACTATTTGGTATTTTGTTTTTGATAAATTTATAACAGCATTATTACATCAAAAACAATTAATCTAACCAACTATAATATTTCCTATTAACCTAGAAAATTAGTGTAATTCATAAAAACTCTCAAATTATGTTTATTTGGATATTCATAATATCAATTATTTTAATATTTCATTAATTATTTAATTTCTGCATCATCATTGTGTAATAAAATGAATTAAATTACTTAATGTATAAAAAATATAAAAAAACTACCATTATGTAGGAAACCTTTTTATCTTTCTAATGAATATTTATAGTTGAATTTATCTTATGTATAACCCTATATTAAAAATGGTTTTGTTATTAATCATTGATTTTAACTCTTTTAACTCTTTTTTAAATAAAATAATAATAAATGTCCAAATCTAATCCATGTGAACCTAAAGGATCATATTTTATTCCTAAGGTTGTCTTTGGTTTAATTACACTTATCCAACAGAATTAGGACATGTGTTAAGGTAATAATAATATCATTTTTTTTCCATTAATTACCATATTTACTTTTAACTGTGGTAAATAAAAGTAAAAAGTTACTATTCACCAGAAATTATTTTCATCTTATTAAACCACATTTTACTTACTAATATAGACCGTGTCTCCCATATTTTTGAAATTCAACTCACATAAGTGGTAAAATAATGTATTATGGGAATTCGCAAATTTTCTTTGGAGGTGGGTAAAAGACGGTGAAAAGTTCTATAAAATGTTTATATTTCTAAAATTATTATAAATTGAATCATATGAATTACATTTAACTTATATAGGTATTATCAATCTATTTTGACCTAAAATAAATTTAAATAAAAATTTGGTTTTAAACTATAACTCAGTGTTTTTCACTATTCATCAAAAATTGAAAGCTTTCAGAAAAATATCAAAAATTCATCCTAGGCTAATATCGATATTTTAAATCCAAAAATGATGTCCATTTTGAAAGATAAAATTTATAAAATTTCAAAAAGTGGGTATTAATATTCATAACTGCTAGTTTGATTGGTTGTGGTGTGTTAGAACTCGATGTTGCATACAACACAAGCTACTCTATTATTCAAAGAAAGCGTATTGTGGAATCTTGTGGTGTTACACTCTTTATTTCCATGGATAATAGTAGAGGCCATTTTATGAATAATTATATTTTTTCCTTCTAAAGCATATATTTTCCAATTTTTTCAATAATATGATCTTTCTTAGCCAACACCTACTTAAGTTTTTCTTAATCCCTTTTGAGATGAGAATTATCATTTCCCAATATTTCAATATTCTTTAGACCGATTTTAATTTCTATAATCGTGGTAAATTGGTTGACTAAATCTCCCTCTTCAATGTAATATTAATTTTTAGAGCATGAATAATCATATAGAACATCATATAGTCCAATTTCATAATTCATGGGCACTATATATGTAAGATTTGGATATGTATTTTCATAATCTTCTCTATTAGAAACCCCTTCTTCAATAGATAATAAATTTATTCTGAATAAATAAGTATGGATTTTCTTCTTCCCATTTAACTATGATTGGATAATTTTTTATGATATTCCTTTTAAGAATAAAATTATTCTAGTTTCATTATCTTTATATTAATATTTGAATTTCATAGGATAGTCCTTAGAGAAGTTATGTAACAACCCTGGCTCTCACGTAACATAGAGTTGGTGGTTACCTTATTACATTGGTACAAAATAGAAGAGATCTCATCACACGAGATCTAATAGTTTAGCAGTCCTGGGAGACTAGATACATATATGGTTCACACATTACATTTGAAAGCATGGAATAAAACACAAAATTACAATTTTAAGTTTATTATTTATTCTAGTGTATCCCTAAAATCATTAATATTTTATTTATTTTTACCCTATGGAAAGGAAAAAATAATAAAGGGAAATATTAGATTATCAGTGAGGGAATTAGTATAGTGGAAACTATCATATAATAAAAATACATGAATAATATGGTAGAGATAAAAATTAACCAAATATTTCATATAACTAATATCATTAAAGAGAAATATATCCAAAAATGTCATACCAATATAAATAATCAGATTTATAATAATAATTAGTTTCATAATTATAAAATTTATAATTTCGAACATCATTTGATATTTTTTTAATGCTTTATACAAAGACATCATATATAAATTGGAAAGTAATTCACTAAATACCAAAGATATTTTATCTCATGAGACCTACCAATGCATCGGGTGACTATCAAATATAAATCCCCACCTATTTACTTACTATACCCAATTAATTCATTTTATGAATGGAATTAATAACAATAAAATACATAATAAATATAAATATTCATATTGAAAAACTATCATATGAAATTTCAATATTTTCATCAGTAAATAAAAATAAAATCAAGATCATAATATATAAAAAAATATAATTTGGATAATAACATTATAGTGTATCCCTAGTGAAGAATTAAAATCATTAATTTAATTTTAAATAAATGAAAAGTCTCTTTTATAAAGGCATTTAAATGTCACTTTGGAAACAAGAGTAAATATACTTCTATTTTTGAAGATATTTTAAAGCTAAAAATTCCCATAATAATAGGATTAAAATTTTCATTGAAAAATTATATAAATTTGTAGATGAATCTAGAAAATTAATACCATATATGATGTAGGAAATTGAGGTCGTGCATTAAACATTAAAAACGTTATTTTCATACTTTAATAAAAATTAAGAAAATAAAATTTAGATAAAATGAAAAGAAAATCCATTTGTATGGTCATAAAGAAAGTCAAATACTGAAAAAACACATTAATCAATAATTTCAAATTTTATAATGAATTCCATAAACAAATAAAAGAAACTATATATGGGGGAGAAAGAATATTGACCCAAAGAGAATAAATAAGGTCAAATTTTCTTAAAAACATTTTATTAGTCATTTTGAATACCAAAGAGAGAGAAATGAAATTGAAAAAATAAAACCTAATAAATAACCATATGTGAAGAAAATATATGGGGTTTAAGAGAAACATTTCATATAATTATCCCATAAAAACTTAAATATAAATAATCCCAAATGATAATGAGATTATGAAATAAACCATTAACTCAAAATTCAGCTTGGCCAAACTTACTCGAATCACCTGTATAATAATTTTGACTTATTATACATCTATATCATAATAATATTTTTATTTATCATAAAATATAATATTATTTTATAGTTTTTTTTAAACATTTCTTAATAATGTTTTTGTAAAAATCAATATTTTAGTGTTAACCATTCGGTTTTCCATATATGTTTCAGTTCAATGGTTTTGGTCCTTTCAACATGGAAATAGTTTCATAATATCCATAATATTAAATATTTTATAATTTTCATATATATACTTTCATTATACTGTTATAGTCATCAATTAAAAATGGTCCTGAAAACTTAATTACATTGAATCATGGAGATGGTACTTCATACGCACACATGAGTGAGATTTTCATTTCTCTAATGGGTATAAAATAGATAAAGTATATAATATTTATTCTTATATAGTAATGAATATGTCATATATTTCATCTTTATTCTTTAAATACATCATTATGACCATCCTTGTGGGATAGAAATGAAAAAATAATTGCATTGCTTCATGGAGATGCTAGTCCACATGTACGCATGAACATCATTATAATTTTTCAACGGAAGGAAGGGTGAGAAGGTGAATAATATATTATATTTATAGATTAATAATAAGATCACAAAATATTATTCATAAATTAATTTCAACTTTATAACTAACCATTAGAGACGATAATGAAAAATGAAATTCATCCCTTCATGGAGATGTTAATCCACATGTACGCATGAGAAGTGTTTTCATTTCCCCTATGATGGAAAAGGAGATGAAAAATGGTTTTACCAAAAACATACTAACATGAAATTTTATTGTATATAATCATTTTATTATATCAGTATTGTTATTATAGGTTTTAATGAGGTAATAGAAGAAATAAACATGAAAGAACTTTGTTAAGAGTTATGCCTCTTATTTTGAAAACAACTACTAGCTTAGACATTATGTTTTATTATGTTGGTATTTTTATGAAACTAGGAACTATATACCATAGGTAGTAATTATTTTGTAATTTATTCATATATTTTTTGAAAAAAAGTTCTCAATTTAAGTGTATAGTTAAGGATATGGGGTTTCCTTTTATAAGTGAGGGGAGTGTCACAATTGTAATTTTTTTAACAATTAAATATTATAAGTATATTACTCATAGAAAATCTTCACTAAAATAATTAAATTTAAAATATAACTTGATAAGGGTGGAAATAAACTCGTTGAATAATAATTCAGAATCATTTTTTGACCTTAAAAAATAACCTTAAATCACTTGTTTTACCCTTTCACCTTAGTGAAATTGTCTTTACCAATTTCATTATTCTCTTTGATGAAAAATGAAATTGACCTCATTAATTAATTTGATCCTCCTACATAAAAAAATAAATTCATCTTTTTAGATTCAGTTTTTTTAAGTGGTAAAAATTAATTTAATATAAGTTCACAAAACACAACGAATTTATTTTTATTAAAATTTGTTTTTAAGAATGAAATAAACAAATAAAAAAATAAAATATAACGTTATTCCTATAGAATTAATCAAATTGTGTTTAATAAAATGGAAATTATTTTACTTTAAACCCAATTTCAAAAAATATATTTAAATTTAAATTACTTGGTTTGAAGAAATCAAATTATATTTTTTCTAAAATCACCATTTTTCACTTTTCACCAAAAATCAAATATTTCTAAAAAAATTCAAACATTCACCATAAGATAAATTTAACATTATAAATTAAAAAAGTAACTTCATTTCATCAAATTAAAATTATAAAATTCATGAATTTATATTTTCAATAAAAATATAATATATAAAAACCAACTTTTATAGAAAAATGGATCATTTGAACATTAAGTTTTCTTAGTTTTATTTCATATCAATTTATAATCAATTTAGTGTTAACATATTCTCTCACACATTTAAATATTACCTATTTTCATAATTATCTTTTAAAATTGTTTAATTTATTTTATTACGATAAAATACCCCACAGTTTAAAAATAATTCACTGAAAAAATGTCCCACTTTAGCACTGAATAATTTTAATAATATCATATTAATAATTTATTTTCTAATAAATAAATTTAATCAATAAAAAAAGTAATTAAATTTATATACCATAATTGATTATAATAATCATGTTTACTAAAATTTAATTTTAATATTTTTTTAATTTTTTTAGTTTAGTGTTGAATGTAACATAATCTATCAAATGTAGTTTTATTTAAAGGGGAATTGAACATTGAAATACCATGGTGTAAAATTATCCCCCTTAAATAGATTTTTTCCTTGTAATTTTAATTTTTTTTTAAAAATGAGTGAATAGTAATAATTATTATCAAAGTCACTACTAGGAAACCTTGTATTTTTAATTTTATATTTCTTTAAATATGTATATATATGTTCTGCCTCTGAGGTGGCATATTTAGGTGATGATGAAATGGTCGGATGAGAGTTATCACCCGTCTCTTTCTCCAGAGATGGTTTCTTGTCAAATTCACCATTTCTTTTGTTTCTGACCTATTCTATGACATTATCCTTTAATAAAATTTTGGATTAACCCTAAGGGGACTGGGTAATTAACCCCTTTAATATTTTGAAGGATATGCCACAGTCGGATGGTCTTAGTGGGCAGGAGATGCCACAGTCGAATGGTCTTAGTGGGCAACTGCATGGGGTCAAGTACTTGTACAATCGGTCCTCCTCAGATATAACTTCCTCGGATGGTCTTTATAGGGTTTATTCATAGAGAAAGAAACATCCAAATGCCCTAGTATCCACGATTCATGGACCTTATTTCTAAAGGCATGCACTCGTTTGTTGATGATTCAACCAACAACACTTAAGGACTATATTGGTCAAGAGGATCGTAATTTAGGCTCACCACACCCTTTTGGGGGATGATTATTTCAAATTCCTAAACTCTATTATAAATTTATGTCTTTTCATATGATCATGAATCCTTTTATCATTCCTGAAGAGTGTTTCCATAGGCTACCCCTAGTTTGCAGGATCATCACATGTACATATGGATTTTATGCTACGAAGGTGATGCTGACTCTAGCCATAAAATAAGGTTCTCTAGAGTTTATTGTCATCCAGGGAGACGGAAGGTGACTTGATGTTGGCATCAGACCCATAATATGGGTTTCCTATGTATCCTCAAGAGAGGAATTAAAACCCACGTTGTTCTGAATGGTTGGGGATTACACATGGAAGTTTCCCATTTGGGGGGACATGATTGGGTGAACAACTGTTAGAAGGTAACCCTTTTGAGATTATGCCTTAAAATAGGTATCCTACATATCCTAGCATAATCATGAATAGGATTTCTTGTAGTTCATATTTTCCTGGTTTTTGTGATCATCACAAACCACTAAGCCCACATGATTCATGATAGGTATGCAAAACAAGAAGATGTGAGAGATCTAACCAACCACATGCTTCCTCTCCTACTAGTGGGAGAGGGTGAGCCTATGGCGGAAGAGGCTGGGGCGATGTTGGGCGACGACACAGAGTGATGAACCTTTCAATGTGAAATGACATTAAAGATCATATGGCCAGGCCTCAAAAGATTGGGGACTTAACTCAGTGGGAGTTCCCCATAATGTATGATGGGAAGGGGTGGGGTATCGTCCTCATCAAAATGAGAAGCGAACATAACTCCATCAACAGATTACTATTCATCATTGAATGAAAAATCAAGTGATCACCCATAATTACTAGAATGGGGAGGTACACATTAGCATCCAAAGGATGGACTCTGGGTTACCATGGGAATTTAGACCCACAGACATCCCTGAAGTCTGAACTGTTGTGGGGGTAGCCCTCGTGACTCCGCTTTCCATGGGTATGTAGACACAAAGGGGTGCACTGATGCACTCGATGTCTTTATCATACAAGTTTGGTGTCTTTGAAGGAGTCTTTGGACTGATGTCAGGGATAAGTTATTGAAGGGACTATTGAGGACTAGATGGTAATAGAGGGGGGAGATTGGAATAAGAGGAAAGAATACACAAAAACACCACATTCGGTGTACTAATTTTTTAGGCGGGATGGGGAAAGATCTGCATACCGTAGTGGTATGTTGGCATAGGGATCGTCCACATAATAATGTGGTATGTTAGAATGGATATAGACCACCACACACCATAGTGGTATGTGGCCCATCACACTGTTTCGGGTTTTATCTGCCTACTGATGTAGTACGCGATGATCGGTCAAATCTGTGTAGCAGTAAACTACGCAGAATACCATATTGAATGAGGGTCTAAGGGATTATCGTTCACATGGAGTTCATCTGTGAGAATTATGAGGCTCGCGGTTCACCAATTAGGTTCGCAGTTCTCTTATTATTATTTAGTTTCAACATTTTATGTTTCACGACCGGCTGTACCTGTGGATAATGTGATTCTCAATTCAGGCTTTCTCGATAGATCAAGAATAAAGATAGAATCTTCTCTGAAATCTTTCTTCCAACCTCTAGGTCCCCTTTAAGCTTTAATCATCCTTCCTTTGTCAATTTCATATGTTCTTTATTTTATATAGAATTAAGGAAACTATATCTATAGGCATTTATCACCATTTGAGGAGGCCCCTAATGTGATATCTTGACCCACAGAAGACACAATCAACTGGGGTTCGTGGAGGCTACGGTTTGCAGAACCCTACCCATTTACTTTGTTTGCAAACTATTGAGTTTGCAAGAAGGAATGCTGGTGGCCTTAATTCACATGAGACCTTTAGAGATGTGGTTATCTTTACATTGGGTTCCCTGTCTATTGTTTTGTGGTCCAGCACCTCACCTATCGTTCTACATAAAGGTAGTTCGCGATCCAGGTGGTCTCTGACCCCTTCCAGATGATGGTACGTGGGCCATTCAAAATCCTTTAAAAACATGAATTCCTTCAAGTGAATTCTAAAATTTGAAACTTAATTTAATTCCATTAACCTTTCTATACTTTTAGTAGTACTTGCTTCTTTTTAAAAAGTGATTTTGGTGGTACATTTTTCCCTTGGAAAAATTTCTAGGAACCTAAAAATTCCCCCCATCTGAATGGGGTATGTTCAGAATGAAAATGGAACTATTCTGATATAGAAGCAATCCTAAACTGAAATGGTTCATGGTAGAATAGATAGTCCCAGTAGGAGGTGATCACACCTATATATAGGGGGTATATCATTTTTCTTTTGGAGAAAAGTTCTCTCAACTTCCCTGACTTCCTCTGCATTTTCATTATATGCTTCTTGCAAAAAATCATTTCTCAATATGCTTTGTACATGCTGTGAATCGAATTTTTTTTTGTTTCTTTTTCCGCATACGAAATTTTGGGTTTCATGAATGTCACTTTGGACTTTTTAATTCCAAATCTGGATACCGCATAGGAGAACGCTACGTTGATTTTGTGTCTGCATAACGAGATTTTTCTGAAGAACCGATCATTAAGACATATTAATCTGAACATAAAACTTTAATCTAAAACCTTTTAAAATGAACTTAATGAGGCCTAGGTTCACAGTATCCACCTTTCGTGAAAATTTATGTTCTCCAGCCAACAATCCATGGGATAGCGCCTTGCATATTCTTTACGTACCAGGGCTATATGCATTGAAACATTTTCGCATATTGTAGCCATAACCATCAGTTTTCTTCCACACATTATGTAGTACGCAGAATGCGCCTTACGCGTACCATTTCTAGGAACAATACTCATATATTTATGTAGATGAATTTTAAGTTCTTTATCCATTATTTTGTATCCCTGATCTAAAAAAATTTATTGGATTGACTTTTTATCGGCTTTTGGATCTTCCTATGCAGGCTACAATGGCTTCTTTAAAGGATGCTGTTGACATCGCTGCTTCTTCTGAGGCTACTACTACTTTACCTATTTCTACTACTAATGAAAGATTTAAGAACATGGTAGCTTTGGTTGATGAAAAAATTATGTTCATTACATTTAACCAATCTCTAGCGAATCTGCATACAGCGGGCCAACAGGAATAGCCAGCTTCAGATAAGATTCCTTCTTATGGGTTTGGTCTATTGTCTCACACAGTGATCCCAGCAACAAATCCAACTGATCATCCTACTACCTTTATAATTAAAACCTCTATTCTTAAGGCATTTATTTATTCCAAATGTATGTTCCTTTAGAGAGATACTACCATTTGGTCCTTACTGAACTATGCACCTCAATATTTAGCAAGAGTACAGCAGAAGCTCGACTAGACAACCCACTATTATCAAAGCATTGTGAAAAAAGCTACAGTGAATGAGCAGCACGGTTGGTCATCCTGGTGGGATCTTTTCTTTGGAGGCTTGTTTGGCTTGGACGTGGGGGTTTCCTTTTTGGGTTCTCTATAGTTGCGAAGATTTCTGAACCGAGGTACAGACTTTTGGACTATACGAGATCATTTGGGTTTCTCAGACATACACCCATTGTCCTACTTCCCTTATTTTACAACTATTAAGTACATGGATTCCAAACACCAATACATTCTATTTGACCTATGGGGAGGTCGACATTAGTGTTTGGGACATCGACCTAATTTCGGGATACCCTATCGTCAGGGACATGTATGATGAATTTCTTCCTCCATTCCCTATTTGGGATGATGAGGAAAGAACCCCCCCCCCCCCCCCGAGCCTAGAAACTCATCATTCTAGTGAAGACGCATTTGAAGTAAAGTGATCCATGTCTGAAGAAGGGTGTTAATTTTGATGACTGGTTTAGAGTTTTCTAAGCATACTAGTCTAGAGCTCAATCTATGGAGAATTAGGGTATGTCCTACCAAAACCACCCATAGGAAAGAGGGTACATACTGATCCACTATGGAAGATGGGAATTTTTAGAAATTGGGATGGGGGGATCATCCCTGACATCGATAAATTATTTCTACTATTGGATTTCTTGGCCATGTTTCTGAGTGGGAGGCTCTTTGTAGTGCGGGATTCTGGTAGTGTATGAGCATAAAATTTTACCATGGTCGCTCATTTGGCCACATACAGATATATCAATTTAGTTATCCCAGTGTTGGCCATGATCTATAGCCTAATGGGTAAAATTAGTGAGGGGGACACCTTACCAGATGATTGGACCCTTACAAATTATTTGGGGCTGGATGGGATCCCACATAGGAGGAGATTCCTTCATCAATTCCTTACAAATTTTTTATTCCATCATCTGACTGTATCTTTATAATACTATAAGGGCCATTCTAGTGGCTTAGGCTTTATAGGATAATAAAGTGGAGAAAAACGAAAAGAATGATAAAGACATAATGGATTACCTCAACATTTACAAACTTTTTTCTTATCACCCTTATGACTCTCCTACTTGTACTATTACAAATATTGCATCTGAAGACTTTTTAAACCAAGGATACTTATTTTCTTTGAGAGAGGGCTCCATGGTCTCCCATAACTAAGGGGAGCTCACTTATGAGGGATATGAACCCTACTGGTGTAGTCATCACTTTAAATATTTTCAAAGGTTGTGTCCTCCTGCTCTCAACAGTGCTCGTCAGGAGAACCATTTGATGATATCCCATCAACTATGGAATTATTTTACCCAGGTGGAATCCTAATTCCAGACCATAATTCCATATTCTAGGGATTTTGTGTCATTTAATACCAAGAACTATGCTGGGTGTTGGGATAAATCATATCCCGATGACCAATTAGCCAACCTGGTTCCAATGGTGACAACTTCCATAGAATTAAGGAAAAGGTACAAGAGAAACAAAATGGAGTTTTTGAACACTCTCAACCAGGAAAAGCCCTTTGAAGGCCTCTTGGATCCCCTAGAGGAAAGTTTTGAATGATGGGGCAGTCACCTCACAGGTGGTCGAACAAGCTGCTGATGATGCTTCTAGGAGTCCACCATCCATTCCTCCCAAGGCCTATTTTCCAATGGCCCGGAGGCAATGGGACATTTTTAAAGGTCATCCATCTACTCACAACCGGTCCCAAAATGATTTATGGAAGCCCCTCCGAAATAGGGAAGTTTTTCTTACTGGGATTGGATATGTTTCTGCACCCACTGACCTTTCTTTTGAAGAGGATCCAAATAGGTTGAGTTGCTAGCTTAAGGACCTATAGACCCTCATCCACTCTCGATGTGGTCATTGTAAGTACTCTCATCAGGTACCTTCCATGTTGTGGCCAAAATCCATTGATGAGGATTACAACATTGTTAGCTCACCTATTACGGCTGCCATAGAGAAAGTTTCTTACTTGAACCCATTGTCTCATTAACGTTCCTCTTTCCAATGTCCTAAGTTTGTAGGGACACCTGAGAAACATTTGTGGTTGTCAAAACCTGCTATGCTCCCTTGCACGAACACTCCAGGGTTGGGCATCCCAATTACGATAGCATTTTCGGATGCTTGGAGATTTTGGGTTGAATTGAGGGAAAGCACAACAATTGAAGATATATAGAGGATTCTTCATGTTGGATGCTTCAACCTTCTGGTATTTGAGGAATCCATTGATCCTTCTAGTATTTTAGCCGACGAAAGGCCTGAGGAGGTGGATGATTATTTGAATGAGATGAAAAAGTGTCTCCACACTCATACAGATAGGAATTACTAGTCAGACCACATGGAGTTGATTTCAGTACTCATGTGGATGATGGAAGAGGTCATTTTACCAGGAACCTTTAACCCCAAACACTTTTTAATGCAGATATTCTAAAAGTCCCATCCCTCCCATTTTTATTTTGTAGTGGCCTATAAGATCTCGAGAAATGGCTCTTTTCCTGATATATTACCCCAGAGGTACTACGGCTGGGGAGTAAGCCCTATCGATGGTATGTTGTACTACAGAAGGATACCCTAGAGCCCAAGAACATGTGGAAGCTCTCATTTCAGGCCCTTATAACGCATTTCATCTACTATCTCCTCTTGGTGATCTTATTCAGGATCCATCTCCTCTGCAATAAAAGAAACACAAGCAAGCCTCCAATTTGTCAATACATATTTTAAAGGGAATCACAAGTAATTTTATGTTAACCTCGTTATTGAACCAAGTACCCTTATCTTGTCAACTCACTGGTACATATATGCGCTTTGACGTAGGGTCTATCGATAACCAGAGGACAACTGCTCGGGCATCTACAACTCCTATCCCTTTTAGGGCAGAGGAATGGTTGCCATCAGTTGCGACTGATCGAACTAAGGATATGGTTCCATCTAAAGAAACTGGGGGTGCTGTTGACCCCTTAGGTGTTCCCTAGTCAAAAAATCTCTACCATAGTAATATTAGGACATCTTGAAGTTGAGGGATCACTTGACCGTACTGAGATGACTCTCATGCAGAGAGATAGGGTAGTCTTTATAGCATAGGTCGGGTCCAGTGGTGAGCCTCAAGCCTTGTTGGGTCTTGGAGGGGCATAAAAAATATAATATCTATCCAATCATGATCGAACTGACTTTTCCCCTAAAGAGGGAGTCACTCCCGATATTGATATTCCGCCAGCTCATGGTGGTTTTGGGGAAGTCACAATCGGGGAGGCTGATGTTCTAAACCCTAAAAATTTGGAGTGGTCTATCATGCCCTTTTCGATTGTTTTAAGAGGAGTTATGTTTTCCGCCCCCAGTATCTCGAGTCCAATGCCCTTATCTAGACTTACTATCCCAACAAAAGTTATATCAATCAGTAACTTTTTGAGTTCCTCCTTGCTGGCTACTGTTTTGGCCGAGCATGGCCTTGGGCCTTCAGTATTTCCATGTAACCACAGAGCGCAAATACTGATTGAGGATGTAGCACCACCTGTCTTGCATATAGACACAACTGCGGAAGTGGGGGTACTAGATCCATCTCCTCCTCTTCTTCAGAATCACAACCACACCCTTAGTAATAGCGGTAGACGTCCCCTCTCTATCTTCCACTGTAATTACCAGAGAGAAGGTTGGTGCAGTGCCGAGCCACGTTGTAGCTGCTAAATCAAGTCCCTCTCATTTAACATTCATTAAGAACTAAATTTCATCATCCTTGAGTGACTCTTAAACTGATAAATAAATAATGGTCAATATTCATCCCATTCGGCAAAAGTCATGGAGGAACATTTGGAGATTAATTTCTCAGACTCCATTGGCTGAGATGCTGGTGAAATTACCAAAGTTACACTGCCAATTTGTGGTTGAGGGTTTTGATTTATTTGACTATCATGGTACTTATGATATATTAAGCCATGTGGTCACTGGTCGAAAAGAAAATGGTGCACTTGAATCTCAACTTTATGTGGCAGAGTCAATGGCTTGTCTCACTGTTACATGAAAAATCCCCATTGATGATGCTGCCACTCATGTCGGATCAGTTGCAAGTTTGAAAAACAAACTTGTAAAGCAAGAGTCATTGATATGAAAACTTTACCCGGAAGTGAAGCAACAAATCTCGAAATTGTAGCGGCTTAAACTGGAGTGGTCCCGGGCCGCGGTCACCAGTGAAGAGGGGTGATGGAAAATGAAATAAATAGAAAAGACCAGTCATCAAGCCATGAGGGGCGTAGAGGTGCTGCGGGTGAGTACAGAGGTCAATAATGTAAATTTATTGAAGCTTCTCCAAGACATTGAGGAGTCACAACAATCGTTGATTCAACTCTATGACTTTATCAAATGTCTATTGTAAAGATCATATCTTTTTACCATGAGAGGCTCGAGGCTGTGGATGCCCACCATGTATTTTTATGAAATTTGAAAGAACCAATTTTCATTCGAATTATTCTTGTTTTCCTTTTCCTATCATGTTAATTGATCTCAAAACATCATTTACATCAGGTATTAATTTCAAACCCTGACTAGTAATCTGAATTAATCGACTCGAGCCTTAATTTTTTCCTGAGCCGTAGGACTTATCAAGCATAGTTTGACTATTATTGAGGTGTCATTGAACTACCTCATGAAATTTTTTGCATTTTCCATTATTACACTAATTTTTTTCCTAATCCATTTTTACATGGGATTAGCAGGTATAACACAACTTTTTTATAGGTTGTCCTTTGCGGGTTTTTGACCTAACATGCTTTACGACTCTTTTGATGGATCAACACATTTTTTTACAAAACCATACATGCAGTAGGTTTAACGAATTGATACATAACATTTATCCAAAGGCACCCAATGTTGATTTTCACTTGGGAAAATATAGATTATTTGTTATGGTATTTTATAGTCTCTCCAATCAACCTTATTTCTAATGTTTTAGGTCAAACTGCTTTAACCAAACTAAATGGGGTAGGCGGGCCAATTTGGGATCGTCAGCTGGGAATGTTCTAATATCTTTTTGACAAGGATTAGGGATTTTTATTATCCCCAAATTTTTGAATTTTTGGACATGAAGGAAGCTTGGGAGTCGTTTTAGGAATTTGGATGCAGGAAAGGAATCTCCTAGGGATACATTTGCCTTTGATTTACAGTCATTTTGTAGGCGACATATGAAAATCCACTAGGGCGTGATGTGTATAGCCAAAAAAACGTGTCTGCAGAACACTGGCCTTCCATATCTGATGTCCTGGTAGGGTCTGCAACACTTGGTATTTATTTGGATATTGGGAGCCATAGTGGGTGGCTAATCCAAGTCATGGTGTCCAAAAATATTGGGGACATTCACATCATCTTTGAATAGGAAACAATTTATGCATGGTTCTAACTTATGTAAGGGAGAACTATTGAATGGTTAGATTAGTTAAAAGTCTTTCTATATTAGGGGAATTGAGAAAGAGGAAGGTATGTAAGCTGTTATCTAGAGATTTTCCAACACTGAGGGTGTTACAGGACATGAATGTCATTTGAGCATATGGAAACCATAAAGGACTCTCCTAAGAATGAATTTTCCTTTGATTGAAATT
Source organism: Viscum album (assembly GCA_963277665.1). NCBI lineage: Eukaryota > Viridiplantae > Streptophyta > Magnoliopsida > Santalales > Viscaceae > Viscum > Viscum album. The sequence continues at coordinate 1,610,700,163 of OY728125.1, forward strand.
CATTTTTTAGGAAGTATATGCAAATACTTCGGGGCATGATGTGCAAAGTCAAACAATGGTGTCTACAAGGCACTGGCCTTCCATCTCCGATGGCTATTGGGATCTTTATGAATATGGAATGTGACCTTTGAGAACAGGTGCACCTGAATACGAAAAGGGACATTTTAGCTGAACTTATCTAGGAAAACAAAAAATGTGTGGGTTTTGTATGTTTATCAGCTTCATTCATATGGATTGGGTATCTTTAGAACCCTCATTAGGGACCAAAGATGAATCATCCCCATATGTTCTGATATATCCATGATGCATGTAGGGGGAATATAAACCATGACTTTGAGGGCATGTGAACCAGGAGGGGTGGAATGGGGCTGGGAATCCATTGGGCATACTGAAATAGGAGAGGACTCTCTAAGGGATGAACATTCCTTTGATTGATGACTGTTTCTATGGGAAACATGTGCAGATCCACCAGGGCATGATTTTCATAACCAAATAAAGGGGTCCGTAGGACACTGTCCTTCCATCTCATATGGCCATAGAGGGTTATGCGGATTCACGATCGCATAGAGCACAAAGTTTTAGGTATGGTACGAGTGTATCCGGACATATTGGAAACATTTGGGTTGTGATTTACTCATGGAATTATGTATCCCTTATGTAGATCTGGCTCACACACAGGGTGAGGCATTCGTTCCATCTTTGGGGTACCTGGTCATTTAATGTTACATTTCCAGAACGTGGGGTTCTTATTAGGGAAGGGAACCGTGACATGCAATTTAAGGTCATGCTTCTAGGGAGAAATTCCTAGGTGACTATTACGTAATATCATCATGGTTCTCTCACTAAGATCCCTAAGCTCATTATATCTATGATCGGTGTGAGAAACAAGGGATTTAGAGGATTCTAGGTCACTACCTAAGAATAGAAAAATCAATATTTGGGAGAATTTTAAGCTTAAACTAATGAAATTTATTATAAAGTCATACAACAAGGAAGATTTTGGCCTTGAAGTTTAATATCATGCGGTGAGGACATGATGTTATCATAAAGATATTTAATAGCTTTGAGATAATCATAGTCAGGATTTTATGGAATTCCATAGATGTGAGTGATGATAGAATGTGTGATCCATAGTGTCATGGGAAACTTGAATCAAGAGGAATGGCAAGGGGCGTGGAAGCCATTGGGCATACTGAGATAAGATATGACTCTCTTAGAGATGAAATTTCCTTTGATTGATGGTCGTTTTTATGGGAAACATATATAGAGCCACTGGGGCATGATGTGCATAGCCAAAAAAGTTGTCTCAGGACACTAGACATCCATTTCATATGGCCATGAATGATTATGGGGATCCATGTTTTCCCAAAAAATGGTGTTTTAATAACCAGAAATATGTGCCTATGAATGTAAGAAATACCAAGACCGTGATGAATCGTGAACTATTGTAGCTTCCATATAGATCTAACTCATATGTATAGGGGGAAGTAGTATCTTTTGACTACTTATGAGTAGCGGGCATGTGAGGCATCTCGTAATACTGATAATTGGGCCACACATAAATCTTGAATAATTTCGTAGTTTATTGTCATTCAGTTAGGACCTTCCATGGACTCCCCATATAGGTCAGACCAACACATGAGAAAAGGGGCATTTTTATTGAGGATGGGCCAGGATTCCAAATTCGGTCATCACTACATATCCTTCTAGGGAAAGAATTAGGAAATACATAGTTATGGATGTTCCAAATACTGATATGTCTTGGTCCATGTGTATGGAAATGTGGGGGAATTTTTTTGATGGCTGGGTCAGGATTCCAAATTCGGGGGGTCACTGTGTATCTTTCAAGAGAAAGAATAAATCCATGCATGGTTCTGGACATTCCATGTACCGATTTGGCTCGGTTCAAGTGTAGGGACATTTTTGTTTCCTTTTCCACTGGTGTTGGGTCTACCACACTTCTCTCTAACTTGTTTTCATAGATAAATCCTCACCATTGATCCTAAGCCCATGTGAAATATACTCGATGTGAGAAAAAAGGAGTGAAAAGGGTTTCTCATGCCAATGTGGGGAAATAGAGGATATGGTAGATGCATCTTTGTTTTGGGGGATGGGCCAAGATCGAGGATCGAGGCATCACTACGTATCATTCAATGGCAGGAATCAATCCATACATAGTTCTACAAGAGATCATGCATTTTATCATCATGCTATTAGGACGTCTTGCGCTATCTGGTTTAACATCTTATAGTGATGACATGAGTCACAGTTTAATGTCTTGTTTCAAGGATGGGTTCCTTACAGTTTAACGTCATGGGTAAAGGACAATGAATCAATGTTTAAATTCATAGAGTTTTGACCTTGACTTCACGGTATTACTAATCATAGTTTATGTTCATAGAGTTCGGAAAATGGCTTCACGGTATTACTACTCATAGTTTAAGGTCTTATAGTATGGGCCATGGGGATAATACCATTCTTTTTAATGTCATTTTGATCAGGAAAACAACTCATAGTTTAGGGTCATAGAGTTTGGACCATGACTTGGCGGTGTTACCATTACGCGAAATACTTCTTCAAAATATTTTCATTTGTGGGAGTCGTGATGAGATATATGTCTATTGGTATTAGGTCGTATACTCCATTGTAATAAACCATGTGTATAAAATAGGTTCCTTCCCTCTTTGGTTCATGCTTTGGGGCTTCTTCCCGAGTATCACCGGGGTTCTGTGGACAAACACCATTTCTTCTTCAAGGAAAGATCAAAGGCGAACCTTTTTGTTGAAGGATCGTGTGATCCTATTTTGGTAGATTTCCAAAAGGTGTAATGAGTATATCCTTTTTTCATCTAGCTACTCCAACTCATCAAACCATCTCTGGGATTTCTCGTGCATGGAAAGTTGATCGCAAATGGACACATGAAGTGATGTCACCTGAATTTTGATTGGAAAAACTACTTCTTCCCTGGATACTAGCATGTACGGGGTCGCCTGGGTGGTAGTGCGGGTTGTGGTCTAGTAATCCCATAAATCATGAAGGTGCTTATCTGGAAAATATTTCTTATCCTTATATACTATTTTCAAGAGTATTTTGGATAGAATCTTATTGAGAACCTTTATCTGCCCATTAGCTACCGCCGGATACTAGGATGAACGGTTGGCTTTGATTCCATACTCCTGGTATAACTTGTCCAAATCAGCAGAGTAGAAGTTGGTGTCATTGTCCATCAGTATTGTATGAGGGACACCAAATCTGGTAATGATGTTGGTCTTCACAAAGCTGACAATGTTTTTCTCCCCAACTTCTTTAAGGGGCATGGATTCGGTCCATCTGGAAAAAAAAGTCAATCTCACTGAGTACGAACTTGATTTGTATTACTGTTGTGGGAGGATATAGTCCCAAAACATCCATCCCTTAGGTATAAAATGACAATAATTACCTTTCTGTATGAAGTAACTATGGGGTTTGGTGTATGAAATTGGCATGAATTTGGTAGGAATGGAACATCTTAGCGAATACGGTATAGTCATGTATCATAGTGGACCAGTAATACCTAAGACTTTGGATTAGGTAAAAGAGATTGGTTGCCGATTGGGGCGCTCAACAAGCTCGGGCATGCACTTATTTAATGACAGCAGTAGTCTCTTCTCCATCAATGCACCTAAGAAGGACTCTGTCAAGGCCTCGTTTGTAGAGAACCTTTTCTTGGTTTACCCCATTGTACATGGAAAAATCGATTGCCTATTTTGGGACATGTTCCCTTCCAGTCCTATTTGGTGGGAGTTCCCCCTTCCAAAAGTAATATTAAATGGGTTTCATCCATCTGGTAGTGTGACTATAAGGCTCAAAAATGGGGATAATTTGTTCAATCTCCTCCGCACTGCACTGGATAAATGGCAAGACCATCTATCGGTGGGCAATGTCGATAACTGTTTCATCCTGGTATGGATCGTCCAAGGATGTTGCTACATTTTCCAAAGCATCATATTGTTAATTTTGAGAATGAGGGACATATTTCAATGTTTCTTCTAATGTAAATCCTTCCATCAGTTCTTGAAAATGGTTCATCAAGGGGACCAATACTTCTTTCATAATGGCATAGTCGCCATAGACCTGTTTGATGACTAGCTTTGAATCACCATTTTTCTTTATGTGTTTGGATTACACATGAAGTTCCAATTCAAGACCGACAATGAGGGAATGATATTCTGCTTCATTATTTCTACACCCTTCCTAAAGTAGGGAAGAATAAGGATGGCCATTTCGGGGGATACAAGTATAATTCCAACCCCACTTTGTTAAGCCTGGTATCCACCATCCTTTTCCCTGTTGGTCTTCTAGAAGCACCATCAAAGTACATTTCCCATGTCTAAGAGTTCTCCTAGAAAGAGAACACTTCTTCATTTCGGATTTTATCATCCAATGGGGTTGTTTCTTCCAAGGGGTGCTCGACCAGGAATTTCACTAATGCATAGCCTTTGATTTCCTTCAGGGGCATGTAGTGTATTTCAAACTATTGTAGGATTACCACCCATCGTGATAAGCATCCATTTAGCATGGGAATATTGAATATATATTTGAGTGGGTTGTAGTAGGAGATCAGGTGGACATCATGATGCTACAGGTAATTAATGTGTTTCTGAACTGAAAATATTAGGGCTAGGTAGTTATTTTAAATTCTTGAATACTGATTTTCAGTATCAATCATCATTCAGATGAGGTAATAGAAGTTTTCCTCACTACCAACATCCTTCTTTTGTGTGAGGAAGGATCCTAATGACAGTTCCATAGAGGTTATGTACAAAATGAGTGGTCTCTCCTAAACTGGAGGCATCAGCATCGCTGGGCATATGATATATCTTTTGATATTGTCGAATGATTCATGGAAATCATTATCCCACTCATATGTAACTTATTTCTTCATCAGCCTAGTGAAAGGTAAACATTTACCTTTCAAGTTGGCTACGAAGCATTGAATGTAGGCAAGGTGCCCCGGGAGACCTCTCAAACTAGTGAGGTTATGAGGTGGGGACAAGCCAAGGAGGGATTTTTTCTTCTCCGGGTCAACTTTGATGTTGCTATGGAATACGACTGATTCGACAAATTATCCAGAGGTAACGCAAAAGGATAACTTTAGACAATTCATCTTTAAATTATGCTATCATAGTTTGTTGAAGATAGTTTCAAGATCATCCAAGTTGTTCGAGTGTGGTCATGATATAACCACTAGATCTTTGACATGACACTCAATGAATTTTCCCATGAAGGGTATGAAGATATGGTGCATGACACACTGATATGTGGAGTCGACATTCTTTAGACCAAAGTTTATCACTTAATAATAGAACACTCAATGAGGGGCCCTAAAAAGAGTAGCTTCTTCATCTCATTAGTCCATATAAATATGGCGGTATCCATAATAGCCATCCATGAAAGAGAGAGACTCATATTATTCTATTGCATCAATCAAAAATTCTATTATTGGGATCGGGAAATCATCTTTTGGTAAAGGCTGATTAAGGTCCCTGAAGTCAATGAAGATTATAATATGTATGTTCTTCTTATTTATAGGGAATATGTTTTCCAACCAGATCGGGTAGTGGACCTCTCATATGAAGTTGGATTTGATCATCTTGTCATCTTCAGCCTCTATTTTGGCATCATGTGTCGGTTGGGTCCTTTTGGCTTCTAAATAATAGCCCATGTGATCTTGTTGTAAGCCCATATGATGAGTGGCAACTTTGGGATCATGGCCTAGCATTTCGGTGTTATTCCAAGAAAAAACAACTTGATTCTTCTTTAGGAAGGAGGTATATGCCTCCTTCTCCTCGATGGGCATAACCACACTGATCAGAGTGGGGATCAGGTCATCTTTAGTGCCATGGTTTATCTCCATATGTTCATAAATTATGGTGGAGACACCTTCTTCGAAATCTGGAGGGAATCTTTGAGGTCTTCTTATTATTATTATTATTTTTCATCCTCTTCACCTTCATCTTCTTCCCCTTCTAATGGAGAAAGGATTCTTGAGACAAACTCTCCAATGTTGGGAGATGAATCACCATTTTTCCTTAGTGACTATGGAAAGGGAAGCTTGGGGTTCTTAGGATGGGTTGGGAGTATCTTTATTAGGGATTTTCCTAACATCATGGGAGTCATCCCATTCTCTCGTGTCTTTGGTCTTCGTTGCCATAACAGAGACCATGCATACAATTGAGTCTATATCTGTAATTTTACTTATGAAGTCAACATTGTTGATAGGTAATACATACTCCTCCCCAAGCTGTTGGAGGGGGTCAGCGGGAGCCATTTCCAATCCATTTGGCGTAGTAATTTAATCAATGTCGTTGGCCTAAATATATTTTTCTTCTAATTCATAGAAATCTGTGTTGATATAATGTGACTCACAAGACTCAAATGGGAATTTATTGGCGTGCAATGTCCCGTTTTCTCCATTAGTGCAATATTAGATGCACTGATGGTATGATGATGGAATTTTAGTGTATTGATGTAGCTAAGGCCTCCCTAATAAGACGTTAATGTCCATACTTTGTCATATTACTAGGAAATCAGAATCAGAAATGAGGTCTCTAAGCCAAGATTTACAGTTGATTCATTCCAATGGTTTCTGATCTCTTTTATCATATCCCAGCAGAGTTTTAGTGTATGGTGGCAGGCTGTATTCATCATAGAACAATCGATGAAGCGTTCTCATTGGGAGGAGATTGACCCCAGAGCTGTTGTCGATGATTATCCTCCAGACATTGATTCCATTTATCTTGATGTACATGTATAAGGGTTTTATTTCCCTTACAAGAGGGCATCTTCTTTCCTATCTGTGAAGGATATAATGGAATGAAATTCTTTAAGATTAGTCTATATTCGACAGACTTTGGCTATTACTACTTCAACCTTGAACTCTTGGGGACTTATTAAGGCTAAGACGAGTGCCTCCCTATGATCTATGGACAGGTTTAACGCACCCAGGATTGAAAATTTTTCTGGTACTAAAGCCATCTACTTTAGAATATCATATTTTTGTTCTAAAGGTCCACACTTCTTGGCTTGAGGATTCTCTTTCACAAAAACGTTAGGGGTTTGGTATTTGGATGTAGATGGTTCGACCACTATGACCGGGGCTAGTGGGGTTTCTGTACTTTTTGGGTTTTTCTGAACTAGTCCACCTGTATGCCTTGGGAGATTTGATATTTGTTCTTCCCCTGACAGATATTCTAAGATAATTGGGTTTGGATTTCCTCTAGTGGGGGAAAAAGAGAACTCCATTTCTTATTTCTTCTATTGGTGGGTCCTTTCATGAGTTTTCAGGATGTTAACAGTTTGACTTATAGAGTGGCTAGAAATTTGACTCCTCCCATGATCGTGCCTTCCAGGAAACCTCCTGCGCCTGTGGAATCTTTCTCTAGCTCTTTGGTTGGGTGCAGGGAATTTGGGTTCGTGGTCATTGTCTCCATCCATGAAGGGGTCCATCAAGTGAATTAAATTAATGATTCTAAAAATTAGTTCTTTATCTATCAATGTTTTTTATCTGGATGTCTCCTTCTGATGGTCTTGTTTGGTTGGGTGGTTCCCATTGTACTGTTTGGTGAGGTGGTTCCCATTGTACCGTTTGGAGGGGCAGTTCTTGTTTTACTGTTTGGTGGGAGAATTCCCATTATACCAAGTACGTTTTTAGGAAATCCTCAAGTTTCAATACTATCTTCGTCTTTGGTTTCATCCCATCTACTTTCTATTAATTTCTTCCCTTTTGTCCTTTACAGGACTTTGGGGTCATGGAGGACGGATGTGTTGTATTAGGAGGTTTTGGGGGCACGATTTTTTGTTTCAATTATGCCTGGATGATGCCATGGACTTAGTTAACTGTCTTCTAGGTCATCAAATTGTCTCATTTTTTATCCTTTTTACTGGTGACTATTTTCCACTCTTATTCTCTTCTTGATTTTGTGGTGGAAACATACGTCACTGGTGCTTGCTGTGGGCCCATCTTGAATTCCCCAAAATCCACCATCTTTTATAGGATATCATTGAAAATGGATCATTCCTAGATGGTGTGTACCAATATCTGGTGATAAGGAAAATTATTAGGATAGTATTTGAGACCCACTTTATTGGATTGAATTGGATCTAGTAGTTGGAGAAAGATTCAATTCTTGGCGGCTATGAAGTAGTTGCGGACCTGGTTATCTCAGAACGAGTAGAATTTATTTCTCAATTCTTCAAACTGATTTATTTTAGTACCCCATCACTCATCCTGCTGAGGTGGGTGTGGATGTTGGCATCTAAGAGGTCCTACACAGTTTGGTGGAAGCCTCACAACTGTAGTTGGTGTCAGGGGTGGCTTAATCATGACAGAAGTCGCTTCATATTTTCCCACTCTTTTTTCTGGGGCAGATGGGAAACTTGGGAATTGAGATTTTTCCATTGGAAAGAGTCTTATATTCTTTGGGAAATGGCATTGAAGTCTCAGAACCCTCTTGTGTACTTCACTGGGATGAGTGGTGTTAGAAATTCATCATGGAGGTTATCTATTCACATATAGAGCATTTCATCATGGGGGAGCTGTCGGTTTAGGGAATATGTTCGGCCTTATCATCTGGAAATGAAGTCTGAGACTATTTCATTCTCTCATTTCTTGTAGTTCATGAGATAATTGTCCATCATCTTACGCATCGTTGAACTGTACTAAAAGAAAACAATGGTCACAGGTCCTCTGAGCCTATAATTGAATTGGTCGGCAAGCTAATATACCATTCAAAGGATGATCCCTACACGGTTCATACGAGTCACCCGAGTATTACTGCTTCTTGCTACTCTAGAGTTCCCATCATGGTGTCATAATAAGAGGTGTAATTCATTAAATTCTTCTTCGGGTCTCCCGATCCATTGAACACATGGAATATGTGGTTTACAAAAAAAGAGATGGTGGAACATTTCTCACCCAATCATGGTAGGGTCTGCGCTCTAGTTGTATCAAAGCATGATGCCCCTTCATGGCTTCAAGTCGAGCTGTTAGTTGCTTGATAGTGTTCAAGATCCCTTGATTCATATCCTGGTGGACATGAGCTTGGTCTGGTATGGTAGTGGCCAAAGTTGGGTGTGCCAGCGCTATTGGAATTTGGGGTTGATACCCAGATGGAGGTATCATTTTTCGGTTTACCTAAATATTTTCTAACTGCATTCCCAGCGGGGGAAAGTCTTGATGCCTTTTTGAGGCCTTGTTTAAGTAGGTTTACGATCCCGATAGTAGATTTAATGGGCCTCTTATCTTGGATTCATTCACTGTTATGAGTGACTATATTAAGGGCACCTCTTCTTGGAGAAACTATTGATGTTCTGCAAGGGAAACACATCTAGTGAGGAAGACCCCTTGACGTAGCTCAGTATTAATTCACCTGAGTTATTTCATTTATTCCCCCTACTTGGAAAACCTTTCCTCGACATTGAGGGACACATTATCAGGGAGAGGAGGAGGTGGGTCATAGAAGACTTTGGATGTATTCTTCTCCTTTTTGGGTTTCGTGTGGGAGGTAATGACGGATTAACTAAGGGGGCACCCAGATTTAGGACCTCTCTCTGGTTCTAGGTATGCAAAGTATCTAGCACGGTGTAGGATTCATCAGGGAGGGAACCATATTCCCTTACTTCCCCTCCCTCTATTCCATTTCCTATGAGATGCATGGAGTTTATGTCTACCACGTTCAGTGATACATACCTCATTGGGGGCGGTGTTCTCAGTGCCGAATGGTAGGAAGGATTTATGAATCTTTTATTGGAATTTATCCTTCCATTTTGTGGTATTTTTTGGGTTTCATGGCGATGATTGACCCAAAGGGATCCCTGATCCAACCTCATAATGCACCTTTGTCTCCGATGGTGTGAACCACGAGAGGGGGTGGAACGAGTGACTCACATACCCATCGTTCTTCCTAGAGAGGAGAAGAAGGACATTTATTGTATGAGGACTTGAGGTAAAATTCCCCCCTGCCCTGCGGGCTAGGTTTGTTCGGATTCTTCCATTGATGCACTAAGTCATATATTTATTGTTCATACGAGGGAATATTTATTTTAATATACACCCATCCTTATTGACTAGGGTAGTTCCCACATCGTCGTGGTAGCCACTACTATTTCCACCTTTTCACTTTCACTTACTCTCGTTCTTGTGTGAGATAAGTATGGAATTGGGTATGCATGGAGTCTATGGTCTTTTGAAGACATGAGATTTATTTTCTGGATGGATTCCCTTATTCAAGAAGCATGCTTGATGTTCTTGGTTTCATGACTCAAAATATTTTTTATGGATTGATCTCTTAAGTCCTAAAACTTTTGAGACTTACTCCAGGATGGTTTTTGTTTAGTATCCCATCTTTCCTAAGGAGGGGTTTCAATTAATTGATGCATTTGGGTGATGATGTTGAAGGATGTCATTTATAATGGTATTTTCTGTAGGGTGATGGGGTGAAGTTAAGAGCTCCATGTTCTCCCTATCCCTAAATGTAAACTCTCTTTGGGGCTTCCTAATGAGGTGACACAACTTTTGTAGTGCATATAGGCATTATAGTTTATGGTTTTTCTTTATCCCTTCTGATTGTTTTTGTCGGGTGGATGGGAGGGATTCCAAGTTGATTAGACGGAGAAGATCGCCTAACATTTTGACATGGTTTTCATACAATTAATAGGGAAATAATTTCTCATTCAGTTGAAAAAGAGTTATCCATATATTTAGGAGAATTTCATTCATACATTCCCCAAACAACTCTCATGGTATGTCGAATTAATAAGTGGACATTGGCTAATACATCACTGGTATATTATCCTTATATAGTTGTCTTCTCACAAGCAACATTTCCGACTATTGTTCTTTTGGGGGCTTCTCTAATTGATATGCCTAGATTGAGGGCTTCTTAATGATTTCATTCCAAGAAGTCAGGCTGGTGGGAGCCTCATTCATTTGCAGATGGCACAAGGGTGGCTCAAAAGATGAGTGTGGCCCAAGGTCATCCTTTGGTTGAGAAATAATATCACTCGGTATAGATGAAATGTCCGATGAGTCTGAATCCTTTTTGATCACCTCAGCATAGGAGGGCATTCTCATCATTTTTTGGATAAGGGGAGTACTGTATTTCCAGTATGACTTTTTGTTGTGGGGATGACCTTTGAAATTGGTGCTTTAATAGCGGGTGATACTATTACCACTTGATGCTCGGCCATGGGAAATGTCTTTATACTGTATACCCTGGGAAGGACCTTTATGGAGGGCTATAGTGAGAGGTGGACCTTATTTTTTCTTGACTTCGCCGATGGGAGGACCATATCAATGACTATTATGATGGTGAGGACTACTATCACGGCTTGATAGCTGGCTATAGGGAAAATTTCTACAGTGCACATCCTGGGGAGGGCCTTCAGGATGTACTAAAATGAGGGGAGGACCTTCTTGTTACTTGAAGATACTATGGGGAGGTCCTTCACAACAATTTCATTGTGTGGAAGGCCTTCGCAATGACTATCATCATGGTGAGTACTACCATCTTAAATCGACGTCTGACTATAGGGAGAATTATATCTACAGTATATACCCTAGGGAGAACCATCAGGGCAGACGACAATAAGGGGAGGACCTTCTTGTTGATCAGTATTTAGGTCGAGGGGAGGGCTACCCCAATGCCCATCAAGAGATAGACTCTCGTGATCGATCATTCTTGGCCCATAGAGTGAGTGCTTGTGCGAGCTTTGGGGAGGACCTTCAGAGCTGCTGGTAACAATATTGTGGGGAGGACCTTCATAAATTCTACAACCACTTCCATAACATTTTAAGGTACAAACCAGTTCTTGATCCTTTATTGATATATGTCTAAAGGAGTGAAGAACCTCAGCTTCCAATAGAGTCAGATCATGTATGTGCTCTTCAATTTCCAGTTTCCTTTGGCGCATTTCATTTGTGAGCCCTCTCTTGCGGGTAACTATGGTTGTCTACTATTGGTAATGGCCTTTATATATTATTCCTCGTCTTTTTGGGTATATTAATGTCATTAGGATATACCAACAAACATCTGGAATTTTGGCAGGGATATATGCTTTCCCTAGAGTGGCCATCACGTTGGACAGGTGTCCCCCAGTTGGAATGAGTATTTTTCTCCTGATCTGGTTGTCCGTGTATCACACGATATTGCTATTGACCCTCTTGGACTAGAGCACGGATTCATAACTACTCCAGAGTGACTAACTCATTTTGTGAGTGAGTCATTCTATTCGAGAAAACCAGGTTGTGGGCCAGATTTCTCACCTTTGATGTGGATGAAATAAGGTCTTTTCATGTTTGGATGATATGGTCTAGGATCGACGTTTGATATTCCATTATTTCTAGGATGTTCTGATATACAACTTTGGCTAGAATGTGTATGAAGGAACATTCTGATGTCAGAGAAGGGGTATGTGCCTCATCCGGTCCTCCATTAGTTTTCAGTAGATACTGGTAGTTCTCCTATGACGGGACAGAGGAATGAGTCTGACACTGATTGTATTATTCAGTTTCCATAGTATTTTCTGAGTGGTCTTTATATTCATGACCTGGGATTTTCATCTTCTTTCTTTCCACTGTATTTATCTCACAAGCCTTGTATGCATCCATAATAATTTGAATCTACTCATATTTTATTTCAAATCTATTTTGATGGAGGACTTGATATGCATTAGTAGGTATGTGTGCCTTTGTATAGCTTGTTTCCATCCTATATTGTTGATGGGATTGAAATGAATTAGTAGGTATTTATGCCTATGTGTAGCTGGTTGCTTCCCTATTTGGTTGACGAGCTTTAAATGCGTCAGTAGGTATTTGTGCCTACATGTAGCTGATTGCCAACCTATTTGGTTGATGAGCTTGTTGTTCATCGACAAATATCTGTATCTGCCTATATTTTGTTTCTCGGTCTACATAGTGGGATCAGTGAGAACTAGCAGGAACATGAATATGCTCATATTGTGCAGCACTGTTTTGGTGGTGGGCTTGAGTGGAGGGGGGAAATTTGTATGTCTACCTATCGAATGCCACCACATTAGTACAGTGGTGTTTCTCTTTTGGAACCGGGGTGATATCATGTTCATGAATATATATTCTTCACCCTTGGTAGGAATCTCAAGGGTACTGGGTCTCCTGGACTTAATTAGGTGCCCTCAACATAAGGTCATCTTCAACGTAAGGAGTCTTGGTCGTCTAGTGTCAGCGGAGGCGCTCTCTTGCAGGGGCCCATGAGTAGGACCCCGATACAGTTGGGATGAAGTTGTCTTCATTGACTTCATTTTCCTCCATAAGATAAGGGAGGTACTCATTGTCACATTATGGGGACCGGATCTCGAAACTATTTGAGATGACCACCGGGGCCGCCTTGTGCCGGGGTGCCGGTTACAGCTGAGGAGGCGGCTGGAAGACCTTTGTAGATTGTAGGGCTTGTCTCGCGGCCTCCAATGTAGGGAGAGTACCATTTCAGTGTTACTCATTGATCAGTGTGTTGTATACCTAGTGTTGAAGACACTGGGTTGGCGAGGGGGCTTGTTCTTCATTGGGGCCCTGACCGCCTGTGGGATTGCTGATGTTTGTGTCTGTATCGATCGTTGGGATGTTATTTGTATTGAAGGTTTCTATGCGGAAACTTGCAACATACATATATGACGCACAGACCACAAAACCTCAGCAAAGTATCATTCTTTTAAACACATGCATATCTTACTATTCAACTTGGCCCCCTTCCCCTCTCGATTATTTTTCGTTGTGGGGAGAAGGGGCTTGAGTGGGGTAAGACCGCCACCTTGGATAAGGATTCACATCAGGTTCCCAATTTTTGTTCCTCCTCTGAGGTGGCGCGTTTTGTATATACAGAGGTGAACAAAATTGTCTAACGTACAATATAATTTTGTGTATATTATCATTGAGGTATAACCTCCACCTTCTTTAAGGATTCATGTCGGGTTCACCATTTTTGTTCCGCCTCCAAGGTGGTGTGTTTGGGTGATGATGAAATGGTTCCACAAGAATTATCACTCGTCTCTTTCTACAGAAATGGTTTCTCATCAAATTAACTATTTATTTATTTTTGAAATGTTCTATGTCATTATCCTTTAAATTAAGGTTGGATTAACCCCACAATAACTGGGTAATTTACCCCTTTCATATTGAGAATTACATTCCACATTCTTATGGTCTTAGAGGTTGATTTCATGGGGTCAAGTACTTGTGAAATCGGTCCTCCTTAGATATAAATTCCTTATATGGTCGCCAACGAGTTTATTCGTGGATCCAAAACCACCTAATGACCCTGGTATCCATGATACATAGACCACCTTTCCAAAGGCATGCGATCATTGGTCGATTATTTATCCAAAAACACTAAAGGACTTCATTGGTCAAGAGGATGGGAATTCGGTCTCACCGCACCCTTTTGGGGGAGGATTATTTCCTTTTACAAGACTCTATTATTAATTTAAGTCATGTCCATATGTTCTTGAATCCTTGGTTTATTCTTGAAGAGTGTGCCCATGAGCAACCCCTGGTTTTCAAGATCTTCATTAGCACATATGGATTTGATACTACAGAGGTGATGTTGACTTGAGCCCTGAAATAAGGAAATATGGAGGTTATCGTCATCTATGGGGGATAGAAGGTGACTTGATGTTGGGATCAGACCCATGATATGGGTTTCCTAAGTATCCTCGAGAGATGAATTAGAACCCATATAGTTCAGAATAGCTGTGTATTACATATGGAATCTTCTCACTGGGGGGGAAATGATTGGGTGAACCCCTTTTTGAAGGGAACCCTTTTGAGCTCGGGCCTTCATGTAGGAATCCTACATTTCCTGATTTAATTAATAATCAGATTTCTCATAGTTCAAATTTGTGTAGATTTTGTAATAATCGTAAACCTCTAAGCCCATGTGAGTCATGCTCTGTGTGAGAAACAAGAAAATGTGAGTGATCCGACCAGCCGCATGCTTCCTCTCCTGCGGGTGGGAGAGGGAGAGCCTCTGGAAGAAGAGGTTGGGGAAACGGTGGTAGAGGGCACGGAGCGATGAACCTTTCAATGTGAAATGACATTAAAGTTCATGCAGCTTGGACTCAAAATATTGGGGAATTACCTCAATGGGAGTGCCCCAGAACATGTTCTGGGAAGGGGAGGAGTGTCTTCCTCATTAAAAAGAGAGGCAAAAATAACTCCTCTGGCTTATCACTATTCCACATTGAATGGAAAAGATAGTGATCACCTTTAATCCCAAGAATGGGGATGTCCATGTTTGCATCCCAAGGTTGGACTTCAAGTTACCATAGGAATGTAAATCCATGTACATCCCTGAAGTCCAAACCATTATAAGGATTAGCTTCATGACTCCATTTACCATGGGTATGTAGACTCAAAGGGGCACGATGATGCACCTGATGGCCTGATCATATGGGTTTGGTGTCTTTGAAGGAGGATTTGGCCTAATGCCGTGGGATTGGTTCATAGAGGGACTATCGAGGACTAGATGGTAATGGAGTGGTAGATTGGAACTGGGGGAAAGTACCCAAAAACACCCCATTGCACGTACTGATTTCTTAGGCGGGATGGGGGGAAGTTCCACATATCGTAGTGGTATGCACACATAGGGGATGTCTTCATACTGATGTGGTATGTGGGTAGGGGTATAGACCACCGTGCACTACAGTGGTATGTGTCCCATCATGCCGCTTTAGGTTCTATCCCCCTACTGATGCATTACGCGGTTCCGGGTCAAATCTGTGTAGTGGTACACTATGAGGAACCCCATATTGAAGGAGGGTCCAGGGGATTATTATTCATAAATAGTTTATCCACAATAATTATGTGGTTCTCAGTTCACCAATTTAGGTCTGATATTCTATTATTATTATTCATTTTCATATTTTTATGGTTTGCGGCTGGATTTACCTGCAGAGAATGTTATTTGTAATTTGGGCGTTGCATATGGATCATGACTAAAGCCGAAATCTTCTCTGAACTCTTTCTTCCAACCTCTGGGTCCCATTTAAGCTATCTTGGTCCATCATTTTTCAATTTCCTCACTGCTCCCTTTTATAGATCATCGAGGCAACTGTATCTTTGGACATGTAGTACAATTGTGGAGGCCCATGAAGAGATATCTTGACCCACAAAATAGTCAGTCAACCAGGGTTTGTAGAGGCTATTGTTCGTGATCATGGTTTGTGGAACCCTGCTTGTTCGCTTCGTATGTGAACCATTGAGTTCACGAGATGACATGCTGATGGCCTTCAGACACATAATACCTTAGACAACATGGTTCATGGTACGTTGTGTTTGCTGGCCATCGCTCTGCGGGCCAGTGCCTCGTGGATCGTTTTGTGTACCAGTAGTTCACAATTCAGGCGATCTTCAAACCCTTCCTAGTGATGGTACACAGGCCATTCAAAATCCTTTGAAAACATGAATTCCTTCATTTTTTTCATATTTTTTTATCTTAAATTAATTCCATTAACCTTTATATACTTGTAGGTGTACTTTCGTCCTTCTTGAAAGTGATTGTGGGAGTATTTTATTCCGTTGGTGAAATTTTCAGGACCCTACAATATCATTATAAGACTCATGATTTTTAATGATTTTCTAAAATCATAACATGATGGTTGAGTGGTATTTTCTATTTATGAATTGATATATTTTTCTTCAAATTTATTTAGTTGATTAATTCTATTACCATCAAGATAGATAATATAAGGAAATAAACATACTTGATTTCATTCCACTTTTTTAGTACATTTTTCACTTTAATTCAGTGCTTCAATTAGTTTTTTAATTCTTATTATAACGATGAATGACTAAGAGTATTTTTTCAGGCCTGAAGCACAAAAAAACCTTTAATGAATCATTAGATATTTAAAATAATTTCAATTAATTCCAACTATCTAAAATTAAAATGGTTAGCATAAGAAAAAATAATACTCAATATGATTAAACCTTTATGGGATAAAGTAATATATTAATTCCTAAAACATAAATAGTAATACTTAAAGAAAATATTTATTAACTTAACCATTAAATTCATTATAAACAACACCATCAGTTTGATATTTAATTTTTTATGTTTCATATACAAATTCATTAATTATAAAAATTAAATAAACTCAAAAACCATGATTATGTTTAGGTTAAACATAGGTAAAACAACTATTCTTACCACATGAGAATAACAGTTCATCTTTCATAATATATTCTCATTGTAAGGATATTCCACTTACGTTTCGAAAATGACTACTCATGCCTCATGTTTTCAAAGGATGATTCCAAATCGATTAAAAATATAAAAGATTGTATAGATTTAGAGTCAAACAAATACTAGGTTTTTTATCATAGAACCTATTATTATAGTTAAATGGACTTTAACTTTATTCATATTAATTTCATATTATTTGAATTATTCTATCATCCTTATCAATGGTAACTTCCCTTAATGATTAGTGTGTTTTTTGGATAGTTCCTCATTTACTTATCATTGGAACACTAGATATTAATGCATTATTTCCTTCCCTTAAATTCATGAGAAATATTTAACATATATCCACACTTGTTTTAAACTCACATTCCCTTTAAGAAAGTACCCTGGTGTTTCTTTACACAATTATAATATATTATAAGATTTATCATTCTATTATTCTCCTTCGCCTCATTTATTTTTACTTAGTGTTTAGTTATCTACTTCATCTCTTTATTTACATTAAATACATAAGACATTAAAAATTATTTACCTATCATGATGGTACTTCATTCCATATAATCATATGATGATAACATTTGAGAGACTATTTCACATTAGAGTATTTCATTTATCCCATCAGGGAAATGGTAAATTTCTATTTATGTATTATGTGTATAATAAATGGAATTCACTTTTAATCTCATTATGTTTGCCTCATACTTAGAAAAACATTAATCTTCCTTCAATTTCAAATTAATGAAATTCATATCCTTATTAGATCATTTCTCTCAAGTAAAGTATTTATGAAATAATATTAAATTCAAAAATTCCATTTCATTCTCTATATATCTGCCT
Organism: Viscum album; assembly: GCA_963277665.1. Taxonomy (NCBI): domain Eukaryota; kingdom Viridiplantae; phylum Streptophyta; class Magnoliopsida; order Santalales; family Viscaceae; genus Viscum; species Viscum album. Next base: position 1,610,718,255 of record OY728125.1, read on the forward strand.
CCTCCTTTGTATTTTCAATCAATGACCACCATTGATCAGCATCTACCTTTAAAAAATACATTTTCATAATTACCATCTCGATTTCATTACTTCTCCAAGCCATAAATATCTTTTCAAAGGGCTGTATCCATTGTTAAAATATCAATTGTATAGTAGTTTTGTTAAATGATGGAGGTTTATTCCACATTAAGAGGTCAAACATAATTGCTTCATGCATTGATGAAATTGGTAGTTCCATGCGATCAAGGTTATTTCTCCTTACCTATGTCAAATATCCTAATAAAGTCAGAATCTACTCGACTCCAACAATAGCCATGTTGACTTTATCAAGAAGGAAATATCCACATATATTATGGGTGTGGATATATGTTTTTTCTTTACAATAGAGTCCATAACTAATTAATAATATAAACATAATTATATCAAATCATTATGAATTTAAAATTATAGTGTGTAATCTCAAATACGGTACAACATTTGAACAAAATTGAAAATTTATGCATGGATAATCCTAGAATCATAAACTTATTATCTTTGGTAATATCTTCATATAATGAAAAAAAATATTTCCTAATAGTTCATAAAAAAATTGTGTGAATCAACCAAAAAATATCTCTAAGAGTATCAAATGTGGTGTGCAGTTAGGACCACTTGTTGTGCATAGAGTGAAGATTGGGTTGATACCCATCCAACCATTTTAAATGTTTTTACCCCTAGGTTCATTTGTATCATAGCCCACATCCAGTAATTTGTATAAAGATAGATATTTCATTAAAAAAATCTCCACACTCTACACTTTATATAAGAATTTTTGTTGTCTTCATATACTTATACCTATATATTAAGTTAGTTATAGTGTTATGTTCTTTGACCCATGTTTTCTTAATTCTATTCCCCAAGGGTCCTATTAAACATGTTATGATACCAAATATAAAAACTATAACACTAGAAACACAGATTATATGGTCACATTAGTACATTGGTACACAATAAAATAGATCACATCACATGGGATAAAATATTTTAGTAGTATTTTGATAATAGATACAAACATGAATCTCACATTAAAATCAAAAACATGAAATAAAACATAAAATTTCTGTGTGAAATTTATTATTTTTTCTAGTATAACCCTAAAATAATTCTTAGTTAACTTTTTTGTACCATGAAGAAAGGAAAACACAGTAAATGGTGAGATTTTATACCCAGTAAGGGAAATGATATAACAGAAGCTATAATTGAATAAATAAAACATGAATAATGAAAATAATCATACTCCAATAGCCCAAATCATAAGGTCATTATACTACGTTGGCACTAGATACCAGTGATCACATCCTAAAAGACCAAATATTTCAGTAGTCTTTGAAAGCAAGATACATACTTGAATATCACATAACAATTGAAAACCTAAAATACAACATAGTTTTTATTTTATAAAATTATTATTCCCTTTATTATATCCATACACATCAATTATAATACATTTCTTGGAAGCCTACAGAAAGGAAACATAAGAAAGGGGTGAGCTCAGATACCCAATAAGGGTATGTGTATAGTAGAATATATTATGAATAAATAATGAATAACCCATATGGAATGGTAAATATACTGTCATAAATTAGTGTTATACCCATGGACCTATACCAGTGGTCCTCTAAAAACCATAAGTATAGTTAACAAAAAATCAGGTACCTATACCAAAGGATTTAATAAACGTTGGTATATGTATATAAAAATGGTTTTAGAGAACATTTGGTATAGGTACCCTGATTTTTTATGAATTATTTTATCAAATTACATTAAATAAATCACAATTTAAATTATTTTTAATTATAAATATATATATTTATCAAATAATAATCAATAAATTTATTTTATCTCAGTGTTCAGGTCATTGAAATATAATTGGGAGGTGATGGGTTCAAATCCTATATAGATTATTTTACATTACCTAAACCAATAATTTTTCAAAACCATTTATATAGTTATTTCATATGGCCTATATAAATTTTTTAAGAACCATTGTATAGACCACCTATACCAATTATTTTCCATAACTATTTTTATAGGTCTATACCAGTGGAAAAAGAGCCAACAAACCTCCAATTTGTTATTATAGGTTATACCAAAAGTTTGGGGGCATGTACCAACATTTACAAACAATTTTTACAGGGTTATTCCGGTATTGATACAAGAGAACACATTCAATTTAATCAACAACTTGAGAAATATAGAATAATAAAATAATAATAAATGATTGTCAAATAATTTCATACAGTTAATTACTTGAGTTTGAATCTTATCCATGTATATCATGAATATTCAAATAATAACATAGTCATTAATAAGTATTCTCATAATTATGTAATTAATAATATTAGATGTCATAAACTTGTCATCAAGGCTATGTGTCAATACATCTTACATAAATGGTAATGGCCTCATCCAAATAATCAGTCTAGTTAGTCTCGTGATACATACCATTATATTGAGGGTATACATAGAGACCCACCCATTAGTTAATAATTCCAATTCATTCCTCATATGAAATCAATAATCAACATAGAGATTCTTATTGAAAAAATATCATATTAAATGTTAATAATTGTACCAATAAATAAACATAATCATAAAACAAGAATAGTAAAATGAAAAATGGTATCAAAATAGTACATCCCCAGTCAAAAGAAATCTAAAAAACAAGAGAAATAAAAATGATTGATTCATTAAAACATATCCTTAGTGGAACATAAGTAAAATAATGGTTTTCATCATTGATGAATAGAAATACTATAAAATTCCTTAAAAACATTCTTAAGAAAAATACCCTTTCACTTTGAAAATATCATTTTATAAACTAAACATTTCCACAATATTAGTGATTTTGTTTTAAAATTATCTTGGAATCTTTTAAATTAATATTAAATTAAATTATTGTTCATGATAGGGATAAATTTTATTCATGTCGAGTATGTTAAAGAAATGATTCTATTCGCAATTTTATAGGAAAATACAAAAAGTACCTCATTTAGAAAATTATAGAAATATTATTTTTAATAAATTCTATAAAAGTAAAACATGAGAAAATTTTCATTAATAAATGATTTTATAATATTAAAAACATTTCTGAAATCATTTTCATAAATCATGGACATAGGTGGAAAAATCTAGATTAAATAAGAAATAAAGTCAGTTTTTATAATGAATGTTTTTAATATTTTGTGTACATAAAAGAGAAAAATAAATGAAAAACTTATAACATTAAAAAATAACTATAGTAGAATAAAATATAATGGTTTTAATTTAAAATTATCATATAATCTCCCCAGTAGGGACTTAATCATAAATAACTTTGAATAATACTGATACTGTGAAATAAACCATTACCACTATGGTAACATTCGAATCGTAAACCCGTGAAATAAATAACATAAAATGAAATATTAAATACCATGAATTTAATGTGATCCATGATATAAAATTTAAATTGGTCATTAGATACAACACGCAAAATAAATAAGTGCTGAATATGACATATGTATCACAGATGTAAAAGTGATATAAAAAACCCTTAACTTAGGTCCAATTTCATTCGTATATTTTTTAAACTCATACATAATAAATATAGATTTATTAAAGATATATTAAATAAAAATAATAATATATATCATACCATATTTAATTTACATATAACTTTTTATCACCTATTTTTTAACAATTATTTATTAAAATCACTATTTCAGTTAATAATGACTTCATTTTCAATGTATGTTTCGGTTGGTTAATTTAAGTACTTATCCATTAATCATGGTTTCATAATAAAAAAAATAACAATTATAAAAATATTAAATATATTTATTATATATGTATTACTAATATTCCTTAAAATTTATATAGAAAAAATGAATTACACTATTCATGGAGACGGAAGGTTGTGCATATGCTTGGACATTGTTACCCTTTTTTTAAAAGATTGAACGAAAGAAAGGAAAATGATATTTCACCTTTCAATAATAATTTTTATATCATATAAATTCATTAAATATATCCTTATTACAATCCATTTTAAAGTAAAATGAGAAACGTATCACATTGCTTCGTGGAGGTGGTAGTCCACATGTATGGACGGGCGACGTTATCATTTTCCAATGGATTACAATGTAAGAAGGAGGATGTGATATTATAATTAAATAATTATAATTATTTTAAAAATAATATATATATATATATATATTAAATCAATCATTTCATCAATCTGTGAGGGGAATTGATGGAAAATAATTTGCATCGGTTCTTGAGGCGTTAGTCCTTTGTATCAATAATTAACAGTTTAATTTATCATTTTATAGAGGAGGTGATGTATATTGGTTATTAAAATAAAATAATAACATCTTTCTACATGAAACATATTTTTTTTATTTCATAATATTAAGATAATATTTTTAGGGGGTATAGGAAGAAATAAAATGAGCACACATGGTTAAGAACCATACCTCTTCTCTAGAGAACCTCTTTAAGTATTTAACTAAATCAGTACTTGGATAGTTTTAGTAAAAAAGGACTCTATTTCATGTTTCTTTATGTAAGTATTGTATTTTTTTATTTTTATTTTCAAAAAAAAGTTATCTGGAAGTGGTTAGTGAAGATGATAAGCGGTATCCTTTTATAAGTGGTGGAGAGAACAGACGTGCAATTTTTGAAAAGAATAAATTATACCCACATTTTTTTTTAAACTAAATTGATAAAAAAAATGGACCATTATAGAACCTTATATGTTATATATTATAAATATTTCCATATAATATAAATTAGACAATTTTATACATCATTTTAGTACTTATCATTTTAGTTTAACCTTCGGTAAACTTGTTCTAACCATAACCGGGGTAATTAATTTTTGTGTTTTTACTATTCATTATGACAACAAATTAAGTTACAATTATTAAATAATATTAATTATTCTGATTCAAACTATTGAATCCAAATTTTCAAATTCAAATCAAATAAATAAAAATTAAACCCTTTCAGCGTGTCGAAATAACATTTTTCCAAAGGAATGGATTTTTGAAGTATAAAAGGTTTTAATATTAAAACTAAACATAAAATTGATTAAAATGAAATAAATTGTATTAATTATTATATTTTAATACTAATTTGACATAGAAAACAATTTTAAATCAAAATTTAACTTTTAAAATGATTTAAATGAAAAGGTAGTTTTCAGGCAAAATCAATATTTTTTCACCATTCGTCAAAAAAATAATATTTTCACAAAAATATTAAAAATAGTTTTAAGATAATTTTTAAATGATTATTTAAAAAAATATTCAATCTTTAAAATTTATTTTCTAAAATTTTAGAAACATAATTTTAATCTAAGTGTGGAAAATTTCATGAAATCACTTTTTAGAAAAATTACATTTTTAAGCATAAAAGGAAGTTTATTCTTATCCATGAATAGAAAAAATATTAGATGAATGATAAAAAAATTATTTAGTATATAATATATATTTTTTCTTTAAAAAATAAAAAATAGTGATTAATTTAATTTATTCAGACAAAAACACATTGCATGTATAAAACCAAATTTTTAGAAAATACATTTCTTTTACATTCAAATTATTTATATTTTCATTTAAAATAAATTGATAACCAATGAATTTTTTATACATTTGAAAACCATATACTATTCATAATTTAGTTATTCATATCCATTCACTTCATTTAAATAGAAATTTTATAATGTTCATGTTTAAATAATATAATTTTCTTTTCATTTAAGCTAGGTGTTATGTGTCGTGTACTCTATCAAACAAAATGTTATTATTTTTAAATATCATGGTTTTACATTATCCACCATTTTAATAAATTACATCCTTGTAAATTCAACATTCACTTGGAAATTAAGGGTTGTACATTTGAAAATACCATTTTTGAAAACACAAATCACAGAAAGGGTTTATAAAACATCCTCTTAACAAGAGAGAACAATATATATGAATGTCAACTCTAATAATAAATAATTAGGTTTACAAGAATTAATAAATTAGTGGTAAGTGAAAATATGGAAATTTAGTAATACTGTAAAAAGTTATGAAGATTTATTAAGATCATTGATCAAAATAAATTTAATGATAAAGATAAATTCAATGACCGCAAATATATAAGTATTTTATGGGTGAAAAAAACCCATTGATTCATAAAAAATATAGGTAAATATATAAAATAATTATTTAAATATCCTTTTCCAAAATTTGATAAATTGTTTTTCTAACAATATAGATAACTCCAAGAAATATACTGACAATTCAATGTATTGGATTTTACCATCATTTATTTTAATATTATATGGAATTATTTCAAGACCAGGCTTTGAAACGGCGTGCAGTTCCGTGGCCCGGTGAGCCCGGAACAAATGTTTGAAATTTAATTAAATAATTACATTTCTTGCGAGTGTGGTTTTCCTGAAAAAGTGGAATAACACCTGAATGGGTGCTCGGATTAGAATCCTGAGGGCACCGTTGCATTCAGAGCAGCAATTTTACCCTAGAAGAGACCTAACATTTGTTGGTGCAGACCGGTGGTGAAATTTGGTATTTGGACATAACCATAATAAAATATTTATTAAAAATATTTTATTAAAATCTTTGTGCAGCAAAACCTTTATCTTTTGTCCTTTTAAATAACGGTTTACACAGGGGGTCCAGGGTTACAAACCTCATAACCTTGAAAACATGGGAGGCTCTGGAGGCTCTGGAGAAAACCTCCTGATGTAGGGATGATGACACGGTGGCCGGATCTCCGCCAACGAACGCCGCGAATCCGGGTAGGGAATTTGATCTCTTTGTGATTTCTTTCCCGTTCTTGATTCCTACGACGAATGCGGACTAATCCACAAACAGATTAGCCCGTAGATCGGTCATATTTGAGGGATGGGATTTTGCGGGGTATTTGTGGATTCTGATTCTTGAGTTATTTTTGGTTTCATTCAGCCTTCTAACGGTGACGAACCAAGATTGACACGAACATCAATCGAGGTTCATCCCTCTCGATTTGTTGTGTTTTTTTCCTTAAATCCTTGTGTTCTTCGTGTGCGTTATACGCGTTCTTCGTGGGATAATAACAATGATCAATTTCACCTTAGATCTGTGGTCTAACGATCCAAGATTGTAGATCCAACCTTGGACTGGTGGTACGGAGCTACGAAGACGGTTTCGGCGGATGATTCGGAGAAGATCGGGAGATATTTGTTTTTGGGTGTTTTTCATCGGATGGATCGTTGGTGGTTTATGACCCGATCAAAGGACCGAAAACACCCATTTAGATGTTTGTTTGATGGGGGGGACCAATCCCTGACGCATCTTGATGAATGGGTTAGAGATTGAGAATACGGAGATTGTCCTAAGCGTGAGGAAGAAGACGGCGTTCTAGAATTTTCCCGACTACACGGCATGTAGTATGGGCTACACGGTGTGTGTTTGTCGGTGGGTCACCTGCCATGTACTCCGGGAGTACACAGACACAGGTTGGGTACACGGCCAAGGACACGGCGTGTGTACCCCTCCCCGGCCAAACCCGGCCAGATACACAGGATACCTCGTGTACGGGTACACAGGCAGGAGACACGAATAGACACCGTGTACGGGCATACGACCAGGGTACATGGGTGGTTTCCAGTTGATAGGACATGGCGTGTGCTTTGACTTACACGTCGTTTATATGCTTTCCTACATGACTTCGACTTCTGGCATGGGTCGTTTCACGGGTAGTACCCAGAGTCAAGGAACACGACGTGTAAACCTACTACACGCCGTGTAGTTGAGTTTTACACAACTTGGGCGGATGACACGGGCCTTTTACACAGGAAATACCCAGGGTCAAGGAACATGAAGTCTAACCATACTACACACCATGTAACCTTTTTTTACATGTCTTGAGCCAGTTGCCTTCTGTGACTTGGACTAGTTTCCTTAGTGTTCGTCCCCTAGGTCTTTCTCTTGATAGTTTCTGGTATCATTTTCTACGTATAGGAGTATGATCCCTTCAGCAAGACTTCCTGAATAGAGTTATTGGAATCCCATCTGTGAGACTTAGATCCGGATCCTCTATTAATTTCTGGAACCCTGGGTAGAGTTCTTTGTATTTTCGTGACCAACTTTAATCGAGTGTCGATCCTCTTCTTAGCGGATTAGTTCAGACTATGTTGTTGTAGTAGTAGTTTATTTTTTATTCAAAAATAAAAGGACAAGGGAAGAAAGACTCCTCAAAGGGGTCGGAAATGGTGGAGCCCTAGAGAATCCCCCAGCACAAAGGAGGAACATTCTGGAGGAAGGGAAAGGAGAGAGTCATAAATGATGAGTGGCTCGTCCTACCTACCCAAGCGAGGAAGGGAATCCGCCGTGAAATTAGCCTCCCTCCAACTATGATGGATAAGTTTCCCATGTGAGGTTCTGATCTTGCACCTTCTAATAATGTAAGTGAGCTCCCAAGGAACCCCACTCATCCCTTTCATGATCTTCGCAAGATTATCTGAGTCCGTCTCGATTTCGGACGTTGTCAACTTCCTCATTCTACAGACCTACAGACCCGAAGCTAGTGCATGGACCTCCCCACTCAGAGAATTTCCTGGCCCATAAAAAGAACTAAAGGTGATGAGAAACGAGCCTGAGGAATCTCGCAGCACACCTCCCCCCTCATGATCCCCCCATGAAGGATCCATCAACGTTGAGTTTGAGTCCCATGACCGGCAGGCGCCACTTAACCCACTGACCAGTCCACTTTCTCAGAAAACAGGGATGATTAAGCAGATTATTAACCGTAGTTGACGTCGAACCAACTTTTATCTGAGAAGCAATATCGAAGATGAGGGACTTGAGGCTAGCATGGAGGAACAGCAATGAAAGACTTTCACCCCTCCGAACCTGATTGCGAGCCTCCCAAAGCACCCAACATAAGGCCATAATGATGATCGTTCTAACTGTCCGCTCCTGGCCAGAATACCCCGAGCCAAAAAACCATCACTCCACGTATTCCTGTATTGAATTCTTTCCAACCGATCTGCATGGATTATACCTGAACAGGGACCAAAGATGAAGTGCCCACTATCATTGAAAGAACAGTTGTTTCTCCGATTCGCACGTGTGATTAGTGCAATAGAAACACCTAGAGGCCAAAGCAACGCCCCGATGTTGGATGTTGTCCACCATAGGTAACGCCCTGTTTCTGATTCTCCATAGTAAAAAGTTCATTCTAATGGGGATATTATTGCACCAGAGTGTTGGAGCCCAAGCGTTGGTGTTGATACCTGTCTGAACGATACTCTTGAAGCCTTGCGAGGTAAACCTTCCTAAGCTTGTGGCCGAGAAGCAACATCTATCGGATTCCTCACTCATGAAAATATTCTCGAACACAGACATCAAATTAGAATTCAAAGAGGTATTGATCAAGTTGAACTCCTCGCATGCACTACTAAAGTTGATATCCAGAAAAGGGCAGTCGGGGTATCTTAAGGGCTCCCCCGACCAAGTGGTGTCCCAAAAACTGGTATTCCCAGCACCAATGATCCACCTCGCATGACCTGACAACGTGTCAATGAAGGAAAACATGCACCTTTCTAGACTCATGGAACTGTAGAGGCCATGTACTTCAAGCCCTGGGTAGTGTGCTTTAAAAAACTTCACCCATAGCGAATCCCCGACGATAACTTCCCAAGCGAGTCGAGCCTGAAGACTTTGAAGCGTACCCTTGATATCATGGAGGCCAACTCCTCTTGCCTCCACTAGTCTGGATAGACTCTTCCAGGAATCCCAGTGGAATCTTACCTCCTTCCTGGAATCCCACAAGAAAGAATTAAGGATAATTTCCATCCTTTCCAAAGTACCCTTAAGAGGGTGGATCACCGAGAAGACGTGCATGGGGATGGGCGTGAGGACACTGTTGATCAACGTGATCCATCCACCGAAGGAGAGTAGCTTATTCTTCCAGTTGTAGATTCTGCCCAGAATGTGATCAAAGATCGCAGAGAAATGCAGCTTCTTAATGCGGCCACAGGAGATCGGAACCCCGAGGTAAGAAATGGGAAACGGCATCCTACAACAACCGAGGATCTTTTGGAACTCCTTGTACCTTGAAACTGGGCATTTTTCAGAAGTGACGAAATGGATTTTAGTCGAGTTGACACTCTTCCCACTCCATCTGCCATAGGTGGATAAGGAATCCATGAGAGCCTTCAACGACCTTTTCCTGCCATTGATAAAGATTAAGATATCATCCGCAAACATAATATGGGAGATGGTAACACGATTCCTTCCGCGGAAGGGAAGCATAATGCCTATATCCATCCCATGTTTCAAATTTCTTGAAAGCTCATCCTGGGCAAGAACAAAGAGGAATGAGGACATGGGGTCCCCTTGACGAACACCACAGATAGTCTTGAAGAAGCCAAAAAAATTTCCCATCAAGGCAATGGAGAGCCACGGAGATGAATAAAATATGAAGAAAATATCGCAAAAAGCCTCACTGAATCCAAATTTCCTAGGAGTGTTCTCTCCTAGTTACGTGCTTAGTGGAATCTTCGAGCTGGATCTTAGTGGTGGTTTCACGATGGTCGATTTTGTATGAGTATATCTAGATATTCTTGTTATATGTTCTGTAAACATATTCTATATAGAGGTGACTGTATATTTTCTTTGTGGTATTTACCATGTCGTATTCCTTTGTGGTTTTTGGGGTGTCCTACTGGTTATTTTTATACTCACCCCTGCACGGGCTTTGCCCGCACGTGTCGTGTCTTGTGCTGACGAGCGAGATTTTGACAGGATTCTAAGAGGACCAAGACCAGATGGTGCTCAGTGAAATCAAACAGGCCGAGGTATGTTCCTAAGGCTATGGATTACAGTCCTAGTACCTTTCTTTATGGTTTGGACTTTGTTATAGACTCTCTTTTTGTGGGCTTGAACTTTTGGCCGAGTGTTTTACATTAGTGCACTTTACATTCCTGTCATACTCTATTGGTTGGAATTTTCATGTATGCATGCATTTCCATTCTTAGTAGTTTTTACATTTCATCTTTGTGGGCTTGGAGATGTGTGTGCATGTATACAGGTTTATAGGAAATTCCTACCATGTCAGTATCATGCCTACTCGGTGCTAGTCACCAGCCCTTGGCCTGGAGTCGGGCTTGGGGAGTTGCGGCTCATGCCCCACCAGGACGGGTCATGAAAGAGTGTTATTAGAAGTGGTTGGATCAACCTTAGGACCTAGAGTCGGTGAGTTGATTTGGGGAAATAGTGTTAAGTGTTTCGAGTTCGGTTTTCATACCAGGGACCACAGTGTTGGTGCGGGCGGCCGACGTATCCATACACCAAGACTCTGATAACTTGCTTTTCGACTCAGAAAATGAGAACACTAGTTGTAGGGAAAAATAATTGTACATGAATCATGTAGAAAGGGGTTGTGGTTTCCATGTCTTTCTTGATTCCGTTCTCCAGATATACTCACTAACTGAGATACATCTTGTTTCGTTACAGGATGCCTCCACGACGTGCACCCGCTAAGATCCACCAGCTCGATCATGAGGATGACCCCCTCAGTGACGAATCTTCGATATAGGGACCACATCCCAAAGTTTTACCATCAGGTGGTGTGCCCGTTATTCCACCACCTGGGGAGTAGTGTTTAGTACCTACTGTACCAGTAGAGGAGGAGCGCAGGCTGAGCGCACTCCAAAAGTTTCCGAGATAGAGGCCCCTCAGGTTTCGAAGAGATCCATATCGTCAGGCCGTAGAGGACTAGCTTGAGGCAGTGGCTAAAGTCTTCCATTTGGTCAGGACACCAGCAGACCAGATGGTGATCCTGGCAGCAATCCTTCTGCAGGGCTCGGTAGGGTGATGGTGGAGTTTGGTTATCCAGACACATGACGAGGCGACCCTTCCGTGGTCAGAGTTTGTGTGTCTCTTCAGAGAGGAGTTTTCAACAGTTACCCTGAGAGTGGTATGTATACAGGAGATTATTCAGCTCCAATAGGGGACCATGATGGTGGTTGACTATTCATCTAGGTTTACTGTCCTCTCACGATACTCAATGGATATGGTCAGGGATCAGTACTTCAGAGCTCAGACTTTTGAGAAAGGATTGCACTGAGACATCCGAGCTAGCATCATCCCTATGATAATTCCTACTTATGGCGGGGTGCTCGAGTGGGCTTTGGTGGTCGAGAGCTTCTTGGAAGAGTAGAGACGGACAGAAGTTATTTTTATTGAGCGAGTTGGAGTAGACACCTCGGCAGGAGGGAGACGACATCAGGGACCTAGGCGTGGGAGACGTTTTAAGAGGATATCCTAGGACAGAGGATCTATCATGTAGGGTTTGCAGGGCACATTCATCCAGCCTCGAGAGAGGCGATGCTACTCTTGTGATGGAAAGGTACATCTCACTTGAGATTGTTCGACCCGCCGTACTACTTACATGGGAGGAGTGTATGAACTACCAAGGCAGAGAAAATGTGTGGAGTCAACAGATCCGCAGGGCGACAGACGTGGTAGAGGAGCTGGGAGGGCAGCTAGAGGTGGTCATCATTTTGAACTTTTACCACCAACACCCCCAGGAGGTCCACCCCTGGCTTAGGGAGCTGGTGGACAGAGGCAATGGAAGATGCAAGTAGAAGAGGCTTATGAACCAGGTACTCCAGGAATGATTAGAGGTACAATCTGTGTCTTTTCTACTTTGACTGTCGTACTGATAGACACATGTTCTAGTCATTCTTTTCTAGCTGTTTATCTTGTTCGAGTCCTTGAGATTCTATTAGAACCATTGACTCAACCCTTAAGCTTAGAAACACCATCTGGAGAAGATTCTGAGATCACACACCTTTGCAGATATTGTGACCTGACCCTTAGAGGTGAGAGTTTCTGTTGGAACCTCTTGGTGGTAGCGTTGAGGCCTTACGATGTAATTCTTGGAATGGATTTGCTGTCCATAGTTCATGCCCAGATTGACTGTCTTAGGTGAAGGGTGTGGTATATCCACAGTGATGGAATGAGGTTCTCCATCATCAGTGAAAAGGAGACCCATGGAGCGGAGAATGGACTTGTGCGTAGGAGGTCACAACCGATTTGACATCAATTGGCTAGCCTAACCCTTGCCGCAGCAGATGTTACGAGTTTCGAGTTTCTAGTAGTAGTGGCTGAGTACGATGAAATCTTTCTGGAGGATGTCCGCAGACTACCCCCCATCAAGAGATAGATTTATCCATTGAGTTGCAACCCAGGACGACACCGATATCAGCATCAGCATATAGGATGGCTCCCACAGAGCTCTGTGAGCTGAGAGTGTAGCTGGAAGACATTCTGAGGAAGGGCTTCATGAGACCCAGTGCTTTACCCTAGCGGCCCCGGTTTTGTTTTCCAAGAAGGATGATGGGAGCTTGAGGCTGTGTTTGGATTATCAGCGCTTGAATCAGGTGACCATGAAGAACCGGTACCCACTACTGAGGATTGATGACCTCTTCGACCAGTTAAGAGCGGCATGATGGTTCTAGAAGGTTGATCTATAGTCAAAATATCTCTAGTTGTGAGTAAGGGGTGAGGATATACCGAAGAAAGCTTTCAGATGTCGCTACAGTCACTATAAATACTTGGTGATTCCCTTCAGCGTGACAAACACCCAGTAGTGTTTATGGGACTCATGAACCGGATCTTTCATCCCTATCTAGATCGGTTCGGGGTGGTATTCATAGATGATATCCGTGTGTACTATGCATCCATGGAGGAGCACACAAGGCACCTAAGGATGGTTCTGGACACACTTAGAGAGCAGCAGTTGTACGGGAAACTCTCAAAGTGTGAGTTCTGGATATAGGAGGTCCACTTTCTGGGGCACGTTATCTCAGCAGATGGTGTAGCAGTTGACCCTGCTAAGTTAGAGGTTGTGTTAGAATGGGAGCCACCCCAGTGCGTGATGGAGGTACGGAGTTTCCTTGGGTTGGTAGGCTACAATCGGAGATTCATTCTTCATTTCTCTAGGATTTCAGCACCCTTGGCAGCTTTGACCCAAAAGGGGCAGCCTTTCGTGTGGACTGAGAGATGCCAACAGGCTTTTCAGCTGTTGAGACAGAGTCTGACAAGCGCCCCAATATTGAGACTACCAGAAGAGGGTGTCGAGTACGTGGTGTTCTGTGACGCATCAGAAACCGGGCTTGGTTGTGTCCTGATGCAGAGGCAAGTAGTGATTTCCTACGGCTCAAGTCAGTTGAGGCCACACGAGCCGAACTACGTGACCCATGATCTTGAGTTGGCAGCGGTAGTCTTCACGTTGAAGATGTGGCGGCACTACCTGATGTGTGAGTGGTTTACCGTCTACTCAAATCACAAGAGTCTCAGATATATCTTTTCTCGGAAGGATCTGAATTTCATACAGAGTTGATGGATTGAGTTCCTCTAGGATTGCAACTTTGAGATCATTTATACTCCTAGGAAGGGGAACATAGTGACAGATGCTCTCAGCAGGAAATCAAATTTGTAGTTGTTGGATGAGGCGACGAGGAAGTTGGCCTCTTTACAGTTATTCTTCATGGATAGAGATGATGGAGCTTACCTTTACTCTATGGTTTATACCCCTCCACTCTTACAGCGATTCAAAGAGGCAGAACTCGAGGATGCTAGATGTGAGGCACTGCATACTCAGATATCCATAGGTAATGCTGCTGATGGATATTCAAAAGGTTGGGAGCATGTTGTTCTTTTTAGAGGGTACATAGTAGTACCAGTGATGTTACGGGAGGAGGTTCTAAGGGAGTTCCATAAATCCCCTTTGGCGGTGCATCCAGGAATGGAAAAGATGTACCAGGACCTCCGATGTCAATTCTGGTGGCCTGGAATGAATAAGAGTGTGGTGGAGTTTGTTTCCCAGTGCCTTACTTGTCAGCAATTAAAGGATGAAAACCAGGCTCCAACAGGTTTGAATCATCCCCTTGAGGTTCTAGAGTGGAAGTGGGATGAGATATCCATGGACTTCGTGATGGGATTACCACATACGTCCAGGGGACACGATGCCATCTGGGTGATCGTTGACCGACTCACCAAGTCGGCCCACATCCTAGCCATAATGGATCAGAGTTCAGTAGAGAGCTTGGGATTCCTCTAGGTGTATAAGATAGTTCGACTTCATGGAGTTTTAGCCACTATCTTCTCAGATAGTGATTCTCTTTTCACATCTCATTTGTGGAAGGGATTGCAGAAAGCTTTTGGGACTCAGTTACGCTTGAGCACAGCGTTTCATCCTCAAAACTGATGGTCAGACAGAGCGGACCATCCAGATTCTGGAGGATATGATACGAACTTGCATACGTGGCTTTGGTCTTAGCTGGTAGGATCACCTACCATTATTGGAATTTTCTTATAACAATAGTTATCATTACACTATTGGTATGGCACCGTTCGAGGCTTTGTACGTGCGACCTTTCAGGTCACCACTTTGCTAGACTGACCCAGGAGAGTCAGCACTCATGGGCCTAGAGATGGTGCAAGCTACTACAGAGAAGGTCTAGGTCATCCTGAACCGGATGAAGACTGCACAAAGTCAGCAAAAGTCTTATGCCGACCGGATATGGAGGCCCTAGGAGATTGAGGAGGAAGACCATGTGTTCCTTCGGGTCTCACCTCGACGGGGACTGCAAATATTTGGCCGAGGCAGCAAGCTATCTCTGAGGTTCATCAGCCCTTTTCAGATTTTGAGTAGAGTTGGTGAGGTGTCGTGCTTCTTGGCTCTACCTCCTCAGATGGACCGGGTATACAATATCTTCCATTTGTCACAACTTTGGAGGTGTGTGCATGATCCATCGCACGTTATCGACTCGGGAAAGCTGGACATCAATTATGGAGTGACCATTGCTGAGTACCCAGTGGAGATCAAGGATCGGTAGGAGGAGATCCTTCGTGGGTGATCTATTCCCTTGGTGTGTGTCTGATGGCAGTACAAGAATCTCTAGGAGAGAATGTGGGAGCAGGAGGCTCAAATTCGTGTTCATTACCAACATCTTATTGAGTAGCCTTTTTTGGCTTTTTGGGGACATAAATCCCTAAGGTGGGTGTGATGTAATGTCTCGGATTTCACCGTGTTTTATTTTAAAAGTATATGGAATTATTTTGATTCCATGCTTTGAAACGGTGCGTAGTGACGAGGCCTAGTTATCCTGCAACAAATGTTTGAAATTTATTTAAATAATTAAATTTCGTACACAAGTGGTTTTACTAAAAAAGTGGAATAACATATGAACGGTTGCTCAGATCAGAAACCTGGGGGAACTGTTGTGTTCAGAGTAGTAATTTTACCATAGAAGAGACCTAACATTGGCTTGTGCAGACCCCTGGTAAAATATGGTTTTTGGACATAACCGTAATAAAATATTCATTAATAATATTTTATTAAAATCTTTGCTGCAGCGAAACCTTTATCTTTTTTCCTTTTAAATAACGGTTTATGTAGGGGGTCTAGGGTTACAAACCTCATAACCTTGAAACCCTTGGAGGCTCTGGAAGCTTTGGAGAAAACCTCCCGATGTAGAAACAATGACGTGGCAGCCGGATCTCCACCAACGAACACCGCGAATCCAGGTAGTGCTTTTGATCTCTTTGTGATTTCTTCCCGTTCTCGATTCCTATGACAAACATGGACTAATCCACAAATAGATTATCCCGCGGATCAGTCATATTTTTGGGATGGGATTTTGTGGGGATTTTTAGGATTCTGATTCTTGAGTTATTTTTGGTTTTGTTCAACCTTCTAACGGTGACGAACCAGGATTTACACGAACATCAATCGAGGTTCGTCCCTTTCGATTTTTAGTGTTTCTCTTCCCTGAATTCTCGCATTCTTTGTGTACGTTATATGGGTTCTTCACGGGATAAGAACAATGATAGATTGTGCCTTTAATCTATAGTGTAATGATCCAAGATTGTAGATCCATCCTTGGAGAGGTGGTATGAAGCTACGACGAAGGTTTCGACGGACGATTTGGAGTTCATCAGGAGATATTTGTTTTTGGGCGTTTTTCTTCCGATGGATCGTTGGAGGTATATGACCTGATCAATGGACCGAAAAAAACCCATTTCGGTGTTCGTATTATGGGTATAACCAAGCCCTGAAGCATCGGTATGAACATGTGAGAGATCAAGAATCCGAAGATCGGTCGAAGCGCAAGGAAGAAGATGGCGTTCTAGAATTTTACCGACTACACGGCGTGTAGTATGTGCTACACGCTGTGTGTTCATTGGCGGGTCATCTGGAATGTACTCCAGGAGTACACAGACACGGGTTGGGTGCATGGAAAAGGACACGGTATGTGTACCCCTCCCCGGACAGACCCGCCTAGATACACGGGATACCTCGAGTACTGGTACACGGGTAGGCGACACGAATAGACACCGTGTACGGGAATACAGCCAGGGTACACAGGTGTTTTCTAGTTGACAGGACACAGTGTGTGCTTTGACTTACATGCTATGTATATGCTTTCCTACATGACTTCACCTTCTACCATGGGCCGTTCACACGGGCAGTACACGAAGTCAAGGAACACGACGTGTAAACCTTCTACACACAGTGTAGTTGAGTTTTAAATAACATGAGCGGATGACACGGACCATTTACATGGGTAGTACCCGGGGTCAAGTAACATGGTGTGTAACCATAATACATGTCGTGTAACCTTTTTTTACATGGCTTGAGCCAGTTGGCTTTTGTGACATGGATTAGTTTCCTTAGGGTTCGTCCCCTAGGTCTTTGTCTTGAAGGATTACGGTATCATTTTCTACATACAAAAGTATGATACCTTCAGTAGGACTTCTTGAATAGAGTTGTTGGAATCCCCTCTATGAGGCTTATATCCAGATCCTCTATTTATTCTTGTAACCCGAGGTAGGTTTCTCAGTATTGACGTGACCAACTTTACCCTGGTGCCAATCCTCTTCTTAGCGGATTAGTTCAAACCGAGTTGTTGGAATCACCCCATAGATGTTAGTTGTGATCCTCATCAGAACATCATGTTCCCAAGTACTTGTGGAGTGTGTTCTCCCGAAACGAGTACTTCGTATCTCTCTCTTCATACCTAGGAGTGTGTTCTCCTTGTTACATGCTTAGTGGAATCTTCGAGCTGGATCTTAGTGGTGGTTTCACCATGGTCGATCATGTATGAGTATATCTGAATATTCTTGTTATATGTTTTGTAAACATATACTGTGTGGAGCTTACTGTATCTTTCCTTTGTGGTATTTCCCATGTTTTATTCCTTTTTAGTTTTCAGGGTGTCCTACTGGGTATTTTTATACTCACCCCTGCACGGGCTTCGCTCACACGTGTTGTGTCTTGTGAAGATGAGCAATTTCTTGACAGGAGTCTAGGAGGACCAGGACCAGATGGTGCTCATTGAGATCAGACAGACCGAGGTGTGTCCTACGACTACGGATTGCAGTCCTAGTACATTTCTCTAAAGGTTGGAATTTGTTATATACTCTCTTTTGGTGGGCTTGTACTTTTGGCCCAGGGTTTTACATTACAGCACTTTACTTTCCTGTCGTACACTGTTGGTTGGGTTTTTCGTGTATGCATGGATTTCCATTCTTAGTAATATTTACTTTTCAGCTTTTTGGGCTTGGAGATGTGTGTGCAAGTGTACAGGTTTATAGGAAATGTGTCCCATGTTAGTAGCATGCCTACTCGGTGCTAGTCACCAGCTCCTGGCCTAGAGGTGGGCTTGGGGAGTTGCGGCTTGGGCCCCATTAGGACGGGTCATGATAGACACAATATATTTTTTTCATAAGAACAATATCATTATTTGGTAGTCCTTAGATCAATATCCACTTCATTTATTACTCCAAGAAATTAATAAACCAAATGAATTTTTTTTATTTTTTAAAGCACTAAAATTACATTTTAACAAATCATAAGATCTATACAAAATGAACACTCATTACTCATGTTTCAATATATTAATCAAAACCACAATGATTTTAAAAGGTTGTAAAATAGTGATAAATCATACGTTAATCTCTAAATCATCAATAATAACTCCCAAAATTCAATATAATTAATTCCATAAATATTTAACCTTAAATGTCATCCATAATATATTTGACCAAAATTAAAATAAAAAAATTAAGAAAGTAGGTCACTAAATTTCAAAAATCCACTTAAAATTAATCCCCCATATAATATACAATAGCTCTTTCTGTCACATACTAAATATACCAGGACCTTGATTTTATATATTCTCCTAAAACATGGAAAAAACCATATTTATCAAAAACACATAATGAAAACATTCATGATTAGAAAAATTAACTCTCTATTCATTCCTTAAATAAAATCATTGATTATTGATTATATTCCATAAATCCAAAAATTCTGTAAACATCATCAAATATAAAAAACACTTTTTTTATCAAACCACTATTCATTTTCTTGGACATCAATACTATCACATTTTCTACTTCAATGAGATTCTTTTATTTATCTCAATGAAAAATTATTAACTCAACATCCAGAACATATTAAGGGTTATATTTAACTTATTCATGTATTCTCCAATAATATCACCTTACCACCAAATCAATTTTCTTGGTCATCAATACCATTAAACTTATGATTTAAAATACTTAATGAAAAAACTACTATAATAAAATTCTTATACATTTCATCATTCTTATAATTCGAATATCATTTAGAAAATACTCCTATAACATAATTCTTGAATCCAAATAAAAAAGTAGTTTATTCTATATTATCTATAGAAATAATATAATCTTGACCATGATCCTTAACTTATTCTTAAGTGTATTCCCTTGAATCTTAGGTAATTAATTTTCTTAGAGACCTATATCCTTACATTTTAAATAGTAGGAATCAAAGGTTTCTTTATTTCCCTTTCATTCACATGACTCATGACCTTTCTATCCGCACTTAAAGAAAACTTTCATTCTCTTCCAGTAAGTACCAGGGTGCTTATATCTATAAATATTAGATGTGGTAAAATACTTATTTCTTTTCTTACCCTTATCTATTTTTTTCTATCCTCCATTTCTCTTTCCGTACATCAAACCCATGAGTCTTGGATATTTTTTCCCTATATTGATAGAAAATGATAATATATCCTTATATGATGAGAAATTTTGGGAGACTAGTTCCCCTACCAAAATTGGATTTATCCTATCTAAGAAATGGTTAATATTAATATTTGGATTATTTAGAAAGTCTTCAGCATTCCTTGTTAACCTTAAAATGTTATATTCATACATATAAACATTCTCCTCTTAATTTTGTCTTAAACTTAAGAATTGTCTCTCCATATCCTCTCATTATTCAAGAGGAAAATATTTTTTAAATAAGAGATCATTAAAATCCTTCCATTAAAATATATTTATTTCCTAATCATCCTTATTGTTTTGAATCAAAGACCACCAATGATCCAAATATCCTAATAGATGATAACTTTTCATTAAAACCTTCTCCCTTTAATTACTTCCCAAAGTAATAAATATCTTCTCTAAAGAACATATCTATTTGTTAGCTACAAATGGATTTTCACTCCCATTAAATAATTGAATTTTCTGATGTATAAATTGGTTTAATATTGTCACACTATGTTTTGAATCAAATTGATACCCTATATGGGAAAATTTATTAGTGATATCCTAAGTCATCTACCTCCATATAGTTATAATTTATTCAACTCTAGATGTAGTTGTGGCTCTAACTTCATTATCTTTCCCATGAGGTAAATCTCTACATGGATTACATACATTGATATGGTTTTCATTACGTCCACTAAGAATCATTTATAAAAAATTCTATACACTAGATTGGATAATAACATTTTGAATCACAATGTTAAATTTAAAGTCTAATAAAACACTAATATAAATTTGAAATTTATATATAACTATTATATAAATAAAAATATTTATATCTTTGGGAATTTTATCGAGTCATATAAATAATTTCAAATCCATCCTAAATTTATTTCAAGAAAATGTGAATTAACCAAAGAATATAACCCGTTAGTGTCATACCAGGTGTGCTAAATGGTTCGTTATCATGAAATATGTGATAATTTAGTCAAATTGCAATATGAAATTATTATATTTATTACCCCTAAGTAAAACTATTTTATAGATTCATATATTTAATTTATTCATACATGGATTTATTTCTATTAAATCTACATAATATCTACCTTACTGCAACTTTAGGATGATATCATATACTTAGACTTATCCTCAAAGTCAGACATATTTTTATGTTCTATAATATATTTTTTCTTAAATCAAGTCCCCAATATTTCTAATAAACATTCTCTAATAGAAACTATAAATACCCCAAATCAAGTATATTAGAGTTGGTGGTTACTATATTACATTGTCACTAGATACAAGTGATAAATTCCCAAAAGGACTGGAGATTTTAATAGTCATGAAAAAATAGACACATACTTGAATCTCACATTATAATTTAAAGAATAAAATTAAACATATAATTTTAGTTGATAACACAATTATTCCATTTATTATATCCCTAAATATCAATCATAATACACTTCTTAGAATCCTAGGGAAAGGACACATAAGAAACGTGTGATCTTATATGCTCTGTAATGGTATGAATATAGTGGAATCTATCATGAATAAAAAAATCATAATCATTATGGAAATATAAATAACTACAAAAAAATTAAATTTAATCAATAACATTGACACATAAAATAATATGGTGGAAATAAATTATGATCCCATAATTCCATGTAACTAATCACAAGATCTTGCTAATTGTCCTCGGATATCATTACAATTCAAATAATCACATGGAAATTAATAACAATTCTCCTAATGATAGAATACATAATTATAGACATCATAAACTTATCATCAAGCCCTCATGCCCAGAAATATTATATAAATTTGTAATATCTGAGCCAAATACCCAACCTATTTTGTATCATGAGGCCTACAGATACATCGAGGTGCTATAGAGGGCCTTGCCTATCACTTACTAATTTAAATTCATTCATAATGTGAAAGGTTTGAAAGATAATAAACTTAAAAATTAATATTAAAAAACCATATAAATATTAATAATTTCTTGATAAATAATCATAATCATAAACCATACATAGTAATATAGTGAATTGTATCAACATATTGTATCCCCAGTCAAACTGATCATAACCCATTTAGATAAATAATAAGGATGGTATTATTATAACATATCTCAAATTAAGAATAATTTAAATATGGGTTTTTTCATTGATGAATATAAATAAATTAAAACTATAATAAAAACATTCTTGATAAAAATACCCTTTGAAATTTGAAAATTAATTTTTAAAAACTAAAAATTTACAAAATCTATGGAAAACAATTCTTTGAAAAAAATTATGGAAGCTTGGAAAAGAAATTTCAATGTAATAATTGTTGATGATAAAGAAAAATTTCATCCATGATATGTATGTTAAATAAAATATTTCATTCACATTTTTATTAGAAAAGTAAAAAAGTACCTCATTCAGAAAATGATAGAAAACATTCTTTTAATTTAATTTTTTAAAATTAAAACATGGGTAAAATTTTATTTAATAAATCATTTTATCTTATTAATAAAATTCATGAAAACTATTATAGAAATCATTGACATAAAAAATATGAACTATAGATGAAATAATTATGTTTTTATGAGAAACATTTATTGATATTTTTGTATATTAAAAGTGGAAAATGAAAGTAAAAATTATAATTAAAAAACAGAGGAAAATAAAATATTTTTTTAATATATTAATATCATATAATTCTAACATCATACGCATAAAAAAAACAATGTCAAATAATAATGAAATTTTAAAATAATCACTTACCACTTTGGTAACATTCAGATTATGACCTCCATGAAATAAATAATTTAGAATGAAACATTAAATATCCTAAATGTAAAAATATTTATGATACAATATATAAAAGAAGAGTTAGATATACAAAAAAGGAAAAAAGTGGTGAATATGGAATGTGTCACACATAAGTAAAAGTGAGGCGAGAAACCCAAAACTCATGTCTGGTTTCCTTCATACATGTTAAAACATAATTTATAATAAATATAAATTTATATCCATATTTTAAAGAAAATTAAACATATCTATCATACCATACATTATTTACTTCTTACTTTTTATCATTCTTAATTTAACAATTCTTGGTTAAAATAATTATTTCAGGTAATAACAGCTTTGTTTTTTAGGTATGTTTTTGCTTGGTAGTTTTGTTCCTAGTACTTCGATCATGGTACCATAATATCCAAAATTCTAAAAATTATAATAATATAATATATATTCATTATATAATTATTTATTATATTCTACAAAAGTTATATAGAAAAAATAAGTTACACCATTCATGGAGACGGTAGACCGTATGTAGGCCCGATGTTTCCATTGTTTTTAATGGATGGAAAAAAATAAAGTTAAATGATATGTAAGATTTAAATAATCTTTTTTAAATCATAAATAACTTATGTATTAAATAAATATATCCTTATTATCATCTATATCAGAATGAAATAAGAAACAAATCACATCACTTTGGGGAAGCGGTAGTCCACAGGTACACTCATGTGTCGTTATCATTTTCCAAAGAATTGAAGGTAAGATGTTGGATGTGATATTATAATTTAATAATTATAATTATTTCATAAATATAATTTATATAAATTAAATACATCATTTCATTGATCCGTGAGGGGTGGTGACTGAAAAAAAAATACATCAATTCATAAGCTGGAAGTCCATAGTACACATGATCAACAGTTTCAATGACTATTTGATAGAGGATAAGATGGACATAAGTTATTAAAATAAGATAATAAAATATCATTATATTTAAAAAATATTTTTTTATCATAATGGGATAAAAAAATTAGTGGTTTGAGGAATAAATAAAACAAAGATACATGGTTAATTACTAAAAATCTTCTTCGAAGAACTAGTTTAGGTTTATACCTAAAGATTTTCTAGGATGGTTTTATGATAAAAAAAGGACTCTATGTAATTGGAAGAGATGTAAGGTTGGTAGTTTTTAGTTATTTTCCACAATAAGGGGCTCATGATGTCTTTAGAGAAATTGATAAGGGGTTTCTATTTATAAATGGGGGAGAGGTCACAATTGGAATGTTTTAGAAAAATAAGTTATATGTGCATTTCTTACAAACCAAATGGATAAAAAATGAACAATTACCAAATCATAGATGGTATAAGGTCGAAATATACACCACCCAATAAATTTAAAAATTTTATAGTTCAATGCAATGCTCATATTTTTAGTTTAACAAGTGGTAAAATTGTTTTAACCTTAACCACAGTAATTAATTTTTACTGTTTTGAGTTTTCACTATGACCAAAAAAATTGAACATAATACCTAATATTAATTATTATGATTATAAATATATAATAAATTTATTATAATTAGAATAATATAATTTTTAGAAATTATTTTCAAATTAAACTCACCTGCGCATCGAAAAAATAGATTTCCCAAGGAAATTTTTTCTTAAGTACAAAAGCTTTTTATACGAAACAACAACATAATAAATGACCTATATTGGATTAATTATAATATATTTAAAATAATTATATTTTAATTTAAAAAATAATAAATTCTTAAATTCTTAAAACTAAAAGGTTATTTTCTTGAAAAATCATTATTTTTTCTATATTCATAGAAAAAATAATTTTTTCTGAAAAATATAAAACTTTAACTCTAAGAAAATTTAGACATTATGATTTAAAAAAATAGGTTTATTTTTTAATGTAAATATTCTACAATTTTTAACTTTTAATTTTTAAATAAGTGTGCAAATCACAATGAAAATGGTTTTTAGAATAACATCTTTTTAAACATAAGAATGAGTTAATTCTAATCCCAAACATAGAAAAACACTATATGAATGATAAAAAATTATTGAATAAATAATTTATAAATATAATTAAATTAATTTACGAATAATGACTAATTTAATTTATCAATATAAAAAACATCTCATAAAAAATTATTTTTCAAAAAATACATTTATTTTACTTTAAAATGGTTTCTATTTTCATTTTCAATAAATTTATATCCAAATAATTTATTTATACATTTGTAAATCATATAATATTCATAATTAGTTTATTCATATTCATAACTTCCATTTTGAAGGCTAGGTTATAATGGTCATATTTAAATAATATATTTCGTAAGTCATTTATGCTCAGTGTCTCATGTAATATACAATATCATACCTAATGTTCATCTTTTATAATATAGGGGTATTAAAAATAATATGTTATAGATAGAAAGTAATAAAATATTCCATATAACTAATATTATTAAATAGGAATACTCCCATCGATTACATAGAAACATAAAAAACCACATTGTTAATAAAAAATGGATTTTAAATGAAATAATGTATAATTTTAGAAATCATAATCTTTTTATTAAGGCCTTATTGGAAGAAATCATGCATAAAAATTAACTAATTAAAGAAATGCCTAATATTTTATATCTCATGAGACCTACCCATGCATCAAGGGGCTATCTAACATTGATCTATGCATATTCACTAACTAGGTCAAATTTATTCATCATATGAAATGAATTAATTACAATACCATACATTATAAAAATCATTCATATTGAAAAAATAGCATATCAAATGTTAATATTATCTCCAATAAATAAATAGAACAAAATGATAATAATACATCTAGATAAATTAGGTGTATATTATCATTAGATTTTATCTCTAGTGAAGCATAAAAAAAATTTAAAGGATCTTCATATAGTCGAAAAATATCTTTTATAAATACATTAGAAAGTCACATAGAAAACAAGAAGAAATGTACTTTTATTTTGAATAAGATGGAAATAGAGGGTAAAAATATCCATGAAAATTTTAAATAAAATGGAAATGGAGGAGAAAGATTCCCAACCCATGTAGAAGAAATAAGGATTGGTTTTCTCAAAATCATTTTATTGAACATTTTAAATACAAAATAGTGGAAAATGAAAGGAAGCATTAAATCCCTTTAAAAACTAAGAGGAGTTTCATGACCCGTCTCAGAGGGGACCATGCCATGACTACCCCATGATCACCTCTAATTGGCCAGTGGATGGTTACTAGAACCGATTAGTCATATACAAGAAATGGGAGGCATTTTCTTATGTACTTGTACACACACACACATCTCCAGGACCAAAATTCTAAAATCTAAAAAAACTATGTAAAAAAGAATGCATACCACTAAGATACTACAAAAAGAGTACGATAGTAGTACTAGAAAGTAAAAATGGCCGAAATAAAATACCACCCAATGTAAGAGTCTATAAAATTGAACAAACAAGTTCTTGAAACAAATCCATAGAAACTACTACTTGAATTGTAGGTACATGGATAGTTTTCTGAAGTCGTAGAAGCACACCTTGACTATATGATCTCTCTAAGAACCACCTGTTCCTATTCCACCTATTACTCCATCAATATGTTGATCTTCTATAAAAGACACAACATTTGCGGGCAAATCCCGTTCAAGGATTAGTAAAACAATACTCAGTAGGACACCACAAAACAACAAAATAATACCACCATGAAAAAAATGTACACCACAAAGAAATACAATAATTATACCACAAATAAATACACAAAGTATACCAAAAATAAATATACTAAGTACAGTTAGCTCATACAGATATATTTCTACAAGACATATATTAAGAAAAACTAGATATAGTCGTATCAGATACCAAGCATCATAAGGTTACAACCTCATATCCAAAAATAGGAGTCTCATCAAAGTGTTGAATCGTAACACAAAAACCAAGAGTACACACTCTACAAGCTCATCCATCTCAGATAGAACCCGTCCAAGAGATGCACTCCATCGAGGACATTTTACTACGTCTAGCTCCAGTGCCCAAAATTAGTGGTCCAGTCATCACCTCAATGCTCCCATCACAAGGAGGGACTCACGCCTCGCCACATCCCCCCAACCGAGGGAGATCCATCTCTAATGGAGGACCCACTACCACATGACATGATACATAGTCTCAATAAGACACCCATTCTCGATAAGACACTCAGTCTTGATAGGACAGATAGTCTTGGTAAGACACCCACTCTCGAGGACATGTACCCTAACTCAGTAGGGGATTACCACTTAGTGACTAGAGGACCAAAACCCCAGTAGTATAGGGGAGTACATAATCAGTCATGAAAAGACACTCAATCTTGATAAGACACTTAGTCTCGATAAGACATGTAGTATAAAGGTCAATTCCAACCAACAGATTCCTCTCATAGTGTGTTCGTTCCAGAAGGACCTCCTCCTCAAGACATTAGGTCATATGTAGACATACAAAAGAAAACTCACTTAGATTGTCTAAAATTTATCTCCTCATTTAAAGGTCCCCAAAACTGTAAATAGATCGTCAAACGAACACACTATTTTAAAGTAATGGATGTTTTTGTAAAACTGTATGCCTCGGGTCTGGTTCGGGTCTGACCCAACCTGCCGAAGCCAGCCCTACCCTACTCCGACCAACCCAACCTAGTTTGACTGGCTCGGTCTACTCGGCCTTTTGTGTTAGGCCACTTGTTCTATCCCACTAAGCTGATAGAGTGGACCAGGTCATCTAGTCCGGCCTGCACGCATAGACTAACCCCCTTTCCACGCACGTGGCAAACCCATCAGCATGCTCTGGTCAACACAGTTCCATCAAGGGATCCTACATAGTCTCTTCAAGACCATGTTCCTCCTCCCCCATTGGCTACCCCATTGGCCACATATCCTTCACCCCACACTCCACCTGGATAGGCCGCACTAGCTGCATCCTTACCTCACTGTCGGTTGTCCCATCGACAACCTAACTGGATCCACATTCCACCTCACCTGAACTGGATAGAGCTACCGCCTCTATATGCCACTGTGTCATCTGAATTATGTTGCTCCAACTATCACACCTCTATGGTATCATTGTAATTTCAAATCCTCAGTCTCAAGTTGTTGCACCACAAATCGTTGGTGCAACAACCATCTTCTTATAAAATCACAAAGAAAATGAAGAACATCGAGGGAAAAAGAATAAGTACAAAAACACCGAGAGAAAATATCTTGGTTGTTATCTGTGTTAGCCTTGATTCATTATTGTTATATGGAATAATGAAGAGGAATCAATCAAAATGATCTAATTCCCATTTCAAACCCCACAAGCATAAACCCATCCCACAAGCGATCAAACTACAAGTCAAAAAAATCATGGGTTGGCATGTGTTCTTCATTAAATTTAATAATGGGAAAAAATAACAAAAAAAACCCTACCTCAAGTTTGGATCTGTCGTTTATGTGGAATGGGTGCATTTTCATTATTGACAAGATCCTCCACCCCCATTGGCATGATGATCTATAATTCAATCTGTAATCCATCGTTTTTTGCTCGAGAGGATTATTTCTCTATGCTCCCACTAGAAATTATCTAATTTTACCAAGGTAATGTGGGTAACCCTAGTATTTATACATAATGATTCTTTTAAAATAAATCATTTTTTCATCAACCAAAAAATTTGTCCTCAAAATATTTAATGATGATTACATCCTTTTTTGGGTTTTCCACAGAATACCCATGATGACTAATGTTATGTCATACCTAAGGAAAACACAGCATTATGAACTAAACAGTGGTTTGGGAATTCCAATCTGCGTCTCCATTCATGACAATTAGGAATTAAAATAAAATAATTTTTGTTTAATTATTGTACTTATGGTTATGTCAAAAACTATCTTTCATAGCCAGCCCGCTCCAGCCACTGTTAGGCCACACCTAAGGTAAAGCCTCTACCCTAAACACAACTTTTCCCTTGGATTTCTGATATTGGTGCCCATTTAAGTGTTATTCTACTTTCTTAGAAAAATTGTGTGCCCATGATATTAAAAACCTAACATTTTTCAATGAACTATTCTGGGAACACCAGGCCTTGAAATTTCATTTTGTCTCAGCTCTTGGCCTCATAATTTTTCCAAATAAATTCTAGAAATAAAATTCGGAAAGTATGAGTCATTACATTCTTCCCTCCTTAAATGTTTACATAACCAAAATCCAAACGAAGGGATACTTAAATAGATGGCGTTATTGAGAATAAACTTGAGCCTCCCAATCCCATGTGCTCTCCTGGAGATTCATGTGCTTCCACTGAATGTGAACCATAGAAATCGACCACCAAGGAAAGATCCTCTACTATCGATCCTCAATCTTCATGACAAGGATGTAAAATGGGCATCATGATCTGAAACTATTGTCGATGGAATTACATGGAGTCGAACTATATCATGCATTTTGAGGCATCCCAATCACTCTACTGAACTCTTCTTTCAACTAGTTTGAAGTTGTGCTGACTTGGTGATTCAGTCAACAATCACCTAGATAGAATCATATCCTCTAGACATATGTGGTAAACACATCAAGAATCCCTTATATATCCCTTACCACTTCCAACTTGGTACCCCATGAAAGAAAAGGAGGAACCCCTTCCAAGAACATGGGCTTGACACTACGAGTTGATAAACCAAGACCTGATTCAAATAAGAACTCACCTTTCATATAAATATATAACCCCATATTCAACCCATTCCTTATCCTTTGTGTCCTCCCTGACACCAACATGCATATCTTGATACATCTTGCCACTCTAGGTGTTCACTGCTGCCAGAAAAACCAAGCTTCCTTGACCCACATATAATAATATACCTTCAGCTCAGCCATCCCAAGATCATGTCACATCAAAAGTATTAGGAAACAAACATAGAAATTTGGCTCTCTACCCTAAAACATGCCATTATTCCTTCCCTCAAAATGATCCATCATATCTCGAAATGTAATATACTACCTAAGGGTAATGTATGGAAATTCCTTGAAACTTTCTCCCTAAACTTCACTGGTACTATAGTGAGTCCCTTGAAAATAATGATGACATATCCACCTTTCAAATATCCATCAGGGGTGTGCCCTATGTAAATTTCAGCATGTCAAGTCTCATATTTGGTATACCCAGTATGTGCCTCTTGAAATCGGTATAAGAGGAGAGGGGTGGAAACCATAAACTGGAAGTAATTTGATCCTTCCCCATCCAAAAGGATATTTTTAATGAGTCCATATTTTATCGTGCTTCCCTCCACAATTGAAAACTAGATCTCCTGCTAAGAGAATATGCTACCACGTTTTTCATCCAAAGGGTATTAAACATTTTAAATTCATAGTCCTAGAGGAAATCTAGCCAACACCTCTGTCTCAACATTCACTGGATCCACTGCAACTCCACCACTACTTTAGGAAATTGAGTACTCCTGCCATCCATTGCACTAAGGACTGGGATAACTAATTGATGAGTAATTGGTTAGACCCTCCTATGTGTGAGTGCATCATGTGCTACCTATGTTTTCTTTTCAATAATAAGGAAAAACTCATTCCACAACTACAAACACACGGCACTATTTGCCTAAAATAATAAATGTAAGCATAAACTATGGATTACCAGTCCATACGAAGAATGACGTCATAAGGACTCGACACCACTATTTAGAGATACAAATTGAAACTATCAGATCTAAGAGTCGGTTCACAATTTCATCACCAATGTGTGATCATTGGGTCTCCTCCAGTAGGAGTATCCAAGCATGCTGATCGAGTTAAAAGTTCAACCAGAATCTCCATGTGTTGAAAAATATTCATGGTAAGAAAATAATTATTAGAACTTGTGTCTATAAATATGGAATTCAAGGTAGAATAGGCACATGTTGTACCTCAAATCATTCCTAGATCGCTTGGGTTATATGCCCAGACCACTTGTAGTAGTCCACTTCTATGTCTTCAAGAACCTTGAACCTAGTGTGAATCACCTAGGGTGGTGGTGGAGGTTACATGTCAAAATGTATACCACCTACTGATTCTCTCCCAGCTTCTCTGCCACATCCACCACCCTGTAGATATATCTTTTCCTATCACTGCCTCTACCACAGTGGTCCATCCACTATTTCACTATAATCAGTATAACGAGTTGGAAAATCTGCAGTGGGATGTCCTCTATCATTACATGAAATTCATTCCCTCTCTTTTTTCTGAATGGACTCACTTTATGAGCCCTTAGTTATAAATCTTCTATCATGGGACCTCCTATTGAAATCTTTCACTTGTCCACATCTATGATACTGAAAACACCTTTTTGGTTCCAAGGACTCTTCTCTTGATTTCCTACTATGAATGACCATCTGTTATATCTTCCCAACCAAGGAATCCCCAACCCAAATGGTTCTCTCTAACACCCTAGAATAAGTAGGAATTCACATAGGGATAATGTTGTCTTGGATTTCCCTAATTATAACTCTTTTAAAGGTTCAAGACCTGAATCATTGGTCATGAATCATATCCATCGAGTGCTTGGAAAGGTCTTCATGCCTCTATGAATACTCAGATACCAACATGTCATCCTTTCGGAGCTATAGAATAACTTAAACATGCATATCCCATAGATTATAAGTTGAGAACTCCTCTATGAAATATTTCTCAAACTCTATCCATGTAAAATTCCTCTCATCCTAAGATTAGGTATCCAAACCCCACCATCACCTTGTTAAACCATGTAGAAGGATCATTTTAAAGACCACCATTTGATCTGCTTGTGTCCTGATTAGATGGAAAACATATATCAAAGCTTCAAGCCAGTCCTAATATTCATGTGTGTTGGGCTCTCCTTAGAACCTGAGGGGTCTCTATCACTAAAACTCATGATGTATGATCATCTTGTGATCTTAATCTGCTGGTACTAGGGGTACCATGTGTTTCCCTACAAGTGGTTGTAAATCTAGTGCACCACCTAGAGTTTCTATCTTCAGTAAAAATCCTTATACTAATGTATTTTCACCTGGAGGATTATCCTTGTGATCATATGATGGAATCCTGGATAGCTGTCTATGTAGAGGCATCATGAAATTTAAAAATATGTACCATGGTCAACAGAGTATACCTATTAATCAGACATAATAAGGACATTATAACACACCCAAATCCCATATGATGCATGTACCATTATTATTTTCCCTACAACAATTATTTCCATGTACCGAGTCGAAAATTAGAATTGAGAGTCGTGATGTATGGATATGTCTGCAAGCACACCAACACTGGATTCCCAAGCCACAAATCCAAACTCAAAACACTTAACACGATTACCCCAAACCAACCTCAAATACTATTGTTCACTAAGTATAACCAATATTCCCTTTGATGACACTCTATCATGACCCATCCCAGAGGGGCCCATTCCCTGATTATCCCAATACCACCTTCAATAGACCAGGGGATGGAGACTAGAACTAATTAGGCATATCTCAAAAATGGGAGGCATTTGCCTAAGTACCTATACACAGACCCACATCTCTAAGACCAAAATAAAAGAAAGTAAAAACAAGAAGTAAACAAGCGTGCATACCACTAAGATACCCAAAAATGGAGTACGATATTTGAACTAGAAGTAAACTTTGCTAGAATAAAATCTCATCCATAGTTAGAGTCTGTAAAAGTGAACACACAAGTTACATAAACTCATCTATAGAAAACCCTACTTAAAGGGTATGTACAAGGACAACTGTCTGAAGCTGCATGACCACACCTCAACTGTCTGATCTATCTAAGAACCACCTGGTCTTGGACCACCTAGAACTCCATCAAATAATCGATCACATTCACAAGACACAACACATGTAAAAAATGCTCGTGCATTGGTGATTAAAACAATACTTAGTAGGACACCTCGAAACCATAAAGTAATACCACTAAGAAACACATGAAGTACACCAAAAATAAATACATGAAGTATTTCACAAATAAATATATGAATCAAACCACATAGAAATACATGAAGTACAATCAGTGCATACAGATATATGTCTATAGAACATATATCAAGAACATCCATATATACTTATCTCAGACACTATGCATCATAAGGTTCCAACCTCATTTACAACAATAAGATTCTCATCATTGGCTCGAATCGTAATACAAAAACAATGAGGACACACTATGTGAGCACAACCATATCAGATGGAACCCATCCAAGAGATTCACTCCATTAGGAACATTTTACCAGTTCTAGCTCTAGTGACCAGCATCAGGGTTCCAGTCATCACCACCTTGTGCCTGACGCATGCTAAGAAACCGAAGTGAAGAGGTCTACCCCTCACCACTACACACCGCTAAGGGATAATTGCTCCATACTATGCAACATGTGCATACTCTCTAGCCAGAGAGATTGGAGGTACTCACACAATTCCACTACCTCATAGTCAAAGGAGTACTACCCCTAACTAACCCAAGAAACATATGTCACTCCTTAACAAAATATCATGCTCTTCAGTCCGTCAAGGGAGCTCTAACTCCAAACTTGGTATCGTTCACACCAAGTGAATGGGTCTGCTCCACATAACTGTTTCCAACATCTGAGGGAGATCCATATTCAATGGAGGAAATTCTCTTGTATGATAACATAGAATGTCTTAGTAAGACACTGAGTCTTTATTAGACACTCATTCTCGATAAGCCTCCCAGTATCGGTAAGACACTTAGTCATGAGGACAGGAACCCTAACTCAGTAGGGGTGTACCACCCAGTGACTAGAGGACCCACACCCTTTTTGGAAAGGGGAGTACTGAATATTTCTTTTTAAGACACATAGTCTCGATAAAACACTCAATATCGATAAGACACATAGTCTCAAGGTTGCCGCCAGCTACAAAATTCAGCTCCTACTGCACTCATTATGGTAGGACCTACATCTCAAGCCATTGGTTTAGATGTTAAATTCCACAAAAACTGACATTGATTTTCTCAGAAGGAATGTATCTTCTTAAGCGTCCTAACACTGTAAACATCTCATCAAAGGGATTGACTGTTTGAGAGTTATGGTTGTTCTCGTAAAAAGGTATGGCCTGGTTCCAATCCAGGTTTGATGTGACACGCCAGACCTGGCCTAATCTGACCAGGTCTAACTGATCCGACATTTCCCATTTTGACCCATCCCAGATCATCCAGCCCATCCCACATGCATGGTATGACCCCCTATCCCTTGATATAGCCGAGCTAGCCACATGCTGCAATCAACACGGCGCAATCACAGGCTCCCACATGGCCCTTCCAAGACTATGTTTCTCCTTCTCTACCGGACACCCCACTGGCATCCCATCCTCCACCTCGCACTTTACCTCAATAGGCCACACCAGCCACGTCCTTCCCTCACCGCCGATGGCCTTCCTAGACCCACATTCTACCTCACCTAAACCGGATGGAGCTACAACCTCCATCCACCACCATATGACACTATTCCATCCAAATTGTGTTGCGCCTACCGTTGTACCTCTATAGTATCTTTGTGACGTTGGATATTAAGTCTTGGGTTGTTGCACCAGGAATTGAATGCACAAAACCCATCTTTTCATAAAATTATGAAGAACACAAAGAACACAAATATTATCAAGAAAAAAAGGAGAATCATAAAAACACCCAAAGAGATGATATCACCCTTTTTTCATGTGGGCCTCGATTCATTCTTGTTATAAGGAATAATGAAGAGGAAGCAATCACACAAATATAATTCCAATTTAAAACCCGCAAGATTAAACCTCTCCCACTAGAAATCAAACTGTGGATCAACATGTTCATGGGTTGGTCCACGTTCATCGTTGAATTTAATAAAATGAAAAAATATCAAATAAAAAATACCCTACCTCATGTTTGGATCGGTCGTTAATGAGTAACATTTGTGTTTTTATCATTGATGATATCATATAACTCTGCATTCATGATGATCCACAATCTAATCTCTAATTGATCATTCTTAGCTCAAGATAATTCTTTCTCCAAGCTCTCCTAGGAGATTATTTGATGTTCCCAGGGTTATGCAGTTAACCCTGGGATTTATGAATAAAAATTCTTTCAAAATAGATCACCACTTCATCAAAAAAAATGATTTATCCTTAAATTATTTTATGATGACTATGTCATTTTTAGGTTTTTCCATAGAAGACTTGTGCCGACTAAAGTTAAGTCACATCTATGGAAAGCGCCACATTAAGAAATCAATGGTTGTCTCAAATTTCTAATATAAGTCTCTTTTAATGAGTCATTAGGATTTTAAAATAAAATATTTTTTAATTAATTATTTTATTTACAGTTACGTTCAAAAACTATATTTTTCATCCATCCCACACCGACCAATGTTATGCCTCAGCTAAAGTAAATACATTACTATGAACAAAATAGTGTCCTCTCCTATCTAGTTTGGAAACCCATTTAAGAGTTATTCGACTTTTTTATGAAAACCACATTTTTTACTATTAAAAACATAACACTCTTCAATGATCAAATCTAGGAACACCAGGCCTCATAATCGCACACCATCTTAGCACATAGCCTTACAATTTTTTCATATAACTTTTAAAAATAAAATCAAGAAAATAAAAGTCATTACAAGGAGAATAAATTATATCGGTTTTAAGATATAAATATCATATAAATCCCCAAACATAAACATAAATATAAACAATTTCATATAATACATCCATATCATTCAAGTTTAGAGATTTGGAAAATTGGGACATAAAACATCTATATCATTCCACCTTAATACAGAGTGGATACCATAAAAACATTTCTCATTTATTCCAAAATATAAAACTTTTCAAATAAAACATGATCTCTTTGAAAAATATTCATAATATTTAACTTGGCTTCCTTATTTTTCATTCAAAACCTTATAAGCTAGGAAAATATATTATAAACTTGGGATGAGCAAAAAAATGTTAGTAAGGGATATAAAAATATGTAAAAAATGAAACATTAGTCCATTATTACTTGTAAGCATATGAAATCATTTTCAAAAAGACATCTCTGTCACCAATATAAACTTACTTTGTGAAACTTGAGATTTCAAAGATATTTACACAAAACATATAGAACATAAATAGAACCATAATGTTCTATTGGGGAATTACATAATCGTATTTTAACCCTCATATCTACCTTATGATTTTTTACCGTCATGGCTACCTCATAATGTTACCCTCATGACTACCTTATTGTGTAACCATCACAGTTACACTTGGAGTAACCATGCAGCCGACCACAAACTTACACATACCCAGTAAATTAGTGGAAGATAAATGCCCAAAAATTCAATGTAAACAATTACCATGAACCCTAACATAATCATACAACATGATTAATTTAAAGAAAAATTTCTTTAGAACTTTGTAAAACCGAATTTTAAATGAGGTTTTTAAAAGAAAATCTATTTAAAAAATATGATATAATTGAATTGAAAAATTAATATAATGAAAGAAATATGTGTATAAACTATAAATAGAAATAATAAAAAATAATATAATAAAAATTATTCACACATAAAATTTTAATACCACATAAATAGTTATGTAGTAGATTAACCTAATGAATGGAAATTGTGTTAAGAATTCTCTTACCTCGGGTTTTTCAAACATAAAAATTGTTTAATAATTTTTTAGAATGGTTCAAATAGTGTTACTAATATATTAAATAGAAATATTTATGTTTATAATACCTTATATGATAATTTTATAACTTCATTTCACCCATTAATTATTAGTATTTTGTTCCTTCCATTGTTTTGGGTGCATTCTCTGCATGATTTCCAGGGATGGTTTGTATTTGGTTTTCTTCTCATATGGAAATTAAATTACCAAAGTGGAATGAAATGGTATTCATGTGTTTAAAGAATATATAATGATACCTTAAATAATTTTTTTTATCTTATATGATGATGTATCATTAAATAAAACATGAAGGATGTTTGTTTAGATCATTTTTTGTGGTTCCTTGATAATCATGAACATGTTTCATTATATAATTTAATTTCAGGCATTGAAGTTATTTTCAGAGAATAAAATTGGTTAAAAATAATCATTACATTATTATTAAACCACTAAAAGGGTTTTATTATTATCATTGATGTAAGTAATGGAAATTGGAAACACATCGTCCACGATTTCGGTAAATCGGCACATCGCTGGAGGTGTTTTAATTTATAGAATAAGGGGGAGGGGAGAGGACGAAAGGTGATGAATCTTTTATAGGAACATGATAACATAAAATATATATAATATTATACATATTTCAAACCTCCTGGATAAGTGGAGGGAAAGAGAGTATAATAAAAGAGAGGAATTGGAAATAAAACACATGGAAAAGGATGAGTATTCTTACCTCTTGATCTCTTCTCCTTGAGATCCTCCTTAAGGCCTTTGGTTTTGGCCTTTTGGTGAGACCAAAAGGTCTTAGACGTGGGGAAGAGACTTGGGGAGGATATTTGGTGGAACGTAGAAAATTCTCAGGTCTTGAGAGGTGTGAGAGGAAAAGGGGAATGAGGGTAGTATTTATAGTGGAGCAAAGGAGGGTTTTTACATTATTTTAATAATTATTTTAATATATTTGCTCAAGACACTGAATAGTCTTGATTCATGAGAACCAAAACAGTAATAAGTTCATGTGAGTTCTAACCAAGTGTGATTAAATCATCCATGATGTCAAAAATAGTGTATTTAACTGATAATTTGAATATACAATATTTTATTGTATTTCACTATTCATAAAAAATTCTCAGAATCCAGAAAAATACCAAAAAATCACCCCAACTATTTTTTGACATCTAGAAATAAAAAATGAACTCATTTTTTTGAAAAGAAATCGAAATATTATTAAATTATTTTTTAAATAAAATGATAATTAATTCAAAAATAATAATTTTGAAACTATAACACAATTTTTAACACCTTGAAAAAATAATCATGATGTCATTATCTTAAAGACTTAAGAAAATAAAATAATAACACAACTTACTATTCATTAGGGTCATATTACTATTCATATGGTTTTGTTACTATTCCCCAAAAAACATGTTGGTTCTAAAAGACTCCAAATAAAATACTGATCACAACATTAGATGACCATTTTTTGAAATTCAAATCATAGAAGTGTCAAAATTTTGTTTAAAGTCTAGTTATAACTGTCTAATTAAAATATATTTTCATGCATTTCAAATTTTTTTAAAACCTTGGGTGTTACTGTAACGCCCTGCCCCCTCTAGACCAAAGCCGGTGCATTACTAATTAAATTGGCATGATTTCAAGGAATCAAATCCCAAAGGAACGAGTAGTTTAGTAGTATTGAAGAAACTAGATACATAAATGTAACTCATATTACATTGGGAAAGGTAACAAAATACAATACAGAACAAAAACTAATAGACTGCATCTATGAGAACTCAATAAATGGTATCCTCTTCATAACTTGTAAAAGGTAAATAAATGAAGGGGTGAGCTCAAATGCTCATTAAAAGTTACAAAAAGAGGAAACAAGAATCAATAATAACTGAATCATAAACAATTTGGCATATTCAATATGGCATGGTGAATAAATGAAAAACACGTGCCTTTAATAAACTAATAATAAAACTACATCCATAGGTTTTGTCATAGTGAAAACCTCATGGATAGTAATAACTAAAAATTAATAAAAAGAATGGGTATTAATTGGATGTCATGTATCTGTCACATGATACCACAATACCATTGAAATGGTTTAAGTTTTTTTGTAGAAACTCGTCTGATTTTTTTTTGAAACAAACTTGAAGGGTTTGTCATCAACTGATTTGTCTCGTGAGACCTGTCAGTGCATCGTGGGGCTATAACGGGCCCCACCCACCGCTACATGTCCAAAGAATTATTTATACATAGATTTAATACAAGTACAATATGTCTTCCCAATATTTTTATATATATGAGGATATGGATTCATCAAAGGTTGTTGACATAAATAAAGATACTTTCAAATGAGACCGTTGAAAAGTTCTTGAGGAAATAATCCATAAACATTTTAAAGTTTCTCATACCACCTTGAAACATTGAATTCATAATACCTTAGAATATCATGAGAATAAGGAAACTCTCGATATAATATAAAAAATGGTAGCACATAGACCACAAGAAAATATAAGTGGTGAACAAAGCATATATCTCAAAAATTTAAAGTGTGAGGAGAAAAAATCTATTTTACTTTGTTGGAAAGAAGTGTTATTTAGGTAAATCATTTTTATTTTCTATAAATATGGTTTTAAACATTTATATCCTAGAAAATAAAAGGTAAGGACATTGAGATTACATTTTAGGCATTAATGATGTCCTACTAAAGTGAAATCATGTAAAAAAGTGATTTTAAAGAAGCTTCAGAATTAAAACATTTTAGGATGGTTTAAGGAATTCATTAAAGTGATTTTAAAGTGCAAAGGATTGATTTATTTCATAAAACCAGAATTTATCCAAAATATAATTTTCTTGTTAAAATGTGTGATTTAAAAATATATACATGGATTACAACATATTATATAGTGAACATCAAAATATTTAACAATTTTAAAAGTTCCTTGAATCAAGCTTGCATTTCGTAAGAATTTTTGAATGATTATTTTAAAACATGTAAATTACCACAAAAGAAAGAAGTATTCAGATTGGTACTCATATATAAGACATTAAAACATAATTTTGGAAGAGTACATAAGAATAAATAAAAATTTCACTGAGGTGAATAGAAAATAAGAGCAACCTGAATGAAAATGGAGGTTCAGGTAGAAAATACTTACTACATTGTAATCAATTGAACCCACTGATCCAAAATTAATAGTCATCAAATCATACATTGAATACCATGAAAATAAATAGATACATGGTATCAAACTTCAATGTGAAGTATATATACACCATAAACATGTAATAGTAGTAAATACAGAATATCTCACAAAGATGGAAGTGGGATGAAGAAAAACTTACCAAGAACGTATCATTTGATTTTGGAAAAATCAATGAAATATTTGGGTGTGAAAATAATAAAACAAAAAAATGAAAGCGGATATATAGAATAAAACAATAATTGGTCATTCACTCATATTCTGGTAAAATACAAAACCAATGACATTGATGTTAAAATCGATGAATGGAAATTGAGTTAAGATATCCCTTACCTTAAGCTTGAAGGTGTTCTTGATTGTTCTTAACGACCTGAATACTAAAATTTATCTTAAAAAAATAATTACATAACATCATACACATGTAATTAATATGATATAAACTTATTATGTTCATTCAAGACCTTTTTTATGGGTTTCAAGAGATTCATTTTTATTGTTTTGGAAGTATTTTCTCCCTTGGTTTTCATGATCTGTTTAATTGTATTCATGAATGGAAGTTCATTTGAAATGTGGTTAAACATCCAGAATTTTTAATATATACTATTAGTTAAATAAAAGAGATATAAATTATCTTATAATGGTTTTGGGTTATATAATTTATGATGATTCTTTATTTAAAAGTTATTGAAAAATACTTGGATTAACAATTCCCATTTTGTGCATAATGAACTTGTTTTGTATTATTATTTTGTATTATGAGTGTGTAGGGATTCCAGAATATTGAATAAGGTAAAATAAATATATTAAAATATGTTTCAACCATTAAAAATATTTCATGACTAGTCTTGAGGATAGTAATTCAAATTTAAAACTCGTCTTCCTTGAGTGTGATAATTTAACACATCTCAGATGGTGTTTTCATTAATAGTATAAAGTAGGGGAAAGAGAGATGATGATGAAATATTACAATATCATAATAAAATTAAATTTCATTTAATTTATTGGAATTATAATATCATTGAGATTAGGGAATATGAGGAAATAATTATAATAGAATGGAACTGAAAACTGAAGAAAATTGAGAAATCTCTCCTGAAAATTTGACAGCCTAACGACGTCACTTTAAATTTCATAAAATATTTTGATGAGAGAAAGGGGGTATCTCATCACTGTTATATTATGTGGGAAGTTAGGGTGATATTCAATTAATGTTCCCAACATAATCCAAATGAAATTAAATGTAATAACATAAAATGAATGAAAAGAAAGAAAACAAAAGAGGATGTTTACCTCTTGATCTCTTCCCCTTGAGATCCTTCTTAAGGCCTTATGTTTAGGCCTTTTGGTGAGACAAGAAGCTCTAGGACGTGGAGAATTGTCTTGTGAGGAGTATTGTGCAGAACTTAGGTAAGTCTCAAGTCTTGAGAGGTGTGGGATTAAGAGGAGAATGAGGTTAATATTTATAGGGGAGGAGAGGAGGTATTTTTCCTTATATTAATCATTATTATAATATTTTTTCTCAAGACTATGAATAATCTTAATTCATGTTACCCCAAATAGTAATCAAGGCATGTGAATTCAAACCAAGTGGTTTTACATCACTTATTATATCATAAATAGTGTATTATACTGATAATTTGTATATACACTATTTTACCGTATTTTACTATTCATCAAATATTTTAGAATTACAGAAAAATCCCAAAAAATTACCGTAACGATTTTTAAATGTGTAGAATTAAAAATTCACTACATTTTTTAAAATATAATTTTATAAATATTATTAATTAAAATTTTAATTAAAATCATAGTTATTTTGAAAAATAACAATGTTTAAGGTATAATTAGTTTTATATCACACTGAAAAATTAATTAAGATCTCATAATCTTATTACCTTAATAAAAAAATAGAATTATTTTTTACTATTCATATGGGTCATATTACTATTCATATAAAATTAATAAGGTTGTGTTACTATTCATCAAAAAACAAGTTGGTTCTTTTAGACTTGAAATAACTTACCGATCACAACTCTAGATGACCATTTTTTAAAACTCCAAACATAGTAGAGGAAAAGTTGTGCTTAACGAATAGATTATAAAATGTGTTGTTTTGTAGGGACTCAGTGTATCTTTCATTCTAAATTAAATCTATTTGTAAATTCATGGGGTGTTTCATTATTCCCTCCTTTCAAAAATTTCATCCTCATAATTTGAAATTGAACATCAAAAGCTAATGGTTGATACTTGAAAATTCACTTGTGGGAAAGCCACATCAAGAATACTATTAGAATATCCTCTTAATAAGAGGAAAGGTAAATGCATCGATTATTACAAAACAATGAATAATAATTGGACAACCTGGTCATGGAAGAATAATCAAACCATCAAGCAGTGACATTAAACTCTAAAAACTCCATACAATGATCAACTTAAACATTTTTTGTAAATTGTTAAAAATTACAAAATATTATGATTAAACACATTATAATGAAGGTATCTAAAATTCCATAATGGACTTATCATTAAACCTTAATCAACAAGAATAAAATCTAATATTCACATTCTAAATATGTAAATAACTTCATCATGTATCCTCTTGAAATATGGAAATACCTTGAATTACCATAAAAACCATATTGGAAACATGAAATCTCGTATATTCCTTATGTAAGATACTTGTTATTGGATATATTCCTTGAATTTGAAAGTGTTGTAAACTCCTTCGATGATAACATAGACCACTTCTTGACAAGTCAAAATTTAGTTCCAAGGTTGTTATTATTTATCCAAATCAACCATTTCATCATCATTATCTCAACATTAGATATATATATTAAGTTTTGTCTTTCCATATATATTATATTTTTTTAAACAATTTTAAGTCTCTTCTGAATCACTTTTCCCTTGTACCATTCATCACACGACCACAAATACTTAACAAAAGAGTACTGTAGTAAAATACTTATATATATCATAATTCATATAACCAGAACATTGCTGACAAAATATTGAAATGACATGATTATTAACTAAGAATATTAATCATTCTACTTCATCTGTGGTAGCATCATAACTTGATCATTATCCCAAACCATCATTTGGGGTATATTCCTTTGACGATTGGTAAATTGATTCACAAAGTGTCTCATCTCCTTATAGTGGAATCATCATACATTGGAATCCATTTTCTTACCCTTTCAATCATGAACATGGTGTCCTTTTTCTACACACTTATATAAAACTCTCATTCCCTTCAAGAATTTACCATAGGGATTCTTTCCATAATTTTCACATGTGGGAAAAATATTCTTTCCCTTCTTCCCTTTATCCCTATATTTCTTTGTCATCCTCTCATTCTTTTTCTTCCCTTAAAATCCATCAGACTCAGATAATCCATTACATACCTTTTTAACACATGATATTATTTCCTCATATGATGAGGATACTTGGGAGACAATATTCCTTTGAAAATATGGCTTAAGACCATTAGAGATATGATCCTTCTTACACTTTGCATCACATTCGTTGGAGAAGTTTTTATTCCTTCTTATAGGTGCCATTTGTAATCAATTTCCATATTCTATATTATCTCATAAAATTATGAACTCTCTATAATTCTAAACATCATATAGAACATAGCAAA
Source organism: Viscum album (assembly GCA_963277665.1). NCBI lineage: Eukaryota > Viridiplantae > Streptophyta > Magnoliopsida > Santalales > Viscaceae > Viscum > Viscum album. Next base: position 1,610,761,733 of record OY728125.1, read on the forward strand.
AATTTAAGCATCGTAAATCATAGAACCATATTTTTGGTCACTTTGGGGGAATAAATACTTCATAATGGTGGGTAAATAAAATTTGAATTATCCTACGCATGTCCCCTAGTAGTGTCAAATTAAGAGTGCAGAAAGGCCCTTTTTCATGTACCAAGATACCCTGGGTCATGCCCAAAACACCTTGAATGATTTTTCACTTCTAGGTACATCTGTTCCAGAGCCACCTCTACTTGTTTATATCCAGAAATGGATGTATTTTCTATAAAGATCCACTTAATATATTCCTTAAAACATTTATAGGTTGTTCTTGTTTTTTTATCCTCAAAGACCATCTTAAGTCATTGTTCCCTGACCTACATTTTTTAACCCTAATTCTCAAGGTTTCTACTAAACTTCCTCGGATATAAACTGAAACTCCCTGACCACTCTATACTGGAGTCGGTGTATTACTAATTACATTATCATGATTACAAGGAATCAAATCTTGAAATACTGATTAGTTTAGAAGTCTTAAAGAAACAAGATACATACATGTAACTCATAATACATTGGTAAATGTAACAAAATAAAACACATAACAAAACTAATAGTCTGCATCCATGAGAACTCAATAAACGGTCTCCTCTTCATAACATGTTGAAGGTTAATAAATAAAAGGGGTGAGATAAAATAATCAGTAAGGGTTACAAAAAGTGAAAGGATGAATCAATATTAACTGAATCATAAACAATTAGGCATAGTTAATATGTAAGGATGAATAAATGAAAAACATGTGCCTTTAATAAACAGAGAATTAAACTACATCTATAAATTTTGTCATAGTGAAAACCTCATGGATAGTAATAACAGAAAACGAATAAAAAGAATTCTTATTAATTGGATGTCATGTATCTGGAACATGATACCACAATACTGTTGAAATGGTTTATGTCTATGGGTAGAAACCAGTCTGATTTTTTTGGAAACAAACTCGAAGGGTTTTTTGCCAACTGATTTGTCTGAGGATACCTTTTGATGCATCGAGGGGCTATAGCGGGCCCCACCAGCCGCTGCATGTCCAAATAATTATAGATATGTATATTTAATACAAGTATAATGTTCCTTATCAATATCCTTATATATTTGAGGATTCAAATTCATCAAAGTTTGTTGACATAAATACAGATACTTTTAAATGAGACTGTTGAATATTTCTTGAGGAAATAAACCTTAAACATTCCAAAGTGTCCCATGCCACCTTGAACCATTAAAATAATAATAACTTATAATATAATGAGAATAATTATAATCTTGATATGATATAACAAATGGAATTACATAGACTAAAAATAAATAAATAAGTGGTGAACAACGCATATATCTCAAAAAGTTAAAGTGTGAGCAGAAAAATACATTTTACTTTGGAAAGAATAGTTCTTTTCGTAAATAATTTTTATTTTCCATAAATCTGGTTTTAAACATGTGTATCTCATAAAATAACAGGTAATAACATTGGTATTAAATTTGAGACATAAATTATGTCCTACTAATGTGAAATCAAGTAAAAATTGATTTTAAAGAAGCTTTAAAATTAAATCATTTTAGGGCGGTTTAAGGAATTCATTAAACAGATTTTAAAGCGCAAAGGCACATTTTCCTTCATAAAACCAGAAATGATACAAAATAAAATTTTCAGGTTAAAATGTGTGATTTAGAAAGATAAACATGTCTTACAACAAATTATATAGTGAACATCTAAATAAGTAAGAATTTTAGAAGTTCCTTGAATCAAGCTTGCATTTTTTAAGAATTTTTTAAGGATTATTATAAAACATGTAACCTACCACAAAATAAAGAAGGATTTTGATTGGTATAGATATATAGGATATCAAAAAATAATTTATTCTTATTAAATAATAATAAATAAGAATTTTATTGATGTTAATAGAGAATACAAGCAACCTAAATGAAAATGGACGTTCAGGTAGAAAATACTTACTACTTTGTAATCAATTGAACCCTCTGCCCCAAAATTAATAATCATCAAACTATAAATTCAATACCATGAAAATAAATAGATTCATGGTACTAAACATCAATGGGGATTATACATACACCATACACAAGTAATAGTAGTGAATACAGAATATCTTACAAAGATTAAAGTGGGATTAAGAAAACCTTACCAAGAACGTATCAATAGAATGAGTAAAAATCAATGAAATAATTATGTGTAACAAACATAAACCCACAAAACAAATGTGTATATAAATAATAAAACAATAATAGTCCATTCAAAACATATTATGGTAAAATACAAAACCAATGACATTGATCTTCAACTCAATAAATGGAAATTGAGGTAAGATATCTCTTACCTTAAGGTCGAAGGTGTTCTTGATTGTTCTTAATGGCATGAATAATAAAATTAATCTTCATTAACTAATAATTAAATAACCTCATAAACATGTAATTGATATTTTATAACCTTATTAGGTTCATTCATGACCCTTTTTATGGGTTTTAAGAGATCTTAATTTGTTTATTTGGAAGCATTTTCTCCCTTGGTTTTAATGATATGTTTACTTGTATTCATGAATGGAAGTTCATTTGAAATGTGGTTAAACATCCATAATTGTAAATATATATTATTAGTGATATTAAATATATATAAATTATCTTATAATTATTTTGTGTTATATACTTTAGGATGATTCATTAGTTAAAATTTATTGATAAAGGCTTAGATTAACTTGGCTCATTTTGTGCATAATGAACTTATTTTGTATTGTGAGTGTGTAAGGATTCCAAAAAAATTCCTAAGGTAGAAAAATTATATGTAGATTTGTTTCATCCATTCAAAAGGTTTCATTAACAGTCTTTAGGATAGTAATGAAAATTGAAAACCCGTCTTCCTTGAGTGTGATAATTTAACACATCTCATACGGTGTTTGCATTTATATTATAAAGGAGGGGGATAGAGAGATGATGCGGGAATATTACATTATAATAATATAATTATAGTTCATTTATGGTAATTTAATTATCATATCATTTGGATGATTATATATTAGGAAATAAGTTGGAAAGAAAGGAACTCAAAATAGAAAAAAATTGAGAAATCTCTTACGAAAATTCGGCAGCCTAACGACATCACTTAAAATTTCATAAAATAGTTTGATGAGAGAAAGGGGGTATCTCATCACTCATAAATAATATGGGAATTAATGGGTATATGTAATGACATATCCTAACATAAGACAAAAGAAATTATAAATAATTACATAAAATGAAAGAAAAGAAAGAAAACAAAAGAGGATGTTTACCTCTTGATCTCTTCTCCTTGAGATCCTTCTTAAGGCCTTTGGTTTGGGCCTTTTGGTGAGACCAAAATCTCTAGGATGTGGGGAAGAGTCTTGGGAGTAGTATTGGGAAGATATTTGGTAAGGATTAAGGCTTTATTGGTGTGGGAGGAAGAGGATAATGAGGGTGGTATTTATAGTGGTGGAGATGAGGTACTTTTCATTATATTAATCATTATTATAATATTATTTCTCAAGAATATGAATAATATTAATTCACGTAACCCTAAATAGTAATAAGGGAATGTTAATTAGATCCAAGTGTTCTTATATCACTTATTATGTCATAAATATTGTATTATACTGATAATTTGTATATAAAATATTTTACAGTATTTCACTATTCATCAAAAATTCTAGAATTTCAGAAAAATCCAAAAAATTTACCCTAACCATTTTTAGACTTTTATAATTCAAAAATGAACACCATTTTTAAAAACTAATTTTCTAAATATTATTAATTTAATTTTTAAATAAAATCCTAGTTAATTTGAAAAATAACAATGTTAATGGTATAATTAGTTTTATATCACATTGAAAATTTAATTAAGATCTCATCATCTTACTACCTTAAGAAACTAAAATATTATTTTTATTTACGATTCATATGGGGCATATTACTATTTTAATTACTATTCATAAGGGTAAGTTACTATTCATTAAAAATTCAATTTAGTTCTATCATACTCTAAATAACTTACCGATCACAACTCTAGATGACCCTTTTTCAGTATTCCAAACATAAAAGAGGCAAAGTTGTGCTCAACGACTAGATTATAAAATGTGTTTTTTATAGGGACTTAGTGTTTCATTTGTTCTAAATGAAATCTATTTTTAAATTCTTGGGGTGTTAAATTTAACTTATCCCCACCATCTATAAATTGTGTCCTCATAATTTTATTTACTTATTAAACAATTGAGGGTAACTTTCCCTCATAGAATTTTAAGATTCCCGTGATGCTTCTTCCACCATGTGGTTTCCCAAAAAAAAACCTTTACCTACTGGATTACCTTATTCTGTAATACTTGTTCCATTCAATCAAGAATATGAACTAGTTTCCCTTCATAAGAAATATTTTATCCCATCTGAATTTTTGGTGGTCTCAAAAAATTAGATGAATCTGTAACATACATTCTCAACATCAAAACCTGAACAAAATTGTGTACATGAGATAAACAATGAGGAAAATATATTCGATGGGAAACTGGTCAAACTTTCTCCTGAATTTCAGAGGGTCCAATGAACTGTGGCCTTATCTTTCCTTTTTTACCAAAACACATAATACTTTTCCATTGTGAGATTATAATAAAAACATGATCACCTACCTCAAAATAAAAATATTTTCTTCAATTGTCGACATAACATTTATGCACTCTCAGAGCTATCCTCGTGGTTTGTTAGATAATATTCAATTTCTCAGACACTTTCTCTACTATATCTAGTCCCATCAACTTCATTTCCCCGACTTTATCCCAAAAACATGAAGCCCGACATCACTTCCCATAAAATGACTCAAAAGGTTCCCTATGTATATTGGAATGGAAATTGTATTTATAAGAAAACTAAATTAAAGAAATATGTTGATCCCAACATCCCTGGACGTCCATTGAACAAGATTGAAGAATATCCTCTGAAATCTAAATCGTTCTTTCTGACTGACCGTCTAATTTATGACGAAAAGTTGTATTGGAATTTAATTCTATGACCAATGACTTCTGAAGGCCCTTCAAAAAAATAGAAGTGAACCTTGGATCTCAGTCAGATAAAATGGAAAGAGAAACTCCATTTAACCAGAAAATATCTTTGAGGTACAATTGAGAAAGCAAATCCAAAGACATAGCATCTCAAATAGAAAGAAAATTTGTGTATTTTGTTAGCTGATCAATAATAAACTAAACCAAATTGTTACCTCGATAAGTCATAGGTAGTCCTACCAAGAATTCCATGGATATATTCTCCCATTTCTACTCTGGCACTGGCATTCGCTAAAGCATCCCCTTCAGTAAGTACCTCTCTGCTTTAACCTGTTGATATGTCAATCATTTCACAGTAAAATCTACAATATCTCTTCTCATTCCATCCCACCAGTAATACTCTTAAAAGTCTCTATACATCTTAGTACTTCTAGGGAGAACTAAAAATAGAGATCTATGAGATTCACCCAATTAATATTTCTTCAACTGAGAATCACAAGGCACACATATTATTTTTCTAAATCTCAAAAAACATTCTTTATCAAGTGTAAATTCTGGAAACATACCAATTTTTACCAATTATACATTTTTATGTAGCTCACGGTCTTCCATCTATGCTTACTTAAATATTTGTGATAACGATGACTGCACTAAAACATAGAATAAAACAATTTTATTTTATTAACCAACAACTTCTAAGCCAAAATTTATCAAATCATTAATAAATGGATCATGTTCTATATGTAACATGGTTAATTATGAATGATGTTTTCAACTCAAGGCATATGCCAATTTTTTTTTCTTTTCTTAGATGGTAATTGATCATATAATTCTAATCTATTACCAATTCAAGCCATCTTATCTACCTCTTGTTTAACTCATTTTGATTGAATATATACTTCAAACTTTTATGGTCATTATATTTTTGACATTTGGCTCTGTATAAATAATGTCTCTAAATTTTCAATAAAAAATCATAGATGCCAGTTATAAATCATGTGTGGGATAATTTAACTAATGATATTTTTGTTGTCTTAATGAAAAATAAATTACCTGATCATTCGGCATCAAAAGACAACCATGTCCCTTCAATGAAGCATCATTGTAGATTAGAAAATCACCATTTCTGGAAGGAACATCCAAAACTATAGCATTCACCAATTTTTTCATTAGTTCCTAAAACCAAACATCACATTATTTTATCCAAAAAAAGTTTACACCTTTGTGTCAACTTAGTTAGCAGGCTAGATAACTGTGAATAGTTTTTAATAGACCATCAGTAATAACCTTCTAATCCAAGAAAAATACAAATCTCTATAACATTTTAGGTCTTGTAAATTTATCAAAAACTTTTTTTTGGAAGTATCAACTGTTATTCCATCCCTATTTAATTTTTTTGAAAGAAAATAAATTTGTTTCAACAAAAAATCACACTTGATGAATTTTCTATATAGTTTCATTTCTTTTATGGTTTTAAAAACAACCCTTAGATATTTTTCATACTCCTATTTACTCTTAGAAAATACCAAAATGACATCAATAAACACAACCACAAACATATCAAAGATCTCATGAAATATTCTATTCATAAGATTCATAAATAAAACATGTGAATTATTTATCCCAAACTACATATAAAAAAATACATAATTCCAATATCTAGTATGAAAAACTATTTTCGGGAAGTTTTCCTCCTTCACCTTCAGCTGATGGTATCCAAATATCATGTAAATATTGGAAAAAGTACTCATCTCCCTAAAGTTGACCAAAAAAGTCATACATATGAGGAAAAGGATACTTTTATTTAACAGTGATATTATTCAAGGATCTATAATCAATGCAATGTCTCATAGAACCATCTTTCTTTCTAACAAACAAAATAAGAGCACCCCATGGTGAAGTTCCATGATGAATGAATCCTTTATCAAGAAACTCCTGCAACTAATTTTTCAATTCAATGAGTTCCATTTGACCCATTCGATATAGAGGTTTTAAAATTGGATTAACATAAGGAACGAATCCAATTGTGAATTTTACTTCCTGGTTTAGTATGAAACTGGAAAACTCATTAGAAAAAATATCAAGGTATTCATTTACCACTAGAACATTAGTAATATGAAGATTTATCTTGTTTTAAAAAATATGAGCAATATAAAATTCATTTCCATCTTTCAATAGTTTCTCAGATTCCTAATATGTTATCAATTGTATGGGTTCATTCTTGTGTAAAAACTGAAAATATTTCTGTAAAATTAATTCTTTATCTCTAAAGTCAATCATAGCATGATAAATAGAAATCCAATCCATTCCCATAATGACATTAAAGTCTACTATGGGGAAAACAATAGGGTTTGCAGGTAAATTCTTTCCACGGACCATAATAAAAATATTATTATAATTAATTTTTGATATAATATTTCCCCTTAAAAAGATGTTTTTGTATCATTTTTTGAGATGATATTTTTAATTTAATTGAAAATTACTAATAAAAAAAGGAATGTGTAGACCCCATATCGATTTTTTTTAGCAAAATCTGATTAAAAAATAAGGAACCAAATATAACTTCATTGGATGGCCTGACATTGGCTGATGTAGTTATAAAGGATCTCACTACACCTTTATGCTTATAGTATGAATTTTTTGCATTGTTTTGATCTCTCTTTGGGTAGACATTTTCATAATGACCCATCTCCCTACATTTAAAACACTTAACATTTTGCTTAAAAATATTAGTCTTAGGATAATTTTTATTAAAATATCAGGATATGTGTCCAAACTTACCACATCAAAAACACATCCCGGTTTTGTTAAGGCGTTCCCCAGGGTGTTTTTTTCCACACTTTTCACAAACTGGAAACTAGAATTTCTTACCATCAGATTTGATTGATTGATTCATACCCATTGCTTTCCATATGGAAATATTCTTCTCATTGTTTTCAAAGTGCACATGATTATCAAATAACTCAATCTCTACCCCATTATCACATCGGAAAAGTTTCCCATAACTTTTTAATTCACGGTTGGTTAATGCCCTTCGATACTGTGGATTTAATCCTAAGTAAAAGTGATTTGTTTTTCTATCAAGATCCAAAATAAGATTTGGATCATACCTCTCCAATTGGTTGAAGTTTTCTTCATACACTACCACTGAATCTTCCTCATTTTACTTCAATTAAATGAATTTCATCTCTCTTCTAAATCACACCACCTTAAGAAAATATTTATCAAGGAAAAGAATTTTAAATTCACCCCACATTAAGGAATCAATATCCTCTCTATCCCTGGAATTTATTACCATTGAAAACCACTGATCAACTTCACCTTCAAAATAATAAATGGAATGACATTACTTTTGATTATATGAACATATATTAACATCAAATATCTTTTCAAGGACTTTAATCCATCATTCAGTCTCTACTGGGTCAGAAGATCCATTAAAAGCTAGAGGGTGTTGTCTCATACAATGTTCCACTAGTGTCGTGTTCCTTTGTGGTTGATTTTGTTGTTATCTTTCATGGATTCCATCACCATTTATTGCATGTGTTATCTGAGCCATTACTGTCAAAAATATCTACCATTATGGGCTGTAGATTTGGAAGGATATCATTCTGTCAGTGCCTTTCCTCTTCATCTTCATTGTTTCTTCTTTGGAAAACCATTCTTAACAAACATATCTTAGTTGATGTAACATGGTAATATTTAAATGTTATAACATTTAAAATTAAACATAGAGTAAAAATAATCAATGGTATTTCATTAAAATCATCCAAACCTCTAAATTAATCTAAACCATCTTCTGGTACCAATTATAAGGACTTATCCATATTATAATACATAATATTTAATTATTCAAGAACTCTCATCCTTTCAAATTCAGGATCGTCTCAAGTTTAGAGATTTATATAATTGTTAAATAATACATTAATAATATTTAACATTAATATATAGTTGATATAATAAAAATATTAATCAATCATTTCTTCCAAAATATAAAACTTTTCGAATAAAACCTGATTTCTTTGAAAATTCTTCTTAATATTTAACTTGGATTACTTATTTGTCTTAAACAACATTATAACCTATGGAAATAAATTAAAAACTTGGGATGAGCACAAAAATAAAAGTAAGGGATATAAAAATAAGTAAAAAATAAACCCTTCTTCCATGATTACTTGTAAATATATGAAATCATTTTCAAACAGACATACTTGTCACCCATATAAACTTACTTTTTGAAACATGAGATTTCCAAGAGATTTATACAAAACATATAGAACATAAATAGAAACATAAAGGTATATTGTTCATTAATTACTTATGTTGTAACCCTTGCGGATACCTTGTGATTTGTAACCCTCATTGCTACCTTACAATGTGACCTTCATGAATACCTTATTGTGTTACCATCACAGTTACACTTGGAGTAACCATACAGTTGACCTGCAACTTACACGTACCAAAAGAATTGGAGGGAGATATATGTCCCACCATTCATCATAAAAAATTTACAATAATGATAACATAATCATACAACATGAATAACTACATAGAAACATTGCTTTTGAATTTTGTAAAATACAATTCTAAACGATTATTTTTAAGGAAATCCCCTTACAAATATCATATAATTGTAGTGATAAATTTATAGAATGAAATGAATATGTGTATACATTGTAAATACACATATACAATATAATATAAACAAAATTAATCACACAAATAATTTTAATACCAAGTAAATAATGATGTAGAAGGTTAACCCAAAGAAAGTAAATTGGGTTACGAATTCCCTTACCTCGGGGTTATATTACATCAAACATGTTTAATACTCATGAATAATGGTTAAAATAGTCTTATTAATAACTGAAAAAAACATATTCATGTTTATAATACCTTATATGATAATTTTACATCATCATTTCACCATTTAATTATTAGTGTTTTGTTCATTTCATTGTCTTGGGTACATTCTTTACATGATTTTCTTGGCCGGTTTTTTATTTTGTCTTCTTATCGTATGGAATTGAAAATACAAAATTGTAATTAAATGGTATTCATGTGTTTACATAATATATAATGACACCATAAATTATTTTTTAATCATATATGATGATTGATCATTAGAAAAAACATAACTTATGTTTGTTTAGATCATTTTTGGCGGTTCATCGATAATCATGACCTTGTTTCATTTTTAATTTCATGCATATAAGTTCATAGAAGATCATAAAATAGGTTGTAACATACACTTAAAATTATAATTCAACCATTAAAAGGGTTTTATGATCAGATTTCAAGGAATTAATTGAAATTGGAAACAAATCATCCATGATTTTGGTAAATCGGCACATCATGAGTGGAGTTTTTATTTTAAGAATAAAAGGGAGAGGAGAGGAATAAAGATTATGAATATTTTACATGAACAAAGTAACATAAATAATATAAAATATTCTAGAGATTTCATACCTCCAGGATAATTGGAGGGAAATAGAGTATAGTAAAACAATGGAATTGGAAAGAAAATACATGAAAAATGAAGTGGATTCTTACCTCTTGATCTCTTCTCTTTGAGATCCTCCTTAAGGCCTTTGGTTTTGGTCTGTTGATGATACTATTAAGTCTTTTACATGGGGAATATCCATGGGGATAAGATTTGAAAAAACGTAGGCAATAATTAAGGATTGAGAGGTGTGAGAGGAAGAGGGGAATAAGGGTGATATTTATAGTGGAGGAGGGGAGGGGTTTTACATTATTTTTATCATTAGTTTAATATTTTTCCCAATACTCTGAGTAGTCTTGATTAATGTGACAAAAAATAGTAATAATGTCATTTTATTTTGAACAAATTGGTCTTATAACATCCATGATGTAAAAAATAGTGTATTTAACTAATAATTTGAATATACAATATTTTACAGTATTTCACTATTCATAAAAATTTAAATATTTCCAGAAAATTACCAAAAATTCAACCTAACCGTTTCTCAATGTGTATAATTCAAAAATAAACTCCATTTTTTTAAAATAATTTTCTAATATTATTAATTTAATTTTTAAAGAAAATCATAATTTATTCAAAATTAACAATTTTGAAACTACAACTCATTTTTTAACACCTTGAAAATTTAATTATGACGTCATTATCATAAATCCTTAAGAAAGTAAAATTATAATAAAATTTAATATTAATTAGGGTCATATTAGTATTCATAAGGGTAGGTTACTATTTACCCAAAAAAAGTTGGTTTTAACATACTTCAAAAAACTTACTGATCACAACTGTAGATCATTGTTTTATGAAATTAAAATCATAGAAGTGTAAAAATTATATTTAAAGGCTAGTTATAACTATCTAATTAAAACAAAGTTTCATGAATTTTAATTTATTTTTAAAACCTTTGGGTGTTAAACTTAGACTTCTATTTGGTTGAAAATTCTCTAATATTCTGTATGATAAACTAATATTAATTATAAATTACAATTATAACCATATTTGAATTTATATTACTAGATAAAAATCATTAATAATTTATTCTTAACCCTTATTATTATTATTTTGTAAAAAATATTTTAGTGTTAACAGTTTTTTTCCCTACATGTTTTGGTTCGACAACTCCAGTCCACACACCATGGTCATGGTTTCATCATCTAAAAAATATTTAAAAAAATTTGACTTTTCATTTATATAATGTCACACCCCCAACCCGGGAGACTTTTCCATTTTAATTATTTTCTACAATAAATATTATTTGTGGGGTTTGGATTGAGACACGAACAAAAATTTTCTTTGAGTAATATTAAAAAGTGTGTTTTTTGGTGCTGACGTCGTCATGCGCACTAGTCGGGAGTGATACTGCACAGCTTTGGACAAACTACAACGTGGCCTATTCATCTCCGAAAAATTAAAATTAGTAATTTTTTTCTGTTGATTAAAAATAAATGTAAACTATGTCATCGTCTAAAATTTTTATTGTTAAGAATTTTATAATTATTTAAATGGAATAAATTCTCAAATTATTTTTATTTGTATGGTCGTGATTTTATTCTTATTATTATTATTGTTATTATTTAGTTTATATTTTAATTAGTTTTTTAGGGTATTTTTAGAAAACCTTATCTTGCGCTCCCCCTTCCCTGGTGTGCGGCGCAAGCAGGGCCAATGCTCTTCCTCTTCCCCAGCTACTTAGAGGATCCTCCGGTGCACCCTAGTGGCTCCCCCTGCTCTCCGGTGGTGTGCCCTCTCCACCCAGCCACCTATCTGCAGCAGCCCCTCGCCCTTGCCTCTGGCCATCTGACGCACGCCCAACCTCCTCCCTCACTACAACTCCATTCCAAGATAATGCAACCCTTTACTTCTGTCAGTTCCAACCTCATCGCTTCCCCCCTTGCTGCACGTGAACAATTCGGTGTTTCCCTACTCCCCGGCAAGACCCATGCTTCTTCAACGAGGCCTCCCTTTCCCTTGCAGGGTCACCCGGCCGGTTCCTCCCTCGACCTGGCACCCCACCTCAGCTCACTATGGAGTCCAGGAGCAGGCCACCTCCTTCTGGTCGGCCCTCCTCCCTTGAACCCAAAACCTCGCCCTTAGCCTCCTTACAGCGCACCCCACCAGCCCTCAGCCCCTTTGCAGTGTGCTCCCCCAGACCTTGGCCTCCCTTGCAGCATGCCCCTTCACCCTATTTCCGGTCGTGCAAACCTCCAGCGTGATACCCCTGCTGCATTGTTTTCTAGCACCCACCCATGCCTCCTTCTCTCTACCGTAATCATAGCCTCCTGCTCCGACCATCCCCACATACACACCACAGGTAGCCTCCTTTTAGCTAATTATTATTTTTTACAATATATTTTTTATTTGTTCAAGGCATGGTTTTTTGTTTACTGGTTGTTCTTGGTAGGTTTGGGTTTTTAGAACCCATGCAAGGCGATTCCAGGTGAGCATCGTCATCGCACCTTGGTTTCATGGTAGGAATCCCCTTGCACTTGTCCTTTTTAATTTTAGAAACATCAATTCTATGTTTTTCACACTTCGTATACATGTTGAATATTTTTGGGGAAATCTTCTGCTTAGTTTTTTGGTATGTGGTTGATGTTTGAAGTATTTTTTGATATGGTCTTATTGTGCAGTTAATTTTAAATTAGTATTTTTGTGTAAAATTGGGTGTGTATTGATGTATAACCTTTTTGTGCCTCTTTTCAGTGTTTTATAAATTGCTCAAACATTTATTTAATTATTTTGGTAGTGTGAATTAAAAAATATAGTGTTTCTGGGGTGCGTATTATTTTTAAAATTGATTTTTATGTGTGGTATGTTTTTTAGAATTGTGAATATTGGGTGTTTTGCATAGATGGTCTATAATGTTAAAATATTTTTTAAAAATTTAAATAAAATTAAGGCATTAAATTGGTGTATATACTTTGTTTTGTATAAAATAGAAATTATTTTGGTAAATATTTCATGCCTCGTGTATTTTTTTACATAAAAATGCATGTTGGGATTTTATGAGTAAATTGTATTGTAAAATAAATTATTGGGGTTTAAAAATGTGACAGAAATGAGAAGAACAAAGTTTTCAGTTCTTTTTATGGTTTCCCATGTGGTTTGGATTTTACAAAAGGGTGTATTGTGTTTTAGTATGTTTTGTAATTTTATTAAAAATGGTCGGGTCTTGAATATTTAATCTAACTATATTAAAAAGAGTTTTATCAATGTTTTAATATGATAAATGACGAGTTCACTCCTACTTTGTAAATGTGAAAATTGTACCTTGATAAAAGTAGGCTTTGTAAATAGTGTTTAAGGGTACGTTTGGCCAATTTGAAATAAATTATGTAAAATGTTTGTCATAAAACCCCCATAGATGTTCCTCATGCCTCGTTGATATGGGATGGTTGGGATGTCCTTGGTATGGAATCCTCGAGTTCCATTATACGGTTCCCTTGGTTGGGAAGCCTTGGTACCTTTTGACTTTATGGCATGAGAGTATTCCTTGGGGAGACTCAAGGTGAGTCCTGCTGTGAATTATTTTTATAAATATATATTGTGATTTGAGGCTCGACAACATCTGTTGACTCACCTATTTTTATACTTGCGACAAATGTACCTGGCATATTGAGAGAATTGTCTGAGACGAGTACTGCACTAGTAGGTTATGGTACAGACAAGTGGCTCATAGTAGGAGGATATGTTTGAGTTTATTGTTATGGGATTTTCCCTTGGCCTGCCTGAGAAAGGATGGCTTAGCGTTTTGGAGCATTAGATTTAATTGTGTGTGGCATGCTACTGTAGATGGGGTTACATGTATTATTGTCGTCTAGATTATTCTTGATCTCTCGGGTTCACCTATGTCTATTGGTTTTTAGCTATTGAACTGTGGTTGAGATACTTGCATACCTATTTACATTTCCCTTTCTATTTCTCCTTATACCCTAGTGTGGTGTTTTTCATGAAAAGTGACATTTTGGTTTCCTAACTCCTATGAAAAAGTTTTTAAAAAGAAAATGTGTTTCAAACTCTTGTTCTTGTTTTTCAAATGATTAAGGGTAATGGTTTGTACTTTTTTTAAGTAAAAAATTGTAGAAATTCATACTTTAATATATTGTAGTTCAATCATAAAATTGATTTTTCTTATTTTTTAAAGGTAGTTCATTGGGAAATAGTATATCAGGCAAACCTACTAAATTTTAATACTCATGTCAATAGTTCTTTTCAGTTTTTAGTCCTTGTTTAGGTTACATCTTGGGTGTTTCACCTTAGGTGATGTTTGTTCATTGAGCCGGAGAGTAACCGTTTGGTCACATGGAGTTAGTTAGGACGTCGTGTTCGGTTAGTTTTATTTTATTTTGTTCTTATTTAGTCATTTCATTTGGTTTATTTATTCTGTTTTTCTCTTTATTATTTATGCTTCTTTTTTTATTCGTATTGGGTAAAATTGTTCCCATCATCTCTATCGATGTCCTAGTGCTTGTCGCCAGCCTGGGAGGATCGGGAATGCCTCTCGGGCATTGCCCCGGGCTGACTCGAGGGAACGGTTTTGGGTCGACCTGGGTTGGTTCGTGAAAAAATTGTATCAGAGGAGGTCGTCTCTTAGCAGTCCTCTATTTTCAGAATTCCCTTTTTTATTTGGGATGTCAAGGTAGATGGAGTAGGATTTTCAGGACTCGAGGGGTATGTGCAGGAAGAGCGCTACGAACTCTTGTTTGTTCTGATCCTCAGGTTTCCATGGGAATCCCAGTTTAATTAGTTTCATTGGATTTTTATGGAATGTTTTGTTACAAGTATATGACAATGGTAATTGGACTAATAGTCCTCATGAGCCGCATGGCTTGGAAAGCCATTTAAAGCTAGGGGAATGGTCCAAAAAGGCTCTCTATGTCAGTGATGTGTTTGTCATATGGCCTCCAACCATATGGTTTAGTCACCCACCGACACTAGTTTCCTATTTGAGTAATTTAGGGTTTTATCTGACTTCTGGAAGTTTTTGTATTAGAAAAATTGGTTTTAAAAAATGGTTGTTTTAAATGACATGTTTAATTTGTGAATTGTTCAAAATGAAATGGGATAATGACTTTTTTTTGTAAAATGAAGTTTTTTTGTTTTGTCCTTGGAGATCCTACTGGTGCTCGCATGCATAATGGTATGTTAGAGTATGAACGGATATTTGGTATGACAGATGGATTCCCGGGGTGGCACGAATACATGCATGTGAGTGAGCCTCTAAAGAATACAAGTGGCGAGGGTTTAACCCACCATGCTTGTTTTAAATTAAAGATTTTTTCAAAAAAAGGAAGTTTGGATGTTATGATAGCTTGTTTTCCAATGTTTAGAGCTTGTCATCCTTGTGGTGTTTGATTTTGAGGATTTTATTTATTTAGTTGGGCTTTATTGGGTTCTTGACTTTTATTGTCCAGTGGTTTCCCTCTTGAAGCTTTGATGGGTGATCATAGTGCGGTTGATCGACCTAAGTATTTTTTGGATTAAGTTTCAGAAGCTAGATCTAACTCTATTTTATGGTCAAGAAGACCCTTCTGTAGAGGAGGAGTGGATGCAGAAGATTTAAAGGGACTTTAACATCATTTAGTTTCCCGAATCGTTGAAGTTCAAGTTTGAAATCTTCATGCTTGAAGGTTCACCATGGACGTGGTGGAAGTCCATGTCTCGGAACAAGCCCCGTCAAGATCTTACATGGGATTATTTCAAGGATTTATTCATTCATCAATATTATTCTGAAGAATAAATAGTGAGAAAGAGGATGGAGATGTGTTATCTACATCAGGAAAATAGATCCATGTTGGAATATTTCCAGTTATTTATGGAGATAATCCCTTATGATTTAGGGTATGCCATAGATGAATCCATGAAGGCTCAATTTTTCGAGGAAGTTCTCTACCCTGATCTACATTTGATGGTATTACAGTCCAACATAACTTATTTGGTCGATGTCGAGAGACAAGATTTTCATGTTGAATCTGTGATGGTGGGAGTTCTCGAAGTATCCCTCCCTCCTTCAATCCCTATAAGGAGTGTTGAGGATTCCAGAAAGGAGATGAAGAAGCAATTGAAAGTGGATGTTGTAGGTCATGGAATCAAAAGGCCTATGAATATTTCATCAACCTTTTTGGAGCTAGATATATTTGTGTGTTATCAGAGTGGCAATCTGGGTCATGAAAATTCATCATGGGAAAATGCTCTAAAGCCTTGCTGGGCGTGTGGTTTCCTAGGTCACTTGTGGTGATTCTGTCAGGGCATTGCTAGAAGACATCATAGAGGAAGTTCTCAGAAGTGATGTGTTGTTGGGTTTTGTTTAAAGTTTCATGTGTACGTTTCCTTTCAGTGTAAGGGATCTCTTATCTTTTCAGTGTACTGATGGTGTTTTGGATTTTGGAATGAGTGGGGATGTCATGGGTGTTTTGATGAACTTATGTTTTCAATGTTAGTGTGGTTTTCATTACATAATTATGTCTGTTCATATGTTAGATTAAATTATGTATGTATCTTAATAGGATTATTGGAACCTGAATGTGAGGCAGGAGATTCCTCATCCATCAGAGCTCCAACGAAAAGGCCACATGGTGAATTTGGCATGTAGTCGGGAACCCTGGAAAATTTTTATGGAGTTTGGTTAAGGTTTTTCCTCTATTGTTGTGGTGAGTGATGAGTAGTTGTCTATTTTAGTTTCATTAATTCAATCCTTGGGCCCTCCCTCCCCACCCATGAGGTGGACCCATCGTGAGTCTCTTTGGGTTTTCTATTAAGTCATTATCAGATTCAAGTTGAGTTCTTATGGTGAGGAGTCCATTCAGTCCTCCCCTCTACTGGTGATTTATTTCAGGAAATAGGGTTCAGTCCCATTGTTGGTCGATGAAATGTCCTTGTATTAAGAGGTTGGATCGTGTTTATATGGAATCCTTAGGTGTTGATCAATCATCTGGAAAGTTTTGTGGCTTTCCAAGGTCAGAAAGCGTTGCGGTGGGGAGAACTGTCACACCCCAACCTATATGACTTTTTAATTTTAATTATTTTCTACCTTAAATATTATTTTTGAGGGGTTTAGGTTGAGTAACGAAATAAATTTTTCATTGAGTACTATTAAAAAGTGTGTTTTTTGGTGTTGAAATCTTCGGGTGCACGAGTGGAGCATGATAACACGCAGCTTCGAGCAAACAATAATGCGGCCTATTCATCTCCAAAAAATGAAAATGGTTAATTTTTTTTCTTGTGATTAAAAATAAATGTTAACCATGGCTTCATCTAAAATATTGATTGTTAAGAATTTTATTATTAATAAAAGGGATTAAATACTTGTATTATTTTTATTTTTATCACCATGATTTTATTATTATTATTATTATTATTATTATCTTTATATTTTAATTACTTTTCAGTGTATTTTTTTTAGAAAACCCTAACCTGCGCTGCCCTCCCCCCTCCCTGGTGTGCGGCGTGAGAAGGGACATCACCCTCTATCTTCCCCAGCTGTATAGTGGCTTCTCTAGTGCATCCCAATGGCTTCTTTTTCTCTCTAGTGGCGCGCCCTCCCTACCCAATCACATGTTCGCAGTAGCCCCCTCGCCATCGGCTCCATCCAGCCGACGCACACCCTAACTCCTCCCTCACTACAACTCTCTCCCCATCTTTTGCACCCCTTTCCTTCTGTCAGTCACAACCTCATCGCTTCCCCCTTGCTGAACGGGAGAAGGCTGGTGTGGCCCTGCTCCCCAGTGTGACCCAGGCATCCCGGATGCGGCCTCCCTTTCCCTTGCAGTGTCACCTGGTCGATTCGTCCCTCGACCCAGCTCACCGACTCGGTTCCTTTTGGAGCGCATGAGAAGGCCACCTCTTGCTGGTCGGCCCTCCTCCCTTGCACCCATCCCCTTGCCCTCATCCTACATACAGTGCTCCCCACCAGCCCTCAACCCCTTTGCAACATGTTCGACTAGCCCTAGGCCTTCCTTGCAGTGCGCCCCTACACCCTATTTCTGGCTGCACAGACCCTTGGCGTGATACCCCTCATGTATTTTTTTCTAGCACCGACCCCTACTTCCTTCTCTCTACAGCCTCCCTAGCCTCACACTCCGACCATCCCCACCTGCGCACCACCACCAGTAGCCTCTTTTTTGCTAATTATTTTTGTTTCCGATAGAGGTTTTGTTTTTTAAGGGTTGGTTTGTTGATTAGTTGTTGTTCTTGGTATGTTTGAGTTTTTTGAACCTATGTTAGGAGATTCCGAGTGAGTTTCATCACCATGCCTTGGTTTCGAGGAAGGAATCCACTTTCACTTTCCCTTTTTAATTTAAGAAACTTCAATTCTATATTTTTCACACTTTTATACATGTTAAATTTTTTTGGTGCAATATTCTGGTTAGTTGTTTTGTATGTGGTCGACGTTTGAAGTCTTGTTTGGTATGGTCTTATTGTTCTGTTAATTTTAAAGTAGTATTTTCTATAAAATTGGGTGTGTTTTCATGTATAACCTTATTGTGCCTCTTGTCGGTGTTTTATAAATTTTATAAACATTTAATTAAATTATTTAGGTAGTTAGAATTATAAAAGACAGTGTTTCTGGGGTGCGTATTATTTTAAAAATTGATTTTTATGTGTGGTATGTTTTATAGAGTTTTGAACATTGGGTGTTTTACATAGATGGTATGTAATTTTACAACATTGTTTAACAAATTAAATAAAATTAAGGCTTTGAATTGGTGTCTATACTTTGTTTTTTATTAAATATAAAATGTTTTGGAAAATATTTCATGACTTGTGTCTTTTTTTATACAAAAATTCATGTTTGGATTTTAGAAGTAAAGTGTAATGTAAAATAAAATATTGGGGTTTACAAATGTGTTAGCAATGTGCGAAACAATGTTTTCAGTTCTTTATGTGGTTTCCCAAGTGGTTTGGATTTTACAAAAGGGTGTATTCTGTTTAAGCATGTTTTGGAATTTTATTAAAAATGGTCGAGTATTGAGTGTGTAATCTACCTATATTAAAAGGAGTTTTATTAATGTTTGGATATGATAAATTATGTTTTTACACATCCTTTGGAAATGTGGAAATTGAACCTTTAATAAAAGTGGGTATTGAAAATAGTGTTTAAGGGCTTGTTTGGACACTTTGAAATAAATTATGTAAAATGTTTGCCATAAAACCCCCACAGATTTTCCTCGTTCCTTGTTGACATGGGATGGTTGGGATGTCCTCGGTATGGAATCCATGGGTTCCATTATACAATTACATTGGTTGGGAACCCTTGATACCTTTTGACTTTAAGGAATGAGATTTGTCCTTGGGGATACACTGGGTGAGTCATACTATGAATTTTTTTTATAATTATAGAATGTGATTTGATGCTCGACAACATCTCTTGACTCGCCTCTTTTTATACTTGCGACATACGAACCTAGCATGTAGAGAGAATTATCAGAGATCAGTACTACACCAGTTGTTTATGTTATTGACCAGTGACCCATAGTAATTGGATATATTTGGATTTATTATTATGGGATTTTCCCTCGACCTATCTGAGAAATGATGGCCAAGTGTTTTGGAGCATTAGATTTCATCGTATGTGGCATGCTATTGTAGATGGAGTTGCAGGTATTAGTGTCATCTGAATTATTATCGATCTATCATGTTAACCTATGTCTAGTAGTTTTTATCTATTGAACTGTGGTTGAGATACTTTCATACCTATTTACATTTCTCTTTCTGTATCTCCCTGTACCATTGTGTGGTGTTTTTCGTGAAAAGTGACATTTTGGTTTCGTAACTCCTCTAGAAATGGTTTCCAAAAGAAAATTAATTTGAAACTCTTGTTTTGGATTTTCAAATGATTAAGGGATATTTTTTGTACATTGTTTTTATGTAAAAAAATTTAGAAATGCACACTTTAATATATTGTAGTTCAAACATAGAATTGATGTTTCTTATTTTTTAAAGGCAGTGCATTGGGAAATAGTATATTGGGCTAACCTACTGAGTTTTAATACTCACGCCTATAGTTATTTTCTGTTTTTTGTCCTGTGCAAGTTACAACTTGGGTGCATTGCCTTGGTTGACGTTTGATCATTGAGTCGAAGAGTGACCATGGGGCCACACAGAGTTAGTTCGGACGTCGAGTTCAGTTTTTTTTATTTTCTTGGGTTTTTTAGTCATTTTTTTTTGATTTATTTATTCTGTGATACAATTTATTATTTATTCTGTTTTATTTATTTTTATGGGGAAAAATTGTTCCCACTGTCTCTATATATGCCCTGGCGCTTGTTGCAAGCCCGGGACGATCGAGAACGCCTCTCGGGCCTTGTCACGTGCTGACTCGGGGGACCGGTTCAGGGTCAACTCGGGATGGTTCGTGACATGTACATTCAATATAAATTTATAACTATCCATTAAAATTTGTCATGAAAAATGAAATACATGGTTTTATGGTGATTTTAGTCTATATGTATGCATGATTGACATTTTCATTTTTATATTTGATTAAAAATAAATATATTAGATAATATCATAATTTTATAAAATAATAAATTCATTATAAATTAATATATTTTCATTAAATCCATCTTTATGAACATATATGTAATTTATAAATGATAAAACAATCACACCACTCTGTAGATATGGTTGTCCACCCATATGCACGAGCGACGTTATCATTTTTAAACAAACAGAAGGGTAAGAATGTATATAATATATTACCTTTCCATAATAATAATATTTTAATAAACATATTATATATTCATTAATTCGATATTGATTACCATCTTCTTGATACACTTTTGAAAAATGAAATAGATCACTTCATGGAGGTGGTAGTCCACACATATACATGAGTTATGTTTTCATTTCCTATAAGATGGAAGAGGAGAAGAAGATGGGTATACTATAAACATAATGAAATTTCTTTATAATTAAGATACAGATGTTATAATATCATTAGGGTTATGATAAGAGTTAAGGATGTAGAATAAGAAATAAATATGAAATATCTTGGTAAATAGTAATACATATTCTATAGAAAACCTCCTTTTTCTTTCACTTTAAGACTTCTTATGTCTGTATTTTAGTGAGAAAAAGATCTCTAAGACATGTGTATTAAGTTTTATGAGGGATATCAGAATATATTGGATGAGATAAAGTTCTCAAGTTGTGTGAATAAGTGAGGATAGTAGCTTCCCTTTTATAAGTGAGGGTAGGGACAAATATATAATTGTTGATAACTTTTAAATATTATAAGTGTTACAATAAAAATCAAGTGTAACTAATACAATTAAATATCAAATATAATGTGGTAATAGTCAAAATAATCTAATATGATAAAAATTAATATTATATTTTGTGATCGCATCATAAATGTTTAATATTAATCAACTTGTTTTACCCATTTACTGTGGTGACAACATTTTAACTAATGTTACTATTCATAATGACCAAAAAAGAAATTATAATAATTAATAAATTTATAAATCATGAATAAAAATATGAATTTTTTTTTCATGATTTCATTTTTTTAAGTGATAGAAAATAATTTTAATATAAATGTGAAAATCATAATTAAAAAAGATTTTTAGAAAAATTATTTTTAAGCATAGAAATGAACTTGTTCCAAAATCAAATATAGTAAAAATTACTATTAAATTTTTTTTTTCATAAAATGGATATTATATTACATTAAAAACTTATAAAAAATATAATGTAACTTTTAAAATAATTTATTTAATGAAATGAAATGGTAATTTTGTAAAAAACTGTAGTTTTCACTATTCACCCAAAATTCAACAATTTCTAACAAATACCAAAAATTCACCGTAATATAGTTTTCACAAGATAAATTAAAAAAATGAAGTTATTTTAATCTAAATTAAATTCCAAAATATATAAATTTACATTTTTAAAGAAAATACAACATATAGAGAAAACCATATTTTATAGTAGAATGACTCTTTTAAACATTAACTGTTCTGAATATTATTTATCATGAATTAATAATTAATTGAGTTTCAATATAATATTTCAAAAATTTGAATATTACATATTTTCTTAACATATTTTAATATATATTATTATTATTTTTGAGATAAAATACACAACAATTTAAATTTTTTTGAGAAATATCCCTCTTTAGCTTTAAATAATTTTAGTCATATCATATTTATAATTATTTCTCTAATAATTAAATTTCATAAATAAAAAACAAAAGAATATAATGTAAGTGTAATTATTTTTTAATATATTCCTACTTATTAAAGGTTAATTATAAAATGTTTTGATTTATTTTATTTTGGTGTTGTGTGTAATGCAAGCTATCAAATAAAGTATTATTTAGAAGACAATTACTTTATCAAATATTGCGGTGTTACATGTGAAAAAACACCCATAATTGATTGATTAAAAGGGAGATTCACTTAGAAATTACCTCCTCTTCCTTTGGTGTATTTTCGTCACATTATGGAATGTTTCTTATCATAGTCTTCCATTTTTCCTTTTGTATCCAAATAGATTTTTTATCAACAATGTTGAGACATTTAAAAGATATGAATGAAGTATATTTCTACTTCTTCCATTTAATTTTAAGTACAACTCCTATTATCATTTCATAATTGATAAAAGTGTTGTATAATTACTCAATAGTGAATTTTTCAAGATCCTGGTCTTATAATAATGATACTTTAGAATCAAACTTGTCAAGGATAATTCCTATGATAATCCAAACAAAATTAAAATATATAAGTTTTCTTATTAAACCACTTATTGAGCTTTCAAAAACCTAGAAATGTGGAAAAAAGTTATCAACAGATTCATCTTCCTGCACTCTTATATCTTCAACTTTTTTTCAACTAATTTGAAGTTTTCCCCCTTCACCTTGTTGTTTCCTTCATAGATGTTTTTAATATTTTCATAGATTTCGTTATCAGTATTTCATCCCGTATAATTTGTTAATTAATTATCTAATAATTTGTAAAGTAGACAATTTTTTTCTTTCCCATTATTCTCAGTTTTCCTCTTTTCATTTTGAGACCAAGTATCATCTTTTTGGCATAATGAAACCTTGAAGAGTATCATTAAGAACATCCCATACTAGGGATAGTATTTATGGAATCATCCTTTCATTCCACAAATGAAAAAATTTCCCATAAAAGGTTATAATTCCATTTTTGATAATAGAGTTGTGTTATTCTATAGAACTCAAGAAGTATATCATCAAGGGTGAACCTAGTCTTTGATAAAACAATCACATAACGTATGACTTGTGATATATTCACCAAGATGTCAAGTATATACTCAAAGAATCTAGAACATATGAAGAGTATATTTGGGATTGAAATACTATGTTTATCATTATCACTTTTTGTCTTAAATAGATATCATTAGATTATGCATAGATGTATATGATATAGTTTGTGGAAACAACTATATAGATGAATTTTTTAGATAGATTGAATAATAAATCCTTTTATAGGTTGAATAACAATAATTCGTTTACATTGGCCTCTATTTACTTAAATATTTGAATTTTGGAATTAATATTTGTTTATAATACTAAAAATACTAATGCGATCACACTTTTTAATTTACTGAATAAGGATTGAGTTTTATAAAACTCAAAGAGCTAATCTAAAATGTTTTGAGTTTTTTCAAAAGTAGTTTTGGATGGATATTCATAAAGTATTCCATATCATGTGATATAAGGGGTATTTAATGATATCTTTTCAGAATTGTTTCGGAAGATATCTAAAAATAATATTTAAAGGGTTTCAAAAATTATTGTATATGAGACAATATGATGTGAAATAGTATTATGTATATAAGGATTTATTTCAAGTGAGAGATTGATGGAGATATTACTAAAAACATAATTTATATGTGATATATAGGGTCTTATGTTCTTTATTATTGAGCTTGTAATATAGCTTGAAAATCATGGTTCCAAAGGGATATCATATGCCTTTTTGATATATTGTATGGCATTGTAAACAGGTGGGTCAATTCCTACAATATAGTGATATCATATAACCCCGTCCTTGCTAGTCCTAGTACATGATTATGAAATGTTTTAATGTTATGATTTTTATGTTTCCTTATGATTGATAAGGAAGCCAAACCTTAAGTGTAGGTTTGAATCATCTTCTACATAAGATATTATTGATTGTAGCCATTTTATATGATGAAAAAATTTGAGTTTATTTTTTGAACATGTTAAAATTGTTGTGATAACCTACATTAATTGGACATTATAAAACATTCGTGTAAATTAATGAATACTAGGGCATGTCCCAAGGGTCTATATAAATAAGTAAACGGTATCATGATTCTTATTTATTTCTCAACTAATCTTTCTCATATGATTCTCTTATTCTCAAATCTCCTTTCATTATTTTTCATTATCCATTGTGAGATACTATAATATTGTGTTTACATGAGGATGATCTCACCAATGTGTTGGGTGGCTCATTTAATCTATGGATACACCCAAGAGGAAAGAGTATTTTTGTTATTCCATAGTGGTATTCATCAATCTCTAATAGAAAAAAATAGAAAATGCTCATTAGTGATAGGTATATGTTCTTCATTTTTATATATACATGTTTTGGATTTAAATTCATGGTATTCATGGGATTTTTGGTTTCTAATTTATTTCGATGTGATGAACAAGTGTTAACGGATCTTTAAATTTACCATGTATGCCTTATCAATCAAAAATGTGAATCCTTTTAAATAATCATAGTGTTCAAAAATTATGTTCCCAATAAACATGGAAAATTTATTAAAACACATTGATATGATCATGACGGATAATATTTTAGTTAAAAATTTATTGACTATCTATGAAATTTTGGTACAGTAACATTACTCACTCTATCTGGCACACCACAATTAAATTGTTTATCTAAAAGGAGGAATCAAGATCTGTTGGAAATGGTTTATTCAATGATGGGTCATTTAGGACTTCCTATTTCATTTTGTGGTTATGAAATAGAAGAAACTTCATTTTCACTAAATGATTTTTTTCAAAGGATGCTCAAATTACACAACATGAGTTATGGACCAAGAAACTCCATAATTTTCTTTTTTTGAAGATTTGGGATTCTAAGTCATTTGTAAAATATATTATCCTATTTAAATTAAAACCCATATTAGATAAAAAAATTATTGGTTATCGTAATGATATTATGAGTTATTATTTCAATAATATATCAGTGAAAAAAGTGTTTGTATCTCGATTTGGTCTCTTTCTAGAAAGAGTTTCTATTTCCAAAAGAATTAGTAAGATTAAATTTAAACTTAATGAATTTCAAGACCAATAAGATGAGTTATTCTGAAGATTAATAATTTAAAAAATAAAGGTTATGAATAGACATAGTATGAAAAAAACCAAGAACACCTAAAACATATTGTCAGGAACCTAAGAGATATGTATTTCTCATTTTTGATGATGGTGGAGTAAATGTCATAAAATATGATCCAATAACATTACAAGAGGATTTAATTATCTATGACTCTAAAAATGGTTAAAATAAATTAAATATAAAATAAAATACATGTAAAATATTAAAGTTTCAAACATTGTAGGTCCAATTGATGGGATAAACTCATTAGGTGATAACAGTTCATTCAAAAGATGATTACCATGGATAATAGAGTGTTTACCTACAAAGCTCGCTTGGTATCAAAATGTTTGAAACAAATACAAGGTATTTACTATGATAAAAACATTTCTATAGTGTCTATGATCAAATCCATTTTTATCTTTTTAGTCATGGAATCAAATAAGGATTATGATATATATCAAATAGATTTCAAAACTGCAATTTTTCATATTAATTATTTTAAAGAATTTCAAATGATACAGACCAATGGTTCTGAGGATCCCTGAATTGGTTCTAATATTTGTAAGCTGTAATGATCCAATTAGGAGTTGAAGTAAACTTATTGTATTTTTGAACTAAAAAATAATTTCCATGAAATCAGGAAACATTCCCCAAAAGGATCAAGGGAATACAAATCCATTGAAAGCAATTCTTAAGAAAGGTAAAGAAGTTCATGTAACTCAGAGTTTCTGTAACATCCCATGTAATTAAATAATAATATATATTTTTATCTATGTCTATTAATTAATTATATAGTGATTTAGATGATTAAAATGAGAATAAATCCAATCATAAGCATGGAATACACTAATATTTTTAAAAGATTGTTTTACTGCCTTTTGATGGAAAACCATTTTTAAATCCATATTTTGAAAATTTTATAAGCTATATTTGTCAAAATAAACTTATTCATTATGATTGGGGCATTGAAATTTACTTTGGATAAATTTCTGGTATTTTTCTGATAATGTTCTTTTTTTAATGAATAGTGAAAAATGTTGTATTTTAATTCAAAACCTCTTTTTAATCTAATTATATTATATTATCATATTATCTTTTTAATTGGTATTAAAATGAAATTAGAATATATTTTTACCATTTAATCCAATGGTGTTCATTGGAATTAATTTCACTTTGAAATTGGAATTGAACTAGTGTAAATCTTTTGATACTTATTGTTTCATAAAAACACGCTATTTTCTATGACATCGAGAATTAATTATTAAATTAATTAAAGTAACTTATAATTTTTGAATTTTTTAAAATAGAAATCATTTTTAAATTCGGAATATCAAATATATCTTAGGGTTAAGTTTTGGTATTTTTCTGAAAAACTTTAATTTTTGATGAATAGTGAAACCACTAAGTGGTACTTAAAAAAACTGATTTTTCGTTTAAATGAAATTTTACCACCTCTGTGTTATGAATTTCAAAAATCTGACATAAATTGTTGTCATTAAGAAGTAAAATGTGGTTCAATGAGATTAAATTTTTTTTGGTGAATAGTAACTTTTAAGTTTTTAATCGCGATTAGAGGTAATTAGTGTAGTTTAAGGTAAAAATAATGTTTTAATAATATGAAATGACCTAGAAACATGTCCTACCCTTATTCGATGTGTTATGGCCGACCAAGACAATCCATGGGTCAACTTGGGGACCCCATGGATCCACTTTGGAAGGAAAATGAAATTAATATCTTTTTATTTAATGTAAAAGTAAAAATGACACAAACATGGGTTGTTTTACTAAAACAATTTTCAAATGGGGTTATATAAGTCAGATTTTTATATATAAATAGTAATTGGAAAGGTAAAAAGATTTCCTACATTATAGTATTTTTTTATAATTTTTAGACATTAAATAAATTAAATTATTTATGACACCATGATGATGCAGCGATTACCACATTATTTAACGATTTAAATAAAATGAAAATATAATGTAAAATATAATACCTAAACTTGTCAAAAACATATTGTATGGGTGGATTTCGATCCCTTATCACCTTACCCTAGAAATTTATAATTTTGGGACCTTTTTTTATCCGAAAATCATTTTAGAACAAAGTATCTTTTCTTAACTTTCTAAGAGTGCCCCTCCTCTCCTCTTATAAAAGGCCCCCACCTCTATCACCTTACCCTCACTTCCAAAGCCTTTGTAACGGACAATACCTGCCCATTTTGTCTCTCCACATCCCTCTATAACTCCTAGAAGCCTCACATTGGTCAGAAGTATTCCCACGGAAGCCTTTGAGCTCAAATCAAAAAGAGTTACCTGATTTAAAGGTAGTTTCTTCTATTGTGTTCTTATGTTTTATTTTGCTTCTCCAACACCCTGAACTCATTTTATTCATGTATTTTGTAACAAAACCAGTATCTTACATATAATAGGATTTTTTTATAAGAAGTATTAGAGCAACACTTACACACACCTATATCTAATGGTTAAAGAACATACTGTTTCCGTGGATGGCGAATTTCTGCCTCACGAAACGATGATTGTTCAATATTATTTTAACACCTTCAAAGGTGGACATTAAGATGACACTATATTTATATATGATATATAATATGTTTATGTTTTACATAAGATTATGTATTTTTCATTTATGGCATACCTTTATGGTTTCCATTATGGGTAAACGCGATATCTTCATTTTAGGAAGTGCGGACTACTGCCCCCTCAAAGTGATTTGATTCATTAATACCATATGTGGGATGTATAAAGGATTTAATTAATGGTATTATATATGATATTATACTGGAATTATAATATACCTTTATATCATTATGATTCCATTCCATAAGATATGAAATAGAAATGAAAGTAGCGTTCATGCGTACGTACGGTTTACCGTTTCCATGAACGGTGCATTTCATTTCTTACCTCTAAACGTTATGTAATATTATAAATTCATGTATATACTGGATATATATGATATATATGATATATAAATCATGAGTATAACTTCGTATATAATGGATACATGAACAAATTGTAATTATAAAGTGTTTATTTTGGACTCAAGTACCAATGATCGTTAAAACGACCGTTATTAACTTAAATAATTATATAGTGTTCATGACATGACAATAAGTGATATAAAAGGAATAATTAACTTGAAAAAGGTACTTAAATAAGTAGAAATTAACTCAAGTTTATTATTCAGGAGATCAAAGAACGATCAAGTCAAGTCGGATACGAGGTATGGGACTTCGTCTCAATCTCCTTTCATTGAGGCATATTTTGTTTTATACACAACCTTCTTTTATACGGTGTATAAACCCCTTTGACTTTTACGTTTATCCAAAAGGAATATTTTTTATACGTAGCGTTTTACTAAATGACAAAAGGGAATGTTTTTTCCGTATGTATGTGGCGACAACAACTTCTCCACCATCCTGACCATTATTTGAGTTTCAGCTTTCTCTACAAGCCATACATTTTATTTAAAGAATAATAAATCCCCTGTTTTACTTTTTTTTATTTTGGTATTGAAAATGGTTTTCATAATGTTTTTATTATATCAATGTTTTGTATTGATATCTTGTGATTGAAATGTGGAAATGTTATGTTTCCTTTATGCATGTTTTATGTGATATGATTACGTTATGGTTCTTGGAAATTGTTAAGAAGACGGGTGGTTCCGTGATAAACTAAGGGCGGGTGAGCCCGATATAGCTCTCCCACGAATTGGGTAACGCGAAGGAGTTAAACGTTAAGGTTTCTCCGAAGATATTTAGGGAATATACTGTGATGGGTATTCCAAACGTAACCAAGAGGGTTACTACCTACGTAAGAATGTTATGAATGCCTCAATTTACCTTTATGTCTTATGATTTCTATGATTTATTCATGATTTGATGAGGTGTGTTAATGTGATTATGTTTTATGAGTAGAGTATGATTTCATTGATTCTTGTGTATACATGTACTCATGTTTCCTTTCCATATTTTTATATCCCTTACTAAGCTTTTTATGCTCATCCCAAGTTTTTGAAATGTTTTTCACAGGTCAAGGGAAGGGTACATGATATGATGAATTTGTCAAGGAAGTGTCAAGAAAGAATCCATGTTTTATTTTAAATATGTTTTCGTTTATGGGAAAAATGAATGCTATATTTTATGTAACCACATTGTTTAAATGTGGAATGTAATGCATGTTTTATGATCTAATTCTCTAAAACTCTAAACCTGAAAAGATCCTCATGGTGTATTCTTGTAATAACTCAAGATTAAGTAATGTTTAAGGCTGGGGCCTTACAGTTGGTATCAAAGGTCGGTTTAGATAACCTCAGGAGTTATAATTCTATAAAATGATTATCCAAATATATTTTTTTATGGTCAAATTGAAATGATATATCATTTGAAGATTATCATGTTGCTAAATCTAAGACATGTTTGTTCAGAATGGTTTTCCACAGAGGAAATAGGGAAGCTGTGCTAGGAAGGCATACATAAGGAAATAAACTTCCGAATCAGTATCCTGAGATGGTCGGAATTGGAACTGAACAGTTTGTTGCAGTAATGGCGCAGTTGACTCAAGCGATAAATAGTGGCGGTATCCATGCACGAGATCAGCCAAATCAACCGTAGAGGAACATGTCAGTGGTGGAACATTTCATGAGGCAACATACCCCATCATTCAGAGGATCATCTGACCCTGTGCAAGCTGAAGGGTGGATTAAAGAACTGGAGAAGATTTTCGATGTAATGGGGTGTTCAAACAATCAAAAGGATAGTCTTTTTATTTATCTTTTGGAGGGTGAAGCAGATCATTGGTGGTCAATGGTTAAAAATATCAGGGATGATGATGAGATTGATTCTCTCGACTAGGATGAATTCAAAGGTTTGTTTCTTGAGAAGTATTTTCCTAAGGCTGTTCGACTTAGGATGGAAAAACAACTCCTAGAATTGAGGCAAGAGGATTACTCAGTGGCTGCCTATGAAGAAAGGTTCACTCGATTGGCAAGGTATGATTCAAATTTTATCCGAGACCTTGATAGTAAAATCAATCATTTTTACTCAGGATTAAAGCCAAAATATCGAAGGGAATTAGCTTCTCACGAGTTCAAGAGTTATGAAAATATAGTTTGATGTGCTGAGAAGGTGGAAATGAAGTTTTCCGATGATCAAGTGTTCTATAACAACCAGCAGAAGAAGAGACCGAGGTGGTAGGAGAAAGGAAAGAATTATTCAAAAAGGTCTGACGGTAAGAAAACTAAGTTTCTAGTTTGTGATAAATGTGGTAAAAGGCATACTGGGGAATGTCTTCTGAATTCTGGAAAGTGCTACCGATGTGGTAAGATGGGACATAAGGCTCGTGATTTCACTGAAAAAGATGAAGGTGAAGGTAAGACCAAATTTGATTTACAGTTAGTGAAATGTTTTAAGTGAAATGAGATGGTTCACTATGCAAACAAGTGTCGAACAAAGATCTTGAGTAATGGGAAGAAGTTAGACTACAAGCAGAAAGGGGTGGTGAAATCCTTTGAAACTACATCAGCAGATGGCGGGCCATCAAATGAAGTTGTATCAGGTATATTGTTTGTTTTTTCAGATTATGCCAGTGTGTTGTTTGATTCGGGGTCTACACATTCTTTCATATCTGAAAACATTTCTAGTAAAATGGGAATACAGTCTCAAGAAATGACTCCTGAACTTTTGCTAAAAACACCAGGGGAAAATGTTGAGGCAAAAAGAATTTATAAGAATCTTCCCATCCTTATCCGTGGAAAGAACCTACTTGAAAACCTTATTTTTTTTACCTCTAATAGAGTTTGATGTTATCCTGAGTATGGATTGACTCTCTATTTACCATGCTAATATTGACTGTAGAGCTAAAGAAGTTTCTTTTCAAAAATACTTTCAGTTTGTGTACAAGAATTAACCCTTACTATTGATATATCAAGAGGCCGATAAACTTGTGAAAGATGGAAATGAATGTTACCTTGCACACATTGTTGAAAACAAAGGAACTGTTCAGATTAATGATGTGACAGTGGTAAATGAGTATCCTGATGTTTTTCCTGATGAGTTTCCTGGAATAATACCAGATCGGCAAGTTGAATTTACTGTTCACTTAGTTCCTGATGCTAAGCCAATTTTAAAACCCCCTTATCGAATGGCTCAAATTGAACTTTTAGAGTTGAAGGACCAATTGCAAGATTTATTAGAGAAAGGTTTCATTCGACCTAGAACATCACCATGGGGTGCTCCTGTTTTATTTGTTAAAAAAAATATGGTTCTATGATACATTTCATTGATTATAGAGCCTTGAATAACATCATTATTAAGAACGAATATCCTTTTCCTCATATCGATGATTTGTTTGATCAGCTTCAGGGAGCTCAGTATTTTTCAAACATTGACCTGAGATCGGGGTACCATTAGCTGAAGGTAAAGAAAGCAGATATTCTGAAGACCGCTTTCTGTACAAGATATGGCCATTTTGAATTTGTAGTAATTCCTTTTGGCCTAACCAATGCACCTACTGTATTCATGGACTTAATGAATAGAATTTTCCATGAGTTCTTGGATAAGTTTGTGGTTGTTTTCATTGATGATATTTTGGTGTTTTCTAAAAGTAAATAGGATCATGAAAGACATTTAAGGGAAATTTTTCAAACCTTAAAAAGAAAATAAATTGAATGGGAAATTCAGCAAGTGTGAGTTCTGGTTGCAACAAATTTATTTCCTTGGTCACATTGTTTCTAAAGATGGGATAACTGTTGATCCTGCAAAAAAAAAAGGTTGTTAAAGAATGGCCAAGACCCACAAATGTAACTAAGATTCGTAGTTTCCTTGGTTTGGTAGGCTATTACCGAAGGCTTGTTAGAAATGTTTCACGGTTATCTAGTCCAATGACTAAGCTAACTCGGAAGGGTGTTAAGATTATCTGGACAAAACAATGTGATGATTGTTTAGAGGAATTGAAAAGAAGATTTGTGAATGCTCCAGTTTTCGCACTACCTTCTCAGAATGGCGAGTTTGTTATCTACAGTGATGCTTCATTGAATGGAATTGGTTGTGTCCTAATGCAGAATGATCAGGTAATTGCTTATGCTTCACGACAGTTGAAAACTCGTGAGGTAAATTACCCTACACATGATTCGTAATTAGCTGTTGTTGTTTTCTCTTTCAAAATTTGGAGGCATCATTTGTAGGGAGTAAAGTGTGAAATATATACCGATCACAAAAGTTTAAAGTATATATTCACTCAGAAATAATTGAACATGAGACAGAGAAGATGACTAGAATTAATCAAGGATTATGATTGTATAATTCATTACCATCAGGGAGAAGCAAATAAAGTGGATGATGCTTTGAGTTGAAAAAAGTAATGCTTCATTAACAATGTTGTGTTTGGAACATGATACTTTGGTTAAGGATTTGATGAACTTTGGCATAGAAGTTTTTGGTGCAGGATTTCCTTCTGTTTTGTTTCAGGTATCAGTGAAATATTCTCTATCAGATAGAATCAAGCAAGCAAAGAAGCAAGATAGTGAGTTTCAGAAAAAGGTAGAGCTGGTTCAGAAGGGTAAGTTTCCTGAATTCAACATTGATAATGATTGTGTTTTGATATTTGGGAAGAGATTGTGTGTGCCTTGTGATTCATAGTTGATGTGAGATTTGTTATGTGAAGCTCATAGTTCTCCATTTTCGGTTCATCCTGGAAGTACTAAGATGTACAGAGATCATCGGGAGTATTAATGGTGGGATGGAATGAAAAGGGATATTGTTGATTTTACAGTGAAGTGTTTGACTTGTCAACATGTTAAAGGAGAGCGGCAGTTACAGAAAGGGATACTTCAGCCTTTACCGGTTCTAGAGTGGAAATGGGAAAATATATCCATGGACTTTGTTGTGGGATTGTCGAAGACACCTTGAGGTAATAATGCAATCTGGGTTATTTTTGATCGCTTGACTAAATCTGCTCATTTACTTGCTATACGAGATATTTTTTTACTAGATCAACTTTCCCGTTTGTATCTTAAATAGATAGTCAGGTTACATGGAGTTCCTCTCTCCATTGTATCTGATCGTGATCCCAGTTTTACTTCTAACTTTTGGAAAGGCCTTCAGAAGTCGTTGGGTACTGAATTATACTTTAGTACAACTTTTCATCCTCAATCAGATGGGTAGTTAGAACTAAAAATTCAGACTTTGGAGGATATGCTACGTGCTTGTTCGATGGATTATTAGGGAAGTTGGGACCAACATCTTTCTTTGGTTGAATTTTCATATAATATCAGTTTTCATTCCAGTATACAGATGGCACCATTTGAGGTGTTATATGGGAAGCGGTGTCGAACTCCAGATTTCTGGGATGAAGTGGGTGAAAGGAACCTGATGGGACCAGAATTGGTAGAAGATTTGGCAGAAAAAGTTCAGCTGATACAGAAACACATGAGAACAGCTCAGAGCAGGTAGAAGATTTATGCAGACAACAGGAGGAAGGATCTCTCTTTTGAGGTAGGTGATTATGTTTTTCTTAAAGTCTCACCTTGGAAAAGTGTGATGCGATTTGGTAAGAAAGGAAAGTTGAGTCCTAGGTTCAATGGACCATATGAAATTCTAGAGAGAGTTGGATCAGTTGCTTACCGAGTGGCTTTACCTCCGAGTTTATCTCAAGTACACAATGTTTTTCATGTTTCAATGTTGAGAAAGTATATGCCAGATCCATCTCATGTTTTGAGTCCAAAGGTAGTTCAGCTGGAAGAGAACCTATCTTATGAGGAACAAACAGTCTAGATTCTTGACCACTGGGAGAAAGTTTTACCAAATAATGTGATTCATCAGGTAAAGGTTTCGTGAAAAAACCACATGATTGAAGAGGCAACATGGGAATCTAAAAATGCAATGAGGGCTAAATACCCCCACTTATTCGATAAGTAAATAAATTGCGGGGACACAATTTTCAAAAGGGGGGAAGGATGTGACATCCCAAGTAATTAATGAATAATAGATATTTTTATCTATGTCTATTAATGAATTAGATAGTGTTTTAGAGGCTTAAAATGAGAATAAATCCAATCTTAAGCATGGAATACACTAATATTTTTAAAAGATAGTTTTACTACCTTTTGATGGAAAACCATTTTTAAATATATATTTTGACAATTTTATAAGCTATATTTGTCAAAATAAACTTATTCTTTATGATTGGGACATTGAAATTTACTTTGGATAAATTTTTGGTATTTTTCTGATAATGTTCTTTTTTTCATTAATAGTGAAAAATGTTGTATTTTAATTCAACACCTCGTTTTAATCTAATTTGATTATATGATTATATTATATTTTTAATTGGTTTTAAAGTGAAATTAGAATATATATATATTTACCATTTAATCCAATGGTGGTAATTGTAATTAATTTCACATTGAAATTGGACTTAAACTAGTGTCAATCTTTTGATACTTATTGTTTCATAAAAACACGCTATTTTCTCTGACATCGGGAATTAATTATTAAATTAATTAATGTAATTTATATGTTTTGAATTTTTTAAAATATAAATAATTTTTGAATTTGGAATATCAAAAATATCTTAGGGTGATGTTTTGGTATTTTTCTGAAAAACATCAATTTTTGATGAATAGTGAAACCACTAAGTGGTACTTAAAAAAACTGATTTTTCATTTAAATGAAATTTTACCACCTCTGTGTTTTGAATTTCAAAAATCCGACATACATTGTTGTCAGTAAGAAGTAAAATGTGGTTCAGTGAGATTAAAATAATTTTTTGGTGAATCGTAACTTTTAAGTTTTTAATCGCGATTAGAGGTAATTAGTGTAGTTTAAGGTAAAAATAATGTTTTAATAATATGAAATGACCTAGACACATGTCCTAACCTAATTTTATGTGTCATGGCTGACCAAGAAAATCCATGGGTCAACTTGGGGACCCCATGGAGCCACTTTGGAAGGAAAATGACATTAATATCTTTTTATTTAATGTAAAAGTAAAAATGACACAAACATGAGTTGTTTTACTAAAACAATTTTTAAATGGAGTTATACAAGTCAGATTTTTGACTATAAATAGTCATTGGAAATATAAAATGATTTCCTATATCATAGTATTTGTTTTAGATTTTTTAGACATTAAATAAATTAAATTATTTATGACACCATGATGATGCAGCGATTACCACATTATTTAACGATTTAAATAAAATGAAAATATAATGTAAAATATAAGACCTATACTTGTCAAAAACCTATTGGATGGGTGGATTTAGAACCCTTATCACCTTACCCTATAAATTTATAATTTTGGGACCTTTTTTATCAGAAAATCATTTTATAACAAAGTATCTTTTCTTAACTTTCCAAGAGTGCCCCTCCTCTCCTCTTATAAAAGGCCCCCACCTCTACCACCTTACCCACACATCCAAAGCCTTTGGATCGGCCCAACACTACCCATTGTGTCTCTAAACATCCCTCTATAACTCCTAGAAGCCTAAATTTGGGAAGAAGTCTTCCCAAGAAGCCTTTGAGCTAAAATCAAAAAGAGTTACCCGATTTAAAGGTAGTGTCTTCTATTGTGTTCTTATGTTTTATTTTGCTTCTCCAACCCCCTAAACTCTTTTTATTCATTTCTTTTGTACCAAAACCAGTATCTTCCATATACTAGGATGTTGTCATAATAAGGATTCGAGCTATACTTACACACACCTACATCTAATGCTTAAAGAACATACTGTTTCCGTGGATGGAGAATTTATGCCTCACGAAACGATGATTGTTCAATATTCTTTTAACACCGTCAAATGTTGCCATTAAGATGACACTATATTTATATATGATATATGATATGTTTATTTTTTACTTAAGCTTATTTATTTTTCATTTATTGCATACCTTTATGGTTTCAATTATGGGTAAATGCTATATCTTCATTTTAGGAAGTGCGGACTACCGCCCCCTCAAAGTGATTTGATTCTTTAATGCCATATGTGGGATGTATAATGGATGTAGTTAATGGCATTATATATGATATTATACTGTAATTATAATATACCTTTATATCATTATGATTCCATTCCATAAAATACTAAATAGAAAAGAAAGTAGCGTTCATGCGTACGTACGACTTACCGTCTCCATGAACGGTGCATTTCATTTCTTACCTCTAAACCTTATGTAATATTATAAATTCATGTATATACTAGATATATATGATATATATTTTATATACATCATGAGTACAACTCTGGATATAATGGATACATGAAAAACTTGTAATTATAAAGAGTTTATTTTTGACTCAAGTACCAATGATCGTTAAAACAACCGTTATTAACTTAAATAATTACATAGTGTTCATGACATGGAAATAAGTGATGTAAAAGGAATAATGAACTTGAAAAAGGTTCTTCAACAAGTAGAAATTAACTCAAGTTTATTATTCAGGAGATTAAATAATGATAGTCAAGTCGGATACGAGGTATGAGACTTCGTCTGAATCTCCTTTCATTGAGGCATATTTTGTTTTATACACAACCTTCTTTTATACGGTGTATAAACCCCTTTAACTTTTAAGTTTATCCAAAAGGAATATTTTTTATATGTAGAGTTTTACTAAATGACAAAAAGGAATGTTTTTGGTGTACGTATGCGGCGACAACGACTTCTCCGCCACCGTGACCATTATTGGAGTTTCGGATTCCTCTACAAGCCATACATTTTTTTTAAAAGAAAAATAAATACCCTGTTTTACTTTTCTTTTATTTTGGTATTGAAAATGGTTTTCATAATGTTTTTATTATATTGATGTGTTTTATTGATATCTTGTGATTGAAATGTGGAAATGTTATTTTTCCTTTATGCATGTTTTATGTGATACGATTATGTTATGGGTCTTGGGAATTGTTAAGAAGACGGGTGGTTCCGTGATAAACTAAGGAAGGAAGATCCCGATATAGATCTCCAATGCATTGGGTAACACGAAGGAGTTAAACGTTAAGGTTTCTCTAAAGAGATTTAAGGAATATACTGTGATGGGTATTCCAAACGTAACCAAGAGGGTTACTCCCTACGTAAGAATGTTATGAATGCCACAAGTTACCTTTATGTCTTATGATTTCTATGATTTATTCATGATTTGATGAGGTATGTAAAAGTGCTTATGTTTTATGAGTAGAGTATGATTTCATTGATTCTTGTGTATACATGTACTCATGTTTCCTTTCCATATTTTTATATCCCTTACTGAGATTTTTATGCTCATCCTAAGTTTTTGAAATGTTTTTCACAGGTCAAGGGAAGGGTACATGATATGACGATAGTGTCAAGGAAGTGTCAAGAAAGAATCTATGTTTTATTTTAAATATGTTTCCGTTGATGGGAAAAATTAATACTATCTTTTATGTAACCACTTTGTTTAAATTTGGAATGTAATGCATGTTTTATGATCTAATTCTCTATAAATCTAAACCTGAAAGGATCCTCAAGGTGTATTCTTGTAATAACTCAAGATTAAGTAATGTGTAAGGCTGGGGCCTTATAGTTTCCTAAACCAAAAATTATAGATTTCATGAATGGTTAGTTTTCTATGGCTGTCCAATCCCTTTTTAAAACTAAAAATAAGAATAGGTGACCCAATCATTTCATACATAAATATTACATTATTTTTTTTGAATATATAAAACATAACACAATTATACATTCCACAAAACTATAATGGTTTAGTTTCGTTATAGAATAGATACTTAAACATATTATTTCATAAAGGATATTTAACACACAAAAAAATTTATATGGTTATATTCTTAATCATACACTACTTAAAAACATTATTTATAACCTGGGGAAAATGGAAACATAATAAAGGGTGAAATCAAATTATTAGTGAGGGTAAACATAGGATATATCAGCCAGTGATCATATGTAAGAATAAGTGTTTGTTAATATAATCATAACATAAAAAATTTATACACAACCAATTAAATATCACTAATCGTGATTAATGGAATGAGTATTTTTCATAATAAAATACATAGGAAATAAGAGTATGGAATCATCAATAATAAAACTTGATCCATGAGATCATATCATAAATATAGTATTTTATCATAAGCACAAGGGTACAACATTTTGGACATGTATATATAGTAACAGGTTCACTCATTAAGTTAAGGACATGAAATCAGGTCCATGCATTGTGTTTTGGATTTTAAATTTGTTTTAAAAACCATAAACCATAAATTTCCCATAAGATCATGAAAAATTGAATTATTTAATCATAGATTAACAACTATGAAATAAATGGGTTCTATAAATATTTCGTCTTAACATAGTTAATCTATAGAAAAGTAACAGGTTTCATAAAATAATCCATAAAACCACATCATCATAAAAAATACATAAAAAATAATTGGATGATGTCATTAGATCCTATCCATATAGAAACATAATTAACATCAAAGGATAATATCACAGATGAAAATTTCATTTAAAAGACCACTAAAATACTTCTTTATAAAAACACCCTTTTCAATTTGAAAAAACGTATTTAAAATACAATTTTTTTAAAAAAATAAAAAGATATTTTATCTTAAAATAACCTTGTAATATTGTAAAGGATGCTTCAAACAATGGAGTATTCATGATGGTGGGAAAATTCATTCGTTTCATATAGGTTAAAACAAATATTTTATTCACAAATTTTGTAAAAAAATAATTCATTCAGAAAACAAAATAAAAAATATTTTTCAAAAATATATATATAAAGTAAAATATGGGATAAAATTTCTTTAATTATTCATTATATAATTGTAAAAAAACATGAAAAAATTTAATGAAAATATGGAAATATAAGGAAAATATTCCAATCCAAAGCGGAAATAAAGCTAATTTTTCTTAAAAAAAATATCATGATCATTTCCAGTAACAAGGAGATAAAATGGTACTGTTACATGAAAATTTCATGAGTAACCATATGAGAAGAAAATAGATAGGACTTAATGTATAAAACCAACCACTTTGGTAACTTTTTTGAATCATAACCCCATGAAAGAAATTACTACAAATAAAAAATTAAATACTATAAATATAGTGATAATAATGATATATCATATAAAATGGGTAGTACATACACCACATGGATTAAATAATTGGTGAATATGAAATATATATATCGTAGTAAAAATAGTGAGATGAGAAAACGTTACCATAAGTTGTGTCTTACTTCATATGGGTTCATACCTTTGGTATAATAAATATGTGTTTATTATATATATAATCAAGAATTATATTCACACATATCATAACACATATGATTTAATTATAACATCTTATAACCCATTTATTAACAATTCTTTATTAAAATAATTGTTTCAGGTGATAAGTGTTCAAATTTTATGCATGTTTTTGTTCGACAGTTCTGGTCATTACACCTTGTTCATGGATTAGTAATATCTATAATTTTAATAATTATATAATTTTTATATTTACTCATTAAATATAATTTTATAACCATTCATAAAAGTTGGGGGTGAAAAATTAATTACATAACTTTGTGGAGACAATCATCCATACATGCACACGGGTGACGTTTCCAATTTTTTGATGGTATTAAAAAAAGAAAGGAAAATAATCACTAGTGTAGAAAATGTTTTTAATGTCACCATTTTCTTCATCGGTTATATATAACAGACGTGATAATCTGTGAAACATGGCTTTTTACATCGGTTATTTTATAACCGAAGTAAAAAATGGGGAGAGTAAATTTTTTACGTCGATTATTTTAATAACCAACGTTAAAAATTGTGCGCGTTCATTTTTTACGTCAGTTATAAATTAACCGACGTAAAAAACAAAAGAGCAGTGTTTTTTACGTCGTTTATCAAATAACCATCATAAAAAATGATGTATCTAAGAATTTTTTATGTCGGTTATAAAATAACCAACCTAAAAAAGCAGCTTTTGAGGCCTTTTTGACGTCGGTTATTTGATAACTGACGTAACAAACCAAACCACATAATTTTTTACATCAGTTATATTATAAATAATATAAAAAACTGTGATTTATGATGTATTTTTTACGTCGATTATTCTAAACCGACGTAAAAAACCAATACGCGGATTTTTTTACGTCGTTTATAAAATAACCGACGTAAAAAAAGTCATATCTGATACATTTATAACGTCGCTTATTATAATAACCGACATTATAAATGTAATAAAAACATTTTAAAACATCAGTTATTAAATAACTAACATTATAAAACATTTAAAAAATTAACACACCCTGTGGATTGTCATTTACGATTTTTCGATCGACAGTACGACGAATCGTCTCTCTCTCCCAGAAAACCCTAATCGACTCATCGATCTCATTTCGTGAAACTCATTTTGCCAACATCATTTATCATCTTTACTCTCTTCTGATCTATCATCTAAACTCTCAACACTCAGGTAAGCCTCCCACAACTTTATTTCGTTCGTTTTTCCCCGGATAGTCTATATTTACGTTTTGTGATTTTTTTTGTTTAAACTAGGTATGATTCTTTGATTTCAAACCCTCTTACCTCGTTTTTCCATCATCATCTTATTTATTATCCTCAGATCTATTAGATCGACTCACAATATTCACGTAAGCCTCACCTACTTGTATTTCGTTTGTTTTTGTTTCGTGAATGGCCGACATTGATGGTAATTTTTGTTGTCATTGACAAATAATGATCTCATTCACCTATATTATTGCAATTTATATGTAAACCATTGTGATACACCCATTCTATGTACTAGTGTGATTTATTTTATAAGTATATATATGGTTTTTCATGGTGGAATGTTTTTTTTTGGATCCTTGGTTGTTTCTATTTTGGGTATCACTTTTTGTTGTTCCATAATCTATTTACGTCGCTTATTTTCGTGGACTACTATAAGTCTTCATATGATATTAAAATATGATTCATTGCACAATAGAGAATTTTAGACTAATATAAGATATAATTCATGGTTCTCATTTTGAATAAAGGAATGATACCAAAACTAGTAGCATGAGGTTAAAATCTCTAGATATGCCAAAACTAGTAGCTTGAGGTTAAAATCCCATGGTTCTAGGGGGATGTCAAGAGGGTTGGTGGCAGTCAGGGGGTTTGGGGATGTCCAGGGTGTCCATGGAGATGGGGGTGGGCAGTCCATGGGTGTGTGTGTGGGGGGGGGGGGGGGGTCCAAGGGTATGGGTGGGCTGTACCAGGGGGTGGGTGGGTGGGGGGCCTGTCCAAGGGGGTGGGGGCCTATCCAGAGGGTTTGGGGGGGGGGGGGTTTCCGGGAGGTGGGGGGCTTTCCAGAGGGTTGGGGGTGTCCAGGGGGGTGTCCAAGGGGGTAGGGGGTGGGGGTGGTGTCCAGAGGGGTGGGGTGTGCTATCTAGAGGGGTGGGGGGCTGTCCAGGGGGTGGGGGGATGACCAGAGATTGAAGGGTGTCCAGGGGGTGTCCAAGGGGGGTAGGGGTGGGAGTGGTGTCCAGGAGGGGTGGGGTGCTGTCTAGAGGGGTGGGGGATATCCAGGGGTGGGGGGCTATCTAGAGGGTTGGGGGGTGTCCAGGGGGGGTGTCCCAAGGGGGTGGGTGGGTGGGGGTTGTCCAAGGGGGTGGGGGCCTGTCCAGAGGGTTTGGGGGGTTGTCTGTGGGGTGGGGGTTGTCTAGAGGGTTGGGGGTTTCCATGGGGGGTGTCCAAGGGGGTAGGGGTGGGGTGGTGTCTAGGAGGTGTGGGGTGCTGTATAGAGGGTTGGGGGGCTTTCTAGGGGGCTGTCCAAGGGGGTAGGGTAGGGGTGGTGTCCAAGAGGGGTGGGGGTGCTTTCTAGAGGGTTGGGGGATGTACAGGGGGTGGGGGATGTCTAGAGGGTTGGGGGTGTCCAGGGCGGTGGGTGGGTGGGGGCTATCAAAGGGAGTGGTGTCATGTCTAGATGGTTTGGGGGGTTGTCCGGGG
The DNA here is from genome assembly GCA_963277665.1 of Viscum album. NCBI lineage: Eukaryota > Viridiplantae > Streptophyta > Magnoliopsida > Santalales > Viscaceae > Viscum > Viscum album. The sequence goes on from OY728125.1 coordinate 1,610,804,579, forward strand.
GGTGGGGGCTGTTCAGAGGGTTGGGGGTCTCCAAGGGGGTGTCCAAGTGGGTAGGGTGTGGGGGTGGTGTCCAAGAGGGGTGGGGGTGTTTTCTAGAGGGGTGGGGGCAGTCCAAGGGGTGGGGGGCTGTCCAGAGTGTTGGGGGTGTCCAGGGGCTGTCCAAGGGGGTAGGAGGTGGGGGTGGTGTCCAGGAGGGGTGGGTGTGCTGTCTAGAGGGGTGGGTACTGTCCATGGGGGGTGTCTAAGGTGGTAGGGGTGAGGGTGGTGTCCAGGAGGGGTGGGGGTGCTGTCTAGAAGGGTGGGGGCTGTCCAGGGGGTGGTGTTGTCCAGGAGGGTGGGGGGTTGTCCAAGGGTGTGGTGGTTTCCATGGGGTGTCCAAGGGGGTGGGGTGGTGTCCAGGGGGTGTCCAAGGGGGTGGGGGATAAGTGTTAGTTGGGATTGACTACTGCATCGTGGTTTCAAAGATTATGACATGATGATTGTGTCGTGATGATTTTCATTACATTGTGTTTTCTCCATCTGAATTTTATTTTAAATTGATTTGATTATCAGGTTTACTCCATTTTCTCCAATTTTTTATCAACCATTATAGGCCCATGGTTTTCTTTGATTCAATGGAATTTAAAACTGTTATATCTAACTATATTTTGTTTATAAAATAATATTCAAGCACATTTATTTAAATATGCATAGATTAGTTTTATATTTCGAAATTCTTTTACATTTAAATTTTGATTTTTTTTCATATAAACATATATTTGTCTTATCATAAAAATATATTTATTTTTTATATTTGTTATAGGTAATAATGAGTTGAAGTTGGAATACGGAACATTGAATGAGAAATGATATGAGGAAGGTGTTGAGCCTTTTTGGAATTTTCTAAACGAAATGTTCCAAGTAGTGACATTTTTTTCTATCCGTGTCTGAAATGTTTGAATATGAAGAAGTTGAAAAGTAGAGAGATAAAAGATCATCTAATTTGTCATGGTTTTAATCCGAGTTATAGCCCTTGATTTGGCATGGTGAAACTGGGAAGAATGTCACTGATGATGATGATTTGGCAAGATGGTAACTCCGATGGAATTGAAGAAATGATTCGCGATATTGTAGAAGAACAAATTGAGATAGAACTGACAGTTGCGCGTCTATATGGTGATGCTGAAAAAACCATTATATCCTAGTTGTATAGTTTTTTATGGTTTTTTCGGTGGTGTTAAAATTGATTAACCTGAAGGCGAAACATGGATGGAGTGACATAAGTTTTACAGAAATACTACAATTGATGAAAGACATTCTTCCAAAAGATAATGATCTTACAGATTCACATTATAAGGCCATGAAAATATTATGCCCTGTGGGATTGGGATACAAGAAAATACATGCATGTCTGAATGACTACGTTATATATAGGAAGGAATATGAATTTCTGTTAGAGTTCCCTAAATGTGGGATATCACGGTATAAGGTGAAAGAAAAATCACAGGCCGATGTAGAGATTACAAAGATCCCTTCAAAGGTATTTTGGTATCTTCCTATAATTCATCATTTCAACAGTTTTTTTGCTAATTCACATGATGCAAAAAGGTTAAGAAGGCATGCTGATGAGTATGTATGTGATAGAAAAATTACGTCATCCATGTGATTGTCTACAATGGAAGAAAAGTGATGTGCAGTATTCTACATTTCGAAATGAAATTAGAAATCTCAAACTAGGGTTGTGCACAGATGGAATGAATCCATACCGAACCTCAGTAGCACACATTGTTCGTGGACTGTTTTATTGGTAATTTACAATATCTCTCCCGAATTTTGTATGAAGTGAAAATATTTCATGTTGAGTATAATGATCTCTGGTCCAAAGCAACCCGTCAATGATATTGATGTTTACTTGTCAGTGTTGATTGATGACTTGAAACAGTTATGGGCTAATGGTATTAGGGTGTATGATTCTTATAAAATAGAATGTTTTCAACTGCATTCAGTGGTTCTGTTAACTATAAATGACTTCCCAGCGTATGGAAATTTGTCTGGATATAGTGTTAAAGGGAATAAAGCATGTCCAATTTGCGAACAACAGACATCATATTGTCAATTGCATCATGGGAGGAAAACAGTGTACATGGGTCATCAAAAGTTTCTGCCTATGGATCACACTTATAGAAGAATAAAAAACCCATTCAATTTCTCTCAAGAATTTGATACTGCTCCAAAACCTTTATCCCCAGATCTGTATTTTGAGAGGGTGAAAAAACATGATGTGACATTGGGAAATACACAGAAATCTGGTAATGATAGAACATGTTGGAAGAAAAGGTCAATATTTTTTGAGCTACTATATTAGAGGTATCATGAAGTTAAACATAATATTGATGTTATGCACGTGGAGAAGAATATATGTGATTGTTTGATTGGAACATTGTTAGATATTAAAGTAAAGACAAAATATGGGTTGAATGCAAGATTAGACTTACTATCAATGGGAATATGTTTGGAGTTATCTCCCACTCCTAAAGGAATACAAACATTTCTTCCCCTGGCTTGTCATACATTATCGAAGAGGGGGATAACTAGATTTTGTCAGTGTCTTCACAATATCAAAGTGCCTCAAGGTTATTCTTCAAATGTAAAAAATTTTGTCTCATTGAAGGACTTGAAGTTGATAGGTATGAAATCACATGATTGTCACGTTATGATGCAACAAATTCTACCAGTTGCATTGTGTGGAATATTGACCATCCGTGTCAGAAAGACTATAATGAAGTTGTGTTATTTTTTCAATTCAATTTGTAACAAGGCGATTGATGTGAATGCCTTGAACATTTTGAAAAAAGATGCAATTTTTATACTTTATCAATTGGAAATGTATTTTCCTCCAACTTTTTTTATATAATGGTGCATTTCATGATTCATCTGGTTTGAGAAATAATGCTTTGTAGACCTATATATCTTTTTTGGATGTATCCTTTTGAAAGGTATATAAAAATATTAATGGGGTATGTTAAAAATCCATATCGACCGGAAGCCTCCATTATTGAAAATTATATTTCTGGGGAGGTATCAGAGTTTTGTACGAGCTACTTGGCTGTGATACAACACATAGGTTTTCCTCTATCTCTCCATGAACAAGTTATTAATGAGGGAAAGGGGATTCGTGGCTTGAAAGTCAAATCATTGTCAGCTGAACAAATGAAGAGGTTAGAATCATACATCTTGAATAACATAGCTAATGCTCAACCGTATATCACATTGCATATTAATGAGTAGAAACAATGTCATCCAAAGAAGAAAGAAATGTGGATTTTGAATGAGCACAACAAAACTTTTTTGTCATGGTTTAAAAAGACCTTGCTTGGTAGATCAGATGTATCAGAGAAATTAAAATGAATAGTGGGTGGTCCATGTTTAAATGTGATAACATGGTATGGTTATGACATTAATGGCTATACATTTCATATGAGAGCTCAGGAAAACAGAAGTGCAGTTCAGAATAGTGGTGTATTGGTGTTTGCAGAAGCAATGCATTTTTCGAGTGCTAAGGACAAAAACCCAATTTCTGCATCAAGTGCATATTATGGAGTGATTGAACACATATGGGAGGTTGATTAATTTAAAATTAATGTTCTTGTTTTTAACTGTAAATGGTTTATCGGTAACAATAGTGTCAGACACGATGAATTTTGAGTCACACTTTTTAATCTGAATAGATTGGAAGACACAGCGGATTATTTTATAATAGAAACACATGAAAAACAAATTTTCTATGTAATAGATCAATCAGATATGTTGTGGACTGTTGTTTTACAAGGGAAAAACAATATGTCGGTGGGGATGAACTTGATGAAGATGATGATTTATGTGAGATCCCTACAACCATGGAAAGATTAACAGAACATAATGATGAGCATGTTGAAGACATGGTTTGTGCCATAAGGAACAATCACGATGAAGGAATTTGGGAAAACAATCCATTTGTACATTCCTAAAATTACAGGTAACATATGATTATTTCTTGTTTACATTTACTTTTTCCATAAAATGTTAGATATTGTATATTTTTTCTTTATTGAAACATCTATTAAAAAAATAATTATAAGTTTTTGTTTTTTTAAGTTTGTTTGGTTTACATTATCATGTTTACCATTACATGAATTATATATCTATTATTTTTTTTCAGTGACAATTACTTTACCATGTTTACCAGGTTTAACATGTTTACCATGTTTACCATCTTGACCATCTTTACCATCTTTACCATTTTTTAACATTCTTACCATATTAAAAATGTTTACTATTACGTAACATAGTCCACTTTTCTACTTTCTGATTACAGTAGTATTAAAATATTTAAATTTTTATATTTGTGAACTAATATTTGTTTTTTTTTATTTGAAGGATAATTACAGATAATTCAGTTGATCAACCACATGATTCTGGAGATGAGCATATTGGTCATACCTCTGGGGAGGAACATTCACATTCTCCTCTTGATGTTCACCATTCTTCTTCATGTGCTCCTATTACGACAAAGAGTTCAATGGTTGGTAAATGTGGGTGCACACATTTACCAAAATTAGCACTTTCCCATACACAGGATCTGAGGATACTCGTTGAGTTTGATGATGATGATATTCGTAGAGGTCCAAATGAAAAATATTTTATGAGTTTTGTATCAACTCAGGCTAAGAGCAAAGTAAGAATTCTATATGATGACTGGAGAAGTGTGGATAAAGCGATAATATCTCAGTTGTGGGAGACGATTTTGGTTAGATCGTTTGCTATTGTTTGACTATTCATTAAATTTTTCTAGTATATATAATATGTTTAACCTCTTATTTATCAGATGACATTTGATATTCCTGACACTAGAGGAGTCAGGAGGAAATTATTATCGTTGGATTACAGGAGATGGAGGGATTTAAAATAAACCCTCTCATTTGATTTCATTTATGTTCATAGGATTCATGACAATCCATGTCGTATATATCCTTTTATTAATGACGACACATGGAGAATTTTTTTTTGAAATTATAAGAAAAGAGTCATTTTTGGTAAGGGAAATGTAAACTTGTATAATATTTCTTATATAACTGGTCTAATTAATGATTTTTTAATGATTTCTTATTCTTAATTTACAATAAACATGGAAATCTCATCCTGATATCCAATCTAAAAATGTATACCCTCATAGTTTATCATGGAGAGGGTATGCATTTTTTTGAAGAAAAAATGATGGTGGAAAATTTTCAACAACTAAGAGGTGAGTCTTCAAGCTCTGGAGAGGTGGCCCCTCCATCCCCTCCATCTAGACATTAAAATGGAATAGAGCTTGGATGGGAAAAATGGGAAATATCTTTCAGAAGAATCGAGAATCATAGTTGAGAGGATTGTAAGATATCTATTATATTTATTTAAGTTAACTATTTTCTTCATATAATTTCAATCATTACAGAAATGTTCAATTAGTTATTACAAGACTCTCTTGCGGAGCAGAGTTTATAGGGGGAATTTACATCTACTGGGAGGCAAGATATTTTATCTGTAGCATTGGGATAGCCTGAACATCCAGGTCGTGTAAGAGGATATCCGGCAGGTGTATTGGTAATCAAAGTGTTTCCACGTTCTTCAACTTCTACCATTGAGGGGGTTTATAAAAAAAATAGAATCCTTTGAGGATAATGTTCATAATATTAATGCGACGATGGATGAAAAGATTAGAGCATCGGTACAGTCTATGTTTTCAGACATACAAAGACAATTTTAGACTGCAGATCCCACTCCTCCACCTCCCCCTGCAGACCCCATGTTTTATCCTCCACCTCTGCCAGTAGCTCCCACTCCCCCACCTCAGCCAGCAAACCCCATTTTTTATCCTACTCCTCTGCCACAACTTCCTACTTATTGCGAGTTGTATGTTTATGATCCTCAACATCATATAGTTGCATATGGGTTGGTATATTGTATAGGAGATATAGTTCATCATCAATAGTTAGAGGTAGAGAATCATATGGTCACTATACAGGATATTATAGATAGATCAGATCGAGTACCATTACCTGCAGATGAGGTGACGACAGTTGGACATAGTATCAGCCATTTTTTAATTTTTCCAGCTAGACATCTTCGAATCATTACCATTGAGGTTTGAATGTTATATATTTTTTTTTTATTAAATTTGTTTTATCATATGAAAACTAATATATATTTATATTTATTTTTACATGAATTCTTTAAAGGTAAAAAAATACTGTATAGACAACAACAAAGGCAAATGGCTATGACATCAGATACAGATTCTAGTAGTCTTGACAGATTATCAAGATATTTAAATTTTTTGGCGGGTCATTATGAGTTTCCAATGGAAGATCATGTTTGTCGACGTGCAATAAGTGTGGTGATTATGTGAACTGATATCATGGGGATTTTTACTAGAGATAATTTGGGCATCAACGTGGTGCAAATTTTTTCCATGTAAGTCTTAACACCTTTTCCCTGCATTATATTTATTAAAAATGTATACTTATGTCTATTTTGTATTTGGTATCTTTATAAAATTTGTGAGAGGAATGAGCTGACAGATGTATATGGATTCATGGACCCGCAATGTATTTCCCCTTAAGAATGTGCCATGGATGAGGAACAAATAATGCTTTATATTGTTGAAAGACTTGAAAAGAATATAGTCACACAATGTTGGATGATTCCTTTTTGTGAGAGGTATGAAACACATCTCTCTCAAAGAGTTCATTATCTTTTAAAATAAAAACCTACTAACCTTAAATTCCCTTTTATCAGTGATCATTGGATGTTAGGGGTTTTTTGACCAAGCGAGAAACCACTTTATTGGATATGCTCTGTCCATGATGAAGTGCGGGAAAGTTTTAAGAATATATTGGAAAAGTAAGTTTCAATTTCTCAATATTATTATATATTATAATGAATTTTAAATTTACCCCATTCGTATTATTTTCTTACATGGCATGGGTATACTTTCGAAAAAACACAAAGAAAAGGAGTGAAAAGATCAAATATGTAAATGCGAAGGTAAATATCAATTTATAATTTGTACATTTTGATTTATTACATAAAAATAATATATTTAATTTACACTCATTCAAACATAATTTTTATGAACAACAAGGCGTCATCAAATGTAGATATTATATGTTAAGATTTATGTATGAAATAATAACAACTGGGATATTGAACTGGTAAGATTTCTTCTTAAACATTGCCATAATATTTCAATTTGATTTATTCATTATACACATTAACTACTATCATTTACATTTGTAGCTTTTTAATGACCCTCAACCCTATACTGTTGAAGACATCAAACACTTACAAGTGGAGTGGTCAAATTATTTTAAGGGTTTGATTGAATTTTAGTTGTTTGTAATGTAAAATGTAATTTTGAATATTGTCATTGTAATTGTGTATTTGGTAGTTTTTTAGGTTGGAAATTGTTTTTTTTAAGTTGAAAATGTATGTTTTGAATGTTATATATGTGAATATTTAGTTTTTCTCTACTTCTTGTTTTGGTCTACTTCTGATGGTTTTTCTGGAATGGATTCTGGTCTGGGGGGAGGGGATCCAAGGGTGTGGGGGTGTTCAATGGGGTGGGGGTGTCCAGGGGTCTGGGAGGGATTTCCGGTGGGGTGGGGGTCCTGGGAGTCCATGAGAGTGGGGGGGAAGTCCAGGGGGTGGGAGCATCTCCCGGAGGGTGGAAGGGTTGTCCAGGGGAGTGGGAGGCTGTCCAGGGGGTTTCCAAGGGTGTGGGGGTGTCTTGTGGGGTGAGGGGGGTTTCCAGGGGTGGGGGGTCTGTCCAGTGGGGGATGGCGGTTCCAGGGTGTCCATGGGGATGGGGGGGTAGTCCAGGGGTGTGGTGGGGGCTGTCTAGTGGGTTGAGGGGGTTCTGGTCTGTGTTTGGTCCATTTTAAGGGTGTGGGAGGGCTGTCTAGGGATGTGGGAGTGATTTCTAGATGGTGGGGGGTATAAAGGAGGGTGGGGGATGTACAAGGGGTGATGGTGATGTCCAGGGGTGTGGGGGGAGTGTCCAGGGGTGTGGTGGGGGCAGTCTAGTGCGGTGAGGGGGTTCTGGTTTGTTTTCGGTAACTTTTTGGTCTGTTTTAGGGGTGTGGGAGGGCTGTCTAGGGGTGTGGAAGTGCTGTCCAGGGGGTGGGGGTATACATGAGGGTGGGGGGGTTACAGGGGTGTTTGGGGATGTCCAGGGGGTCAAGGGCAGTCCAGGGGTGTGGTGGGGGCTGTCAAGTGGTGTTAGGGGGTGCTGTTCAGGAGGGTGGGGGGTTGTCCCGGGGTGTTTGGTGTTGTTCAGGGGGTCGGTGGCCAATCCAGGGGTGGTGGTGGGGGCTTTCAAGTGGGGTGAGGGGGTGCTGTTTAGGGGGTGGTGGGAGGGTTGTCCAATGGGGTAAGTTTTATATGTTATCAATGTAAATGCTTAATTTTTCTTTAGTTATTGTTTTGATCTACTTCCATTTTTGTGGTATGAATTCTTGATTTGGTTTATGGTTGTTTCTGGGGGAGAGTAGAGGACTGCATTCAATTTTTTAAAAAGAAAATATGTCTTCCACATCGGTTATTTTATAACTGACATGATAAATAAACCGGGAAGGGTTTATCATGTCGGTTTTTTAATAATCGACGTGATAAACACCTGTGGAATGGTTTATCATGTTGTTTATTTATTAACCGACATCATGAAAGTCCTAGGAAATGGTTAATCACGTCAGTTATTTAATAACTGCCGTGATAAACATCCCCCACATGGAATTATAATGTCGATTATTATATAACCGACGTGATAACCCCCCCCCCCCGGTTTATCATGGCGCTTATATAATAACCAACTTTATAACCCCCCCTAGTTTTTTCACATCAGTTATTAATTAACCAACGTGATAAACACCGCGATGTTATGTTTTTTATGTCAGTTTTTAAATAACCGACGTAAAAACGTTATTTATAACGTCGGCTAGAAACCAACCTAAAAAATGAAAAATAACCGATGTAAATAACATTCTATACACTAGTGAATAATTGACCATTAATGAATAATTATTATTTTATAAATATTATACATATTTATTAAATCTATCTTTATTACCATAAAATTAATGAAGAAATGAAAAATGAATCGCATCACATCATGGAGGTGGTTGTCCATACGAATACAAGAGGGATGTTATCATTTTAAAACATATGATAAGGTAAGTAGATGGATAATATTTTATAATTATAGAAGATTAATTATATCATAATATCATATATAGAAATTAAATCCTTCAAAATAACCAGCCATAAATTGTGGTGGCTAAAAACAAAACACATCACTTCTTAAGGCGGTAGTCTGTATGTACACATGAACAATGATTTTGTTCATCATTTTATGGAAAAGGAGATGAATAATTGTTAAAACATCAAAATAATAATATCTATGTATATAATACATACTTATGATATCATATCATCATGGTTAACATAGAATTTAAGTAGTTATAATAACAAATTAAAAACACTTGGTTTTGAGCTATGGATTTTCTTTAGATAACCTCCTTTAGATCACACATTAATCCTTATAGGGATATTATTTCGATTAATATAGGACCTAGAGATCATGTTGAGGGATTTATGAAAGGTATTTTAGTAGGAATGTTATTTGATAAAAATCCCATTGAGATGTTAGGAAGATAGGATATGTGGTGATTTTTTATAAGGGATAGGCATGATGCACATGGAATTTTTCAAAATATTAAAATATATTTATTTCTTACTCAATCCATGTGGCTCAAAATTAGTCTATTTTTTAATTATTTAAGATATAGGATCTAAATATATATATACACACACACACACAATAGGATTTATACATGTTTTAGTTAATTGTAACCCTTATATTTTTAGTTTTACCCCCACCTTCATAAATCAATTTTAACCATTATCGTACTATTAAAACTTTACCATGGTTAGTATTCATAATGGAAAAAAAATTAAAATTTCTCCATTACCAAATATTGAAATAATAATTCAAATTATAGAAAAATGAGGGAGATGATGCACATGGAACTTTTCAAAAGATTAAAATATATTAATTTGTTACTCAATCCATGTGGCTCAAAATTAGTTTATCATTGAATAAAGAGATATATAGGATCTAAATATATATTTAAAATATTATTTATACATGTTTTAATTAATTCTAACACTTATATTTTTATTTTAACCCCCTCCCCCCCATTAATACATTTTGACCTTTACCTTAGTATTGAATTTTTACCATGGTTACATTTCATAATGACCAAAAATGAATGTGTCCACATTACCAAATTTTTAAATAATAATTCAAATTTTGTAATCAATTTTTTAAAATTAAATTTATATAAATGAAAGATTTAAATTTAAAAACAAACCTATAAAATGTGATGAAATAGGGTTTTTAAACAAATGCGTTTTTAAACCCAAAAATGAAATTATACCAAAATCAAGTATAATTTAGATTCCTTTATAGTTAATTATATTATTTATAATTAAAATAGATTTATTTTAATTTATTATCAAACTAAAAATATAATGATACTTTCATATTAATTGATTTAATAAAAAATTGACAGTTTTACAAAAAACGGTATTTTTCAATATTCACATAAAAATAATCATTTTCATAAAAATCATTAAAATTCACCCTAATATAATATTTACTTGATTATTTAAAAATTTACATTCATTTTCACAAATAAAATCTCTAAAAAATATAAAAATTAATAATAATGTTTACACTCAAAATTCAAAAAAAATCATTTTGGATGAAATCATATTTTTAAAGAGCAAATAGACATTACTGAAGATTGAGTACTTATGTATAATTCCTTAACATTTATAAATATTTTTTATAATATTTTTATTTTAATTCATAACCACCATTTTAGTGGTTAGGTTATAATAGTGCACTATATCACAGTTCATTTAGACTTGGAGTTGCATGTAAAATAAGCAATGAAATACTTCAAGTTATTTCAAAGGGAATATATATAATATTAGGGTGTTACATTCCACACCGCTTAAAATTAATTTCACTCTCAATATTATATCACTCTGATATGAACAAATTGGGATATATTTTCTTCATCGAATCCTCGGGTTCCCATTTAGCTTCCTCAAATTTATGATTCTTTTAAAGAACATTAACCTCATGAGTAGTCCCGATTCATAGAACTTTGTCTCTATGATCCATTATTTAAACTAGTTGTTCATCACAGCAATGATCATTTTTCATGTGTATGTATGTTTAGTTTTTTGTTTTTGAAGTGTCGAGAATATACTTCCTCAAAAATAAACATAAAACAAATAATGAACTTGAGAGAGGTTTGGTGGAAGCACTAAGTGATAATCAACTGTCCCAATCTAATCAAGAATATAAAAGGGGTAAATATATCTTATATAATATTTCTATTCTTTATAAATAACATAATATTATTCCATGTATAAATTCATAGGAATACCTTCTCAAAAAAATCAAATTCTATATCACACAGATGATTGTTGACCTACATTTTCAATCAACTCTCATTTTCCCTATTGTGCTACAGAATTGATCTAAAATTATATGATAATTTCTATTCTATCTCATTTCCTGGTAGATTAAATTCTCTAAAATCATCCCAAAATACTTTAGTTCTTCACTTCCTTCCATATAGGGATTTATAAAGATCCAACTAAATGCTTTAGTATAATATACTATTGTAAGAAAACTATACCAAAGAACGGTTTTGATCCCAAGTTCCTCTAAAATCCAGATAACATTCCCTTAACATATCTTCTTGAGTTTGAATGGTTTTTTCATACTGATCATCTATTTAAGTACGATATTTAGTGCTAAAGCTAACCCTTATATCCAAATCTTGCAAAAGTCTTCTCAAAAACATCAAGGTAAACCTTAGATCCCAATCATATAAAATTAAATTTTATACTCCTACAAACCTTACCACTTTATTAATGTATATCTTAGAAAGATGATCAATAGATAAATTTTGTCTTGTATAAATTGAATGTGTTGAATTCATAAGGTGGTCATCTATAACCCAAATAGTATTGTTCCCTTTAGATTTTTTTTTGGAGTCTGATGTTGAAATCCCAAGTAATGTTTTCCCATTTACATTGTAGTAGGAACAATGGTTGTAACATCCTATTATATTAATATGTATATTCTTTAACATTTTTATATCTCAGATATTGAGGTATATACTCTTCAATATCTGTTTTCCAGTTATCCCACCAAAAATACATTTTTAAATCCTTACACATATTCATACATCTGTGATGAAAAGAAAATTATTATCTATGAACTTTATCCACTATCTCCTTCTTTAAGTATGGTATTGATGGGAAATATACATTGTTCATGAACCTTATCATTCCATCAAAATCATGGTTGAACTTAGAAAACATTATCACATTCCTCTGTAATTCCACATTCCCATTTTGCACTCTTTATTCATCTCATGGATGGATGGATGAACATTAATCCGAGAAAGATATATTGTGTCCCCTTTCTTAGGAATTTAAAGATCTATATTCAGTAAATTAATAAATATATGATCTATTTTAATACTCATCATGGAAAAACTAGTATGGACTTTCTAACAAAGGGCATTAACCCCCTTGTTCGCTTTCTCTGGGTGGTAGTGTATTAAGCAGTCATAATGATTAATCAATTCTAACCATCTTTTTTCTCCCATATTCAAATATTTTTATGTGAATATATACTTCAATATTTTATTATCAAAATATATGTATATATATCACATACCTCACTATAAAGATAATTCCTCTATGTTTTCAACACAAAAATTGGTGTTTCCAACTAAAAATAACGAGTCAGGTAATTTTTCTCATGAATTTTTAATTGGAAGGAGGCATAAGCTATCACTGTATTATTATTAATGAGGATACATCCAAATAATTTCTTCAATGCATTACTATAAATATCAAACCCTTCTTCACTATAGGGTATCATAATCATGGGTGTATTAACCATCCTTCTTTTTAGTTCCTTGAAATTTTAATCACCTTCATCTGTTCGATGAAACCTAGCTCCCTTTCGCCTGAAATTGGTTATTGGATTATATATATCTGATGAATACATCACAAATCATTGATAGTTTCCATAAAACCTAAGAAAACTATGTATCTTGGTTAATGTGGTTGGCCTAGGACCTGAATGGCCTGAAGGCATTCTATTTTAATTGATTTTTGATAACCCTCCTTTCAAGGGATGAGGGGGAGACCCTTACATGGCCCATAGTATTAGGGATTACATGGCCCGTAGGACTTAGGTAATATATAGACTATAACTACATTGAACTTCTCATCCCCAAATTCTTCATCGTGATGTCATCTCTCCACATTTGAATGGCTTGTTCGATTTGGCTTCTCGTGTATACACAGGCTAGTCTCGATGGAAATTCCATACCTTCAATTTCTAAAAACTCCTCTTAGCTTATACTCTGGTGAATGATCCATATTTGAATCCCCATCTAGATCCTACTCCTTATAGAGTTTTCTGGTCATTGATCCCAATTTCAGGTTGCACAATGGCTTTAAGGTGGCCCGAAGGCCTTAAGGTGGCCTGAAAGCCTTACTGGCCCAAAGGTTTGGGTGGCCTGAAGGCCTTGAAGGACCTGAGGCCTAAATTGGTGGCCCAAAAGCCCAAATGGATGAATAGTTCTGGCTACAACAGTGCCAAACAGTGCCTGCTACTATAGTGCTACAGTACTTCTATAGTACCCATAAATTATGTCTCCGCCCAATTTTGAACTCGGGTCTCTTGGATGCACTTGTTGAGTCCTCTCCAACTGGGCTGAGGCTCTTGTGGTGGTTGGCCTAAGACATTTCTCAATAATATTTTCCTTTGAATGATCCAATTGTATACCCTTTCTTGATATTATATGACACATGAATGAAAATCTGTATAAGCAACATTCACACTTTAAAAAAAATTCATTCAAATTATCTTTCTATACGGTCTACAACAAAAACATCAAATGATCTTCATTCACTTCCTTTATCTTAGAATATATAAGAATATTGTCACCCCTCAACCTTGTTTTTTAATTATTATAAATTATTCTGATTGTTATTTTGAGTTTCAGTAGCAGGCAGGTCGAGTTTTATGTTTTTGGAAGCCTTCACCTTTTTATAGTTCCCACAAGGATGCCCATGTGGGTCCGAGTTAAGGTGCTCATCTTGCACACGATTTATAAAACCAAAAAAGAAGTGTGAATCCCGACCTTGTAGTGGAAAGCATCAGGAGGTTCATATAAGGCCCCACCCTTAAACATTACTTAATCTAGAGTTACTTCAAGAATACACGTTGAGGATCTTTTCAGGTTTAGAGTTTTAGATAATTAGGTCATAAATCATGCATTACATTCCACATTTAAACAAAGTGGTTACATAAAATATAGTACTCATTTTTCCCATCAACGGAAACATATTTAAAATAAAACATGGATTCTTTCTTGAAACTTCCTTGACACTATCATCACATCATGTACCTTTCCCTTGACCTGTCAAAAACATTTCAAAAACTTGAGATGAGCATAAAAATCTCAGTAAGGGATATAAAAGTATGAAATGAAAACATTAGTCCATGTATGAAATCATACTTTACTCATAAAACATAATCATTTTAACATACCTCAACAAATAATTAATAAATCATAGAAATCATAAGACATAAAGGTAACTTGATGCATTCATAACATTTTTATGTAGGGAGTAACCCTCATGGTTACGTTTGGAATACCCATCACAGTATATTCCCTATATCTCTTCAGAGAAACCTTAACATTTAACCCCTTCGCATTACCCAATGCATTGGAGAGCTATATCGGGCTCACCCGCCATTAGTTTATCAGGGAACCACCCGTCTTCATAACAATGCCCAAGAACCATAACAGAATCGTATCACATAAAACATGCATAAATGAAACATAACATTTCCACATTTCAATCAAAAGATGTCAATAAAACACATTGATATAATAAAAACATTATGAAAACCATTTTCAATACCAAAATAAATGAAAAGTAAAACATGGTATTTATTTTTCATTTTAAAAAAAATTACGGCTTGTAGAGGAATCCAAAACTCAAATAATGGTCACGGCGGCGGAGAAGTCGTTGTCGCTGCATACATATGACAAAAAACATTCCTTTTGTCGTTTATTAAAATGCTTCATATAAAAAATATTCCCTTTGAATAAACATCAAATTCAAAGGGGTTTATACACCATATAAAATAAAGTTGTGTATAAAACCAAATATGCTTCAATGAAAGGAGATTGAGATGAAGTCCCATACCTCGGGTCCGACTTGACTCGATCGTTCTTTAACGTCCTGAATAATAAACTTGATTTAATTTATACTTTCTTAAGAACCTTTTTCAAGTTCATTATTCCCTTTATATCACTTATTACCATGTTATGAACACTATGTAATTATTTATGTTAATAATGGTCGTTTTGTCGATCATTGGTACTTGAGTCAAAAATAAACTCTTTATAATTACAAGTTGTTCATGTGGTAAAATATCCATTATATCTAGAATTATATTCATGATTTAGATATCATATATATCATATATATCCAGTATATACATGCATTTATAATATTACATAACATTTAGAGGAAAGAAATGAAATGTATCGTTCATAGAGATGGTAAGTCGTACGTACGAATGAACGCTACTTTCATTTCTATTTCCAATTTAATGGAATTGAATCATAATGATATAAAGGTATATTATAATTCCAGTATAATATCATATATTATATCACTAAATATATCCTTTATATTTCCCACATATGGCATTAATGAATAAAATCACTTTGAGGGGGCGGTAGTCCACACTTCCTAAAATGAAGATATCACATTTAGCCATAATGAAAGCCATAAAGGTATGCTATAATTGAAAAATACAGAAGCATAAGGAAAAATTCAACATAATATATATCATATATAAATATAGTGACATCTTAATGGCCACCTTTTAAGGTTTTATAAGAATATTGAACAATCATCGTTTCATGAGGCAGAAATTCGCCATCCACGGAAACAGTATGTTCTTTAACCATTAGATGTAGGTGTGTGTAAGTGTAGCTCGAATAATTCTTATAAAAACATCCTAGTATATTGAACATAATTTTTTTGTTACAAAATAAATGAATAAAAAGAGTTTAGGGGGTTGGAGAAGTAAAATAAAACAGAAGAACATTAGAGAAGACTTTACCTTTAAATCGGGTAACTCCTCTTGGTTTGTACCAAAAGGGTTTCTTGAAGAGATTTCTGAATAAGGTAAGGCTTATAGGATGAAGAGAGGGATATGGAGAGATAAAATGATCAGAGCTTGGCTGAGCCAATTTCTTGAGATTTTTGTGTAGATAGGTAAAGGTGGGGGCCTTTTATAAGAGGAGAGGAGGGGCACTCTTGGAATGTTATAAAATGTTACTTTATATTGAAATGTGTTTCAGATTTAAAAGGTCCCACATTGATATATTTAGAGTATAAGATGATAAAGGTTCGAGATATACTCATCCAATATATCTTTGACAAGTTTAAGTCTTAGAGTTTACATTATCTTTTTATTTTATTTAAATCGTTCATTAATGAGGTAATCGCTGCATCATCATGATGTCAAAAATAATTTAATTTATATAATGTCTAAAAATTATAGAAAATATACTATGATATAGTAAATCTTTTTATATTTAAAATGACTATTTATAGTCTAATAGATCATTTATTTAGACAAAATAAAAAATGTTTTACTCATGTGATACATTATTTGTTATATTTAACTTTCTTTAAAAATAGAAAGATAAAAAGACATTATCACACAAAAGTGATTCCATGGGGTCCCCAAGTTTGGAACAAGGAATCCCATGGTCTCCCATGACACAACCAGTAGCATTAGGACACATGTTGGGGTCATTTGTAATTATTATGATATTATTTTATTGTCCTTAACTACCCGATAACTAATTAATCATGATAATTAAAGATAATTACCGTTGTTACTATTCATAATGTCCAAAAACAAAAGAGTATTGATTACATAATTTGGAACTTATGATTCCAAATATTTAATCCATTTTACCAAATTCTAAACACATAAATTTCAATAATTAATTTAAAAATAATTCTTGTTCTCAAAAATAATTAGCGGGTTTTTTAGAAACAATATTTATGAGAAGTTTGGCACTTGTATATGCCCAATTCCAAAGTAAAATTAATCCCAATGACCACCATTGGATTACATGGTAAAAATATATTATATTTAAACTTTAAAACCAATTAAAAATATAATATAACCATATAATTAAATTAGATGAAAATGCAGTTTTGATGTAAAATAAAGTATTTTTCACTATTCATAAAAAATGAACATTTTCAGAAAAATACCAAAAATTTATCCAAAGTAAATTTCAATGTCCCAATCATAAAGAATAAGTTTTTTTTGACAAATAGAGCTTATTAAATTGTCAAAAGTTATATTTAAAAATGGTTTTCCATCAAAAGGCAGTAAAAAATTCTACTAAAAATATTAGTGTATTTCATGCTTAAGATTGGATTTATTCTCGTTTTAAGCCTCTAAAACACTATCTAATTCATAAATAGACGTAGATAAGAATATCAATTATTCATTACTTACTTGGGATGTTACATCCTTCCCCCTTTAAAAAATTGAATCCCCGCAATTTATTAACTTATCGAATAAGTGGGGGGTATTTAGCCCTCATTGCATTTTTAGAATCCCATGTTGCCTCTTCACTCATGTTGTTTTTTCACAAAACCTTTACTTGATGAATCACCTTATTCCGAAACACCTGCTCCATCTGGTCAAGAATCTGGACCGATTGTTCCTCATAAGATAGATTCTGTTCTAGCTGAACTACCTCTGGACTCAAAACATGAGATGGATCTAGCATGTACATCCTTAACATTGAAACATGAAAAATATTGTGTACCTGAGATAAAATCGGAGGTAAAGCCACTCGGTATGCAACTGATCCAACTCTCTCCAGGATTTCATATGGTCTAATGAACCTTGGACTCAGCTTTCCTTTCTTACCAAATCGCATAACACTTTTCCATGGTGAAACTTTGAGAAAAACATGATCACCTACCTCAAAAGAGAGATCCTTCCTCCTGTTGTCCGCATAACTCTTTTGCCTGCTCTGATCTGTTCTCATGTGTTTCTGTATCATATGAACTTTTTTTGCCAACTCTTCTACCAATTACGGTCCCATCAACTTCCTTTCACCCACTTCATCCCATAAAGCTGGAGTTCGACACCGCTTCCCATATAATGCCTCAAATGGTGCCATCTGTATGCTGGAATGAAAACTGTTATTATAAGAAAACTCAACCAAAGAAAGATGTTGGTCCCAACATTCATGAAAATCCATCAAAAAATCATGTAGAATATCCTCCAAATTCTAAATTGTTTGTTCTGACTACCCATCTGATTGAGGATGAAAAGCTATACTAAAATTTAATTCAGTACCCAAAGACTTCTAAAGGCCTTTCCAAAAGCTAGAAGTGATCCTGGGATCACGGTCAAAAACAATGGAAAGAGGAACTCCATGTAACCTGACTATCTCTTTAAGATTCAAATGGAAAAGTTGATAAAGGGAAAACGTATCCCATATAGTAAGGAAATGAGCATATTTAGTCAAGCGATCAACTCTAACCCTGATTGCATTATTACCTCAAGGTGTCTTCGGAAATCCCACAACGAAGTCCATGGAGATATCCTCCCATTTCCACTCTGGCACTGGTAAAGGTTGAAGCATCCCTTTCGGTAACTACTGCTCTACTTTTACCTATTGTCAAGTCAAACACTTCATAGTAAAATCAGCAGTATCCCTTTTCATTCTGTCCCACTAGTAAAACTCCCGAAAATCTCTATACATCTTAGTACTGCCTGTATGAACTGAAAACGGAGAACTATGAGCTTCACATAACAACTCTATCTTCAACTATGAATCACAAGGCACCCACAATCTCTACAAAAATCTCAAAACACAATCATTATCAGTGTTTAATTTAGGAAACTTACCCTTCTGAACCAGCTCTACCTTTTTCTGCAACTCGTTGTCTTGCTTCTGTGCTTTCTTAATTCTTTCTGATTGGGAAGATTTCACTGATACTTGAAACAAAACAGAAGGAAATCCTACACCAACAACTTCTATGCCAAATTTTATCAAATACTTAACCAAAGGATCATGTTCCAAACACAACATTGTTAATGAAGCATTACTTTTTTGACTCAAAATATCATCCACTTTATATTCTTTTCCCGGATGGTAATGAATTGTACAATAATAATCCTTGATTAATTCTAGCCATCTCCTCTATCTCATGTTCAATTATTTCTGAGTGAATATATACTTTAAACTTTTGTGATCGGTATATATTTCACACTTTACTCCATACTAATGATGCCTCCATATTTTTAAAGCGAAAACAACAACAGCAAATTCCAAATCATGTGTAGGGTAATTTACTTCATGAGTTTTCAACTGACGTGATGCATAAGCAATTACCTAATCATTTTGAATTAGGATGCAACCAAGTCCTTTCAATGAAGCATCACTATAGTTAACAAGCTCCCCATTCTTGGAAGGTAGTGCCAAAACTGAAGAATTAACCAATATTCTTTTTAATTCTTGAAAACAATCATCACATTATTTGGTCCAGATAAACTTAACAACCTTTTGAGTTAGCTTAGCCATTGGACTAGATAACCGTGAATAATTTCTAACAAACCTTTAGTAATAGCATGCCAAACCAAGAAAACTATGAATCTCGGTTATGCTTGAGGGTCTTGTCCATTCTTCCACAACCTTTGTTTTTGTAGGATAAACAGTTATCCCATCTTTAGAAACAATGTGACCAAGGGAAAAAAATTTGTTGCAACCAAAACTCACACTTTATGAATTTCCCATACAATTTCTTTTCTTTTAAGGTTGAAAAAATAACCCTTAAATGTCTTTCATGCTTCTCTTTAATTTTAGAAAACACCAAAATATCATCAATGAAAGCAACCACAAACTTATCCAAGAACCCATTGAAAATTCTATTCATAAGGTCCATGAATATAGCAGGTGCATTGGTTAGCCCAAAAGGTATAACTACAAATTCATAATGTCCATATATTGTACCAAACATGGTCTTCGGAATATCTGATTCATTTACCTTCAACTGATGGTACCCTGATCTTAGTTCAATCTTTGAAAAATACTGAGCTCCCTGGAGCTGATCAAACAAATCATTGATATGAGGCAAAGGATATTTGTTTTTAACAATGATGTTATTCAAGGCTCTATAATCAATGAAAAGTCTCATTGAACCATCTTTCTTTTTAACAAATAAAACAAGATCACCCCATGGTGATGTTCTAGGTTGAATGAAACCTTTCTCTAATTAATCTTGAAATTGCTCCTTCAACTCTAAAATTTCAATTTGATCCATTCGATAAGGGGGTTTTAAAATTGGCTTAGCATCAGGAACTAAGTCAATAGTAAACTCAACTTCCCGATCTAGTATTATTCCAGGAAACTCATCAAGAAAAACATCAGGATACTCATTTACCACTAGCACATCATTAATCTGAACAGTTCCCTTGTTTTCAACAATATGTGAAAGGTAACATTCATTTCCATATTTTACAAATTTCTCGGCCTCTTGATATGTTATCAACAGTAAGGGTTAATTCTTGCACACAAACTGAAATTCTTTCTGAAAATAAATTTCTTTAGCTCTACATTCAATCTTAGCATGGTAAATAAAGAGCCAATCCATAACCAGGATAACATCAAACTCTACAAGAGGTAAAACAATAAGGTTTGCAAGTAGGTTTTTTTTCACGTATAAGGATAGGAAGATTCTTATAAATTCTTTTTGCCTCAAAATTTCCCCCAGGTGTTTTTACCACAAGTTCAGGAGTCATTTCTTGAGATGGTATTTCCATTTTACTAGAAAGGTTTTCAGAGATGAAAGAATGTGTAGACCCTGAATCAAACATCACACTGGCATAGTCTGAAAAAACAAACAAAGTACCAGATACCAATTCATTTGATGGCCCAACATCTGCTGAAGTAGTTGCAAAGGATTTCACCACCCCTTTCTACTTATAGTCTAACTATATCCCATCACTCGAGCTCTTTTTCGGACACTCGTTTTCATAGTGACCCATCTCATTGCACTTAAAATATTTCACTAACTGTAAATAAAATTTGGTCTTACCATCACCCTGATCTTTTTCAGTGCAATCACGGGCCTTATGTTCCATCTTACCACATCGGTAGCACTTTCCAAAATTTAGAAGACATTCCCCAGCATGCCTTTTACCACATTTATCACAAACTGGAAACTTATATTCCTTACTATTAGAACTTTTTGAATAATTCTTCCCTTTCTCCTGCCACCTCGGTCTGTTCTTCTGTTGGTTGTTATAGAACACTTGATCATCGAAAAACTTCATTTCCACCTTCTTAGCACATAAAAAAAGCTTTTCATAACTTTTGAACTCACTAGAATCCAATACCCTTCGATATTTTGGCTTTGATCCTAAGGAAAAACGATTGATTTTACTATCAAGGTCTTGGATAAAATTTCGAGCATACCTTGCCAATCGAGTGAACCTCTCTTCATAAGAAGCCAATGAGTCATCCACTTGCCTCAATTCCAAGAATTTTGTTTTCCATCCTATGACGAACAACCTTAGGAAAATATTTCTCAAGAAACATACCTTTGAATTCATCCTAGTCAAGAGCATCATTCTCATCAGCGTCCCTGATATTTTTAACCATCGACCACCACTCATCTGCTTCTCCCTCCAAATGGTAAATTGAAAGACTAACCTTTTGATTTTATGAACACCCCATGACATCAAAAATCTTCTCTAGTGCTTTAATCCACCCTTCAGTTATCACAGGGTTAGATGATCCTCTGAATGATGGGGAATGTTGCCGCATGAAATGTTCCACCACTGACATGTTCCTCTGCGCTTGATCTGGCTAATCTCGTGCATGGATACCACCATTATTTATCTCTTGAGTCAAATGCACCATTACAGCAAAAAAATGTTCATTTCCAATTCTGACCATCTCAGGATGCTGATTCAGAAGGTCATTTCATTCTGTATGCCTTCATAACACAGCTTCCCTATTTCCTCTGTGGAAAACCATTCTGAACAAACATGTCTTAGATGAAGGAACATGGTAATCTTCAAATGCTATATCATTTGAATTTGACCATAACAAAAAATATTTTTAGATAATCATTTAATATAACTCTCACTCTCAAAGTTATCTAAACTGACCTCTGATACCAACTATAAGGCCCCACCCTTAAACATTACTTAATCTGGAGTTACTTCAAGAATACACATTGATGATCTTTTCAGGTTTAGAGTTTTAGAGAATTAGATCATAAACCATGAATTAAATTCCACATTTAATCAAAGTGGTTACATAAATGATAGTACTCATTTTTTCCATCAATGAAAATTTATTTAAAATAAAACATGGATTCTTTCTTGACACTTCCTTGACACTATCATCACATCATGTACCTTTCCCTTGACCTGTGAAAAACATTTCAAAAACGTGGGATGATCATAAAAAGCTCAGTAAGGGATATAAAAGTACGAAATGAAAACATTAGTCCACGTATGAAATCATACTTTACTCATTAAACATAAGCATTTTAACATACCTCATCAAATCATGAATAAATCATAGAAATCATTAAACATAAAGGTAACTTGAGGCATTCATAAAATTCTTACGTAGGGAGTAATCCTCATGGTTACGTTTGGAATACTCATCACAGTATATTCCCTAAATCTCTTCGTAGAAACCTTAACGTTTAACCCCTTCATATTACCCAATGCATTAGAGAGATATATCGGGCTCACCTGCCCTTACTTTATCATGAAACCACCCGTCTTCATGACAATTCCCAAGAACCATAACATAATCGTATCACATAAAAGATGCATAAAGAAAACATAACATTTCCCCATTTCAATCACAAGATATCAATACAACACATTGATATAATAAAAAAATTATGAAAACCATTTTCAATACCAAAATAAATGAAAAGTAAAACATGGTATTTATTTTTCATTTTAAAAAAATTATGGCTTGTAGAGGAATCCGAAACTCAAATAATGGTCACGACGGTGGAGAATTCGTTGTCGCCGCATACGTACGACAAAAAACATTCCATTTTTCATTTAGTAAAACGCTTCATATAAAAAAGATTCCTTTTGAATAAACATAAAAGCCAAATGGGATTATACACATTATAAAAGAATGTTGTGTATAAAACCAAATATGCCTCAATGAAAGGAGATTGAGACGAAGTCCTTTACCTCGGGTCCGACTTGACTCGATCATTCTTTAACATCCTGAATAATAAACTTGAGTTAATTTATACTTGATTAAGAAACTTTTTCAAGTTCATTATTCCTTTTATATCACTTATTACCATGTTATGGACACTATGTAATTATTTATGTTAATAATGGTAATTTTGTCGATCATTGGTACTTGAGTCAAAGATAAACTCTTTATAATTACAAGTTGTTCATGTGGTAAAATGTCCATTATATCCAGAATTATATTTATGGTATAGAAATCATATATATCTTATATATCCAATATATACATTCATTTATAATATTACATACATTTAGAGGTAAGAAATGAAATGCACCATTCATGGAGACAGTAAGTCGTACGTACGCATGAACGCTACTTTCATTTCTATTTCATATTTAATGGAATTGAATCATAATGATATAAAGGTATATTATAATTCCATTATAATATCATATATAATATCATTAACTCCATCCTTTATATTTCCAATATATGGAACTAACAAATCAAATCACTTTGAGGGGGCGGTAGTCCGCACTTCCTAAAATAAAGATATCACGTTTACCCATAATGGAAGTCATCAAGGTATGACATAAAAGAAAAATACAGAAGCTTAATGAAAAAATCAAAATATTATATATCATATATAAATATAGTTACATATTAATGGCCACATTTGAATGTGTTATAAGAATATTGAACAATCATCGTTTCGTGAGGTAGAAATTCGCCATCCCCGGAAACAGTATGTTCTTTAACCATTAGATGTAGGTGTGTGTAAGTGTATCTCGACGAATTCTTATAAAAACATCCTATTATATTGAACATAATTTTTTTTGTTACAATAGAAATTAATAAAAAGAGTTTAGGGGGATGGAGAAGAAAAATTAACAAAAAAACATTAGAGAAGACTTTACCTTTAAATCGGGTAACTCCTCTTGGTTTGTACCAAAAGGGTTCCTTGAAGAGCTTTCTGCCTAAGGTAAGGCTTCAAGGATGAAGAGAGGGATGTGAAGAGATAAAATGATTAGATCTTGGCCGAGCCAATGGCTTGAGATGTGTGTGTAAATAGGTAGAGGTGGGGGCTTTTATAAGTGGAGAGGAGGGGCACTCTTGGAATGTTATAAAATGTTACTTTATTTTGAAAGTATTTTCAGATTTAAAAGATCCCAGATAGATATATTTCAAGGATAAGGTGATAAGGGTTCTATATATACTCATCCAATAGGTCTTTGACAAGTGTAAGTCTTAGATTTTACATTATCATTTAATTTTATTTAAATCGTTCATTAATGAGGTAATCACTGCATCATCATGATTTCATAAATAATTTAATTTATTTAATGTCTAAAAATTATAAACAAAATTACTATGATGTATGAAATATTTTTATATTTCCAATGAATATTTATAGTCCAATATATCATTTATTTAGAAAAAATTAAAAATGTTTTACTCAGGTGATACGTTCTTTTTTATATTTAAATTTCTTTAAAAAGAAAAAGATAAAAAGTCATTATCACTCAAAAGTGATCCCATGGGGTCCCCAAGTTTGGCACAAGGCATCCCATGGTCGGCCATGAAACAAATAGTAAAATTAGGACATATTTTGGGGTCATTTGATATTATTATGATATTATTTTATTGTCCTTAACTACCCGATTACTAATTAATCAAGATAATTAAAGATAATTACCGTCGTTACTATTCATAATGTCCAAAAACAAAAGAGTCTTGATTACATAATTTGGACCTTCTGATTCAAAATATGTAATACATTTTACCAAATTACAAACAAAGAAATTGAAATAATTAATTTAAAAATAATTCCCGTTGTCAAAAAAAATTAGCTGGTTTTTTAGAAACAATATCTATGAAACGTTTGGCACTTGTTTATGCCCAATTCCAAAGTGAAATTAATACCAATGACCACCATTGGATTACATGGTAAAAATATATTCTATTTACACATTAAACCAAATTAAAAAGATAATATAACCATATAATTAAATTAGATGAAAATGCAGTTTTGATGTAAAATGCAGTATTTTTTACTATTCATAAAAAATGAACATTGTTAGAAAAATACCAAAAATTTATCCAAAGTAAAGTTCAATGTACCAATCATAAATAATAAGTTTATTTTGACAAATAGAGCTTATGAAATTGTCAAAAGATATATTTAAAAATGGTTTGCCATCAAAAGGCATTAAAACAATATTTTAAAAATATTAGTGTATTCCATGATTAAGATTGAATTTATTCTCATTTTAAGCCTCTAAAACACTATCTAATTCATAAATAGACATAGATAAGAATATATATTATTCATTACATACTTGGGATGTTACAGTTCAGCTTGACTGTGGTTCACTAAGCTGTATTTCTTGTCGTAGGTGAACCATGCAATTTCCCAGAATTTTAAATAAATAAATTTAATGATGATAAAATGTGAAATAATATAAAATGAGGTAATGTTTAAAACCTAATAATAATAATATTAATAATAAAAATTTTGTATAGATAATAATAATATTATTAATGATGTTATTATTATTATATGATTATTAATATTTTTAAAAATGTGGTAATTAAAATTTTGTTATTATTATTTTTAAAATGGTTATTATTATTATTACTATTATTATTATTGTCATAATTATTATTATTATTATTATTATTACAAAAAAATGAAATGGGGCTGAAACCCTAGGGGGTGTTCCCCCTCTCTTGCTTCCCCTTGGTGCGGCATGACACCAGCAGCCCAGCCTGTAGCCAGCTAGCGAACCTACGCCACCCTCCCCTATAATGCCCCGACCCTAGTTACCCAGAGTCAGTGAATTATTACGTAACATTGGAATGATCACAAGGGATCAGAATCCTGAAAGACCGATCAGTTTTGTAGCATTGGAAGTAATAGATACATTCATAAGTTTTACATTACATTATAAAATTAAAAACCACAACAACATTGTCTCTATTGACCACATTCATCCCTTAGACTATCCCTATAGGCAAGTCATAATATACTTTTTCGCATCCTCAGAAAAATAAAATCTATAATCGGGTGAGCTCAGATGCTCAGTAAGGATAACAATATAGCAGAAACTTTCAAGAATAAGCTTAAATATTTATGGAAATGTATAAGACTAAAACACAAGCATTTTAAACATAAAATTCATCATAATATGGAAAAGATAAATCAAATATTTCCATTTACTTATTCACATGGATATTCTAATAGTCAGATAATCACAAGTAGTATCAATAGCCAATTTCATAATGTTGGAGTGCATAATGCAAGACTTCAATACCACATAGTCAAGGCCTTGTTCCATGAATACAAATATAATTTTTTCAAGGCATTGTTCCAAGACACTAGTTTGTCTCATGAGACATACTAATGCATCGAGGAGCTATAGCGGGCTCCACCCGTCACTGACTAATTCCAATGCATTCCTCATATGAAACAGTTTAAACATCACATAAACTTTCGTATTAAAAATAGCATACGAAATGACAATAATTTATCCATAAACCATGAATGGTGTAAAAATAACACATCAAAAGTCAAATATATCACAAAACCCTCAATAAAATATGGAAGATTTGTATTATAATAATCAACTTCAAACAAGCTTAAAATTAATCAAAGGATGTTGACATAGATGAAATCAAAACTTTTTGTATAGAAATATCTCTTTCTATTTTGAAATCATATAAAAGTCATATAATTATAAAAGAAAACATTTATTTTAAAAATATTCTTATAAGCTTGTTTGGAAAGCTTCGACGATGTTATAACGGTAGAAAATAGCCGCATCCTCCATATAAGTTAAAAAAAGACATTCTTACCTTAATTTTCTCAAGAAGCTTCATGTTTGGAAAACGATGAAAAGATTCCTTTAAAAAAATCTGTGGTCAACTAAAGTTATAAATGAATTTAACCCATAGTCTAGTAAATAGTAAAAAAAATTTGAATTACATTTTTATGAAAACATGGATGTGCATGATAATGTGGTCCCAATAGATACTTAAGTATTAACAACCTTGGATAAGTAAGGAGATTTTAGAATTAACCCTTAACTTCTAAATATACTTAGTTGATGGTATGTTAACCTCCTATAAAATAGTTAAAACATTGTTATTAAGTTATTCAATAAATATATACATAAATATGATATCATATATGATCCTATAATATTTCTTTGATAAAAATATTTCAGTAGTATCATCGTTTCAGGTGTTAACTAATTAGTTTTCCTTTATATTCTTGGTTATGTAATCCATTTTGTTATGGATATGATGTATTTGATTTGTATACATAATTATATCATATTCATAAACATTATTTCTAACTATAAAATGAAAATTATTCTTGAATGATTACAATGGGGAATGGATCTCATCGCATTCTTGGAGATGTTAATCTGTACGTATGCACGAGCGAAAATATCATTATATTGATGGTGAAATCATATATAATTGGATGGTATATCATATATAAATAATCATTAACATGTTATATTTATTATTTACATTATTTATACTCATTATTATGCCCATCCAAATAGTGAAGTGTTTGAATAACAAACTACACCACGAGGAGTAGACGGTAAGTCGTACGTACGCACGTATGGTGACTTTTTCATTTATAGGATTGATAGAATAAGGAATATGGTTATAAGATATTTATAATAACATCATTTTATGTAGAAGTAACTGTAGTTATTATTTTGGTATGGAAACAACAAAGAAAGAGGAAGTGGAAGAAAAAATAACTTTAAAGAAGGTGGTGAAATTATTACCTCTTCTTCAGGTGTTTCATTTTGAGTTGATCAAAAGGGCTCCTTAGGTTGGATTTATGACCAAAGTAAGGACATTAAGTTTAAGGGAGAATAGTTGAGAGGATATTCTGGCAGGGTATGGCCGAGACAAATGGCATTGGAGGTTTGAAATTAAGAGAAGGGGATATATACTTTTATAAGAGTGGTGAGGGTCACTTTAGGAAAAGCTCGAAATATTATTTTATAATAAAATCATTTTCGGTTTCTAATGACTCTAAAATGACTTATTTCTAGTCTAAGGTAGGTATGGGTCGATGAACTCTCAAATAATAGTTTTTAGACAGGTTTAGGTTACCATATTAACCATATCTTTTAGATTTAACTCTTAGTTAAATAGTCTGACATTTACCATGTCTCTTTGATTTTTTATATTATATGGTTAATAAACATAATAAAACAAGACTAGTGAACCCCAAGTGGTTCAGTATTAATATATATAACCTTATCTAACTTCTTTTATAGAACCAAATACTTTTTGGAATATTATATCAATTAATAATATAGTATTTGTTTTAAAAACTCAATTATGTCAATTTTGACACAATTTAGTATTTGATTTTTTTAAAGCCATAAAAATATTATAACTTCAAATAAAATTTATTTAATCAACTATAACATGTAATATTAACCTGTATAATTATTTTAATTCATCAGAAGTCTCAATTTACATTTATTTGGGAACTTATAATATCAATTATTTTAATATTTCATTATTCAGGTAATTACTGCATCATCATTGTGTCATAAATAAATTAGATTATTTAATGTCTAAAATTTATAAATAAAATACCATTTTTCAGGAAAACTTTTTATCTTTATAATTAATATTTATAGTCGAATTTATAATGTGTGTAACTCTATATTAAAAACGGTTTAGTTTTTAAACATTGAATTTAACTCTTTTAACTCTTCTTTAAATAAAACAAAAATAAAGGTCCAAATCTAATCCAAGTGGACCAAAGTGGATCATATTTTATTCCTAAGGTTGTTTTTTTGTCTAATTACACTTATCTAATAGAATTAGGACATTATTTAGGGTAATTATAATATCATTTTACCCTTAATTGACCTATTTACTTTTAACCATGGTAAATAAAAGTCAAAAGTTAATATTCACCTAAAATTATTTTCATCTTATTAAACCAAATTTTAGTTACATATGTCAACCATGTCTCTCGTATTTTTTAAATTAAACACACAGAAGCGATAAAATTATGTTTTATGTAAATTTACAAATGCTCCTTGAAGGTGGGTAAAAGACAGTAAAAAATTCAATAAAATTTTATACATCTAAAATTATTATAAAATTAATAAATGAATTACATTGAACATATATAAGTATTATGTATCTATTTTGACCAATATTAAATTAAAATAAAATAACTAATTACATAATTAAAAAGTCGGTTTTAAAAAATAACGCAGTGTTTTTCACTATTCATCAAAAATTTAATGTTTTCAAAAAATACCAAAAATTCACCCTAAGATAATTTTGATATTATGAATTCAAAAATGAAATCCATTTGAAAAATAAAATTTATAAAATTTAAAAAGGTAGTTATTACTATTTATAACGTCTCGTTTGATTTGTTGTGGTGTGTTAAAACTCCAAGTTTCATACAACGCAAGCTACCACATTATTCTAAGGGAAACATACCGTGGAAGCTTGGGGTGTTACATTTTCCCCTCCTTAAAATAATTTCATCCTCGAAATTTCTAGAATATTACTACATAAAAAATTTGAGTGTTTCTTCATCATAAGTTCTTGGGTTCACACATTTCCTCTTCCATCTTATGGTTTCTCCATAGAACTTTTACCAGACTAGTCGTCTGGTTTCTCCGCACTTGTTTTCTGGTATAGAGAATCCTGAGAGGCTCTTCACAATAAGATAGATCAGGTTCCAGTAAAATTTCCTCATATGTGAGTACATGTGTTGGGTCAAGAATCTATTTTCTCAACAATGATACATGGAACACATCTTGAACTTTGGAGAGACTTATAAGCATTTCCAAATGATAATCCATAACTCCAAATCGTTATATAATTTAGAAAGGTCTGGTGTACTTGGGACTCAATTTAACCTTCTTACCGAATCGTATAACAACCTTCCATGGAGATACCTTCAAGAAAACATGATCTCCTACTTGAAATTCCAAATCCTTATTCCAATTATTGGCATAGATATTTTTCCTAATTTGAGTTTCTTTGATGTGGTTTTGGATAATATTCACAGTTTTCATTGATTCCTCAACAAGTTATAGGCCTGTCAGTTTTCTTTCACCAACATCATCCCAACAAGTTGGTTTGTGACATCTTTTTCTATATAATGCTTCATATGGTGCCATATGAATACTTTAATGGAATCTATTTTTATAGTAAAATTCTTTCAGAGGTAAATATTGATCCCAAATACCTTTAAAGTCAAGTGAGAAAGATATCAACATGTCTTATAAGGTTTGAATAGTCCATTCTGATTGTCCATCAGTTTGAGGGTGGTAGTGCTCAAACGAAGTTCAATATCCAAGTCCTTCTGAATACTTTTCCAAAATCTGGAGGTAAAATAGGGATCGTGATCAGAAAAAATTGATAGGGGTACACCATGTAATCTTACAATTTCATTAATATATTGGTTTTTTAGATGTTCAAGTGGTAAATCTTCTCTTATAGAAAAAAAATATGATGAATTGGTAAGATGATCAACAATGACCCATATTGCCTCATTCATTCTAGAAATATTTGGCATCCCCATGAAAAAGTCCATTATAATATTATCCCATTTCCACTCAAGTATGGGAAGAGGTTCCATGACTCATCCAAGTTGTTTCCTTCCAGCTTTCACTTGTTGACACACCATACATCTTGACACAAAATCAGAAATCTCCTTCTTCATGTTGTCCCACCAAAAATGTTCCTTCAAATCTCTATACATCTTGGTGCTTCCAGGGTGAATAGAGAAGTTAGAGCTATGAGCATCATCCAAAAATTCCTTTTTTAGACCAGGTATATCGATAACACAATGTCTCTTCCCAAATTTCAAAATTTCATCGTCATATACATAGTCAGTCAATCTCCCATCATTTGTAGCTTTAATATTCTATTTAAAATCCTCATCATTAGTCTGGGAACTTTTTATCCTTTTTATTAAAGATGGTATGGCATCTATTTGAAAAATTATTGATGTTTCACCTTCCTTGGTTATTCCCATATCTATCTTTACTAGATCCAAGAAAATAGGATCCCTTTCAACTCTCATCTTGTTGAAAACTCCATGATCCTTTCTGCTCAAAGTAACTGCCACCTTATTTGCCTTCCCCATGTGGTAGTGTATTGTTCAATCATAATCCGGGAGTAGTTCAAGCCTTATCCTTTTCCTCATATTGATTTCATTTTCTGAGAAAATATCCTGCAAACTCTTGTGATTAGTATAAATCTCACATTTTTCACCATAGAGATAGTGTTTCCATATCTTCGGATCATAGATTACAACTTCTAATTCAAGATCATGGGTGTGATAGTTTTTATCATGAATTTTTAGCTGTCATGATGCATAGGAAATAACTCTATCATTATGCATAAGGACACAACCAAGTCATTTCTTTGAAGCATCACTATCAATAACAAACCCATCTTTCTCTGATAGTAGAGTCAAGATAGGAGCATTGAATTATCTTCTCATCAGTTCTTCAAAACATTCTTCACACTCATTTTTACAAAAAAAATAACAACCTAATTACATGTGAGCTTCGTTAATGGGTTAGCCAAATCGGAAAATATTTGGATGAAACATCGATAATAACCATCTAAACCAATAAAATTGTGTACCTCAGTTATACTAGTTGGTGCTGGCCATTCATGGATTGGATTGGTCTTTGAATGATCAATAGAGATTCCAGCCTTAGAGACAATATATCCATGAAAAGAAACCTCTTGAAGATAGAATTCACACTTGCTAAAATTCCCATATAATTCATTTATTCTGAGGGTTTTTAGAATAGCGCACAAGTGATTTTCATGATATTTGTAGCTTTTTGAGTATACCAATATATCATCAATAAATACCACTACAAATTAATCAAGATTTTATTTTGAAAATATATTAATTAAATATATGAAAATAGAGGTTTAATTAGTTAATCCAAGAGGAATTACAGTAAACTCATAATGCCCATACCTGGTTCAAAATGTTGTTTTTGGAATTTCTTCTTTCTTACACACAACTGATGATATCCATATTGAAGGAAAATATTTGAAAAATATTGATCTCCATGAAGTTGGTCAAGTAAATCATCAATTCGGGGTAGGGGATACTTTTTATTTATTTTTACAGCATTGATCTCCTTGTATTCGGTACACAACCTCATATATCCTTCTTTCTTCTTAACAAAATGGAAAGGGGATCCCCATAGAGAAAAAATGGGGTGAATAAATCTTTCATTACTCAATTCCTCTAGTTTTTTATTTAGTTCCAATAATTCCACAATGGCCATTCTATAAGGGGTCTTTGATAATGGCCTTTAAACATGAATTAAATCATTGGAAAACTCAATTTCTCATTTTGAAGGATGTTCAGGTAAATACTCTAGAACCACATCCACATATTCTTGCACAATAGGTACGTCCTCTATTTGAACATTATTTTCCTCACCCATAATTATTTCATTCTCTTCCTTCCAAATAATTTAATTTAGTGGACCTAATGGGGGTGGATCTAGATAATAATCAGCTGGTGACATTTCTGATCTAAAGATAAGGTACTCCTTATCATCATCAAAAATTTTAACCTCATTCTTATTATAATAAATTTTCACATCATGGTCTATAAGACAATCCATTCTGAGGATTATATAAAATTCAATCATGGGTATGATGATGAGATCAGATGATAAAGAACATTTATATGCCCTAATAGTAACTAATTCACAAAACATTGTTGTGATGATTATTCCCTTAAGAGTTTTGACTGAAGTCTCTCTTATTAAGTCAAATTGAAAATATTGAATTTTTTAGCAAACTAGGAATATATGAAACAATGAGATGATCCAGAATCAAATAAAGCGTTTTCTAAATTTGAGGAAACCATTAAATTACCTTCCACCTCATCTTTCAGAGCTTCAACCTCAGTAGTAGTGATCGCATAAACTTGGCCTTTCTCCCTTGGCCTTTTCTGAGGTAAGATCCATTGGTGATTAGGAAATTCATTTTTACAATGTCCATTTTCTCTACAATTGTAGCTTTCAAAATTTACAGCCTCTTTCTTTCCATTAAAATCAAAAGTTTGGTGGCCTTTTTCACCACACTTGTAACAGACTCACATTCTCTTTAGGAAAGTACTGGCCTATTTCTTCCCACATTTACTGTAGGATGGATATAAAAATTTTCCCTTCTTCCCCTTATTTCCATTTCTAGATTGATTATCAGATCTCTTATTCTCTTGCTTTTCTTTTAAGTATAATACATAGATAATTCCTTTTCTCTCTCGATAGCGCATAAGGCAATATCTTCGCACGATGAGAAGGATTATGAGACTAATGCTAGATGGATAAACGGTTTTAACCCATCAAATAATCGATCAATCTTACTCATTGGGTTACATATATCATCAGTTTGATGTCTTTCTAACCTTGTAAAGTTAGCCTCATACTTTGTGACATTTTCATCCTCTTTTTGCCTCAGACTCATAAATTGTCTTTCCATATCCGATCGATGGTCATGAGGAAAGTATTTTTCTAATAAAATCTCTTTAAAATCCTTACATTCCATGTTCAATACTTCTTCATCATCCTTTGTGTTTTGGATTAATGACCATCATTGATCTGTATCTCTTGTGAGGCGGTAAACAGCCATGACAACATTTTCCCTTTCAATACTCCCCAAATCATCAAATATGTTTTCTAAGGAACTTATCCATTTCTCATCTAATAATTTATTTTTACTCCAATTGAATGTTGTTGTTTGTTGCCTCATGAAGGGGTCTAATGTTCATCCTCTGCATTGTGGATCAGGGTGCTCCATATGGGTAAGGTTATTATTCATAACCTGAGTGAGTAGTCCCAGTATGGTGATAAGCTAATCAGCACTAGTTGTATCACCAGCTCAACTATAATTATCTTGAGTAGGAGGGAAATCCCTACATGGATTATGTGCATTGATACAGTTTCCATTCCTTCCACTAGGTTCCATTTCTAAACAATGTCATACACTTGATTAGTTTATGAATAGTAATACATAATTCTAAAATTGTAAAACACTTAACATAAATTGCAAAATTTATAGATATAATCCATAATAATAAAAAAATGTTTTCTTTTAGGAGGTATAGACTCATAAATTCTTCATAATGGTTTGTAAAGAAAATGTAAATTATCCTAAGAATATCCCCCAAGGAGTGTCATAACCAAGAGTGTAGTAAGGTCCATTGTCGTGTACTAGGATACCCCGGGTCAAGCCCAAAACTCCTTGTCATATTTTTCACTTCTAGGTACATCTATGCCATAGCTGCCTCTACCTACTCATATCATGACAGGGATGCATTTCTTGGAAAATAAAAAAAATCTTTACATTACCAAAATTCTAGGAAGTTCTTCTATACCAATCCTCAAAGTCTATCTTAGGGTAATTTTCTCTAATCATAGTTTATAGAAATCTAGTTTCCAAGGTTTGTACTAAACTTCCTATGATACCAAATTTAATGCCTCGAACCCAGTTACCCAGAGTCGGTGCATTATTACAAAACATTAGCATTATCACAAGGTATCAAAATCCCAAAAGACCGATTAGTTTAGTAGCCTTGGAAGTACATGATACATTCATAAGTTTTAAGCTACATTATAAAATGAAAAAAACATCAACATTGTCTCTATTTACCATGTTCATCTCATATAAAATCTATCTAGGTCAGTCATAATATACTTCTTCGCATCCTAGTAAAAATAAATCATAGAAATGGGTGAGCTCATATGCTCAGTAAGGATAAATATTTAGTAGAAACTTTCAATAATAAGCACAAACATTTAATGAAATGTATATGAATAAAACACAAGCCTTTAAAACATAAACTTCATGATAATATGGAAAAGATAAATCAAATAATTCCATTTAATTATTCACATGGATATTCTACTAGTTGAATAATCACATGTAATATCAATATCCAATTTTATAATATTGGAATGCATAATGCCAGACTTTATAACCACATATTAAAGGCCATATTCCAAGAATACAAATAAGATTTTGTCAAGGCCTTATTCCAAGACACTAGTTTGTCACATGATACCTACCGATGCATTGAGGAGCTATAGTGGGCTCCACCTGCCACTTACTATGTCCAATGCATTCCTTATATGAAAAGGTGAAAACATAACATAATCATTCATATTAAAACTAGCATACTAAATGTCAATAATTTATCCATAAACCTTGAATGGTGTAAAAATAACACATCCATAGTCAAACATATCAAAAAAACTTCAATAAAATATTGAATATTTGTATCATAATAATCAACTTCAAACAAGATTAAAATCCATCAAAGGATGTTTACATTGATGAAATAAAAACTTTTTATAAAGAAATATATCTTTCTATTTTGAAATAATTTAAAAGTCATATAATTAAAAAAGAAAATATTTATTTTTAAAATATTATTATAATATTTTAGGAGAATCATTGATGATGTTATAATGGCGGAAAATAGCTGCACCCGCCATTTAAGTTAAAAAAAGAAATTCTTACCTTAATTTTGTCGAGAAGGTTATAAAGTACCTTGTTTAGAAAACAACAAAAAGATTCCTTTCAAAACATATTTGGTAAAATAATGGTATAAATTACTTTATCCCATAGTCTAGTAAATAGTAAAAATGTTTGAATTACATTTTTATGAAAACATAGATGTGGATGATAAAGAGGTCATAGTAGATACTTAGGTATTAACAACCTCAGATAAGTAAAGAGATTGTAGAATTAACCCTTACCTTATACTTTTTATTAGTCAATGGTATGTTAACCTCATGTATAATAGTTAGAACATTGTTATTAAGTTATTAAAGATCTATATATGTATATATGATATCATATATGATCCTCTAATATATCGTTGTTAATAATATTTCAGTAGTATCATCATTTTGGGTGTTAACTGATTTGTTTTCCAAAATATAATTGGTTATATAAGCCATTTTATTATGGATATGATTTATTTTAGTCATATACAGAACTATATAATGTTCATTAACATTATTTTTAACCATAAAATGAAAATTATTCTTGAAGGATTATGATGGGGAATTAATCTCATCGCGTTCGTGGAGATGGTAATCTATGCGTACTCACGAGCAACAATATTACTATATTGTTGGTGAAATCTTAAGTAATTGGATGGTATATCATATATATAGAATCATTTACATGTTATATTTATTATTTAAATTAGTTATACTCATTATTATACTCATCCAAATAATTAAGTATTTGAATAACAGACTACACCACGATGTGGAGACGGGAAGTCGTCCGTACGCACGTATGGTGACTTTGTCATTTATAGGATAGATAGAACAACAAATATGGTTGTACCATATTTATAATAAAATCACAGTATGTAGAAGGTACTGGAGTTATTATTTTGTTATGGAAACAACACAGAAATAGGAAGTGGAAGAAGAAAATAACTTGAAAGAGTGTGGTGAAATTATTTCCTCTTATTCGTGTGTTTCCTTTTGAGTTGATCAAAAGGGATCCTTAGGTTGGAATTATGATCAAATTAAGTCCTTTAGGTTTAATGGAGGATAGTTTAGAGGATATTTTGGCATGGTTTTTCAGATCCAAATGGATTTGGAGGTGTGAAATTAAGAGAAGTGGATGTACCCTTCAATAGGAGAGGTAAGGGTCACTTTAGGAAAATCTTGAAATATTATTTTATAATAAAATCATTTTCGGTTTATAATGACTCCAGAATGATTTATTTTAAGGATAAGGTGGGTATGGGTCGAAACAAACTCATCCAATAGTTTTTATATAGGTCTAGGTCACCATATTAACCTTATTTATTAGATTTAACTCTTAGTTAAATAGTTTGACATCTACCTTGTCCCTTTGTATTTTTATATTATATGGTTAATAAACATAATATAATAAGTCAATTGAACCCCAAGTGGTTCAGTATTAATATATATAACATTATATAAGTCCTTTTTCTGAAACTTATATTTTTAGGAATATTATATCAATAAATAATATAGTATTTTTTTAAAAAACTCAATTATGTCAATTTTACACTATTTAGTATTTGATTTCTTGGAAAGCCATAAAAACTTTATCACTTCAAATAAAATTAATTTAATAAACCCTAAAATGTCTTATTAACCTATAAAATTAGTTTAATTCATCATAAGTCTCAATTTATATTTATTTGGATATTAATAAAATTAATTATTTTAATATTTCATTGTTAAGGTAATTACTGCATCATCATTGTGTCATTAATAATTTAAATTATTTAATGTCTAAAAATTATAAATAAAATATAATTATGAAGGAAATATTTTTCTATTTATAATGAATATTTTTAGTCGAATTTATATTGTGTGTAACCATATATTAAAAATAGTTTAGTTATTAAACTTTGAATTTAACTCTTTTAACTCTTCTTTAAATTAAATAATAATAAATGTCAAAATATAATACAAGTAGACCAAAGAGGATCATATATTATTCCTAAGGTTTTTCTTGGTTGAATTACACTTATTAAATAGAATTATGACATGTGTTAGTGTAATTATAATATCATTTTTACCCTTAATTACCCTATTTACTTTTAACCATGGTAAATAAAAGTCCAAAGTTACTATTAACCAAAAATTATTTTCATCTTATTGAACCACGTTTTACTTATTGATTTCAACCATGTCTCTTGGATTTTTGAAATTCAACTAACATAAGTGGAAAAATTGTGTTTTATGTAAATTTACAAATGCTTCTAGAAGCGGGTTAAAAGACGGTAAAAAGTACAATAAATTTTTATATATCTAAACTTATTATAAAATGACACAATGAATTACCTTGAACATATATAAGTATTATCAATCTATTTTTAAATAAAATAAATTAAAATAAAATAACTAATTACATTATTAAAAATTCGGTTTTAAACAATAACGCAATGTTTTCCACTATTCATAAAAAATTGAATGTTTTCAGAAAAATACAAAAAACCCACCCTGAGCTAATTTTTATATTCTGAATACTAAAATGAAGTCCATTTTGAAAAATAAGATTTCTTAAATTTCAAAAAGTGGTTATTACTATTCTTAACAGCTAGTTTGATTGGTCGTGGTGTGTTAAAACTTCAGGTTTCTTACAACACAAGATACTGCATTATTCAAAGGGAAATATATTGTGGATGCTTGGGGTGTTACATCCTCATCCTGCCTAGATGCCCTTCATCATGCTCCCCAGCTCTAATCAGAGCCCCTACCCAGATCCCTTCTCTATTGGCGCACAACGAAATCCCCACCCTGTCCTTCTTCTTTTCCCTTAAGGCACACATAACCCCCTCCCTACTCCCTGGTGTGAGAATGAATTGGACAACCTAATGTCCCCCTTATCGGACGGACCTCCCTTTCCCGAAACGACCTAACCCCAATGGGCCCCTATTCTGGTGACTCAAACTCCATAGGCACACCGGTCCTATCTTCCTTTTATATAAATCACCTCTGACATCCATCCCTTTTACTATATTAGCCTCCCAAACCCTCTTCATAAGGTCTAGTTGAGTCGTTTGAGGTGTGATTGACGTGCAGTGGGGTTTTTACACCGAGTTTGTGGAATTTCCGTGCAGCGAGGTAGGTAGTTCCAACTTTAAACATTATTTGATGAGTTATTTTTATTCATTGATTTTTTTACCATGTCCATTGATTCATATTTGTGGTGAAAAATATTTTTTTTCAAGAGATTAACTTGTGTTTGACATTCATATGGAATGCTTATGTGAAAAGGGGTGTGTTTTGGATATAAATCATTTTGGAAACATTTGATTGTGTTTTGTGACTTGTGAATTTTGTTTATATGAGTCTTTGATACTTTTTTGATCATGTTTTGGTCCCTTCCATGCTAATTTTCTATTCTGGTTAATTTTTGTAGGGTGTTGCGAACAATTCCAAGTGTGTATGATTTTGTCGATGTGTGTGCACGTGAGTAGGTTTTGGTTTGAATTAGAAAGCATGGTGCGACCATTGTTTGAGGTAGGTTCTTCTATCCTTTCCCTCTTTACAGAGCATTCCATAGGCACTTCCATGACTTTATTTAATTTATAAATTTTATTTGCACCATTATAAAAATGATAGTTATTTCATTATAGTGTTTTTATGATTGTTAGAATTGTTAAAAATAGATTTGAAATAGTTCTTTGATTATGTGTAGGTGTTTCAATATCCTTTCTCCCATTTTTAATCCATTTAATACTTGTGTTTTCTTAATTAAATCTTAGATTATTTTTTTCACCTCTATTGTGTTTATAGTGAACTTCCGGTATTGTTTTCTTGTTGAAATAATTGATTTAAAATGGATTTCAGGATGCTCCTCTATTTAATCATGTTTATGACTTGCCAACTTGGTTGGAACTAAATACCATTATCTTTAAATTGTTTTAACAGATGTCTTGAGTGGTGTTTTCTTTTAGAAACATTTAATAGAACTTTTTTTTCCTGC
Organism: Viscum album; assembly: GCA_963277665.1. Classification (NCBI taxonomy): domain Eukaryota; kingdom Viridiplantae; phylum Streptophyta; class Magnoliopsida; order Santalales; family Viscaceae; genus Viscum; species Viscum album. The sequence continues at coordinate 1,610,844,607 of OY728125.1, forward strand.
ATTGGTAGATTTTATGAAATGTAGTGTTTTTGTAGAAATTATTTTACATGTATCTTTGGAGGTTCGATGCGCCATTAGTTGTTAGCACATCCATGGGTGCACTAGGTGCACACATGGATATGCTCTCAAATAAAAAATGTTCTTTGAATATGTATTTTTCTCGAAACCTTGGTTTTCTATGTGGTTCTTGTTTTCTAAATGTTGTTGGTCTCTTCGTGCTGCTGTTTAAATTAGTTTGAAATGAAATCCATGAGTATATGTGTGTTTGGATCTTGGTGTATGTTTTGTTGAGTGTGTGGGGTAATGGGTTGTTTGGTCTGTTTTTACGAAATTTTACATAGTATTACTAAATAATTTTTTGGTAATAATTTGAAACTTGAAACTTATAGGCCCATTAGAATTTTTAAATGCAAAATAGGTGTTTAGAGTTGTTTTAAAAGAGCTTGTGCAATATTTTTGAAAAGGTGTCCAATTATGTAAAACTAAAGGCCCAGTTGACAACTGAAGTGTTTAATAATGTTGTTTTGATAATAAAATGATTTGATGTATTGGTTTAAACTTTGTATGTTTAAAATTTATTCATATATATATAATTATATGGGGTGCTCCGATCTAGGGTAACTCTTTATGGGTGAATGCATAGGAAGCATCCGTGTTTGGGGTAGGCAAGTGTAGTGATGACTTGTGAGTTGAGTCACACATGTGAGGGCCTCCTACTTACACTGTAATAGGACCACCGTTGGTTCCTAGGCATCTTTTAGTTGATTGAGTGATGGTTTCTTATCACTTCTAATTATACGGGTTCATAAACACCGGTAGGTATAGAGGCCAGATAGGGGGTGCCGCAGTTTTTTCCCATGAGGATGATCAGTTGGTAATAGACTACAGGGCTTCACTATATTCCAACAGGTTGTTCCGAACCGAGTACATCTAAGGGTATTCAAGTGATGTTTAGGATCACCCATGTTTACTTAATTATTTACATCAATTTTTTACTTCCATGTATAAATGTTAGTTTGGTTTCATTTTGTACTTTTTATTTTTTTCTTTTAGCATGGACTTGGCCTTCCTATCTTGATTTTGATTATAAAATGGAAAATGGTTTGGGAAATGGTATTTAGTGTGTGTTTTATTTTCTTTTAAATAATAAAAATATTTTTCTTCTATTAAAATTTGAAAATCCTATTTTATAGTTGTATTTCAAACTCGTGTTTATGGACTTCTTTTATAAAAGAGAACTTTTTGATTCAGTGGTCTATTATTTTTATCCCTACTAAGAACCTTGGTTCTCATGCCTTTTATATATTTCTAGTTGTAGGTTCAGTTTCTTGTTCAAGTTCCCTGTTCACCTGCTCAATTTTGGAGCAAGCTTGGTTCTAAGTTGGGTGGTGACCTAGAAGGTCACAAGGAGGAATGTGCAGTTTATTTTCTTTAGGATGATAGTTTTATTTTTATCATCAAATTTTTTTATCTGTTTATTTTTTTTTCATGGGTCAAATAATCCCCAATGGTTAAATTTTGATGCTCGACACTAGTTTCTATCCCGTAGGGATCAGAAATGCCCCTTGGGACATGTTACAGACCGACTCGTTTGATCGGTTTAGGGTTAACCTGGGTTGGTTTGTGACAAAATGGTATCAGAGGAGGCCCTTGTTATTTGGGTTGTCTGCTAGACAAAGATTAGGACTGTCAGGACTCGGGAGATTGGTGTAGGAAGAGCATCGCAAGCTCTTGCTCGCAATGATTCTCGAGTCACCAGGGGTAGTCCTAGATTTGAGCCTTTTGTCTTCGATTTGGATTGAGGGATGAAAATTGACGGCAATCAGGTTATATTGTGGCCTCACAATGGTTGGTGACCCATTTGGACTACATGTGCCTGGTTTAATGTCCTCTTAGTGTTATTCCTTACTTGGGGCATTTCCCACCACCATGTCGCCAAGTTAGGCATCAGAACTAGTTCCCCATTATGATGGATTATCATTGGTTGTGTTTCATTTTTATTTCAGTCAATGTGAGTGTGTGTTGAAATAGAAAGTGTACTTTTAAAGTGAAAATGGTTTTGGAATGGGAGTTCATTCCTCAAATGGTTTTAAATAGGTAAAGTGGAGTTTTAAAATGGGAAGTGTTTTGATTTTGATGGTTCGGTTAGTGTTTGGATTTGATAATGAAAAGAGATGCTTAGACCTGGAAATTATTTATGGAGGGTCACTTGTGCATGGGTATGTATGGAGAGTGCATGGGGTCACTTGTCTATGGATGATATAAGTAGGATTGGATGAACACACATGTGACAGTTCATAAGGTTCTGTTTGTGAGATTTAATATTTAAAAGAAATATTGTTTTTTGGAAAGGTAATTATTTCTTGTGTTTGTATATGTTTAGCTTATGAGTCTATTGCCCCTGGCTTGGGATTCGTCTTGTATTGAGTTATGTCTTGATTTCAACCTCAATTTTTTCATGTTTTTTGGAGTATTCCACCCATAAAGGTCGCTAATGATTCCAATGAGTCATGCCCAGTTCCTGGTTATTTTCTTATCTTTCTATTTATTGATGTAATTGATTTTCATTAGAAGTAGTTGTGTGTTTTGTGGAATTAGAGTGGGTCTTTAGGTTTTTGGGGGAATCCTAGGGTAGTTAAGGTTTGGGTCATCTCAGGTTTTTTTGAGGGTATAGTTCTGTACCAGTAAAGATGGGATATCCCTCCATCATTGGAGTTTAGAGTGTAGTTGGTGGTGGTCAGTTTTGGTTATGGTTCCCCATTTTATGAGTGGGGTGTGCTAGGGGAATTTGTTTTGGGAGAATCTTATTCTTTGGTGCCAAATCCTAGTTCTTAGGACCATTATCTTGCATGCCACTAGGGTTATTGGTTCATACATTCTAGTCCACCTTATCGCATCAATATGAAGTCTTACTACTATATGATCATTCAGGCCACTAGGAAGAGTTCTGAAAAAGCGTAGTTTGGGAGGAAGGAGTCGGGTATTGAAGGATGTATATTCTTGACTGTGAGACTGGAGATGCTTCATCCATCAGGGCCCTATCCACGGGTCTTGGGGTGAATCTATTACATACTCATGAGTTTCTGAGGGTGCTTGAAACCTCGGTCTGGATCATGTTTTCAGCCATGGGATTGAAATATCCAAACATTCCTTGTTCTATTCTTGCCACCTTAGTGATATCATCGTTTTTGTGGTGGTGTGATGAGATCGTTCTACCGCAACCCAATCAGCCTTATTTGCTCATACTGTGGATTATAAATTGTTTTCATTCCTTGAATGGTGTTAGGACATGAATGAAAAAATCCATTCTACTTCATATTTGGTCTCTACTGTGTTCATTAAATGGATGTTTGGTTCTGTGGTATTAATGGGTGGTGTTTTTGGGTCGTTTCCTAGTTTGGACACCTCTTTGTGGGGTTTTCCTCCAGCATGTTTCAATTTTGAAGGGGTATCTCCATCCTAGTATCCTAGTGTTCTGATTTGTCCCATAATTTTTTTAATCCTAGTTGTGTAATTTTATCATTAAAATTCAGAATGTAGGTTGATTTTGGGATAAAAATTCCCTAGTCTTCTGTTGATGTGAGGATTTTCTTTGGTCGGTGTGGGAACTGTTGAGTTAATTTATTATACTCAGGTAGCCAGGTCCTTTCAGGGAAATATTCTCATTTAAGTCTTAGGTGTGTTGTTTAGTCCTTGTGGAGGAGTTGAATGAGTTCATTTTGGGAGTTCCCGCATTACCCCTCCCTCCGAGAGGTGGTGTGTTTGGGTTTTAAGGTTTCCGAGTTAGTGAATTCTTGTGGTTGGGAGAACCCTCCCATGTTATCTCTTCAATATCACATTGTGGTTTTTCTTGAATTGGTTGGGTGTGACATGTGTTGGAAATGGTCACCCTGAGGCTTTCAGATTTTCTTAGTGTTATTTGGGCATGGACTCGAGTTGTGCCAACTATTAGCTTGGTGAATTTTTAGGTTAAAAAGGTTTGTTGTGGGGAAACTTTTCACACCATGACCCTATTGATTAATTATTTTAAATACTTCCGATTTTTATTTTGAGTTTCGGTAGCATGTGGGTCATGTTTTATTTTTTCGAAAGCTTTCACCTTTTCACGGTGCTCACCTAGATTCTGAAGTGGGTCTGAGTTAAAGTGCTCGAATTGCGTACGGTTTAAAAGATCATGCAATGAGTGTGCAACTTGACCTTGTAGTCGGCAAAGTTGGGTGTTTTGGTTTGATTGTAGTTCACTAAGCTACGTGTATAGCCGTAGGAGAACCGTGTGGTTTCCCATAATTTTAAATAAATAAATTTAATGAGGATAAAATGTGAAATAATATAAATTAGGTAATTCTTAAAAAATAATAATAATAATAATAATAATAATTTCATATAGATAATAATATTATTATTAATGATGTTATTATGATTACATGATTATTAATATTATTATAAATGTGGTCATTAAAGTTTTGTTATTATTATTATTATTGTTATCAAAATTGTTGTTATTATTATTATTTTAAAAAAAGAAGAATGGGGTGAAGTCCAATGGGGCATCCACCCCCCCACTTCCCCTTGGTGCGGCGCAGCACCTACTACCCATCTAGCCATCCAGCAGCAACCCAGCATCGCCCTCCTCAACTCGCCCATATTCCCTTTGGTGATATCCCCAGCTCCAGTCAGAGCCCCTACTTGGCTCCCTTATCTTGTAGAAAACAATGAGGACCCCTCCTCCACCCTCTTCTTCACCCTCTCTACTCAAACAACACCCTCCCCTAATCCCTGGTGTGCACATGAAATGTCCAAGCCAATGCTCCCCCTTCTTGGCTGGACCTCCCCTTCCCGATGTGACAAGGCCCCAACGTCCACCTGTTCCTACAGCTCAAATCCCTTACACACACTTGTCCGGCCAGCATGCTTTATAAATCACCTCATAATGCCCTCCCTCTTACTCCTTTTTCCTCTCATTCCCTTGTCATAGGGTCTATCTGAGTTTATTGATGTGTGATTAACATGCGGTGGGGTTTGTGCACCGAGTTTGTGAAATTTTCCTACACCGAGGTAGGTGGTTCCATATATAAACATTATTTGATGATTTATTTCACTTTATTGAATTATTTACCATGTTCTTTGATTCATATGTAGGGTAAGGAAGATGTTTTTCCAAGATTTTAAGTTGTGTTTTATTTTTATATGGCATGCTTGTGTGACACATGGCGTTCTTTGGATATAAATCATTTTGGTAACATTTGGTTGTGTTTTATGAATTGTGCATTTGTTTTATGTGAGTACCTAGTACTCTTTTGGTCATGTGTTGGTCCATGTTATTCTAATTTTTGGCATCGGTTAATTTTTGTAGGGTGTTGTGAACAATTCCAAGTGTTTGTGCTTTTGTTGAAGTTTGTGCATGTGAGAAGGTTGTGGTTTGAGTAAGAAATCATTGTGTGACCATTATTTGAGGTAGGTTTTTCCATAACTTCTCTCTTTCCATAGAATTCCAAAGGCACTCTCATGATTTCATTTCATTTATAAATGCTATTGATGCCTTTATAAGACTGATAGTTACATCATTTCCGTGTTTTTATGAATGTTAGAATTGGTAAAAACATCTTTGCAATAGTTCCATAATTATGTGTAGGTGTTTTCATACCCTTGCTTCCTTTTTTAATCCTTTTAAAACTTGTTTTTCCTTAATTAAATCTTATATTCTGTTTTTCACCTCTATTATGTTTATAGTTAACTTACGGTAGTATTTTCTTATTTAAATATTTGATTAAAAATGAATTTTTGGATGCTCCTCTGTTTAAGAACATGTTTATCCCTTTCCAACATATTTTAAACTAAATGCTTTTATCATAAAATTGTATTGTTGGATGTCTTGAGTGGTGTTTTCTTATCGAAACATTGTATGGATATTTTTTGTCCTGTAATGGTTGGTTTTATAGAACTTAGGGTTTTTGTGGAAATGATTTTTCATGTCTCTTTGCAGGTTCAATTCTCCATTACATGTTGGAACATCCATGGGTGCACTAGGTGCACACATGGACGTTCCCTATAATGAAGATGCTGCTTTGAATTTGTATTTTTCTCAAAACCTTAGTTTTATAAGCGATTCTTGTTTTCTAAATGTTTTTGGTCTATTCGTGCAAATCTTTAAATTAGTTTGAAAGGAAATCCATGAGTATATGCCTATTTGGATTTTGGAGTATGTTTTGTTGAGTGTGTGGTGTAAGGGGTCATTTGGTTTGTTTTTACAAAATTGTACATAGTATTACTAAATACTTTTAGAGTAATTCTTTCAAACATGGATCCTAGAGGAATGTTTGGATTTTTAAATACAAAAGATGTGTTTAGAGTTGTTTTAGAAGACCTTGTGCAATATTTTCATAAAGGTGTTTGACTATGTAAAACAAAAGGCCCGGTTGAAAACTCCAAGTGTTTTATGAAGTGGTTTTAATAATCAAATGATGTGATGGCCTGGTAGGAACTTTTTATGATTGACATGTATGCATGTATATATAAGTCTATGGGGGATCTCTTATTTACGGTAACCCTTTATGGGTGAATGAATAGGAAGCATCCTTGTTTGGGGTAGGCAAGTGCTGTGACGACTAGTGAGTTGAGTCACACATACAGGGGCCTCCAACTTACATAGTGATATAACCACCATGGGTTATTGGGCATCTTTTAGTTGATTAAGTGATGGTTCCTTATTAGCCTTGATTAGATAGTTTGGTACCCATTGGTTGGTATAGAGGCCAGATGGGGAGTTTCGTTGTTTTTTTTCGTGAGAATGATCAGTTGGTTATAGACAATGGGGATTCACTATACACACATAGGTTGTTCCAAACCAAGAACATCTAGGGGTATTCTAGGGTTTTTAGGATCACCCATGGTTACTAAATTATTTACATTTATTGTTTACTTACATCTATACCTACTAGTTTATTTCTAGTATTTAATATATTTTTTCCTTTAAGAACAACCTTGGTCTTCTAGTCTTGGTTTTGTTTATAAATTGTAAAATGGTTTTGGAAATGGTATATAGTGTGTGTTATATTTTCTTTTAAAAAAGTGAAACTTGTTGCTTATATTAAAATGTGAAAATCCTATTTTATAGTTTTATTTAAAACCACTGTTTATTAACTTCTTTGGATAAGATAACGTTTAGATTCAGTGGTATATTCTTGGAATCCCTAATGAGAATATCAGTTCTCACGCCTGTTATATCTTTCCAGTTTCCGGTTTCTTTTCTTGTTCTGATTCTTGTTTTAGCTGCTCAATATTAGAGCAGGCTTTGTTTTCAGTTGGGTGGTGACCTAGATGGTCAGAAGGAGGTATGTGCAATTTAGTTTCGTTCTACTACTATTTTTATTTTTATCATCAGTTTTTATTTATGTTTTTGACTTTTTTTCATGGTAAAATTCATTCCCAATGGTTAAATTTTTATTCCAAACACTAGTTTCTATCCTAGAGGGATCGGGAAAGCCCCTTGGGACATGTTGCAGACCAGCTCATTTGACCGGTTTAGGGTCAACCCAAGCTGGTTCAAGACAAATATCATCTATAAATACTAACCCAAATAGATTAAGGTAATATCTAACGACTCAATTCATTAAATATTTGAAAAAAAACATGTGAATTGGTAATTAAAAATGGAATCACTATAAATTTATAATGACCATACCTCTTACAGAATGATTTCTTAGGTATATCTTCCTTCTCAACCTTTAACTGATGATATCCAAAATAAAGGCCAATCATGGAAAATTGTTTATCTATGTCTAGTTGATAAAACATGTCATAAGTTTTGGGTAGAGGATATATTTTTTTAAAAGTGACCTTGTTAGGTTATTGATATTCAATAAAAAACCACATTGACCCCTATTTCTTCTGAATAAAAAATAGGTGAACCCTATGGTGAAACATTGGGGTGTATAAATCCCTTATCAGTATTGTCCTTGAGTTTCTTCTTAAAATACTATAACTCAATCTAGGCCATTATATATAGAGTATTTGAAAATTATGTAGCACTAGGTATAAGTATTATTGATAACTAAACATCACAATTCAGGGGAAGACTAAAAAAGTCTTTAAGAAATACATCATTATAATCCAAAATAATTATAATATCTTCAATATTTAGTTTATCCCCCACCATTTGAGATGATATACCCCATGAATATGTTGTATGACCCTTATTATGGATGTAACTTCCATTAGAAGTTCATATTCATCCTTACACAAAAATATGATCATAGATTGGTTTAAAATATCAATTGTGGCATCATTTTTCTGTAAATTTATAACAGATCTATGTAGAGATTGAAAGTCAATGCTCAAAATCACATATAATAACACTAAATTAAGTATAATAAAATTTTAATAGGGAACATTATCACAAACAGTAACATGGAATCCCCAACTCTGAAGTGAAGGATAAGTGGGTCTTAACCATCAAGATCTGCTTTAGTGATTGTCATGGTATAAATCCCTCATTGGTCTTGTAGTTATCCCTTATATTTAATAATTGAATTAGATAATTCCTAAGTTAACCACACATAAGGTATTAAAGTATAAATGGAACTTTAATATGTACTTTATTTCCATTCGTTGAACACATAATTTTTCCTCAACAATTACTTTCTCTATGACCTTGTTTTTAACACATAAAACATATTAATATTGCTTTTAAATAATTTCATGGGTTCATATTCCCATATTAAAAACATTTTGGAAGTTAAATATCCATTACTATATTTTATTCCTTAACTAATATCCAATGAAATGAGTGTATTTTTTTCATGGTTCTTCTACTATGAAAGACCCCAATCGAAATCCACAAGGAACCTGTTCTCTCATAGTGAATGGTCAAGAGTAATATGGGAATTATTAGGACATAATATGGAAATCATCACTGTGGGTTCCTTTCACAAGCTCATTAATAAAATATTTCATAGTACGTGGAATCATTAATCTAAAAGGAAGACCGATGGCCTCATTTTTTCAGCCATATACTTGAATTTTTGGGATACAAAAATTAGGGAAAGAGAAGGATTAGGGAAATACGCTTCCTTCCTTCATCTGAATACAAGGGAATTGGTTGCATAGTTGGGAGATAATATCAAAGGTTGGTGGAACTAAGACACACTTTGTATATTTCATACTAGGCCAGATGTGAGTTTGGACAGATGTCTCATCAATCATGTTAGATGGTTCAGATAGATTCGGCAATTTGGAGGCCAGAAACTCAACGTTTATGGGTCAAACATAGCTATAGAATTGATATAAGGTGTTCTGGTCAGTGAAAACAGATGTTCAGTTATTCTCAAATTTAGTGCATTTTTTGGACCTTGTTCTATTGGTGCCAAAATAAAATCCTTGTATTATGGCATTGTCTTGTGAGAGAGGTTAGATATATTGGTGGATGAAATTGAATCTGATTAAAAATAATAGGTCCTCATCCTCTAATTGAATGTGGACCCTCCTTGGGAGTAGGCTTACTATGTTAGAAAATCTAGTCTTAAAATCAACTAGGCTTGTACTATAGGACATGTTTAGAGAGAACAAAAATTTGGCATCTGATGGGTTATCTCATGAAGGGAGGGAAGATGAGAATCATATTGTCTAAAAAATAGTGTACCCTTTACCCATTTCTTGTAAAGACATTATCCATGTATATTACCTCAAGCTCCATCATTTGGGACTACCTTGAGTTTTAATTTTTCCTTTTATCTATTACTTTGTTTTCCTATTTACTATTTCAATAAATATTTAGTTTTCAGTTAGTCAAATTCTTGCTCTAATTTCTTTTCATTTATCATAAAGAAATAATTACATTGTCCATCACAATGAGTTTTAATATTATTTCTCCTAGTTTCATCCACTGACTAAAACAAAAAAAATCATTGTGTAATCAATAATAATCATAGTGTGAAATGATAAACCATTTATAAGATTTATAAATCATGAAACTTTATTTTAAATTAATGAATACTTAGGTTTATGATAATTTATTTATGGTCATAATTCATTTCAAAACCATAATAATACTTTTTATTTATAAATCCTTGAAAATTACAAGAACATCACAAAAATCTATGTATTAAAAGAAATTAAACAATAATGAAAATAAATCAATGGTTGTTTATGGATGTTTGAAGTAGTGGAGTCCAAGTGAGTCTACTATAAAAAAATTAACCCCATCTCCAGAAAAATATCCTTGTCTGGAAAAACAATTTATTCACTCCTCATTGTTCACATGGGATTCCAAAAAGTCAAGAACTATATTTCCTTCACAACAGACATGAAGAACCTCCACGTGGTTGAGCACAATCATTTTTCACCTGGGAAGAGTGTATGTAATTGTACAAGGAGTAGGAATGAGATCAATCATGGAATAATAAATTCTGGGTGAATCAATTTAACCTACAATGAGGTGAATATTTTTCTTCCTTCATAAGAGAAGTCCACTGATCATCGCCTGATCCTCCTCTTAGAGGGAGTCACCACTTCCAAAATATATAGAGAAGGCTAGTAGCATAGAACCCCAATAATTTTGTACAAAACACCCCTACTATAGAAAATCCATACTGTATGAGCCATAAGTGTTCATTTTTAATCTAGATTGGTGAGGAAACCAGCAGAACCCTTGTCCCTTATTACAATTGTATGTACTTTTGGATATTGGGACGATATTCAGGAGAAATCTCAGGGAAGGGGAATCGTTACGATACTTACAGAGGAAAACCCAATCGGGTAGGGTGGTTTTTGAATTCATACAAATACCTTTTCCATTTCCCATTAATCCGTTTTAGAGGGATTCCTTCTTCATTTTCGAATGAAACCAACAACCAACCATAAGGATGAGGGGATCTCCTTCTTATCTGGGCCAGAATAGTTCCCATAAAACCAAAAATTTAGGAATGATTTATTTGGAGATTGATATGAATACAGACACATGAATCATCCAAACGAGTGTCATACCATGTTTTCCCAATAATTTTTGAATAAAAAGTTTTCAGTGGTTTCAGACCATGTCTCCCTGCAGTAGTAACACCTTGAGTCCATGATAAACCCCAAGAACCTAATGTTATCATCATTTGGAAGAATGTGGTTCCTAATCCTCAAACCAAAAAATTAAGAATCATTGGGATACACTTTCACAATAATGTTTCCCACCATGGATCATGGTCATTGAATTTCATATATATTCTATGGAAGACTTTATTAGATAAAACACCCAATGATGATCCTATTAAAACACATTGGTCTGGCTCTGAGTTCAACACAATGTTGTTAAATATATCTCACTGACTCTAATCTAGAACCGCATGAATGAAACTAGGATTATCAAAATATTTCTTCAATGGTATATCCGGTGTGGGACATATGAGAAAATGGATGATTTCACTTGTCTAGTTGTTCCACCAAAAGTTGATATCCCCCTTCCGACAATCTAGAGAGAGTTTCATTGCAGGATCAAAATAAGAGGCTAGATCATGATCCAAGTACTTGAAACTCTACCTTTATGCATGCTGGTGTTAGTACCATACTTAGACTGAATATTTATTTACCCAATATTCTTTCCCTAAATCACTTCCCATGTTAATTTGGCATGAAATCCTTTCACGGACCTAGAAACACTTCTTATATATACACCCCCACAAACAAAGGTCTAGCCATCCTATTCCAAGACACCCATGATTCCTTCCCTCAAACTATTCATCCCATAGAAAATAAGACATGTTATTATTCAGCCGAGATATTAGAGATATTAAAACCTTATGTTTAGAAAAAACATGCTTCGAAATGGAATATATCACAATGTTCACTAAATTAATTCTTCATCAAAAAGACAGAAACTTATTTTTCCATTTCATGATTTGACCAACAATTATATTAGAAGGATTATAAATGTTTTGAATAAAATATTCATCAGGGAGATTGGGTCACCCAAATATTCCATAGGAAAATTCCCTCTTTACTTTTTAATATTACTCTCTATGGACCTAATTTTCTTGTCCGAACAACTATTTTAAGTGTATATATATGTCTTATCTCAGTTCACACACTGACCACTCCATTTACAGTATTCTTCTTGAATGGAATTGGCCCCCCATATAGATATTTTTCACCTTTGAGAAGAAAGATAGTTTCATCAACAAACATAAGGTGGGAAATGGCACTAGAGTGGTACATAGCTGGATAAGGGAGGACGCTACCCAACCCAATTTATTTATGCATGAAATGACTAAGAGAATCCGGGTTAAGAATAAAGCGTGTGGGAGAAAGTGTTTCTTCTTTACATGGACCTCAAACTTCCTTGGAAAATATTTATTGTTTACCCATAACTGAGGTTAAATCCTTGATGAACTAAAACACCATAACAAGAGATAAAAAATCTGTGTCAAGAAGCCCATTGGAGTCAGAACATTGAGAAAAAAATTCATTAAATCTTATCATTCTCTTTGCTCATATCCACCTAGATTGATATGTTAGAACCAAAGGTCTTCTAGATGATATCCCTAATGGACTCTTAAGCAAGTCCAATGCCCCACTTAATTGTCTACCCTTTGATAAATCTGTGTTGTTCTTCGGCTACCCAACTGGGAATATAAACTAAAAACCTTTTGTTAATGATTATTTCTAACACCATTTAAGAAAAATTTCAAATTAATATCATCATTTACTGATGAAAAGAATGTGTATCCTTAACATTTGGGAGCATCACTAGCTTTGAAGCATAAGAAACCCAAGGAAGGTGACCACTAAGGAATAAATGTTGTACTGCATGTGGCATCTCACTCTTAACCACATCCTAGAATCCCCTAAAAATGTCATGGGAACCCATTTGGGCTTGGTATGTTTTCCAGGTTATGTTTCCAAACCAATTCAGAAATCTCACTTTTGTCTGGAGTGTCCTATATGATCTTCTTTTCATGGATAGAAACCACACACAGAATTTCATTAATGATTTTAGTTTCGATTCTTAGGTATCCATCATGCATATTAGTGTTGGTTTATACAAGAAGAGATCTAAAGTGGTCACATTCCATACCTCCAAAAATATCCTAATTAGCTATGTGACTTCCATCATCCAGTAGAATATTTGTTGTATTAATGCTCCATTTTTCATTAATGTGTGCACAAAAACAAGTTTTTTTGCAATCACCTTTGTGAATCCATTTAATTATTGAATGTTCGTGTTCCAATCACCCCTGTTTTAGTAGAATATATTTTATGATATTCTTTTTTCTAAATGTATCACAAAAAAAAGATCATTCTATTCATCCTCCATACTATATTCGAGTTGTTCAATTTCATGGTTGATCACCTTCATATTAGTGGCTTAGGGGGGACTGATTTCTTGTCAATGAATGAAGATAGTTCATGAGGTGTATGATTTTATGGTGGATGGTTTTCAAAGAGAGACCCAATTTAGATTTACTCCATGACTCCCTCACTTTTTGGGAATAACATGGATCCTTCATCCCTGGAGGGGGGAGTGATCAGATAATCCCCTCATCTGGTGGAAAAACGTTATGTTGGGATATGAATAAATAACATGATTGTTCACAAGACATCAGTCAAGGCAAAACCAATTTCATTTGGCTCCCCTCTGGTTGTTTCACCACGTGAATTTATTTCCCACATTGCCTGAATTTGATAAACAAATATAGTCCCTGAAGGACACAAAATCATGGATAGTTGTTCAAGTAATGGTTCCAACTCCTTTCTTATCATTTAGATCTACAATGACATTGAAACCACCACCTACAAACCATATATTTTCCACCACATAAAAGGAGATATGATCTTTCCATAATGATTGTCAATAATGAGCCTCACATTTCGTAAAAACAAATGATAAAAAGATGAATTGATCTCCTTAAATAATTTTTGTGGTCATAAATTGGTCTGAAGCAGGGAGTATCTCCAATGAGATATTCTTCTTAAAATAAACTAGATATGGAGGTTCTGAGGGCTAGAATGTAGGCAATTGTACACCAAAATTTTGTGCACATAATTCATCATGTTATAATAATTCATCTTGGGCTCCTTGATATCATCCAAGGAGACTGAATTGTTTTGAATATAATTATAAATAAAATATTCATTTACCCAAGCACCTAGCCCATGGGGGTTCCATACAATGAATGATATCAGCGAAGAGGAAACTATCTAGTTTTGGCTCAATGTGTTTGGCCACACATAACCTAAGAAGACCAGATATTAACTTTTAGAGTAAAATGAGATCAAGTTTATACTATAGTGTCAAATGTTGGGAGATTCACCACTGGATATGAAAATATCACTAATGAATACTACTCTATAAACATTACATGTTGACTGAGAGAGGGGTAACAACACACAGTGACCTGATAGGATAGATCACCACTAAAATCAATACTCTAAGGAGACTATGGAAGATCCAAATCCTAATTGTTATAAGAATGTTCTGAAAAAAATGATGAAATAGTGAAGATAAATAATGTGATAATGAACTATTTCCATGGGAGGATGGAGGAAACAATGCCTTATGAGACGTGATCTGTAGAGACCATAAGAAATGAGAGGAGGCATATAGGTAACTAATTCTAGCAACAGAGGACCCACCACATTAGAAAGAGCCTCCTATTTTCTAGTTGATCTATCACTGATCTGCAGATGAGATTCTAGGGCCTTCTTACCTAGGGATCTCTCACCAAAATCTGAGCTCTCCATAATGGAGATGTTGGTATCCCTAGGAATTGCTGGATCAACACGACTGAATTTACTCCCCTTACCTGAAGTTGGGTGGAACTGATGGCTCTTAAAAAGAGAGGCTAGTGTCTAAGGAGATGATAGGTTGCATAGTAACTGAGGGAGAGCGATATAAAAGGTTCTACGACAAATCTTCATTTCCCTAAAACTAAACAAGAATTCTTTCTAAAATAGGTTTAGTTAATCCACTTCAACACATATCCTACCCACCACAACTTCCATGAGACCAAGAGATAAATATTCATCACAATGAAATAACCCTAAGGATTCTCTACTCCCATGAAAGAAGGAGATGTTTTGTAATGGTAATGGGATCCCTGTAATAGAAACCCATACTACTATATGAGAGGGATCTCATCCCAAGTGAAACTACATCACCCATCAATACAGGTTAAACCGCCATCATCGCATAGATCTGGGCATATTACACCAAGAATTCATGAAATCCACATTGGAATCTAACACTATGGAAAAATAATTCTGGTTCAGTAGTGAACCCCTAGTTGAAAACTCTAGGTTCCATAAATTCATAGACTATTAAGATTCAACAATCCATAACTTGTTAAAACCAAATCAAGAGACAAGATTCCATATTAGGTGCATCATTTTCTCCATGAAGGATGAATTTTTGACCCTGAGTATTAGAAAACATCCTTCCAAGAAAGCCATTGGTTCAAGAGGAATAGATGGAAAAGAATAAACCCACCATAATAGAGGGGACACCGACCAAAAAATATCCTCCTTGAGAAAAAGTGGAGGCAATGGATAAATACTAAAAGAGAGAAGAACCCCTTCTGCCACCTAAGCTTTTGTAATGGATAGAGAGTTTAGGTAGAAGAAGGAACTGAACCCAGAAGATCTGGACATGCTATTTATGAGAGATCAGAGAATTCTATATAAATGGTTGAATAATTTTGAAAAATTATGGCGTGTGGAGTACATTCTTTTTGAAACCATTTGATGTCCACCAATCAAAAAGGGAATCATGTATTTGAATCTTTTATAATGGTTAATAATGAAAATGTGAAGTAACCCAATCATATCCTTCGATAGTGAGTATCTAGTTTTTCATTCTTAATCAAACTTAACATGCTCTAATGATGATCAATTTAATACCCAATCTAACCCTTTGAGAGTTGTTACCCTAGGGAGAATGTGTGCCACAACTACATCCACATTATATTATCTATATAGATATGTATTTTCTATCAAAAACACACAATATCTACTTTACCAAAGATTAAATAATTTATCCTACACTTAAACATACCCCTAGGGTTTTTAATAAGGTTTTAAAATCCTAACATAAAAAATAAATAAACACTACTTTGATACCAACTGATGTGACCAAAAAATTTCAAAAATACATATTACATCATTTTAGATGAATATTCGATACATAATATAATTATACACTTCCCATAACTATTAATGTATAAAAATCATTTTTAATAAACGATATTCAACATATCATAAAAAGTTCATATATTATAGTAATCTTCTTATCCATACCCTACTTGAAACCATTCTCCATAACTGGGGGAAAATGGAATAATAATAAAGATTAGATTAGAATATTATTAAGGGTAGACATGGGAGATATGAATAAATGATCATAAGTGAGCATAAGGGTATAATAAAATAATCACAACATAATAAATTCAAACCCAATAAATTAGATATAATTAATCATGACTCATGGAATAAATATTCTCACAACAAATGAAAAATATCATAAGAGTGTTGAATCATAAAAAGTCAAACAAGATCAATAAGAGCATATCATAAACATAGGAATATGGAACAATCATTATGTTATAACATTTTGAACATGTATAAATAGTAACAGGTTAACTCAATAAGTTAAGAACATGAAATTAGGTCCTCGTTTAAACTTATGGACATGAAACTGGGTCCACACATAAACTTATGGACATGAAACATGGTTTTCATATAATGATGTGGACATAAAATCTGGTTCAAGCATAACATTGTTATCTTATGAGTTATCTATATTTACCCAGTGTATTGGAGGGATATAATGAACCCACATGTCACATAAACATAATCACTAAATGTGTCATAGGATCATAAAAACATCCTTTATTTCATCATAGTGTAACATGTAGTAAATAAATAGTTTCCCTAAATATTTCCTCTTAACTTAGTTAACCCATTGTAAAGTGTTGAGTTTCTAAGAATAATCCCTAAAACATAATCCTCAGAAACTTTCTAGATAAAATAATTTTATGATATCATTGGATCATATCCCCATTGAATCATAAATATCATCAAATGATGTTATAATATCTGATAATTTTATTTAAAAGATAGTGGGAATATTTTGTGAGAAAGATACCTTTTCATTTAAAAAAACTTATAAAAATACCAACATTAAAAATATTAATGAAAACATTTTATTGGAAAATATATATTTAATTGTATATATTAATCATCAAATTAAATAGTATTCATGATGCCAGAAATAGTCATTCATGTGGTATATGTTAAAACAAATATTTTGTTCAAACCATTGATAAAAAATACCTCATTTGGAAAATGACAAGAAGATTAGTTTTAATATATTCTTTAAAAAGTAAAATATGTGTAAAATTGAATTAATTAATTTATTTTATAATATTAAAAACATTCTTGAAAACTTTTTAAATAAAATATGGATATGTATGAAAAATATTCCTATCCAAAGAGGAAATAAACATGATTTTTTATAAAAAATTCTTGGTCATTTTAAGTACCAAATAGATAAAAATGGTACTATTATTTGAAAATTACATGAATAAATATAGTAAATAAATAATATAGGTTTTAAATGATATGAACCATATAACTTTCCTCAATGTAAATTTGTCATAGACAATCCCAAAAATAAATGAGATTGTAACATAATCCCTTACCACCTTAGTTACTATTCAATCATAACAACCATAAAAGAAGTAACATAAACTGAAAGTATACATAACATGAATAAAAATATGTTATTGATATATCATATCATTGGGATATTATTTATACCACATGAAATAAATAAGTGTGGAATATAGAATATGCCTCATAGTAATAGAAGTGAGATGAGAAACCCTTTCCTCAAGTCTCGTCTTTCTATGATCAGGTTCAAACCTCATTTATAATAAATATATATTTTTATAAATATAATATAGAACCACATAAATATATATAATCCCATATATTATTTACTAATATCATATTATCACCCATATATTAACAATTATTTATTAAAATCATTATTCTAGGTGATAACTGTTTCATTTTTCATGCATGTTTAAGTTCGGTAGTTCTAATCCTTAAACCTTGGTCATGGTTTAATAATATAAATAATTTTGATGATGATATAATTTTAATATTAATTAATTTAATTTAATTTTATATCCATTTATAAAAATTGGTGTTGAAAAATGAATTGCATCATTTCTTGGAGATGTTAATCAGTACATACACATGAGTGATGTTTCAACTCTATGCTTGAAGGAATGAAAAAAAAGTAAATAATAATTAAACATTATTGAGTAATTATTATATCAAAAATATCATACATATTTATAAAATTTATCTTTTTTACCTACCATGTAAATTATAAATGAAAAACAAATAATATCACTTCTTGGAGGTGGTTGTCCACATGAAGACATGAGCTACGTTATCATTTTCTAATGGATGGCATGGTAAGAGGGTGGATAATATATTATAATTCCCATAGAATAATTATATCATATATATACATTAAATCCATCATAATAACCAACCATTAATGTTGTTGATGAAAAAATAAATACATTACTTCAGAATGCGGTAGTCTACATGTATCCACAAACGATGATTTTTTTCCCATTTTATAGAGAATGAGATGAATTATGATTTCAAAATTGACAAAATATAATCTCAATATTCGATATATATGTACATTTTATATTCATATCATATAATTTAAGGAATTATAAAAAAAATAATAATAAAATACTCAGTTAAGAGTTATACCTCTTCTTTGGACAACTTCCTTCATCTTACACCATAAGCCTTCTAAGGATGGTATTTTAATTAAACTAGGACCACTAGATAATGGGGCGGGGTGTTAGAAAGGGATTTTGGTAGGTATTTTATGGTATATAACACTAAATAATTCTAATTAATAGGGGATATTTATTTTCCTTTTATAATAGAGAGATCATACGCACTTGGAATTTTTCAAAAGATTAAAACATGTTCATGTCTTACTGAATCCATGTGGAAACAAACTAGAAAATTTTAAAAGGGTGGAAGATATTGGATCATAATATATATATATAAAATATTTTTTTAAAAATAGTAATTAATCTTAACCAATATCATTTTATTCCCCCACCCCCATTAATCTATTTTATCTTTTACCATAGTATTGAATTTTTACCTTGGTTACTATTCACAATAACAAAAAATGCAAGTGAAATAATTACAAAATTTTTTAATACTAACTCAAATTAATGATTTAATTTATAAAATTCACATTCTTGTAGTTTCATGTATAAATTTAAAAATAAACCCACAAAATTCAATGAAAAAATATTTTTAAAACATTTCATTCTTAAACCCAAAAATGAACTTATAGCAAAATCAAGAATATTTTTTATTCCTTTGTAATTTATTATATTATTTGTAATTGAAGTAAACTTGTCTTTGTGATAAATTTGAAAACATAATGATACTTTTAAATTTAATTAATTTAATGAAAAAATGGTAGTTTTACAAAAATCAATATTTTCACTATTTACATAAAAATAAATCATTTTATGAAAATACCAAAACTTCACCCTAAGATAATATTTTCATGATGATTTTAAAAAATTATATTCATTTACTAAAATAAAATTTTTAAAATAGAGTTTAAATAAAATTTATGTGCACAATATACAATAAAAAATCATTTTTAATGAAAACATATTTTTGATGCATAAATTGGAAATACTAAAAATTGAGTAACTATTCATTATGAATTAATATTTATACATATTTTTAATAATTTGGATAATTCTATTCATATCCACATTTTAAATACTAGGATTTAATAGTATATTATATCACGGTTCATTTAGACTTGTGGTTTCTTTTAAGACATGCTATCAAGTACTTCATGTTTATTTTAATTGATATATATATAAGGTAATTAAAGACCATAAATTCTTGAAACTTGGAGTTTAATAAATATGTGAAAAGAGGTTTTATACAATTCCAACATTCTATAAATGACCCACCCTCTAAAAAATAGAAGGTATGCAGTTCGTGACACCCACATTTGTACAAAGCTGTAATATTATGTATCACAAAAGCCCAAAGTTTCATGATCATGTAATAATTTCATGATCCTACCATTTTACATGAGATAAAATATATTTAAATACTACCTCACCCATAATTTATGGGGACATACCTCTATAATTCTAAAGTTCAAGCTCTCAACTCACATGAATTCTTCCATGAATTCTTACAAAAAAACTCATGGATTCCAATTGGTGATAATATTGCATGGAATATATCACATGATCCTTGAAAAGTGTTATCATTGAGAGAAAATTTAAAAACTCTCTTATATAAATAACATAGTTCTCTCTATAGGCCTAATTCTCACACAACATATAGTATCTCACAACATTCAACTTGTGTAAAATCCTCTCCATGAACATCCATGTAATTTGCGTGTGCTAAAGGCCTATATCTCATTAAACTCAAAGTGTCACACAATTCCTATGTTTTATGAACCTTATATGAAGTTAAATAATTTTATACCTACTTTCAGTAATCGTAGTTGCATTAAAATTGAGTTCTCGAGGGACTTCCAGCTGCCTAATCTGGTATTACCAATGAAAACATTATACGCACAACTAGACATATGTACTTTAATGTCGAATACCTCTGAATAAGAATTATTTGGGGAGTGATCATGAATTTTTCATCCAAATATAAATTGTGAAATAACTATATAAAACCCAACGATTTCCTCATTGGGGGAAAATATAATTTTTTTCCACTCAATGATCCATTTCTAACGGTATTGTCTATGAAGCATAATTCATAAGATTCACTTTATCCATCATTATTCCCCTTTCTATAGAATTAAAATCTTAGTGAAATATGTAAAACTGTAGCTTGTTCTATCTGATGAGAAAATTATTCCATGTGTAATAATCGTAATATGACCCATGTGAAAAGAATAAGATTCATCATGTGATGATCATGGAATGATTTTATACGTTTTGGGTAGACCAAAGAGCAAGCACTACACCATACCTTTCTGTCATCACTTTCCGGATACAAACATCCATACCACATGATGCTAAACTACATGGTATGGTTCTATCATATGACCATAAACTATGTACTTAAACTATGTGGGTTTTTATTCCCTTTTTCCAATAGGATATGTTGGAAACCTCTTCAAGGTTCCATCCCAATATCACAAATATTATATATCTCCCATGGGAGTCCATATATTTGAATCCTAACTACATTTCTAGATCATGCCACACCTCTCACCAATCTCTCACAAGGTCCCCCACTGGATATTAAACTTTCATAAACCCCATTGGACATTAAACCATGACCAACCATCCCTATTAGATGTTAATGTATATACTATCGTACATGATGAGAGTATGATCATTCATCCAAAATGGACAACAAATTGTGACAGTCCCCAATAGAATTTAAACCTATGATAGGTCCATATGTGACGAGCATATGTGCATGTCTCCCCACTAGGCTTTCAACTTATTTCCCACTAATGTGTGATGAGAATATTTTGATCCCTCTTATGTGACTATCCCAATGTATCTTATGTGTTGATCCTAATAAAACCTTCTTTAGGAATAATAAACCCAACCCTATGGGATAATTCTCGATATCCTTAACGAATGAGCCTATGAATACTTATGTTAAAATAATAAGAAGCTTGTGTGATAGCATCGGATCTCTTCACACTTAACTTATGTGAAGAGCCTGGTATTATTTCCCCATATGAAGAGCATGTGATGCTTTATTTGATGATCACACTAATCCTATATGATGATAATGGGATATCTTCATCCATCCCTTGGGGTAAAATATTAATATTCCACCGTTCCCTTTATGATAAGAAATAGAATCCATGTGGGATGATCATGATATTACTCTTGTGATGAACCAAGTATACCTTAGGTGAAGATCATAATTTTCCTTATGTGATGAGAAATTTTTTTATTGTCTGATGAGAATATGATTCTCTGAATAATGAGATTATGATTCCATTTGTAATGAGCATAATATTTCTTATATAAAAAAAAGTATAGATTGGGTTCTGAGCCTAATATTCCATGTCACATGATCATAATATTCCCTCATAATATTAAATTGGGGTGATATTTATTGATTCCCAACACCAAACATACTCACTAGATCCAATCACCAAGTAGAAACCCTATCATGATAGTAAATGATAAAATTAACTAGTGTCAATACAATGATTTTTTGGAATGTAGATTCATAAGTATGTTTTAAATTTGTAAGTAAAACTATTACTATGAAATGAAAACTATGGATAAATACATGGCGGGAATTAAAAATATCCCATAATCTTTTTTCTGATCAAAGATCCACCACAATTACCCTCAGTGGTAAATGGTCACCCTCCTTTAGAAAACATGAATATGGGGCCATAGGAACATGAACAATCCCAATAAGTAGTACGATATGAAATTGGATCCTAGTGGATGTATTGGAAAATATAAAAGTGAACTTTACATCAATACATTCTCTTTAAATAGACAGAGGATGGGTAATTTTGGGAATCATCATCATCAAAAAATTTCTCATAGTCAGCTTTAAATGGTCTTGTAGAATTCTAACCACCATTTCTTCTCAGCACTCCGACATTGGTAGGCATGGGGTAAAGAGAATGTCCCATGACACTCCTAGGTACCATGGGAGTCCACACACAGTGTTCTTAGACACTTATTCTTGTATATTAATTTTTGTATCTTCAAAATATCTTGGGGTCCCTCAGCCCATCTCACAATAAAAACACATATAGTGAAGGGTCATAAATGCCCATGTCAATTAGTATAAGAAATATGGATTCATCAAAACTATGGAGGTGGTTAGAGTGATCCTATAATACATGGTTCCATACTGACACCACAAACAATAAAGATCACATAGGGGGACAACCCCCATTACCATACCATTGTTTTTTAGAGATTTTTCCTAGAATTCTATAAACATTCCACCCCCTATACTAAACATGTAGAGGGTGTTCAAGATTTTGTATCCATTGCTTACTCTGTGGAGTCACTGTAGAGGGATCATACCACCAGAGGATATCATCAAACTAAGACCAATCCACCCATAAATGAGTAGGTCAATCATATCACTACTTCAAATTCTCTAGTTCAGATAGCTTGACTCCAACACTAGGGGATGACTAATAGTTCTTTCCCATGAGACATCTCTCTGAAATCTCTAGTGGAACCTACCACCATCAGTTCATCCCCTTCAATACTCATCATTATGTCGGGAAACATATTTTCCAAACTAGGACTAAGACCCCAGTTTCCCACTCGACATGTTAGGTTGACTCTCTCATCCACAAACCCCACCACTTGTCAACACAGAGGCCCTCCCAATGATGAAGTGGTTACATTCTCTGTAGGACCTTTCTGGGGTAAAGTAATTACTATCCACTATAGAGATCATTTTCATGGAACCATCATAAATTCTAATAGAAGGGATCTCCATGACTCATAGATCCTCACACATAGATAACTTCCACGCCATCAATAAAGGTTGGGAAACAACAACAGTTCCATGTTTCCCTCAATATTTCAGAATCAAAGGACTATAATTATTTATGATATGTGTTTCTACCTCTATAAGAATAGATGGGGCAAGCACCCATTATATGAGAATGTTCATTCCTAAATCTATAGTGTGTTAGAGCTTGAGTTCCCACCTCTAATATATTTATATCTAGGATATATTGGATTTTTTCTAGGGACTTTTTATAAGGCCATCCCGAAAACTACAAGCCCCACTTCTCTCTAACTCTACATTAGCATTACGGGAGACATCAGTGGTCGGTTAGGAACCTTCTAATGAGAAATATTATCCAATATATCCTTGGTAACTTGATGAAATCCCTCACCAACAATAGGTTATAAAATCTCTATCTTATCTAGATATGGTGATGAAGCTTATTCCACCTCTGTCAAATGACTCCTTATCCCAATTAACAATTCCTTTAATTCCACATCTCCCATTCAAAGAACAAAAGTAGGGTTGGTCTACACCATTCCTCCTCCAATTTCTCAGAAGTCACTCATAGGATATTGGGGAGATCAAGAGAAATAACACCCTCTCAATTAAGAGAAGTTTTATTATATCCTATGATAAATCTTGTATATTTATCAGTTATCGATTGTGTTCAAGCCAATGAGACCCCAAACATTTCTATACTATAATTTCTTATTGAATATCAAATAGTTTTTCTTGGGTCAAAATTGAGGGTAATGTTTCACAACATACAAATACATCAAATAAAATATTATTGTTTTTATGAGAAACATTAGTCACTCCATAAATAGTTTAAAAATGTCAAAATAATTCCATTGCTGGTGTATAAACACCCCTAATCTAGTGGATACGATAAGATCCTTCTATTGGTGTGTACTGAGAGTCTCACAGTGATGCACTGAATCATAAAAGAGACAACTCCACATGTATAAATAATAGTTTGGGAGTTAGTATTCTACCCCTCAGTCCATTTCGATACTATGGTGACAATAGGTCCCTCAACTTGGTTGTTTAGATGATATTATAAATTCCCTAATACTGACCATTATCACAGTTAATGTAGTCACCATAAAAAAATCTTGGAGTTAGGAGAATGATTTCTATGATGTGGAACCTAAGGATTATGGTCCACCCGAAAAGGATTAAAAACATCAAATTTATTCTCCTATAGTTGTTCACACTTGATAGTGGATTCCTTCCATGGGTCTTGGATTTAATGCATAGATACTTCATTCATGAACAGTCCATCGACACGTTCAAAATGGTGTTGGGGTTGTTAAATATTTTGGGATGCCTGAAATTGAAAAATAAACTCAATTAGATTCCAAGATAATTTTCTTTATCTAAAATATTGAGTGATATAAGAAACATATTTATGAGATGCTTAGGGGAGACCACCCTGGTTAGGAACACGTCTAAGATAACACTATCATGATCTACATGTAATCTCAACCACCAATAGTCCTTGGTATATTGAAAAGGGATGAAGCACGAGGTTCAATCCACCTACCTAAAATTAATATTAGTGGAAATACCAATTTGAGAAATATTATGATTTTTCATGAAGCTACCTCTCTGGTAGATCAATATACCTTTACACCTATGGATAAATACCTCTCTACTTCACGATCCATCTGACCACTCCTGAAGCAGACACATGTTTACACCCACCATAATGATTTTATTAGGTATACCACCACTATTATAAAATATATAGAGACACAGTGGGCCTCAGTACAGCCTAAAATGTATTTATACCCACCATGGATGTACCATGACCCTTCAGATAATGATTTATGAAACTTGATATTTTCCTCCATTAATAGTAAAGGTTACCTGAAAAAACACCATGACCACAATTATTCTTGGTGAAGCCCAATGTTGGAAACACTATAATTGTAGGATGCCTTGAGATCTAGTATTTGTTCTTGAAATTGGAAGGACCCACCCTCATCTCGTATAACCACATATCAATAGGACCCATCATCGCCTAGAAGGATCTCTATTGAAAGATCCTCTACTCGTTTTGTTAAACCATGTACAAGATTAGTGTCATTGATCTATCCAAATGGAAGTAAAGGAATAATAAATGCATCATTCGGTAAATTTTTTATTGGATTTTGTTAACAAACACCTTTAATATTAATATTCCCAAGGAATAGTTTTTTGGGAAATGTGTAGATAATTTTGGTGATGAGATGGTCCCAATCCACATCACTTTTAAGTACCTAGAAGGATTACAAAAATTCATTTTGATAGATTAGTACCTAGAAGAATCCATGTAGTGGGCCAAGAAATTGTCTCTATTATTATTCCATCATAAATATTGATGAGAGTAGAAATAGCTTCAATCACTTACTCCCAATCCCCGCAACCAATCTAGCTTTTGGAAACCCCACAAAACAATCATTTTTATCCATAGACTCACACTGAGAATATTTTTTATGGACCCTTCCAAGGATATGTAGGTATATCTCCCTTCATATAATGAAATAATGTGGTCTACTAATTTCTAGATAAATTCTCAATTAGTTTATTCATTCATTCCATAGATAAAAACCTTATCATACCCTTAGAGATGAAGGAGACACAAGAGGATGACTTTAAGAACCATAAAAACTATTTAACCTACAATAATTTCCTTAGACACACCATTAGGTTGTTCTTTATCTTCATGGAATGGATCTAAGACATGGTAGAATGTGGCATGGTGGAACTGGTAAATCCTCAAGTTCATTTCACATGAATCTCCACTACCCCTGATGATGGTGAAGACTCTAGGGAAAGGAAACAATTATCTAGTTAAGGTGAATAGAATTATGTTTATTAGTTATCTTAGAAACCAATCACTCAAGACCATGGGATAATCTAGACCTATTTTAGTTATCATGAACCCTCTGTTGTCAGTTCACCCCCTCCACCAGCATCGTCAACATTACATTTTCCAAAAACATGGAAAATATAGCACTATAAATTAATGGGAAATCATGAACCTTCACAAGAACCAAACACAGTGTTTACCCTCATGGACTTCATTCCCTTATCATTAGGTAGAACTTATGTGGAAATTATAACTCCAGAAAACTCTTTTTATGGAAATCATGAGTTTTATTCTTTAAATTCCATTAGATTGGTACTGTTGGGTGGGGCTTTTTGATTAATCACACAAGTTACCTCATCAACATAATTTTTAGCAATGATCTATAGGAAAGGGAAAAATCACTCTAGAAATAAAAATACAAAGATTATAATCCCTAGATATTTATTCCCCTGACATGAGATGACAAGTGTCTCCCCATGATCTAGAAGATATGACCTCCATGATATCTTCTTATATTGCATCTCCACATCCCATCTATTTGGTTGACCATCAATCTCATCCATATCCATACCAAGATTTTCCATGATCATTAATGGTCCAGCCACAACATTCCAACCAATATTAGAATTTAGGAAGTTCTAGTTATTCCCCATCACCTAATCCGACTACACTCTCAATGCTTCCAATCAAGGAGTGGCATTTAGAGGTCAGAATATTCCCCTAGTTTGGAAGTGAGATTTGATCAATATTATCATTAGATTTCTTACCAATATGTTAATTATATATGTCCTCCTCCTATCAATGGAGATTCATGAATCCATTATTGGGACCTAAAGATCCCCTTTCACTTCGAAAATATGGTGGAACTAATAAATCCATCCATTAATAAGAAGCTAGACATGAGGATGTTTAGGCCATCATATCCATCTCTAAGTAAGATGAGGGTGACATCATTCAAGGAAACATACTCCCTATCTACATCTAAGGAAATATCAATGGCATAAACATCTACTGGTGTTTCGTCAATACTATATTTGAGATCAATCTAATACAAATTTTTATGCATTAAATAAATGGGTAAATAGAAACCACCCTATATATAGCCGACACAAAAATTTAGGGTTATTATAAGATTAATTTGTTGTTTGATTTGGTATCCAATATTGATATAAATGTTTTATCATAAGACATTGATTTCAACTCCTTAATGGGGAGGCACTGGCTTAACCATCATGTATTTTTTCCTTTATCATATCATTAGTTCCTCAATTACACCCTAAATGGTCGAGTGGGATGATTTGTGGTGATGCCTCGCCTTTCAACTCATGTGAAACCACAACTGCGATGTTGGTTATAACAAGAGTTTTTTAAAAATCACTAGGTTGAATAACAATATCAAATCAATCCTCCTAATGATTTAAAAACTACCTTAACAAATCTATGCGATGACTTAAAGATTAGATTCATCCTACTTGTTCACCATCTAGATGTAACAACTCTAGAAATCATGAACCATTTCATCATGCCTAAAAAAGGAGTTCATAAAGATCAATAATTATTCTAATGAAGTAATTGTGAATCTAAATACTAGAAATTCCACTACTATCACATATTGTAAGTTTCAACATTGGCCTAACAATCTATATCTCTACCATAACTATCACATAGTGGGATTTACTATGTAGAACTCGAGCAAGATATACTAATTTGAAAAGGTATGTAAACTATTCTAGTAAAGTCTATATAGGATACAAGCATTATCCTCTATATGGAGCGTCTCTATGGAACCATATGAAAAGTGTCCTGTAAAAAATATCAGGTCCCTACATATGATAATGATTTCACATCTCAACACCTTATGCCCATGGGGTTTTCCCCTCCCACTAATCCTCATGTCCCTGATTATGGATATGATTTGGATGAGGCCCCTCTTATTTAAAATTTTTTACCCAACACTTTCAACGACCTGATACATGTGATCCTTGATACAGAAGAAGATCCAAGGCCGACATTGATGAACATCATCATGTCTCTTACAAAGAAAGATAATTTTTTTTGTGTTCTTGATAAAGAACTATGAAATATTTACATGGGACTACAAGGAGATGTAGGTTATTAAGCCCTAAATAATATTCCACCATCTTGGACTTCCAATTAACCACAAGGGATTCAATAGGGAACTTGGGAAAATTAATAACGCTTATAGATTCATTTTTTAGTCCAAATTTGATATTACAATCAAAGAAAACTTTATAAGGGAGGTTAATTTCCCAAAATGGCTATACAAAATTTCACTTATCAAGAATAACAAACAATAAATCAGAGTTTTTATTGATTTTTGGGACCTCAATCACTACTTTTTAAAGGAAATATTACCTATCCGGGACATATAGTTATAGATGGACACAACCTATGACTTTCAAGACCATTTCTTCATGGATGGGTACTATATAAACAATCGGATCAAGAAAACTCTTGAAGATAAAGATGCCACTGCATTTTGGGATCCCATGGGAACATATTTCTATCGGGTGATGTCGTCTTGCTTCACAAATTCTGGAGAAATCTACAAATGGGTCATGCACGACATATTCAATCCCCTTATCTAAACCATTTTGTAATGTTACATAGATGATATTTTGGTCAAAATCACCAAAGTTATAAGCATCTAAAATATTTTTTAAAATTTACTAGCATGCTCTGCAACCACGACCTCAAAATAAAACCCTTGTAGTGTTCATTCATTATTTCCACTAGGATATTTCTTATATTTATGGTTTGGTATAAAGGCATTAATATTAACCCATTTAATATCAATTCCATCATTATAATTACACATCAATGTAATCTATGTGAGTTTTGAGGCTTTTAAGGTCATCTATCTTACACACATATCACCAATTTGGCGGGAAAATGTATAAACTTTTCTATACTGATGGAGAAAGGATTTTTCTATATATTGGATAAGGAAGGTCATAACATGTTTGACAAAAAAGTTGTAGTACATGGTATATTATCCCATCCTGACTCTACCTATCCCAAAGAATCATTTTCTCCTCAATGTGACTACCATAGAATGGTCCCTTGGCACCCTCCTATCCCAAAAGAATAGTGAAGTAAATGAGAATAGCATGTATTATATTAGTCACATATTGATCTACATTGAGGACATATACTCACTTTTTAAGAATAAATATCTTTTTTTGGACTTTATGGTCTTTATGTTTCATCATTACCTATAACACCATGTGGTCCATTTGATATCCCACATTGATCTTGTTGGGAAAAAATCCCTCAAGGAATCATTGATTCATTATTGGGATGATTGTGTTCGTTGAAAAAGAAGGTTTTTTGTTGACAAATATGGTTTCCATAGTGAGTTGTTCAGTTCTATAGATATTTTTTACAATCTATGTTGAAACAGAAAAATGACAAAGGATTGGTCGATTAGAAGGCGGTACAAAAAGAAATGATAAAAGGTGACATTGTTTTTCAGTATTTCTCAAATTTTTGGTCCTCAAAATATGAAAATGGTGAAATGTGTTTTGGCGAAGGAAGTTGCACAAAATATTGACGGTGGTTTGGAAACTTGCATGCAAGGCTTTTTTAAAGAATAGAACTTCGAAAAATTGAAAATACATGATGTGATTTAAATATTTGGAAATGTGTGTGAGAGGTGAGGGTGCGCAAAAGAAACTTGCATGCCCAATTCGACATCAATTAGTGTTTTTTGGGCCCAAATAGGAAATTGTGTGACACATCGAATATTCATCTTAGGGGTTAGTGACACCTATAAATAAGAGCTGACCCCTATCATTTAAATTATCTCAACACTTAGAGATAATTTGAGCTCTGGATCACATAATATTTTTAAGTAAAGGGAGTTTCGAAAAAGATTGTGAATTGCATGAAAGATAAGGAATTTGAACTTGATATTTGAATTATTTGTATGATTGAAGATGCACACAAAATGTGTTTACAAAAAAAAAAGTGGAATCTTGCACGCAAGTCATAAAAGTTGTGTGCAAGACA
The DNA here is from genome assembly GCA_963277665.1 of Viscum album. Classification (NCBI taxonomy): domain Eukaryota; kingdom Viridiplantae; phylum Streptophyta; class Magnoliopsida; order Santalales; family Viscaceae; genus Viscum; species Viscum album. The sequence continues at coordinate 1,610,875,052 of OY728125.1, forward strand.
CGGTAAGGGTTGCGTGAACGATTTGGAGTTGCCCAATACATTTGTGGTAAAGATGTATTAATTAGTGGATTAAAGAGGTACATCAATAGAGCATCTATATACACTAGAAGATGAATTCATTAGTGATAATGAAAGGACCTAAAAGTCTATAAACTATTAGTGGATATTTTGAAGAAGTAGTGGGAACTTCAGTTGAAAGAGAATTGAGATTCGAAATTATGATTGGTTGTAAACAAGGAGGGATAGTGAGTCCAATTAAAACATGAAAACAGTAGTGCACTTTTATTGGATTTGGTACATCTGCACATCACTGAGGTATGCTCCTTGGACATATACCGGTGAGGGTGAACCAAGTAAAATTGTTGTGTCTCGTGCATGCTTTAATTTCTGTTTATACTTTTCTACAGGAAATAGAGAGAAGGTAGTTTTGTATAATAAGGAAACAAGATCAAAACGGTTAGTTATTTTAATATGTCATAACCTAATTCACCCACCCTCTCAAGGTATCTAGCCTAGTGGACCTAACAGATCTACTAAATTGCATCCTCAAATATCCCATATCCACTAGATGATCGGAATGATGGGTAGTGATCCTTCTGTAATTAAACATCACTTTATCCATTAGAATGTTTCTTATAGTCAACTGTTGACCGACATTATTTCTTCACACCCAACCTATGATGATCTACTCTTGAATTTTAACCTCATAAATGAGTCCATTATCTCTATTGATTAAGTAATTCCATGTTTTCAGATTGACATCAACAGTAATTTCCAAAAACTCAAAGGGAATAAATCTTAATACCCCTAAGCTTTGTAGGGATGGCCTTGGAGTTTCTTAAATACTTCATTAAAGTCTTTAATTTCATTCTCATTCCTTTTATCATAAGGATGAATAATGAACAAGGAAAATTATCAATTCCTCATTACCAGTCTTGAGCTAGGCTTGGAGATTGGATTTATGTGGTTATATATGAAAGGAGACTCTGAGCTGGTAATCAACTAAATAAATAATGACTATATAGTTAGAAGTAATAGATTGAACCCTTTCTTGAGATAAATAATAATTTTATGGATCAATTCCCATAAAATTGACTCATTGAAATTTGTTCTAGAATGATCAAGAAGATTCCCTATAAATTTTGATCATGTGCCTCATAGATCCAGACTAGGGTTACTTGGTCATTTATGTGGCATATAAAAATGTTATTTTCCTTATCACTTGTAATGAGGATGACCTATATGTGAATCCACTCATAGCCATATCTTCCCAAACTTGTCACTAAAATTCCCCATAATATAATAATAATCATATTGGATGAATCCTTTGGTCAATTACCTCCATTATGAAAAGTTGTTGTTAGACCAAGAAGGGTAGGATACAATATTACAATGTATAGTGAACTTCACCCTTTGTTATGGCCCCAACTGAAAACATGTCATATACACATAAAACTTCAACATAATACTTCTTTTTTTAAGGTTAGGGTCGAAGCCTCAATTTATTATTTATGAAAAGACCTCTTTAGACTAGGTAGAGGGAGACCCATTACATAGCCCAAAGGCGCAAGACCAAGTGGCCTAAATACAAGTCTTGAAAGCCCATTTTTTATCCCAATGGACCCCTCGGTGAACAATACCACTACAGTACCCATGCTGCTACATTACCTGCTACAGTACCACCACCGCTATAATCCTTACTATAGTCCTTCGGCTGCTAGAGTTCCACCGTTGCTACAGTACTGCTACAGTGATCTACTACAGTGCTGCTACAGTACTCCCAGAAATTCACCCCCTACCGGGATTTGATCCTGGGCTTTTTGGATTCCAAGCCAGAGCCTATACCACTAGGGTACATGCTCGTTTGCACATAATCCTTCTTAATTGTATTAACTGTAAGAAAATACCTCAGTTTCTTTCAGTAGTTCTTAGTGGAACGTGTGGGGTGCATCAATTATCAATGAATCCCTCCCACTAGATCTAATGGTTGGGTCACTTTTGGCTCACTGTGGTTTTTGATTACGTGTAATTCACTAATAAGTTTCACAAATTCCAGATTCATATTAATGTTATGCATCATCCACAATAGCCTCTCCATTCCACCATGTATTATTCACCCTTTAATACTTGGGGAATTGATGTTATGGTTTTTTACCCACTAGCCACAGCTCCATAGGATATATTAATCCTCACTACAACCAGTTTCATTAGAAAGTAAACATAATTTATTACCCTAAAAGAAGTTAAGACCCATTCTATGGTAATTTTTTTAAATCCTGAAACTTTTTTTAGTTTTGGATACCTCACAACATTTTCATGGACAATGGAACAAACTTTTGAGCTTCCAAAATATAACATTGGTTCTAACCATGCCTCCCACTATCACATGATAAACATGAGATGAATGAAAAATTAAACAAATCCCTCTCAAAAATTCAGTAAAAAATGTAATAAAAAATATTTGGACTAATAACTATTATAATTTCCTTTTTTCATATCAGATGATAAATTAAACTTCCTCCCAAGAGACCCCTTACTCCAGGGTATCTGGAATAAAAGTGGTGTTTCCCATTGAGGTTCCACTACCATCACTCTAAAAAACTATATATAATTACCAAAATGGATAGAAGATCCCAAGTATATTATTATTAATTGGATTCCATTTATGAGAGACTAATCTAAGTGATTTATAGCCTCAAGTTCTAACAAAATAGAGTGTTTTGAGAATTCAACAAGAACAAGAAGAGGTGAACCTTTAAGGCGATTTGATATTATCATTGGGAGGTTTGATACACTCTCCATCCACACTGATCAATGAATATACACAATTATAGCAAAACATGTGAATAAAAAAATTGAAACACTTCCTTTATTTCATATACCTCTATTTCAATCCTCAATAACCTTAAATTTCCAAAAATATTCCCCTATGGTGATAGAACAACACTCAAAATGTATACCTCCCATTTCGGGAACACATCCTAGAAGACTCTTAAAAGAAACATGATGGGTTACATATTTTTAGGACAACGTCAATGGTCAAGACTAATTTTACTTTATCCAGTTCTTGATGGTGAAGTGGTGGAACCAATATTTTAAATACATTTATAATAGTCATCTTCCACCCATCTGTATCCCTTTTTTTATTCACATCCTAGAATTAATAATTTTCTTCATGTATAACCTCTTTTTTCAATATTGGAATGTTAACACCCTTGGGGTCACCCCCTAATTCACTTGTGCATATTGGTAGATAAAATCAGTCTCATGTGATCATTATTTCTAGCTTCTCATCCTCCCTTTTTGGGCACTCTCATGTGATGTGGGAGATTATCGTTTACTCCTTGTTTCACACACGAAGAACAACTCACACAATTTTATTGGTTTTAGTGGATCAAATCCCCACAAGATATTAGTGAATTATTCTCACAAGTAGGGGACCACAAGTCCTAGAATATTGAATTTAAATGTATAGACCATATTTTCCACTTCCAAAGTTTACTAAATAGCATTATGTCCCCTATTTCATTACGTAATTTTCCTTTCCCATCATGATGCAAGTAAAATATTTCATTATTTATTTTTTCATAGTAATATGATATTAGACTAAAAATTACCCTTATTTAGAGCCACATAATCCTAAATTGGTTCCACCCCCATTAAGGTCATCTATATAGCACTTGGTTCTCAATTCTTGTTAGATTTCACTTATTTTATCATGCTAAATAACCCATCTCACCTCAATTAGCTTAATCTATATGACATTAAACTCTTGAAATCCCTATTCTTCCTTACCATAATTCCTTATGTTTCATGTTCAAAATCTTCACTAAATGTTGTTAAATTTAATTTTTTTCATCCTCACCATAGGTAATAGAACACATGTTCAACATATTTTCCATAAGATGTTAAATGACGTCATTTTGACAAAATAATTTTTCATTTATTATCATTACTTGGGATGCATAGTGATTCATGGATCCTTTGTTCTAGGCCTAGCTATGGACTCCTAGTCTATTTCCCTCAATTATCCTGGAAATGAACATTTTCTCAATCCCTCTCTGGTATTGGCCCCTTATTCTAACCATGAGAACCTATTATTTTCTTTCCCCTTTTCTTTATATAATACATATCTATTTATAATCTCCTTAGTGTTATTCTCCTTCCATGCCACCCTTTAAAATTATATGTGTGGCTTAATTCCCATTGAATGGGATATGTAGTGATGCATGGATATCCTCTATAAGGATTAATGGTAAGCCTTCAATCATCATTGCTTTTCCTTAATACTTGAAACTCCATTTCTAGGATTTCATTATCCATTCTTGTTAATTACTGAAATTCCACAATTAGATTGAGATTTTTTAATATATAGGTAGATTAACATTCTTATAATATAGTTTCCAATAACTACAAACATAATCTATTTACATTTTCATTGAGACAATATATATTATCACTAGGACACCCAACTCATGTTAGGTTTAGTCCTTACATAATGTTGTATTAACCACCACCCCACTAGTTTCTGTTATATGACCATAAACTAGATAACATGGATCAAACATCATGACCACAAATTATTTGTATCTTCCCTTGAAGTTAGTTAATATTACCACTTTGGTTTTTCAAATTCATGTTGGTTTTGTCTCTATTCACTTGGAATATGTACTACATCACCTTTAGTCAATATTCCTTGACCTTAAAATAAGAATAGGTCTTGTCAACGTTGTGTGATCTTAAATACCAACAACTTGTTAAGTTAAAGTTCTATGACCTTAAACTCTATTCCCAAATAGTATGATTAGAATGACTCTAAACTACCCAAGGAAAGACGCAAAAAGTCATGTCTTGTAAAAAACGCATAAAGGGAGACATGAGAAATAGTCAACCCTCTTCATACCAAGTCATCCCCTTTCATAGATTAGGAAAAAGATATTGTGAAAGTGGAAAAGGCACAAAGCTTATGGGACTTACTTCCTTTCCCCATAAAAATTTGGGTTATGCTCGTTTGAACCACTAGTCTAGGGAAAAAATAGATAAAACCATTGAACATTTCCTTTATAGTCCCAGTTGTATGAATTTAAACTATATATCATCCCATCCATGTTACATGACATTAAAATATAAAGTCATGGTCATAATTAAATAACATAAAAAACACCCCTGTAATCCATGCATTAGGACCTTAAATTTTGTTCTCTATGTCCCCATGATAGCCTACATCATCATCATTCCCTCAATGAATGCCATTTTTCCTACCCCAGTGTCATATAGATAATCTTGGTACCCCTTTTTTGAAATTTTACAACGTTAAACAACAATATATTATAGTATTGGTCGTGTGATACTAAAAATAAATTTTTTTAATCTAACCTACCTGACCCAGAACTAGTCGTCTCTATTTGGTCAAATAATCATAACCCTGAACATTGTTCCTTTTACCCTACGGTTTCTTTGTATTATCATTTTTATTTCCGATCCACATTGGGTTTGTTTCACCCAATATATAAAAACCGAAAATTACTTTGGGTCCAAGATGAATGAATATAAACTCTACAATATTATAAACTAATCTCGTTTCCTCATCGCATAATCATATATTTCCTATGTACCTTCTATTTTCAACACTCTATCAAGCTTAGTGTAGCCCATAAATATTCCTAATATATGATTTTTTATCCCATGGGTTCCCATACATCGCATTGATAATATTTATTCTTCTCGACAAATTTTACATTCAGATTTTGAATAACCTCATTCGCCTATAAATTCCAAATAAACTATCATGTGGTGATGAAAAAACACTCCAATGGAATTCCTACTATACATGTTACACATACTAGAGGACCTTCAATAGAAATAATAATGGACTCACGTTTTGAAGAAATTTTCAGTGGTAGAAAATAATTTTTTCCCTCCATTCTTGATAATACGGTGGTGGAATCCATGTTTTGAATGCAGTCAATGGTCATCGAATGCTTATTTTTTACCCCCTTCTAAATTAAAATTCTGGTGGTAATGATCTAACCTATACCAATCAACTTTATATAGTATATGTTGGAACCAGGTTCTTCAAAGCATGATTTGGTGTATGGTTTGTGTTTGTTGTCAATCCTCAGTGGAAGTTCCGAATGTGTTCCAGCAAAGTGATCATACAGTTCAAGCAGACAACAGTTTTGAAGGTGGCGCTGTTTCCCAGTGTTTGCCAAATTTTTGGGCCTCAAAATCGGAAAATGAAGACATGGATTGTCTGCAAAAGGAGGTTCACATAAAAAGGAAGTGGTGCGCGAAATTTTAGAGGCTTGCGCGAAATACTTATGTTAGGCGTGAAAACCAGCGGGATGCGCGAAATAGGGGATCAAAGTTTTTCGCGCAAACAATGTTTCAAAATCAGAGAGGTGAAAAATGGCAAAGGCATGGGCTGCGCGGAAAATCAGGGATGTGCGCGAAATACTTAAGTTGGGCGCGGAAAACAGCGGGATGCGCGAAATAGTTTTTTTCGCGCAAATGCTGTTTCAGAATCAGTTTGGTGAAAGATGTCAAAGGCATGGGCTGCGCGGAAAATAAGGGTTGTGCGCGAAATACTTAAGCTGGGCGAAAGATTACGCGCCAGATGAGAGGTTTTCCACGCCGAAGGGGATTTTGCGCGCAGTGGTCTCAGTCGCCTATAAATATGAGGTGACCCCCTTCATTCGAGGAGTTGGAAGACTTAGAGAAGATCTGAGGTCTGATGCGCGAAAAAGGATCGCGTAAAGGAGCTTGCGCGAAATATTTGGAGTTGCGCGAAAAAGGGGATTTTTGCGCGAAATATTTTTCCGCGCCAAAAGAAAATGTTGCGCGCAATAGGATGATTTTGCGCGCAAATGGTTGATGTTTCGCATATTTCTCAGTAAGGATTGTCTGCACGTTTTGGTTATCCAGTTCAGTGGTTCTGTGCGTTCTAGTGCATCTCTTCCGGACTTCGATGCAAGCAGAGTCTCGTGCTGAGTAGAGGCAAAGACTTCAATGCAAATTTATTGAAGAGACCTTCACGTCTATAAACTAAGTGAGACTTCACCAACGGCAGTGAGCCAGGGGGAGTCAACGGGAGTGACCCGAGGGAAGCAGTGAGCTTTCCCTAAACCTTATGTAAAGGCAGTGAGCCTGGGACAGAGTGTCTGTACCCGAACTTTTGTATCCGCAGCTAGTGAAGCATAGTGGATTTAGGTACGACCGAAAATCTGTCGGCGTATGCTCCTTGGACGTAGCCCTTAGTGGTGAACCAAGTAAAAATTGTTGTGTCATCTCTCTGCATGTGGATGTTTAATTGCTGATCATATCCTTCATACAGGTTTAAGAAGTTCCTGCCAACGTGGGAACAAGATCCACAACTTTAAGAAGAAAAAGTTGCCACCCTGATTCACCCCTCCCCTCTCAGGGTGTCCCGGGGTCCTTCAAGTGGTATCAGAGGGAGGTTGCTGGTCTTGAATCTGTCCTTTGTCGCCATGGAGAATGCAGCCAATGTGAGGGGAGTCCCTCTCTTTGATAGAAATAATTTTCAGATCTGGAAGAATAGGATGCGATCTCATCTAAGATCTCTTGGAATGGAAGTTTTGTTTTCTATTGTGCAAGGAATACAAGTCACTGATCAAACAGGACTGGCTATGACTGACACAGACAGGAAAATTCTTGATGCAGATGCTAAAGCTCAAAATGCACTCACCGCAGCTCTTTCTGATCAGATATATCTAAAGGTGATGAGTTGCACTTCAGCAAAGTCTATGTGGGATAAACTTGAAAACATTTATGAAGGAGATAACAAGGTAAAGGAGGCAAAACTTCAGGTTTTACATAACAGGTTTGACGACCTAAAGATGCATCCCAATGAAAATGCAGATTCATTTTTTAATCGAATTACTGAAGTAGTGGGAGCAATTCGAGGTCTTGGAGAAGAAATCAAAGACATTGATATCGTTAAGAAAATATTGAGAAGACTTCCTCCCATGTACAATGCAAAGGTGTCAGCCCTCGAAGAAAGAGATCTATCCAAACTTTCTCTGGATGATTTGTTAAGTAGTTTAGTGGAATATGAGATGAGAGTCAAACCTGAAGATGCCACGACTCGCGTGAGCAAAGAAATGGCATTCAAAGCCATGGACAAACTGAAAATTTCAGAAGACAGTAGTGGTGATGATGACGAAGAAAAAGAAATTCTTTCCCTCATCGCGAAGAAGCTGAAAAAGGGTAAAGGTAAATTTAGAGGTAAGTTACCTCTTGCATGTTTCCGTTGTGGAAGAGTTGGGCACATTGCCTCTCAGTGCCAAAGAAAGTTGGATAATGATGAGAGCGAAGCTGAAGACATTGAAAAGCCTCGGAAAAGGTTTTTCAAAAAGGGTGATTTCAAATCTGGAAAGAAAATGCAGAGGAAGAGCTTTGTCTGTGAGGAAGAAGATGATGATATTGAATTCTGTGAGGAAGAAGAACCAGAATTTAAAACTGAAAAACATGCTTCCATGATGGCTACCACTGAAATATCAGATTCTTCAATCAATAAAAGCATAAATAATCAGAGTACTGCCCTTGATAATCCAAAGGTTCAAATTAAGGATTCTTTCTCCAAGATTGAGAGTAAATGTAAGAAATGTAATAAGTGGAAGGAAATGGTCAAAGAGTCATCAGAATATGTTGATGAACTTGAAGCTGAAATTGAACGTCTGGAAGAGTTTGTGAAAGTTCAGTCTAAAATCATTGAAATCAATGATGATGTATTGGATCTTAAGATAAGAATTGAAGAGCAGGGAAAGGTCATCAATGACCTCACCACAAGACTGGATGAAAAGTCCAAGACTACTGAGGGTCCTGAGGAGGAAATTGTTACTCTTAGGAGTAAACTTGAGACCGAATCTTTTTCAAAAGAATCAAGGAAGAAAATACAACCTAGAAGATTCTCAGATGCTGAATTATTGGCAAGAGCCAAATGTGGTTCTGATGGAGTTGAAAATATCTTGAGCGTTCAAAGACCCGCCTGCATGGGAAAGTGTGGAATTGGATGTGAAGCTGAGACATCAACTGCTGGAAATAAATAAATTCAAAAGAAAGACAAAACGAAGGTTGAACATGTTGAAACATTTTCTGAAGTGCTGAAAAAGGAACCCTCAATCCAAACTAGAAGGATAACTAACAATTACCATCAAACATTTATAAATGATAGGCAGTTCAACTACTCTCACAGGGATGAAGGTATGAGGAGAAATTCATGTGTGAAGGCATTCCCTCACACGAAGTGTCAATTCTGTGGCTATCTGGGCCATACTATGTCATATTGTGAAGAGGCAAGGAGTTACTTTAATGGAGAAGATCTGGGAAATCAACAAAGGAGACCGATTTCATATCCTCCATCTTATAGAAGAAATATCTTCTATGGTTACTGTTTTAATTGTTCTAACTTTGGCCATAAAGCTATGTTTTGCAGGCAGCGGTATGACAAGAGAAATTCATACAACACCCAAAGACGGGACAGGGTTCATCCTCCTGATGATGTTGTTCTCACAAATAGTTTTTCTCTTCTGGAAGAAGATTATGGGTATGAAGACTCAGATTATGTGGAAGAAAGTTTTAAAAGGCCATCAGTTTCTTATGCTCAATCCAATATCTCATGGAAAGAAAAGAAGAAAATCGAGAAATCCAATCTTGCGGAAGTAGCCCTCAAAGCTACAAAGAGTAGCAGCACCTGGATTCTTGATAGTGGATGTTCTTCCCATATGACAGGAAATGCTGACCTTCTGAAGAACATTGGAAAGAAGGTTGATGGAACAGTACGGTTTGGTAACGATGGCGCTTTGAAGATTAAAGGCAGTGGGAATACTGCTCTCGCCAACGAAGAGCTAAAAAAGACTGAAGTTCTTTATGTGGACGGTCTACGCCATAATCTCCTCAGTGTAAGTCAACTCTGTGACTCAGGGCTCATAGTAACCTTCAATCAAAAAGGCTGCACTATAAAAGGAAAAACAGGGAATTCTCTTATGAAAGGTTGTAGAACAGATGGAAACTTATATCAGGTTGACAGCAAAGTGAACTCTTGTTACTTGTCTGTTGACGAAGAAAACAATTTATGGCATCGAAGGCTGGGGCACATTAACCAACAAGACATGGAAAAGATATCTAAGCTGAAGATAGTCATGGATATTCCCATTCTAAAACGCGAACGGGAAAAATCTTGTGATGCCTGTATTCGTGGGAAGCTGGTCTGTAATTCGTATCGTCCAAAGAAGAAAAGGGCATCACATCTTCTCGATCTCATTCACACTGATGTATGTGGCCCAATAAATGTTGCTGGAACCTATGGAGAGAGGTACTTCGTCCTTTTCATTGATGATTATAGTAGAATGGCTTGTGTAATGGTGATTCATAGGAAGCGATAAGTACTTGATTGCATGAAAACTTATCGCCGAATTGCCGAGAATGACACTGGACGGTCAATAAAAGTCCTACGATCGGACAATGGAGGGGAATAAACATCCATTGAGTTTGAAAAATATCTAGAGAAACATGGAATACAGCATGAGGTAGCTGCTGTGAGAACTCCACAACAAAATGGAGTTGTTGAGCATCGAAATCGACAGGTCAACAATATGGCCAGGACTATGTTGATTGAGAGTGGTATCTCTCGCCATTACTGGAAGGAGGCTGTTGAAGCTGCAGTTCACATTCAGAATCGAACAGGGCTCTACATGGGAGAAACGAAGACACCGTACGAATTATGGCATGGAAGGAAGCCTTCCTTGAAATACTTTCGGGTTTTTGGAAGCAAATGTTTCATCCGGAATAAAGAAGGAAACCAAGGAAAGTATGGTGACAATGCTGATGAAGGAATTTTTCTTGGGTATCCAATGAACAGTAAAGCTTACAAGTGTTTCAATAAACGCTTGGGGAAGATTGTGGTAAGTAGTGATGTTAAGATAATTGAAGAGAAAACCACAAATGCTTCAAGGACGCCATATGCGGATGTGATGGACAATCAGGAAGAAAGTGAACGTGAAGAAAACACAAACACAGAGATAGAGGAAGTTGTTCAAAACTCTCAGCAGTCACATCATGATGTTGACTCAGAAGAAGAATCAGAAGAAGAACCTATAGCTGAAAAGAATGCTACTGAATCTCTCAGGAGAAACCGAAGAGCTGAGATTGATCCATCCAACATAATTGGGGACATGAATGCACCCACTCAAACAAGGAGGATGAGAAATAACACACCTTCTGCATTTCTATTAGTTGTAGAGCCAACCTCATTTGAAGAAGCTGCAATGGATGAATCCTGGGTGAAAGCCATGAATGAAGAGTTAGATCATATTGACAAAAATCAGACGTGGGATTTGGTCTAGAGACCCAAAGGTCACAATGTGATTGGCACCAAATGGATTTTCAAGAACAAGTTTGATGAGCATGGAAATGTTATCAGAAACAAGGCTCGACTGGTATGTAAAGGGTATTCTCAGATTGAAGGTGTTGATGTTGAAGAAACCTTTGCTCCAGTGGCTAGATTGGAGTCAATCAGGCTATTCCTTTCCATGGCTCTCCAAAGAGGATATAAAGTATATCAAATGGATGTCAAGACAGCATTCTTAAATGGTGTACTCGAAGAAGAAGTCTATATTGAACAACCAGTGGGTTTTCTTCTTGGTGCTGATGAATCAAAGGTCTGCAAGCTAAAGAAAGCACTTTATGGATTAAAACAGGCACCAAGGGCATGGTATTCTAGACTAGATTCGTATCTCAAAAAGCTGGAATTCAAAAGAGGAGGAGTTGATCACAATCTCTATGTGAAGAATTCTCCAAAAGATCAGTTCATGGTTCTTGTTTACGTCGATGACATTATATTTTGTGGAAGCAAACAGAAATCAGTGGATGAATTTGCCAATCATATGAAATCAGAATTTGAAATGTCAATGATTGGGGAGCTCACATATTTCTTGGGACTGCAAGTGACTCAGAGGAAAGACTACACTTTTATCTCTCAGGAAAAGTATGCAAGAGAGCTGCTGAAGAAGTTTAACATGCAAGACTCCAAACCAATGTCAACTCCGATTGCAGTTGGAACCAAACTTGGGAAGCATGAGGATGGGAAATCTGTAGATCCCACCCTGTACAGGAGAATTATTGGGAGCCTATTGTACCTGACAGCGACACGGCCAGATATTGTCTTTGCCACATGTCTTTCTGCCCGCTTTCAGAGTAATCCAAAAGAGGAACACATGACAGCAGTGAAAAGAATCATGAGGTATATTCAAGGTACTTACAAGTATGGATTATACTTTGCTGTAGGAAGGGATAGTGAATTATCCGCATTTTCTGATGCTGACTGGGCTGGCGATGTTGTGGACAGAAAGTCCACCAGTGGTGGAGCATTCTTTATCGAAAATAATTGTGTTGGCTGGTTGAGCAAGAAACAAGAAAGTACTTCTCTTAGTACTGCTGAAGCTGAGTATATATCTGCCACAAAGTCATGCACTCAACTGCTATGGATGAAGCAACAATTAACAGATATTGGTGATGAGGTAAAGCAGCCAATGGTGATCTACTGTGATAACAAAAGCGCAATTGATCTCACGAAAAATCCGGTTCAGCATTCTCGTACAAAACATATTGAAATACGGTATCATTTCATCAAAGAAAAGTTTGAACAAGGGGTGATTAGACTGGACCATGTGGGAACTGATAAGCAGGTAGCTGATATCCTGACAAATCCACTGTCAGCAGCTGTGTTTGAAAAGCATCGGTTGAACCTAGGTGTTCAACCACCTCCTGCTGCATAAGGAGGTTTCGAAACTCCCCTCTCCCCGTTTGTTTTAACTGTTTTTATCTGCTTATGGCTGTGATGCAGGTTTATGGGGGAGATACTATCCAGGGGGAGTATGGCTTGAGCTGAACGTTGAACAAACTTTTCGGTCTTTGGTTTTATTGTCAATGGGGGAGAAAGGAATAAATTCACGGCAAGAGAATTCACGGCAAGAAATTTACGGCAGGAAATTCTTCTGTGATGGAAGTGTAAGATTGTGATGAGAAGTTTACTAAGGATAACATCGGGCGTCATGGAGAATTTCAAAACACTAAGACCCAATTCAAGATCCCTCTCTTGTTTTGTACACGGAGCATTGCTCACGTAGACTTAGAGTGTTGGCTGAGTTGATTCTTGCGTTTTGGATCTGCTCATGGTTGGAGGTCTATTGAATTTATTCTGATTGCCAACAAACCCAAAGGGGGAGATTGTTGGAACCAGGTTCTTCAAAGCATGATTTGGTGTATGGTTTGTGTTTGTTGTCAATCCTCAGTGGAAGTTCCGAATGTGTTCCAGCAAAGTGATCATACAGTTCAAGCAGACAACAGTTTTGAAGGTGGCGCTGTTTCCCAGTGTTTGCCAAATTTTTGGGCCTCAAAATCGGAAAATGAAGACATGGATTGTCTGCAAAAGGAGGTTCGCAGAAAAAGGAAGTGGTGCGCGAAATTTTAGAGGCTTGCGCAAAATACTTATGTTAGGCGCGAAAAACAGCGGGATGCGCGAAATAGGGGATCAAAGTTTTTCGCGCAAACAGTGTTTCGAAATCAGAGAGGTGAAAAATGGCAAAGGCATGGGATGCGCGGAAAATCAGGGATGTGCGCGAAATACTTAAGTTGGGCGCGGAAAACAGCGGGATGCGCGAAATAGTTTTTTCGCGCAAATTCTGTTTCAGAATCAGTTTGGTGAAAGATGGCAAAGGCATGGGCTGCGCGGAAAATAAGGGTTGTGCGCGAAATACTTAAGCTAGGCGAAAGATTACGCGCCAGATGAGAGGTTTTCCGCGCCGAAGGGGATTTTGCGCGCAGTGGTCTCAGTCGCCTATAAATATGAGGTGACCCCCTTCATTCGAGGATTTGGAAGACTTAGAGAAGATCCGAGGTCTGATGCGCGAAAAAGGATCGCGTAAAGGAGCTTGCGCGAAATATTTGGAGTTGCGCGAAAAAGGGGATTTTTGCGCGAAATATTTTTCCGCGCCAAAAGAAAATGTTGCGCGCAATAGGATGATTTTGCGTGAAAATGGTTGATGTTTCGCATATTTCTCAGTAAGGTTTGTCTGCACATTTTGGTTATCCAGTTCAGTGGTTCTGTGCGTTCTAGTGCATCTCTTCCGGACTTCGATGCAAGCAGAGTCTCGTTCTGAGTAGAGGCAAAGACTTCAATGCAAATTTATTGAAGAGACCTTCACGTCTATAAACTGAGTGAGACTTCACCAACGGCAGTGAGCCAGGGGGAGTCAACGGGAGTGACCCGAGGGAAGCAGTGAGCTTTCCCTAAACCTTATGTAAAGGCAGTGAGCCTGGGACAGAGTGTCTGTACCCGAACTTTTGTATCCGCAGCTAGTGAAGCATAGTGGATTTAGGTACGACCGACAATCTGTCGGCGTATGCTCCTTGGATGTAGCCCTTAGTGGTGAACCAAGTAAAAATTGTTGTGTCATCTCTCTGCATGTGAATGTTTAATTGCTGATCATATCCTTCATACAGGTTTAAGAAGTTCCTGCCAACGTGGGAACAAGATCCACAACTTTAAGAAGAAAAAGTTGCCACCCTGATTCACCCCTCCCCTCTCAGGGTGTCCCGGGGTCCTTCAGTATATTCTTAGAATCCTTGGTGTTACCCTCTCATACATTTTGATATTTTTTTTAGGGTGAACTAGCCCTATAAAATCTTACCTAGTTAGTATCTCCATTTAAACATGTTTTTTTAGAGATTGATGTACCATTTCAAACCTGGCACATCCATCTCTATTTATCTATATCATTTGGCATTAGTTACCTCCCATTTATCCTTTTTTCACATAAATTAGTAATCATGAGATTTTAGGAGTTTTGGTCTAGTTTTATAGTTAGCATGATTGAGATCCCCCTTTTTCTTTACTATATAATGTTAAACTACACATTAATCATCTTGTATTCATGAAATTAAATTTAATGGTATCATCCTTATCATATGAGCTAAAACTAAATTATATCTTACCCCTCTCGTGATAGAAAACCCATGTGTCTCATTAGTCCCCAACCTTGCCTCTCATTTTCTCTACCAATTAACCCTCAACAGAACCACATGTGTCTTGATTCCCACTCCGTGGGATATATAGAGATTCTTGGACTTCCAATCCTAGTCCCAACCACAAGTGTTAACTCTATCCTAATATGTTACTCAAGATGATCCTTTGATTCATGTCAAGCCTCACCCCTTGTTCAGAATCTTGGTTGATTGAACTATCACTACATGAAAGACCAATCTACATAGGATATCATGGTTGGTCTTTCACTATTAATGAGGTCCAACATCAGTTCTTGTTGAGTCTTCATTTATCTTTCCCACTGGGGAATCCATTTACCTTGTCTTCTTTCTCATGTGAATTAGCCATATCTATACAGTGATATTTTAGGTTTAAGAATATGGACCTTAAATTGTGTTTACTCATATTTTGGGTTAACTATCTTGGAATTTAAACACTCAATTTACATTTGGATTGGGAAATTCAATGTTTACTAATATATTTCCTCAAAGCCCTTTTATCCTATAATAATTTCCTTAAATTTTAGTACCCACTATGTTCATTATTCAATGACCTTAAAAGGTATTCTCCATGGTCTGAGATATGAAAAATTAAACCAGTAGCTCCTAGTTTTTCAAAGATATATAAAATTTAACTAAGAAACCATAGAGATCATCAATATCATCCTTTGAGCATGACCAACCATTTTTAATGTTCCTTGTATCCATTTTGTTTTTTTAAACACACAAAATTCCATTCTTTTTATCTATTTGGTATGCCTCATTAATGTGCTCAATGTATAGTGTTGTAACCCTAAGATTTATTGAACTCATATAAAATAACCCACTCTTCAATTATAAAACTTTTTCCAAATTTATTTTAATTTTCATCTACACTCATTTCAAAACATGCTCCTCTATGGTTAAAACACAGTGCTCTAAATACACTCCTCCCATCCAAGGAACATTTCCTAAATGAACCATCTTCATAATCTATAAAATAACATCCCAAAATTTATCAAATAATTACCCAAAGGACTTCATCTCATCTTAGGTACACATCTTATATGTGACATATTTGAAAGTATGGTAGTGTAACCCATTTTTAGAATATATTCAATGGTTATCTTTACTATGAATTCCTCCATCACTAATTGGATTAGACTCATAGATTTGAAATTTACCTTTTCCTACTTCCCCTTTTCTTAAGTGTAATTATGATACCCCTAGTGTTCTGACCTATGTATTATTCATGTATATTAGGATAATCATCCCTTATAATCACATCAAACTAGTTTACATACCTCCATGGGTTTCATTGGTGGTCGATACAACATTAAGAACTAACCTATACACCTCTATATTGCACTAACATATGATTGGAGGATCTTCTATTTATCTCTTGATTCTCTCTATGGGAATGAATCATGAGTTTATTGTTTCATTAAAATTATTTAGATAAACATGTAATTAATTCAATCAAGTAATATTGTTACTACTTGATGAAAAACATGGAGGTTCATCTTCACATTAGAGCCTCCCCATTATAAAAAAGTGGACCCATTTTGGATCTTCTGGGGTGATTGATTTCCTGATCTTAGCTAGCCTCTACTTCAATGATTCAAAAATTTACTATAGTATGGATATATTTGATAACTAATCCTATTATAATGGGTAAACTTCGACCATTATCACCTGAATCATTCCTTTATCAACCACATACACCACTACATGGGATGATACTTGAGAATATTCATCCATTAACATTTCTAATAGAGCCAATAGATGATATATGGTCTCTTATTGGGAAGAAATTAAAACTCAAAAGAACCTACACCTCTAGTAGGGTTGCCTCTTTTCCAACCACTCAAATAAGATGTGACTCCATCAAAGATGGACCTATTCCTAGTGGCACTGATCCATCACCAATCCCGACACTATCATTTATCAATTATTCTTAAACCAATGTGTATAGTGAATGGTAGTTAAACCCACTAGTTTCCAAGTTCATCAACCAATTAAATAGGTAAATCATCCGACCTATCACCTCATATTCTAGTGCCTTTGAGAGGATTTTTTTTAATTCTCATTCGTACCTTGAATCGGACCACCTGATACTATTACATAACATTTGATCCTGATTCATCCATATATTTAGGATAAATCTCATATTCAGGAAAGGATACAAGTATCATAATAGTAATGCTAACTTTAGCTATCCTCTCTAGTGGTATTTAATCTATTTCAAAATGTGGTACTGAATCACTAGTATCCTTTCCTATGATTTATGACTCCATTTTAGTCTCTTTTTTGGTCTATAGCCCCTTGTTCATCTCTTCTTTAGCTAGCTATACCTTTAGAATCATGGTAGTCTTCTTTTGAGGGATTTATGCCTCTCATAATTAATTTTTTACCAAGGCATTAATAAGTTATCCTTCATGAGACACAGATTATTCAGGTTTATGGATATGTCCCTCTAACCATAGGTGTTGTATTGAGAGCCTTTTTACCCTTAAAATATATGATTCCTACTCCTCTAGAGGGATCACCTCATCATGAATAATCATAAAAGATCATAAGTTAGTTCAACCCATTCCAATATTGAATCCAAGAAGTAGTTATTAAAGAAAATATTTATATTTTCTTAGGGGTTTTTAATTTGTGATTTCAGTTATAGAAATCATCCACCTAAAAACCATTCCCCATGTGGCCACTTTTCTAGATTTTATATCAAGTCTTGGGGTTCTGGAAGGATGCTTTACCAATGGAGACCCCATTTTTTAGTGGATGGACTATTATCTACCACAAGGGTTTCCTGGGTCGAGTGAATAGAATCTATTCAATGAGAATCATGAAATCAAAACAATATTCTAAACAATTATTAAAGAAAAAAATGGAATATATAAATTAAAAATTTACCTTTGGTACTCAAGGGAATTTATATGATCAACCACCTTGTATGATGTGTACCACTGTAAGATAATATTGCCTCAATGATACCCAGGGAATGGTCTACTCTTGCTGACGAGGAGGGCTATAGAATTAAGAGATTGTGTTCTCTATTTTTCTTCCACCTCTCTTAATGTATGTTCCATAGTATATTTATAATACTTATACTATTATCTTATAGATTCATACATAAATTATAGAGTATAAATTAGTACCCCTTAAATTTATGTTAGGAAATTATACTTGTAAGATGAAGATTTAGATATCATAGTGTAGGTTTTTTGAGTTTTCTTCATGATAAATTTCCAAAATTTTATTTTGGGAACCAAATTTTAATATATAACTTCCCCATAATCATCATGACCAAAATCCTTCATCCCTAATTCAAAAATCAATTTCTATTGGGCTAAAACATCTCTGGCTAGTTCCCCATTGGACATCCCACCAAACATGGTCTAAACCCAATTTGTGTAGGGATCACCTTCACTAAAACAATTGATTAACAATTCTATATTAGAGATTCCATCAACCCCTCCTACTAGTCATAAAAAATTTCAATTCAAGAAATTCCCAAAATCATAATTTCTATCACAGTCTTTATGAGCTCTTGTCATAATTTTTCTCATCTATGAATCAATCATAACATGTTCTATGTCTTCCAGTGATTATGAAAGATTGATTCTTTAGGTACTTCTATAAATTTGCATAAAATATTTTTACATCCATAGAAAACCTATATATGGTGGTACTATAGATTTTGGGTTCCTCTCACATTCACTATATTTGGATCCCTTCACATTTTAAAATGTGTTCACTAGAGTCCCTACCCAATGGATAAATGAGAAGCCTTAAGGTTCACTTAGTTATTTTCTCATCCCTTAGATATTTTCAACTTCCCACTAGGTCAACACCTCTAATAGAAACTCTCCTTCTACCTAGCTACCCCTCGGTATCTTCCAATTGATCCACTCTAACAACTCAATACCTCCATATTTAATTAGGGTATGTTGAAACACAACATTTCATATATTCATTGATCAATTAAATAAGGGAGCCAGTTGTTGCTAGAATGATTGTCTCCCCAAAAACCTACTGATAAAACATAAACTAGAGTTTTAAAATGACTTCAGGATTTCCCTTTGAGTGAACCCTACTGTCTACCCACATCATGAGATCCTGGTTATATTAGAACTAATAGGAGAGCATTGAAGGAGTGTATAGTGTGAGGTAAGTATTATTTTATATACATGAAACAAACACCCCACCTTATAATGACATAAGATTTTATAGTTTCTCAATGATACCCTAAAGTATTCAAAGGATATATCCCTCTATAATTGATTGGGGTTAAAAGGTTAAATTTTCTTGGATGTTTATCTGAGCCACCATCCCCAACTTATCGATCGATGTAGGTCGTAATAAAAAAAATTTTGGGGAGAAGGTCTGAATGTATTGTTTAAAGGGGAAATGATAATTGGGAACATATAATTCTATAGTATACCAAAATCTATCCATATAGAAATTTTAAGGGGATAAAACGTGAATCAGCATATACCACTAGATGACATGCCCCATTAGATTTTCCATCCTCACAAGAACTTGAACCGAAAGGTTGACTTGGTTCCCTGCTTCTAGAGTCTATTCAATGGTGAAATTATATGTTAACACTCCCATGTGTGTATATATAATATAAATAATACATAAAATAAGTAATGTTAACAAAAATTCTACAAATATGACTTTTGGGAGCCAATATTTCCCAGTTTGACCCCATTTATCATAATGGCCTTGCACAAGAAGAAGAAAATACCATCTATGCCTTATATGTCTTTGAAACCCAAGACACTGCTTAATATTCCTCAACATCTAATCTTAGATCATGTTCATGAATATAATAATCCACTTATTGATTGTAATTTCTAGAAAAAAGTAAATTTAGGTAACAAAATTCCTACTATGGTGTCTAAAAGTACCTTTTCAAGCACAAAACACTAATTTACATACCCCTAGGAACTCACTACTTATTGGAACTTATCATACATGAATTTTATTATAGGGATCTCACTAATGTGTTAAATATCCCACAAGATAATACATACATTCCCATAGTAAAGATGCAATGTGTTTGATTAGTCTACCACCTATATAGATTCTCTAAAATTCGGTTTTAATGGTGATACATGAAGAACCAGAAGGTCCACACTACTTCTAATAGACCTACTCAGTACAAGTTAACCACAAATTCAACCCATGTATAGTGGAATGAGTATGCCAAATCTCATTCATCAAGGAAATTCTATAATGGGAATAAATCCAAATCCCCAGACCATCTCTAACATATAGAGACCCATGATTTTCATAAATAGATATTATACCATAAAATATGAATATTCAATTCATTATTAAAAAAAATTCTTAAGTACCATAATGGTTTATTGTCTTCAGAAATATGGATACATAAACAAATGGTTTATAAGTGAACTGCATCATCTATCTCTATGTTATTCATAAATATAACCCTTTTTATACATATAATACAAAATACATTTCTTCATAACCTAATGAGAGGAAACATAAGAAATAAGGATTTCATATGATCATTAAGAGTAAAAAAACGATATATCAACATAACACGACCATAAGGACATGAGAACATGAGAATAACAATTAAAAACAATATCGTGAATATCATAGATTTAATATATAATTCCTATAATAAATCTTGGATTTTTATAACACATAAATAAATAATGAATCATAATAATTGATTCATGAGAACATAACACTTCATAATCCATCTATTTGTTGCATACACATAATCATAGAAAATATTATGTAAATTTTTACCACCTTGACATTCATAACATGTCTTTCTTGGTATAACCACCCATGTACCTTCTTTGGGATTGGGATAACCTCTCGTGTACCCTATTTTTGACATGGTATATCCTCTCATGTACCCTCTTATTTTTAGCTTTGGATAAACTCCCATGTACCATCTTGTTTTGAAGCATGGTATGACCTCTCATGTACATTTTTATTTCTATCATGGGAAAACCTCTCATGTACCCTCTTTTTTAGGTCTTGGTATAACATTTTATATACCTTTTTATCTCATAGAACATAAATTATTATACAATTAATTTAAGGGATATATAGGTCCCACACATCACATAATTAAAATCATACATATTTGTTCTGAAATATCATAATTCATTCATCATATCATAACCCATGAAACAATCTTGAGGAATAATAAGGATGGTACCATTAGATAATATCCCTAGTAAAACATAATTAAAACTATATTTTTTTATTAAAATATTTCCATAAAAATATCATTAAATCATTCTTGATTAAAAAATCCTTTCCATTTTAAAATCACATATTTAAAAATCTATAAGATTAAAAAATATTATGAAATAATTTTCCTCAATAATAAACATGAAAATTATGAAGTAAGTTTCAAATAATTTAGTGATCATTATGGTGTAAAATTCTATTCATATTGTACACATAAAAACAAATATTTCATTCGCATTTTTGGTAAAAATTCATAACTAACTTATTCAAAAAATGATAAGAAGATTATTTTTAATGAATTTTTAAAAAAATACAAACATAAGTAAAAATTTATTTAATAAATCATTTTAGAATAGTGCATAATATCTTTAAAACATTTTTAGAAAACATGAACATTGAATAAAAAGTAATTTTGACCAAAGAGATAAATATATTCTATTGTTTATTAAATAAATATTCCTTTGCTCAATTTAATACTTTAAGAGTGGAAAATTTAAAGAAAAATTTATTATTCAAAAATAAAAAGGGTATATGAAATTACATGAGATTATTTAGGTATAGGTCATTCGATTTTATCATCATAAGAAATATCATAAACAACCCTTATAGGCAATGAGATTGTAACATAAAAACATTACCACTTTAGTATCTTTTGAGTAATAATACCCATTAAAGAAATAAAATTATATAGATATTTAAAACCCCTTCAATTTATCAATAATAATAAAAAAATTAATGGGTATTATATACACCACACAAAAGAAACAAGTGGTGAATATTGCATGTGTCCCATAGAAATAAAAGTGAGACAAAAATATCTGACCTCTTTGGTAAAATTTGAATCATAAGACCCATGAAAGAATAACATTAAACAAAACTATAATTATCAGTAAAATATATAATTTCATGATATAACAAATCAAAGTGGTATTATATACACCATAAAATAAATAAGTGGTGAATATAACATATGTACCCCAGAAGAAATGTTAAATGATAATCTCTTACCTCAAGTCTAAAATTTATTCATACATATTATCACCTCCTATGTAATAAATATAGGTTATTATGATTATATTATATAACCATACTCATATATATCATACCGGATTTTATTTACATATAACCTTTCATCACCCACTAATTAAAAAATCATTTTTAAAAGTATGTTTTGAGTACTAACTATATTGTTTTTCATTTATGCTTTTGTTTTGTATTTTTAGTCCTTTTACTTTGATCATGGTTAAATAGTATAATTTTTTTTACCATTATATAAATACCACATATATTAATTGAATATTTATTAATATTAATCCATAAAAGATAGATATAGTAAAATAAATTACCCCATTCATGGAGATGGTAAGCAGTATATTTGCATTAACATTGTTTCCATTTTCTTGATGAATGGAATGAAATAAAGGTAAATATTAATTCAACTTTAAATAAAAATATTATATCATATATATCATATATATTAATTAATCTATCTTTATTACCATACATGTCAATATAAAATGAAAATGTATAACATCACTTTGTGGAGGTTGTAGTCCACATGTATGTGCGAGAAATGTTATCATTTTCCAAAAAATTTGAATATTGGGAGGTATATGTGACATTAAAATTATAGAACTGTTATTATGTTATAAATTTTATATAAATATTTTAAATCCATCATTATATCTAGTTGTGATAGGTGGTAATGGAAATAGAATCACATTGATTCATGAGGTGATAGTCCACTGTAAACATAATTTTTGTTTTCATTAACCATATGATGGAGGAGGAAATGTATATAAGTTATTAAATTTATATATTAACATTTCAATTTATCATATATACTTAAGTTATTATACCATTATATTTTATGAATATTTTTAAGAGGTGGAAGAATAAATAAAATAAAAATGATCGGTTAATAATGATACATCTTTTTTGGAAAACCTCCTTAGGTTATCATCAAAAGAATTCCTATAAGGGTTTAATAATAAAAATAAGGATCATAAGAAGTTTGTAGGTAATTAAAGAAGATATTTATTCATGTATTTTATGAATAAAAAGGCTCTATAAGTCTGAATAGAAGAGTATATGGTGTTCCCCTTTATAAGTAGGGGATAGGGTGCACATTGAATTTTTAAAAATAAAACTTTATAACCACATTTAAAGAATTATAAATGGATAAAAATAATTTATTATAAAACCTTAGATGATATAAGATCAAAATATTTCCATTAAATAGTAATTATACATGTGTTTATGTCCTTTTAACCCTTATCGTTTTAGTTTAACCCTCAATAAATTCGGTTTAACCTTAACTGTAGTAATTAATTTTAACTATTTTACTATTAAAAGAGACCAAATATTAAAGATAAATAATTATATAATATTAATTATTATTATTCCAAAATATGAAACCAATTTCCTAAATTCAATTTATATAATTGATAGAATTTAGTTTAATATTAAACCATCAGACGTAATGAAAAAGTTTTTTTCTAAAGAGAAAATTTTCATAAGTATAAAATGTTTTAATATCAAAATTAAAAATGAAAAGGATTAAAATGACCTAAATTGTACTTTTTATGATATAATTGAACCAATTTTACTTTTAAATCCATATTAAAATATAATAAATCTTATAAATGATTTAACCAAAAATAATGTTTTGAATTAAAATTAGTATTTTTTTACTATTAATTGAAAAATAAATCTTTCCATAAAATTCTAAAAACTTCATACAAAGGAAATTTTGAAACAAAGATTTAAAAATGAAATATAATTTTTCAAATATATATTTTAAAATTGGATAATGTTACTTTTACTTTTTTTTGAAAAAAAGAAATAAAAACACTTTTTGAGAAAAATGTATTTTCAAAGCATTATTAGAATTTAATATAAATAATTACTTTTTTATCAATATGATTTCTTTATATAAAATTATTCTAATTAATATAATTTTTTTTTATTAATATTAATACCAAAAATTTTAATAGTTATGTTATAATGTTTTTGTTTAAATAATAATATTAGTAGAATATCATGGTTCGTTAAAACTCGATGTCGTGTGTTACACAAGATATCGAAGAAATCAAATTTATTTGAAAATTTTATTTCATAATATATTTGGGTGTAATATTATACCACAATTAAAATTAATTTATACCTTTAAATTAGGTCACATTGATATAAACAACTAAGGATACTTCTTCCATATCATACCCTTAAGTTCTTAAGTAGCTTTCCTAAGTTCATGGTTTCACCATAAAACGTTAACCCGATGTGTGGTATTTTTTCTTAACACTTTCTATCTATGATCCGGATTCTCCACTAGTTTTCCATCATAACACAAATAATGATCTATCGGTAAGAATTATATTTTCATTACATGTGAAGGATCATGTATGTACTTTCTTATGAGAGACACATTTAACACATTGTGGACTTGAGAGATGTCTGGTTGAAGTTCCATGCAATAAGACACTATCCCTAATCGATCAAGAATCTAAAATCGGTCAATATACATAGTTCATAATTTTCCATTATTACAAAATCTCATAACCATATTACATTGATAAATTAATTGAACCACCTTTTCACCAACATCAAATTATAAATCACATTAACAATTGTGATCATAACTTTTTTGTCGACTTATTTCTTCCCTTATGTGTTTTTAAATGGATATAAACTTATCTTCCCTTTCATCATAAATATTAGGTCCTGATATCTTTATTTACCCAACTTCATACTATAATTTTGGAGTTCCGCAATTATTTATATAGAGATAATCATAAGGATCCATATAAATTTTCTAGTGAAAGATATTATTGCATGAAAACTAACTAGTTGAAGATGTTGATCCCAACCACCATAGAAATCCATAGATAAATATCCTAGAATATTCTATAGGGTTTTAATGGTTAAATCATTTTTAACATTTTTCTAAGGATGATACATGGTTATGAAGTCAAATATATATCAAGATCTTGCTGAATAATTCTCTATAACTTTGAGGTAAACCTCATATCCTGATTTGATACAATAGAATGTGATACGCAATGAAACCTTACCACTTACTTAAGGTATATTCTTGAAATAATATATATATATATATTTATAAGTCTTATATAATATAAATTAATTGTACTGAAATAATATAGGGATCAACTACAACCCATATATCATCATCCCCTTTAGATGTTTTTGGAAGTTTAATGCTAAAATCTAAAGTGGTGTTTTCTCATTTCTATTCTGGTATGGGTAAGGGTTGTAGCATCCCCTTATAATCCTATCTCATAGCCATAAATTGATAACATACTAAGAACTAAGATACATATTCTACAATATTTCTCTCCATGTAAACCCACCATAAATACACTTTCAAAACATTATAAATCATTGTACTTCCTTGATGAATAGATAACGAAGAACTATGAGCTTCCTCTAACACCTCCTTCAAATTGGGTATATAAAAAACACATACATAGTTCCTAAAAATTATCATTACATCATAATAAATTTTAACATCAGGAAAATTTCTAACCATCTTCATCATCTCTATATCATCATTTCATTTTACATTAATGTTTACTTACATAGATTGTTGGCCACTCATTTGAGAAAGAAAAGAGATATCCTCTTCTTCCTAATATCCAGAACCATCCTTTGAAAATACCTAAATATTGGGTCTTTCATGACCATAATCACAGATAATCTTGAAATATCCTTTAAACTTAATTAAATGAACACCTTATTCTCTTTCCCAAGGTGGTAATGTATTGAGTATTCATAATCTTTAAAGAGATTCTACCATCTTCTCGGATGCATATTCAACTCCTTATATGTGAACATATACTTTAAAAATTTATTATCATTATATATAGCACACGTAAATATAAGTACTCTATATCTTCAATGAAAAACCTAGCATAGCTAAATCCAAATCATGATTTGGGTGATTTTTCTCATCAAAATTAAATTTTTAGGATGCATAATCAATCACCATATAATTATTCATAATAATTCATACCAATACCTTATTCTATGCATCATTACAGATTATGTAATGTTCTCTAGTATAGGTAAATGCATGTACATGTGCACCGACTAACCTTCTCTTTAGTACCTATAAATTCTCTTCATATTCTTCTATCAAAAGTAACTTGGCTCCTCTTCAAGTTAACTTGGTGAGTAGATTATAAAGTCATGATAAATTTTCTAAAAACTATCAATAATATCCACCCAAACCAAGAAAACTTAAGATCTTAGTCATATTGGTTGATTTGTTCTAATGTTCAATAACTTCAATCTTTGATGGATCCATCGATATAACATTTCTTAACATTATATTACCCAAAAATAAATCTTTCTTCAGCCAAAATTCACACATGGTTAATTTTTAATATAGCTTCTCCTTCCTTAGTATATTCAATGAAATCTTTAGGTTATATTCTTGAACTTACTTGATCTTCAAATATCTAATACTATCAAAAATAAATAATACCATGAAATGATCAATGTAATCTCTAATGATTCTACACATTAAATCCATGAAGATAGTAGGGTAATTAGTATGACCAAATGGTATAAATATCTATTCATAGTTTCCATACCTTGTATAAAATGTTATCTTGGGTATATCCTCATTCTTGATCATCAATTGATGATATACAGAATAAAAGTAAATATCGGAATAGCATTTAACTCTATATAGTTGATCAAAAAAGTCACCAATATGAGTTCAAGGATACTGGTTCCTAATTGTGATTTTGTTTAGTTTCTGATAATCATTGAGGAGTCACGTAAATCCATATTTAATTTTAAAAAAAAGAATTGGGGCACCCATGGATACACACTTATATGAATTAATACCTTTTTAAGATTCTCTTGGAGTTTCTTCTTTAATTCTTGAAACTTAATCAGGGCCATTCTATAGGGAGTCTTTTAAATAGTTGTAGCACTATGTATGAATTCTATTTAGAAATCAACTTCATGATTCAGTGGAATACTAGAAAAATAATTCAGAAAGACATAAATAGTTTCCCTTAAAATAGTTATATCATTGATGTTGAGTTTCCCCCCAACCATTAGAGACAAACACCCATTTTCTCTAGGACTCAAGACTCATAAAATGTATGTTACTTTCATTGGAAGTTCATATTTATCATTGTGATGATATATGATCATAGGTTGGTTTAGAATATCAAACATGTATTCCCTTCCTTAGAAATTGATTTGGCCTTTATGTAGAAAAAATCCAAAGCATTCCTAAGATAAAATAAAATTTAACCAGAGTGAGAATAAAAATATTTTTATTAAGAACATTCCCAAAAACCTTGATCAGAGAATAATCATTGAATTGAGATGTGTTCATCATACCAATATGGGTTTTCACTAATAATCCCACATCTAATTTTTTAGGGTAGGAATTACTATTCCTAGATATATTTCATGATATAAAGGAATAATTATAACTAAAATTAAAAAATATACTTCAATATTTTAGCATACCTATCACCACCACAACTTCATTATTTTATCTTCAATCCCTTAGTAAAACCAGAACAGTCAATATGACCATTAGGTGTCTTTGATCAGATTGGTAAATCATTAATAAGATGTCCAAATCATGAAACCATTTTCACTTAATGACACATTATATTTAACATAGTTCATTCATGGTTAAAATCTATTCAAATATTTTATGATGGTTTATAAAGAGTTTGGGAATTTCCAAAATATATCCCCCAAGAGTGTCAAAACAAGTGTGCAACATGTCCTATTGTTATGCCCCAGTTAATAATCGATTCAAAGTCCAATATTCCCTTTTAATAGTTATTAACACTATGTAAAACTCTTCTAGATCCACATCTACTTGTAGTATCCAGAAAGGGATGTAATTTCATGGAAACCACACACTCTATCCTTCACAAAAATTCTATGATGTTTTCCAATACATAGAATTATCCTTAGACTTAACCCTAGGGTTCTCACTGATGTTTTCTAATCCTATATTCCAATGGTTAACTAAGAAATCCATTTGATACCAACTATAGATGTTTTAAATTATTAATAGTAGAATACAATTGATACCTATTATAGAACTCCATGTGTGGATGCAACTCTTAGGAGAGACTCTTACCAATATTCTTAATGGTAGCCTTTTCCTCATGGATCCCTTAGATGGAGATTCATATTTCACCTAATTCTCACACATGAGAGTTCCCATATATCATATTTCATTACTATAATACCAATTTTAGTGACCAATATTTTCATACATAGATGTTATATCATAAAATATTAATATTCATTTCATTTTACAAAAAACACACAAAATAGCCATAAATTTTTAGTGTCTTTTGAAACATGTACTGATAATTTTTTTTTCAGAAGTAAACTACATCATTTCCTACTATTTTATTCATGAAATGACACCCTTCTTAGACATATCATACATAATACCTTTCTTCATAATCTTGGGAGAGGAAATATAAAAAAGGGTGATCTTAGATTATCTATGAGGATAAAAAAGGGAGATATCAATATAACATGAGAATAAAGGTATGGGAACACAAGAATAAAATTTGGAAACCATACCATATATATCATTGATTTTAAATTTAAGTCATGGAATTAATTTTGGAAGTTAATAATTCATGAATCATAAAGGAATCGAAGAACAATATTCATTATAACATAACATTAGCATAATACATTTATTCTTGTAATAAAAATATCCATAGAAAATATTCTTCCATGGCTACCCACAAAGACATTAATAACATTTTAGGCTTTGAGAAACCCCTTGGGTACCTTCTTAGGGCTTGGTATAACCTTTATTGTACCCTATTTTGGTCTTAGTATAACATCTTATGTATCCTATTATGTTGGTCTTGATATAACCTCCCATGTAACCTCTTTTTTTGGGATTGGGATAACCTCCCATGTACCCTATTATTTTAGGCTTGGGATAACATCCCATGTACCCCTTTATCTCATAAAACATATTTCATTACCCAATTAATTGAATGGATATATAGGTACCACCCATCACATAATGAAAATCACACATATGTGTGTTCCAAAAGATCATAAATTATTCATTATATCATAACCCATTAAAAGTATATGGGTTTTACAATCACATCACCCTAGCATAACCTCTTGAAAATAAATAGTTTCCCAAAAAATATATTCATTAGAATCATAAACCATCTATAGAAATAATATGTTTAGAACCATTTGATCATATCCCAAGAAAAAACATAAGACACACTAAATTACATTATCATTGATGAAAATAAATTTCATAAAACTACCATTAAAACATTATTTAGGAAAATATCATTTCCATTTTAGAATCACTTCATTAAAAATCTATAAATTTCCCAAATATTAAGGAAAAAAATTCCATTGAAAAAATCCTTCAAAATATGTAAAGGTAGATTCAAATAATATAGTCATCATGTTGGTGGAAAATCTAATTCATGTAGTGAATGTTAAAAAAATATTCCTTTCAAATTTATGGTAAAAAGTAAAAAATTACATCATTTGGAAGAATATAATCCTTTTAAACCCTTTTTTTAAATTAAAAAATCGATTAAAAATTTCTTTAAAAATAATTGTATAACTTTAGAAACATTATTTTAAACATTTTTTGAAAACATGGACATGGAAGAAAATGTATTTTCTACCAAATAAATAAATGAAGTTGATTAATTCTTAAACATGATATTTGTTCCTCTTTAATCCATTATTTAAGGAAAATTTATGTAAAACATGTATTATAATAAATTACTAGAGGAGAAAAAATTTCTCAGTTTCCTGAGAGATAGTTCATAAGATTGCATCATCTAAAGCATAATCATAAACAATGTTGATAAGTAATGATATTGTGACATAAAAAAACTTACAACTTTGGTAACATGACAATAGTAAGCCCCATGAAATAAATAAAATTATATGGGTATATAAATACCCGTAAACTTTATAATAATAATCATAAAGTATATCAGTGGGAATTATATACACCACATAAAAGAAACAAGTGGTGAATATGGAAAGTGTCCCATGGAAATAGATGTGAGATAAAAATCCCTTACCACATTTATAACATTTGAATCATAAGACCCATTAAAGAATAAAATTAAATGAAACTTTAAATATCATGAAAATAAATAATTTCATCATATAAAATATCAAAGTGAAATTATATACACTATACAAAATAAACAAGTGGTGAATATGGAATATGTCCTATAGGAGTAAATGTGAAACGAGAATCTCTTACATCAAGTATTGCATTTCTTCAAACAAAATAGAACCAAAAGTATAATAAATATAGGTTTATTATAAATATATTATATAAAAATAAACATATATGTCATACCATATTATATTTACGTATAACCTATCATCAGGTTCTTATTAACAATTATTTGTTAAAATAACATTTTGGGTAATAACCTGTTTGTTTTTCATATATGTTGGGCTCATTATTTTTGGTAATTTTACTTTTATCATGGTTAAATAATTTTCAGAATGTTTAAAATGTTGTAAATATCATATATATTCATTACATATTTATATACAGTATCCTATAAAATTTAGATATATGAAAATGGATTACACTAATCATTGAGACAATAAGTCATACGTTCGCAAAAACATTGATTCAATTATCTCGGCAGATGGAATGGAAGAAAGATACATATTAATTCACATTTCTTGAATAATATTTATGTTATATATATGTAATAAATTTATCTTTATTACCATTTATGTAAAAATAAAATGAAAAATGTATCACATCGCTTCATGGAGGCTGTAGTCCACACGTACACACAAGCAACATTATCATTTTTTAATAGATTGGAAGGTAAAAATGTATATATGATATTTTAAATATAGAAATGTAATTATATCATAAATATTATATGAAAATATTAAATCCATTATCATATCCATATGCAAGAGGCATTTATTGAAAATGAATTACATTGGTTTGTTAGGCGGTAGTCCTCCATACACAAAATCGATGGTTTCTTTTCCCATTTGATGGAGGGGGAGATGGGTATAGTTTATGAAATTAAAATAATAACATATCAGTATATGAAATATAATTAGGATTTATATAATTATACTTTCATATTATTTTAAGGAGGTGGAAGAAAGTTAAAATAAAAATTCTTGTTTAAAAATGATACATCTTCTTCGGACAACCACTCTAGATTAGCACAAAAAACCCTATTAGGAAGGCTTCTAAATCAAACAAATGATTATAGGATATGGAGAGGGAATTAAAGAATATATTTGGATGTATCCTTTCTAAACCAAATGGATTTTTATGTGTGAATAGAATAGGATACTGGGTGGCCTTTTTTAGTGGGGGAGAGGACACACTTGGAATTGTTAAAAATAAAAAAGTTATACCCACATTTTAAAAATACCGAAAAGAAAAAAATGGAATATTATAGAACCTTTTATTATATATGGTTAAAATATGTCTTAAAATAGTAATTGGAAAATAATTTTGGTTGTTCTAACCCTTATCATTTTAGTTTAACCCCCGGTAAACCCATATAAAAATTAATATTGATAATTAATTTTAACTTTTAATTGTTATTAATTCAGACCAAAAAATAATTTTAACATATTATATAATTATAGTTATTATTATTCCAAATATGGAATCTATTATTTAAAATTTAACTCATAGAAGTGTTAGAATTTAGTTTAAAATTAAACCTGCAAACACGATGAAAAAGTGGATTTCTAAAGAGAAAATTTTCATGAGAATAAAACGTTTTAATATAAAAATTCAATATAAATTTGATTATAATGGTATGAATTATATTAAAGAATATACAATTTTACTAATTTTACTTTTAAAACCAAATTAAACTATAATGGATCTTTTAAATTCTTTAAATGAAATGTTATTTTTTATTAAAAATTAGATTTTTTTCTATTAATCAAAAAAATTATCCTTTAAAAATATTTTAAAAACTTTCACTCAAAGATAATTTTAAAATTTCTATTTAGAAAATTCATTTCATTTTTTCAAATTCATTTTTTAAAAGTTTCAAAATATAATTTTACTTTTTCCAAACTCAAAAAAACATTTTTTTGAGAACAATATATTTTTAAAGCATATGAATACATGAATAAAAATTAAGTACTATTTTATCAATATGATTTTTCTATAAAAAAATTATAATTAATTTTCAAAAATTGTTTATTTTAATTCGTCCCACCAATATTAATGGATAAGTTATAATGATCATGTTTACAAAATAATATTATCAATATTTCGTTGTTTTTTATAACTCGTTGTTGTGTGTATCTCAGGATACCTAGGAAATTTAATTTATTTGAATAAAAAAAATCACAAAATCTCATAATGTTACAAAAAAATATCTAAAATTATAGCCTAGAATATACTCATATAGTGAGGCAAAAACACATCAGTAGTTGGAAACTTATTTTTGATGTTCTTGTTCTGATTAATGATTGTGTGGATAGTTATGTGATTATGGCCCTTCACTATATGAACAACATATACTAAATTCCACATGTTGGTATAATTATGAAACCCAATCCAATATATAATGTTAATGAAGCTTATTTATTAAAGTTTCAAGTCATCACACTGACTGAATCCATACAATGGAATTTATCTTCTTAATAAATACTCCTCGAGAAATACTATTAGCAATTATAGAAGTGTTTAGTACCTTGATTGTAATATCTAAGAAAAAGAAATAATTTTTTATAAGTTATTTCATTCATCCTAGTGGCAGAGGATTTTTAATCCTATTCTTGAAATTTATGTGTTATTTAGAAATCAATTATTTTATCTTCATGAAACCCAGTTTTGTGAAAAATAGTTTCACACAACTTCCATCTTGTAGGTTGATGATGTTTGGTCTACACAAGTTTCATCTTTCATGTGGAAAAATCCTAGTTCACACAACAAATTATCATAGAACATGTTTATTTTAAAATGGACTATTATGAACACTACGGATTTAGGTCATTGGACATTCATGCAATTAGGAGTTCGGATAATAGACCTTACCTTAAAAAATACATAACAAATGTGTCATTCAAGGATAAGGTTCTATGAATAGACCTTCCCTTACCAAAAAATCATTATTTTTTATGAAACCCACAATTATGTGAAACTACAACCTTAGGCACCACAGAATCAAAAAAATTCTTGATCAGATATTACTTTCATGAACTGTCCATTTTCCTTGAGCTGAAAGGCACATAAATACTACCCCATCCCCAGTTTTTGGGGAATATTTCTTGTTTGAATTACCTAAAATGAGTACTAAAAAGAATTGAATTATTTTTAAGATAATTTTATTCAACTGAATTCCATGGATAACATAGTTAACAATAGATGATCAATTCTTTTACAACTCAAAATTTCACGCAACATGAAACTTCTGTAAGATCTTGGACTTCATGGAGATATGTACTTGTTTAAAATTTAGTTATAATATATATTTTTGGTTAATGAAGTTTTTTCTAAAATTTTTTGTGTAATAGAGGGTTTTCTGGGGGATTGGGACATCAAATAAAGGAAAACCATGCCAACCTACGCAAGACGCATTATTGGCACATGGTTCGCATGTGGTTAAACAAACTATGAAAGGTGGGAGGACAAGACATTAAATTTTGTGTATTGGAGTATTTCAAGGTTAGAACAATGTTTTTCAAACCGTGCATCCTTCTCTAGTAACTGTGCTACCCAAATCCCCTTATATTGTTGCTTCAACATGGTTTGTACATGGTTTGGGAAATTGTTTAGGTAAAATGTGTGCCCATTTAAAAGTTGTAAAATTTATAGTTTTTCCATTAAGGTATTTTAAATACTCAAATGATTTACACCCTCATTTCATCTCTTGTAACCCTAGTGACAAACTAGAATCTTCAAGAGCTCCCAAGGATCAATCTCTCTTCTTTATATGCCATTTTAAGCGCTGTTGATTGTATATCAAAGATTTGGGTAAGTCTAATCCTTTAATTTCTTCTCCTTTTTAGATTAGGGCTTGTATCGGGGGTGATCTTATTAAAAATCCTTAAAAATTTATTTTTCAGATGGAATCTAGTTTAAATCTTCAAAGGGTGCTTAAATACATATCATAGAATTTTATTAATTGTGTGTTCATCAATGGATTTGAGGTACGTGTTCTACATGTTATATCCCATAGTCTTTATGAGTATTTATGCATATTAACTTGTGTTCATTCTTTAACTTATTATGTTCTTGGTGTAGTTAGATATTTTTGGTGAATTGGGTGTCTAAAAGATGAATTGAAACCCTCATGGTATCTATATGATGAATAGAGGATGATTTGACTGATTTAAGCTCGCCCATGGGGTTTTTCGACCTTCTTGAACACAGTTAATTGAAATTTGAGGTTCCAAAGTGACTTGTGATTAGATAGATCCCATGATAAAAATGTTGAATTGTTAATTTGATGATTAAAAAGTAAATTGGATAGTTTTCTAATGGTTTTTAAGGGATAAGAGATCATTTACCTTGACATGAAAATAGTTAAAGGTGATTAATATGAATTTTTTGATGGAATTTTAATTGTACATGAAAACATAAGTAGGATAATGCATGGGAAATTATGCATGATTTAAGTGAGTTAATATGTAGTAATTTTTGAATATTTTCAATGGGTTGATATATGGAAACTATTGTATATTCTCAATGAGTTTAGGAATAAGAAATATGAATTGAACTAAATGGAAATGTAATGTAAATGGTAATGTGATAATGTGTTATGGAATCATAGTTACTCTCATGTTAAGATGGATATATTATGGTGGTTGTGTATATTTTTGAATGTGTGGTTGTTATTTGGTATGAGTGATGAATCATATATATATATATATATAAGCATGTGCACATGGCTTGGGGGTGGGATAAAGGATTGAGGCTCCTCTCATACATTGGGTTGGACTGATTCTCTAACCCCACCCAGGAATGCACAGGTTATGGAGTTAAACTAATACTTTATTCCCCTAATGGTTTACTTTAATGAGATTACCTAGATGGAGGCTCGAACATAAGTTGTGTTGTTTTTATCCTGAGTGAGATGGGTACTTGATTTATTCCATTATGATTAATGTTGATAGCCATAACCCTTTTGTAAATGTTTTAAATGGATAACTATTGGGACACATCATGGAAATGAACAATGAAAAGAATATTATGTAAATGATGAAATGGTATCAATGTTAGAGATGGTTAAAGTAAAGTTGGTTTACTAGTTTCACTAAAACTGCATTTTATATAATTTTCATTTATTTAGTATTTGCATGTACCATCAGTTTATACTGGATATTAGTAGACACCATTGGTGGTGGACTACACAGATGTACTCACACCGTTCTTGGGCTAACATTAGGTACCCAGGCATATTTCATGATTGCATGTCAGGATAAGGTAAAAGGTCTAGTTCTTAGGAGTTAAGTTAGGTTTGGGATGTGCATGGATGAGGTTTGAAACTTACAGCTAGGATAGTTTTTAGGATTCCTTGGTTTATCTTTATTTTACATTTTTTCACTTATCACTGTTATTATGTCTTGAAATATTTACTATTGTCTATGGATTGTACCCATATTTTACAAATTACTATTTATGCATGTTCATTGGTTATTACTTGATATTTCCTCTATTTTATTTATTTTTCCTCTATGGATTACTCTAAAAAATATGTTATAGTCTCCCCACATGGTCTATTAGACCCTCAATGCTAGTCAGTAACCAATGTCATATGAGGAGGGCACTTGAGGTTATGTGGATACTTAGCTCGGAGCACCAATTGTGTGTCTCCGGAGGTCGAGGTCATTAAAAAGTGGTATTAGAGAAATTCTTTTCTATGTTCTTTTTATTTGAGACTGTAGAAAGGATAATTGGATGTGTTGAAAATTGGAAATGATCTCATTATTTGGAATAGCTAACCCATGTACGAGGTAAAACCCAATTCACCCTGGGGGGATTGCTGTTCTAGTTGTGTGTTGTTACAATTGATGAAATTTCACTACTCCAGGATTCACTTGTTGTGTGATGTGAAAATTTAATGATATTTTTATCATGGATGAAATGGCATTGAAATTT
Source organism: Viscum album (assembly GCA_963277665.1). NCBI lineage: Eukaryota > Viridiplantae > Streptophyta > Magnoliopsida > Santalales > Viscaceae > Viscum > Viscum album. The sequence continues at coordinate 1,610,911,494 of OY728125.1, forward strand.
GTATTCTTGTTTCATTTTAAGAACATAAGGGTATTTTTGGAAAGAATCATGATAAGTTCACACATGGGATGGGTGTGTGGGACATAAAGGTTAGAAGTTATTTGACCTTCTTAAACAACTTAGAGAAAATAGTGTCTAATAAAATAATTCAAATAAGAATAAGGGATGTAACATTTTATATAGTGGTTAAAGAATCATGTCTAACGAAAGGTTTAAAATGAGTTCAGATATTGATTTTAATGAATTGTAAAATAGAAAAATGTGTCTAGGAGGAAAGGTTAACGTTGTATGTATAGAATGGTTTTGAAATAGTTTCCAATGTAATAATTTTATCATTTAAGTTAGTTTAACCATTTATTCCATGGCCCTTAGTATGAATAGTAGAGGGCAGTGTTTAGAATGTGATGATGACCTTTGGGATAGTATATCAAATGAGATGTTTATGTCCAGTAGAGACCTGTATTTTATATGAGCTGTGACAGCCTTGTATCATGTATTCTTAAGTGTGTGCTTGTCATTATAGGAAAAATTCTAATATGATGATGTGTTCTAGTTGAGTGATGAGAGGATGTAACTTATAATTCTCCTCTGGAATTTGAGTAAGAAAATCAATAGATTAATGGAAAAAGGGGAGAATAAAAATTTCATGACAACTTCACAAATTTCATGAAGATGATGGAAATTGTGTCGAACATGTTTGAGATAACTAGGGTGTTTCAGAAACAACACCCTCCAATGTTTTCTTTAGAGGGTGGACCCAAGGCTATAAAATTTTGGGTAGATTCTAATTAGATAATTTTGGATAACTTAGAGACTCTTAGAGAAAAGAGGGTCAATCGAGAAACTTATATGTTGCAAGTCCCTGAAAAGACATTGTGGGATGTTCTGGTTCAGACTCATTAAGTTGATAGTATGGTTTGGATATATTTTTTTTGATAATTTTATGATATAAATTTTTCCCGAAACCTTGATTAAGGAAAATCTGTGAAGATTATGAGACTGAACCAGGGGTCTATGATGGTCATGATATATTCTAGTCATTTCACCGACTTGAATCATTTTGTTTGAACTGTTTTGGGGGATGTGGTGGCCATGGTGAGACATTTCCAAGATGGAAATAGGTGTGAGATTAAGTTGTACGTGAATATTTTCATTTTAAGTGGTTCACTAAAGTGGTGGATTAAGCCCTTATATCATAAAGAAACCTCAAAGAGTATTTTAGTAGTAGACATGGGGTTCTAGTTGGGAGACTCAGTGGTGTGGATTCTGATGGTATGAAGTGCCACATTGAGAGTTTTCACCAGGGTGTTGGCAGAAAGGGAAGCCAAAAAAAGAACCATCCTCTCAGTTTAGTGATTGGATTTTCTACAATCAGTGTTGTAAGCTAGCGCATGTGTGTAGTCAGTGTTCCTAACCACCGGTTGATTACCGTTCATGTGAAAGATTAGTCCATGTGTCGAGGTTCTATAAAAACCCATGGTAGTCAAGAAATGATGGAGGGCCAATCCCAATGCAATGTATAGGTAGGGGGTAAATTACCCCATACAAGGTGGGTAGTTAGATCTCAACCACCATACCAAAAGAGGTGTAATATGTGGTACTATTGTGCGATATAATCCATATCGGAAAGGTAATGCAACACCGAGAACTCATAACGGGGAATAGGGTAGAGGTGCAAGTAGGCTTTATGTATTCTAGACTACACCATGACGTGAAGTGGATAGAATTTCAACTATTCTAGGTATGATTCTTGTTTTTTCCATGATTTCTACAGTTTTATTTGATACATGTTCCTCACATTATTTTATTTTTACACAGTTGGTAGTCATGATTATTCTAATAGTGGAGGGTTTGAGTGGGACTATGTCACTCAAAATTCCATTAGGGGTGAGAAAAAAGGATATCAAATAGTTTAATGGTTGTGCTCTAGAGGTTGGTGGGTATCATTTTATATGGAACTTGTTTGTCCTCTAAATTTAAGGTTTGTATATGATTCTGGGTATGGATTTTCAAGTGTTTTATCAAGCCCATATCAATTGTTTCCGTCATAGGGTATCTTTCATGCCTCTTGAGGGAGACTCATATGACATTCGTAGTGAATGGTATGTTTGAGAATGTTATGTGGGGCTGGTTTATCAGTAGATGGGTGAACTCAATTCCCAAGTGGCTTGTCTCATGCTTTGATAATGGGGTAGTGAAGCATAACACATTTCTTCAAGTGGTTGATAGGTTTCAAGATGTGTTTCCTATGGACTTCTCAGGGTTTCCACCCAAGAGGGGTGTTGAGTTCATTGAATATTTTCTCCTAGGGGCAGAGATAGTTTCCATTCTAATGTATAGAATGTATCTAGTAGAGCTTCAAGAGATTAATATTCAATTAGAGGAACTATAGAACAATGGATTCAAATTCCCTAGAACATCGCTATGGGGATATCCGATATTGTTTTCTAATAAGTCTAATGGATCATTGTAGTTGTGTGTGAACCATAGAAATATGAATCATATGAAAGACATGAATTGATACCATCTTCCTTAAATTGATGATCTCATTGACCAGCTAAGAGGTTATTCAGTGTTTTCTATGATCAATTTGAGATTGGGGTATCGCCAGCTTATGGTGAGGCCTTTAAATATACCACTAATAGTGTTTTGGAGTAGGTACAGGTATTATGAGTTTTTGGTGATGTTGTTCAGGTTGAAAAATACACCATCTATGTTCATGGACTTTATGAACCAAATTTTTAACCCATATCTTGATTATTATATACCTGTCTTTATTGATAAATTCTGGGGGTACACTAGAACCCATGACAATCATGCAAATATCCTAACATCTTCATGAGTACACTAAGAGAGAATATTCTATATGCTAAGTTATCCAATTTCCACTGTTGTATTGATAGGGTGAATTTATAGGGTCATAATATCTCATAGGAAGTTTTGTTTGTGGATCTGGATAAATTTGAGGTTATTTGCCTTAGGAGAAGCCCAAGAATGTTTCAAATGTCTATAGTTTTCTAGGATTGGATGGTTATTACCGAGAGTTCATTAAATATTTCTATTTTTTGGCAGGGCCACTTTTGGGCTTAACCAAAAAGGAAGTTAAGTTTGTATGGTATGAGGTAAGTAATAATTATTTTCAAGATTTGAAGAAGTAGTTCACGGTCGCACTGATCATGATCTTACTCATGACGTGTAAGAGGTACACCATGTTCTGTGATGCATCCAGTGTTGGACTTGGGGCAGTATTGATGTAGGATGACCAGGTTGTAGCATATGGGTCAAGTCATTAGATTCCTCATGAAACAAATTACCCTAATCATGATCTTGATTTGGCCACTATGGTATATTCCTTAATGTGTTGGAGGCATTACTTTCTAGGACATAAGTTCACAGTGTTTAATAATCATAAAAGTCATAAGTTCATCTTTTATCAACATAATTTTAATATTCGATAGTAAATATGGGTCAAATATATATAGTCTTTTGACTTATATATGGTTTACACACCGATGAAGGGAAATAGTTTTGTAGAATATCTGAGTTTGAAAACCCAAATTCAGGTTGTTCATGAGACCAACTCCGAGTGGAGGATTATGGACTTTTTTGAGATGAACCTAGAGGTGAGGGATGGTTACATGCAGATGACTCTTGAATCCATATAATTTGGGTCCACACTCTATATCTGGGTTAGGAATAGTCATCTTGAGGATCCTAAATGTGTGGATATGAAGGAAATTCTTCATGGTGGTGATAAAACTTCAAGTTGGACTATTGGAGATGATCATGAGGTTCATGTTTATGGATGTGTTATAGTGCCAATGGGTTTGTGAGAAGAGTTGATGCATGAGTCACATTCATCAAAGTGGTTAGTGCATCCAGGTTTTACAAATACATATCATGACCTTAGTAAGTATTATTTTTGGCTGGGAATGAAGAATGAGGTTGTGGGTTTTGTAACATGATGTCTTACCCATCCACTGGTGAAGGCCGATCATCAATTCCCAGGTGGTTTGTAACAACCATTTCCCATTATATAATGGAAGTGGTATAATGTAATGATGTATTTTTTGGTGGATATTTGGAGGAAACGTAATAAGAGTGATGCATTATGGGTGGTAGTGGATTGGTTAACAAAAGTGGCTCATTTCATGTTGAACTAAGATACTTTAACCATTGATCAGTTGGGTGAGTTATATGTTCAGGAGATAGTGAGGTTGCATGGAGTATTGAGGAATATCATTTAAGATCATGATCCACATTTCACATCGCACTTCGGGTAGGGACTATAGAGGGTGCTTTGTTCTCAAGTGTTTTTTAGTACGACTTTTCACTCGTAGATGAACGAGCAATCATAGTGTATGATCTAGGAGTTAGAGGAAATTTTGAGAGATTATGTCCTGTATTTCAGTGGTTCGTGGGAAAAACACTTGTATCTTGATGATTTTTCCTAAAATAACAGTTTCTAAGATGAAATTAATATAGAAATATTTGAGGCACTCTACAGGATACCATGTAGATCTCTATTATATTGGTTAGAAGCTGGGGAATCTGAGTATTTTGGACTGAGTATTATAGAGGAGACATTAGAAAAGGGTTAGTTGATTCATAAATTCTTGAAAATGGATCAAATTAGATAGAATTCATATGAATATTGGCATCATAGACCTCTTTAGTTTACGGTGGGTGATAGTGAGTTTCTTCGGGTGTCTCCAAGGTTTGGCCACTATCGAATTCGGAAATCGGGCATGTTGGTGCCCTGCTACATGGGACCATTTGAAATTTTGGAGAGGATTATACTGATGTCTTATTGATTTTCTCTCCCATAGTGGTATGGTGGTATTCACAATGTTTTTCATTTTTCATATCTTTGAAGGTATCACCCTAATCTATCTCATATGGATAACATTGAGGATATTGGGCTTCAGGTTGATGCATCCTTTAAGGATCATCTGGTTCATATAGTGGATCGTAGCAAGAAAGTCTCTTGCGAAAATGGTGTACTTTTAGCTCATGTTCTTTAAAATAATGGAAATGTTCAGCAAGAAACATGGGAGTGATAATTAGGCATGTGGTCCCAGTGGCATAACCTATTGTTTTTTAAAGACTCAGTGATGCTTGGGAATGTGACTTGAGTACAAGTTGTTATAAGGCTGGTAGGTTGTAATATACCAAAATTCTTGGTGGTATATACTTGTTAGAAATTTTTTTAAACCTCCTATGTTTGGTTAATGAAGTATTTTATGGAAGTTTTGGGGTTTAGAACATGTTCCAGGGGTTCGAGCAGGAAATAAAGCAAAATAGGGCCAATCTGTAAAAGGCGCATGGTTGGAACATGGTTGGAACATGTTTGAGAAAACCAAAAAAGATGGGAGGCTAAGCCATGCAATTTTTTATATTGCCATATTGCATTGTTGGTGCATAGTTTTTCAAACCCTGATTAATTGAAAAGTAACTTTGTGACCCAAATCCCCTTAGATAGTGGCTTGCGCCCCATTTTTGTGTGATTTAGTAAGCCTTGTGGGTAAACTGTGTGCCCCTTTAAAAGTTGGAAAATTTATAGTTTTTTCGTTACTAGATTTCAAAACCTCACCTGAATTTCTACCAGATTTCCTCCCTTGAAACCCTCATGATGAACTATAACCTTCAAGAGCTCCCAAGGATCGGTCTACCTTGTTTATATGCCATTTGGAGCATTGTTGGTTGCAGATCGAAGCTCTGGGTAAGTTTAATCCTCTCATTTCATCTCTTTTCTAGATTAATGCTTGTATCCTGGGATATTTTTTTCCAAAGCCCTAAAAAATAATTTTTTCTAGTGGAAACTAGGTTAAATATTCAAGAGGTTCTTAAATCCATATCTCAGTCTTTGATTAAGAGTGTTTTCATCAATGGATTCGAGGTAGGTGGTCTACCAGTTATATCACATAGTCTTTATGGGGATTTATGCATATAAGCTTGTGTTCTTGCTTTCCCATGTTGTGTTCTTAGTGTAGTTAGTGTATTTTGGTGAAATGGGTGTCTAAATGATGAGTTGAACCCCTAATGGTTCTCGTGGGATGCATGGAGGATGACTTGACCGATTTAGGGCTACCCACAGGGAGTTTCTACCTTCTTAAACACAGTTAGTGTACATTTTTGGTGAAAAAGTGACTTGTGATTAAATAGATCCCATAATAAACATTTCGAATAGTTAATTTGTTGATTATGAATGAAAAACGGATAGTTTTCTATAGGTGGTTAATGGACAATTGATTGTTTGGATTGAAATGAAAATATTTAAATGGGATTAATATGAATGTCTTTATAGAATATGAAATGTACTTGAAAAGTATAAGGGGTTTAATACATGGGACACGAGGAATGAGTTATGTGAGTTAACATATAGTAATTTTTTCATTATTTTACATGGGTTAATCTATAGAAACTATTGAATATTATTAATGATTTTAGGCATAAAAAATAAGAAATGGGATAAATAGAAATAAAATGTAAATGGTAATATGATAATGGTTTATGGCATAATATTGAATCCCATGTTCAGTTTCATGTATTGTGGTGGTTATTCATATTGTTGATAGTGTGGTTTTTATTTTCTATAAATTATGAATGATATATATATATATCTGTGTGTGTGTGTGTGAATTTGAACATGTCATGGTGGTGGGATAAAGGGTTGAGGCTCCTCCCACAGGTCAGGTTGGACTGATGCTTTAACCCCACCCAAGAATGCATAGGATAGGGATTAAGAAGGATTTTTTATGCCCCTAATGGTTGCATTTGATGAGATTAGATAAGGAGAAGGATCCTAGGTAAGTTGTGATGTCATTATCCCTAGTGAGATGGGGAAATTAATTATTCCCTTATACTTAATTTTGATTCCCTTAACCCTTCTTTAAATTTTTTAAATTGATAACTAATGGGACACATGACGAAAATGGAAAAAGTAAAGAAGATGATGAAAATGATGAAATGTGATTAGTGTTAGAAATCGTCAAAGTAAACATGGTTAACTAGTTTCACCGAACCTTTATTTTATTTAATATTCATTTATTTAGTATTTTTAGGAACAATCTATTTAGATTTTATATTTTTAGACATCGTTGGTGGTGGCCTACTGAGTTGTACTCACACCCTGCTCGGGCTTCCATTGGGTACCCGAGAAAATTTCATGATTTCAGGTCTAAGATCCAGGATCTTTCTTAAGGTATGTTTTTATTATGTTTTAGTTTAACTCTTTTTATATAGTCGAATAATTTTTTCCCTAAGTTTGTGTGAAGGATTGGGGTTGTTTTGGGGGTTCAGGACATGAAAATGGAGGGAAAATGAGTTCATGGGAATGTTTCATGGTTTTCACATAGTTAGTGAAAACCATGTGGATCATCCCAGGTAACAATGAAACATTGGAATGAGGCTTTTACATGGTTACTATATGGTTAAGCTAGCAGGGTGAAATTATCTAGAAACCAATTGAAATGGGGATTTTTGGACTATACCTCTCGCACTGTTTGCGCACGGTTTGTCAAACTGTGCGGATAAACTGTACAACATAGTAATGTTAAGAAATTTACCAAAATTACATTGGGGCTTTAAACCCTAACACAATATTTCCTATTTTCTCCTCCTTTCAACCATAGGGAAGAACCAAAGCTCCCAAGATCTCCCAATGGTTATTCTCCCTCAACTCTAGGTTGTTCTTGGTGTTGTTGGTTGTGAATCGAAGATCCGCGTATTGTTAATCCCTCTCTTACTTCTCTTATTGGTTTAGGGTTCACATTTCTTTCTTATCTTTTTCCAAATATCTAAAACCCTTCTTTTCTGATGAGATCTAGGTTGATACATTAAAGGGGTTTTGAATTGGGATACAAGGCCTTGATTAGGTGTGCGTTGACCAATGGATCCAAGGTAGTTCATCTACAAGTTATATCACCTAGTTTCATTTGAGATTTGCACATGATTGTATTTATTACTTGGTTACCCCCTTGTTTTTATTCTTATACCTTGATGAGTTTTGGTTTAATGGATATCTTTATGATGAATGGAAACCCTCATTGTCCCTATGGTACAAATGGAGGATGACATGGCCTTTGTAGGGCTACCCATGGGGTGCGCCCATACTTTCTAGACATAAAGGTTATCTAAGTATGAATAAAGTTGCCTTGTGAAAATTTGGAGCCCTTAATAAACATGTCGAAATGATTACTGGTATTGAAAATGAAGTATTGGCATTTTTCTATGCTTAGAAATAGATTAAGGGATTGTTTGGAATGGTAATAGAAATGGGTTTAATTATTTAATGGGGATTGTTCCTTGTGGCTAATGAATTATGTTGAACCCCCTAAGAGGTTGGGTGTATGAGTAATGCTGACACATGGGATTGGTAATAGCTTGTGAAATTATGGATATGGTTAATGGGGTGAGACTTTGGAAAAATAATTGGGACAATGGGTATTTTAGGGTAAAATGGAATTGTGAACAGGCTATGGCATGACATTGAATCTCATGTTGATTATTGTGAATCATGCTTATTATATTTATTGCTTGTATTGGTTGTGATATGGTTTTTGTGTGGTAAATGGATAAATAAGAATTTGGACATGTCTTTTGGTGGGATTAAGTAATGATGCTCCTCCCATGAGTGGGGTTGGACTGATGCTCTATCTTACCCAGGAATACATAGGTTGGGGAGTTGGGCTGATGATTTATGCCCCATAATGATTTTATTAAATGAAAATACCTGGACTGAGGATGCCAGGTAAGAGTGGTGATTACTTGATATGCACATCCCTAGTGAGATAAGGACATATCTTGTTCACATATACGGAATAAAAAATTCCATGAATATTGTGTGAATAAGATAAATGTCTGACACATGGATTACATGTTTATGATGAACTAAATGATGAGATGATATACATAATGAAATTGTCATAATAATACTAAGAATAATATCAAAGTATAGAAATATTAACGAGTGGCCCCTGAACTATCTCTCCTTTACTTTCCATTTATTTATACTTGCATGAACTATCTTTAAGATTGGATATTTTGTAGACAATGTTTTTTTAGTGTTGGTGGCCTAGAACCAACTACTTTTTACATTATTCATTAAATAAACACCTTATCACATCTTGATTGTTCTTCTGTGTGACAATTCATGTGACCATGTCCCAAGGATAGGTGTTGCATTAAAGGGTCATAGCGGATCCCTGCTATGATGATAACCTGTAAGTTCCACAACATTGTTCTTGAATATATGTTCTATGGCCGCATGATGTTTTTTGAGGGACACAAATAATACAGGCCATTAGGGGTAAGGACTCATAAAACATTGAGGCACCTTCTCATGGTGTGCGCCCATGGTAATATCCAGGAGGATATTATGAGAACAAGACCCGCCAGTAGGAAATCCACATTTTATAGTTTAATTCGATGTTCCTATCTATGGACATGCGTATTGGTCCTCAGACTTTAATTTTATTATTAATTGGTATTACAACTCATACTCATAGTTGTATTTACAAAAAATCTGATGACACGCTGTTCGCAGTGAGGTAGGATACGTTGGGTGCATCACGAGTAATACTGCATTAATAGATAATGCGAGAAAGGATTTGTCCCTTCTGTTCCATAACAGAAGTAGATATCTCAGGCCCTTTGATGGAATTTATATAGCCTAAATAAATCTATGGACATCGTAAGTAATGGGTGAGTTCAATTCTAGAAATTCAAAGAAAGAATAATCGAGTACATGGGTTGATGGCACTAGCATGCAACCCTCTTGATTTGACATATCGTAAAAAAGGGATTATATTACATGGTAAGCGTTCGTATGAGGTGACATGTCATTTCAACATTAACTTCTTTCTCTATGGGTGCCTTGGATGTTGCTGGATGCTAAACATGGAAATTAGGTAGTCTCTACCAAATTCCACTGAGAAAGAGGCCTAGAGGGTCACACACTATGTGTGTCCATGTATCTTAGTTAAATGTTAATTTAACAAGTTAAATAAATATTATTCTTGACTGTGGTTTAATAATAATTTAAGGATGCCTAATAGCATTTATTTCGACACTAGTTATTCTATAGAATATATTGTGGGTGAAATAATATATATTTATTAGTGATTAATGCAGTTACATTTATTTAAGAAATACACAGCCATTACTCAAGGTATAATAAATGTGGTGGCAGAAATAATGAAAAATGAAAACAAGATAAACACACCATGTACTTTGAATTGAAAAGTTGTTTAGTTTTCATGGAAAATGAGTACATGATGTGTATTAATGATTACACGCCGTGTAGTTTTTTCAGTCTGGATTTTGAGGAAATAATATCATTTTATTAAAAGATATTTATTATAATCAGTATGGGAACATGTCATGGAATTAATCATTCGACATGGGGGTTTTCAATTAGAGTTAATGAAATAAATAAAATGTGCAATGCGTTTATTTATTGTCATAACTCTATAACCTCAAACCCGATTATAAATATCCTCACAACCCCAACACTTTTCCAAAGAGAATCATTGTGCACAAAAATTCTGGAGAATTCTCTCAAGACTGAGATAGATCCTCCTCCATCAGATCAATGCGATCTAAGGTGGACAACGCAAGAAAAGTCTTCTCCATGATAGCACCCAGAGATTCTTTTGGTGATGTCTAGAGATAGGTAGTGCACGTTTAGATCACCGCTAGAGGAATTATACACTTGGCTTCGGTGATGCAATGACGAATCACATCAGATTGTGATCGGAGAAATCAACGGAGAAAGAATTCCATCAAGGTAATTCTTATCAATTAATTAAATTAATTATAACCAATATGTGATTATCCTATCTTTATGGTTCCAGAACACCCTCTTTATTTTTTTATTCTTCGTTCTATTCTGAAGATCTGGCGTTTTATTATCATGAAGGATCTCAGATTGATCATTGTTAACGCTGAAATTAAAGTTGGGTACACCCACCAACACGCTTCTGCTACGCCTGGAACCTACACATTGGTGGTGGCCTACAGATTTTTACTCACACCCTTCTCGGGCCTCCATTGGGAACCTGAGTAGATTTCATGCTTGCAATTCAGGATGAGGGAAAGGTCCCTATGCTAGAGAGTTGAGTTGGATATGATACATGCATGGAAGAGGTTCCTAACATGGATTCATGACTATTTTTTGGATTCTTATATTGTCTTTATTTTGGTTTTTGTTCACTTGGAATTGTATAATGACGTGACATATTCACTATTGGTTGTGGTTTGTACCGAGTTTGGGGATGTTTGGCTATGCATGGTATTGGTTGTTTCTTATTGTTTCAGCTATTATAAGGTGATCTGCTATGGATTACTCTTATAAAGAGGGTATAGTCTCTCCACGTGAGAAATCTAGACCCTTGATGCTAGTTGGAAACCTCTATAATATGGGGAGTCACTCTTAATGATGGCCCGGCTTGGGGCACCAATTTTGTGGCACTTGAGTCGAGGACATTACAAATTTGTATCAGAAGAGTTATTTTCTCCTTCTTACTATTTGAGGATAGTAAAAAAGGAGATTAGTATAGTGTCAGGACTTGGTAATGAGATCGTTCCTAGGAGTAGCTAACCCAACAACGTGTTAAAATCCATGTCACCTAGGGCATGCATTATTTCTCTTGTTGTGTGTTATTACATTTCATGATATTTCACCATTGGGTGATGCACATATTGCGTGATATAACATATTTATGATATTTTTATCACGGACTAAATGAAATGAGGTTTTTCATTCATGAATCATTATATGCACCTATGTATATACGTGACATTCATCATAGAAAGCACACACACACAAGATGGGTGTGCATGACATAATGAGTAGAATGCATTTTTTCCTTGAAAATAGTGAAATGTTGTCTAATGAGATGACATAAATGCGTAAACATGGAGATGAGAATGATAAGTAATAATTAAAGAATTATTATTGAAAAATAAAGGTACGTGAATTAAAATTTTGTGGGAGTAAATTGGGATGTGGAAATCATTTTAAAAAAGTGTAAAAGGTAGGGCTTCTAACTATTTGATTTAGCTACCCTATGTTATCCATAGACTTGGAAATGATGGTTTAGGGTAGTATTTCAGATGTAATAAATCCCAATGGTAAGTTTATGAAAAATGGTTTGTTTATGTCTAGTGATGAGACTTTTCTTATGCCATTTGAAAGTTTCATGGTGGTGATCTAAAATGTTTGTGTTTGGAAGAGTATAGAAATTCCACCATGAAGGTGTGTACCCATTCGGAGACCAAAGGATGTTGCTAAGTATACTTCCCTAGTAGTAGAGAAAGAATACCCGGTGGTTCAGGATCGTAGGGAATAGCAGTTCCATGAGAACTTTTCTCATTTTATATAGATGATGGAATGGGACCTAGGGTGTGTTACACCGAGTATGTTCTAATTGACAAGGGAGTTTCATCTGCAACACCCCAACCTTTATCAAAGAGGGTGGGAAAGAGGAAGCTGAGTTTTGGATAAACCCTATCCATAAAATTATTGAACATCTGCAGACACCTTATAAGAAGCAAGTTATGTTGTAAACTTATATGTTGTAAAGTCAGGCAAAGAATTGGTGGGATATCTTAGCTCAAACCAAGAAAGTATAGGGAATGGTGTGGAAGATATTTTAGGAAACTTTTATAGAAAATTACTACCTAGAAACCTTAAGGAAGGAGAAGGATACAGAGTTTATGATTTTGACATAGGGGACAATGTCAATAATGTAGTATGTAGGATAGTTCACAGACTTGCAATATTTTGTTCCTAATTTAATAAGATATGAGGACTCTGTTTAGTATATTTTTATGGGTTGTTCTCATGCCAAACAGCTATGGGAATATATTAGTTCTGTGTTTGGGGTGGATGTTGACACCTTTAGATCAGTTACACAAATGTTATCTGCTGCTTCTCATGGAAGATTTACTGAGAAGATTTATAATCTGTTTTTGGCCGCTATTACTGCTGCTCTTATAACCCTTTGGGAAGACCGGAATGATGTTGTTTTCACTGGTGTGCGCTCCACAGTTCAGCAAGGAATGATGGCGATTCATCGAGATTTTTATGATGCTTCTCTTGTGTTGGATGGACCCATGTCTAATTCAGTTGTGGATCTTCAAATTATGTGAACGCTTAGTGTTTCGGGCAGCCATGCAAGCCTCAGATGTTAAAGTATATTCGATGGATCCCACCCATCGGACCTTGACTAAAGGTAAATGTTGATGGGGATGTGCTGGGTGCTCCAGGCCCATCGGGTTGTGGATGAGTGTTCCACACCTACCTTGGGTTTGTTAAAGGATTATTTCAACATGCCGTTGGAACTGGAACCACTTTTGAAGATGAACTTTGGGAAATGATCTATGCCATCAGGTATGCTGTCCGGTTTAATTGGAAACATATATGGGTTGAGTCTGACTCTCAAACCACGGTACATGCCTTGAGCACCAAGATTCTCCAGGTCCCTTGGTGTGTGCTGCCACAGTGGGTTGGTTACCTTAGTGATATTTCTCAGATGCTTGTGGACGTTTCACATGTCTACCGTGAGGCTAATCAGGTGGCAGATGTGTTGGCAAAGCGGGTGCTCACTGATACTGGAGAGATGTGGTCTTTCACGACCCCAGATTATTGTGCATCACTGGTGGAGACAGATAGGTGTGGGGTGATGCTCACTCGTTTATGTGATATCCCCTTGTATTCTAGACTCTTTTATCTTGATTATTTAATTTTATTAGGACTGGATTCCACTGGCTCCTGGCTTTTCTGGTAATGAGAGATGAGGTAGCTATGGAAAAGAGCTTTCAAGATGGACTTTGATATAGAATCAGATCCGAAGTAAATATCTTTAAACTAAATAGGTTTACTAAGGTGATATATCGGGCCCTCATCTTTGAAAGAAAACCTCAAAGATACCTCTGGAATAAAACATATGGTTCTAATGGGGTGAACTAGTGGTGATACTTCTGATAGTAGGAAGTGTCTTTTTTAGAATTTACACCACGGAAGAGGTCGAAAAAATTACTATAAAATGGAACCAGTATCTCTAGTCAGTGATCGAGTTTGCTGCTACCAGTATGGTAGGCTTAGACACATGTGAAGTTAGTGTTCCTAAACACCGGTTGAGTTTAGAGCATGTGGAAATATGGGCCATGTGCAAATGTTCTGTAGGAAACCCTGGAAGATGGAAAGTGTTGGAGGGTAGAGATCAGTGCATATTGTTTGTAGGGGGTTGATTACCCCATATCAAATAAGAGGTTAGAGCTCCACAGACCGTAGTGGTAGGGGTGGTGGACGTGGAACTCCAGGGAGAGGCTATTCGTACCAACAGGGTAGTACAATGTAGGGTACTCAAGCTAGATCCCAGGGTAGAAGGACAGGCTATCTGCATGTAGTTCAGTCTACACCTGGAAGAGGTGGGGCTGGACCTTCTACAGTTCAAATTATGATTCTTGTAGCTTCTATACTTGAAAATTAACTATTTGACATAGTTTCTACACATTCTTTTATTTTAACATAGTTTATAGTAATGTTGGGCCTAAATGTGGAATGTTCATGTGGAGTTATGTCACTTGATACTCTATTGGGGGTGTGATTTGAGAATATAAGTCATTGTAAAGGTTGTGAATTAGAGTTTGGTGGATGATGTTTTCTATGGGATCTATTTGTTTTGGATATATTGAGTTTTGACCTGATCTTGGGTATATATCGGTTAGTGGAGTATCAAGACAATATCGATTTTGTTGATTTCGGGTAACGTTTACATATCCTGACTAAGACCCTTATGTCCTTTAGAGTGAGTGGGATGCTCGATCAGGCAATACAGGGCCATTTTTTAGCAGTTAGAAGAGCTCACCTCCCAAATGGAATGACTTCTTCTTGATTATGGGGAAGTGGAGAAACATATATTTCCTCTTGTGGTGGATCGATTCCCAGATGTTTTTCTTGAGGACTTATTAGGACTACCACCTGAGAGATATGTTGAGTTTATGATTGAGTTTCTACCTAGGGTAGAACCGGTTTCCATTCCACCATATCGAATTGAACAAGGATTACTCTAGGAGCTTAAGGCTCAGTTAGAAGAGTTGGAGTGAAAGAAATTCATTCGACCTATAATGTCATGATGGGGATCAACCATGTTATTTTATAAGAAGGATGGATGGTTGTTGAGGTTATGTTTCGACTATAGGAAGTTGAATCAGATGACAGTTAAGAATTGATATCATCTTCCCAGGATTGATGACCTATTTGAGCAACTGAGAGGTTCCATAGTGTTCTCCAAGATCAATTTGTGATCAGGATACCACTAGTTGAGGTGATACATTCTAACATACCATGGATAGATTTCTGAAAAAAATGAGTGTTAATAATTTTTGGTGATTTCCTTTGGGTTGACCAATGTGCTAGTTATGTTTATAGTGCAAATGAACTAGATATTTCACCCCTATCGAGATCAGTTTGTGGTTGTCTTTTTTTATGACATCTTGGTGTACTCACGAACCCTTGATGATCATTCACATAATCTTATCATCATTTTGAGTTCACTAAAAGATAATACGCTTTATACCAAGCTATCAAAGTTTCTGTTATGGATTAATAAATTTAATTTCCTAGGACACATCATTTCTGAGTCCAGTGTTTCAATGGATCCATAGAAGGTGCATGATATGATTTTGTGGGAGAATCCCAATAATGTTTATAATATTTGGAGTTTTCTAGGTTTGGCCAGTTATTATCAGAGATACACTGTGGATTTATTTTTTTTGGTAGCACCACTCTCAAAATTAACCAAGAAGAATGTTAAGTTAAAGTGGTCGGAGGTGTGTGAAATTTCTTTTCAGGAATTGAATAAGTGGTTGACTGTCGCACTGATTCTAATCTTCCCTGAACCTTATAAAAATACACCTTGTTCTATGATGTGTTCGGTGTTGGACATGGGGAAATGTTGATGCAGGATGATCATGTTGTAGCCTACGGGTCATGGTAGTTGAGATGACATGAAAGAAACTACCCTAATAATGATCTTGAGATAGCTTATATAGTTTATGACTTAAATTATTGGAGGCACTACTTGTTGGGAGAATGATTAATTGTGTTTTCTTATCATAAGAGCTTAAATTATATCTTCTCTCAGATTAATTTAAATCTTCAGCAGTGAATGTGGGTTGAGTACCTAAAATACTTTAATTGTGAATTGATTTACACATTGGGAAAAGGGAATAATTTTTTGTATTTTATGAGCCAAAAGACTCAGAATATAGAGGTTCAGGAATCAAACTCTGAATGGAAATTGATGTATTTGATTGTGGAGATGCACCTAGAGGTGCATGATGGGAATATAAAAATGGACCTTGTGTCTTTAGCGATTGCGCCCATGCTATTGAACCAGATCAAAGAGAGACATCTGGAGGATCTAAAGTGTTTTTCTATGAATTAAAGTCTAAAATGTGGGGATTCACCTTCTAGTTTGGCCTTGGGTGGTGATGGAATCATCTTTTGTTAGTGGACGTGTGGTGTTATCAGTGTATACGTGTGAAGAGTTGATGTGTGAGTTCCATGCATTGAGGTGGGCAGTGCATTCGGGCATGACTAATATGTATTGTGATCTTCATATGTAGTATTGGTGGTAGGGGATGAATGAATTTGGGGGGCTTGTGGTGTGATGTCTTACAATTAAATAGGTGAAGGTCGAGCGTCAGCATCCAAGTGGGTTGTTGCAGTCATTTCCCATTTCGAAATAGAAGTTGAATGATGTAATTACGAAATTTGTAGTGGGACTACTGAGGATGCCTTACAATAATGATGCAATGTGGGTCATTATAGATCGGTTGACTAAAGTGGATTATTTCTTACTAATCTCGGAAACTTATAGAATTGATCAGTTGGGTGAGCTATATGTTTGAGAGATAGTGTGGTTTTATAGAGTTCCAAGAACCATAGTTTTGAATCATGATCTTTGTTTCACATAATCATTCTAACAGGGATTGTATAAGGCACTCGGTACCCATGTTTTGTTGAGTACGGCTTATCACCCAAAAATGGACAGGTAGTTTGAGCATACGATTCAACTATTGGAGGAAATGTTAAGAGCTTGTGTCCTACATTTTCTTAGTTTATGGGAAAATAAGTTATTACTCATTGATTTTTATTACAATAATCATTTCTAGGTTATGACTAAAATGGATCCTTTTGAGGAACTTTATGGGAGAGTGTGTATAACTCTATTGTGTTGGTTAGAGGTAGGGGAATCTAAGTTGTTAGGACTGAGTCTCATGCAAGAGACATCAGAGAGAGTTATTTTGATTTAGAATCACATGATTATAGCCCATAGTACGTAGAAGTCATATGTGGATTAGTGTCATAGCCCAATTGATTTTTTTTGGTAAATGTTTGTTTCTTCGGGTGTTGCCAAGGTTGGGTCACCATTGAATTTGGAGACAGGGCATGTTGGCACTTACGTATGTGGTCCCACTCGAGAATTTTGAGAGGATCAGACTGGGGTCTAACTAATTGTCTCTTTCATAAAAGTATAGTGGGATTCATGATGTTATTAATGTTTCACAACCTCAGAATATCATCTTGTTCCATCGCATGTGATAAACATTGATAATTTTGAGCTTGATCTTAATTCTTCCTTTGAGGAGCATCTAGTATATATTTAGGATCATAGTGAGAAGGTTTTATGGGGCAAGGTTGTAAATATGGATTGTATTTAATGGTTTCATGGAAATATCTATGAAGAAACTTGAGATCGATAGTCATATATGAGGTCCTAGTGGCCCGATATCTTTGCTTTAGAAATTCAATGATGCTTGAGAAGAATGGATCAGGGATGAGCCTTCCTAGGATGGGGAGGTTGTAAGATGCAACATCTTTCTTAAGGTATTTTTTTATTATGTTTTAGTTTAAGTCTTGTCTTCTGGTAAAATAATTGTTTCCCAATGTTCATGTCAGATCTCGTGGGTGTTTTAGTGGTTCGGGACTCAAAAATGGAGGAAAATGAGTTTATGTGCATGTAGCACGGTTTGTGCACTGATAGTGAAAACCGTGTGGATCATCCTAGGTAATCATGCATCCTTGGATAGAGGATTTTCCCCAATTACTGCATGGTTAATCTAACCGTGTGGAATTACCAATAAATTATGCAAAGGGGAATTTTCATACAGTAGCTCTTTCATGGTTTCTGCATGGTATGATAAACCGTGTGGGTAAACCGTGGAACCCAGTAAAGTTAGAAAATTTTAAAAAAAAATCATTATGATATTTTAAACCCCATCTCATGATTTCCTCCTTTATTCCCCCTTAATCCCCTATGGATGAACCAAATCTCCAAAGATCTCCAATGGGTAATTCTCCCTCATCTCTAAGTCGTTTGGAGTTACATTGGTTGCAAATTGAAGATCCGGGTAAGGTTAATCCCATTATTTCGTCTCTTATTGGGTTAGAGTTCACATTTATTTCTTATCTCCTTAATAATCTCTAAAACCATTATTTTTTTATGAGATATTGGTTGATACTTAAAAGAGGTGTTGAATCATGATCCAAGGCCTCTATTAGGGGTGTGTTCACCAAAGGATACAAGGTAAGTGGTCTACAAGTTATATCCCATATTTTTGTTTGATATTTTTTCATTCCTGAGTTTATTTCTTGGTTACCCCTTATTTTTCTTTTGATCCCTTGATGATGTTTGGTGTAATTGATGTCTATATTTTGAATAGAAACCCTCATGGTCCCCATGGGACACATAAAGGATGACTTGACCTTTGTAGGGCCACCCATGGGGTGCGTTGATACTTTTCGGACATAGAAATTAACTAAGTATGGGAAAGGTTGCCTTGTGAAAATTTAGAGACATTGATAAGCATGTTGAAATGTTGAATGGGTGTGAAAATTAATTATTGGCATGTGTCTATGCTTATTGATGGCTCAATGGATTGTTTGGAATGGTAATAGAAATGAGTTAAATTAGTTAATGGGGATTAGGCCTTGTGGCTAATGAATTATGTTTAAAACCCTAGGAGGGTGGGTGTATGAGAAATACTAAAACATGGGATTGGTAATGGATTTTTAATTGATTAATATGGTTAATGTGGTGAGGCTTGGGAAATATAATTGGGATAATGGGTTGTGTAGTGTAAAATGGCATTGTGAACAGGCTATGGCATGACATTGAATCTCATGTTGATTGTTGTGAATCATGATTTTTATATTTATTGGTTGTATTGGTTGTGATATGGTTTGTGTGTGGTGAATGGATAAATAAGCATGTGCACATGGCTTGGTGATGGGATTAAGGACTGATGCTCCTCCCATGGGTTGGGTTGGACTGAAGCTCTAACCTACCCAAGAATTCAAGATTTGGGGTGTCAGAATGATGCTCTATGACCCCAATGGTTATATTCAATGAAAATACTTGTATTGAGGACCCAAGGTAAGAGTGGTGATTACTTGATAATATCATCCATAGTGAGATAGGGACTTAACTTGTTCTCTTATGTTGAATGATAAATTCCATGAATGTTGTGTGAATAAGGTAAATGTCTGACTCATGGATTACATGTTAACAATGAACTAAATGACAAGATTATTTACATAATGAACTTGACACAGTAATATTAATAGTATTAGCAAATAAGATAAAGGTTAACAAGTTTCCCTCAATCTATATTTCCTTTAATTTCCATTTATTTATACTTTCATGCACTATATGTCAGACTGGATATTTTGTAGACACCATTGGTGGTGTCCTGTTGATTTGTACTCACACCCTTATCTGGCCTCCATTGGGAACTGAAGAAGATTTCATGCTTGTAGGTCTGGTCGAGGGAAAGGGCTCTATACTAGGGATTTGAGTTGGATATGGTACATGCATAAAGGAGGTTACCGACTTGCAGTCAAGACCATTTTAAGGATTCTAATATTGTCTTTATTTTGTGTGTTTTTTCACATTTCATTGTAGCATGACATGACATATTGACTATTTTATGTGGTTTTAACCCAGTTGGGAGATGTTTGGTTATGCATTATACTAGTTGTTTCTTATTTATTCTGCTATTATATTATGATTTGTTGTGGACTACTCTGATAAAGAGGGTATATTCTACCCACGTGGATAATCTAGTCCCTCACTACCAGTCAACATTCTCTATCATATGGTAAGGCGCACTTGAGGTCATGTGACGACCTGACATAGGGTATCATTTTAGTGGCACCCAGGTTAGGGACGTTATAGCATGTCAGGGCAAGGGAAAGGTCTTAGTTCATTGAAGTTGAGTCGGGGTTGCGATGTGCATGGATGGGGTTCCATACATGGGGCCAAGACTATTTTTGGAATTGCGCATTTTTTCTTTATTTGTTTCTTTGTTCACATGGAACTATTAGATAGCCATGGCATATTTACTCTATGCAATGGATTTTACCAAAATTTGGGAAATGAATATTCATGCATGTTCATTGGTTATTACATATTCTTTCTATTATTTTCTTTATTTTTACACTACTTCTTACTCTGAAAAGAGGGTATAGTCTTCCCACATTGTTTATTATACCCTTTTTTCTAGTCAGAAACCTCTAGCATATGGGGAGGTACGCTTGAGGTCATGTGGTCACCCAGCTCAGTTCACTATTTAGGGGATCCTAGGTCGGGGATGTTACAACCTGCATGAAACCTTCTCCAAGAACATGTATATAATTCATCTATGATATATATACATGTCTCACACAACTCAATGTTTTTTTAAATACCCAAGTTGTATGAACCTAATACCAAGGACCCCAATTTTATTCCTCCAGTCACTAAAAATAAGTTCACAAAATTGAGTTTATGTTGGACCTACATCAACCTAATTCCAGACTACCCATGAAAACTCCATATACACAACTGTTCTTGCATCTTTTTATGTCTGATCCCCTCTCATAAATCATGGGTTGGGAAGTGATCATGGATATTTCCTAAAATAGTATTTTTATAATGACTATGTAAGCCCTAATCACGGTCACGTCAAGGGAAATTTTACTTTATTCCACTCAATGATCCATATCTCAAAGCATCATCTTTGAGACTTTATATATAATCCACACTCTCTCACTCATTGTTTCTCACTCCACATCCTGATCTTCCCCATTAAAATACATGAAATTATAGATTACCCTATCTCATAAGAATAGGATACGGTGTGTGGCAAGACCATGACACCATGTGTGTCGTGCATGAGATGCCTCATGTAAAGAGAATGGGATTATTACATTCCTTTTAGGTATCACAAATTTTAATAACCAAATTATCCCTTAATTTCATCCCTTTCATGAAAGAATCATATTTATCACATAATGATATACTTTTGGGTGTGCTCCCATCACATTAAATTAAACTATTCACTCAAACTATGTGTGTTTCGATTTTATTTTCTAATAGGATATATATGAAACCTATTTGAGGTTAAATATCACAAACACTAACATTCCTTCTCTCCCTCTAGAGGTGTTATCTTATTAGACCATCCATATTCCAATAAAATACCACACCTATGGCTAATACATCCCATATTCCCCATAGTACACTAAACCATGAGCATCTATTAGCACATGAAAATTTTTTCCATGCACATTGTCTCACAAGCCATTAAAAGATACCCATTATTACAATATGATTCATGTATAGGTAAAAAAACATCTTCATTCTCGAAGAAGAAAAATAAAATTAGCTCTACATGGGACACATAATTTCACACACACTAAGGGATATATATTCCCCAAAAAAATCCCAATCTAGTGATGTGGTTATGAGAAACTCCTTTTGAGAATTGGTCATAGATTTCATAAATTACTAATCAAAATGTATATAAAAATTGAAATATATTTTAATGTTTTCTAATCTATATTTGGATTTTGAAAACTTTAAAATAAGATACATTACCTATTTAAGTGCCTATTTTATTTCATAGGCTTCGATTTGACTACTCGTGGATCCAAAATGGACATACAAATCAAAAGTTATGGTCATTTTAACTTTGAATTATTTGATGAAGTTTTTTTGTGGTCCATTAATTTTCCGAAATTCATTATTTTCTCCATGTTCACCCATCCCTATGTTCCCTTCATACTACGACCAAGCCTATCACACCCTATTCTCCTAGTCATACCTGAACTGTGAACCTAATTCAATCTACAGGCACAACTTGGACTCATATACTATGTGCCCAAGTTAACTTATGTTCCCCACCTATGATAAAAATCACATTCTCCTAGGTCCAAATATTATATTATAAATATTCCCCTTAGGATCTCCATTTTAAAACATTTAGAAGACAAATATATAGCCCATATCTCTACTAGCCTTAGTGTTATGTGTTAGATCTAATTCCCTTCAATTATTATTTAATGATTAAAAAATAAAGCAATGAAACAATAGATAGGGTGGTTGAGTCACCCATGGGTTTATTATATTATGAAAATTAAAAAGAAACAACTTCCTCCATATTTTTTTAACACCTGGATGAATTACACTTACTAGGAGACACCCTAGAGAATTATCCAATAAAAGGAATCTATGGAAACCCCATACCTATGGTCACGACTTCAACATGTTTTATCTCTCGACACTCACTTCACTCTATTATCACTATGGAACCACCTCTCCCTTGTGTCACTATAGCTACACTTAACTAATTCTTCACTAGGGATAAGCACATTCACTTAGCCCTCACTAGTGTGAATCAACTTCACTTCACCCTCATTTAGGGTGAAGAACTTCCACCTGAACCTCTTTTGATCCCTCTTATAGGGTAACAATCCTCTAACACTACACTAGACTGAAGTAAATTTTTTTATCCCTTTTTAGGTTGAATCACCTTCAATGTCCCTCACTAGGTAGAAACCCTATCGCTAAGACCTCACTAAAATGAAACATCATCTTCTGATCCCATACTAGTGAAACATGTCCACCCATGTTCTAATCATATCTCTTCACCAAGGTCCCCTACTTGGGAATCCAAAAATTAAGGCCCCATTAAAATAAATTAGTCATATATGATCAGGGAGTTTCCACAAAAATATAACCCCTTGAACTTGTATTACCTCTATAAAAGGAGTAATATGAATCATGACCCAATATATGTATAACCCTTTGGTTTATTATGATATTTTTTTACCATGATAATGAGGATCACTATTAGGAGGACATTGGAACAGTCTCTACTAGATCAATATACTCATACTAGGTCCTGATTCTAATCAATGATCCATGTGGGCATAGGCATTCTTATGATGGGTAATCCCCAGTCATGTTCTCATTGATTATTCCATCACTAAAAAACATCAATGTGCTCGGAGCACTTATATTTGGGAATCACTTATAAATTTGTGAGCCCCACTTATACTCCCCCAATTATTAAGAAACATCATGGTAACCCCATATGTAATCCTTAATATCTTTTCTATATGGGGATGCATCCCCCATACATCTAGTCTTTCCTATACA
The DNA here is from genome assembly GCA_963277665.1 of Viscum album. Lineage (NCBI taxonomy): Eukaryota > Viridiplantae > Streptophyta > Magnoliopsida > Santalales > Viscaceae > Viscum > Viscum album. The sequence goes on from OY728125.1 coordinate 1,610,934,992, forward strand.
ATCCACCATCTGATGGGGGTTAGGAAAACTGGAATAAGAAATAATGAATGTAATACTCGCACACATTTCCCTACTTCTCTCATGAAATATGTGGTATTATTAGGAGGTATAATCCCCCAATAAATAAATCATGACCTCATTAATGATCTCACCCTAATTATTTATTAATTATCTATATTTAGGTAACTAATTCATAACGCCTAACTCGTTTTTATGAGGTCATATACCCTATGGATCCTATTATCAAAGGATTGTACTTCTTATGATTTATAATCCATTTAAGGGATATAATCATGAAGACAAATATATTAGGAAATCCCCTAGGAATAATCCCTGGACAACCCTCTATTTTCATACCTTTTATGACACATGCATCATGGTCCCAAGATGTTAAACATCACAAAAATGTATTTACCGCAAGATGATAAACTGTATCATATAGTCATGTCATGCGACCTTAAACTATACACCTCAAACTAAATGAGATTTTATTCCTATGAATAATCATACATAAAATTCTTCCAATATGTTAAAATGCCTCCTCTAACTGCATAATTTTTCTTCTTTCTAGGTTTTCATCACTCAAGCCTCTGTTTCAGCTTCAAAATTTCCTTCCTCAGGTATTGCTGTCTTCTCGGCTGCGATGGGTCCTTCTTACAGCTTCTTCGACTTCAATCTTTCTAGGTTGTTTCTCTTATAGTTCTATGGAGTTACCTCACATTATCCCCTTCCACCCTAGTTCTGCCGATCTAACCCGACACACACAACCCCTTCTTGGTTGGGTGTGTTGTTTCCTCAGATGGGTTTGGGATTGTGGCTGTGGGAGTGGGGGAAACACAGGGTTATTCATTTCTCCGGCTTTCTTATTCAGTTTCTCTCGATCTATTTGGTGTTTCTTTTTTAGGGTTCCAATCCCCGGTTCCTTTCATGGCTTCAGTTTAGATTTTGGATCCTTTGTTTCCATTTCTGGTTATGCGGTTCTTCTGGTTATGGGTTTCTTGTTGGTTTGTTAATTCTCTTCTCAGATGGTGTAGTTTGTGGTTTATTCTTTGCTATGGTTTTTTGGTCTGCTGATTTTGTTCATGGGGAAAGGATCATTCCCCCAGAACCTTATGCCGCTTTAACACTGCCCTGGCCCCATGTCCCATTTATCCTCTCTAGGTCGGTTGGGGGTGGTGGATTGTCGAAGTTTTGGGAGGTGGTGTTCGGGAAGTTATGGGTTCTCTAGGGAATGAGTCCCTTGCTCGGATGTTCGGTGTGTTTGTGCACGACATCTGGTTTCATGGCGGTGATGTTGGTTCCAGTGATTGGTTGCCTCCGGCTTTCTGATGCGGTGAGAAACCAGCGATGATGACGACATGGTGATTTTTTAGTGACGATGACGACTGTTACGGTGATGATGATGGACGACGATTATGATAGACATCGATGATGACTGTGACTTCGAATAATTCGAGCATATCCCAAAAGTGATCTCCTTGTTTTTTGTGTGTATTTTGAATTTTGAATTTGGTTCACCACTGTGGAATCATGTTGTATGGTTTTGACTAATGTTCTGATTACCGCTCACCTCAAAGCAGTCTTTTTGAAAATAAAATAAAAAGTTATTTGGGCTATAGGTAATAACTATATCCTCTCATTGACCCATATTCCAGATGAGTCTATATCTTTCTTAGTGGACCATATCCCCAAAAAACCAATTTCATACATTATGGGTCTATATTACCTATGGAACCAACACATCCTCATTGGGGAATATTTTCTTGGAGATGAACTAGAAAGGTCCTCTCATGTGTAAGTCCCACACCCATCATTTATCGACACCTTTCATCGAGTAATCGACCAATAATGGATGTACATCCTTAAAAGGCACCATGATAGTCCTTAAAACATGACATTAAAATGTACAAAATGTCACATTAAAAAACACCAGACTACATGGGTTCTAATTACATTCATAGGGGTAAGTAGGAATCCCCTACTGAAGGTCATGATTCCAACATCATAGACACATACGAACTTTCTGGATAAAAAGAAGTACAATAGTTACCAAATCAATGGTTTTAAACTGTATTTTAATTTATTAATAAGGGAAATATGGAAAACTATTGGTAACTATAGATATTAACATAAATTCATGTCAATGATCAATAGTTTGCATTGAGGTAGCTAATATTGCATTGAGATTTAGGAAAGATTCACTTATATGACTTAAATCTATAAAATTATCTTAGAGTAGGCAATAATTCCCCCTCAAAAGGTTCAAATGAGCCCTATCTCCAATATTGTCTACCAATGTTCTTTCCAAAACGTTGCTAGTAAAGTCCATGTGACAAAATTTCTTAAGAAATTAGGTCTATGATGAATCAAATTTCTATATAAGAATAACATTAGGTTTTCATCTAGAAAACTAATGTTGAACTCGACGTGATTGGAAAATAAACAAAAATAGATATGTTTTGTAAAGCATTGGTCCATTTTGTTTCACAAATATTCCTTTATAAACAAAAATGTCGAACCCAATATGAAATTAAAATGACCCAAAATTTAATTCCCTGACCCCAGAATCCCAGATCTAGTGCACTATTTTAGTACATTACCATAATTTTGAGGAATCAAATCCTTATGGACCAATCATTTTAGTAGTCCTGGAAAATATATTACATACATAAACTTTACATTAAAATTTCTAACATAAAATACATCATAGATATTTTTTTGTAATTCCATTATTCCCTTATCTTAACCCAACATATCAATCATAAAACATTTCTTTCAATCCTGTGAAAATAAAACATGAGAAAGGGGTGAGATTAGATGCTCAGTAAGGATAAACAATATAACTTAAGGTATTAAAAAAGCATAAACTATTATATCAAGGTATAAAACTAAACCAAAATCCTCTTAAAACATTATCTTCAAAATAATATGGAAATAATATATCAAATTATTCTATTTAGAAATTCACAAGGATATTCTACTAGTTGATTACTTACATGTAAAATCAATAACTAATCTTGTAATTAGGGAATGAAAAATTATAGACATCTTAACCACAACATCAAGTCCTAGTTATAAGATAATACACAAATATTCTATCAAGTCCTTGTTCCATGATACTGGTTTGTCTCATTAGACCTACCGATGAGTAATTTATTCCTAGTTATCTAGCAATCAGGACTATCATGTGTAAGTAAACAAGTATGCAAGATGGATAAGAAAAATGGAAACTCTCATGATCTTATACAGGCCCAACTCCAAGAGAACTCACGGTCTCTTGGCAACCAAAATAGAAGATCTCATGGTATTCCTACCTAAAGGCAATATTAATCCACTATAAACAAGTGGATCCTCACAAAGTACACCCTTCGAGGGATCACACAACCTCTTAGGAAAACCACAATGTAATTTCACACGGTCATCACTCTGAAGCCTCTCACAGTCCCTATAACAAACCCCTCACTCACACCCTAGTCAACCCATGTTCCACTCCCTCCCAAAACAATACCAATAAGTTATCATACAAAAAAATCCATTTTACAATTCAATATCAAAAAAAAAACATTCCCATTTTATCAAAACACCATCAACACTGTAAATAATGTTCTAAAACCAATATAGAAATCCAATTTATTTCATAAATCCCTTTGATCCATTTTATCAAACAATTGGTGTACATAAAAGACACACCAAATTGGAAAACCCACATTAAACCATCAAATTTCAAAATCATTCCCCCAAGCATAAAAAAAATTGGATAAACATAAAACAAAAATAAAAAATATGGAAATTTAAACAATATAAACCAAAGGTGAATATAATTTAATACTAAGATATGGAAAACACCCTTAAATAGAGACACCAACATCAGGTTTTGTTAAAAACTTGTCGACTTCAATTAAGAACACTTGAAAGATAAATATTAAGGCCTCACAAACCTAAGATGCATGTAAAGAAACCAAATCCCCCATCACACAACCTATATTAAAAAAATATTACCCCTAGGGTTCTACCATTCTGCAAAAATAGAATAACATGAAAGAAATAAGGGGGAATGAGGAAGAAACCATGAATAATTTCACTTTACTCAAGCCCAAACAACAAGATTCTATGGGGAAATTGCTGACAATGAGGGGGGGGGGAGCTCCACAGCCAAGAGAGAAGGTATGTATGCAATAGGGTAAGGAAAAAGAAGGATTAATCCTTATGAAATTTATATGGTAGAATTGGTAGAAACACACTTTTATGTGACATGTACAGACCCTATGGTTTGGTTGCACGATTAAAAAAACCACGCACCAACCATGTAGGTCATACTTTCTACTAAAAAATATTCCACATAGTAAATCCTAAGTGTCAAACAGTTTTCAAAACCATGTTAAAACAGGGAAATAACCCATTTACACCCTCCAAATACCCCTCACATGGTTATCCACACATTTATACAAATATTTATCTTACCATGCACCATGTTTTGTCTTCCAAAAAATCCCAGTTTCTAACCCCAAACACTTGGGTACTTTAAGAATGAACTAAAAGGTAAATAAAACTCCAAAGTAGATATACGAGTGACCTGCCAGGTGTCACAAACTCCCCATCATACAACTTTTGACCCCCATAAAGTTAGTTTGAATCCAAAAAAGAAAACAGGTGATACCACTACTCCCTCACCTCATATCCTCACTCCCATGTCTCCTAGATATCACGACCACATTTCTAGATCACAAAGATTAATGGGGTCATCCTAATATAGAGAACCTTCTCCCTATGATCCATGATACGAATAGGTGTCTCCACGATTGTGGTATCAGGCTCAATCTCCACATCTTCCCACTCTAATACATGATATGGGTCTGTATGGTCTTTATTCAATTGGTATAAAAATACATCATGGATCAAGGTCCTACATGTTGGAAACTACAACTGATATTCTAATTTTCCAATAATCTCCACAACAACAAAAATGGCATGATGTAATATGTTACCATCTTCCCTTGATTTCCTAAGTGATGATGAATCGGATGAACTGATTCATGGAGAAACACATGATCACAACCCTGAAACTCCAATGGATGATGATGGTTGACATACAAATTCTAGAGGTTCTGGACTATTTATAACCATTTATGAATCCACTACACTACCTCAGTCAACTCCTGGATGAGACTCATTCCAACTAAGGAACACTCGCCAACCCCAGACCAACATAATGGGGATTTTCTTGACAGTGTATACAGATTCTCAAATGGGGTCATCCCAATTGAGGAATGATAAGTGTTATTATAAAAACAATTCAACCAATAGTAGGTTCCATTCTAATGAACCACTTAAATCAATTAAAAACACTATTAATATATCCTCGAGAGTCTAGATAATCTGCTCAAACTAACCATCCATCTATGGGTGATAAGCGGTGCTTAAATTTAGTTGGGTTACCAAATCCTCTTGAATTCCCATTTATAAATAGTAAGTAAAATGAGCATCTTGGTCTGATACTATCCCTGATTTCACTCTATTAATCCAACAAACTCCTGAACATATAGGCCTCCAAGGTCCTCTACCTTCGTTGACTCCCTGACTGTAATAATGTTGGATGGTTTCACCAAACAAATATAATCACCCATATAGAATATTTCCTACATAGGGTAAAATTTAGAATGATCACTAAATCCATAGATATATCATCCCACATCCATACAAGAAATGGAAGTGGTTTCAACAACCTGGTTGGTCTCAAAATCCTAGCTTGTGTCCTTCGGGAGTTCAAGAACTAGGAAACAAAGATAGTATTTTACATCTCATCCCAAGTCACAAATTCTAGTCTCTTAAGGTATAAAACATCTTGGTTTCCCTGAGGTAAAAAAAAAAACTCTAATGACATACCTCATTTTTCAACTACTATATTAAGATCAAAGTAAGTATAAAATGCCTCTTTAAAATAAGACAACCATTGGGGGATCATAACTAATCACTTGAGGTCTCCCCACCATTTATTAAATGGCTAATCTGCTGGAACTCGGGGTTGGTTACATGATCACTCCTTACTTAATCGATATAAGAGGGCATATACTACAAATTTTCCAATTATATCCACTATTCCTCTTTATTCACAACCATAATAATACTACAAAACAAAATCATCATTCCATACTCATCTGCTAACTCTTTAACAACTTAGACTGGATATTTCATGCTTAATGTGTCGGCAACCACATTCTCTTCCCAAGGTGTATACTCAATGTCGAAATCAAAACTCTAAAGATACCCCCCCTTTTCACTATATGTGGTTTATGTCCCTCTAGATGAAAATACACATAAGGATATTATAATATGAATAAACTAGGAAATGCTCTCCAAGGAGGTAATTCCACTGCTTCTTCAAGGCATGCATCATCCTTACCAATTCAAAGTAAGGATGAACAACATAGCTGAAACTATCAAAAATATGAATATACTGTTAAGTAAAGGTATAAAACTAAAACACAAGCCTTTTAAAGAATAATATTAAGCATAATATGGCAATAATAAATCAAATAATTCCATTTAAACATTCACATTGATATTCTATTTGTTGAATAATCACATTTAAAATTAATAACTAATCTCATAACAAGGGAATGAATAATGTCAGGAATCTTAACCACTGTATCAAGGCCTCGTGCCAAGACCATACACAAATATTATATCAAGTCTTTATGCCAAGATACTAGTTTGTCTCATTAAACCTACTGATGCATCGAAGGGATATAGCAGGCCACACCCGTCACTTACTAAGTCCAATACATTCCTCATGTGAAAAGAGTAAAACATAACATAAACACTCGTATTAAAACATTCCTACAAAATGTTAATAATTTAACCATAAAAAATGAATAGTATTAAAATATAACATCCATATTCAAACATATCATAAACCCTTAAAAAGAATGTGGAATATTGTATCATAATAAATCAATCTCAATTAAGCATAAAATTCAACAAAGGATGTTGACATGATTAAAATAATCTAATAAAAAAATGAAACTTTTATAGATAAATATCTATTTTTACATTGAAAACATTAAAAGTAACACAATTTATAAAATAATACATTTAAAATACATTTTTCAATAAAAGTTTCCCATACCAAATTGAATCTTTTAAAAATAATTATCATTTTAAAACATTTATATCCATATAGATAAATCCTTAAAACCATTTTTGAAAATTAGGACATTAAAGAAAAGGTTTTAGAAGTATAAATCTTGAAAATATTATAATGATGTTTTGGTTAAAGATTCCCTTATGTAAAAACTTAAAAATATTACATTTAAAAATATTTTTAAGAAACATGCACATGAATGATAAATATGTCCCAATAAACACTTATACATAAACAATATCAGAAAATAATGACACTAACCCTTAACTTAGGTTCATTATTCTTTGTATGTGTCCAAAAATCTTGTATAATATTTTTAGAAATATTATTAAATTATATCATAATCAAAATAATATTTATCATATCATATATTATTCTTTTATGACTTTATATTACCCATTTATTCTTGATCATATTATTTAGATCATGATTTACTTACATCCAGAATGTTTAAAATGATTTATATATATCATATATATTCATAATATATATATATATATATATATTAAATGTAACACATTGTTCATGGAGACGGTAGTTCGTACGTACGTATGAAAGTTGTTTCTATTTTCTTATCGTATTGTATAAAAGTAAGTGAATGAAATATATGTACATATATATATATATCAAAGTAGCCTTATTATGTAATATATTTCATAAATATTCATAATATATATTTTTTTATAAGAATTTTTGGATGGTGAACATGGAAGATGAGGCTCATTGCGTTGTGCAGACGATAATCCGTACGTACGCATGTGTGATGGTATCATTTCTCTAATGGTTAAACGGTATGTAATTAGATTGAATATGAATTTTAATGAAATTTTATCATTTTATATTTTTTATTTAAGTCATTTATATTCATAATTATACCCAACAAAATAAATTATATTTGAAAAATAGGTTACACCATGACGGGGAGATGGTAAGTTGTACATACGCATGCATGGTGATATTTTTTTTCATAGGATGGGTAAAATGAATAATATGGTTGTCCCATAGTCATAAAAATATCTCAGAATATATTATATTATAGAGTTATTATTTTATTGTGGAAAAAACTTATTAATAGGAAGTATAATAAGAGAAGAATTTTGAAAAAAGGAATAAAATGATTACCTCTTCTTAATGTGTCTCCTTTTGATTTTTCACAAAAGGACTCCTTAATTTGCGTTTATTTCAAAAAGGTGGTATCTATGATGAAGTGAGTGAGGTTTGGAGGAGTTTTGGGCATGTTTTGGCTGATCCAAATGGCTTTGGAGGTGTGAATAAAATAGAAGGAGAAGTTTCCTTTTTTAGGAGAGGCGAGGGACACTTTAGGGAAGTCTTCAAATATTAATTTATTATAAATTTAGGTTAGGTTTATAATGGATAAAAAGTGATTAATTTATATTATAAGATTATTATGCATCTAAATACTCTCAAAAAAATGGGGTTTATACAAGTTTATGTCATGAATTTAACCTTAACTTTTGGATTTAACCCCTAGTTAAATAAGTTAACTCTTACCATGTCTTCTTGTATTTGTATACTATATGTTTAATATAGTTACTATAAAATTCTAAGAGAACATAAGGTGGATATTTAATGAAATTTTAAACACTATATAAGCTATTTTGGATGAATAATAGAGTTTTATGACTATTATATCATTAATTCAATAGCGTTTCTGTTTTAAATTCATTTATGTCAATTTGGATACTATTTAGTAATCGATCTTTGTTAAAGTCATAACATCTTGATTCCTTAGAAAAAAATCATTAAATAATCCTTAACATGTAAATTTTATTAAAAAATTCATGTATGGAATCAAAAATATGAAATTGAAATAATTTTAATATCATTTATTTAAATCCTTAATTAATAAGGAAATCACTACATCATCATTGTGTCATAAATAAATTTATTTATTTAATGTATAAAATTATAAATAAAATACCACGATGTATAAAATATTTTTATCTTTATAATTACTATTTATATACCAATATATAATTTATATATACTAAATTAAAATTTTTTTAGTTAGGAGATTCATGTTTATGTTATATTTCCCTTTTCTTTAAATTAAACATTATAAAAAGTCATTATCACATCCAAGTGGCTCTATGGGGTCTTACAACCAACCTAAGGATGCTAAAAATCATAAATATATCATAAAATTTGATTAGGACATGTTTTAGGGTTGAATTAGTTAATTATAATATTATATTTGTACCCTTATTTACCTGATTTACCTTTTAAACATGGTAAATAAAAATTATTACTGATGTTAAAATTCTTAATTTCAAAAAAATGAAAGATACCTATTTAAACAATTTATAACTTCTGATTACAAATATGGAATAAATTTTTTTAAATTCTAAACACATAATTTGCAGAAATTAATTTAAAATTAATTCATGTTGTCAAAACTAGAAAGAATGTTTTTAAGATGTAAAAACATTCAAAAATTCACATATGTTTATATCCAATTATAATGTGAAATTACTTAAAATGACCAAAATTGGATTAAATGAAAAAAAATCCAATTAAACATTAAAACCAATTAAAAGGAAAATCTAACTATATAGATAAATTAGATGAAAAGGAAATATCGAATTAAAATACAGTATTTCCCACTATTCATTGAAATATGGATTTTATCATAAAAATAATAAAACATTTATCCAAACTAAATTTTTTTGTCTCACTTATAAATAATAATTTAATTTTTTCAAATTTAATATATAAAAGTTTCAAATATTGTATTTAAAATGGGTTCTCCATGAAAAGGTGGAAAACTGCATTTTTTGAAAAATACTTCTTTTATCGATAAAATTGAATTTGTTCTTATATTATGTCTATAAAAAACACAATATTAATTTCTAAATTATATGGGATATATATAAAATTCAAAATTTGTTTAATAATATTCATAACCACTTTTTAAACTACTAGTTTGATAGGTCATGGCGCACTCAAACTCATTGTTGCATGTAGTGCAAGCTAAGATGATGTTGTGTACAGTGCAAGCTTATCTTGGTGTATCACAAAATAGAAACTATTTAATTTTGCTAAAAAGAAACATATTTTGGAATATTGGGGTGTTACAAAAAATATATACATTTCCTATAGTGTTAGGTTATTATTTTATCAATGATTCCATCAGAAACAGTGTCCCCATGGGACTTTAAACTATGATCAAACATTCCCACTAGATGTTAACATGTTTATTCCCATACGTGATAAGAATATATATATATTTTCCCAATAGATAATAAAATATTAGAATCCCCATAGGACATTAAACCTATTATTGGACAATATTTGATGACCATAAATGGAATAATCCCCACTAGACTTCAAACATGTGACCCTCTAGTATGTCAAGAGAATATTTAGATCCCTATTGTATGAATAGGACAATATGTCCTACAGGATTAACCTAGGGAAACCTACCTACTGAAACATAAACCCAACCCTAGGTAATAAAAATAGGTACCCTTATTTGAAAATCCAAAATTTACTTATTTCATGAGTATGAGAATCCTATGAGGCGAGCAAGGGATCTCTTTACCCTTTCCTTGGCTGAGAAGCCTGATATTTTATTTCTCATGTGATGAGAATGAGATGCCTTATGTGGAAATAGTGAGAATCATATGTGATGATAATGATATATATATATATATATATATCCTTCCTAAGTGCAAGGAACCTAAGATTCATCCCTCCCCTATGTGAAGAGCATAGTTGTTTATGTGGAATGAGTATGGGATTCCTTTGGTTAGAAATCAGAGATGTGTTAAGTGATCAGATTATGTTTCCTCATATGATAATAATGGGATTCCATATGTCATGATAATAATTTTCCTTCTATTATGATAACATAATTTTTAGATAAATGATCTTATGATGCCTTATGTGATGATTGTAATCTTCCTTGTGTGAAAAAATAGGATTCCTTAAATTTATATCCTGTGAATACTTATTTCATGGGAATATGACACCATTATGGTATTATATGGAGAATATATTTACATATTATTAACATAAAATGTGCTCACCATCACTAATCACTTGGTGTTCACCCATTCATGGAGGTAAGCAGTGTAATTAGAAAATGTCCACATTAATACATTTCTAGGATGTGGATTCTTGAGCATGATTAAGGGAGACCCAAAATAGTCAAAAAAACTCCATGAAGAAATAAATGGAGGGAAATTTTTACATACGATCATCTAATTTATATCAAGTATAAGACACCATCACCCATAGTTATAAAAGTTCACCCACCTTTTGAAAGAAATTATTCAGGGACAGAGAAAAATGACTAATCTTAATAGGTGGTCTGACACAAAATAAGGTCCCTAAGGAAGCATATATAAACATAAATGTTTAAATATTTTTTTTGATAAATATATTAAAGATTTGAAATTTATCAATTATGCATATTAAACTTTTTTATATAAAAGGGTTAGTGGGATCATGGTTATTTTTATAGTGTTGTATGTTGTAACATAAATCTCCTTAGAAATAACATTTCAATATTAGAATCAATGAGAAATTGGTTAGTACATTTCTTCTCAATAAAATGTCTTAGTGATGCATCATGTATACTGGGTATGAAGATCTATAGAGATAGATTTAGAGGATTGTTTTTCATTGAAAAAACAGATATAGTGGAAAAGTGTTAAAACTTTTTGACTTGGGAAATTCTAAAAAGGGTTCCCCACAAATGTTTCTTGGTAAGATATATTCAAAGACATGGTCTCATTCAACTAAAAAATAATTAAAATTACATATTGATCTACAGTTGGTTCTATTAGGTATATTTTATTAAATACTTATCTTTATGTATATTATTCATTAAGTATAATATATAGATACCAACAAAATATTGGTGGAATTCATTAGAAACCCATGATGAATATCCTCAAGTACTTGAGAAGAAATCGAAATGTATTATTAATTGTTGGTAGTGATAAAGAGTTCATTGTAAATGGTTACATAATTTCTAGTTTCCAAACATAAAAAAATGATTTTATATATTAGTTAGTATTATTTTCAATTAAATAGTTGAGTTGTAAGCTAGAAAATTTCTAAAAAAACATTTTTATATTCTATAATAAAATATGAATATATGATATTATCTAATGCAGCTAAATAATTTGTTTGGATAAAGAAAATAATTACTAAACTATGGGTTTTCCTAATCATCATTCATATAATTTAAATATTCTATGATAATAGTGGATTAGTTTTATATGATAAGGAATATTAGTTTTGTCAAATATACAAAAATATTCTCAATCAAGTCCACATCATTCAAGAAATAGTTGATAGAGGTGATATTAATATTTTTTTGAGTTCCTATAGAGGATAATGTTATGGATTGTTAATAAAGCCTCTTATGTAGAAATACCAAGAAAGGAATACATTTAATCTTGGTATTAGATAAACGGATGACTAGAACAAGTGTAAGTGGGATATTTTTAGTATTTTCCCCTAATAGTAGTCAATATTTGTTGAATTAGGGGGAATTTGTATCATGTAATGTGTATTAATAACAATAAAGTTTCATCTATATATGTTTTTTACATAGAACATGGGAGATGATATGATAAAAACTCAGTTTAATATTTTTATTATCAGTTTATCCTAGATTGATGATCATCATATTATGTTGTGATGACATGTTAATATTACTGTGAGTAGGATCACATATATAGATATAAAATTGATCACTATAAGGATATAAGTTATTAAACTTATACTTGGATTGACACACTTAAATTACACCATATGTATTGTGATATATGTGTCATTATCATTATTTAATTAATCCTTGGTTATGGAATGTTCGACTTTAGGTTGTCAAATGGGTTCCCTATATTTGAAAATTTATACTTTGATACATATCTAAAGTCATTTAAAAATTTATATTATTATAATTGAATTGGGTATGAAATTAATGAAACATAGGAATTTAATTAACCAATGTAGGATGTGTCCTCCCTTATGAAGGATTTGGACATAAATTACCTCAAATGAGTCTTGACTATGTGAGTATATGGCCATGCCAAGATAATTTCATGTCAAATAATTATTTAATATTTAATCAACTTTATAATTGATAAAATAGGATATGTTATATAGTATTGACATTATCCATTTATCATGAATAATATCAAAGTTATGTAAAAATAAACTGGGTTAATTGTTTTGTGGTATATTAGATTATTTTAATCCCCATATTAATTTGGGTGGTTATGACAAGTTTCTTGATAACACTCATTATTTATAATTATGAAAGTAAATCATGGTTATTTATAAAATTACAAAATTTACATGGGGTCACACCTAATATAATGCTAATTTATATTTTTTAACCAATATGTATAGTTCATGTGAAAAAAAATTATTCTTATGTTTATTATAAACACAAATAATATTTATTTTTATCTTTTTAAATATTGAATTAAATAATAGTTATTTAAAAAAATAAATAACATTGTGTTATAATTTAAATATTGATTTATTTATATTATTAATACATATACATGTAGAAATAATAAAATTCTAAATGAGATCTCGCCATGGGTTTAGAGTAATAAGATTCCAAGGCCCATTACATGAGGGAAATTTGGATACCTACCTAATGAGGTTATTTCAGAACCTCCTTTGAAATATTTAACACATTTGAAGTCTCATTAATGTGCCTTCTATTGTGGTTTGAGACATAACAAAATTTTAAAGTATATTTAAAGAACCAAATACTAGTTCGTAGTTAGCTTCCAAGGATGTTATTGAATTTTCCTATTCCTGAACATATAAATGAGGAGAGGTGTAGTCTTTATCCAATTGAGAGAAAGAAAATTCAATTCTTATAGTTCCATATTTTCCCTCTTCTGAGAGAGAGTCCTCTAATTTTACTCATCCAAGAAAGTTTTGTATTTTTACTCATGCAAGAGGTTCTCTAGAGTCTTTCACTTTAATTATGTTACTTTTTATTTAGAGGAGTATCTACCATTACTTTGATAGTAGTAGTATCACTCCAAGGTGTTAGTAATTATAATTATCGGTGGATACCAAAGGAGACCTAAATTCTTCATATCAGTATTGATATAAATATTCAAAACCTGTTTAAAAGTTTATTTTATTTTATTTTTTTATTAATGTGTTTTTAATTTACCTTTTATGTTATTATATGGGTTTTATAACCACTTCCACTTCATCGAGGTTCGTTAATTCCATTCAGTATCTTTAGTTAAAACGTCTAAGGTAGTAGTTGAATATTTACCATAGGGTAATGGAGTTACTTCTATGAGAGTTTAGGGGGACACATTAGCACAAAGTGTGGCCATAAATATTGGAAATGCACTAAAATTGAGATATTTTATTCTATGATAACCCATAATTTGTAACCTGTGATACACATGTGATGCACATCACAACTTATGATATACTTATATTTTATAAGGCATTATATTCCTCTACCATAGATTACAATAGTATTATATAACATATATATCAATTGTATAGAAATTTATATGTCTACATCATAGTTTTCTTAGGATATAAATCAATGAGTTGATTAATTTATGGCTACACATTCATGTAATAATAGTTTGAAACATTAACATATTAAGAAGAACCAATGAGCCATGTGTTATCTCAATACGTGTCATCTTCCATTCAATGGAATCCAATGCTCGAGTTCATACATTGAATTAAGTGAGAAAATATAATGGGATAAAATCTCTCTATTAGTGATAAAACATTCTTATAATACATATTCAGTATTCTCTTCTTATTGGTTATCATTTTTTATTTGTGAAGAATGTGATAGCTATTAGGAACGGACCCAAGTCGACCCAAGTTTTCACCTAAGTTGGCCCGCCACATTTCCCAAAATATGTACTCAATCACCATGAACTAGAGACAAGCACCAGGCATAACCAACTATATATTTGTAATAGTTTCTCCACTGGTGAACTATCAAGACTAATCCATGAAATGGAATGGCCCCAACAATATCATCGGAGTCAATAGTATAAAGAGGAACATCCAGATTACACAATAGATACTAAGAAGATACCCTAAAAACAATGAAAACCATATACAAAACATGCCATAACATAAAATATAAATGGTATCTCAAGTAAAAATCACAAAACCCAAAAGAAATTGCAAAAGACCCAATAAAAAATATACACACATACCAATAAAATAAAAAAACAAAAAATGACTCCACATGAGAAAATTTTTATAATAACACACCTCCTCTATAAAACACTGGATAAAGATAATCAATAATATCCACCCTAGTACATGGTTCCCTTACCCCTACCTATGTCCATTAAAAAAAATCTAAAAATTCACAAAGGCCAAAGAAATATGTGAGGAAAGAATCTTGGTAGGATTTCACATCGAATATATTTAATTCTTTCACCCATATAAACAAATAAACTAGTTTGAAAACACTTTTCAAAACTAAATAAATTTGAAAACATGTCATTTTAAAATAAACCTTCACAAAACCTTTGATTTTCCATTTTAAATTAAAAATGTTTTTCAAATCTTTTCTCAACATGGATCAAATAAAAAAACAATGCCTAATGAACCACATACTCAACATATCCAACAAATTATAATAAAAGTGAGCATAAAAATCACCATAAGTTAACATAAGGGGAAATGGGCTTAATATCTTTGTTCAAATTAAAATGATAGTATTAAATTGCATAAATCATATAAACCAATCCAGCCTAAGTAATGTATTACTAGGGATATAACCATCAGGCCTATTATTAGTGAGTAAACAATTATGCCAGATGGATAAGAAAAATGGAAAATCTCAGGATCTTACCTAGGCCCAATTCCAAGATAAATCATAGTCTCTTGGAAACCAAAATGGAATATCTCATGGTATTCCTACAGAAATTCACTATCAATCCATTATAAACAAGTGAGGCCCCATATAGTCCACCCTTCGAGGGATAACATGGCCTCTCAGAAAAACAATAAAGGAATATCACACGATCTTCACTCTGAATCCTCTCATAGTCCCTCTAAAAAACACCTCACTCACACCATGGTCAACCCATGTTTCACACCATGCTAAAACCATACCAATAAGTGATCATACTAAAGAATACATTCCATAATTCAATCTCATAAAAAACATACCCATTTTATCAAAACACTTTCAACAAGGTAAAACCATTTCTAAAACTAATATAGAAATTCATTTTATTTCATAAATCCCTTGGATCCATTTTATGAAACACTTGGTGTACATAAAAGACACACTAATTTTTACAACCCGCATTAAACCTCCAAATTTTAAAATCAGTCCCTCAAGCATGAAAAACATCGGATAAACATAAACTAAAAATAAAAAATATGGAAATTTAAACAATATCAACCAAAGGTGAATATAATTTAATGCTAAGATATGGAAGAAACCCTTAAATAGAGACACTAACATCAGTTTTTGTTGAAAACTCATCGACTTCAATGAAAAACACCTGAAAGAGAAATATCAATGCCTCAAAAACCTACAACATGTGATAAGAAACCAATTCACCCATAGTATAACCTATATTCAGAAACAATTACCCCTAAGGTTATATTATTCCCCAAGAATGGATGAAAAAGGAAGAATAAGGGGAAATGAGGAAGAAACTTTGAATAAATTGACATTACTCAAGACCAAATAGCAAAATTCCAAGTGGAAATTTCCGCCAATGAGGGGGGGGGGGAGCTCCACAGCCAAGAGAAGAGGTCAGTATGAAATAGGGTAAGAAAAAATAAGGCTAAATCCTTAGTAAATTTATTAGGTATAATTTGTAGAAATAAACTTTTATGTGATATGGGTAGGCCCCATGATTTGGTTGCATGATTAATAAAACCACACAGCAACCATGTAAATCCTTCTTTCTACAAAAAAATGTGCCACATAGTTAATCCTATGTATCACATTTTTTTCAAAACCATTTTCAAACAGGGAAATATCACATTTCGACCCTCCATATCCCCCTCACATGGTTAGCCGCATGGTAATACAGATCTTTCACTAACCACGCATCGTGGTTTGTCTTCCAAAAATCCCCATTTCTAACCCCCATCACCTGGGTACTCCATGACTGAACCAAAAGGTAAATAAAACTCTGAAGTAGACATACTAGTGACCCGAGGGGTGTCACAAATGCCCCATCATACAACTTTATATCATGATAAATTCAGTAAGAATTGAAAGTAAAAAACAGGTGAGCCCACTACTCCCTCACATCATATTATCACTCCCATGTCTCCTATATATCACCACCATATTAATATATCACAAAGACAAATGGGTTCATCTTAATTTAGATAACCTTGTCTTTATGATCCAAGATGTGAACAGGATACTCCATGATGGTGGTATCATGCTCAATCTCCACATCTTCCCACTCTAATACATGATAAGGGTCTGGATGGTCTCTATTCAACTGTGTAACAAAAAATAAATAATGGATCAAGGTCCTACATATTGGAAACTCAAACTGATAGGATACCTTCCCAATACTCTCCACAATAACAAAAATGTCATGACGTAACATGGAACTATCTTCCCTTGATTTCCCAAGTGTTGATGAAGCAGATGAACTGATTCCTAGAGAAACACATGATCACAACCATGAAACTCCAATGGAAGATGATGGTTGACATAAAAAATCTGGAGGTTCTGAACTATTTATAACCATTTATTAATCCACTACACTACCTTATTCAACTCTTGGATGAGACTCATTCCAACTAGGGAACACTCGCCTACCCGAGACCAATATAATGGGGATGGGATTGACTATCTATACAGAGCCTCAAATGGGGTCATGCTCATACAGGATTGATAAGTGTTGTTATAAGAAAACTCATCCAATAGTAGGTTCCTTTATAATGAACCAATGAAATAAATCACAGACTCCATTAACATATCTTCAAGAGTCTAGATAATCTTCTTAAATGAACCATCCATCTATGGGTGATAATCGGTGATAAAATTCATCTAGGTTAAAAAATCCTCATGAATTATAATCTATAAATAAGAATTAAAATGAGAATCTTGTTCTGATATTATCACTGATTTCACTCTATGAATCCAAAAAACTCTTTCACATATAGGTGTCCAAGGTCCTCTACATTCTCTGACTCCCTGATTGTAAAAAAGTTGGATAGTTTCGTCAAAAAATTGATAATCACCCACATGTAATCTTCCCCACATAGGGTATGATGTAGAATGATCACTAAATCCCTAGATATATCTTCCCACTTCCTTACTAGAAATGTAAGTGGTTATAACAACCCAGTTGGTCTCTAAATCCCAGCTTTGATCCTCTGGTAGGTCAAGCACCAAGAAACGAAGATAGTATTTTACATCTCATTCCAGGTAACAAATAATGGTCTCTTGAGGTATAAAACATCTTGGTTTTCATGAGGTAAACAAAAAAACTAGAATGATACACCTCATTAATCACCTACTACATTATGATCAAATTAAGTATCAACTACCTCTTCAAAACAAGACAACCATTGGGGGATCATAACTAATCACTTGAGGTCTCCCCACTATTTATGAAATAGCTAATCTGCTGGAACTCGGGGTTGGATACATGCTCACTCCTTACCTGATCGATAAGATATGTAATGGACTTCACATTGTCCAAGAATACCCACTCTTCATCTCTATTCAGAACCATAATATTATTAGAAGAAAATCATCATTACACACTCATTTTCTAACTCTTTTATGTATTTCACTAGAAGCCTCATGCTCAATGTATCGGCAACCACATTCTATTCCCAAGTTGTATACTCAATATCAAATTCAAAACTCTAGAGATACTCCACCCATTATCTCTATATGTGGTTTATGTCCCTCTAGATGAAAATAAACATCAGTATTTTATGATATGAATAAACATGGAAATGATCTCTGAAGAGGTAATGTCACCACTTCTTCAAGTCATGCATCGTGCTTACCAATTCCAAGTCATGGGTGGGATAATTATTCTATTGTGGGTATAATTTTCTCAATTCATAGGACACTATATGATTATCTTACATCTGGGTACCTATCCATGATCATTTGAAGCTCACTTACCACAAAATTCTCAATGACATTAAGAAATAACTTAGATAGCCTATGTGAGAACAAAACCAACTCTGAAGTAACTGACCCCACTATCCCTAACTGTAGATACCACTCACCTTGAAATATGTGAGTAATCCTATAAAGATTAAATAATGGGACCCTAAAGTGATAAAATTTGACTAGAACCTTGAAATTGATCAACCAATCCATTCCAATAATATGGTTGAAAATGTCTAGGTCCAAAATAAGGAAGTCTTAAATAACTTCCTCACCAAATACCACAATTCTGAACTTAGGGAACTTGAAACCTTTCTCCTTCGTCCTACCCAATGGGGTTAGAAAATCCATTACATATGATATAAAGTCAAATCAAATACCCAAATCATCAATCAGTTTTAGTGAAATGAATAATTGGTACACACCAATGTCAATTAAAACCAATGTCATAGAATAATCAATAATCATTGTACCTCTAATGGGTGTTGGTTTGGTGTCTAAGTCCTTTGGAAATCTTCAGCTACATGGAGATACCCTAGATTATATTCTCCCTATATCAACTTTATTTGGTGAGAAACTCTTTTACCATGAGGGTGAGATCCTCCACCCTTGTAATCTTAGACTGCACCTGATATCCTTTCGAAACATAAGATCCCACACCACTGTACCTGAATAAAACTAAAAAACACTAGATATAAACTAGATGTCCACACTGGTGGGATGCCCTTGGAGTCTCCGAGAAACAAAGTTTTACAGAGACCCAAGATTGATGAACATGGACATTATATTTCCTTTGTGTAATACTTAATACATGACACAAACAGACGCCTAAAGACCATATTAGTTTAGTGTATTTGGAATGTCATAACATAATCTTCTAATCATGGTGAAAGATCTTAAACATATCCCATAAAGCTATTCCCCTTTTGTTTTCGAACCTATAACCTTTATTTATATCCTGAGGAAAAGAAAACATAAAAAGGTTGAGCTCATGTTCTTAGTAAGGGTAACCATGGAAAACATAAAACAAACCATAAACATTTGAACGTAAAAAAACATGAATATAATGTTTAAACATCAAAATATTGAGCAATGACATAAATATTGGTAGTACATAAAGAATATATCATAAAAGATCATTAACCATGATATAATAGAATTAGAATAAAATATTTAATTGTGGAATAATAATGAGAACATAATATGATTTCCATAGTAGCCAAGTCATTGTTTCCAAGACCATAATAGTGGACAAATTGTTTTACTGAACTGGGTTTACTTGTCATTCCAGCCATGTATTACTGAACCAGATTTACTTTCCTTTCCATTCATGTCTATATCATGAGATATAAATCATTACCCAATGCATTGGAGGGAGATATAGGTCTCACCCATCTCATAATAAAATCATTCTTACATGTCCCACTAAAACATTAATCATTCATCATAGTATAACCCCTGAAATAAAATGGGATTCTTAAAAATCATTTCATCATAACATAATCCATATAAGATAAAAAGACTTTATAAAAATAATTACATCATAAAAACAATAAAATAAAAGTAATAATAAGGATATAAACATAAAACTATGTTATTTTATATAGAAATAACATTTTATAGAACACTTGAACTTAATTCCCAAGTAAAATATCCTTTCTTCTTAAAAAACATTTTCTTTTCTCAAAATGTCCTGAAATTTTAAAAGAAAGGGATTTAATTAAAAATAAACTTGAAATATTATAAAGGAATATTCATGTAAATAAGGAATTATGAAAGTGTAAAAATCTTTTCATGGTGTATATGTTAGAAAAACATTCTCCTTGAACTTTTTTCAGAAAAGGAAAAAAGTATCCCATATGGTAAACGTCTGAAATATTCCTTCCAAACCATGAAGTAAAAGTAAAAATTAATGGAAATGAATTTAAACACACATATAAGAATATTAAAAAAATTATGAAAACATTTTTTGGAAACATGGACATGGATGATAAATATATCCCCATAAAATACTTACGTATAAACAATTTCTAATAAAAATGAGATTACAAAACTATCCATTACCTTAGGTCTGATTTCTTCGGTATGTGTCCAAAACTCCTGTATAGTGGGTTTATAAAAATTATTAACTCGTAACAGAACCATAATAATATATAGTATATCATATATGATTCACTTATGACTTCGTATTACCCGTTCATTTGTAAATTTCATTTTAAAGCAACATTTTGGGTAATAATTGTTTTATTTATCGTACATGTTTTCAATTGTTATTCTTGATATCATTACTTATATCATGATTTACTTACTAATTGAAAATCATTATTTATGTATCATATATATTTGGGATATAAATATATATATATAATAGATAGATAAATGAAATTGAATACACCGTTCCTGGGGACGGTAGGTCGTACGTACGCATGAACACTTAAATTGAATGGAAGTAATTAAATGAAAAATATATATACATAAATACAGTCACATTATTATGTTGTATATTTCATGATTATTTATTATATATACTTTATAATCATTCTTAAATGGTCAACGTGGAGAATGAATCTCTTCGAATCGTGGAGACAATAAGCCGTACGTAAGCAGGAGCGACGATATTGTTCCCATAATTTTGAATGCTATTGAATTGGATGTGGTATAATATCTCAGAATTAGTATCATGTTATAATAATCATATATAGTTATTATTTCCACCATTATAACCATCCATGTAAGGTGGTGGTGAAAAATATATTACACCACGGCATGGAGACGGTAATTCGTACATACGCATGTGCGGTGATTTTGTTTTTTGTAGGATGGATAG
Organism: Viscum album; assembly: GCA_963277665.1. Lineage (NCBI taxonomy): Eukaryota > Viridiplantae > Streptophyta > Magnoliopsida > Santalales > Viscaceae > Viscum > Viscum album. The sequence goes on from OY728125.1 coordinate 1,610,957,078, forward strand.
AAGTTAAAATAGGTTTGTTTAATATTTATAATAATATATCAGTATATGATTGATAATTATTTTATTACTTTGTAATTAAAAAACTAAATTAGATGAAGTATAAGAAGAATGAAATTTGAAAGAATCGATAGAAGAAATTACCTCTTCCTCGACGTGCCTCCTTTAAATTTCCTCTTAGGGCACTAGAGTTAGTCTTTTGAGAAGAAAAGAGCCTCTATAATTTAACTAGGGAAGTTGAGAAGAGAAATGGGTAGGTTTTGGATGATCTTGAATTCTCAAAATGGAGTGAATATGAGAGGGAGGAGGTTCCCTTTTATAAGAGATGTGGGGGCAATTTTGGAAACTCAAAAAATATTAATTTGTTATAAATTAAAATTCAATTAAAAGTGGTCCAAAACTTATTTAATTAGAATATAAGTTTATTTTTGTTTTAATAAATGTCATTAAATAATTTTTAGGCAATTTTTTATTATTTTTTTATCCTTATCGTTTGGGTTTTACCCTTCTTTTACCTTTTTAATCTTATGAGGATATCATGTTATTTACACATTGTGGGTTAATGTAATTATCATATTATGTAAAAATACCCACAAAAAGTTATTTATAACATATTTGGAATAATATTAACCATTGGTACAGATTTTATATTTTTAAAAATTGAATATCATTTAATAAACTATTTTATGTTTTAAGTTATGAACTATGTCAATTTTGGACACTATTCATACTTGACTTTTTTTTAAATTATAACAACCTGATTCCTTTAAAACAAAGGAATTAAATAATCCCTAATATTTTAATTTAATCTAAAAAATTCTGGGATGGTAGAAAATGTTCAAATTAAATTAATTTTAATATTTATAAATTCATTTATTTGAATATTTCATTAATGATGTAATCACTACATCATAATTGAGTCATAAATAAATATATTTATATAATGTCTAAAAATTATAAATAAAATAACATGATGTTAGAAAACTTTTTATATTTCTAATGAATATTTTTAGACATTGATATTAGTTATATAACCCTATATTAAAATCAATTTAGTAAAAGATATATGTTTAGGTTATAATTATCTTTACTTTAAATTAATTCTTATAAAATGTCCTTTTCACATCAAGGTGAATCCATGGGGTCCCAAAATAAACCCAATGATGAAAATAGTCATACATATCTCATCAAATAGGATTAGTACTTGTGTTAGGATATTTTAATATTATTATTTCATTATTTTTTCACCCTTATTTACCAGATTTACCCATTTAACCATGGTAAATAAAATAATTATTGAACTTACTACTCATAATGTCTAAAAATAAAAGGTACCAATTTAAACAATTTTAACCTTATGATTCCTAATATTTAATTCATTTTTCCAAATTCAAAACACATAAATTGTAGTAATTAATTTATAATTAATTCGCATTGTCAAAACCAAAATTTAGGTTTTCAATAAGTAATAACTATCAAAATATTAACATGTGTTTATGTCCAATTTAAAAGTGAAATCACTTAAAATGACCAAAATTGGATTAAATGATAAAAATATTATCCAATTACACTTTATAACTAATTAGAATGATAATATAGATATATAAATAAATTAGATAAAAAGTCAGTTTCGAGTTAAAATGCAGTATTTTTCATTATTCATTAAAATTTTAATTATATTAGAGAAATACCAAAAACTGAAACACAAAGTATATTTTTATGTCACTATTCCAAATAAAAAGTTTATTTTAGTCAAATTTAACTTATAAAAGTGTCAAAAACTATATTTAAGATGGGTGCGCCATCAAAAGGCTGTAAAATTGTTTTTTTTTAAATACTATTTTTATCTGAAAAAATGATTTCGTTCTCATATCATATTCTAGAAAATATGTAATATGAATGATAATGTTATATAAAATTAAATGTGTGGTTAATATTATTCATAATATCTAGTTATATAATATTTTAATAATATATCATTGTTTAGTGAAACTCGGTATTGCGTACAATGCAAGCTATCATGGAAGGTCACTCTTGCATGTAACACAAGCCAAGTTAGTGTTTCATATAGTGCAATATTCCTTTGGTGTTTCATATAACATAATAAAAACATAGTTCATTTATAAATTGAAAAATATATATACTTAGTGTTGCATGAAATGAATTCAAGAAAACATTCTTGAAATTGTGTGCAACACAAGCCAAGAACAGTGTTGCGTGTACTGCAAGCTAATACAGTGTTGTGTATAGAAAACTCTAACCATGGTGTAGATTAAAATACAAGTAATCGATGACATTAGAATAATATATCTCATAAAATCTCAGGGTGTTACATTCTACCACCATTAAAATGAATTTCTCCCTTGAAATTCATTAGGGTTATAAATGATTTTCTACTTGAAAGTTATTTTCATGGAATCCTACATCTTAAAAAGGGATACTAAATCATCTTTCTAAAATTAAATTTAGAAACATAATAGTTAACCAAAGTAACTCAGCACTGGGTTTCCACATAGGAGGACATAAGTCAAAAGTGAAAAAATGTACATGGAAGAGAAATTTAACCATCATGTTCTGATAGATAGTGATGGAGAATAAGGTTTAGAGAATGTTAACTACCAGAAATCTATAAGTCTAAAATTATTTAAGGGACTATATGATCCATCAGATAATTGGGTACTAGGATGAAATTTTATGTTTTCAAGATCCTTTCCCTATAGTTGAATAATTTTTCATGAGAATAAATAATTACTTGATTTTGGAATAATCTCATTGTTGTTCGTTCCTTGAAAAATTTCCACTCCATCTCTTATTTAAATAAATGAAGTCAAAATTTTCATTCTTGAAGTGTTAGAAGATAATGTGATATAATGATAGTTCATTCCACATGTCTCATCATAAAGGTCACCATAGAAAATCAAATATGCATAAGTCCGCCTATAGTGAGATAATATATTAATCTAAAAAACATCAACCGGAATACAACTTATACAATCCATAAATGGATAACATTGCAATCCTTTAAAAAATATAAAACATAGAAAGAGGTTAACTAAATCAACATAAAATTTATCACCCATATCTCATAAGGTATTTCTTGGTTGTCACATTCCAAACATTTGAATACCTTAATCATGTATTCTCTTGAGTCAAAGTAACAACCTGAATTATTTGATATCCTTATTGAAAGATTGCATGTTTATTTATTCCAAAACTTATTGGATATATTCCTTAAGACAAAGAAAGTGGTACAATTCATCCATCAAATCATAAACCTCTTGTCAACAACTCCATAATTAGTTCTGAAGAAACTAGCATCATCCAATTTACTTATTCAAATCCAACATATCATTTTCCAAACATCATTATCTAAAAATAAGGGGAATATTAAGGGTTATATTCCCCTTAATCATGATTTATCTAAGTATATAACCTTACCCTTAAATCAAATTTTGAATCCTTATAACTATTCAACATATCCATTCCAACCCTTAATTAAAAACCTGTACACAAAACACTTATATATTTTTTGATTCATATAACATAATCTTTGAAATCTGAATCATATACAACTCAATCATCCAACTTTATTATTCAACCATTACATAGTATCCATCATCATATTCTTTCATAAAATATGAATCATGTCTTAAGGTTTCTCTATCTCAAGATTCTTAGGTTTAATTTAAACAATACTATAATAACATCACATACCTTCCACATGTCATTTACAATATCTTTATCCTTAGTAGAATGACCAATACTCGTACTAGCATCATGATTCTCTTCATTATACTTCTACTTAGTAAATCAATCATAAAAATTATCTCAATTTCTACATCTGAAATATTCAATAGTTAACAATGTTCGATATAGTTCGGGCTATCGACTAAGACCAGAAATAAAAGTGTGAGAAATACATATCAGATATTAGAATCATATAAGTATGGTAAATTACTCATAATATTTCAATCTATGATATCTTAATATTAACCCTAGGTTAGTCATTATTGTCAAAAAACCCTAGTATTATCACATTTAATTCATTTATCCTTGGTAAATCCCTAGATATATCCCTAAAAATATCTCTAGTGGTCTCATTAAAGTTTTTGCATCCTAGTTTCCAAAGGTTGACTAAACCTTCAATATTATACCAATTGTAGAGACCCAAGCTTGAGGTACATTGAAATTAAATTTCTTTTGAAGAATAATTAATACATGATACAAACATACTCCCAAACACTATACTAGTTTAATGTTTTTAGAAACTCAGAACATATACTTCTAATCATGGTCAAAGATCTTCAACATGTCCCATAAAGGTCTTCCCTTTTTTTCCTACCTTGAACCATTCTTTATATACTGGGGAAATACATAAAAAGGGTGATCTAAAATTCTCAATGAGGTTAAACATAGATAACATAAAATAAACCATAAACATTTAAACGTAAAAAACATTAATATAAATATTAAAAATCAAAATCTTGAGCAATGATATAAATCATGGCAGTACTTAAGGCATAGGTCATAAAAGAACAATAACCATGATAGAATAGAATTTTTATAAAAATGTAATTATGGAAAACTAATAATCACATAATATAATATCCATAGTATTAAATTCATTTCTTCCAAGACCATAATAGTGGACAAATTCCTTTATTGAATCGGGTTTACTTGTCGTTCCAACCATATATTACTAAACAAGATTTACTTGACATTATAGTCATGTATATATAATGAGATATAAATCATTACCTAATGTATTTTAGGTATATATAAGTCCCACCCATTTCATTATAAAATCATTCTTACATGTTCCACAATAACATAAATCATTCATCATAGAATAACCAATGAAATAAAATGGGATTTTTAAACATCATGTCATCATAATAGAATCCATATAAGATAAATTCACATCATAAAAATAATTACATCATAAACACAATAAAATAAATGTCATAATATGTATATGAACATAACCCTATGTCATGTTATATGGAAAATAATTTTGATAAAATACATAAACTTAATTCCTAATGAAAATATCATTTCTTCTTTAAAAACATTTTCTTTTCTGAAAATGTCATGCAATTTTAAATGAAAATAATTTAACTTAAAATAAAAATGAAAGCTTGTAAAGTAATATACATGTAAATAATTCCTTATGAAATAATAAAAATTTGTTTATTCCGTATAAGTTAAAAAACATTCTTCCTGTACTTTTCCCAAATATTCGAAAAGTGCATCGTATGGTAAACCTAATAAAGATTCCTTCCAAACCATGTAGTAAAAGTAAAAATGGGTAAAAATGAATTTAAAAAAATATATAAAAATATAAATCAGTTTATGAAATCAATTTTAGGAAACATGGAAATGGATGATAAATAAATCCCCAGTAAATACTTACATATAAACAATCTCAGATAAAAATGAGATTGCAAAATTATCCCTAACCTTAGGTCTGATTTCTTCTATATGTGTCTGAAACTAAAGTATAGCGGGTTTAAAAATAATATTATATTGTAAAAAAAACTATAATAATATTTATGATATCATATTCGATTCACTTGTGACTTTATATTACCCATTCATTTGTCAATTCCATGTTGAAGAAACGTTTTGGGTAATAATCATTGTATTTATCGTACGTGTTTTCAATTGTTATTCTTGATATTATAACTTATATCATTATTTAATTACTTAAATAATGGAAAACATGATTTATATATCATATATATTCAGAATATATATATATATATATAATATAAATGAAATGGAATACGCCGTTCATGGGGACGGTAGGTTGTACATATGCATGAATGATGTTTTATTTTCCTTATTAAATTTAATGAAACTATATAAATGATATATATATATACATTCAGTAGAATTATTATGATTTATATTTCAAGATTATTTATTAAATATACATTATAATCATTATTGAATGATTAACGTTGAGAATGAATCTCATCTTGTCTTGGAGATAGTAAGTCGTATGTACGCATGAGCGATGATATCATTCCCATAATTATTGAATTTCATTGAATTTAATGGTGTATAATATCTCAGAATTAGAATCATGTTATAATAATCATATATAGTTATTATTTTTACAATTATACCCATCCAAGTAAGGGGGTGGTGAAAAATAGATTACACCATGGCGCGGATAGGGTAAGTTCTACGTACGCACATGCAGTGATTTCATTTTTCATAGGATGGATAGAAGGTGGAATAGGGTCATCTAATATTTATAATAATATTTAAGTATATGAGTGATAATTATTTTATTACATTATAATGAAACAACTAAAGAATAGTATGTATAAGAAGAATGAAATTTTAAAGAATCAGTTGAAGAAATTACCTCTTCCTCAACATGCCTCCTTTAAATTTCCTCTTAGGGAATTAGAGTTGGTCTTTTGAGAATACCAACAACTCTAGAATGTAACAAGGGAAGTTCAGAAGAGAAATGGGTAGGGTTTGGACGAGATTTAAGGCTCAAATTAGAGTGAAGATGAGAGAGAGTAGGTACCCTTTTATAAGAGAGAAGGGGGCACTTTATGAAACTCTCAAAATATTAATTTATTATAAATTAAATTTTGATTAAAAATGGTCCAAAACATTTTTAATTAGATGAAAATATATTTTTTGTTCTAATAGATATCATACAATTGTTTTTAGAAAAGTTTTTAGTACTTTTTATCCTTATCTTTTGGGTTTGACCCTTCTTTTACCTTTTTAATCTTATGGGAATATCATGTTATTTAGACATTGTGGGTAAATGTAATTATCATATTATGCCAAATGACCCACAAAAAGTTATTTATAAAATATTTGGACTTATTTTAACTATTTATACAAATATTATATTTTTAGTAATTTAATATCATTTAATAAACTATTTTATGTTTTAAGTTATGAATTATGTCAATTTTGGACACTGTTCATACTTTACTTTTTTTTTAAAAATTCATAACAACCTAATTCCTTAAAAACAATGGAATTAAATAGTCCCTAATATGTCAATTTCATCCTTAATATTCATGGATGGCATCAAAATGATCAAATAAATTTATTTTAATATTTATAAATTCATTTATTTGAATCTTTCATTAATGAGGTAACCACTACATCATAATTGTGTCATAAATAAATATATTTATCTAATGTATAATAATTATAAATAAAATTACATTATGTAATAAAAATGTTTATATTTCTAATTACTATTTATATAGATAGATATCAGTTATATAACCCTATATTAAAATCAATTTAGTAAAAGATTTATGTTTAGGTTATAATCATCATTACTTTAAATTAATTCTTATAAAATTTCATTTTCACATCCAAGTGAATACATGGTGTCCCAAAATTGACCCAAGTATACCCATGGTTAGAAATATATCATAAAATAGGATTATTACATGTGTTAGGGTAGTTTAATATTATTATAATCTAATTTTATTACCCTTATTTACCAGATTTACCCTTTTAACCACGGTAAATTAAATTACTAAAGTTACTATTCATAATGTCTAAAAATAAAAGGAACTTATTTACAAAATTTAAAACTTTTATTTCCAAATATGGAATCAATTTTTTCAAATTCAAAACACATAAGTTTCAGTAAATAATTTAAAATTAATTCCCGTTGTCAAAACCAAAAAGAGGGTTTTTAAGAAGTAATAACTATTAAAAGATTGACATGTTCTTATGTCCAATTTATATAAGAAATTACTTCAAATTACCAAAATTGGATTAAATTATAAAAATTTATTCCAATTATACTTTAAAACCATTTAAAAAGATAATTTATCTATATAAATAAATGAGATAAAAAAGAATGTTTCGAGTTAAAATGTGTATTTTTCATTATTCATTAAAATTTTAATTTTATAAGAAAATTCAAATAATTCAAAAAATAAAAATTTTCATTCCCTATTGCAAAGAAGAATTTTATTTTTTCAAATTTAACTTATAAGATTATCAAAAACTAGATTTAAAATCGGTGTACCATCAAAAGGCGGTAAAACTAAATTTTTTTAAAAAATACTTTTTTTATCAAAAAAATTGATTTTGTTCTCAAATCATGTTCTAAAAAAAGATTAACATGAATGATAATGTTTTATAAAATTGAAAAGGTGGTTAATACTTTTCATAACGGCTAGTTATATAATATTTTAATAATATATTTTTTTATTGAAAATCAGTATTACGTACAACTAAATCTATAAAAGAAGGTCACTCTTGCATTTAACGTAAGCCAAGTCCACGTTTCTTGTAGTTTAAGATTCCTTTGGGGTTTTATATAACATAATACCACCTTAGTTCATTTATAAATTGAACAAAATATATACTCAGCATTGTGTGAAATTAATTCTATCAAACGAACCTGAAATTGTCTTTAACAAAATCCAAGAATAGTGTTGTGTATACTAAAAGCTAATATGGTGTTGCGTATAGAACAATATAATCTTTGTGTAGAAAACAAAACAAGCCATAAAATACATTAAAATAATCTATCTCATAAAATCTCATGGTGTTACAAGTTTTTCCTGTCAATCCTTCCCAAACTAATAATAAACAACTAGTTTATGTCCAATAAAAGCCATAGGATTTGACCCTAATAACTATTGAACACTCTTTCAACTATCTCTCTAATACTAACCCCAGTTATACTTCTACCCTGATGAAGAACTCTTGATTCCACCCAATAAATTAATTCCATTGAGACATGTTTGTTCAGTCAAGTATGTTTCTTTCATAGATTCCTTACAACTGCCTCTGAATAGGATGGAATAAAGAGAATAATGAGATTAGATATAATCTTTGGCCTCAAGACCATATTGAAGTGTTGATCCTTAAGTTAATCATTCAGGAGAATATCTATAGTGAGATGAAATAATTAAATAAAATGAGTGGTATACTTTATCTTCAAATGATTACCTTTATCCCACTTCAGGAAGTCTCTAGCCTTCACCACACTCAATATCTTCTAGTAAAAAAACTGATTGAAATTGACCTTAAACATGGTCCATGCGAGATCCTCATGCTTTCTGGAGAGCACCATCGTATTACACAAATTTCTACCTTACCATTCTAACACATACAAGGCAAAGGCCAGCCTAGAGGTCTTATGGGTTTTCAAAAACTAAAATATCCACTTTTTATGGTTCAACCACTACTCTAGATTATTGGTTCCACAATCTCCATGGAACACTGAGGGAGTTTTTCTAAAAAACTCTTGAGTATGGTACCCACTCTAGGGATTCTCTCGACTACACACCTAACCCAATAATTGGATTGTATTAATCACCAACTCCACTAAAGCTATATTAACAAGAAGGTTTTCCTATTATTTATTTTCTATATTTCTCTCTCTATGTCTGGAAGAGGTTATTCTAGGAGGAATCATCTACAAGGAACAAAAGGCATGTCTTTTTCAATCCCAATGAAACCTCTATTTTGGGTAACATAATGAAACACTATAATTATAAGAAATCTGAAATAAAAAGGATAAAATACATAAAAAATATCAATAATTCCACATTGTTCATGGCTTGGCCTCATCTATTGGTAAAACATGCTCTAACTATGTAGTTATCACTGGAGTTGGTAGCTAAGGCCACACAGGCAGCACACAGTTACTACTAATCATGCACACTAACCATACACCTCTAAAAAACCTCCTCATTTCACCCCCAAAACACTAAACAAACCATGTTCTCTCCATTGTTCTTAACATTAACTAAGAAATATCTCAATATATCATCAAAAACAACCCATAAACTGGCTCAAAACATAACCAAATTCCTTGAACACCCATGGAAACACAAGTTTTTATACGAATCAAATATGTCCTAGAACTCCCTCATTCTTACCTCCCAAGTTGTGATGGTACAGGATCTAGTTTACCACTAACATTCAAATAATAACCTCCTCTGAGACTATTTTGTAATGAACTAACCCATTTCAACCTGACAAATCATGTGAGCCAGACCACCACATAGCCCAAAGCTTGTTCCTAATCATTATGGGATGAAAACAACACCATTCAAAACCAACTATCTATTGGGAATCGTTTCACCACTAGTAAATTGGAATGACCCATCTATAAAATGATACGGCAACACTAATGTCATCAAACTCAACAACAAATATAGGAACATTTAGATTAAAAAATATATACAAATAAGGTACCATAAATAACAACGAACAACATATAAAAAACATTCCATAATATGATATATACATGGTGCCTCAAGTCAAAATTCCAAAACTCCAAAGAAAGGGAACAAGACCAAACAAGGCATATACACACATCCAAATGGGTATAGAATTCAAAAAACAACTCCATATGATCCAATACCTTTGACACAACATCTCCTTCACAAAACATGGGACGATGGTAATCAAGAAGAGACATCCTAGTACATGGTACCCTTGGCCTTACATGTCTCCTACAAAACAAAATCTAAAAAAAAATGTCCCAATCATGGTGTAAGGCACAAATCCCTATTAGATACCACCATGAATCTATTTAACTATTTTACCCATGAATAAAATTAAACTAGTTTCAAAATACTTATCAAAACTAAATCACTTTAAAATAAACCGATTTTCAAATAATCCTTTGAAATCACTTTGGTTTTCCATTTTAAATAAAACACAATTTCCAAATACTTTCTCAATATGTCTCAGATAAATAAACAAGGCCCCAAGGCACCAAATGATTAACATATCCAATAAAGAATAAAAAATGTGACCATAAACATTGTCATATGTCAAAATAAAATTAAATTCCCATAATATATATCATCACATAAAAATAGACCTAAATAAATAAATAAATAATATAAACCAATCTGATATGAGTAATGTGCACCTAGGGATATAACCATCATGACTATAATGAGTGATTAAACAATTATTATATCAAACTATGAAAAATAGAAGTTATCCTGGCCTTCTATAGGCCCAATTCAATGATCTCTCATGGTCCCTCGTCAACTAAAATGTAATATAGCATGGTCTTCCTACTCAAAGGATCTATCTTCCTCCTATAAATATTTGGATTCTCATATAGTCTTACCTATTAAGGTTAAAAAGGAATCTAAAAAAACCATAATGTAATCTCATATAGTCTCTCCTTCAAATGATCTTATTACCCCTTGAAAAAAACCTCAATAACACCCTAGTTAACCCATGTGTTACTCCATGACAACATCATCGAAAAAAATCCATATCAAACAATTCATTCAAAAATACAATCTCATCAAAAAGAATTATTATTTTATCAAAACACCTTTGACAAGGTAGAACCATTTCTAAAACCATTTTAGAAATCCATTTAAGTTAAAAATCACTTTGATCCATTTTTTCAGACACTTGTTGTGGACACAAGCCATACCCATTTTGAAAACCCACTTTAACAGCCAAATTTACAAATAAATCCATCAAGAATAACAAATATGGGATAAACATCAACAAAACATTAAACAAATGGAAATTTAAATAGCACAAAACAATAGAGATTATATTTTAAATGTAAGCCATGGAAACAACCCTTAAATAGAGACACCAACATTGGATTCAATTCCAAACTCATCATCTTCGATGAAAACCACTTGAAATAGGAAGATCAAGGCCTCACATAATAAAGACACGATAAAATAAACCAAAAACCCCATCACATTCCAATGATTCAGCCAGCATCACTCATAGGGTTCTACCATTCCAAAAAATAGAATAATAACCAAGAATAAGGTGAATGGATTAAGAATACATGAATAAATTGACTTAACTCAAGCCCAAACACTAATATTATAAGAGTAAATAATAACCAAGGAGATGGAGTATCTCTACATCAAAGGGAGGTGGTTTTCACATGATAGGGGAAGGAAAATAGGTATCAAACCTTCAGAAAGTTTAGGGGGAAATGGTAAAATCACAGTTTTTAGGTGAATTGGATAGACCGCATAGTTAGGCAAACCATTCCCCATTCATTTAGGTGCCACTATCCACCCAAAAATTGTCCTTGCAGTTACTCCTGGGTGTCACAAAGTCTATAAAACATTACTCAAACCATGAATAACCCAACTACCACCCTTTTTATCCCCCTTGCACAGTTAGTCACATGGTTAGATAAATCATGCCCTTACCAAGCGCCTTGGTTTATCTTCTAAAAAATAACCATTTCTGACCCTCATCACATTGTAACTCAAAGAATGAAAAAAAGGTAAATAAAACTCATATGTATATATACCAGTGTCTTAGTGGGTATCACACTAACACATGGTAGAAGATCATAGGGTTCTCTTGTTACAAATATGGGATTCTAATTGAATGTGGAATACCTCTAGATTATAGTTTTTTTGGCTACTCATAAATAATTCTGATCAAGAAAAATCATTTGATCTCTATAGAGATAGATCAACCTAAATTTTAGGTATTCCATTTTAAATTTTATATTCATTATTCTAAGTTACTTTATTGGTTATAGATTAGGCATATTTAAGGGTTTCTTCCACTATAATAATCATTTTGTGTCCCTTTAAAACCCATTAGTGGTATTGGAAATATTTTAAATGCACTAAAATATAGATATCATATCATATTATATCCTCTAAACCAAAGATAATGATATAGAATATGGATACCTATATCATAGTATACAATATCATTATCACTTATAGTGTATGATAGACTTATAATATTTAATATCACGTGCGTGAATTATTCCACATCTTCTCACATGGTTTCCTTATATTATGAATTAATGTGTATGATTCATTATATGGCTATATATGAATTAAATAATCATTGAAACATTCCACAATTATAAATACATAAATGAGAATTAAATATCATAATGCACGATGTCATCCATGAGATTTTAGTCAGCACTACACTCTATTCATTTAAAGAAATGATCCTATATAAGAGATTTTATCCCAAAATTATTTGTAATGAAATACTTATAGGATATAGAAAATATCTTTAAAACAACCCTAAGATCAGTTAATTCATAGAGAGGGGGATGAATTGGTGATTATAAATTCCTCATTATGTTTCCTACAGAAACAACCTTCACTGTAAGTTAAGATGTTTTAATTCGATTATGATCACACATTATCAAGAATGAATATAAAGGAATCGTATATTTATATGTTTCACCTACCAAAATAATAAGAACAATACATGGAATGGTCTAGATTTATTTAAGACTATATAACCCACTAGTATCAACATGTGAGATATAAAGAATATATAATATCCATATACTCACATAACAATAAGTAACTCAAATATTTTTAAGTTATTATCATATATATACATTAATAATTAATTATTTTAATAATTTAAGTTCCTCTGAACAGATGAAATTTCCTTCATTTTGTTAATATGGTGTGATTCTCTATCTTTATTCCTCATACACTATTGCAATATACTTCTTCTTATAATTACATGTTTAAAAATTTCCTAGTATTATTTATATTCAAACTAATAATATTCTTTTATTTTTATTCACAAAAATGAATTCCTATTTTTCACACACTTCTCTCTCTATTCCCCAACACACATATATTTTTCATAATATATAAAAATATATTTCCTTCCAGTAGTAGTGAATCTCATTTTAATTAAAATTAAAAATCAAACCAGTAAATACCTATAACTATTTTCAACTTCTTGTCATTATTCATTCTTTTTATTCTTTTAGAATTATTCTCTAGTTCCTTTAAGCACAACTGGAAATGATATAACATTATCAACCAGTTATATAGTAACTACTTTCTTTCCTTATCAATAAAATAGTTCTTCCATGAGATGAACCTTCTGCTCCCTTTGTATGAATCACTAAATCAATTTTATGAGGTTTAATACATGGAATAATAGTTATAAAATTGAATAATATTGTTTACTTTTTCAAAATATTAAATCTCAAATTTTATATTTTCATCTAGAATAATTCATAAAATTTCAAGAAGTTGATGAATCTTACAAAGTTGTTAATTACTCATATGAACTCCTAGTTCACTCTTCAATTTTGTCAAATTACTCTTAAAAAGTACCTCATAACTCTTAAAAATATCATTTTACTCTTAAAAAGTGGGATAATGACTCCTGAAGTATTTAACTTCTTTTGTGAACATTTACTTATGAAATTTTTCATTCTTGAGTTGAAATGAATATTATGAAGTAGGAATATAAATATTATAAATTTTTCATTAACTATTTAAAAGTCACAGGTCACTCTTATGAATTAAATCATAGCTTTCCCAAATTTATATAGTTACACTTATAAAGTGTTTTATGTCTCTTACAAATTTAATCATTTTTCTAAGTTTAAAACATCCACTGCACTGCATGATTCTTCCACATATTCCACCAATGAATCTTATTCAGGTTCCCCTGATAACTCATATGAATGTGACTATGGAAGAATCAAACATAAACATCAGGACACAATCATTTTCAGTTTATAATACCAGAAATTATATACTACTTTAAAAAACTTTTACAATTTTTCCATAATCCTTCAAATATCTACAGATCCTTCACCTCACCAAATATGTTTCACTTTTATGTGATTTCAAATATGATTTATATATTTAAAACAAAATCCAATTTAATAAACATATAAAATTCATAACTTCCAACTTTCCTTCTCTAGAAAAAATATCAAAGGGTCTAAGAAACTTCTTATATTAATAAGCTCCCCAAGTACTCAACATATTCTAAATAATTCATGGTCTCCAGAATATCCCCCTTTTTATTTTGATTGAAATCAATGAAGATAAATCACTTTAAAATTAAAACCACTGACCAATGATTCATCATTAAATAATTTTAATCTTACTTGAGAAATATTAGTGTGGGAAACAAGATCATTGAATAATAACATTATATTATCCATAAAGTAGTGATCTTCATTTGTACCTACACAACTATTGATTCCCCTGATACCAAATTTAAGAAAATAAACTTATTTCATTTTCGATAGAATTATATATATAATTTAATATACCAATTTATAAATAATTATTCTTCAACTCAAAAAATATTTCCTTGCCCAATAAATCATTTTGATTCCTCTATAAAATAGAATACTATATTCCAATACATATTCTCATCAAAAATATTACAATAGTTCACAATGACATATACACCAACATGTTAACCCTTACATCATTCCCCTTTTGATAACTCTTTCAAAATACATGTCCCCCAAAATATGAAATTTCTACCCAAATTTGTGAAACAAATATAAATTTTTATTCTCAAAAAAACTCCCCTTTATAAATATGTTAATAAATAAAAATTAAGAGATGTATGTATTATATTTATCCCCCCTTGACAATAATATCCATGGAATAAGATGATAGGGGTCAAATTCAACATATCTTATCCTTGATAGTAATGATGTTAAACTCCTGTCATCATCCTAAAACCAAAAAAACTTCCTTTGGTAATGGTTGAGTGAAAATATTAGTCATTTTATCCTTTATAGGAACAAATTTGAGCTTCAGCACATTCTTTTACATTTTCTATTTGATTAAGTGATATTTAATATCAACGTGATGTGATCTTGAATGGTGAAAAAGGATATTTTAAATATTGATATAACTTTTATTATCACAACCAACAAGAAGTAGTAACTTCACCAATTCTATGAGATCTTTCAAATGCGGCTTTATTCACATAAATTAGGTCATGTCTTTAGTAGCACCCATATACTCTCTTTTATAAAGTTCTCAAGGTCACAAAAATTTGTTTCTTAATATTCCAATGTATGCACCTATCTTTAAGGAATAAAAATTCACATTATATATAACTTATATCATCAACATTTCATACCCAATATATATACATATAACCAAATATATTATGTTTCCCTTTATTTTCAAATATAAACCAAAAATTATTTATCCCTTTAATGTACCTAAGAATCCAATATATAGATAAAAAATGTAACTCTTTTAGATCACTTTGACAGCTAGAACAATGTGTAAAACATATAAAATATAGATCCTTAAAGATATCATGTATTAAAAACATCTTATAAGTTTCTCAAATTCTCTTAATGCTACTTTCATTCCTTCAATAACTTTAGAAAACATATTTCTCATTAAAATGGGAGTGAAATATAGCTTTTAATTATCTATTCCAAACTTATTTTGAAGCTCTCGATCACACATATATTGATAAAGAAAATATGGATCTTCATATTTAGAGTTTTCTAATCCTAGAAAATATATCATGTCACTAAGCATGGTAATTTCAATTAAATTATTCATCTATAAATCAAATTCATCACAAAATCTTTCCTCGTTTGAAGAAAATATAATATAATCCATATAAACAATAACAATGAGAGATGCCTCTTTTTCATATTTAATATTGAGGTGGTTGTACACTCTTCATTATTGTGTTTCAAATTATTTAAATATGTATCTATCTTATAAAACCAAGCTCATGGGGATTGTTTAATCCAATATAGAGGCTTATTAAACTCTCAAACATAATTTTCTTCTTCACCAAGAAAAAATCCACAAGGTTTGTATATGTAAACCTATTCTTCCAATTAATCATTGGGTAAGGTAGAGTTGAAATCTATTTAGAATATATCTTATATCATTTTGTATAAAATTGAAAAAATTATAATGATTTTATCATTTCTACTAGTGAACTGGTATCATCAATATCAATTACTTTAACTTGAGAATACACTTTACACACAAGAATTTATTTATTTCTTGCTACTTATACTTTTTCATTCAAATTGTTATATAATTCCCATTTAATTAAAATAACATTATTATTTCTAGATTTATTACTAAATACCATGTTTTATTATTTTCTATCTAGTCTAATTTCATATCCATGGCATTAAGCCACTGTTGATTCTATGAATCTTCTAGAATATCACATGGTTCAACCTATGAAGAAAGTGAGGTATGTGATGTTTACCTAAATGTTACCCATGTTTGAACTTGATTTTCTTGATCTATAATGAAATTTTTAACCTATACTTTCTTTCCAAATCTTATATGATATGAACAATGTTGTTATTCAACTCTTTAATTCACTAAATCATAATCTTTAACTTATATTTCTTCTGAAATTTCACCATTCTCAATAACTTCATACTTCTATTTTACAAAAAAA
The DNA here is from genome assembly GCA_963277665.1 of Viscum album. Taxonomy (NCBI): domain Eukaryota; kingdom Viridiplantae; phylum Streptophyta; class Magnoliopsida; order Santalales; family Viscaceae; genus Viscum; species Viscum album. Next base: position 1,610,974,262 of record OY728125.1, read on the forward strand.
AATCACCTTTATAACTTATAGAACATGACTCTTAAATATTATCTTTTTTTAAATGAATGTTCTATAACCTTCACATCGATAGAATCAATAATATTCTAAATTTATTCATTATAACAATGGTATCATCTACCATTTGTAGTATAACCTAGGAAGACACCCTATACAACACCCTTTTAAAACATTCCCATATTTCCACCTATTCCTTTGATAAAGTATGGGCTTATAAAAACTCTTATTCACTTTAAACAAGGATATTTTTTGAAATAAATATCATGTGGGGATGTATAAAAATATTTCCTATATAAAAATAATTTTTAATATAAACTCTTTCCCTAATGGATTGTCTCCAAAAATACCATTATCTTTCATCCTCTAAAAACATATTCTAATCCATCTCCACTGAAAATAATTTCTTTCATTTATCTTCACTATTTTTTATGGTGTATATGGTGCTTTGTCTTCACTATGAGTCTCAAAATACTTACCAAATAATCTATTTTTATATTCTACACCATTATATATCTAGAAATTCTTTATGTAGAAACCACATTTCTTATCTTCCCTTATTCTAGGTCTTTTAAACATCTTTAGTGTAGTTCCTGACATGGAAGACACTTAAAATGATTCACTGATCTTGTTAGCCACTGGGTCTCAAGAACACCTCACCACACACCAAAGGATTCTGACTAGTAACAAGGGTCTAATAAGATATAGTGGGTAGGATATGCCCTCTGCATCATTAATAAATATAGTGTAGTAAATAATAAATAATGTCACTGGAATATAATAATAACTAGAAATCAGTAATGAATGAATGAATTATCATGCATGAATATGCTCTGACATAAATATAGGAAGATATACATAATACATATAATGAATAAAAATGGAAAAATAAAATAAAGGACACAACATTTATCTTTAATGTCATCATGATCTATCACTGAGACCTCTACTAATGTACATTACCCAATCTTTAAAGGATAACAAAAAGCAATCAGAATCCAGAAACCTAGTCCTAAAATAATGAGGTCTATTTGGGTACCCTGGTGCAATGGAGGCCTGAAAAGGGTGTGATATAAACTCAATATAAAACCACCAATGTTTTCTAATGCATAATACAGTCTATTTATATATAGGATAAATCATTATATGAGAGTAAGAAAAGTAAAACAGTTTAATAATAAATAAATGTAAACCAGTTAGACTCAAGTTCCTCAGGGACACATGGAAATACAATATCTACTTAGGCTTAAGATAGAATGTCTCTAAACACCTTCCATTATTTATATATATGAATACATAAAAAAACATTTTCACACATATACATGCACCGGTATGGACCCATAGTTTAGTGCTCAGGCATCCACAAAATAGTATCGCACAGGAACACACACACATAGATATATATATATATATATATATAAGAATTGTATCCTCAGTAAGACCTTACTCATAACTCAATACTACACATATAATCATAATAGTATCATGATCTACAAGGGAAACCATGAAAATTTATCATAATTCAAGGGATTTGATACTGATTTAATAATCATGATTAAATAATGAGAAGGGTCTTACCCAAAATAATATATGAGGGGGAGTGAAACATCATGTTCAATAACCCAAAAGACATGTATTTCAATTTCTAATGACATCAACCAAGGGGGTTTGAACCACCATGTCGACAACCCTTACCTAGGTCCCTCTATAATAATCTAGTCTAAGGTAATTCATTTTCACTATAAGCCCTTATCCTGATGTTCTATAAATAGGAAACTGAGATCTCTCAAGGAATAGAGGATCCTTTTTAATATACCTCATTTAATAATTATAATTAATTAATAAATTTGATCATTTCAATGAAATTCCATTCATCATCTCAACTATGATTAAATAAAAGTCCATATACTTAAGAATTCCATAATATAACTCAATCCTATAAGAAAAAATCATGAAAATAATAATTATTCTATGAATTGGGCTATCTCAATCATTTTACAACATTATATTATATGGGAGAAACACATTCCATATTATAAATCACTACATGTCCTTAAACAATTAAAATTTTAATTTATAAGAGAGTTCTCCTAAAAAGGTGGTTTTATTAGAAAATATGATATTTTAATGAGAAATTCATTTGATTCAATTCAACAATATCATTCAAAACGATTAAATAATATCAAATTACAAGGATATTTCAGAAATCCAATAATTTTGATAAATATAATTAGATATCACACCCTAAGGGGTGGCTCAACATAAGGAAGAAAATAAACATCAAAGTAAAATTGATGAAATTACTCTAAATGGGTTATTCGGGTTGAGGATATCACCTCTAACCATATAATTGTTTCTAAGGTAGTCAATGGGGTGGTCTTCCTATTTAATTCATGCATTTAACATTATAGAGTAATTATAATAAAGTCTGCAATACATTACAATAGAAATATTATATAAATGATGGAACTTTAAGGTAAAATTAACTAAATTACCTACCTCATTCTCAATATGGTATACACAACCATTATCATCCTTTGTTTCAATATGGAATGGAAGAAAATTAAATAATCATCAAATTACATTAAAATAATAAAAATTAGATCACATGTATTTAGTATTTTTTTAGAGAGGTAAATGAATAAGAGAAGAATAAGGATTCATAAAATAACTGAGTATCCTCCAAGGAGACTGACAGCGCTCAATTACAACACCAAATAGAAGAGATTCATTGTGGATTAAGAGATGAGGAGGAGATCTCCCATTCATGGGGGATGATGATTGTGGATAGGAATAAAAAAAGAAAGATAATACTTTTAATAAAGGTAGGTAAAAAATCATTTACATCTCTTTTAAGAGTCTCGTGGTTTGGCCAATTGGTTTGGAAAATTGTATGCCGGATGTGAAGCATCCTCTTCCTTGAAGCCACACCCTATATTGTTTGGAAAAAAACGCACCAAAGTTATAGCCTAATCTTCCAAGAATCCACACCCATCATTATTTTACCACATTGTTAGACAATATTTTCACCTAAATTATGTGTAGTTACGGGTTAAGTGGCACTAAGGGTGAGGGATAGGTGCACGGTTTTGGAAATCTATTTGTAGCCTGTGAGGTTCACCTCTACACACCTACAACCTGGAACAAAATTTCTCTTGGGAGATTTCATGGTTTAAATAAACCATTCCCCTTAAGAAAATGGGCCACATAGTTAAACTAACCATGCACCAATCTTTCAACTCACTCTACTTCACCAAAAATTGGTGTTTTTGAATCTCGATACTTCCAAAACACAATCAAAGTCCAATTTCACCTCCCAAGACTTAAATATCAAAAAAATAACATTAAATTGATCCAATTCTAGGAATTAAATTCTAAATGTCAATTTATGATTTGGCCCATCCACCGAATTAAATGATGAAAAACTCTTGTAATTTTTAACATGGTCCAAAACATTGGACATCACAATCTCCCCGACTTAGAACATATCATTCCTGGGAATCCTTGGGGAAATGAAGAAAACATTTACTGACCTACCCAAGTTGAGAAAATTCTATAAAGTGGCTAATTTTCACCACATAACTCCCAACTCACCTCCAAGAGTAATTTTAAACATATGGTGTTCAAATGAAAGGACCCAACTCATAGATTGAACTGGAACATCAATACAAATCATTCCCAAGCTTGTATAGTATGATACATCATAACATCATAATCTCTTTTATCAAGAATCCTAAGGTGTTATCCAAATTATGTATTAACCATTGAAAGCAAAATTCCAAGTCACAACACCAAAACCATCATAATTTCCTATTTAATCATGTTTGTATCACTTTAATGATTCCCCCGAAATGTTTCTAAAAAAAATACACTCAAATACGGGTGGGGAAACTACTCGTGTCCCACATTCTGATCACAATGGTAAATTTTGATTAACTAGGCTAAAAAATGGTTACTTTAGATATATTTTATAATCCTAGATGACCGTTAATCGACACCCTCCTAAACCCATGATGTGTAGTAAATGGTTCAATGATTACTTTATAACTCATTTTAGAAGAGCTCCTGTCAAACCAACTATTCTAAAAAACATACATCATATATGGAAGGAATATTTATAATGATAGATTATAATTCCTTTAAGTGGATTCATCTTGATATCACATTGAGAATACTCATCAAAGCCCATAATTTACTGCTGATGATGTCTCTTAATCAAATCAATCCTGGTTTTTTACCAAACAGAACGCGAGTTCCAAAACAACCATCCAATGATCAGTACCACATTGCCACAACCCTTCATGAAATAGGGTCATATAAAAACTAACTATGGTTTCATCCACACCATAATTATTCATTTAAACCACTTCTTGATCACACATCCAAGGATTACATCCATTAAAACAAAAGAGGTCAATGGATTTTTTTTAGGTCGGCGTATGACTGAGGCTCTCTTAGCATAATCAAGATGAACTAAAGATAAGGGTCATGCTCATCAATAAAATGTGTTTACACAAATATGACTCTGGAGGAATTTATTTTTCCTTATTATCTACACCAACATTTTAAATTGGCTATAATGACCTTATCCAACACCGGAAAACCCAGCATCTCCAGACCATGAGTGTCTAGGATCAAACATGCGTAAGTCATCTCATGGTGTCCCAAATTTATTATAGGATATCCCTAACTATATGAAATATATTTAAATGATACCCCACACAAATGGAGTGTACTAAACCTGCCTTATCCAGTGGATATAAACTTCCATACCACTCGGTTTGAGACCCAACTCACACTCATGTGGGTATTTCATCATCAAGCCAAATATGATCGTGCTACTTGGCATGTAATTCTCATTGAGGTAGTATCTCCCTTGGAAATCACCTTGAAAATAGACAACCAAAATTTCCATTAAGTAATTAATCTCATTCTAGAAATTTCAAATAGTCTCTTGTGATCATGTTCCTTCCACTTGGAAGGAAATTATCCTTATGACCAATATAACACTCACCACCTTAGAAGTGTCATAGTCATTGAGTTTCTAAGAACAAAAGAGATACAATAGAAGTAATTTCATCAAAACCAAACCTAGTTCCTAGACATGAAAAAAAAACTTTTAGAAAGAATAACATAATAAGAGAGGAAAATCATCCACTCAAAATTTCACTAGGTAAGATTCACCTTAATAAATACATGTGATGCTTCTATCGAGTAAAGTCCATTAAAGTCATCAGCATTAGGCATAGAAGCCAAAACCAATTTGAATTAGTTGTGAAACAGAACATGATCCTTTGTATAACATTATCTTGAAATACCAAGACAACACAAATGTAAATTTCATAATTAAATGATACAATGCTCATAAAATTCTCAGAATGCTCAGTTCTCTCAACTCTAGAGATGACCCACAGATTTAGCCTCCTAGAACCCAAGAACATTCATCAAATTGGTTGGATAACCATATGGTTTTATGTATCACTAAACCTTGTCAATCGAATAAAAAAAGAGTTAACAAAACACTTTTAACGTGATAAGAATCACGTATGACAACACTTTCCACTATTATAGAAAAATATCACAATAGACGCTATGAATTACTGGAATACGATAAACCATATAAAAAGAAAGAAGGAAAAATGACCTATGAAGTAGTTGACAATAAAAATGGAATGTATAACCTACTAAACTAGATCACTGTATGATTATCACTCATTTACCAAGTCTTTAATTTCTGAATGATCACTCATTTACTCAATGGTGTCACTTAATTATAAGGATTACACCTTGGGATAAGTTGTTCCCAAACGATACCTCACATCAAAAAACTGATCACAAGCATTAAGAAATGATTTAAGCTTCTGAGGGTACTACCTCTTTGAGGATAGTCCCATACCTAAGAATAATGTGTGGATCCAAAAAAAATCATGTATAAAAAGATCACTATGCCTCACCACCCAAACTCTAGGTCCAATACAACCTATCAAGAAGTCGACTTGAGTCTACATGAAACATCTACGCTCCCCATCCAAGACAACATCAAAAACTAACACTTACACAAGTGTTTCTATTATAACATCAATACTAGGAATCATTTTTAATTAATTTAAATGATTCACATTTATTAAAAATTTTAAGTAGCTACCATAGAAGGGATGTCAAGTACGAATTTTAAAACAACTATACAAATCACATTATTTAGTTTATACCATACAAAATATCAAAAAAAAATCTTATAATTTCTCTTTTCCCATTTATTTGATTCAAGTTATTTCACAACTAGCTTTGTTAAAGAAAATATCAATTTCCAATATACCGAGAAAAAAATCATTAGTTTGTAATTGGAATTTTAATAAACTAATTCATCATAATATCAAACATAAAAATCAAATAACAAGGATTGTATTAATTAATGGAACAAGTCATGTAATATTCCATCATATGTTTATATGTAACACCATATAAGTAGATTCTAACACATTAAATGACCATCCCATTTTCATAGAAATACAACCATGGGTTTAGGTATCAGGGAATAAAAATGGATAAGGTGGTCTATAAGGGTCCCACTATGTCATTTAATATTTTGAAAACACCTTTCATGGGTTTTTCCCATAATCATATCAAGGATGACCTACTTGGGTCGAGTCCAAATATCTCATAAAAAATATGCCCTAACTTCACTACTTGGGTCTAGTTGTGAATTTCAATAGTTTAATCATATGTGCCATCATTCCCAGATAATACCGGTATAAGTATTTATGATTTTCAATTTATCACATGTTTAACTAGAATTAAAAATTACTAGTTTAATTTTTTCAAAAAAAAATTAACTTTATAAAAATTCAAGGTATCAACCCGGATAATTTATTAACCATTCATTTATAATTATTGATTCAAAATTTATTATTACACATAATGATCCAATTAGATGAATAACCATTCTCAAATTTTAGAGGTACATGCCTTTAAAATTTATAATTAGAATTTATTTAACTCCAAAAAGATCTAAACATTTTGTCACATAATACATTAAACCCATTAATAATATATTGATTATATGGGAAACCTTTCTCACTTTATAAGTTACCCTAATCTGCATAAGTTGAAAATTAGGAATCCATTTAAAAACAACCACCAATTTTTCAGCCTATGAAACCAATAGTGAATGGCTCAGACATAAACTTTTCAATTGATAAAATAGAATTCCTCCAAAAAGATATATGGGGAAATCATTTAGGTTGATAATGTAAGTTTATTTAATCAACCTTATGTAAAAATTGTCACCAGGCATGCTATCAAAAATCAATAGATATAGGAAATCATATAAAAAATCACCCAACATGGTACATAGATAAGAAAGGAATGTAATCACAAAATCATGGAAACAATCATGGAAGTCTACTATAGTAGAAATGAAACACTCAAGCATAATATAAAATCAATCATGATAAAATAAATTATAGAAATATGAAATAAAATCAGGAATTTTATATATGTTATAATATTAGCAATTTCATAAAAAAGATATATAGGTAATCATGATAAATTATCAGGAAAGCCACATTCACAACCACATAAAGTAGTTTATAAATATAACATACATGGTATGTGATATTCAAGGAAATGTTAATCTTTATGTATATATAATTATGCATGAATCCAATTCACATCTATTTCCATATTTTTCCAAGATGTAAAAAATCCACAAATCAATAACCAGTGAAAATACAATAATCACCCAGCACGAAAGGATAATCAATTGTAATATAGAATATCGGTTCTATACCATTGATACTTGATCCTTCCCATATGTGTGGGTTTGACCTAGATCCAGTTATTATCTAGTGCTGACATGTTACTATTCTCTTGTCTACCATCCCAAAAAGTAGTAAAAATGGAAAAAAGAAGGCCTTGGTATAAAATTTTAGCATCACGCCCTGAAATCTACTTAAAAACTGCCCCAAACCAGTCATCCACTTGGCCTCAAACATGCCTCCCCATATTCCAGAGGTTGAAGACTAGCAGTAAAGGAGTAAGGAGGTATAGTGGGGAGGCTATACATGCTAGATCAGAAATAAATAAAGTGGAAAAAATACTGAATAAAGTTATCAAAATAAAATAATAATTGGAAATCTGTACGGTGTGAATAAATTATCATGCATTGACATAAATACAAGAATTTCTAAATAGTACATAGAAATAATGAAAAAGGAAAAAAAATAAAAGACATTGATGTTATCTTCAATAGAATCATGATCTTTAGCTCGATCCTTTGCCTATATACTCTATCATAGCCTAGAAGGATAATAATAAGCAATCACAATCCATGAAATCGGTCCTACAATCATGATTTTTGTTCGAGTACCCAATACAATGGACACCCAAAAAGGGTGTGAGATAAACTCATTAGGAAACTACCAATGGTGTATAAATCAGAATCTATCCCATTTATATATAGGATAAAAAATTGTGAAATAATAAGAAGCAAAAGATAGTGTGATAATCAATAAATGTAAACCAGTTGGACTCAGGTTCATCATGGAAACTTGGTCAAAAACACATACTTTATCCTAAGAAAAAATGTCTCTGCACACCTTTCATCATGTATATACATGCATACATCAGATAATAATTTACACAGATATACATACACTATTTTGGTCCCATATCTTAGTGCTCAGGCATCTACATAACAGTATCATATATATATATATATATATATATATATATATAAACAGTGTTGCACTAGAATGACCTGAGTCATAATTAAAGCATCTGCATATAATCGTAATATTATTAGACTCTATAAGGTAAATATTACCATATACCACAATACAAGTGATTTCATACCAAATATCATAATCATGAGTAAATAATGATAATTTTATTACCAAAACTCATATCTGAGGGGGCATGAAACATCATGTTCAAAAATCCAAGTGATATGGATCATCATGTAAAACTTCCTTGACCAAAGGGGTTCGAAAATCCATGTATACATCCCTAACTAGGGTACCTATATAATAAAATAGTCTAAGGTAATATATTTACCCTATGAACCCTAAGCCTGACATTTCATAAAGAGGAAACGGGCTTCACCCAAGGCACAAAGGGTCATATTCAATATACCTCATCAAATAATTTATATTAATTTATAAAACATTCATTTCCATGTAATCCCATTCATTATCTCAATTATGGTTAAATAAAAGTCCATGTAATTTAACAATTACATAATATAACACGACATAATATGAAAAAATCATTAATATAATAATTATTCTAAGAAATTTGGGTTATCTCAATAAAATAAAACATTGAAATATATGGGAGACAATAATTCTATAAGATACATCACTAGATATCATTAAAATATTTAATTTTTAATTTATAAGACAATACACCTCAAAGGGTAGTTTTATTAGAAAACATGATATTTCAATGAGAAATTTATTTGGTTTAATTCAACAGTCTCATTCATAATGAATAAATAACCTCACCCAAAATATAATTTAAGAATTCGAAGCATTTTAATCAATATAATAAAATAGTACACCCTAAGGGGTGGATCAATATAATGAAGACAATAAAAATCAATGTAAAATAGATAAAATCACTCTAAATGGTTTATTCAAGGTGATTTCATCACCTCTAACCATATAATGGTGTATAAGGTAGTCCAGTGGGGTGGTCTAACCATTTAATTTAATCATTTTACATTGTAGAGGCAATGTATGGAAATTATAGTGTGTGGAAAAACATAAAATATTATATAAATGATGCAACTTTAAGGGAAAATTAACTAGACGACCTAAATCATGATTAGGATAGTCTACTCATTCATTATCAGACTTTTATTTTATTTAGAATGGAAGAAAAAAAGAAGAATCATCAAATAAACGAAAAATAGGGGAAAATATCTTGTATAGATTTATCATTATATATGGTTAGATAAACGAATAAGATAAGTATGAAGAATCATAGACTCACCAAGTGGATTCCAATGAGACAAACATTTCTCAATTTGGATACCAAATAAATGATATTCTTCATGGACTAGAAGAGGATGAGGATATATCCCATTTGTGGGGGATACTTTGTGTGGCTGGGAAGGAAAAAATACCCCTTTTAATTAAGGTAGGGGAAATAGTCATTTACATCTATTTTAAGATCTATATGTTTTGGCTTCACAGTTTTGAAAAAAAAAATTCTAACCATGCAGCATACTCTTCCTTGGAGCCACACCCTATATAGTTAGCCTATATGGTTAGACAAATGATGTAGCTAAACCATATGTAGCTACTGGATATGTGGCAGAAAGAGTGTGGAATAAATGCACAGTTTGGGAAAACCATGCATAGCTCATGTGGGTAACCTCTTAAAACATAAAACATAGCATATGTTTTCTCCTAGTAGTTTTCATGTTTTAAACAAATTATTTCCATTATGAAAATTTGTTACACGGTCAACCCACACAATTAAACTAACCATGCATCAACCATATGCCCCACTCTTCTTCAACAACGACAAGTGATTTCAAATCCTAACAATTTGAAACTCAACCAAACTCCTAGAAAACCTCCCAATAATTAAACCTCGACCAAAAAAATCACTTTTAAGTAATTAAATTCTCATAATTACATTCTGAGTCTCAAGTTAATAATTTTCTCATTCTCCCAATGAAAAGTTCAAAAACTCTAGGAATTATTATCTGGATCTAAAACACAGAATATTGCTTTTAGAGCCTATGATTTAAGTTACATAATAATAAAACATGTAACATCGGTAAATCCATAAATAAAGGAAATAATATACTTATCTATATTTTTTTCCATCCTCATGGCCCCAAAAATATCATAGTGAATAATATCCAAAGGATGACTGCATTAAGTCTCTTCCTTTTTCTCTAGATAATTCCTATTATTTCCTTTTTGACATATGGAGAACTGAAAATAACTTTCTATTTTTATTTTAGGAACATCACAAAAATTATCTCCTTTGGTAAGATTACTCATATTCTTTTGACCCAAATGACCATGCATTTTATGATATAATTGATTTTCTTCTTTTATACTTATATAACTAGATTTTTATGCATTACCAATATAAAAAAATATTACCCCTTGTTGGATTTTCTATTTTAAAATTTCATCCATATTTCAATATCTTCACCACAAACCCATCCATATGAAATATAAATTCATTTATTTCATCACATACCTAAGAAACACTAGGCATATTGTGTTTCAATCCTTCAAAAAATAATGTTTTTTTGGATTATAGTTCATCTTTCCCAATCACATCTAATCCAACACCATTGATTATGAGTGACCCATCATTCCTAAATTTAAATAAGTATTAATTTCACTTTTCAACTTATTTATGTATTTTTAAATCTCATATCATATGAGAGGAAAATATACTATTATGAATCCATAGGTTTTACCCTTTTGATGCTTTAAGTGCCCCTTCCACAATAAAATAGTTCTTTTTATCATTATTGTTCTTCTTCTAGGATTTAGAGTATTGTGACTCATATTAAATTATACTATTATAAGGACGATACATTTTCATGGTGACCTACCTCTTCAGGTATTTTATATACGTCCCCATGCACTTGAAATGTATTCTTCAATATATATTTAGAAATCCTAATCTGTCTCTCATTTTTTCTATTTTGAGAAGATTTACTCCCTCTCAAACCATTCTTCTGAAACCTACTAGGGTAATTATAATATTTTTAAATACTAAAATGTATATTAGACATATTCTTGAAGCCTCCAGAGTACCAAAAAATTAAATATAAGTCATAATTACCTATGTAAATTTAATTGTAACAGCCTTGAACTCACACTCCCGCATACGGTGTTAAAACCTTAATCTTTAAATTTTTTAATACGATACAGATAAATGTGAAAATATTTCAAGCATCCAAAACATATAACATTAAAAATAAAATATTTGATCACTTATAAACCCAATGATATTTTATATATAGAGTTTTAGATAATGACGAAATAATGTTGCATAACAAGTTAGATACATAAAATATAATTCATAAAAATAAAAATAATCTCTAAATTATTTATTCATATTGAGTAACCTTCTTATCAATAACATACTATACACAATTCACCACAACTTGGGGAAAAGGAACCCTAAGAAGTGTGAACTCAAATTCTAAGTATGGGTAAACATAAGAATTAATAATTCAATGTCATCATTGAGAATAAGAGCATAATAATGGTATGAAGGAATAATAAATTTTCATGATCATAATAAAAAATAACTCATACACATCAAAACCTAGATCATTAAGCATGTGACCTAGAATAAATCTATAAAAATGGAAATATTCATAGGAATAAATAATCCTGATCCATGTGGTGTCAATCTTGATGGAAGGAAAAATTAAAATCTCATATCAGTAAAATAAAAATACTTTTTTGAACTATTGAAAATCATCATATAAGAGATTTATATTCATAAAAAATGTCAAATACATGTCATAATTAACTAGATCACAATTAAATCCATTGGAGAAAACACATAGATTAACTCCCTCTTTATTAACGTCAAAGAGAAGGACCATTACCCAATTCAATAGAGATCTATAATGGGGATCACCCTTCATATAAGTTGTATCAGCCACACCCATTTATTTTATATAATTATTTAGTACCATTTCACGAATAAAAATATTTAATCTTTCACATTCGAATCATAAAATCTAAAAAATAACCATTATTCATTTATATCTTGGTTAACCATCGAAAAATAAATAGGTTTCATGAATATCTATTTAAAAAAATCATCATAATTAATCCAAAGAAAGAATATGGATGGTATCATAGGATCATAATTCCAGTGAATCTTGGGAATAATTATATTACGTTTTTTTTAATGTTTAGAGTCGAAGCCTCATTTTTATAATTAAAGTAAATACCTATTTTGACTGGATAGAGGTAGACCCATTACATAGCCCGAAGACCCAAGGCCAAGTGGCCTGAATACAATTCCTGAAAGCCAATTTTTGACCAAAAGGGTCCCTTAGTAAACAATACTGCTATAGTACCCATGGCTGTTACAATACTTGTTATCGTCTCACCGCAGCTACAATTTCTGCTACAGTGCCTCCGCCACTACTGTGTCACCATTCCTATAGTCTTATAGTTGCTACAGTACTACTACAGTTCCCTGTTATGGTTCCTTTAATATAACATTTAAAACATTTTTTTGAAAATAGGGTAAAATAAATTTTTTTGGTTATATTTTTCACAAATTCCTAGAATATTCGTAAAAAAATTTCTTTGAAAATAAAAATGGAAATTGATAAAGGGTTCTTCAAGAAAAATAATATCTATTATGTTGGGAAAATATTTTCATGTTCTATATTTAAAAAAGAAATATTATTTTCATACTTTTGTAAAGAGAGTCAAAAGTTACCCATAAATAAAAAATTAATAAATTTCATTTTAATAAATTTTAAAAGAGGTAAAATATCATTTAAAATAAATTAATATAATTGTTTATGTTTATAAAATAAAATTGTTGAAAAAATAGGAAATATAGATATAAAAGAGAAATATTTCAGATCTAAAACAAGATACAATATCAATATTTCTTAAAAACAACTTTATTAGTGTTTCATTAATCAAAAATAGAGGAAATGGATATTAAACATATAAAACACATTAATAAATGTATTTTGAGAAAATATATTTGGTTAAATAAAATAATATTATATTATTTCTTCTAAGGAAACCTTGAACATAAACAATCTCAAAAAGAAAAAAGATTGTAACATAAAGCCTTTACCACTTTGATACCTTTTGAATAAAAGATATTTTAATTAATAATATTATATGGATATATAAATCTCATGAATTACATAAATTAATTTCTTAAAACAATAATGTGATAGTAGGTACACAATACCGTGAAATCATGGTGTACGATATTATATCATGTATCGGGAATATGAGATTGAGATAAAGAAAACAATTTCAAAGTTCATAACATTTGTACGTGATAATAAATATATGAATTGATTATGTGAACATATGTAAATATATAAAAAAAACAAGTGTAAATATAGAATAAAACAATTATAGGCCAATTTACAGATAATAATTTCATAATAAAGTCAACAAAGCAAAGGTCTAGCCCAATGAATGTAAATTGAGTTAAGAAACACTCTACCAATTGTTAAATATAGGTCATTATATTAGCCTAACTGAATTTAATGAAATAATTATCATTTTAGGCATCAATTATAATTTTAAAACCAATCATGAATGATGGTAATGAATAATTAACTATGTTATAATCATGGACATGATATGTCACACGTACACATGAGTAACATTTTTATTTTTCAATGATCATTACAGAAATAAGTTAACCATTATTTTATATTTAAATAATGATAATAATATCATAAATAAATTATTCTTTTTTTAAATATAATTAAGTATATAATATATTTTATATGGTGATGAAAAATTTATCGAATCGCTTCATGGAGGTGCTAGTCCACACGTACGCACAAATGATGTTACCATTTTTCAATGAATGAAATGTTAAGAAAATAGATGATATATTAATAATATATAATTAAAATTATTTCATTAATATAAAATATATACACATTAAATCCATAATTATAACCATCCTTGAGATGTAGTGATAGAAAATGAATTACATCGGTTCGCACAGCAGTAGTACATTGTACACACAAACGATCATTTAATTTCCCATTTGATGGAAGAGGAGATAGATATTAGTCATTATTTTAACATCACTGAACCTAATTATATGTAATATGATATTTATATCATTTCATTATGTTTTAATAAATTTTAAATGAGTTAGAAGAATAAATAAAATGAAAACACTTGATTAATAACAGTATGTCTTCTTCGAACAACCTCTTAAGGTTTACACAAAAATAATTACTAGTTTGGTTTTACGATAAAACCTAGAAATATATGACATGGTTAGGGATTTTAGAAAGGTATTTTTTCATGTATTAACAAAAACAAAAGTCTTTTTAAGAGTGAATAAAATAAGATAATGGGTTCCCTTTTATAAATGAAGAGATGTTCACTCTAGGAATTACATAAAATATTAAATTTATATAAAATAATTTTCATATTAAAATGGATATAAATTGTTAATATTAAAATAAAAAATGATTATAAGTATAAATACTCTCATTAAATAAAATTTACACAAGTGTATGTTATTTTTTTACCCTTATCTTGTTTTTAACCCCTATTAAGCCTATTGACAATTAGTGTGATATCAATGTTTTTTTCTCTTTAGGGGTCAAAATAATTATTATAAAAGAAATTTTTTCCTATAAATAGATCACAGTTGATAATTTAATCAATATCCCAATAATTTTAAAAAAATTATTATTTTTATGAAATTTAAATCATTTAATTAAAAATTATTTATTATAAAATATCATTAATGTTGTTTTTGTAACTATTAATTTAATTTGACTTTAAAAATATTTTATAAAAAAGGAATTAGTATATAATCTTTTGTAAATACCTAAAATATTATATTTTTTCATAAAATTGAAGAAACAATAGAATTCCATCAGATTATATTACTTTTAATATTTTTAAAATCATTTATTTTATTTTCCTTTTAATTAACAAAATATTATGCCAGTGTTGTGTAAGCATTTAAGTTAATTATTTCATGACTTAAAATTAGAAATAAATTAACACAATAAATAAAAATAATTTATCGTTAAAATAACTATTTATAACTAAATCTATCCTCTGTTTATCCATATTTTAAAATCATAGAGAGAGAGAGAAAACCAAGATAATGACATTTTTTGGATTTTCATTACATAAATTATTATAAAGGTAAAAAACAAGTCCAAATGAAAAAAAGGTAACATAATTAAATTTTGAAAGACTATAGATGATATTTAATCATGAAATAAAATTATGGAAAGTTTTAGGGTCATTTTTTAGTTCTTATCATGTTATTTTTAATCATAATTACCTAATTTACCTTTACCGAGATGACAAAAATTTATCAAGGTTACTATTCATAACGAATAAAACTAAAAGGGTCATATTTAAAAAATTTGGACCTAATTATTTCAAATATGGAATAAATTTCTTAATATTAAATTCATGGAAGCAAAATAATTTAATTTAAAATTAAACCGGCAAACCACGATAAAAAATGATTTTTTGGGAATAATTCTTTTTGAGAATAAAATTTTTTTACAAAAAAATAAAGTGAAAATTTCAATCCACAACTATAATTGTATTATTTTTAATCAAAATTAAATAATTATATTTAAAATAAATCAATATATAATATTAATTTTTAAAATATTTAAAATAAAAAATTGTTTTCAATGAAAATCAATATTTCACTATTCATTGAAAAATCAAAACATTTAGAAAAATGATAAAATTTCACCATAAGATATTTTTTATATTATTATTTTAAAATTGAAATTATTTTTATTAAATAAAATATTTAATATTTTGTGAAATAAATTCAAATATTTGTTCCTAAAAAACAATAAAAACCCCTTTTTGAACAAATATATTTCTTTAATAATAAATTGACTGTTGAAAATTAGTGACTATTTACTAAATAGTTATTAATATATTTATATTGAGTAGTACCTTTATATATATATCATAAATTATTTAATCATATTCAAACTCTCCTATTTAATTACTAGGTTATAATGGTCATATTTAAATAATAATATTTAATCGTTTTTGTAGGCTTAGTGTTGTGTGTCATATATGCTAACGAACAATGTTTTTTTAATCTTAGGGTGCTACATTCTACCCTCCTTTAATAGATTACATTCTATTAACTATAAATTTATCTCAGTAATATGTATTTTACATTTGAGGAATACATTTTTTGAAATCCCACATCATAAAAAGGAATAATAAATCTCCTCTTGAAAAGAGAGAAAAGGGACGTATGAAGGGCATCTATAATAACACATACTATGTTTATAAATAGGATAATATTAGTGGAAAGTAGAAATATGGATGTATATGAAATAATTAATGTCTAAATAATGATGTAGTATGGTAGGGATCATTGACCACACAAAAGTGAATGATCATGAGAAAGCTAATGACCCTAAAACAATAAACCAGTACGGATTGAAAATACTATAGATTCATCGCAAATGAAGGTAATGTGATTTTTTTTCAAGATCCTTTTCCTAGATTTGAGAAATTACTTTTCCCTATAGACCAATAAATTAAGAAAATATACTTACCTAACAAGTATAATTTCAACCGTAAATCAATTTCCACCAAAATATCATCTTTTCTCCAAATGATGAGTATTCAAGATGGTTTATTCATGCCTTAAGAACTAGAATAAACTTATAATAGGTCACATAATCTAAAATCCATTCATATTTTCCATATAAATTAACAAAAAACGAAATGGTTTGAATAGGGTAATATAATTACCAAAATGAATAAACCTTTTTATTATGAAATATAAAATTAATGTTAAAATACTCCACAGTAACTCCAAAAGTTTAATTTAGATCAATTAATAAATAACTAACCTAAATATTATTAAAAATATTCTTGAATATATCAATTCCCAAAAATAATAAGTTTTTAATCACATATTATTATGTTATTAATTTAACATTTATCTCTAGTCAACATTAGTCATTCATAAAGTCATATACCCAAAAATGCATAACATATAATATCCAAAATATGATAATAATTTCCATAAATAACTTGTATCACCATAAATACATATTAAAAGTATATATGCATCCAAAATATAATTTAACCTTTTTTCAAAAATAAAATCACATAATATTTTGTGTATCTTAATCATATAAGGTTCAAAAGTTTTAAAAATATTCTAAAATATTATTAATCAAGTGATTAGAAAATAAATTTTCAATCTTATGCTTATCTATATGATAAAACACATGTTACCAAAATAAAATTAGTTTTTATTTCTAAAACTGTTTGTACAAAATAACTACATACTAACTAGGACATAAAATAGTCCAATGATAGGTGTTTCTCTCTTATCCCCATTCAGTTGTGGGTTCAAACCTCTTAGAATTGTTTAATGTGATAGGTTGTCACTCATTCTATTGATTATCCTTTTAATAAAACTATATTAATATAATTCCTATAAAATTCCCAAAATATGATGAAAATACTCAGAAATAACCATAATAACTTCAAAATGAATGAATTGTTTAACCATAAATGTTATCTTATACCATTCGTCTTACATACCAAAAATATAACTATGTTATTTTGAAATAATCCTTCATATTAAACATAGGAGTTACAAACACCTCATCCAAATAAAACATCTCCTAAAATATCATTAATCACCTTAATATCACATCACTTAAAACGTCAAAAATGTGTGTCTAAGATTTTAAGCATTGGATCAACCTTAAAATTATAAGCCCATAATGGTATCCATAACTCTTAAGATAACCTCCCAAGAAAGATTTGTAATCTCCAAAATTATTTAAACCATGTTATGATACGAGCTGTATTAGTCCCAAACCTGCACACCCAGATCCAATGATAAAAACATAATCTATGTATTTCTATATTTGATACCGATGAATGTGGCACAATTTCAACCATAAAAAATGTACAGCATAAAAATTAAAATATTAGATCACCTACAATTCCATGTATCTTCTAGGTTTATAGTTTATATAATTATTAAAAACTATTTCATAACCACTTGGATACATAAATAACTGGTTCATGAAAATCTACATCATCTCCAACTAATTTCTTCTCATCTAGTTACATTTTATGATAACATAATTTAAAACCATTATTCAAAATCTAGGTAAAATAAAAAATAAGAAGGGTGATCTCAAACACTCATAAAGGGTAAATATAAGCATCAATAATTCAGTTTCATAGTTGAGAAAAAGAAAAGCATAAGGGTATGATGACATAATCTAAGTGCATAAGCATAAAGAAAAATAAATCATATTCATAAAAACCTATATCATTAAACATGTGATAGGAATAAATCTATAAAAAATTTAATATTCATGTTAATTAATAATCATGATCCTTGTAATGTCAATATTGATCAAAAGAAACATTAAAATCCCATATAAATGAAATATAAATCCCTTTAAGATATATAGTGCATAGGCATGTTAAATCATTATATTCATAACCAGTGTAAATCTCATGTTAGAATTAATTGGAGCCTCATTAGATCCAAAAGATAAACCGCACCATTGAATGTTCAAGTACCATATCAGAGATAATTTTTTTTAATATTTCACCCTTTTTTCTTAAACCCATTGAAAATAATAATCATTCATTTATATCTGGGTTAATATATGGAAAAGAAATGGGTTTCATGAAAATATCTTCAAAATAGTAATTGTAATATATTTATAGAAATAAGATGGATTGTATCATAGGATCATAATATATAAGAGGTATATCAATCATTATATTATGTTTCCATAGATGAAAATACCTTTAAAATAATATTTAAATAGTTTATTTGAAAATATGGGGAAATGTACTTTTATTTGGGTAAAATTTTATAAAAAATTACAAAATATTGGGAAGAATATTGTATTTCAAAAGAAACATGTATAATTATAAAGTGGTATTAAAAACAAATAAGGACCATAAAAGTGGTAAAATATGTTCATGCCATATACGTTAAAAATAAACATTCTTTTAAAACTTTTGTAAATAGATTTAAAAGTGACCCATATGGAAAATATTTTGAAATTTAATTTTTTTAAATATAAATTATGTTCAAAGATAATGTAAAATAACACTATTAAATCATTTATGTTTATAATATAATATTCTTGAAAAATATTTTAGAAAATCTGGATATGTATGAGAAAGATTCCCAATCTAAAAGAATATACAAGATCGAAAATGCTTACAAATTTTCCATGGTTGGTTTTATGATCAAACCAAAGCCTATATAAAATGGGTAGGTATGTTATAAAATAATTTTATTAGGTTTTGGATGAAACAAAATTATTTTTAAGTGCAAAGAAAACTAGAGAAGAGGAATCCTTTTAAAAGTCAAGGGAGGGGCCCTATTGGAATTTGTTAAAATATTAAATTAATATAAATTAATTTAAAAATAAAAATGGCTAAAAATTGATAAAATTTAAATCTAATAATAGGATGAGTTTAAATCCCATTATCCAATTAAATTTGGAAAATTTTAGATTATTTGTTTACCCTTATTTTTTTTGTTTTAACCCCTCACTAACACTATTTGGCAATTATGGTGATATAAATATTTTTTACTCTTTAGGGGTTAAATAGTTACAATAAAAAATAATATAAATTATTATAGTGTTAAATTTCAATAATATCTAAATCAATAGGCTAAAAATAAGATTCTCATTAAATTTAAATCATTTAATGTAATATCATTAATATAATTTTTGGTACTTTTCATTTTACTTGACCTTGGAAATATCATGATAGAAAATGAATTAGAATATAATCATTTTAAACATCTCTAAAATATTATATATATCTATAAAATTTCGAAAAAAATACAATTCATTCAAATGGTATTACATTTAATATTTTTAAAATCATTTATTTTATTTTCCTTTTAATAAAATATATATTATGTCGATGTTGCATAAGCATTTAAGGTAACTATATCATTAGTAAAATTTAAAAATATATTTCCATTTTAAATAAAAAAACATTTTTCTTTCAAATAATTAGTTATAACATAACATATCCTCCATTTATCCCTATGTAATAATTTAGATATAAATAAAACAAATGTAATGATATTTTTTACTTTTCATTACATAAAATATTATAAAGACATAATCATTGAAAAATGGAAATAAAATGTCATATATTAAAATTTTGGATGATTTTGGTTGAGATATAATCATAAAATAGAATTAAGTCTATTGTTCGTGTCATTTTTCAATCCTTATAATATTTCTGTAACCTTAATTACCCAATTTACCCTTAGTGAGGTGATAATAATTTACTAAGATTACTATTAATAATTACTAAAAAGAAAACTATTTGATAAATTTATACTTCATAACTAAAAATATAGAATTAATTTTTAAAAATTCATTTAACAAAAGTGATATCATTTTATTTAACATTAAAGATGTAAAATATGATGAAAATCGATTTTTCAGAAAAAATGCCTTTTATGAATAAAAATGATTTTATAACTAATCTAAGTATAACATTCATTCCAAAACA
Organism: Viscum album; assembly: GCA_963277665.1. Taxonomy (NCBI): domain Eukaryota; kingdom Viridiplantae; phylum Streptophyta; class Magnoliopsida; order Santalales; family Viscaceae; genus Viscum; species Viscum album. The sequence continues at coordinate 1,610,995,543 of OY728125.1, forward strand.
ATAATTGAATTATTTTTAATCAAAATGAACATATTAAATTTTAAAACAAATAAAAATATTATATAACTTTGTAAATATTTTAAAATAAAATTCAATTTTCAATATAAATCTTTATTTTTCCCTATTTATAGAAAAATCAATCATTCCATAATAATCCAAAAAAATCACTATAAGATAAATTAGATATGATTATATCAAAAATGATATCTTTATTATCAAATAAAATTTTTTTATGTTCAAAAAATTATTATAATAGTTGTTCCTAAAAAGCAATAAAACCCATCTTTTGAAGAAAATGTATTTTTTTGAAGAATAAAATAAATTTACTAAAAATTGAATGAATATTTACTAATAAGTTATCAATAAATTTATATTGAGTATGGAATTTATATATATTTCCTATATTAGTTAATGGTATTCATACACTCTAACTTAATATCTAATTTATGATGGTCATATTTAAATAATATTATTTCACAGTTCATTTTGGATCAGTGTTGTGTTTCGTATACGCTATCGAACAGAGTTTTATTTTTAAAGTCTTGATGGTATTACAAGAATGATATCTAGAATATGATACTTTTTCCCTTATTATATTTAAAAAACATGGAGCATTTTTATGAACCAAACAATTGTGAACTCGTGAAATATTCTTCCACAAATTAGGAATGTATCAACCTTTCTAGGCTCGTCAATTATAGGATTTTTTAATTCATTTTGGTGTTCCTAGAATTTATAGATTTTTCAGAGTCTCTATATTTTTCTTGATAACCTATTTATTATTTTCATTTTTTTTCACCAACATTTTTGGATCATTTTCACTATTAAAGGGTTATTTTTGTTGTTCTTCACAATCCATGAACATATTTCAACATTCATCAATATCTTTAATAGGATTCTAAAACATGAATTCAAAATTATTTAGTTCTTCTTAATACATTAAAATTTTCCATTGAATATGATCAAAATATGTCTCTTTACTATTTGATTTTTCTTCCATATCAATGTTCAGAGTCTTCTCATCCTCAATAAACTTATATAGATCATCAATATCATTATTTAATTTTTATTTTTATTCAGCATGATCATATTCTTTCTTGTTGGTAAATTAATCATATTTAATTAACTTCCTATTATCCTTTTAGTTTTTTGATATTTTTTAGGGAATTTATTACAACTCTATATTCAAAATAAACTCTATCTGATTTTCTTCTTCCCACTTCCATAATTTCTAATTTTATCAATGGAGAAATTATTATCATTCACCTTACCAATGAGTAGCTTATCATTGACCTCATTAACTGAAATCACAACATCCTCTTCATCTCCACTATCATCACTTCCCATACACTAATTTACATTTTTTCCATTTTTAAAATTAGATAACATCATACCCTTCCATATTGAAGTGGGAATTTATATTTCAGCCTTCTTCTTCATGTATTTTCTTTGTATTTCTTTTTCATCACCACTCTCTTCATTATCTTTCAAATTTCGATAGTTTTTTAATGTTTCTAATGAATCCACAATTAAATAAATTTAGTGGGATATTTACTATATATTTTCCCTTTACATATCTTACACTCCTTGAGATAATGTAAATTATTTCATCAAATTTATATTCCACTTCATTCCTTAAATTAGAACAACCAAATTTATCTTCAATAAATATATTTTTTGAAAAATAATGTGTTGATGATTTAAAAATAATCTCCCTTTTCAAATATAAAATACATATTGAAAATATTTTATTTTCCCATCTCATAATAAATTAAAATTAAATGTAATGTATCAATAGGGAGTGTAGCTTAATATACATCTATAATGGATGAACCATTTATATCAGATTTATTATCTAAAATGTGTTACATCTTTTCTACTACTATATTATCTTATAACTTTTCACAAAAACATCTAATAATACTCACAATATCATTTATTCTTTTCAAGAATCCATCTATAGTTTTATCATTATTTATTTTATATTATTCATATTTTAAAATATAAATAAATGGATATTCCTACTTATATTTATTATAACCTTCATATATTTTCTCTAACTTATCCCATATTCCTTTTTCAGTTTTCATTCCTTTTAAATTCAATAATTCACTCTCCAAAATGAAAGAAGATATGGAATTACATATATTAATTTCTTTCTTCATATTTTTCATATCTTCTAAAGTCATGGAATCACCTTTAGTATTAGGGTTGAAACCTTTAATTATAGCTTATATAATATCTAAGTTTGTGTATTATAGATACAATAACATCATTTCCATAAAAATATGATAATTTTTCCCATCAAATGTGAATACCTTGATCATATTATACTAGATTTTGTGGTTAATTTATTACATTTAAAATAGATACATGGAATAATATCCTGAAGGACCAAATAGTTTAGTAGTCTTGGAAGATATGATATATTCTTTAATCTCATATTAAAATTGAAAATGTAAAATACAACATAGAATTTTCTTTAATTACTCCATTATTCAATTTTGAAGGTCCCTACATACTGATCATAATACACTTCCTAACTTCATAGGGAAAGGAATAATAATAAAGGTGGAGATCAAATGCTTATTAATGGTATATATACAACAAAATATATCATGAATAAATAAGGTATAATAAACATAGAAAGGAAAATAGTTGAAACATCTTCCATTTATTTAATAACATTGATATGAAGAATAATATGGAAGGAATAAATGATGATCAAATAATTCTATATAAATAATCGCATGGCCTTAAAACATATCTATGGATATTATAAATAATCAAATTATAACAAAGAAATCAATAACTACTTTCATAATGATGAAATTAATAATGTTGGACATCATAATCATACTTTAAAGGCCTCATTATCTTCAAAAAACCAAGATAGATTTCCTCATGAGACCAACCGATGCATTGAGGGGATGTAGAGGGCTCCTCCAATCACATACTAAGTCCAATATATTTCTCACATTAAAGGAGACAAACAATATCAATGTAAAAAATAATATTGAAAAAATAGCATACAAAATGTTAATAATTTCCCAAATAAATATAAATAATCAATGGAAACATTTTATTGGAAACTAGTATATGAAATGTTAATAATTTCCGCAATCAAAAAACATGATCATAAAATATGGAGAATGATTTCAAAATAATACATCTACAGTAAAACTGATCATAAATAATTTAGATAAATAATAAATATGGTATCATTATAACATATTACTAATTTAGTTCGAGTAAAATGAGGGGTTTCATCATTGAATAATATAAATAAAATAAAAAATCCATTAAAACATTCTTGAGGAAAATAACTATTTCACTTTAAAAATCACTTTTAAAAAAAATTAGAATATTAGCCTAAAAAGTTCATTAAAAATAACCTTTAAACTTTTAAATAAAGCTTAAAAACAATTATTTTTCATGTTGTAAGATAATTCTATACGTGTATCATAATTTAAAGAAACATTCTTTTCATGTTGTTATAAAATGTTTATAAAGTACATCATTCGAAATACATTAATAATATTTCTTCCAAGACATTTATAAAAACTAAAACATGAATAAAAGTTTTTCAAATAAATCATTTGGATAATTCTGAAAATATTTTTTAAATTTTTTTAGAAAACATTGATATGGAAGAAAAAGGATTTTCGACTGAAGAGAGAAATAAAGTCATATTTTCTTAAAAACATTTTCTTCATTATTTTTATTACCAACCGAAGGAAAATGGTATTATTATTTAAAAATTTCATTAATGACTAAAATAAAAGAAAATATATTATGTTTAACATATAAATATAAAATTATTCTCCTAAGGGATACTTTAATATAAATAATCTTGAATAATGATGAGATTTTGAAATAAACACCTATCTCTTTAGTAACCTTTGAATATTAACCTCCATGACAGAAACAAATTCAAATAAAAATTTAAATACCATGAATATAAATATATTCAGGATATTTCATATGAAATGGGAAGTTTATATACACCACACCAAATAAATAAGTGGTGAATATTTCATATGTATCGTGAAAGTAAAAGTGAGATGATAAACCATTACCTTAGTTTGTAATAACTTTATATACGTCCAAAACTCTTATATAATAAATATATATTTACTATAAATATATTAAATAACCATAATAGTATGTATACAGTCTTTAATTGTTTAATTATAATCTTTTATCACTCGATAATTAACAATTCATTGTTAAAATCGCAATTTTGGGTAATAACGACTCCATTTTTCATGTATGTATTGGATTTTTAGTTGTTGTCTTTGTACTTTGATCATGGTTAAATAATATATAAAACGCTAAAAACTACATAAAATTAATATATATACATTATATAATAATTTTTAATATTTTATAAAAGTTAATTATATAAAAATTATTTACACCGTTCATGGAGACGGTAGGTTGTACATATGCATGAATGTTGTTTAAATTTTTTAAAAGGATATAAAAAATAAATATAAATAATTTTTATCGTTTAGATAATAATTATTATATCATATATATCAAATATATTAATTAAATCTATACTTATTATAATCCATGACCAACTAAAATCTAAAATTTATCACATCGCTATGTGGATGCGATAGTCAACACATACTAGTGAGAAAAGTTTTTATTTTAAAAAGGATTGGAAGGTAAGAAGGTAGATGTTATATTATAATTAAATAAGTATAATTATTTCATTAATAATATATATATATATATTAAATCCATAATTGTATCCATCCATGAGAGGTGGTGATAGAAAACGAATTACATCAGTTCACGAGTCGGTAGTCTATCGTACACATTATTGACGATTTTGTTTCCCATTTAATGGAATAAAATATGGATATTTGTAATTATATTAACAGTATAAAATCTCAATATATGGGATATATTATGGTTGTTATTTTATCATAGTTAATTTATATTTTATGGGGGTAAATGAAGAAACAAAATGAAAACACATGGTTAAGAACTATAACACTTATTTAAATAACCTATTTAGTTTTATAACTCAATCCATCCTAGAATGGTTTTATGAAAAAAAAATCTATTTCATGGTTATGGTTGTAATCAACGTATTTAATAATTTATTTCCTGAAAAAAATTTCTTTCAATGGTGAATAGAATAGTATAGGGGTTCTCTTTTATAAGTGGGGGTGAAGGATATAAATGAAATTTTAAAAAAGAACAAATTATATCGATATTTTTCACACAAATAAAGGATAAAAAAATAATTATGGAACCTTAGTATATATAAGGTCTAAATATGTCCATAAATTATTAATTGGAAAAGGTTTTAGTTTATTTTAACCCTTAAATTCTTATTTTAACCCTCTGATAAACCAATTTTAACTTTAAACGTGAGAATTGAGTTTTATTATTTTTACAATTCATTATTACCAAAAAATAAGTTAAAATTTATATATAATATTAATTATTATGATTCAAAATATGGAATAATTCTTTAAAAAATTAATTCACTAAAATGGAATAATTTTACTCAAAGTTAAACCCGCATACGAGATGAAAAAAAGTTTTCCAAAGGGAATGTTTTCATAAGTATAAAAAGTTTTTATATTTAAATTTCACATTTAATTTTTTCCAATGACCAATATTGTATTAATTATAAAATAATTTAATTAATTTTACTTTTAAAACAATTTTCAACCAAATAGAACTTGGTAAATGCTTTAGAAGAAAAGGTATTTTACAATAAAAATCCTTATTTTTCACTATTCAATAAAAATTTATCTTTTCATAAAATTCTCAAAATATCACTCTAAGATAATTTTCACTGGGTGATTTTAAAAAAAAAATTAATTTTTTCAAATACATTTTCAAAAATTTTGAAAAAAATATTTTTTAAATAAGTGCGTGATGGAACTATTTTTTAGATAAATACAGTTTTCAAAAAACCTATTTTTTTATTACTAAATGATATTTTTTTGATTTATAATTAATTGATAACCATTTAAATTATTTTATGCATGTTTTAATAAAATAATTTTTATAATGTAATTATTCCAATTAATACCCACTAATTTAATAGTTAGGTGCTAATTGTCACATTAAATAATTATATTTTAATAATGAAACATTGTTCGTTAAAACCTAGTGTTTTGTGTAATGAAAGTTATCAAAGAAATAAAATTTATTTAAAGAGTAATATATACAAAAAATGTCATTTTTTAACATTCTATCATCCTTAATCAAATTTCACCCTCATAATTTTATTTTGGTCATCATTGGTCTAAAATTTTTTGAAACACACACATCATAAAAAAGGGTTGATAAAAAATATTATTAATAAGAGAGAAAGGGATGTATGAAGGTCCTCAAGAATAAAATATGACAAGGATTACATGTGGTAAAAATTAGTGGGAAGTGAAAATATGGTCATGGAAGAAAAGAATAAATAATTTTCGAGAGTGATAGAGATCATTGATCATAAAAAATTGATTGATTGTATAAGGACCCAACCTTAAACATTAAAAAATCTTGAATTATTATAATAATTCACATTGAGGATAATTACAGGTTTATATTTTTTGATAATTATGCCTTAACAATTACATTAGATCTCAAAAATTAACAAAGTAGACACTTCTACTCAGTATCTATTTTTCATAAAATAAAAACTCTTAAAAGAAGACAAGAATTATTTTATTGATATAAATATTCTTGAATTCTTACTTTATCTTACCATTCTTTATATCCTTTGAAAAACATTTCAAAAACATGGGATGAGCATAAAAATATTAGTAAGGGTTATAAAACAATTAAATAAAACATTAGTCCAAAAATACATATAAGTCAATGAAAACATACTTTTCAATCTTTAACATATCACACTAGATCATAAGATTCATGAATAACACATAGAAATCATAAATCAAAAAGGTAATATGGGGCATCCATATCATACTTATGTTGTAGCTTTCACAACTAAATAGGGTGTTACATTTGGAATACCCGTCATAGTATATTCCCTAAATCTATTAATAGAAACATTAAAGTTTACCTCTGTCACGTTACCCAATGCTTTGGAGAGCTATCTTGGGCTCACCCACCCAATGTTTATCATAGAACCACCTGTATATGTAAATAATCCCTAAGAACCATATCATATTCATAACACATAAAAAACACAAAGGAATGATAAAATTTCCACATTTAAATCACAATATATCATTTAAATATATTAACATAACCAATCCATTATCAAAACCATTTTCAATAACAAAATAAGTAAAAGAGTATATGGCATTTATTTTCCTTTTAAAAACATTACAGTTTGTTAAGGAACCAAAAAAATACAATTACATTCGTGGTGGTGGAAATGTCATTGTCACCACATACGTTAAGAAGAAACATTCCTTTTTCATTTAGTAAAATGCTGGGTATAAAAATAATACTTTTTAATTAAATGAAAATTCAAAATGGTTTATACACTGTATAAAATAAAGTTGTGTATAAATCAAAATATGCCTCAATGAAAGGAGATTGAGATGAAGTCCCTTACCTCGTGTCTTACTTGATTCGTTTGTTCCTTAATCTCCTGAATAATATACTAAAGTTAATTTATACTTTCTTAAGAACCATTTTCAAGTTTATCATTCCTTTTAAATTACTTATTACCATGTTATAAACATTACATAGTCATTTACGTTAATAATGGTCATTTTGTCGATATTTGGTACTTAAGTCAAAAATTTACTTCTTATAATTACAAGTTGTTCATGTGGTCAAAAGTCCATTATCTCTAGAATGGTATTCATGATTTATATATCATATATATCTAGTATATATATGTATTTATAATATTAAATTACATTTGGAGATAAGAAATAAAATACATCGTTCATGGAGATGGTAAGCCGTACGTACGTGCGAACGCTACTTTCATTTCTATTTCATATTTAAGGGAATAAAAACTTAATGATGCATAAGTATATTATAATTACAGTATAATATAATATATAATTTCATTAACTCCATCCTTTATACATTCCATGTATGTCATTAATAGGTCATATAACTTTGAGGGGGCGGTAGTCTGCACTTCCTCAAATGAAATTATCGTATTTACCCATTATGGAAACCTTAGAGGTATGCTATAAATGGAAAATAAAGAAGAATAGAGACAATATAAATATAATATATATCAAATATAAATATATTTCCATCATAATGTCTGCCATGAGAGGCGGTAGGAGATAATTGAACAATCATTGTTTCGTGAGGTAGTAGTTCTTCATCCACTGAAACAGTATGTTCGTATCTATTAGATGGGGATGTGTGTAAGTGTAGTTTGAATAATTATCATAAGAACATCCTGGTATATTTAATATACTATTTTTCTTATAAAATAATGGAATAAATAGAGTTTATAGAGTTAGAGAAGGAAAATAAAAAGAAAAAATCATGAGAGAATATGTTACCTTTAAATCAGGTAACTCAATTTGGTTTTAACCAAAAAGTGTTCTTGAAGTGATTTATTCCTAAGGTAAGGATTCTAGGTGGATTATAGGGATGTTGGGAGCTTATTTGGACATATTTTGGATGATCCAAGGGGGCTTGAGATGTGTGAGTAAGGGTTAGAGGTGATGGATTTTTAAAAGGGGAGGAGGGGCTCTTTAGGAAAGCTTGAAAATATTATTTTATTATATAACAATTTTTGGTATCAAAAGGTCAAAATCTTATTTAATTCAAATATAAATTGTATATAAGTCTAAATAAAGTTATCCAATAATAATTTTATAGGTTGTTAATATTTTTTAATCTATATATTTTTTATTTAACCCTTTGTTAACTTATTTAACTTTTACCATGTCCTCTTATATATTCATACTATATGGTTAATATATTTATTATAAAATTTCAAGCGACCCAAAATGGATCATTAAAGACATTTTTAACATCATATATTTTATTTGGAATAATATTATATTTTTAGGATTATTTTATCGTCTAATAAAATTTTAATTATTTTAAAAACTCATTTTTGTCAATTTATAAACTATTCATATCAATACATTTAAAAAAATCTATAAAAACTTAATTATTTTGAAAAACCTTTGTTAATTCAAATATAACATGTCATAATAGTCTATAAAATTCTATTATTGCTTATAATGTTTCAAAATAAATTTATTTTTATAATTATGTTATCATTTATTTGAATCCTTTATTAATGAAGTGATTACTGCATCATCGTTGTGTCTTAAATAGATTTATTTATTTAGTGTCTAAAATTTATAAATAAAATACCATGATAGAGGAAATCTTTTTATCTTTATAATTAATATTTATAGTTGAAAATATAACTTCTATAACCCATTATAAAAAAATACTAAGAGATATATGTTTATGTTACATATTCTTGAAATTTAAATTAATTTTTTTAAAGTGTCATTTTGACATGAAAGTGGGTCCATGTGGTCCCAAAATCAATCGAAGGATTCCCATGGTCAGAACTATATCATAAAATACGTTTAGAACATGTGTTAGGGTAATTTAATTTTATTATAATATTATTTGTTACCCTTATTTACCATATTTACCCTTTGACCATGGTAAATAAAATATTTACTGAAGTTACTGTTCATAATGTCAAAAAATAAAATTTACCATTTAAAAAAATTTGGAACTCTTGATTCTATATATTGAATCCATTTTTTCTAATTCAAAACAAAAAACTTTTAGAAATTAATTTAAAATTAATTCTCATTGTCAAATCAAAAAGCGTATTTTTAAGAAATAATAACTATCAAAAGATTGACACCTGTTTATGATCAATTTCAATGTAAAATTACTTCCAATGACCAAAATTAGATTAAATGATAAAAATATAATCTAAATAAAATTTAAAACTAATTAAGAAGGTAATATAACCATATAAATAAATTATATTAAAATGTGGTTTTTAATTAAAATGTAGTATTTTTCACTATTCATTAAAAAATGAACTTTACTAGAAAAATATGAAAATTTCATTCAAAGTTAATTTCCATGTCCCAATTCTGAATAAGAAATTTATTTTGTCAAATATAACATATAAAAGTGAAAAAAAACTCAATTTAAAAAGGGTTTGTCATCAAAAGGCGTTAAATAAACCTTTTAATGAATATTAGAGTATTTATGCTTAAAATTAGATTCATTCACATTTTAAGCCTATAAATTCTATTTGATAAATGTAAAAACATTTAACAAACATGTATAATCATATTTTAGTTAGTTTTGTTCATTCCCACCAATACAACAGCTTGGCAGTAACTACCATTTAAAATAATATTATATTATTATTATTATTTTTAGTATGACTCAGCATTGTGTGGAACATGAGATTTTGAAGAAACCTGTTGTTGCATTTCCAGTACACCATTGAACATAGCATCCCCTTTAAAGTAAAATTAATATTTAATTCAAAAATATTAATAAATATGAAAATATCATATTATTTATTTACCAAGGATGTTACATATTGAGAGAAAGTCAATGAACAGAAACCAATAAATATGTTTCGGGTAAAAAGACCAATTATTTATTAGAAATGAAAATAAATTTATAAAATTTTTATTTCAGGATCCTCCACAAAAATTTGAGCGATTCATTCAATATCAATATCGAGAACACCAAAAAATATAATGATTTTATATCTTTTTATTTCCTAATCATAATTTCATCCTTTTGTAGTGCTTCGATAAACTTTCACATAATTTATTAATCCATGAAATAAATATTAAAGATTATATTTTTATTCATGAATAAATGAAATTAACTTTTAATGGATCTTATAATCCAAAAAATAATAATAATCTATTTCTATTTTATTTACAAAAACCAAAATAATTGGCATAATTTAAGACAATATGCAAAATTAATAAACCTCTATATAAAGGAGAAATTCGTTAATATATAAAATTTGATAATAAAAGAAAATGTTTTACATTTATAATTCCATAAATAATAACCCTATATCCCAATTAACCTGAAAACTATGACAATAAATAATTTTTTAACTATATTATACCCTTTATCTTACACCTCCAAATTCATACCAACATTATTCTCAAATAATCATTTGTGTTAAACCTAATTGTTTTATATACCCCAACTGAATAATAAATCTCCAAAAATATCAATAATCACTTCAAAATCAAAAAAAATGTTAGATCCTATAATATAATTCTTAAAATCAACATAGTATTTAGGCACAACACACTTTTCCCCATCGGTTTTTGTTTTAATCCCAATATCCTATTCAAATGTAATAGGTTTCCCATTTTACTAAAAAAAATATATTAACATAATTATTATAAGAATCCCAAAAATAAAGAAAAAATTTTCAAAAATAACATCAACCATCAAATAATTATTTAACCACTAAGGTTTTCTATACAGCTAATTTTTCTACAAAATCATATAATATTGACACTGAAGGTTATAGATACATTTAAACTTGTGTCCTAAAAATGTAAAGGCATTATTCATTAAATAAAATTTTCACTGAAAATAATATTAATCTCAAGGGATATATTACCCAAAATGTTCCCAAAATACTTCTAATCTCTTTGTACTTATATCACATAAAACCATAAAAGGTGTTTCTAAGACTTTGAACATATGATTAACCTTCAACATAAAATCACATGATGGTATCCTTACAATTTTGTTAATAATAGATGAAGAAATATATTATTCAAAAAATCAATAAAATCCTTAGATGTTTCATGATTCATATATGAAAAATATCATCGATAAAAATAATTCACAACATATTTCTTGTATATTGATATATAAATACTTCATCCCTTCTATTTTAATGATTGGAATAACATTGGTCCATCCTTAGTCTAAGAGTTAAACATTAAAATATGAAATTAACTCAGATAATTCCCACGTTCCCCACATTTAGGATATGAAACTATAAATGGATCCCTATGATGATATTTATTTCCTCTTGTCATAATTTTTATTATTCCTCAGTAATTCACTAATTTATAACCTTCTTTTCAACATGTAATACGTTTTCACATTCCTTTTAGACATTTTCTTTGGTTTCTCCTTCCACATTTCTTACATGGAGGAAATTAATCCATCATTCCTCTATGATACCCACCACCCATGATCTTAATGAACTCAAATATTGTCTTCCATAGTGAGTATGATATTTGGTAAAGGTGTTGGTTGTTAATCATATATTGTGATAACTGATTATGTATAATCATGATATCTTTTACTCCATTCATCATCCTATTTGGTTTCTCGTAATCATAACATTGTCTATCATATTCAACATTAACATGATTCCTTTAGGTTTCATCACCTGATTAAGAACAAAAATCATAGTGTGAGAGAAAACTAATCATAGTGTAAAACTATATAATAATTTATAGGATATATAAATCAAGACACAATATTATAAATCTAAGACATCTTAGGTTTAAACTAGGTCACTCATTTTTATTATCTGTTCAAATCCTTCATAACTGTTTACAAAGAAAATGTGAATTTACCAAAACATATTCCCTAGGAGTGTTAAACTATGTTTTCAGTATGGCTCGATATCATACACAAGGTGATATCAATAAAAGTCAAATTCATAGTTCTTAGAGTTATTACACATAGGTAAAAATGTTCCAGAGCAACACCCATTTATAGTATCCACCCAAGGATATATTTCCCAGAAATCCATATAATCTCTACATTACCAAAATATTAGGATGGTATTCTTTACTTAGACTTATACACAATGTCTATCATAGGTTTATATTCTCTAATATATGTTTTCCTAAATCTAGTTCTAAATTTTTCTTCTAAAATTATTATAACAACAATTGTAAATACCCCAACCCTAGTCACCTAATGTCAGTGGTTACTTTATTACATTAACGCTATATACAAGGAATCACATCCCAAAGGAAAAAATAGTTTTGTATACTTAGAAGACTATATACATAATTAAATCTCATGATACGATTGAAAACTTAAAATAATTAATATAATTTTGATTTAGAAAACTTTTATGTCCTTTTTCATATCCAAACATATCAGTCATAATACACTTCTTGGAATCCAAGGGAAGAGAAACATAAGAAATCGTTGCTCTCTAATACTCATTAAGGTTATACGTATATTTAAATCTATCATTAATAAATAAAAAGTAGTCAATATGGAAAAATAAATAACTAAAATTCATTATATTTAATTAATAAATTTAATATGAAAAATAATATCTGTGGAATAAATAATGATTAAAAATTACATATAATTAATCACATGGTATTGAAAAGTATCCATTGATATTATAACTAATCGAATAATCATATATAAATTAAAAAATAATATTATAATGTGGTAATACATAATTTTATACATTATCTCTTTAACTTCAAAGAATAATTCCAATAAATTTTATAGAAATAGGTAAGGCCTCTGCCAAAAACCCAATCTAGTTTGTCTTATGAGACCTACTGATGCATAGATGGGCTATAGAGTGCCCCAACCATTACTAACTAAGTCCAATTCCTTCATCATATGAAAGGGAAGAATCATAATCCACGTAAAAATTCAAATTAAAAAACGAGAATAATTTTTTTTAATAATTACTCCAATTACTAAACATTATCAACATAATATTTGAATTGGAAACTAGCATATTAAATTTTAATAATGTCCCCAATCAATAAACATAATAATAAAACATAGATAATGGTTTCAAAATAGTACATCCTTAGTAAAGATGATCATAAAACATCTATATAAAAAATAAGGATGGTATCATTACCAAATATTCCCAATGGATCATAAGTATAATGAGGATTGTTAATATTAGTGATTATAAATACCATAAAAATTCCCTAAAGACATTCATGAAAAAAATAACGTTTTCATTTTGAAAAAAATATTAAAAAATTTTCTAGAATATTAAGGAAAACAATTCCTTAAAAATAACCATTTAAAATTTTAAATAAAAATTGAAAATAATGATTTTTTTGTATGGAAGGTAATTTTGAACATACTGTATAATTTAAAAAAAATATTTTTATACTATAGTTGAAATTTTGAAGAGTACTTCATTAATAAAATGAAAATAATATTCATTTAAATAAATTTTTTAAAATTCAAACATTTCTAAAAAAAATTTAATAAATATTTTTTATAATTTTAAAATATTTTTTGAAAATATTTTAAAAAAAGATATAAATGGAAAAGGATTTTAGATTTAAGAGAGAAATAAAGTAAAATTTTATTAAAAATATCTTCTCAAACATTTTAATTAAAAAAGATTAAAAATGTTACTATTATATGAGAATTTCAAGAATAACCAAAGTAAAATAAAATATATTGGGATTAAGATATAAATATCAAATAATTCCCCCAAATGAATCTTAAATATAAATAATCCCTAATAATGATGATATTGTGAAATAAACCCATATCACTTTGGTAACATTTTAATCATAACCACCCTGAATGAAATAACATCAAATAAAAATAGAAATACCATGAAGATAAATAGATTTATGATATTAAATATAAAAATTATAGTATATATACACCACCCAAAAGAAATAAGTGTTGAATATGGAATATGTCTCACGAATGTAAAAGTGATATGAGAACCCCTTACCTCAGGTCTGACTTCCTTTGTATGTGTTTGATCCTCTTATATAATAGATATGGATTTTTAAAAAATATATTACAGAACCCTAATATTTTATATCACACTTTATATATTTTACCAACAATATTTTATCACCTTTTTATTAACAATTATTTTTTAAAATCGTTGTTTATGGTAATAACTACTTTGTCTTTCATATATGTTCTGGTTTAGTAGTTTTGGTCCTTTTAATTTGATCATGATTCCATCATATACATAATTTTAACCATTATATAAATGTAATATATATTTATTAGATAATTTTTTTTAATATTCTATAAAATCTATTTATAGAAAATTTAATTATATTGTTCATGGAGATGTAATATGTATATATGCATGAACATTGTTCCCATTTTTTAACGGATGGAGCGAAAGAATGGTAAATATTATATTTCATTGAAAAACATTATTATATCATATAAATCATATATATATATATATATGAAATATATCATTATTACCATCCATGTAAAAATAAAATAAAAAACATCTCACATCGCAATTTGGATGCGGTAGTCCACACATATGTTTGTGTCGTTTCGGTTTTTAAATGGATTGGAAGATAAGAAGGTAGATATTATATTATAATTTAATAAGATTAATTATTTCAAAAATATAATATCATATATATATATATATATATTAAATCCATACTTATATCCAGCTATGAGAAATGGTGATGAAAAACAAATTACATCAATTCGTGAGGCAGTAGTTTATCGTACACACAACTGACGGTTATGTTTCCCATTTGATGAAAGAGGATATGGATGTAGGAAATTATATTAACATAATAATATATAAGTATATTTTAGATACTATTTTTATCATTTATCACTATTTTTGGATATTTATAAGATTTTAAGGAATAAATAAAATAAAAAATCATGTTTAAGAACTATGCCTCTTCTTCTGAAAACCTCCATAGGTTTATACCTAAATCCATCCTAGATTAGTTTTATGATAAAAAAATACTATATTTCATGTGAATTTATTTAATTAAGGTACTTGGTTATGTATTGGACAAACCAAATTGATCTGTAAGTGTAAAGAGGAGAGGATAAGGGGTGCACTTTTATAAGGGAAGGGGAAGGATATGCTTGGAGTTTTTGAAAAGAATAAATTATACCCATGTTTTTGACAAGGAAAAAAGGAACCAAAATATATCATTATAAAACATAAGATAATATAAAGTATATATATATCTATTAAATATGAATTTGAAAAAAAATATTAGCCCATTTTTACCGTTGTATTATTAGTTTAACACCCCAGAAAACATGTTTTAACCTTAACCGCAGTAATAAATTTTTACTATTTTTACTATAAATTATAAAAAATAATAAGTATTATTTTTATATAATATTAATTATTATTATTCCAAATATGGAATCCAATTTTAAAAATTCAATTCACAAAAGTGGTAGAATTTAATTTAAGGTCAAACACAGAAACACAATGAAAAAAGCTTTTTCTAAATGAACCATTTTCTTAAGTATAAATAGTTTTTATATTAAAATTGAACATATAATTAATTAAAATTTATTGTATTGTATTATTTATAATATAATTGAACTAATTATACTTTTAAAAAAATTAAGCAAAATGGACATTTGTAAACTATTTATATGAAAAGGTATTTTTCAAAACAAGTCATTTTTTTCACATTTTCATTGAAAAAATACACTTTTCATAATATTATCAAAAAAATTCTATAATATAATTTTTAAATAATTATTTAAAAAATTAATTTTATTTTTTCAAATCAATTTTGTCAAAGTGGAAAAATTTAATTTTAAAATAAGGGCGTGACAAAATTGGTTTTTAGAGGAATAAAGTTTTCTGGAAAAATTTTCTTTTATTTTCAAAAGATTTTTTTTTCATTTATAATATATTGGTAACCATTGAATTTATTTTATACATGTTTAAACTATATACTTTTCAAAATGTAGTTAGTCTTATTCATACCCACCAATTTAGGGTCTAGGTGATAACTATCACATCAAATAATAATATTTTAATAATATATCATGGTTCGTTTAAACCTGGTATTGAATGTAATGAAAGCTATAAAAAATATTAAATATTTTTTTAGAAATATATTATGAAATATTTAGGTTTTACATAAAATAATGGAATCCCTTTATTGATCACCATATTTAGATTATCCATTATAAAAAAATAGAAATCAGTGACTGAATCTTCAACTAGAGAGAGACTTAAGTTCTTAAACATCCAAATAGAAGATAAAAAATGAAGGGAAAATAGATCTGATACCAATTAAAAGTACCCTTAAGATAAATAAAATCATATATAGGGTGGTTAATGAGTGACTATAAATTCCATTTTATGTTTCTTCTTGAAATAAACTTCATCGCCTATTAAAATGTGTTAATCAGGTTATTGTCCCACAAACTCAATCACACAAACAAATTATAATATATTTAAAAGTTTCGTCTCTCAAAATTATAATGATAATACTTAGAATGATAAAAATTTCATCAAGACTATATAACACACTTGTAACACCCGAGATTTTTATGAGTAATATTTTGTTTTTATATAATCAAAGGAATATTTCACTACACACTTGCTTGGCTTACTTTACACGCAATCACGACCTTCCTCGATAGCTTGCGTCATACGCAATACCGAGTTTCACTAAACAACGATATGCTATTAAAATATTATTAAAACTAGCTGATATGAATAGTAATAACCACTTTTTGAAATTTTATAAATTTTATTTTTCAAAATGGACTTCATTTTTGGATTCGGAATACCGAAATTAGCCTAGGGTGAAATTTTGGTATTTTTCTGAAAACTTTCCATTTTTGATGAATAGTGAAACCACTAAGTGGTAGGTTAAAAACTGAATTTTGCATAAAACTTAATTTTACCGCTTCTGTGAATGGAGTTTCGAAAATCCGAGAGACACGGTTAATATCAAGGACTAAAATGTGGTTCAATGAGATGAAAATAATTTTTTGATGAATAGTAACTTTTTACTTTTTTACCACGGTTAAAAGTAAATAGGGTAATTAAGGGTAAAAATGATATTATTATTACCCTAACACATGTCCTAATTCTATTTGACAAGTGTAATTCGACCAAAAACAAACTTAGGAATAACATATGACCATTTAGGCCCACTTGGGTTAGATTAGGACATTTATTATTAATTTATTTAAAGAAGGGTAAAAATAGTTAAAATCAATGTTTAATAAGTAAACCATTTTTAATATGGGGTTATACATAAGATAAATTCGACTATAAATATTCATTAGAAAGATAAACAGATTTCCTACATGATGGTATTTTATTTATAATTTTTAGAGATTAAATAATTTTATTTATTTATGACACAATTATGATTCAGTAATTATCTTATTTATGAAATATTGACATAATTGATGTTATAAACACCAAAATAAATGTAATTTGAGACTTTTTATGAATTCCAATAATTTTCTAGGTTACTATGATATATTACGGTTTATTTAAGCAACTTGGTTCGAACATATAATTCTGTTATTACTTTCACAAAAATCATATATCAAATAGTGTCAAAATTGACACAAAATAGTTTTTAAATCAAATATTATATTATTAATTGTTATTTTATTCCTAAAAATCTAAGGTTCGGCCAAATGACTTAGATAAAGATATATATATTAATAATAAACAATTTAGGGTTCTTTTGGAATGTTATAGTAAGTGTATTAACCATATAGTAAAAGAAAACAAAAAGACACGGTAAAAGTTAAATTATTTAACATAGAGTTAAATCTAATTGATAAGGTTAAAATAATACCCTAAACTTGTCTAAATCCTATTGGTTGATAGGATTTCGACCCATCCCCACCTTATCTTCGAAATAAGATCCTTTGGAGCTATTATAAACCGATTTTGACTTTAATATAAAATAATATTTTGAGATATTCCTAAGGTGCCCCTCTCCTCCCTTATAAAAGGGCACCTCCTCCCCCTCATCCTCACACCAATTTGAGAACTCAAGCTCGGCCAACCCCTGCCCTTTTCTCCTCTCCACTTCCCTAGAATAATCCTAGAGGTCCTGGTCTTCTTCAAAGACCAATCTTAGTTCCCTAAGTGGAGGATTCAAAGAGGCGTTCCAAAGAAGAGGTAATATCCGTTACCAATATTTTCAATTTCTTTCTTCTTCAACTTCTTCTTCTTTAGTTGTTTCATGATAAAGTAATAACATCAGTATTACTTACATACTGATATGTTATTATAAATATGAAACAACCCTAATTCACCTTCTATCCATCCTATGGAAAAATGAAATCACCGCGTGTGCGTACGTACGGAATACCGTCTCCACGCCGTGGTGTAATCTATTTTCCCCCATCACCTTACAAGGATGGGTATAATGGTGTAATGAGTAACTATTTATGATTATTATAAAGTAATATTGATACTGAAATAATATATATATACTCCAATACAATTCCACGATCATAGGAATGATATCATCACTCGTACGTACGTACGGAATACCATCTCCACGATGTGATGCGACTCGTTCTACATGATCATCATTACATAGTAATTATATAAATGAATTGAATGAATAAATATGATATATGTTACACTAATACCATTCTGGATATAAGGTATCTATAACCTTAAAATATGAATAAGAAATTATTCGGCAAAACACGCATAAGAACAAAAGGCAATAAAGACCCGAGTAACAAGTAACAATGAAATATTACTAACAAGAAGCTAAGAATATGAACATATATGATATCATATCAATATGTATGATTCTATAATAAGTCAATAACATTATTTAAACCATTATACAGGAGCTTTGGACACGTACAAAGCAAATCGGACCTAAGGTAAGGGAAATATCACAATCTCATTTTTATCCGAGATTGTTTATTCGTAAGTATTTACTGGGGTGTATTTTATCATCCACATCCATGTTTCATCAAAATGTAATATCATTTCCATCCACCTACAATTGTTTAAATCCATTTTTACCCTTCGGTGAGTTTTTAGTAATATCTATGAAAGGAATCTTTTGTCGTACGAGGTACTTTTTGACTTTTCTGACAAAAGTACGAAGAATGTTTTTTTTAACTTATACGGCATGAATGGATTTTTAAAACATTATTTCCAAGAAGCTTCCTTTACAAGTTTTCAAGTTTATTTTTAATCAACTTCTTTTATTTTAAAGTTGTATGACATGTTATGAAAGGAAAAATGTTTCTGAAGAAGAAAGGATATTTTCCTCAAGAATGGAGTTCAAGTGTTTTATCAAAATTATTTTCCATCTAAGATAATAAAGGGTTCTGTTTTTATCCCTATTATTACATGGATTTGATTATGTTGTGATGGAAACAATTTTATGAATTCCTTTATCTTATATGAATTGTTTTATGATGTCATGTTGTTTAAGAATCCCATTTTTTATTACATGGGTTATGCGATGATGTATGATTTATGATTATGTGGCACACATAAGAAAGGATTCATTATAAGATGGGTGGGACCTATATCTCCCTCCAATGCATTGGGTAAAGATTTTATATTTCATGAGATAGACATGGATGGAACGGAAGGTTATTTCGGTTCAGTGATACAGGACTGAAACGAGGAGTGAACTCGGTTCAGAAAGGGACTTTGTCCACTAAGATAGTCTTGGCAATGAGTCATGACTAACAAGAAATGATTTTCCATGATTATGTGTGCATGCCACACAGTTTCAAGTTTTATGTTATGATTATGGGGATCTCATTTTCACTTCTATGATTTATTCCATGTTAAGATATTATGATCTCTTTTGCAGGTTTTGATTTTCAAAAAGATATGATATGATTTTTATTTCCTTTATTTGCCCTTGCTGAGCATTTGAGCTCACCCTTTTATGTTTTCTTTTCCCCAGGTCAGGAAGATGGATATTAAGTAGAATATGATAAAAGGGACCCTAGATATGATAAAATAAATGGGAGACACTGTAGAAGATTTATGAACCAGTTGTTTATGTTTCCCAGTTTCTAAAGACACTATACCTATACGGTCCTTTGTGGTTTTGTCATATGTTGTAATAAGTGTGCTTCAATTTTGAATTATTAACAATGTATGTAAAGTATGGGTCATTATAGTTGGTATCAGGGGAAAGGTATGGTCAACCTTTGGAAACTAGGATGTGAAAGCCTTAGTAAGAACCCTAAGGATAAGTCTAAGCATAGAACACAATCTTAGTGTTTTAGAAATGGCCTTGAATAACCTAGGATAAGACCTTAAGCATGAAAATTTTATTCTTGAATTATGTGGTTTTCCTATTATAATTAGTGTTGATCACACTATTCTTCTTGGTTTTAGTCAATGGCTGGAACCCGAAGGAACCGTGTTAATGCGGAATGCGATGGGAAATGCAATGATTGTCCCCGTGAGAAACCAAACGATATGGGAGCTGGAATGCAAAATCTTGTAGCCATGCTCACACAACTTTCTCAAGCTATGAATCATGCAGGACTTCCAAACGAGCAAAGGAAGGAGCAACATTCTGTTGAATCCTTCATGAGGCAACGTCCACCTTCTTTCAGTGGGTCTACTGATCCATTAGTTGCTGAACAATGGATTAGTACTACTGAAAAGATATTTTCAGTTCTTCAATGTTCTGAACATGATAAAGTCATCCTAGCAGTGTATCGTTTGGAAGGAGATGCTGATCAATGGTGGAATCTTATTAAGAATACGAGGCAAAGGGATGAAATTGAGTCTATGGAATGGGACGAGTTCAAGAACTTATTTTTCAATAAGTACTTCCCTCGTATTCTCCGAACAAAGATGGAGAAAGAGTTTCTTGAACTGAAGCAAAGGGATGATGAATCTGTTGGTACCTATGAAGCAAATTTTACAAGACTTGCAAGGTACGCTTCTGGTATTATTATCCAACCTGAGAGTAATATCGATCGATTCTTTAGTGGATTAAAACCAAGTCTTCGAAGGGCGTTAGCCATAAGGGACTTCAATAGCTACGAGGAAATCGTTCGATGTGCTCTCAAAATCGAGATGGAGATTGGAATAACCCATCAGTCACATGGGTTTGATAAGAAGAGGAAGATGGAATTCAAAGAAAAATCTAAAGAGCACACGGAAAAGAAGATGAGCTTTTCCTTATGCTCAAAGTGTGGAAAGAAACATGGAGGGAGTTGTCTTAAAGGGAGAAGTAAATGTTTTAAATGTGGAAAGGAAGGTCATCGGGCATTTGAATGCCGCGATAATGGGAAGAAGATGTGTAATGATGCAAACAAAGGAAGGGATACACAGAATGAACCTACTACACTTCAATGTTTCAAGTGCAAGGAGAGTGGGAATTATGCCAATCAATGCCCAAATCCAAGGGTTGATGATGATGGTCGACGTCAACAAAATCTTAAGGCTAAAGACAAAGGAAAGTCACATGCAATTTCTATCAGCGATGTGGAGTACGATAACGAAGTGGTGAAAGGTACACTTACCATCCACTCTAAAGTAGCAAATGTTTTATTTGATTCTGGATCCACCCACTCTTTTATTTCTAATGAATTTTCTAAGGGTATCACCGTATTACCTCAACAATTCGATGTTGAGTTAGCTTTGACAACACCTAATGGCACAACAGTCGCATCAAAAGTTTATAATTCTTCTCCGATCGAAGTTTGTGGGAAAGTGCTTCCTACAAATATTGTGATCCTTCCTTTAGTGGAATTTGATGTGATTCTTGGCATGGATTTGCTTTCTCTACATGGATCTCATATCAATTTCCAAAGAAGGGAAGTCACATTTCATATTCAGATCAATCTACGATCGTCTATCAATGCAAGGATGAACATAACCTTCCAGTGGAAATTTCTTCCATCTTATGGGTATTGATTCCACTAAATGAAGGTTATTTATCTCAAATGGTTCGTGAGAAACTCATGATTAAGAATATGCCCATTGTACGGGAGTTTGATAATGTATTTCCGGAGGAATTACCGGGTCTTCCACCAAATCGTGAAGTTGAGTTTTCAATAGAACTCGTACCGGGCGCTTTTCCAATTTCAAAGACACCTTATAGAATGGCCCCAATTGAGTTTCAGGAATTGAAGAAGCAACTCCAAGAGAATCTTGATAAGGGATTCATACGCCCTAGTGCGTCACCTTGGGGAGCACCTGTTCTATTTGTTAAGAAGAAAGATGGATCAATGAGACTCTGCATTGATTATCGAGAACTTAACAAGATCACTATCAAGAACAAATATCCTCTCCCACTCATTGATGACTTATTTGACCAACTATGCAGAGCTCAATACTTTTCCAAGATTGATCTTCGTTCAGGGTATCATCAATTAAGGGTCAAAAGGGAGGATATACCAAAGACGGCTTTCCGCACAAGGTATGGACACTATGAATTTATAGTGATGCCATTTGGTCTTACTAATGCCCCTTCTATCTTCATGGATCTAATGAATAGAGTCTTTAGAGACTATCTTGATCAATTTGTGGTAGTCTTTATAGACGATATTCTTGTCTATTCAAAGAGCAAGGAAGAGAATGAAGATCACTTGAGAATTATATTAAAGGCCCTCAGAAAGGAGAAGCTTTATGCCAAATTTACCAAGTGTGAATTTTGGATTCAAAAAGTTGCATTTTTGGGTCACATAATCTCAAAAGAGGGGATATCTGTGGATCCAGCAAAAACAGAGGTTATCGAAAGATGTTCAAGACCAACAACAGTAACTGAGATCCGAAGTTTTCTTGGTTTGGCTGGATATTATTGACGTTTTGTAAAGGATTTTTCACGATTATCTAATCCACTCACCAAGTTGACTCGTAAAGGAGTTAAGTTTGTCTGGACAGAGGAATGTGAAGAGAATTTCAAGGAGTTGAAAAGAAGGTTATCCAGTGCACCTGTGCTCACACTACCTTGTAGTGGAGAAAGGTTTGTGATCTACAGTGATGCATCCAAGAAAGGATTGGGGTGTGTTCTTATGAAAAATGATATGATGATAGCTTATGCCTCATGACTGTTGAAAATCCATGAGCAAAATTACCCAACACATGATTTGGAGTTGGCTGCGGTAATCTTTTCATTAAAGATTTGGAGGCATTACCTTTATGGTGAAAGGTGTGATATTTATACTGATCATAAATGTTTAAAGTATATTTTCACACAAAAGGAGATGAATATGCGCCAAAGAAGATGGTTGGAGCTGATTAAGGATTATGACTGCTCAATCCATTACCACCCTGGGAAAGCAAACAAGGTGGCAGATGCATTAAGTCGACAAGACCATGCTAGTTTATCCATGATGAGGATCACAAAAGATCCAATATTTATGGATTTACAAAGGATGGATCTTGGAATTATAATGGAAGGGGAAAAATCTTATCTTTCTCAAATGAATGTTCAACCATCTATACATGTGAAGATTAAAGAGGCACAGAAAGAAGATGTCGAGTTACAAAAGAAGGTGAGAAATGTTCCTGAATTCAACCTTGATTGTGATGGGATAATAAAGTTTAGGAATCGGGTTTGTGTTCCTTCCATCCCCGAATTAAAGAAGGAGCTGCTGGATGAGGCTCATAGTTCTTCATTCTCTATTCATCCTGGAAGCACGAAGATGTATAGGGACCTGAAAGAGTACTTCTGGTGGGATGGCATGAAAAGAGATGTTGCTGAATATGTCTCTCGATGCTTAGTTTGTCAACAAGTTAAAGCTGAGAGACAAAAGTCTAAGGGGATGTTACAACCATTACCCATACCCGAATGGAAATGGGAAAACATCACTATGGACTTTGTCACAGGACTTCCTAAAACTTCCAAAGGCAATAATGCTATCTGGGTCATAGTTGATCGTCTTACAAAGTCTGCACACTTCATTGCTATTAGATAGGATTTCTCTCTAGATCAGCTTGCCAGGATATATGTAAAGGAAGTGGTAAGATTTCATGGAGTACCACTTTCTATTATATCTGATCGGGATCCGAGATTTACCTCGAAGTTCTGGCGAAGTCTTCAGCATACTCTAGATACAGAGTTGAGTTTCAGCACTGCTTATCATCCCCAGACAGACTGTCAGTCTGAGAGAACAATTAAAACCCTAGAAGATATGTTGAGAGCTTGCTCTATGGATTTCAAAGGAGGTTGGGATCAACACCTACCTTTGGTGGAATTTTCTTATAATAATAGCTTTCACTCCAGTATTCAGATGGCTCCTTATGAAGCTCTCTATGGAAAGAAATGCAGGACTCCAACTTGCTGGGATGAAGTTGGGGAAAGAAAGCTATTAGGACCTGATCTCGTTGATGAAATGGCAGAAAAGGTCAGATCTATTCAACAACACATAAGCGCAGCTCAGAGTCGACAGAAAAGTTATGCCGACAACCGAAGAAAAGAACTAAAGTTTGAAGTGGGTGATAAAGTGTTCTTACGAATATCTCCCTCGAAGAGGGTTATGAGATTTGTAAAGAAGGGGAAGTTGATACCTAGATATATCGGTCCTTTCGAAATACTAGATCGTGTTGGAAAGGTAGCTTACCGATTGGCGCTTCCACCGAATCTCTCTCAAGTTCACGATGTGTTCCATGTATCTCTCCTGAGAAAGTACATACCTGATCCTTCACATGTACTCAGCTCAGAAGTTCTACTGCTGGAGCAAGATCTTTCTTATGAAGAACAACCGATAGAGATTCTGGATCATAGCGAAAAAGTCCTACGAAACAAGACCACTCGCTTGGTGAAAGTTTTATGGAGGAACCACCAACTTGAAGAAGCTACGTGGGAGCTTGAGGATATGATGAGGGAGAAGTATCCTCATATGTTTGTTACAAAGTGACGAATTTCGAGGGCGAAATTCTTTTAAGGGGGGTAGAATGTAACACCCGAGATTTTTATGAGTAATATTTTGTTTTTATATCATCAAAGGAATCTTTCACTACACACTTGCTTGGCTTACTTTACACGCAATCACGACCTTCCTCGATAGCTTGCGTCGTACGCAATACCGAGTTTCACTAAACAACGATATGCTATTAAAATATTATTAAAACTAGCCGATATGAATAGTAATAACCACCTTTTGAAATTTTATAAATTTTATTCTTCAAAATGGACTTCATTTTTGGATTCAGAATACCGAAATTATCCTAGGGTGAAATTTTGGTATTTTTCTGAAAACTTTCAATTTTTGATGAATAGTGAAACCACTAAGTGGTAGGTTAAAAACTGAATTTTGCATAAAACTTAATTTTACCGCTTCTGTGAATGGAGTTTCGAAAATCCGAGAGACACGGTTAATATCATGTACTAAAATGTTGTTCAATTAGATGAAAATAATTTTTTGGTGAATAGTAACTTTTTACTTTTTTTTACCACGGTTAAAAGTAAATAGGGTAATTAAGTGTAAAAATGATATTATTATTACCCTAACACATGTCCTAATTCTATTGTACAAGTGTAATTCGACCAAAAACAAACTTAGGAATAAAATATGACCATTTAGTCCCACTTGGGTTAGATTAGGACATTTATTATTAATTTATTTAAAGAAGGGTTAAAATAGTTAAAATCAAAGTTTAATAAGTAAATCGTTTTTAATATGGGGTTATACATAAGATAAATTCGACTATAAATATTCATTAGAAATCTAAAAATATTTCCTACATGATGGTATTTTATTTATAATTTTTAGACATTAAATAATTTTATTTATTTATGACACACTTATGATTCAGTAATTATCTTATTTATGAAATATTGACATAATTGATGTTATAAACACCAAAATAAATGTAATTTGAGACTTTTTATGAATTCCACTAATTTTATAGGTTACTATGATATATTAGTGTTGATTTAAGCAACTTGGTTCGAACATATAATTCTGTTATGACTTTCACAAAAATCATATATCAAATAGTGTCAAAATTGACACAAAATAGTTTTTAAATGAAATATTATATTATTAATTGTTATTTTATTCCTAAAAATCTAAGGTTCGGCCAAATGACTTAGATAAGGATATATATATTAATAATAAACAATTTAGGGTTCGTTTGGCATGTTATAGTAAGTTTATTAACCATATAGTAAAAGAAAACAAAAAGACACGGTAAAAGTTAAATTATTTAACTTAGAGTTAAATCTAATTGATAAGGTTAAAATAATACCCTAAACTTGTCTAAATCCTATTGGTTGATAGGATTTCGACCCATCCCCACCTTATCTTCGAAATAAGACCCTTTGGAGACATTATAAACCGATTTTGACTTTAATATAAAATAATATTTTGAGATATTCCTGAGGTGCCCCTCTCCTCCCTTATAAAAGGGCACCTCCTCCCCCTCCTCCTCACACCAATTTGAGCACTCAAGCTCGTCCAACCCCTGCCATTTTCTCCTCTCCACTTCCCTAGAATAATCCTAGAGGTCATGGTCTTCTTCAAAGACCAATCTTATTTCCCTAAGTGGAGGATTCAAAGAGGCGTTCCAAAGAAGAGGTAATATCCGTTACCAATCTTTTCAATTTCTTTCTTCTTCAACTTCTTCTTATTTATTTGTTTCATGATGAAGTAATAACATCAGTATTACTTACATACTGATATGTTATTATAAATATGAAACAACCCTAATTCACCTTCTATCCATCCTATGGAAAAATGAAATCACCGCGCGTGCGTACGTACGGAATACCGTCTCCACGCCGTGGTGTAATCTATTTTCCCCCATCACCTTACAAGGATGGGTATAATGGTGTAATGAGTAACTATTTATGATTATTATAAAGTAATATTGATACTGAAATAATATATATATACTCCAATACAATTACACGATCATAGGAACGATATCATCACTCGTACGTACGTACGGAATACCATCTCCACGATGTGATGCGACTCGTTCTACATGATCATCATTACATAGTAATTATATAAATGAATTGAATGAATAAATATGATATATGTTACACTAATACCATTATGGATATAAGGTATCTATAACCTTAAAATAACAATAAGAATTTATTCGGCAAAACACGCATAAGAACAAAAGGCAATAAAGACCCGAGTAACAAGTAACAATGAAATATTACTAACAAGAAGCTAAGAATATGAACATATATGATATCATATCAATATGTATGATTCTGGAATAAGTCAATAACATTATTTAAACCATTATACAGGAGCTTCGGACACGTACAAAGCAAATCGGACCTAAGGTAAGGGAAATATCACAATCTCATTTTTATCCGAGATTGTTTATTCGTAAGTATTTACTGGGGTGTATTTTATCATCCACATCCATGTTTCATCAAAATGTAATATCATTTCCATCCACCTACAATTGTTTAAATCCATTTTTACCCTTCGGTTAGTTTTTAGTAATACTTATGAAAGGAATCTTTTGTCGTACGAGGTACTTTTTGACTTTTCCGACAAAAGTACGAAGAATGTTTTTTTTAACTTATACGGCATGAATGGATTTTTAAAACATTATTTCCAAGAAGCTTCCTTTACAAGTTTTCAAGTTTATTTTTAATCAACTTCTTTTATTTTAAAGTTTTATGACATGTTATGAAAGGAAAAATGTTTTTGAAGAAGAAAGGATATTTTCCTCAAGAATGGAGTTCAAGTGTTTTATCAAAATTATTTTCCATCTAAGATAATAAAGGGTTCTGTTTTTATCCCTATTATTACATTGATTTGATTATGTTATGATGGAAACATTTTTATGAATTCCTTTATCTAATATGAATTGTTTTATGATGTCATGTTGTTTAAGAATCCCATTTTTTATTTCATGGGTTATGCGATGATGTATGATTTATGATTATGTGGCACACATAAGAAAGGATTCATTATAAGATGGGTGGGACCTATATCTCCCTCCAATGCATTGGGTAAAGATTTTATATCTCATGAGATAGACATGGATGGAACGGAAGGTTATTTTGGTTCAGTGATACAGGACTGAAACGAGGAGTGAACTCGGTTCAGAAAGGGACTTTGTCCACTAAGATAGTCTTGGAAATGAGTCATGACTAACAAGAAATGATTTTCCATGATTATGTGTGCATGCCACAAAGTTTCAAGTTTTATGTTATGATTATGGGGATCTCATTTTTACTTCTATGATTTATTCCATGTTAAGATATTTTGATCTCTTTTGCAGGTTTTGATTTTCAAAAAGATATGATATGATTTTTATTTCCTTTATTTGCCCTTGCTGAGCATTTGAGCTCACCCTTTTATGTTTTCTTTTCCCCAGGTCAGGAAGATGGATATTAAGTAGAATATGCTAAAAGGGACCCTAGATATGATGAAATAAATGGGAGACACTATAGAAGATTTATGAACCAGTTGTTTATGTTTCCTAGTTTCTAAAGACACTATACCTATATGGTCCTTTGTGGTTTTTACATATGTTGTAATAAGTGTGCTTCAATTTTTAAGTATTAACAATGTATGTAAAGTATGGGTCGTTATAACACTAGTATAAATATGTGATTTACAATGGGTAGGGAATATTCATGTAATCATTTTACAATAAGTCTCTCAAATATGTATAAGTAAATCCCACACAAATATAATAATAATAAATGGTTTTAACACATTAAGTTTATTTTAATATATGTGACTACCTTAATTTTGTCTCTATGATGTAATTCTCTATTCTCCAGCCTATTTCACTAATATAAGAATTTTTTTCCTTTTTCATGTATTGGACTACATAGAAATATCCCACACTACATTTCAATCCAAATAATAGTATTCTTATATTTTTCAATATAGAAGTGTCTTATTATTTTTCACACACATGTATATTTATTCCATGATGAATATATATTTTTAAAAACATATAATAATATATTTTTCTCCATATAAAATGAAACTTAGTATAATTTTAATTTAAAATTAAAATTCAAACTAGTAACTTCTTTAAATAGTTTTAAAACCCTTTCTTCTTCTTCCCACTTCTTTATTATTATTTTAAAATTATTCATCCTATATTTACAATGAAACTTGGAATATTGTATCATGTTCGAGCAGCTATTTTGTAATTCCTTTCCTTTATAGCACAATATTTTCTCTACAGCGCTAACCTTCTTCAACCTTGGAAAGAATCAAAAAATAAATTTTATTATATTTAATCCATAAATTAATATATTTGGAATCTAATAATATTATTAACTTCTTAAAAATATTAAATTATGAATTTTATATTTCCACCCACAAGAATTCTAAAATTTAACAAATTAGATAACCCTTCTAAAGTGGCATTTTACTCTTACAAATTCAATGTTTACTCTTCTAATATATCAAAGTACTCTTACAATTTAAAATATTACTCTTCTAAAATATCATTTTACTATTAAATATAGGGTCAATGTCTCTTATAAAGTATTCATATACTCTTTCAAAAATTTCCATTACCAATTTTTTATTCTTGATTCAAAATGATTCTGAAAAAGTAGACCGATGAATTTTATTAACTTTTTATTAACTATTTTTAAGTCACATGTTTCTTTTATGAAGTCAATCTTGAATTATTTGAAGTCATAGAGTTACTCTTCTAAATTACTAAATTTCTATTTGAAATTCGTTCCTTTTCTGTATTTCTAATATCCAATAAACTAGGTGACTCTTCCACATATTCCACTGATTAATCTTTCACAGTTTCACTGGATGACTCTTATGTAAATGACTAATGATGACACATAAGAACACATTAGGAATTTTTCATTTTCATCGTCCCATATAAAAACTTCTAGAGTACATAAAACTATTTTCTTACTTATTCTAAACTTATCCAAACTTCCATAAATCCTTCACCATAAAAAAATATGATTTATTTTTATTTTAGTTTGAATATGAATCATACACTGAAAAAATCCAATAAATTTAACATATATATTTCAACACCTTCAATTTTCCTTCTCAAGATAAAATGTGAAATGGAAGATGAAAATTATATTATCAACAATCTAATAAAGTGCTCAATATCATCCAAATAATTATGGGGCACAACAATAACCCCCTTTCAATTTTATTATAAACTAACGAACATAAATAACTTTAAAACTCAAACCACTTAGAAATGAATCATATTTAAATAGTTCTAATATTTATTAATTTAATTTTATGTAATAAATAATAACATTTAATAATAATAATGTCATTTTTACCATAAAATAGTGATTCACATTCAAACCATAACATTCATTGATTCTCTTTATACAACATTTAAACAAATAAAATTTTATTATCTTTTACATGACCAGTAATATCATTTAAGATACCACTTAAGAATCATCACATATATAAACTAAAAAAATTCCTTTCTCAATAAATATACTTGAAACCTATACAAATATATATTCACATATTCCTTAACATATACCAATAAAAATTGTTAAAATGGTTTACAAATAATCACACATACAAATTTTATCCATTACAGATTTCCCCTATTAATAACTCTCTCCAAATACATGTTCCCAAAAATAATTATATATCTCCCCATTTTGGTAAAATAAATATTCATGTATATTCTCAAAAAAACCCCGTTTATAAATACATTAAGTAATAAACATTTAGAGATTTTTGTTTTCATTTTCTCCCCCTTTAATAATAATATCCAAAGAACAAAATAGGAGAGTAGAAAAAATCACCATAACATATCCTTGATAGGAATGAGGTTGAAATCCCATCATTAACCTAAAACTATGAAAAACATCCTTTGGACATGATTTAGAGAAAATTTTGACCACTTGATTTTTTATAAGAACAAATTCTAACTTTAAAACATTCTTTTCCACTAGCTCTTTAATAAACTGATATTTAATATTAGTTTTATTTTTTCTAAAATGCATAACCAAATTCTTGAAATATTGATATCTCATTGATTACCACAACTAAAAAGAATTGGTCACTTCACTTATACCATAATATCTTTCAACTATGTCATTATTCATATAAATTAGGTTGTGGCTTAAGTGGTATCTATATAATCTTCTTTAGTAGTGCCCAAGGATATGGAAATTTTTTTCTTAGTCCTCCATCATACATAATTACCTCCAAGGAAATGAAACTTCATCGGATATGTACCTTTTATAATCAACATTTCTTACTGGAAAGTCATCTGTTTAACTTTACAAATCAAGTTGACCTTTACTATTAAATCTCATCATGAAACCAATTGTGCCTTTAATATACCTACTAATCCTCTTTTCATAAAAAAATGTGACACTTTTGAATCACTTTGATTCTTGGCACAAAACATAACAACATTGATAATATTAGTCCTTGAAGATATCAAGTATGAAAAAATCTATAAGATTTATAAATTATATTGGATTTTTATCTTTTCCTTCTATATATTTAGATAACTTAGTTCCTAGTAAAATGGGAGTATAAATTATATTTCAATCCTAAATTCCAAACTTATTTATAATATTTCAAGCATACCTCTCCTGAGAAACAAAAATGGGATGTTTTCTTGAGATATTTATAAACCCATAAAATATCTCATCTCAGTATACTTGGACGTTTAAAATATATAATTTATCTATAAAAAATTCTTTACAAACTCTTTCTTTATTTCTAGTAAATATAATATTATCTATATAATCAATATTTATGAGAGATTCCACTTTTTCATCTATAATGTAGAGTTTTTACACTTCTTATTATAATATTTAAATTCTCAAAATAGGTATCCAACTTAGAATACTAAGTTTTTATGACTTGTTTCATCCCATATAGATCCTTATTCATCTTTCAAACATATTTTTTTTCTTCACAAATCAATAATTCACATGTTTTTTCTATATATGCTTATTCTTAAAATTCAACTTTTATGATGGAAGACTTGAAATACATTTGGAATATATTGTATTGACATTAGGATATAATAGAAAGAAAAATTATAATGGTTTTTAACAATTATATTGTTGAAAAGGTCTTATCTAAATCAATTCCTTCAAATTTGTATTACCCTTTACAACCAAGTCCTTATTTGATTCTCACAGAATATCCCTTTTCATTAAACTTGTTCTAGAATGAAAATTTAAGTTCCATTAACATTATTTTTTTATCTTGGGTACCATATCCTCAGTTTTTTTCTTTTATATCTAGTTCATTTATTCATTCATCGAATCAAATCACTCTTGATGTTCCAAAAATTCTTGAACATATCTTGGTTTAACCTATGAAAACATTGAGGTATGTGATGTTTTCCTCAATTTTATTCAAGTTTAAAATTTTTTCCCTAGATATTCAATGATGTTTTGTATGTTCACTTAATTTATCATCCTTGGATGATGAGAAGAGGGTTGTTCTAAATCACTTGAATTAGTTGAATAATCATCTTCAAATTTTATTTATTTTAAAATTTCTATATTCTCAAAAACTCTTTTGTATTTTATAAAAATCGATTCATCATCCTTACTTTGGGAACTTTCTTCTTGAAGAGTACCTTCATTCAATTAATTTTCCATCACCTTCGTATCATTAAAATTAATAATATTCTCTATTTTTTATTATAAATTTTTATCATCTTCAATTTATAAGATTCCTATAAACATGCCATTAATACCTCTATTTTTTAAACTTGAATATATTTTAACCTTAACATTGATAATGTAGGGGCTTATAAAAACTATTATAAACATAAAAAATTTATATGATTGAAATATATATCATATGGAGACATAAAATGATTTTCCACATTAAATAAAATAATTCCAAATAGGGAATGGTTCTCCAATGGATTTTATTTAAAATAACTAGAGGGATCATACTCTACTAATATAGTCTGATCCATCCCCACTAAAATTTTCTTCTTCAGTTCAGTAGAACCATTCTTTTATAGTGTGTATGGTATTCTATTTTCAAAGTGATTACTATGACTCTAGAAATATGAATTTAATATTCTACTTTTATATTTTGTTCCATTATCTATATAGATATTCTTAAATGATAAACCACACTCATTCTCTATAATTTAAATGAATATTTTAAACATATTTAGAGTTGTTTATTTATGGTTCATAAACATAATACATATAATATGGTCTAATTAATCAATAAAGGAAATAAAATACCTATATCTATTTACTGATTTCATCCTCATGCCCCCAAAAATTTTAGAGTAGATGATCTCTAATGGTTGATTAAATTGAATCTATAAATTCATATATATAGAATTTAAAACCTTTTTTGACATATAGATCACATCCAATTCCATTATTTTTTAATCTTAGTAATATCAAGGATATTGTCTTATTTTATAATATTATTTATTTTATTTTATTTTAAATAGAGAAGCCTATATTTCCACAATTGATTTTATTATTTCATTTATAAATAACAATAATTTCCAGAATTAGAAACATATAATAGATTGGCCATTTTAAATAATCCACTTGTCAAAAATGAATTCTTCTTTCAATATAATCACCAGAAATACATTATTTTGAATGATCACTTAATTTTCTATATCACAAAACTAAGACATAATCCTGAATAAAATAAAGTGTTTCTAGATTTTAGTTGATATTACCCATTTATATTTGATTCAATGCCTTATATTTTTAGTGAACCATCATTATAAATGGTTTATGGGACTTGTATTATTTTTTCAACAACTTTATGCACTTTAAAATATTCAATAATGTGAGAGGAACATTTGTTTTCTAGAATCAATGGATTTACCTTTTTGATGATTTAAGTTCTACTTACATAATAAGTGCATTCTTTTTACTATTAATCTTCTTCTCCTTAGTATTTTGAGTGTTGTAACTCATATTATTCTTGGATAGTAAAAATATGGGTCATTAATTTTCTTGGTGACCTTGTTGATCAAATATTCCATAGAATTCCTCATGTACATGAAACATGTTCTTCAATATCTATCAAAAACTCCTAATTTTTTCTGATATTTTCACTTTTTATAAGACTAACACCACCTCAAAACTTCCTTTAATTTTTTTTAATATCATAATTAAATTTTCAATTAAATAATTACATATTATATATATTCTTGAAGCATCCATAATACCAAAAAAAATTCATACAAAGTACAATTACCCTTATAATTTCATGTTGTCTAGAATTTGGTATGTTTCTTCATTTATTATTTGAGTCACAAAACATGGATCCTTCTTTTGAACCAAAATTGCTTTGAATACTTAAAATATTCTAATTCATATTAGGATTTATCCCAAACATTCTAGTGTTTTTAGTTAATGTAATTTTTGAATTTAATTTTGTTTTCCTAGAATATTTAGATTTTTTATATTCATTGGATTATTTAAAAATTTTGTTTTCTTGACTTTCTTATTTATCTCTGAAATTGTATGAGATTTTTTGTATTTTTTCAACCATAGAGGGTGATTTTTTTAGTCTTTACAAGCCTCAAACTTCTTTGAAATTTTATTCTTCATGATTAGATTCATTATTGATGGTAAATTGGTAATCTTTCATTATCTTCGTATTTTAATTTTCATGTTTTGAATTTTTTTAATGAAATTATTTAAAGTCTCTCTTGAATATAATCCTCTATTATGTTTCTTATTTTTTATTTATGTAATTTCTACCTTTACCAATGGTGAAATTTTCACCATTAACCCTAGAAATGAGTATTTTATTATAATATTCATTACCTAAAGTCTCATATTCCTTTTAATCATTATTTTTATCAATTACTTTATACATAGAAAAGAAATTTCAATTCAAAAAAATTGAGAAATTATCACCCTTACCTTTATAAGTAATATTTGACCTTTCATCCTTCTTTAAGGATATTATATGTATTTATTCATCATCATCAATGTCTTCATTGTCTTTTAACTTTTAATAATTTTCTATATAGTTTCCAATAGATTCACACTTAACACACATCAGGTGGATATTTCAATTACATTTACCCCTAACTTTTCTCTCCCTCCTTGAGATAAGGTACATGGGTTTATCAATATTTTGATCCACTTAATCCTTTAAATTATAAAAACCAACTTCATATTTAACAACCACCCTTTTGACTTATGACTAAATAGCCTGAAGGCCTTATATTATTATTCATTTTTGATAATCCCCATTTTAAGGGTTAAGGGGATCCCTATAGAGACTTAAAAAATGACCCAAAGGTCTAGAGGAATTCATCCAATACTATAACTACATGTAACAACCCCTCCCCAACGTCAATGTCATGATGTTAGCTATCCACCTTGGCATGACTATTCGGTTAGTTTTCATATGAAGAGATGCATGAGCCTGGTATCGATGGGAATTATCATACACTCTCATTCATCCAAATATGATTAACTATTCTCTGGTGAATGTGTCTACTCTGAATCTTCATCTAGAGCATGTTCGTTATAGAGTATGTATAGATGCTTCAACACATCATATGGTTCAAAGAACATGATATTTATTGAACCCTTTTGGACTTATAATTCTGAAATTCTTTAAAAGAAATTTCCTTCTCATTCATAACCTTTTTATTGACAAAATTTTATATTCTCATATCATAAGATTTTAAAAATGTGTATAAGTCATCAAGAGTGAGTATACCTGAATCTTTATCTAACTAGGGTAAAACATTTTCATAAAATTTATCTGGTAAAATGAATAAGTTTTTTTTACTACTATAGTATATTTCAAATTCTCACTAATGTCTCTTATAATGATCATAATCTTATTTACCATTGTGATGAATCCATCAATAGTTTTATCCTCATTTATTTTAATGTGTTCGTATTTCAACCTCCAAATATATAGATTTTCCCACTTCACATTGTATACAACTTCATAGATGTTATATAGTTTATACATATCCATTTTTATAGTTTTTTCATTTAAAATTCAGAAATTAACTCTCTAAAATGGAGGATTATATGTTATTATTAGTACATCCATCATTCTATAGATTTTTGTTATTTTCTATTTTCATTGTAGAACCTTCAAGATAAAGGGTTAAACAATAGGTTTCAGATAATAGAACATAAAATCTAATATATAACATTTATAAGATCATTTAATTCATATAAATATAATAATTATTCCCATAAAATGTGGTAATACCCATTCCGTTTATTAAATTTAGATTATCCATTATAAATAATAGAAATCAATGTATTAATAGTAAACTAATGAGAAACATCAGTTCTTTGACCTCCAAATGTTATATCACAAATGAATGGAACCTGAATCATATTCCACTTGAAAAGACCCCTAAAATTAATGAAATCAATAAGATGGGGTGAATCAAGGATTATAAATTACTTTTTATATTTCTTATTGAAACAAAATTCACCTCCAATGAATATTTATTAATATGGTTGATTTCACACACTCTTAATCATATATTGAAAGGTTCAATAAATTTAAAAGGTTTACCTCTCTAAATGATAAGGTTAATCCTTATCATGAGATGGATTTCACCAAGACTATATAACCCATTATTACCAATATGTAAGTTAAAATTTGAATCTAATAGTTATGTACTCTTATAATAATAAGTCTCTTTATTTTTTATAAGTGATTCTGACACAAATTCAATAATAAGATATTTCTTTAGAAATTAGATTGTCTTTGAACATGTGTCAATAGATTCATGTTTTAATTGAATTGTAATTCTCTCTTCACATTCCACTTTTGTTGAAAATAAATATTTCTTTATATTCTTACTGGAATTGGACCACACACAACTCTACTACACTACTTTTTATTCCAAAGAATAGTATTATTCTATTTTTCTACATAGCACTAAATTCTTTTTCTTCAAACACTTATCTCTATATGCCAAGATACACAAATATTTTTCATAGAATAAAAAAATAAATTTTTATTTTTAACAAAAAAATTATTGTATTAGTTTTAATTTAGAATTTAAATTCAAACAAGTAACTTTCACCAACTATTTTTCAACTAATTAAATTTTATCATATTCATTTCTTCTTGTTTCTGAATTCTTCACTAGATATTTATAATGCAACTAAAAATGTTATAGCATAGTCAAGCAGTTATATAGTAACTACACTCTATCTGTTAGGGTGAAGAACTTCCTCAAAAATGTGAATCTTCTTCTACCTTTTTTTAAATCACAAAATATTATGATGTGTTCTATTACACTTATTAACTACAAGTATATTCTTCCATTATATCAAATGAGTCTTATGAAGGATAACACTACTCTTTTGAAATCTCATTTTACTCTTATGTAGTGGCCTAATGAATCTTATGAAGTCTTTATCTACTCTTTTGAACATTTCCTTAACCAATTTTTCATTCATGGGTTGAAATGAAACGTAAAAAGTAATCATATGACTCTTATTAGATTTTAATTAAATCATTTGAAGTATTAAGTCACTTTTAAAAATTCAATCATAACTCACACAAAGTCATGGAGTAACTCTTCTGAATTACTAAATGTCTCTAATAAAGTCATGCCTCTTCAATTTTGACAACATCCACTACACCAAATTACCCTTTTATTTATTCCATTACTAAACCTTAT
Source organism: Viscum album (assembly GCA_963277665.1). Lineage (NCBI taxonomy): Eukaryota > Viridiplantae > Streptophyta > Magnoliopsida > Santalales > Viscaceae > Viscum > Viscum album. The sequence goes on from OY728125.1 coordinate 1,611,033,773, forward strand.
GTATTTTCCCCTAATTACACTTACACATGTGACTATAATGACTCATAGAAAAACATCAGGACTTGATCGTATTTAACTTCCAATAAAAAAATCCACTATACTTGAAAATAATTTTATACTTATCTCAAAATCCTACAAAATTAGAAATATAATTCACCTAAAAAAATATGATTTCTTTTTATTTTAGTTATAATATGATTTTTTCATTGAAACCAAAATTAAATACAATAATCATATCCATTTCAACAAATGCAATAATCGTTTTTGATATAAAATAAAAATTTCTAGATGAAACTTCTTATTTCAATTATCACCCCATGTAATAAAAATATTCTAAAGACCTATAAGGCTCAATATATCTCTTACTTCCTACTCAATATTTGTCTATTTTGAGAAGTCAGTACCACTAATTTGGTATTTGATATTCCTTTAATAGTGTAAGAGGATCCTAGTATCTGGTTTAATACCCATGGTGGTGAGAACCATTTATTTGTCACCCAATGATATCAATCAAGTATACTTTATTGTTTTTAATACAAATAGAGCTTAATTTAATCAGGGTATACTTATTATTTTATGTTATTCTTTTTTTATATTGATTTTTTTGATGATGGATTGGATATTATTATGGGTTTCATCTACATCCAAGATCATCTGATGATCATCCTATCATGGTTCAGGTTTTTCCGTGACAATTCTTAACTCAATTATAGAGTTAAAGAGTCCAAATACCTATAAAAGGGTAGAAAGGTAAATCTACCCAATAAAACAACCTTGAAAATTTTTCATTATCGTTCCATTGATCTGAGGGTGTAGTGTTTATCCTCTAACTGAGTCAGGGATGAGTTGAGAGAGCTATAGAGCCTCAAGAATAATACTTTAAGTATAATATATTATATTTAGATCATGTGTGAATATATGGAAATAATTACTTTACAACTAATATAAATGTGAATAGATAAAATGATTCCATCGTTGATTCTAGAATCTAGGTTTTACCCTATATGTTCTATAATTTATGTTCGTATTATGGTTCTCGGGTTTGGGACATCAGGGTTGGTAAATTGATTAATGTAGATAATTTAATTATATGAGTTTACTAAAGTTTTTATAATTATGAAACTATTGGATATATGAATAGACCTATGTATCACTTACATAAATATTATATCAATTTAGGTGAATATTTAATACATCTCACTATAGTACATGTCAGAGTACTGGTTTAGTGTATTTGGTGATTTGATAAATTATTAGTTTATTTCATGAAAGATCTTCAACATCTCCCAAAAACATCTTCTCATATAGTAACCTTATTAGACATATATTACTTAAAATCATTCTTCATAACCTATGGTAATGTAAATTTAAGAAAGGGTGATGTCGGATGCTCAGTAAGGGTAAACATGGAAAAAATCAATTAATAATCACAAGTTAGTATAAGATATGAATAAGTAAATTAAAAAACTCATAACATATTGAAACATAAAAAAAATATTATAGACCATAAATCATAGCACATAGAATAAGGCCATGTCATAATAATATACCAAAGTCATAAGACTATGAAATCCTCGATAATCAATCACGACCCATGAGAACATATCATAAGAATATGACATATGTTTTTGGAATACACATAAGAAATTAAAATCATTTCATCATTCAAATATAACTATAAAATATACCCTACAATATATAGTCCTATATAATAGTGGTTTCACTCCTCATTCCCATTAACATATAGGATAAAGCCCCGTATTGGATTGGATTCACTCTCTATTTCCATAAATATAAATGATAGAGTCCCATAATGGATTGAGTTCACTCCTTATTCCATTTCATATTATTTCATGAAATATCAATATTTAATTAGTGAATTATATGGATATATAATTTTTTTCTCACACATCACATAGTGAAAACTATACATATGTGTGTTGTAAGAGCATAGAAACATTCATCATTTCATCATAGATTAACTGAACTATGATAAAGAAATTGGTTTTATAAAAAAATATATAAAACATAATTAGAAGAAATCCAAAGAAAATAATTGGATGGTATCATAATATCACATCCCAAATTAAGAATAAAAATCCTAATACTATGTTTACATAGATAAAAAATACTTTCTTAAAAGCGTTGAAAATATTCTTTTAAAAATAAGAGAGAACTTTCTCTTCTTTAAGTAACATTTAAAAAATTAAAATATCTAGAATATTGGAAGAATTGATTTATTTGAAAAACATGGACACTTGGGAAAGAATATTGATAATGAATAATGGTTATGAAGGAGGGAAAATACAGTCAAGAAATAAATGATAAAAACATTATTTTTTACTTTTGTAATAAGTGAAAAGTAATTTATATAAAAAATATTTGAACATTTTTCTTTTTAATAATTTATAAATAAATTAAAATTTATTATAAAATAACTTTATCAAAGATTTATTTATAGTTAAAAACTTCAATAAAATATTTTTATGAACATGGATATGGAGGAGAAATATTTCTAACTAAAAGAATAGACATAAGGTCAAATTTTATTCAAAATAGTATTTCAATACTTTTGAGTACCAAAGAAGTGGAAAATGTAACTAATACATTAAAACCTCATAAATAACTAAATTATACAAAAACATATGTGTTTTATGATATAGATAACATATAGTTTCCCTAATGAAAATTTAATCATGAACAATCCTATTTGAAAATGAAATCATAATACAAACCCTTACCTAAAGTCCCAAAATACTTCATATGTGAGAAAAAATTATATATAATAAATTTATATTTATTATAAATCTATAATGAAACCATATAATTATTATATTAAAATATATTATCCTATTATTATTTCTAATTACCCATTTATTAACAATTATTCATTAAAATAAAAAGTTGGGTATTATTTGTTTTATTTTTAATTCATGGTTCAACTTAATTATTCCTTTTTTTTTAACTTTGGTAATGTTTTAGTCATATAATAAATCTAAATAAAATATTAAATATCAAATTTATTAATCATATATGATTTTAAAACTATATATCTATAATGTTCTTATAAAAAAATAATTACATCACTTTAGGGAGGTGGTATCATGTATGTACGCGCAGGTGGGATTTTTATTTTTCAATGGATGGAGTAAAAGTTAATTAAATTATTATTTTTATTTAAATAACCATAATTTAATCATAAATATCATATATATTCATTAAATCCATCTATATAATTATCAATGAGAGGGGGTGATGAAAAATAAAATACATCACTTCATAGAGATGGTAGTCCATACGTATGCATGAGCGATTTTTCATTTTCCATTGGATGGAAAAGTAGTAGATAATGATTTATCCATGAACAATATGAAATTTAAAAATTCTAATTATACAAATTTCCTTATATCATTTGGGTTATAGAATATTTGGAGAAGGTTTAAAATAAAGAAACTAGAAATAGGTCGATAAAATAAAATTCCCTCATCTTTGGGTATCCTCATTTTTATTACACCTTAAGCCTTCATAGGTTGGTATTTTGGTGTGAAAAAAACATATATGATGTGGGTAGGGGATATGGGAAGTGATTTTGGTGTATCTTGGTTAAGTTAAGGTACTCAAATGGTGTGGATAAGTTAGGATAGTTTTTATTCTTTTATAAGTATGAGGAGAGGAACCCGTATAAATACCCTTAATTTTAATATAATATAAAGTCATTTTCTTGAATAAGTTGAACAAAATAAGTATAATTTCAATAATAAGATAAATTGAGATCAAAATAAACTTAAAAAATAAAAAAATAATTGTTAGTGATATATTGAATCCATATCCCTTTATTCTAACCCTTTATCCCATTTTATCCTTAACTGAGGTGACATACGTTTTTCCAAGGTAACTTATTTTTATGACCAAAACTGAAATGAAAATTATAAAAAGATATTTGGTAATGATGATTCAAAATATGAAATCTATTTTAATGTATTAAATTTCTAAATATATTAAAAATTAAATTAATATCCGCGGACAAAATGTATAAAAACTATTTTTAGAAAAAATTTATAGTTAGGTCTAATAATGATTTTATTCCCATTCCATGACTATTATAAACAATTAAATTAATTTTAATTTATTTTATTAAATTTTTTATCAAAAAATAATTAGAAACATTCATCAATAGTTGTTAATTCAATATTTAATTTAAAATACATTACACACATAAAAATAGTTTTCTTAAAAATATCTCTTTTTACCTTCAAAGGAATTTATTTTCATTTATAACTATTTGATACTATATAAAATATGCCCTTAAAACCCCATAATTAAGATTTTAAAATCATGTATTTCATTTTATTTTATTATCATGATATTTTAGATTTATAGTTTTGTAGAATTAGGAAGAACTCTTATAAATAAAACCCTTACAAAATAAAGTGGACACTTCTACTCAATATTCATTTTTTCAAAAAAATAGGATTCTTAATTGTGAAAATTTTGTTAGATTAAAAATATTTTTACTTATATTAATAAGAATCCCCATATAGTAGATATATTATTTTCTATATTTTTTACTCATCCTTCAGCCCTATGAAAGACACTTTAAAATATGGGATGAGCACAATAAACTTAGTAGGGAACAAAAAAAAGAAAGAAACTCATTTTTCCATTTAAAAAAAATGAAATCCCTTAGAAAATTTTCATTTAATTTAATTAATCTTGAGATCAAAATATTTGATTATTCAATAAATAAACTTCACTATCTAATGATTTTCAAAAAAAACATATCATAAAAAAATCTTAAAGGAAAATAATCAAAATCATGATGTTTTATTGTAAGACATCAATACTCATGAAAAAAATACCTTGAAAAAATAATTTTCACCTCATTGACACAAAAAAAAATTCATGCCCTACACTTTTTTAAATAATTGATGTTGTTATCCTCACACAAACACCAAATGTCATGTTTTAGTAGAAATCTATCTTTATGATTAAAGAAGAAGAAAATTAGATTTGTATGTTTCATAAAAATTATAACACTCTAGGAAATTGATATATTATAGAAATGTTTCCCAATCCAATGTAAAGATGGTGAGAACCTCCATTTTAGAGTATTCCATGGATTTGGAATGAGAGTTTGGGTTGTATGTGTTACAACAAAAAACATCCTCAACTTGGCCTGAAAAGTTTCCATTGCGAATATCCATCATTCATGGGGTTTAGTGATAGTAGCAAAGGTACTAGCACGGAGGTCTAATACCAAAGCTTGACATTGATCCCAAATGGGGTTTTACGGATTCATCCCCCATGATATAGACTAGAGGTCTTGAATAGGTGGCTCACACATTCCCTTTCTACACACAAAAATCCTACTCCCCAAGTGGCTCACACATGCCTTTGCTTTATAGCCCAAAAGGGGTAGCCATCCCTACACCCGACACCTACGCATTGCACCTATTCAATGGACTTGCGTAGACAACCTTCTTCATCCAAGTTCCCATTTTTTACTATAAATAGAACCCTAGTACTTCACATTTAAAATGAAAAAAATGTAACCTAGAGAATTCTCAAAGATATTCTCATCCTTGTCCTTCTTCCATGCCCTAAAAACTATCTAGGTAACTCTTCAAAATCCGATATAATAGGTAATTATGTGGGTAGTGGGATCAAAGTATCTATAGTGTGAGAAGTGTAAAGTACCATTGGGAGTAACCAATCCCCCCTAATCAAGCATTAATTAGTGAGAAGGTACTCTCATAAACTTGATACCTATGTGATACCCCTCTCAGTACACCTGAGGAAACCATTGGACCCTAAACTAAGGCCTATACCAAGTGTTGTTGCCTAAGTTGTTTGTCATCTAAAAGTTATCTCTAACTCACATAGGCCTACTCTTCATGAAGCACTTTTTATCCACACAACCCTTACCCTGTGTGATACCTATAAATATTACTCGTCTTCCACCTATGAGAGACCACTTCTACTTGCCCATACCTTATCTTCAGAAGACCCCTCTGACCCCTCTCTTTATGCAACCAATTCTGGAGAACCTCCTTCCTTGGAAATCTCATCTGATGGAGACCAATCCAAATCCACCATCAAAACCTCCATACTAACACAAATATAGAAAAAAATGCACCATCATGTCTCTCATTCTGTTATGAATTACATCAATCAAATGTGTCCCGCTCTTTTCCTACCTGATAGGTTGGGTCCTCAGAGTGTGTGTGGTCTTTCAACCCTTCAGTCATAAGTACTACGGACTTGGAACAAATTCTAGGTAAACTCTGAAATTAGATATAAGATTCAGGGCCTTATCCTTCCCATGTCATATCTAAGACACAAGGGTTAAGGATTTTCCCTCCCCTTCTCCAATCTAAGACTAAAGAGAATCCATTATATATGGGGTGGTGATTCATTCTTTCTTTTCCATTTGATATTGATTAGTTCATTATCCCCCTCTCTTTTATAGAACTAGGAGTAGAGAATCCGTCCTGGAGTAAGCCCTTAGCCTTTCTTATGGGTTGTAGCAATATGGGCTGCCAATATGACTAACCTGGTTATGAAGAGAGAGAAGAAATGGGAACCTCAAATACCTATTTTCTTCTACCATCAGCCCACCCTTATCCACTAGTGGGTAAGAGAGATTGTGTGTTTTTTAATCATTTTCTTACACTTGTTTCTCACATCAAGAATGACTCACATGGTCTTAGAGTCTAGTTATAATCATGAAGTCATAAAGGTCAGATGAATTTTTTGGTAGAGAATCCTTTTACAGTTCTTCCTCTCTCATTCCTTTAGAGGTACTGCATAATCATGGGTCCTAATATCCATGTATCTAACCCTTCTTATATCCTTCTTTATAGTGCGATCCTCAAAAACACCTACAAATCACCATGATTTAAAATATTCCTCATGGACCCACTCAAAGGGCCTCATATCCAGTATAATCCCCAACCATGTTATCACCATCTCAAAGGTCCTCACAACCTATGATTCCGACCTTCAGAGGGACTCTATAGGTTTGGGTCCTCAACACTTTTGAACTATACAGGCTTTGATTCCCATCCAAATGGGATACATAGAAATCCACTCTGGGGACCAAACCCAACACCCACAAATCACCCTATTTCTCACTGATCTATATTACTAGTATGTTCATATCCAAAATAGGATCCTAAATTAGTTCCAAATTCCTTGAAATTATTTTTAATAATTCCCACAAAAAATATTAAATAGGCACCAAATTCCTATAAGTTCATGTTACATGATGTTAAACTGCACAGTTTGGTCCTCCTCACATGACCTTAAAAGTTATCATGTGTCTCATTAAGTGGAACTAAACTACCTATGTTATGATTCCATTCACAAGGATAGATTGGATTATAATCTCATGGGCCAAATCCCAATATCAAAAAAAACTTGTATCTCTCTAGATAATGATGAACTCTAAAACACCCCACTATATGACTTCAAACTAGCATCGTGATAATAAACAACCAAAGAATCTCTAACCTGTCTGTAAAACGGTACCATTTTTGGAGAACCTTGGGTATATACATATTTATTCATTGAAGAAGAACTTCAAATACCAATAGATGATTCTAAAGTTCATACATGCAAATAATTAATGGTTAGTTTATATGTGATCCAATTCATACTTGGGGTTTAATGAGGGATTAGTGAATATGTATTAGATCTTTAAGAGATTCTTGGAGTGGGAAATAATTCCCCCCAGAAGGGTGTATTGATCCCTAATTTTCAACCTCTTGACCAATGTAAGTCCCCAAGAATCATTAGATACCCCAATGACCACCTTTTTTTATAAAATAGGTTCATGAAACATCTCGAATAAGTGAATAGTTGGATGTTTCTAGCTCTATGAACAAAACTTATTGGAGGTCATTCAAAATATTTGAAACTAGAATGAATGATTGTGAAACATTAAAACCCCCCACAATTAAACCATAAATCATAAGACATATATTAATATTTTCATCAGAAATGAAAATGGAGAAACCAACATGAATCCTTAACCTATTTTATTGTGTTACCCATATGTCAGGCCCCTTTCACACCCAAAATAATAGAGGGACAAGCAAAAAATTGATTATTCATGATCTCATTTATTAAGATACTAATTTGATGGGTTTTTCAAGATTGTGTTTTTCACATATATTTCAAGAACTTTTCACCATATCTCCCTTCAATATAAATGAAATCAGACCATTTACAACATATTTATACATTATCTACCATAAAAACTAGGTCCTCAACTAAATAGAGGGCTCCATCACCAACCCAACATATAAAATGTTGGGTTTCAAATTCACTAGTCATTGAGTACCACCTAAATAGAATGGTCTCGACCTTAGAAATTGTTCAATATTCCCTCCATATTATAATGCCTCACCATTCATCCACTCAATGAAGGTTTTTGGCCCCGAAGAAGGTGACACCAATAGCCATATCAAACCATTTTGGGAGCTTATCACCAGAACATGATAATCAGCTCCTCCCTTATCTTAAGGAGGAAGACAAAGAGACCACTAATAGCCTCATCTAGATATCATAGGGATACCTACAATGGGATACTACAAGTATCCCCCACTATAAACATCATGCAATGACAACTAATCATTATGATGGGGATGTTTTTCTCTGAAGTCGGGCATAGGTCACTCAGACCTAGGCATGAAAGACATCCCAATAAGAAAAGTAATCATGAAATTAGGAGAATTTATTCACCTCTATTACCTTTGAGCCCTGTTAATAAACCTTGGAGGTGAACCATGATCATGCATAAACACTTTCCCAAACCATCCAATCCAGCCAGAAAAGTTCAGCAGCATCCAGAGAAGGCCGCTAATCAAATGTGATGAAAATCTACGAGTAGGAACAAATACCTACCCATTTAAATCAATCCCACTAGTCATGTTCTGTATAAATATGTGACTATACACAAACACATTCCCACATCAACAAATCCCAGCAACAAAATACAATAGAAATTTTCATGCAGGCGTACACACCTACCTACACCTATCACCCCTATCAACCTAACCAGACAGTAATTAGAGAAATCAACCAGCGTGTCCTGACAAAAAATAGGGTGAATAATCAAACCTATATCTCCACATGTGGGTACACTCAAAACATAAAAATGTTAAATAGAGTATAGTAGTAGGCACACACCCTTTCTCCTACTAAGGAACTATAATATATCCCCATTCTGAATTCTAAATTTACGAAACACGTCCTAAAATGGTTAAAGGGTAGACACAAATTTCTTCTGAAGTCCTACACACATTCCAATATATAATAACTACTGTGGTAGTGGTAGAGGGATGTGAATAATCAATTCCCACCATTGGGTGACTCGTAAACCTAAAATGAATTTCATTTTGGAGCAGTCATGCACCTCTACTCCTATCCACACGGGTTCTAGGAAAAAATAACCCCAAGATATATGGAAAATCAGATAGAGACCATAACCCCATTCTAATTGGAGGTAATTATTCTATTCAAATGGACACTCTAGGGTATGCACAATCCCCTGAAAAAAAATTTAGAAACATTCCATCAAATTTTAGTAGCAACATTAGATCCAATCAAATAAGATTCCACATATTTAAATTTTCGTCCCCAGTGGGCGATCCCATTCATCCGCAAGAAGGAATTCCAAAAATAATCCTCACTAAAGGTAACTGGAAAATAAATATATTATATAAAATATCTTTTAAATTAATGTTGGAGTTTTTAAATAACATAAAAAAATTTCTCCGGTGGATCAGGATCCTAATATTTTTTACCAAATTATGAAAATATTAGAGGCAGTTTTAGAGGTCCTCCTCCAAAATCTCACAGTGAAGTCATTATTCATGTTCATAATATGATCGATATGATATATTATATCATGATTATTACCATGGAATCCCTCCATGTGGCCAAAAGATCAAACTATAATGAGTTTCTCCCATTTCTATCACCCTCTTTAAAGGTTCTTCATATGGTATACACTACAAGAACTCTCCTCATAGTTGGATGTGAAGCCATGATGGTAGTCCTCCCCATTATGGTATTTCAATTTATCAGTAAGGTCCTACCCTTAGAAATTTAGTGATCATGATTCCCTCCTACTTTTAGGTGGTTAGGAAAATGATTCCAATAATTCTTGATCCCTCATAATTGAAAAGTGACATCCTTTCTCATCCAGAAGACATCCCAAGGAAATGATCATTATCCAAACCACCCTTGTATTGTATACCTTCTAATATGATAGAGTAAGTCCCTACCAATATCGATATCTATATAAATTAGTAAGGAAGGATCCACTTTGGTTAGTAAAGATTGAGTATCCTCTATAAAAACATTAATAAGACATGTTAAACATAAGGATATAGTTGGAAAAAGATGACATACTGGTCATGTGTTTTCCTTTAGCCATCCCCAATACAAAAATCAAGAGGAATTATCAAAATATTATGTGAAATACATTCTCCCAAATAAATGGAATACCCTTCATCACTTAAAAAACTATTACCTTTTGGTTAATATCTAATTCATGTTAATATAATAGAAGGGATGCACTTTTTAATTTACTTGGGGGATCTCATATCTATTTGGAACCTGAAAGTGGGAAAGGTAAAAGGAGGTATTTAGTGTGCATGTATCAATGTGTTAAAAGAATTGTGTTTGCTAATTTTAGATTCTCCATTTAGTTCTCATATCAAAGGTTGGGGTGAACATAGAGCATTTCATTTTTCTATGCTCCCCAATCAGAAAATCCCACTAAAAAGTGACATCATGTAATGTCATAGATTTAGGATGACTTCAACAAATTGATTATGTATGTGATAGATGGTTCTATTAGAAGAAAAAAATCCTTGGATAACTCTCATAGACATCGGGATAGAAGATAGATATCCATCAAAAGACTTTTTAATAAGGCATCTAAAAATATTGATCAATCCACCCTCTTAAGGGAACTCAATTTTCACATAGCATAAATGCCACAAATATCAAAATGTCTTCAATAGAAGGTAGGTTAGGTGTAGATCTTATTGTGCATCTATCTCATGTTAGAAAAAAACTCTATAAAATTACAAAAGAATTCAGAAAAATTGTATCCATGATAATCAATTAGAAACACCATCCCACAGGGTTGGGGGTTGTTACGAAAGCTTTGTAGATCATCAAAACAGTCTTGAAAGGTTAAAAATGGAATAAGAACAACCCCATTCCATAGGGTTTGGGGATTTTTACCTTATCCTCCTACTCCTCAATGAAAGGATTCATTATCCTAATTAGGGTAAGTGTCAAAAAATGGAACTTCCCAGTTCATCCCATCCCATGACCTAGTGTCCTCATTGGGAACATGCCTGAAAAAACATTATGTATATTACCTTCAGATCTCCATCCTACAAACGATTCCATGATGATCGAAGAAGGAGAGGAAAAGGCCTCTAGGAGGGAAAAAACAAAGGTTGTATCTTAAAAAGGATGATGAAATTTCTAAGATTAATTATTCATCAGTGAATTTCATTAACACCGTCCCTACAGATTCCACATAATATGAGGCTAATATAGTGGAGCAGGAGGATGATGTTTTAGTTCATGATACTATACACACCAAAATGATTGAAGGTGGTGTGCATACCTAGTACTAGAATCTTTATTTAGATTTTGTAATTCCCTAAAAAAATCAATTACTACCTCCTCAGTAATCAAACACCAAAGAAAAGGATAAAGTCAAGGTTGTTCCTCATCCACCTCCTAAAGATTTTGAATTGGTCACTCTCAAGGAAATATTCAGTCAGCAAGAGGAATAGATGAAAGATTTTAGAAGACTCAATGTAGAATTACTCTGAGGAAAAATTCATATAGGATATGTTCTATAAATATATCATCACCATTAACTTCCAAATAGTATACCACAAGAAAGAGGGATGACCACAATAACTGAAATAGAACTAGAACATTCGCTCAAAGTGTGGGACTGAAGACCAATATATCTAGACCCCAATACAGAGATATATAATGAGTTTCCTCCCTTGGGAACATAACCTAAACTGGTTCAAACGCATTCTCATGGTCTATCCCTATAAGGATACCCACCATGGGTACAAATAGAGCTTCCAGGAATAGATCATCTTAATTCTTCCCCTACTCAAGATTTTATTCAACCATACATCCCCTAACATCTCGTTAATACCATTAAGTCGTTGATATCTCAATTACAGTCTATGGAAGAATGGCATGTTCTAGTGAAGATATAAAAGGGCCCTTATCTTGAATGGTTGGATCTAACCCCTCCCCAACCAAGTTTTGGGATCCATATATTTCCAATTTTAAATTGATTGGGAGATCTGGATAAGTATTTAACACATTTCATGTCTCGTTGTGATCCCATGATGGGGAACCCTACACAACAAGAAGTAGTGAAACTTTTATGCTTCATACAAACACTGTAACAACCAACCCTAGTATGGTATACTAGTTTTCCTGCTCAATCAATTGTGGGATGGGAAGAACTTTGTTGGAATTTTCTATTTCAATTAATCTCAACACTATAAGACATAAAAATAATTGACCTATTGAACTATAAACATCAGGAGAATGAGTGGGTATTGAATTTCATTTCTCAGTTAAAAGGGTTGACCTACTCCCTGAACATATAGCTTCTCCGAGAATACTTTTGGTCCACCTATATAGATAATCATCATGACTAGTTTCCCACACCTCTTATCCTTATGAAATATAAATGAGGGTTTTAGGATCTCTCCATGGTTTCTAGAAAAATAGAATATTTAATCTTGAGAATTAAGGAAATGTCTTGAGTAATTTCATCAGCTCAAGGGAAGAGAGAAGGGAAAGCAGAGGCTGCCACGTCCATGCTTAATCTATCCCATGCACCCTCTCTAGCTATAAATCTCATGCCATATCTCACAACACCCCCTCCAAAGCATCAAAAAAAATCTTACTCTTCAGGAAGAGTGAAGGTAGAAAATATAAAACCAATTTGAGGAACTTATGAATAAATTCTATTCTTATTGAGATGAACAAGACTTTGGCTACTACACAGCACCTTTGGAAAACAAATTTATCAAATTTTCCAAACCCAAGAGGCACAATCAGGATTATCTTGAAGATATACCAAACTATTATCACTTCCACCAGACATTGGTTAACACTATCTAGGAATACATTATCTTAAAATATCTCTTGAGAGAAATGGTGGACTCTAGATAGGTAAAGTTGGGAAGCCACCCACATAGGTAGTGTGTGTTTCTACCACCAATATAGAGGAATAGGGATAATGTAATGAAGTTACTAAAATCTTTATGTAGATGTTCAATGACTGGATGGTCAGAAATAAGATCAAATGGACTTCTTATATCCTACAAGGAAAGTTTTAATAGCCAACTATTCCCCCAGTTGCTTCTATGATGGAACAACCAACTCTATCAGCACAACAGTCCTCCAAGGACCAGTATTCTAAAAAACATAGACATAACAGTGGGAAACAAACATAGGAAGATGAATTTGTACCAATTAAAAAGTTTTTTCCACTCTTTAGGACTTCATAACTTTTGTTTTGAAATAATGGGCACTTCCCCACCAAATAATTCAACAAGAGTTGACCCGCCAAATAGATTCCTCATCAGAAAATGAGTTAAACTTTGGGCTCAGTAATGTTATTAAATTAATGGAAACTCTATCTAATGATGAGTATGGATACGAACTCGAGTTACCTAAATCTAATTGGGGAAAAATTGAATGATTACATAGGGGCCAAGGATATTGAGGAAGAAGTATTTATAGAAGAAATCAATACTCTGACCATGTCCCGGCTCAGAATATCTATACGGCCAAAAATCATGGGACAGAAACCTAGTGGGTTCAGCAGGAGAAAGATATTTCCCCCACATCTTCCCAAAATTAGTCACCCAATTATCATGAAAGATAAACTGTAGATGACATAATCACTAAATAAACCTTAGTTCACAGGAAGACCTAGTTTACCTGATCCACTAATGACAAGAGAACCACAAACTCCTATGACAAGGGTTGATATTCCTATATTAATAACATAAAATCATAAATAACCAGTGGAAGAGAGACCTAACACTAGTAAGCATAGAACTCTATCCCAAAATTAAAAATTTTAAAGCAATTATACCTAGTTCCAACTAATTTTTCAATCCTATTTACTCTGAGACTGTCCAAACACCTCTGGAAAGAACTCATCAGGTATTTATTATGCCCTAAGGAATTTTAATTTAATGTTTCCACTACTAAATTATATCACGCATAGATCTATTATTTATAATTCCACACAATTGTCACTTTTACATATCAGGAAAAATATGTCATTATACATGGACACATCATAGCCTTGTATGTGTCTAGAAAGATAAATGATATTGATGTTTGATGGTCCTTCATCAATAATAGATCAGGATTCAAACTCATTCTGGTATAAACACTTCACTAACTAGAATATAGTGAGTCATACTTGTCCCCTTTAATTTAAACTCTACAATGTTATGAATAGAGTGAACAGAATCCTCTCAAAAAATCATTCTTAGGGATTACTTTAAGGACCTCATATGTGACTCGGAATATATAGTTATTTGGAAAGATATGGATTTCAATGTTCTAATGGAAAGACCTTGGTTTCATCATCATCTGTTAATCACCTCATCATATCACCAATTCCTAAATTATTGAATTAATAGTTGAGTTGGGATATTCTATGGTGATAAATACCCATTCAAATCCTACAAAACATAGTATATTGATGCAGGATTCAATTAGAGGGTGGAAAGTCAACCCCTGACCAATGATGTTTCTTGGGTCAAAGCCCCAAATGATCTATAAATGATTCTTGACAACAATTTTAAGAATCTGGGAAAATAATATATTCTACTTATCTATCATATTAAAGGTGTGGTACCCAATTTAGGCAGGTATTCAACATCCTTTATGATATCAGTCATGACAACTGATCTTGTTAGAGATGAAAATATCTCTTTGACACTCCAAATAGAGGTAGAAGCTTATATGAATATTCTATCATTCCATTCTATGAAACTCAATATATCCATAACTTATAAGCTAATTCAAAATATTTTTTTATTTCACCAAGAGAGGATGAATATACTCATTCTCTATTTTTCACTCCATCCCCTCCAAAACATTGAATAAACCTCGCACCATCATCTAATTCAGGTGAAGTATCTTCATCTTATGGATGTAAAAATACTGAGTCCACTCATCACTCTATAGATCTTCCTTCATTACCTACTTATAATTATAGTAAATGAAAAGGGGAATATGAAGATAATGAAGATAAAGATTGTACATATTCCCCTCCATCATTTGGGGAAGGTGTCTCTACCACTATTGATGAACTCATAGATATAAATCTAGATATAAAGGAGGATCCACTACCCACTTTGAATAGTACGGCCATGAATTCTAAATATAAATAGGTGTATAACTCCTTTACAATGTAGTATAAGGGTGTGTTTTTCTAGATTTATATAGATATTATAGGCACTAATCCCGAGGTATCCACTCACCACCTTGGATTTCCATTAAACCATTGTGGATACAAATAGAAATCCATAAGGACATAATTAACTCATGCCCCTAAAATTGAGGTTGGAGTTGACAAGATTATCAAGGTGAGCATCATTATGGAATTTTAGTATCTAAAATTTTTAGCTAAAAAGGTCTTGGTAAAGAATAATAATGGGTAAATTGGGTTCTATATCGTCTTCAGATAACTCTGCCAGCACGATTTGAAAGATAACTTCCTAGTTATGATTATAGAACTTCTGATTGATTCTACATTCATATATAAAGCCCTCTCTTTCATGGATGTATATTCATAGTATAAAAAAATATGAATGGAATAATAATATGATGAATATAATTCCCCTAGGGGACCTTAGAGAGTTTTTTTCTATCAAGTGATGCCCTTTGTCTTGAAGAATGTTAGTTCTACATACCAACATGCCATGTATCACATATTTAAAATTCTTCATGGTATGTTTTGTTGAATTCCACATCAACAATCTAGTGTGTATGTTTTTACATCATTTTAAACACCTGGATGATCTTGAGACCATCTTTAATAAGTTGTGACTACACAACTAGATGATGAACCCCTTGAAATGGGATTTCGGTTTCACATCTTAGAAATTTCATGGATTCATCTTATTCCATTGTGGAATCAAATTCAACCCTGAAAAAAAAATTCTATCTTCAATCTGTCACCACCTTAAAAACTCAAATATTTTAGGGGTTTATAATAAAACCGTTATTACATTCAATACTTTATAGTGAACCTTACAGGAAAGTGTTTACCCTTCACCAGGTTGATAAAGAAGGGGGTTTCATATCAGGGGACCGATGTCTTTCTAGAACCATTGGAAATCCATAAGAAATACCACTTCAGTCCACCAATGTTAATGCCACCCCTTGAGGAGAAACCACCCATTTTATACATGACATCCTTGTAAAAATCATTGGGTAATTCCCTCTTACAAAAGAATGATTTTATGAAAGAAAATAGCCTTTATTATCTCAATCAAACCATGATTGTAATATATACTTGTTATTTAGATATCAAGAAGTGATTTTTGGTGTTAATATTCCTAGTTTAGAAACTAAGGCACTACCTATAACACCACAAGGTCCATTTGGTATATCATAATAACCCAATCAAATATATCATCAGTCTTCCTATTTTGACATCATATTTTTCATGGTGGGAAGTTATCTTGTAGTAGTTTTATATTCATTTCGTGCAACAAAAAGTGGTAAAGGGCCAAGACTTTGTAAAATTCCTTAAATAGAATATATCTACATATGCAACGTCGTTAAATACTGAATTCCCTGAGGAAGATATATTATATATTTAATATGGGGCCTAGATATGGGAGATAAATTTATATAGTGCATCCATAATCCTAATAGGGAAGAGTTAGAAGACCCCAAGCCCAATAAATTTTGGTTATGAGTTTTTATCATATCATTAGTGAAGGCACTCTTGCCTTACTCCTTCCGGTTGCGAGAAGGCTGTATAAAAAACTAGGTGGAATATCAAGCCCTCATTCCAGGGGTAGAAATAGAACTTAAAAATCTATTGGACCACTTAAAGGTGGAAAGAGTTTCATATTTGGTAATAAACAAGATCAATAATTATTATACCATTAGAAAGTAAGATCTAATCCCACTAATTTACTATGTTTGAGAACTAATGGTAGAATTATCCTAGGATCCAACATTGACTCATGTACCACAATCATAGAATTCCTAGTCTGATGCATTGGAGAATATATCCATAGATCTGGTAGATATAAATTGGGATGAAACATTCATCAACATTTCACATCACTTAATAGTCTCTCCTTTTATTCATAACAGTATGGAAGAAATCAATGAGGTCAACTCCATCCCTAAACTAGATGGTACTACTACTAGTTGAATGATACCCATTTTAGATTATCTCAAAAATGGGTTTCTCTCATCATACAAGGACATAAAAGAGAAAATAAACTAATGATTTACCGACTTCAATCTTTATGATGGAAAAAATATTCATAAAGTTCTCTATAAATGAAGATTTTATGGATTCCTTCATAGGTGAATTAACAGAGAATATACTTCTTTTTTCATGAAATATGTACATATGGGAGCCTAAGGTGCCCTCCTATCAAGGTTTAGAATTTCCAATAAATTCTGAGGTCTTTGATACTTTTGGCCTTCAATGATGTAGGATTTCATGAAATTCAACAAGAAGTTTCATTTTTTCCAAGTTAAATCCAACTTCATTCATCAACCCCTAGAGTTTCTACTCATAGAGAAATACTGTTGGACATTTTCCATATGGGGAATGGATGTCGTGGGGATGTTTCCTATAGTTATAACCAAGTAGTTCAAATACATACTAACTTCTACTGACTTCTTCTTCAAATTGATTTAGTAAATACCCCTCAAATATGTCTGAGCGAAAATAATTTTCAACTTTTTGAAGGCCAACTTCATTACCATATTTGGTGTCCTTCACACTATATTGAAAGAAAATTACCCCATTTTCTATTCTGCTAAGTTGGAGAAGTTGTGTTGGGAATATAACATCAAATACAACCATCCATCCTACTATCACGTAACGACCAATGGATAGATAGAGGCCTTCAATAAGACCTTATCAAATATACTCTAGAATATGGTAAATAAATATAAAAAATATTAGCAAGAAAATATTTTTCATGACTTATGGGCCTATAAAACTACAATCCATAACACCACATGGTAAACCCTACATTTTCTTGTATATGTGATATAATAAATCCTACCCATCTAGGTCAAATTTCCCTCTCTCCATGTTGACATATGTGATCAACTATTTAAAGATGAGTAATCCCAAAAATTATTGGATGAATTTGAGCAACTTGATGAGAATAGATTTCATACCTTACTTCACCTAAAGGTCCAAAAAAATAAGATAGAATGGGATTTTAAAAGGAATATAAGCCTTTACTCATTCCATCAGATATAATTGGTACTGGACCACGAGATCCTAATGATACTATGGAAGAAACCTCTAAAGATCAGTCCAAAAGTGGAGGGACCATATGCCATACACAGGGTCTACACTAATGGATCTTATTCCTCGATCTCAATAGAAAGACAGAACATTATGGCCCCTACTAATGAAATATTTCTCAATAAATGAATTGTCTGATAAAATTCCATCTCATCTTTATTGCATGATGTTAAAATATGTATCCAGTCTTTGTCGCATGACCTTACAAAGAGCGGCATATCATCCACATAATAAGAGATAAACTTCATGATACAAATGTTCTTACTATATGAAATTAAACTACATAGAATCATTGTCTTATATGAACGACCCTAAAAGGAACACAATATGGTCATAGTTGTATAACATAAAACTACAAAATATCATAGTCCAAGATATAGGACTCTAAACTACATAGCCTAACGACCCAGTCCAAATACGTTAAACTATATGATAACATCCTCACCACATGACAGAAAACTATGTGTTTCATGTCCTTGATGTATGAAATAAAATAGCACAACATTCCAATCTATTCTTGAGAAGATCATAGTTTTTTGTTTTGCTCTCTAGCCACACATTTTTTAAAGAACTATATGTGGCTTGATTATCTACTCAAATGGGAAACATAATGATACTAAGACCCTATGTCTTAGGCCTATACATGAATTAAAAAAAACATACCCCCTCTACTACATCCAAAAATATATCTATATAGGTGACCTTAACTCAGGTTCCATCTTATATTATCCCATCATGGAAATAGAAATATTCCTCTCCCGCATATTAATAAAAAATATATATACAATTTACTTCATACTCTATATCCAATACTAGTCCAAATGTTTCATTTATTCTTAGACATATTCCTTCTATACATCATAATCATTGTTTTAAGAAATCTTAGATCTCCATAAGATTACATAGTCCATCAGTAATCAAGTGTTAGATTATTTAAAACACCTTTCTAAAATATTCAGTAATACACCCTAGTTAACTTTGCATAAGTCACCCACTAAAAGGTTCTACCATTCATAGGATGACTTTGTTTGCCTATTAATTGATATTCCCAAGTTGCCTTCGCATAAGTATCCCACCAAAAGGACCTATCAAACAGAGGTACATTTTTCCTTAAGAGATACCTATTTTATTTATTTAATCCTCAGTTACACTATTCTAGGAACCTATTTTTTTAACATTGGTTTGTCGACATCCCTTTAATTTTGTCCCATAACACATATCCTGATCAGAAATCCCCAATATCATAGTTTTTCATTTCATTCCTCACAAATTATGCATACCAGAGTATTATTGGCACACTAATCCTTACATCATTATTTATTTCAATGATATATGGTCTTATCTGTATGACCTAAAACTAAAAGACACTAGGTTTCCTTACTGCATGACATTAAACTTCAAGGATGACGTAAATCCAATAACTATGTGTGGCTTGATTATATCCTCAAATGGGATATGTGGTGATTCCTATGACCTATTCCATGGGCCCATACATAAAGTAATATATATTTATATATTCCCCCTCTTCTGTAGACAAACAGATCTCTATATAGGATACATTAACTCAGGATCCCTCATCCAAGATCCTGTCATGAAAACATAATATTTCCACTCTGGTATATAAACAAAATTTATATATGGGACTTCATAATCCATGTCTAATGATGGTAAAAATTCTTACTTTGTGTTCATAAAAATTCCTTCCAGATATCATACTCCATATACTAGGAAATATTAGATCTTTATAATCTTTCATCGATCATCAGTAATATAATCAGATTCATGAAGACACCTTTTTTGACTATATAGTAATATGGACCAGTTTTTTTTCCATAAGTCACTGGAAAAAGGGGTTTTTCAGTCAAAGCATGTCTTTATTTTTATATGCATTTAAACACCCTAGTTGGCTTTTTATAATTAACCCACCAAAAGAGAATTTCAACCAGAGGCACATTTTTTCCTGTGAAAGATCTCTTCTATCTCCGTAAGCCTCAACAACATTATGCTTGGAACCTAATTTTTGAACCTTAGTCTATGGTCATTCATAGAGTTTTGTACCATATCACCCCTCCTTTTCCAAGAACACCCAATATCATGGTTAAAAATTACCTTCCTCACATTCAAATTAGGAAAAAAACATCCTTGGCTCGATGAGCTGTGTTTCAATCATCATTTCTATGACCTTCATCCTTACTTCATGACACTAAAATACATGGTTAGAATCCCTCTTATTTGGTGTTATAATTCAAGAAATTTGTGTGGATTGACTCCTTCTATCATAGGATATATAATTATGGATTGATTTGCAGTCTTTGGTGCATCCACCATATCTCATTTTTCACAACGATTCACCTTCATCCTTACTACATGAAACTAAACTACATGGTTGATGTACTCACCACATGACACTAAACTAAATATTTTTTAAGAACTACTTATAGATTGATTATCACTTTTACTAGATATGTAGTGACACCTATATCCTACATCCTATTCTATCCATAAAAAAAATCAAAATTCCTCTATACTTCCCTTTTAATCACCTTTATGTGGTGGAAGAAAACATTTCCCCTGCATTTTTCTCACACCGATCATAACTAGAATTGTCTTAGGAGTTTTAGTTAAGGATTACCTCACATGATCAAGGCATATCAGTTCAGTCCATGGTTAATATGATCCTGAAAGTAATACCTTAAAAGGTACACCAGAGATCCTTACCACGTGATGTTAAACCTCATGGTTTACGTCACTTGTATTATGTAAATTCCAAGAACTATTTTTATCTTGATTCTCACTTTAACGGGATACATTCCAATTCCCTAATTCTTTATCTTGTTCCTAGACATAATAAAAAAATCATTTATGGAATATGGTTCAGACCTGAATTGGGAGGAATTTCTCCCCATTTTTGATAATTTTCATATGAAATTCTCCTTCCATACTCATGAACTAACTTATCAAAAAAAATATGCGTCGGGGGAAATATGAATCTCTTTAATCTTTCTCTGGCCATCAGCAATAGAATATCATATTCTCAAAGACAACTTTGTCTGAATATGTGGTAATACAACCCAACTATCTTTTCATAAGTCACTCATCAAAAGGTCCAATCAATCAGAGTATTCCACTATTTGACTGTGAGTAGCATGCCCTAGTTTTCTTTTCATATATCTCCCACAAAAATGGCCTATCAACTAGAGATACATCGTTCATCGAGAGAGACATCTTCTATTTCCATAAGACTTGAAAAAATTGTTGTGGTAACCTACTTTTATAACATTGTTCTATGGTCACTCCTTGTGTACATGACTTACATCACCTTTGGGATCTAGAAATCCCTAGATTACAGCTTATAACCTTCCCCCTTCCTGCCTAATAATAATGTAACATTATTGAATATATTATTTTGAAAGGGAAAATCATTAAAGTATCTGTCAAAGGTAAATGACCATAAACAAAAATCCTCTACATCCGTGTGGTAAGATGATAAACTACATGGTCCATGTCCTAGTCTCATCAAATTAAACTACAATATGTTTCAAACTTTGTTAGGTAATATCCTTTCCCCCTAACAATGGACACCCAATAGAATCCCCCGCCCATTAAAAAATCCGAATTCTTGTAAGAGTGGATTCCCATTCAAGTAAATTTCTAATATAAATGATCCCTTAATTTCCAAAAATATTCCCTTCATAGAACACTCTATGTGGTCCTGATAAATATACATCTTCATAAACATCCCCTAGAATCAAAAATAGAATTTTAGTTTCATGAGAATCCCCTTTTCTGACTATGGATTAATACACCCCAGCTGGATTGGCATAAGTCACCTACCAAAAGGGTTTTCTAGTTAGAAGATTTCACTATTTTGATGTCCATTGATATGCCCTATTTTGATTTTCATAAGTCACTCACTAAAGGGTCCTATCAACCAGAGGAACATTTTTTCCCAGGAGAGAAATCATCTATCTTTGTAAGTACCAAGGATAACATATTATTGGAAACTAATTTTAAAATATGCTTGTTGATCCTTCTTTGTATACTTTTCTCAAATCACATTTTAGATCTAGAAATCACAAAATCATGACACAAAATAACCCTTTGGGTATTTGAAGAAAGTTTAAACATTCATGGAAAATAATCCATGAATGGTTATTC
This sequence comes from Viscum album, assembly GCA_963277665.1. Taxonomy (NCBI): domain Eukaryota; kingdom Viridiplantae; phylum Streptophyta; class Magnoliopsida; order Santalales; family Viscaceae; genus Viscum; species Viscum album. The sequence goes on from OY728125.1 coordinate 1,611,056,550, forward strand.
ATCCCATAAATCATGGTCAGAGTTATTCAACTTTAAACACTAGTCATATTATTCTAGATTTCAAGACATGAAATGGACTAAAAAAGATAAATAGTACTCACTAGGTTGAAACCACACAAAATAGAACCCTGGGTAAAATTCTAGTCTAAACTAACTATACCTACACACTATATGGTACAGGAATAAATCAAGCAATCAAAGAAGAAAAATCATAAAACTTCTTAGGTTTAAAACCCATAAAGGGATCCCTAAGTATAAATCAAATATTTCCTGCAAAGTCATTTTCATTTTGACTTATTCAATAATCAGGGTGATGGTGAAAAAGACACAAATTTTTTACAGTCTATCATATATATCCAGAAATAGTAAAACTATTCTCACTATTCCCCATGAATTAGGAAAATAATTCATAACAAACTCCCACAATTAATATAGCTCCAAATCCCAACAAATTATTTTATAATGTGTCAAAGTTCCTTATAGTAACCTTAGAACTAGATTATTTTCATTCTAAAAAAATCTAATTCTAAGGGGGAATTTTTTTGACATAGAAAAATTTATTCCATGCACTTTTCCATATAATTAATGATATTATCCTCACTTAGACACAAAATGTTGAGTTTGATTAGAAATGTGTCTTTGTTCTAAAAGAAATAGAAGATTAGATTTCCATGTGTTATAAGAATTATCACACACCGATGGATGGAGATATCTCAAAAAAGTCCCATTCCAATGGAATGGTAGTGAGAAACTCCATTTAAAATAAGGTCATGGATATGGAATGATAGGTGGTTTTTTATGTGTAGTAACAAAAAACTTCCTCAACCCATCCTGAAAAGTCTATAGTGTGACTCTCCTTTTTTATAGGTGTCAATGATGGTAGAGAAGGGACCATCCTAGAGGGCTGGGACCAAGGATCAGTATTATTCCTACATGGGGTGTAGGGGAAAATCCCCCACAGTATAGACAAGTGGGATTACCTAGGCAGCTCATGTAGACACTTCCTACAAGAACACATTCTTCCCACTAAGAGACACACACAAGCCCTACCTGTCTAGGATAGAAGGGACAACCACACCCACAAACAACAATTGTGTATGGAACCTATGCATGAAACTCCCATGATAGACCTATGAGGACAACCTTCTTTTCCAAAGGTCTCATATTTTCCTATAAATTGTACCCTATGAATCCTCATTTAAAATTATGAAAACCCCTAGAGAATTCTTGAAGCTATACTTTCTCTACTCCATTTCTCAGGCCCTCAAAACCATCCATCCTTCTCTACAAAACATTAGAGAAGGGATAATTAAGGTGTTAGTGGGATAAAATTATCCATAGAATGGGATGTATAAAATACCTGTGTGATGAACCACTCCCCCCTAATCAATCAAGAACTAGTATGAAGGTCCCCTCCTAAACCCAGGACCTACACGAGACCCCTCAAGGGAAACTTCAAGAAAACTTTGGAGCCTAAAGAATGGAATCTCCCAAGTGTTTCTTCCTAGTTTTTCCATCATCTATATGTCATATCTATATCACATATAAACATACTACAATAATCACTCCTCATCTCTACAGGACTTACCCTACATGGGACCTCTCTGGGTCACTCAGATTCCACCTTTGTGAGCCCACTTCTACTCTTCCAAGCCTTATTTGCATGATCTTACTTTGATCCCTCTCTTTATTCAATCAATGATTGGAATCCTCCTTCCTTGTAAATTCCATGTGAAGGATACTAATCCAAGGTCTCTATAATTTCCCAACTATGGATAGAGACACACCATTGTTTCTTCCATTTGATTTTGAATTACTCAGGCTAGAGGTTACCTTCACTTGTCCTACCTAATGGGTAGGGTCCTCAGGGTGTGTTCATTTATATATCCCTTTAGTCATGAGGACTCCAAACCTGGAGGAAGTGTCAGGGACCTCTTGGTCTCATATACAATATCTAGGTCCTTGTAATTATCATGTCATATTTAAGACACATGCTCCAGGTATTTTCCCTCCCCTTCTTGTCTCTAAGACTAGGGACCTACCATTTTAGACAGGGAGGGTGAGATCACACTTGAATTTCACTTTAATGGGGATTATGGCCTTATACTATTCTATCCTCTAGAACAAGGAGAAGGTAATACTTCCAAGATTAATCCATTTCCCTTTATTAGGGTTATATCTAGATGGGTAACTGATGTGACTATCATAGTTATCAGAAGAGATATGAGATGGTACCCTCAAATCCCTTTATTCTTCTCCCATCTCACAGCCTCATCAAACAACGAATGAAATAGATTTTTTTAGTTTTCTTGATCATTTAATTACTTTTGTTTCTCACACTAAGAATGACAAACATGGTCTTAGAGGCTATTTACAATCATGAAATCATCACGATCAAATGCTTGTTTTGGTAGAGAATCATTTTCCTAATCCTCCTATTTCCTTCCTTCAAAGGGACTCCATGGTCTTGGGTCCTCATATACATGTATCCAACCCTTTGGGAATCCTCTTATATGGTGTAATCCCCAAGAAAACCTCAAAATCACCATGATTCAAAACATTGCTTGTGAACCTAATCAGACATAATCCTATTTGGTATAAGTCCTAACCATATTATCACCATCTCAAAGAGAATTTCTCTTAGACGTCCTTTATTCATGACATTAAAATTCATGGTTTGGTCCCTATCACATGAACTTCAAAAGTATGATATGTCCCATTAAGTGGAACCAAACTACGTGGGTCTGTATCACTTTCACAATGATATAAAAGGATTATTATCTCATGGTCCTGATCCAAATATCAAACTAAATTCTAACTCCATGGATGATGATTAACTCCATAGTTCTCATCCTCTTGACCAATGTGAGTCCAAAACATTATTAGATCCCTTCCACAATGACCACATACCTTTAGAAAGTAGGTTTTGAAACATCTCAGATAAGGAAACTATTGGGTGTTTCTAGATCCATGAACAAAACCTATTAGAGGCCATTCCAAAATGGTAAAATATTTGTGAATGATTGTGAATCCGTAAACCCCCAATAATAAAAACATCATGCATAAAATATACATCATGATTTTCATAATAACCACACCCATAAAAGGGAAAAAAATTTCATTTAAACATAAGAAAATTATATTACATTATAAAATTGAAATAATTACATAAAAATACATTCCATGTATATAAAAGTAATTTAGATTTATTTGTAAATTAACTTCATATCACTCTTACAGACACTCTTATAATCACCCTTATAATAGGAATAAAATTCTCTATTAATTCCAATATATATTCCGTAGATAAAAAATCATTACTCAATGAATTATTGAGCTATATCGGGCACACCCATCATCATGAACAATTTACAAGGACTAAAACATAAATAAAATACATAAAATTTTTCATTGAAATTATAAAATCTAAAAAAATACTTTTTTACCAAATATGAAGAATCACTTTTCAGATTCTAAAAAAAATAAGGATAACAATATTTTTTCTCTGAAAACTCTTAAAATGAAAATTTCTTCTGAGAAATAGAAATAATTGTTTCTTTGAAAACCCAAAATAACATATAGATGGATATTATTAAAGAATAAAATTCATGAAGATGATAAATTCCATTCATTCTTCATATTTTATTAATATTCCTTTCAAACATTTATAAAAATAACTCATATAAAAAACGTTAAAAAGATAACTTTATTTAAACCACTAAAAGAAATATTAAAGGGTAGTTTAAATTAACATTAAAAAATAATATATTTATAAGAATAACATCATAAAAAATTTAATAAATGTGTATATATAATATATATAGTCAAAATAAAACATTAAAACATTTAAAACAAGGTTTTTAAAAAAACCCCTTACAACTTTAGTAACTTTTGAATCAATAGAAAATTGAATGGGAGAACACGAAAGGATTTTAAAAAAAAATTAGTTTTAGTAAATGTATGAAAAAATATATTAATATTATATTTTATACACAATGTAAAATAAAAAATGCAATGAATTTGGTATAAGTATCAACGAAAGTAAATTGATACAAAAAATTTGTTACCTCGATTATAAATGTCCACTTACATTATTTCAATCCTATATAATATACTTATATTAATTATTTATTTTTTTAAGAACCATTTTAATTTTTTATTCCTTATCATTATACCATGTAATTAATTTATTACCTTTCCTTATGCATTTACTAAATTGGTTAAGTTTTCATTGGATTTTTTGAGGATGTTGAGTTCATAACCCCAGAACAACTTTAGTTGGTTATCCATGGTCAAAGGGATAATTAATCCATAATATCTAGAATATTAATCATGACATAATTATAAATTTTATATGGTAAATACAATTTTATAATCACCTAGGAAATGTAAAAATTAAAAAATAATAACATCGCTTCTTGGAGGTGGTATTCCAAATGTACGCCCGACCGATGTTATTATTTTCCAAAAGATGGAAGGGTAAGAAGATAAGAAATATAATATATTTAAATTATTATTATTATTTTATAAATATTATATTTATTAATTTTATCCATTATTTTAACCATCCATGTGATATGGTGATGAAAAAACACTTCTCTTTATGGAGGTGGTATTCCACAAGTACGCATGAGCGCTATTTTCAATTCACATAGGGTGGAAAAGGTGATAAAAAAAAGTTTTACCAAAAATATAATAATATTTTATTATATTTTTTAAAATGATGTTATTATATCATCATGATCATTATATATTTGAAGGAGGTAAAAGAATAAATAATCATGAATGTACTTAGTTAATAGTTATACCTCTTCTTTTGAAAACCACTTTGGCTTGCACTTTAAGCATTATAGGTTGGTCTTTTAGAGAGATAAAAACATTAATAATGTGTATAGTTATTTTTTTGAATTATTTGGATAGGTCTTGGTTAAGAAAAATTTAATGGGAAGTGTTTTTAATGGAAAATAGAGGGGGTATTTATACTTGGGTATAGGGGTGTTTTAAGGATAAAATATTATTTATTTTAATATTTAATACAAACACGTGTGGGTGGAATTAATTAAACATAATTTATTAGATAATGAACTATAATAGGAGGATTATTTTAATCATTTAATCATGAAAAAACCTAAAGTAAGCTTCCAGCCACCTTCTTCAATGCATAGATTCTGAAAACAAAATTATGGGAACATCTAGTTAAGGTTCCAAATTTTCAAGTATTAATTAATATATTCAAATTAATATTTTAAAATTTATTATTATACTCATTAGATGATATTTTTATTGAATAAAATATTTCATAAATTTTTATGTAATTATTATATTATATTGATATCATCAAAATCATGGTACCCATAAAACCATAATTTTTACTAATTTACTAAAAATCACCTTAAGATAAATTTATATATTGATATCAAAAATGAAATCCAATTCAACCAATTAAAATTAAAAAATGAAGAAATTTAATTTTTAAAAAAAATCATATCATACATGAAAGAATAGTTTATTTAGAATAAAATCAATTTCTTTTGTTATAAGTGATTTCATTTATATTTGTTATTTTATATTACTTATTCTCTGATTGATAATTAATTATTTATGGTTTTAGAACATATATATTTTATGAAATTATTATTATAATTAATTATAATTTTTATTTTAATTACAAAATCAAGAAAATTATTATAGTGTAACAAATTTTATATGTTGTGATTATAATTATATATCGATCACCATTCTACTTTTCTAAGAAAACAATTATCAAATATTTGTAACTATTTTTGTGATAATAAAAAATTATAAATAATAGGAAATACATAATAATAATAATAATTTCATAATGTTGTTTTATGATAAAACATTCTACTTAATTTTTTAAAGGATATTTTTTAATAAAAAAACAGATTATAAATTAAATAAGAAAAAATTTAATTAAAATTTTCTGGTAAAGTAATATTTTTACGTAAAAATAATATTCAACCATTTATCATATGTTTCACATAAAATATTATATGTAATTGCATTAAACATGTTAAAACATTGGGACTTTAAAAACATTTATCATACTTTTTTAACCATTATATTATAATTAATTAATTACTATGATGATATGAAAATAAAACCAAAAATAAATTTAGTTATAAAATGATATATATATATATATATATATATACAAGATAGAATTAGGACATCACATGGGATAGTGGTAGGCATCTTTTCCTTTTCACCCTTCGGTTGTGGGTTTGAGCCATGTGGCCTTGGAGGACGTGATGTGTTTTCACTCGGTCTACGGGATTCCCTTTTATTAAGAAAAAAATTTAACAAATAAGAAAAATATTAATTTAGAATTTAAATTTATAATTTAAGGAATATTATTCATAGGAAAACTAGGTCATTACATTATTCACCCTTAAATAAATTTTTTCTTCACAATTTTTTTATCAATAGATAACATAAAATAAAATAATAACTCATAGCATGAATTCAAACATCAAGGTCTTATTTTATTTTGTGGGTATTTATATCATATTTTGGAATCAAGTACATAACTCCAGCAAATAAATGGTCATGTTCATAATGGTATTTCCCACTATGGGTGAGATGAATGAGTTGAGATCATGATATCAAATAAAAGTGGTACAATAATCCATAGATATTTTGGAGAAATGAAAATGTGTTTGATGGATCTAATAGTTTATTAAAAAATATTTGGATTTTAAAAAAAAATTAAAATATTTTAAACTATATTATGAGATAATATAGATGATTAAATAATTTAAAGGGATAAAAATGTTGTGTGAAATCTTTTTTCATCAATATTGATAAATGATCTTTAAATCTATTGAAAATAAAATCATGAAATGAAAATAGTTCATGTGAGTAAAGGAAATTATCAATGAAATTATATAATGATTTAACCTTTAATTACTTCCTTATAAATAATACCACTTTCTCAACAAAACATTATTTAATTTGTTTTAATTATTAATCAAATTCCCAAAATAAGCATAATTCACCTTTATGTGTTAACCCCCGAGGTTATAAAAGAAATATAAATTATGATCCCTAACCATGATATTAACTCCAAAAGTTTCCTCATCAGATAACATCTTTACCTAAAAAAAAATTTATGCATTTTCTCAGATACCAACTGTAATGTTTTGGTTACATACCCAATGGTATTTAATTAAAATCTATCAGAGCACTCCATGGGAAGATAAAATTATAAAGAAGAAATCTTACCAACATCCCTAGTGGAATCAATTTAATCATGAATACATTGGGAGTAGATTCATGCGTCATCTAGTGTGTACATATAAGAGTTCCTTAGGATCATATTCACACTTTTTATCTGATATCAATTATAAATATACATTCCCATAATAACCCATAGTTAAAATTTCAAAATAATGAATGAATTTTCTAAAATTTTCATGATATTTTATGCATATATTTTTATTTAATTAGAATAAATTATAAAAAATCAATCCCTTACAAAAAAAATAAGATACTTCTAATCAATATCTATTTTTTCCATAAAAATAATATTCTTAAATTTAAACTCTAATTTCATTCAAAATATGTTTTCTTATTTAAATATAAATCCCCATAAAGGAAAAAATATATCTTACAATAGTAACTAATAATTCTTAATCCCTGTGAAAAACATTTTAAAATAAGGGTGATCGAAAAAATACTAGAAAGGGAAAAAAATAAAGAAACAAGTTAATCCATTTTGAAAATTATGAAATCCCATAGAAAATTTACACTTTATCTAACTAAATTTGATCTCAAAATAATAATTTAATTATTTAAGAAATAATAATTACTTACCAAATATTTTGATAAAATATCTCATAATAAATATTAAAGGAAAAATTAAAAATTAGTAAGGTTTTATGTAAAACATGAGTACTCGGGAAAACATTTTCTTAAAAAAACATATTTTAAGCAATAAATAAGGAACAAAAAATCCTTTAAATACAAGCATGTTATCTTAACCAATAAAATAAAAAGACTTATAGGAGAACTCTTTTTTAAGTAATGAGTGCTCTTATGGGTACCTTGGGAAATCATATTCATATAACTCTTATATTCACTCTAAAAAGTACTCTTATAAAAAAATAACCAACATGGTTAATTCAAATATATATTCCCTATGGAAAAAATAATTACCAAATGAACTGGAGATATATATTTAGCTCACCCGTTATCATAAAAAATGTAAAAGAACCAAAAACTTCATAAAATACATATAATTTTTCATTTATATCATGAAATATAAAAAAAAAACTTTTTAATTTATATGAAAAATCACTTTTTATATTCTCATAAAAACAAGGATAAAAAGTATTTTTATTTGAAAATATAAAAAAATTCACAAAATAATGGGAAATAATATTTTATTTTAAAACCCATTAAAACATATAGTGTAATATTATTAAATCATAATAATCATGTCATTAGGAATATTCATTCATGTTTCATACATTAAAATATTCCTTTGGAACTTTTTCATAAAAAACCTATATATAAAATGCTAAAAAATAATTTATAAAACCGCCATAAGTAATGTCGAAGACATTTTAACATGTATTTTAAAAAAACATTTTACTATAATAATATAATTCAAGAAATATTTTAAGAAACATTTATATAAAAGATAATTATTCAAAAGAAGCCTTTGAAATATTTAAAACAAGGTTTCAAAGAAAATCCTTTATGACTTTAGTAAAATTTGAATAAAAAGAACCGTGAAAGAGAGAACATGGAATGGATTTTTAAAAAAATTGAGTTTTAATAAATGTGTGATAAAATACATTCATATTTAATTATTACAATGTCTTATATTTGTACTAAATTGGTTAAATTCATGTTATACATTTTGAGGATATTTGGTTCATAATCCCAAAAACAATTGGTAGGTTCACCAGGTTCAAAGGGCCCGTTAATCCATCATCTCCAAAATATTAATCATGATATAATTATAATTATTATACATAAAATAATATTTTATAATCATCCATTAAATGTGAAAATACATTAATCACATCACTTAGGGGAGGTGGTAGTTCACACGTATGCAAGATTGACATTATCATTTTCCTACTGATAGAAGGGTAAAGATGTAATTAATATTATATATTTTCAAGATCAAAAGTATATAATAAATATCATATATATTCATTTTTTCTATTATTGTTACCATCTATGTGAGGTGGTTAGGAAAAACAAAACATGTCACTTCGTGGAGGTGGTACCCATAAGTACACATAAGTGGTGTTTTTAATTTCCTAGGGATGGAAAAGAAGATGAAAAATAGTTTTACCATATACATAATAACATTTTAGTATATTTTATATACTTGTTTTATTATATTATCATCGATATAATAAGTATTAAGGAGGTATAAGATTATATAATCATAAAAAAAATTCATTTTAATGTTATACATCTTCATTAGAAAACCTCTTTTGTCTTATGCATTAAGTATTCTAGGTTGGTATTTTAGAGAGAGAGATAAATATCTAAGATGTGAACAGGTATGTTTGGGAAGTTTTTTTTTTCATAATTGGATTAGCTAAATATAATGGTAAGTTATTTTCAAAGGTAAAAGAGAGAGGGAATTTATACTTGAGGAGAGGGTGTTTTAAGGTTAAAATATCGTTAATTTTAATATTTAAGTCAACCACATGTGGGTGGAATTAATTTTAATAAATTTTATGGATCATTAATGATAAAAATAATATTATTTTATGATTGAATTTGTAAAAAATATAATTTATCTTCCAATAATCTCCTTTAAGGCATAAAATCCAAAAAACAATTATTAAGGGATAATCTAATTAAGGTTCTAAAATTAAAAATATAAATTTCTAAATTAGAAATAATATTTTGAAATTAATTATTGTACTCCTTAAAATTTTATTGAAGAAAATATTTCATAATTTTTAAAATAATTATTATACCCTAATGATACCATCAAAATCATGGTACTCGCAATATCATAATTTTTAAATTTCCATGTGTGGCGTTGGAGCATCGGACTCTGTGGAGGAAGATCATGCATGAGTGATACATGGGGAGTTGGGAAGGACGGGATGGGAAAACCTCCCCTCTTTGGGCTAAGATCGGACCCATGGTCCCCCCCCCCCCTCATTCAAACCTCTCATGGTGGATTGTGGGGATTAGAGATGTTTCCTTCCAGCACGATAATTGGAATGGGGATATTATAGGGTACCCAAGGTGTACAGTCACATCCATTCCCTTTAAAGAGGCCATTAGTTATCTGATTTTCACCAATGAAGTGATGAATAGTGATCAACATGATATATTTCAACTCATTAGTATGGACTCTACTGCGAAAAAATGTGTGTTCACCATATCTCCTTTAGGATCTTTCACTGCCAAATATTATCAGAGAGTATCCTTCGCTCAGGATATAGGGGATGAGTGGGATGAGGTACTATGGGGAAAAACGTACCCACCAATTATAATTTTCTAATTTTGAGAATCTGAAATAGTGCACTCCCCACTGATGAGAACGTCAAATGATGTGGGGTGAGTATGGCGTCTAAGTGTGGTTGTTGTAGTATGAATAGGGATGAGAGTGTGGATCACTTGTTTTTTGGGAGTAAATGGGATGTAGAGGTGTGGAAGTTATTAGAAGATTTTACTATGTTCACCATATGAGAAATAAATGATCAGCCTTTTATCATTTTATAGTTCCATGGAACGGGGAGAGAGGGGGTAGAGAGGAGGGTGCACACACTGGTCATATAGGCTGGATGTTGGAGTCTGTGGCAAGAGCAGAACCAGTGGCTTCACGAAGGGATGAGATCGTCGGCATCTGTAATCATCATAAGAACCTAGAATCTTCTACTGGACATGAGTAAGGCTCTCAGCATGGGGTGGGATACTCCCACCCTACAGTGGATCATGCATTTTATTACTCGTACCGTGGCTGGAATGGGCGTCTCCTTGGTTAACTGGGTTAATTGGAATCCCCACACGTGAGGCTTGAAGATAAACATTGATGGCTCATGCATTTCAGGTGACATGCGAGGTGGAGGGCTTGTACATGAAAGAAATGGTTTAGTTGTTATGGCTTTCACAGTCCAGCTAATTTAGGGGACTTCACTGTAAGAGGAGGCCAAGACGTTGTGGACAAGACTCATGGCTTGCAGGATAAGGGGTATGGTGCTCACGAAGGTGGAAACTAACTCAATGTAGGTTTTTAATGTGCTCTAAGGACAAGGTATGACACCTTGGTCTATCAAATACATCATCCGCCAGTGTCGTGGGAGGCTTGGAAACAATACCAGAGTGACTCAGGCCTAGTAGGAGGGGAATGCGGCAGTTGATTATTTGGCCTCTATTGATATCTCAGGCCTGGAGTAGTTATGTATCCAAAATTTTCATAGTCTAAATCCAATAGGGGTTAATATCATCAGAGGGGATTCCCTCGGCCTCTAGTACTTTAGACCCCCATAGTTATGTATCCACAATTTTCATTCTATACTGTGTTTTATTTTCAAAAAAATTATATGATGATAAAAAATAATTATACCACAATTTTCACTTTTCCAATAAAAAATAATTTTTTGATAAAAATACCAAAAATATTACCGTAAGATAATTTTGATTTGTTAATATAAAAAATTGGCTACATTTCATTAAATTAAAATTTTAAAATTAAGAAATTTAACTTTTAAATAAAACCATATAATACATGGAAAATAGTTTTTTTAAAATAAAAAGTATTTCCTTTGTTATGGGTGATTATATTTATTTTTAATATTATTTATTACTTATTATATTATTTATAATAGATTATTTATGTCTTAAAACATATATATTTTGGGAAATTATTATTTTAATTAATTAAAATTTAACATTTAATTACAAAATCAAGAAGATAGTTTTAATGTAACAAATTTTATATCCTATGATTAAAATTATATATCAATGAAAATTTTAATTTTCTAAAAAATAAATTATCTAATTTTTATAACCATTTGGTGATCATAAGACTACACATAAAATAAATCTTATAAAAAAATTATTATTTCTTAATTTTATATTATTAAAAAAATGATACTTAATGTTTTTAAAGGATATTTATTATTAGAAAATACGTACATAGAATATGATAAAAAAGTTTACAAATTAAATGAGGTAAATTTTAATTAAACAATAATTATAAAATATAATTTTAGTGTGAAAATTATATTTAACCATTTATAATATGTTTCCTATAACATGTTATACAAAATTACATTAATTATGTTACAATAATGTGATTTCAGAAACATGTATCATACAATATTAACCTTATATTTTAATCACTTAATTATTATGATGATATGGTAAAAATCTAACAATAAATTTATTTATCAAATAAAAATATATGTGTAACAAAGTGGAAGATAAAAGTAGGACAATACAAGGGCTAGTAGTAAGTGTTGTGCCTTTTTTTCATTCAATCATGGGTCTATTCCCAATAACCTTTCTAGACATGATGGTTTATCACTTGACATGTGATATTCCATTTTATTAATAGAACATTTTTATAAATAATAAAGAGATTACTTTATAATTTACATTTATAAGTTAAGCACGAATTTTCATCAGAAAACTAGGATATTGCAGATAATCAATGTATAAATATTCATTAAATTTTATAAATGTCTAAAAAATTCTTTTTATAACTTAAATACATTAAATTAGAGAAATTAAATTTTAAAAATAAAATATACATATATAATAAAAAACATATTTGTAATGAAAAATATTTTATTTAGACTAATATTCCTTGTCATTACTTCATTATTTCATTGATGTGCCTAATTAATTTTAATAATTATTAGTTTAATTTTATCAAAAAAAATTATATAATCCTTATAAAATTATCAAAATTTTAAAAAATACTTAATAAAAAAATAATTAAATAAATATCAAGAATTAATTTTATTTCCTAACGTGAATTCTAACCTATTTAAAAAGTCATTTATTTTATTGATTTCATTTAAATATATAATGATATATTTTATCTTCTATTTTAATAAAACATTATTCATGTAATTTTAGAGTTACATGTACCGCAAGATATCTAATTTAACAAATTTATTAAATAGAAATATATTTTGAAATCTGAAGGTGTTACATTCTTCCCCAATTATAAGTATTTTTCTGTTTAAATTTCATTACTATATTGAAAAAAAAATTAGGATATTTCCACCCCATTACATCATTAATTTCCCACATAGCATCCTCAAACATATAGTTTAACCATAAAAGTTTGACCAGGTGGGTGGTCATGTTTTTTAGTACTTTAACTCTTAGATCCAGAATCAATACTAGTTATTCGTTATGAAAAAGATCATATTCTAGTCATACGACCTCTAAGTTCATTACATGTGATGGATCATATGTGTAAATCCTTAAAAGAGATATATGGAACACATTTTTAACTTGATAGAAGTTTGGTGGAATCACCATGTAATAAGTTACCATCTTAATAAAATCAATAATCTCGTAGGGTCTAATATATATGGGGCTCAGCTTCCCCTTCTTTCTAAATCTCATAAATTTTTTCCAAGGAGATATTCATAAGAATACCTTTTCACTAAATTAAAATTCTACATCTCTCTAATGATTTTTGATATAACATTCTTATCAACACTAAGATACCATAATGTGTTGTTGAATGGATATAACCTTCCTTTCTATTTCCTCAGCTAGCTTAGGTCCCAATAACTTTCATTCTCCAATATGATCCCTGGATTTTTTATTTTTACACTTTTTTCCATAGAGAGGTTTATAATGAGACATATAGATTCATGATTTAAAAATATAGTTTTATTAAAATTTGACCAAAGGAAGGTGCTGATCCCATCCACCATTTAAATACATATAGAAACATATCAGTATATCCTGTAGGATTTTAAAGGTCCTCTCAGACTAGTCATATGTATAAGGATGATATACTATGTTAAAGGTCTAATCATTATTAAATTATTACTAAATACTTTTATATAACCATAGGGTAAAACTCATATCTCAATTATATACAATTAAGAGGTACTCTATAAAACCTTTCCACTTACTTAATGTATATCCTATAATATTTGTCATGAGAGAAATCTTATTTTATAGTAATGAAATGCACCAACATCATAAAGAGATCAACTAAAATCCAAATTTAGTTATGGACTTTATATGTCTTGGGGAGTCCTATGACGAAATACATGGTGATGTTTTACCATTTCCATATAACTATGAGTAATTGTTGTATTATCGCCTTGGAATTATAATGTTTATCCTTAACTTTCAAACATACCAGGCATCGAGATACATACTATATAATATCCCACTTTATACTTTCCCATATAAAATTCTCATTAAGATCTTTATACATATTAGTATATTTAGGGTGGATAGAGAATTGTGATCTATGTGCATTATACAATATCCCCTTCTAAAATTATGGTATGGAAGGGACACATATATGGTTCTTTAATCTTATCATTCTATCATAGTAATGGTTGAACTCTAGTATAATTATTTTTTTATTTCAAAACTGTATCATCTTTATGTGCCTCATCAATATTTACATGAATGTATTGTTGAACATTCGTTTGAAAAAGATAGGTTCCTTACCTTTTAATTATGATTTCAAGGTCAATAAAAAACAAATTAATAATTTTCTAATCTCTTTAAATCCTCATCATGGAAAAACTAGCATAGTCATTCCAATTCATATCATCATCCACCTTGTTCACCTTCCAAAGGTGGTAATGTATTGAGTGGTCATAATATTTAATCAACTCCAATCATCTCCACTGTAACATATTAAACTCCTTTTATGTGAATATATACTTCATGACTTTACGATTAGTATATATATCACATCTTTCCCCATATAAATAATGCCTTTATTTTTTCAATTAAAACATTACCAATGTCAACTATAAATTATGATTTGGGTATTTTTTTCTCATGAATCTTAAATTTTCATGATTTATATGCTATCACCTTGTCAATTTTCATAAGAACACATCACATTACCTTATTTGATACATCACTATATATCATAAATACCTCTCCACTGTAGGATAGTGCGAGTATAGGTGCACTGAACATCCTTTTCATTAGATCCTTGAAATTTTATTCACATTTATTTATCCAAAAGAACATGGATCCCTTCCATGTCAACTTGGTTAGTGAATTTTATGGTCATGGGAAATTTATCACAAACCAGTGATAGTATCCATATAATACAAGAAAACTATGGATCTTAGTTATAGTGGTTGGTCAGGTCATTCTTCAATAACATTTATCTTATAAGGATGAATATATATACCCCTGTTTTTTATTACATGAACCAATAATGAGATTTTTTGATGGAAAAATTCACACATTATAAATTGGGAATATGGTTTCTCATATATAGTGGTATTCAACACAATCCTAAAATAATCTTCATTGTCTTGCCTTATCATTCAATATATAAGAATATTGTCTTTAAATGCTACCTCAAATTGATTGATATAACCACTAAAGACTCTATTATTTAGATCCATGATGGTAGATTGGGTATTTTTAAGTGTAAATAGAATCACTATTAACACATAGTGTCCTTTACTTTTACAGAAGTTTTTCTGCGGTATATCCCCTTTTTCAACCATTAACTGATGATATCTTGATCAAAGATCAATCTCAAAAAAATTATTAATATCTAAACCATTGTTTAAAAAATAATAATCAATACAGGGTAGAGGATACTTATTCTTAATAGTGATCTTGTTTAGTTCCAGATAATCAATGAAAAGGAACATTAACCCATCTTTCTTCATAATAAAAAGAATAGGGGAACTCCATGGTGATGCACTAGGGGGTATGAATAGATTTTTTAGATTCTCCCAGATTTTATTCTTTAATTCATGCAACTTAATTACTTTAATTAAATATAAATTCTTTGAAATAGGATTAGCACTAGGTTTGATTTTTATTGGAAACTAAACTTCATGATTTAAGGTAATTCTAGGAAACTCATCATAAAATAAAACAACATATTCTTGAATAATAGGAATATCTTTAATATTTAGTGACTCCCTCACCATTTGAGAAAAATAATCATCATGAATAGGCAGTAAAGCCCATATAATGGAAGTAATTCAAATCGGAATTTCATGTTAAAATTCCAAGTGATAGATGATCATAGTTTGGTTTAGAATATAAAATGTGACTTAACTTCCTCAGTAATTAATATGTTCTCTTTATAAAGAGACTCAATCTATTCCAAAAATCATATCAAATTAAACTATAGGGAAAATAGTAATAATTTCATGAAGTAAATTCCCAAAAAATTATATTGGAAAAGTGCTATAGACTTGAGATTCAATCATCATACCATTAGTATTTTTCATATATAATTAAATATCTAATCATTAAGGATATGAATTTATATTCTTAGAGACCTTTCAAAATTTGAATGGATGAAAAGAACAAGGCTCAATATTATATTTTAAATATTGAATATACTACCCAAAAAATTAACTTCATCATTCTATATTTCATCCCTTACTAAACCAAAATGGTTAGTGTGAGAGTCAATAAGTAATAATTAGAATGATAAATCATATGGTAAGTAAAATAATTCTTCAGATATTCTGAATTATGAATACTTCTTTCAAACCTTGACATTATAGGTCTCAATCTAAAATATATTCAAATCCATCATATTGGTTCATAAATTTAATGATAATTAACCAAAGAATGTCCCCTGGGAGTGTCAAACCAAGTGTGTAGTTAGGCCTCTTTATTATGTAATAAGTGAAGATTTATTTAACACCCAACCAGCATTTTTTCAGGGTAATACCCATATGTGCATATGTACTTGAGACTACATCAACTTTTTTCATCCTAAAAATTATTTCATTTATAGGAAATCACTTAAACTATAATTTACTAGTATTTCAGGGTATTTCCTATATTTAGACTTATCTATAACGTCCTCACTAATGATTTCTAATCCTAATATCCAAAATTAACTAAAACCTTCTCTAATACCAATGGTGGAGAACCAATATTCACTTACATAAATATTACAACATCCTTTATGAATATTTTATACATCTCATAATAATAAATGTTTTATAAACCTATATTTTTAGTGACTTTGGAGACTAGATACATTGACAATATATTTCATGAAAGATCTTAAATTCCCCCCACAAAGATCTTCTCACATAGTCCCTTTCTTATACATATCCTACTTAATTCCTTTCTTCAAAGACTCACGAAATTGAAATATAAGAAATGTTGAGATTAAATTATCAGTAAAGGTAATCATGTGAGATATCAATAAATAATCATAAGTGAGTACAAGATATAAAATGGGTTTTATAACATGGTTATAAATTATGAAAAAATATACAAGAAGTCGTAAACTATAAATCATGGGTCATTGAAAAATTATTTATCATAGAAAAATACATGGTTCATAACTGTGTGGAATCATCAATAATTAATCATGATCCATGAGAGCATATCATAATCATAAGACCAAATTTTGTGGCATAAACATAAGTCTAAAAACTTATTTCCTTAGTTAAGGCTCACTTCCAAAACTGTAATAGTCGATAGAGTCCCATAGATAATTGTATTCACATTCCCATTTCCATAAACATAGTGTACATAATCCCATTATAGATTTGGTTCACTCCTTATTCCCATAAACATAGTGGATAGAGTCCCCTAAAGGATTGGGGTTACACCCCCATTCAATTTCATATTATATCATGAGATATCAAGATTTACCCAATTCATGGGAGGGATATACAATTTCAGGAACACCCATCACATAAGGAAAACCATATATATGTGAGCCACAAGTTTATAAAAACATTCATCATTTCATTATAGAATAATTAACTCATGGGAAAGAAATGGGTTTTATAAAAAAAATACTTAAAACATAATCAAAATAATTCATCCATAGAAATTAAGAAAGTGTTTTCCTAAAATCATATCACTAGGGAAGTATAAAAATCCTTAAATTATGTTTACATATATGAAAAATAATTTTACAAAATTATTCAAAATATGATTTTGAAAAATAGTATAAATCATTCATTTTTGTTGGTAATGTTTTTTAAAAAATAATAATAATTGAAATAGTGTTTTATAGGAAGAATCATGAAAATAATGAATAATTTTCATTACTTTAGGAAAAAACATTCATGATATAAACCATAAAAACATTGTTTTCTTAATTTTATAAAAATAAAAAAATGAGTCATAAGGAAAATGTTCAAAATGATTCATAAAAAACATTTAAAAATGAGAAAGCCTAAATAATACTAGAAATAAGTAAACCTTATTATTTAAAATTAATAATTTTATATATTTAGATTGATTAAAGTTTTAAAAATATTTCAATAAAAATATTTCAATCAAAAAAAAAAGAATTGTTTTATTTAAAAAAATTGTTTTCCCATGAATTTTATGGATCTGTTTAAAAGAAAACTTTATTGATTTTATAAATTTAATTTGATAAAAAGTACTAAATTATTTTGAATCATAATATTTAATATAACCTTGGATTAATTTTTTTTATTTTTATGAAAATATTGATTTTTTTAATGAATAGTTAAAAATGATTATTTTAGAAAAATTGTCATTTATTTTGGTTAAATAAAGTAATTTAAAATTAGCATTATATTTTAAATTAATTTAAAAAAACATAAGATCCATTTTATTAAACATAATCTTATTAATTATATTGAAATAAAAATTATATTTTATTTTTGTGTAAGTTCATTTTTATGCCTAAAAATGCAATTTTATAAAAACTGTTTTTCATTGAATTTTAAGAAATAATATTAAAAAATTATTTCTTAAAATTATACAAATTGAATTATTAAAATAGATTCCATATTTTTAATTAGGATTTTTAAAATTTATTAATGAGCCTAATTCCATTTTTGGTAAATTAAGAATAGTAATTGTGGTAAAAATGTGTCACCACCGTAATGGGTATATCAGGTTAATTAAGAAAACAAATAAGTGATAAGGCCACAAAAAATTACCTTAATTATTATTGGATTATATTATTTCTAACCTAATCATGTTATCTTATAAATTTTATATTTTTTTAGCCGCTTTCCCAAGATTAATATTTTATCATATTTAAATGTTTAGAAACATTGCAAGTGTGCCACTACCCATACTTATAATTGGGAACCTCCTATAATCCCTTACTAACATATTTTGAGCACTATGATTAGGCCAACACAAAACAAAACCAATTAATAACATCCGTACCCATGTTTTTTTACTTTTATTCTCAAAATACTAATCCGAGAAGTAATAAGGTGTTAGCCAAATGTAGATATCTGAAAAGAAGGTATATGTCCTAACCAAACTATTTCAAGTTTATTTCTTCTTCTACATCCTTCAAGTATTATTCAAACAAGATAAATTTATAACATAATTATCTTACATAGAATTAAATTTTATTATTATTATGTTTCAACCTTTTTCATCTCCTTTTCCATCTTATGGAAAATGAAAATATCTATTGTGCTTACGTGTGGACAACCAGTACCATGAAGCGATGTGTTTCATTTTTCATCAACAGATATTTTATATGATTAAATTTATTAAAAAATAAATATTCATTATATTTATGACATAATTATTATTATTTAAATATAATATATTACTTATCTTCTTATTCCTTCTATCTATACGAAATTGATAACGTCGCTCGTGCATATGTGTGGAATACCACCTCCACAAAGAAATGTGATTCATTTTTCATTTTCACCAGATAAAATTGTTTAAAGGATGTAAATAATTAAAAGAATTTAAATTTATATAATATTTAAAATTATATAAAATAAAAAAAAATTTATTTATTTTCTACTCGTTAGAAAAATGAATATTTCATTCATGCGTACCTATGGGCTACCATCTTCAGGAAACGACATGGTTCATTTTCCAGGACTGCCTTACATGGTTGGTTATAAAAGTGTATATAATTCAAAAATATGATAAATATAACATTATTATATTTCTATGGATAATCTTATAATAAACCCTTTGACCATAGTCAATGCACAAATGTTGTTTTATTGTTAATAACTAAACAACCCCGAAATTTCTAATGTGAACCTAACCGTTTAAGTAACTAAATAAAATCTGATAATAAATAAAATAAAATAAATAATAATAATTAAATGAACATGAAAATTTTTATTAACGAAGTATAAAACTAATATAATTTTATTATTCATGATTTAAAGAACATACGAAGCTAGAGATGAATTAAAGTAAATGATTTTCCATTAAAATATTGTTTCAAATATTTTACACTCTTTTTCTTCCATGCCCATGCTCATAAAATGTTTCAAGAATTTCCTTATTTATGTTTTAAATATTGTTTAATTTCATGTTAAACTATTTTTTGTTTCTTTTTAAAGTTTTAAAAAATGAATCTTTTTAATGTTTACTATATGGTTCATTTCGATGATTTTTTACTAAAGTGGAAAAATGATTTTTTTTATCATATATGGATCGAAATTTTTTTCTCATTTTCATATACATTATTAATTTTCCATAACAATTTACAAATTTCCGTGGTTATTTTAAATGAAAATATTTCCCTTAATATTTGGGTAATTTTTATTTTTGAAAAATTTCACTAATGAAATGGAAACTTTTTCTCATCTTTATGATATTACTGAAAGTGTTATTACTTGTGGTCTTGAATACTTATTCAAATTGGTTTTATAATTAAATTGAAAGATATATGTGTTTTATTCATTCTATGGTTATTTTAAATTTTATATTAACGATGGGTGATCCCGATATATTTTTGATAACAGGTTATCCTGACATATCTCTCCAATACATTGGATAAATTGATGGATTTTATCGGTTATAGGTTAATCCTAATAGATATAAAAATTATTTGGTTTGGTGATTCTATTATAAAGATTATTTTAAGAGTGAATTTAAGGATAATTTCCCAAGGAACCTATATGATGTACTTACAATTTTTTATAAACTATATATTTTTATTTAAAAGGTTAAACAAATGATCTTACGGTTTTAAGGAAATTTTATGACCTTTTTCTGAAAACAATTAAGGTGATAGGATGGTTTTCATAGAAAGGTATTCAGGTTTTTTCTTATTTTCTAAGAAAAGCATATGATTATTATTTTAATTTTATGATTTTATATGAAATGTTCTATGAAATATATTAAGGAATTAAGTTGTTTTCATGAAAAATAAAATGGATATTTTAGGTTAAATGTTCTTTCTAAAAAAGAAAACATATTTAAGGATTTTTCAAGTTTAAAAACAAACTAATGGGTTTATTATATTTTATTTACCTTTCTGAAATTTCTTTTAATACTATAATGTTTTCAAAAGATTTTTCACATGACTTAAGAATGGGTATAGAAGTCTAAAAAACTAATATTTGGATATTGGAGTTACCTTGAATGAATCATGTTTGTTTTTATAAAGAACTTGTTTTTTTAGGAAAGTGGAAAATATGTGGAAATTTCAAATTTTTATTTAATTTTTTTACAATAGTTAAACAGGGAAGATGAGGTATAAATAAATCAAGAGGATATTATCCTTCTGAACCAGTAAACTGGAATATTTGGAATTAGAGATGATCATTTTGCAGTCGTATTGACTCGGTTGACGGAGGTTATAAATAGAGGAAAGAACGTAAGAGAGTGATCACATTCTCTATATATGAACATGTCTGTAACATATCTTTTCACAAAAAACACCCTACAACATTTTGTGGATCCTTAGGGTAATACCCCAAGCATGCACGATACGTTTCCCTTTGAATAATGCAATAGCATGCATTGTACGCGACTTTGAGATTCTAACACACCCTAACCAATCAAACTAGCTATTATGAATAGTAATATCCACTTTTTGAAATTTTATACATTTTATCTTTGAAAATGGACTTCATTTTTTGATTTGGAATATCGAAATTAGCTTAGGGTGAATTTTTGGTACTTTTCTGATAACTTTTATATTTTGATGAATAGTGAAAATTACTAAATTTTAATTAAAAACAACTTTTTAAATCGAAATAATTAATAGTGATAAATTATGAATTTTAGTGGTTTTAAATTATATTTAGAATATATTTTTTCCATTTAATAAATTTTTTGTCATTGGACATAATTTCACATTTAAACCGGACAT
The DNA here is from genome assembly GCA_963277665.1 of Viscum album. Lineage (NCBI taxonomy): Eukaryota > Viridiplantae > Streptophyta > Magnoliopsida > Santalales > Viscaceae > Viscum > Viscum album. The sequence goes on from OY728125.1 coordinate 1,611,078,802, forward strand.
AAACAAGTGTCAATCTTTTGATAGTTATTATTTCTAAAAAACACGCTTTTTGTTTTGACAGTGGGAATTGATTTTAAATTAATTTCTGCCACTTCTGTGTTTTGAATTTAGAAAAATGGATTCCATATTTGGAATCAGGATGTCCAAATTGTGTAAATAGGTTACTTTTATTTTTATAAATTTTGAATAATTACTTCGGTAAATATTTTATTTACCATGGTTAAAGGGTAAATCCGGTAAATAAGGGAAAAAAATAATAAAATAATAATAATAAATTACCCTAAAATGTGTCATAACCTTATTGGATGATAAATTTCCTACAATTTTCTTCTTTGGGATGATTTTGGGACCCCATGGATCCGCTTGTAAGTGATAATGACAATTTATATTAATTAAGTTAAAGTAAATACAAAAAAGACACAGGTATTTATCTTTTAGAAAAACAATTTTTATATAGGGTTATACATGTTATATTTTCAACTATAAACATTAATTGGAAAGATAAAACGATTTCCTACATAATGGTATTTTATTTATAATTTTTAGACATATAATAATTAAATTTATTTATGACACAATATTGATGTAGTATTTTCCTTAATAATAAAAGAATCAAATAATTGGCATTATAGAAGTTAAAGTAAATATAATTTGAATGTTTTGGTGACATCTAGAAATTTTATTGTTTAATATTACATTTTATTAGTTCTTAAATTAATTTTTTTTGAATTAATAAAGTTTTTAGGACTTTAACAAAAATCAATTATTGAATAGTGTCAAAATTCACATAAATGAGTTTTTTAAAAAATATTATATTATTAATTGATATTCTATTCCTAAAAATCTAATGTTCGGCCAAAGGACTTATATCATGATGGGTGTTTCATTAATGGACCACTTGGGGGTTGCTTGGATGTATATAGTTTTTTTATTAACTATATAATATAAAAATACAAAGTGACATGGTAAATGTCAAACTAATTAACTACGAGTTAAAACATAAATATAAGGTTAATATAAAGACTAAAACCCGTATAAATTATATTGGTTGAAATTATTTAGACCCATACCCACCTTATACTTTTAATAATCCACATTTGATCCATTATAAACCGAATATAAATTTATTATAAAATAAAATTTCTAGCCTTTCCTAAGATGCCCCTCCCCCCCCTTATAAAAGGACGCCACTTCTAACCAATTAATCATACCTTCATAGCCTTTTGGCTCGGACAAAACCTACCCAAATACTCTCTCAACTACCCTAAATTAATCCTAGAGGCCTTAGTTTGATCAAAAAGGAAACCTAAGGATCCCTTTTGATCAAATCAAAAGGAAGAACCCGAAGAAGAGGTAACGTTTTCACCACCTTTTTTCAAGTTCCTTTCTTCATCAACTTCTTCTTTATTTGTTATTTCCTTTCTAAAATAATAACTATAGTATCTTATATGTACTGTGATGTTATTATAAATATGGTACAACCATATTCAGTATTCTATCCATCCTTTGAATGACATGTCACCATACGTGCGTACGTATGGTTTACCGTCTCCACGTCGTGATGTAATTGTTATTCAAAACATTATTATTTGAATGGGTATAATAATGATGTGTAATATAAGTAAATAATGAATATAACATTATAATTATTCTATATATAGGATATATCATCCAATTATATGTTATTTTAATATCAAAATAATGATAGTGTTGCTCTTGCGTACGTACGAATTACCGTCTCCACGAACGCGATGGGATTCATTCCCCATCACATCCATTCAAGACTAAATTTTATTTTATGATTAAAAATAATGATTAGATACATGATATCATTCTGGATATGAATAATATACATCCCATCCATATAAAATATTTCTCACATAACAAATAATATAAAGAAAAACGAATCTGTTAACACTCGAAAAGATGATAACACTAAGATATTATTGACAAATCAATGTTAAAAGAACATATATGATATCATATTAATGTATATAATTATTTTATAATTTAAGAAAAATTATTTCACCATTATACAGGAGGTTAACCTACCCTTGACCAAGGAAAAAGTACAATGTAACGGGTTTCTAATCTCACTTTTAATTCTGTGAGATTTCCATTGTTCAACACTTATTTATTTCATGTGTTGTGTGTACTGCCCATGTTTGTATTCATTGTGTAATATAATTTAATTCATGGATATTTTAATCATAATTGTGTGATCCTTAATTCATGGGTGTATGTTTTGTAAGTTACCAAATCAATAAGGAAATTTGAAATTTCAATTTCCACTCATTCGGCTTTACGCATACTTCATTGATTATTTTACTCCATGATTATGTGTGGAATCACTATTCATTTGATTATGTCATAATTTCCACTCCCCTTTCTATGGATATACTTTTGATTCACATAATCACTCCATTGATAAATTCTCAAGTCATCGGTACGAACTTGATAAGAGTAATTTTTACTCGATCTTGATTTGTTGAGTTAAACGTCCAATTCATTGGTTTTGTTTTTACAAGAATATTTGTGAATGTCCTTTGATTGTTTTACACTGAATATCCCATAATATTGAGTGTATTTATATTTTTCACACATTATTATGTCATTGATTTATCCTTAACCTAAGGATATGGCCTTTATGAGAGATTTCATCTCAATCTACATTCCATTGAGAATCCTTTGTTGTTATACACCAAATCACTTTTATATGGTGTATATAATGTACTTTGACATAATATATCATGAATCCCTTTATTCTCATGATATTACAAGGTTTTTATTACCTCAATTATTTGTATTCAAGTTTCTCTCTTTTAGTTAGGAACTCTAACTAAAATATCATTTTAAAATGTTTTAAAGATTTATTATTCTAAATCATTCTCATTAATGTCCACGTTTTAAAAATGGTTTTAAGGATATTTTTATATGGACATTAAAGTTTTCAAATCAAAATTACTTTCAAAAGTTTCAAATTGGTATGATACACTTTGATTCAAAAATCTATTTTAAATGGCTTCTTGACAAATAGTGTGACTTTTAAATGTTTTCAAGAAAAAGGGGGATATTTCTCTCAATAGTTTGATGATTATTTTAATCTATGTCAATATCTTTCATTATTCTCGATTGAGGTTAATCTGATACAGTACAATCTTCTATATTGTATCGAATGAGTTATTTTTTATAGTGGATGTGTTATTTTTATACCATTCATGGTTTGTGGTTAAAGTATTGACATTTTGTATTCTAGTTTTAATATGAATGTTTATGTTATATTTCATACTTTTCATATGAGGAATTCATTGGACTTTTTAAGTGACGGTTGGATCCCACTATAGCTCCTCGATGCATCGGTAGGTCTCATGAGACAAACTAGTGTCTTGGCACGAGGCCTTGACAAAATCTTATGTGTAGTCTTGGCATGAGGCCTTGGCTATGTGGTTATGATAGTCTGGAATTATGCATTCCATCATTATGAAAGTGGTTATTGAAATTGCATGTGATTATTCGACTAGTAGAATATCCATGTGAATAAGTAAATGGAATTATTTCATTTTTTTGCCATATTTTGTTGATGTTCATGTTTAAATGGATTTTCTTTTAGTTATGAATTGCCTTAAATTTTTATGCTTATTTATGAAAGTTTCTCCTATATTGTTATCCTTACTGGGCATTTGAGCTCACCCCTTTCGATGTTTTATTTTTATCAGGATGTGAAGAAGTTAGTTATGAGTTACTTGCAGGAAAAATCTAGGAAGTTTGGATGTTTCAAATGGAATAATTTAGTGTCATTTTTTATTTTCAACTTGTAATGTTGACCTTATGAATGTATATATTATTTCCAAGGCTTCTAAATTGATCGGTCTTTTGGGACATTATTTCCTTGTATCATTCCAATGTTATGTAATAATGCACCGACTCTGGGAAACTGGGGTTGGGGCGTTACACTTAGGCCTAGTGAAATCTAAAGTAAGGATTAATTCTATAGAGAAGATAATAGAAGTGTTGGTATTATTGAAACATAATAAGGTAACTCTATATATTTATCTTTTTGAATGTTATGTCGATCAATGGTGGTATTTGATTAAGAATACTATGGAAAAGGTAGAAATTGATTCCATTTAATGGATATTATTTAAAGATATATTTGTTGAAAATTATTTTCCTAAAGATATTAAAATTGGAATAATAATACAATATCTAAAGTAAAAGAAAAAGTAAGAAGACTTAGTGGCCAGTTATGAGGAAAGTTTTACTAGATTTTACAGTTATGCATGAATTTTCATTTTTGACTATGATTATAAAATTTATCAATTTTACACAGATTAAATCTTAATTTATGAGGGGATCTGGTCACTTAAAATTTTATAAGTTGTGAGAAAATTATGTGGTCTGACAAGAATGTAGTGATGGAATTTTTGGAATTTCAAAATAATAAGGACAAGAAGTGACCCATGTGGTAGGTAATGGGGAAAACTCATCGAAGAAACTTGAAGTTAATAAAATTAAATTACCCTATTGTGATAAGTATGGAAATAATCATTCATTTGAATATATATTGATACCTTTAAAGTGTTACTAATGTGGAGATTCTTGACACATTTCTCATTATTGTAAATAAAGGATCATTAGAAATGGTAAGATCGGTAATGAAAAGCACGTACAAAAATGTTTTAATTGAAATAAGTTAGGTCATTTTGGTAAATCAGGTCCAAAGTTAGTTACTCAAGGTGAGAATCATCATTATTACAAATGGAAAGTTAAAAAATTATTTTTTTACTCTTACTATAGATTTAGAACCGTCAAATAAAGTGGTGGATTATACATTACTTGTTTCTTCAAACTATTCCAATATCCTGTTTGATTTAGGATTCAAGAATTATTTTATATATGGGAAATTTTTAATTAAAATTGAAATACTATCTCTACAAATAAATTCAAAAACATTTGTAAAATCTTATGGGGGTGTTATAAGGTAAACCATAATTTATATAATTCTTCATATTATCATTTATAGAATGAATTTTACTAAAAACATCATTATCTTTCCCATTATAGAGTATGACTTTATTATGGGTATGTATTGGCTATTAGTTATCATGATAATTTATATTATAGAGATATAGAAGTTATTTTTTAGAAATATATTTCATTTTTACATAATAATTATTTCATACATTTGATAACAAATCAAGAATATGAGAAACTAATAATAGATGGAAGTGAAATTTAATTTGAACATATTTTTGAGAAGAAATGAATTGTTCAAATTAGTGATGTTGCAGCTGTAAATCAATATCAAGATTTATTTCTTGTGGATTTTCATAATTTTATTCATGAAATAATATTTGAGTTTATTTATGATTATTTCCATATGATAAGATAATTTCAAAACCTCCCTATTGAATAAATTTAGTTGATTTTTTAGAATTGAAAAAGAAATCACTGAAGTTTCTCAATAAAGGTTTTATAATCCCTTATGATTATCCTTGGGGAGATATTATTATATTTATTAAAAATAAGGATGGTTACATGATAATTTTGATTGATTATAGAGAAATCAATAACATCATTGTTAAGAATAAGTACTTGATGCCTGATATCGATTACTTTTTTTCATTAGCATTAAGGTATGCAATATTTTTTTAAGATTGATCTTAGGTCCAGGTATCTCCAGCTAAAGGTGAAAGAGTATTACAGTATGATGATGGTGTTCCACATTAGGTATGGTCATTATGAGTTTGTGTTTGTGTCTTTTGGCTTAACAAAAAAACCCACTATATTTATGGATCTAATGAATAGAGTGTTCCATGAGTATTTGGGTAAATTTTTTGTTTTATTTATCAAGGGTATTTTTTATAATCTGATTGATATGAAGATCATGAAAAACCCCTAAATATTTTTTTAATACTTTAAAATAAAATAAGATATATATAAAATTCATAAAATGTGAATTTTGGTTGTAGAATATTTTTTTAAGCTATATTTTTTAAAAAGATGAAATATTTATTGATCCTGCTACAACCAAAGTGGTGGAAGAATGGCCAAGACCTACAAATTTCACTAAGATTCAAAGTTTTATTTTATTATCGGGTAAAAACTTGTGGTTTTCTGAAAACATTCCTCAGTTATCTATCACACTAATTAGTTTGTCACAAAAAAAGTAATTAAATTCATCTACAGAAAAGAATGTGGTAAATTTTTTTATAAATTGAAAAGAATATTGATTTATTCTCCAATGTTATCCTTACCAATAAAAAACTGAAATTTTTTATTTTTAATGATTCAACTTTAAAGGGGTTTGGTAGTCTATTGATGTATAATGATTGAGTTATCATGTATGAATCTTATCAATTGAAACAACATGGAAAGAATTACCTTACACATGAAATTAACAAGGCTATAATATTTTTTCTATAAAAATATAGAGGCGTCATATATATAAAGATAAATATAAAATTTATATTTATCATAAAATTTTACAGTATATATTCACTCAAAAAGAGTTGAACATGAGGTATATAAGATAGATAGAACTGATTAAGGATTATTAAGTCATAATTCTCTATCATATAGGTAAATAAAATAAGGTAATTGATTCATGGATTAGAAAATATAATTCATCATTAACTTTTATATGGATATAACATAGTCCTTTTTTTAATTATATAATTAAAATTGTCTTGGAATTTTTGTATACAAAAACTTCATTTATTTGGGATTATGTATTAGTGTAGTCATCTATGTTAGAAAGAATTAAGGAAGATTAAAAGTATGATCTTGATTTGTAATAAATATTAGAATTGGTCAAGAAGGTTAAGTTTAATGTGTTTACTATTGATTAAGAAGGTGTTATCTGAATTGGAAATAGGTTGTGTATACCAAGTGATTCCTAGTTAAATAAGGAATTGTGAAGTGAATATCACAACTCTACATTTTATATTTATCCAGGTATAACTAATATGTATAAATACCTTCAGATTTATTTTTGAGGGAAGATATGAAGAAAGATATAGATAATTTTAACATGAAATGTTTGACCTATAAATAGTTTAAAGCTTACAGATAACTAATGAAGAAGATGCTTCCATATTTTTCAGTGCCTTAATGGAAATAGTAAAAAAATATCCATTGATTTTTAGGTGGTATTATCAAACACATCATGAGGTAATAATTTGATTTGGTTTATTATTGATCGTTTGACTAAATCTATTCTTTTTCTATATATATGAGATACCATGTCTTTGGATCAGATTTAAAAACATTATCTAAAAAAGATATTTAGGTTACATGGATTACCCCTCTCCATTACATCTGATCATGATCCAATATTTACCTAATTATTTTTGGAAAATACATTAAACATCTTTGGGTACTCAATTGAATTTCCCCATAACCTTTCATCCACAATCATATAGATAATTAAAATAAAAAATTCATACTTTGGAAGATATAATTTGATCTTTTACATTATATTATCAAGGAATTCATGAACAGAATATATCTTTAGTTCAATTTTCTTATATTAATAGTTTTCATTCAATTATACAATTGGATCTTTTGAGGAATTAAATGGAAAATAATGTTAAACAACAACATGTTAGGATGAAGTCGGTGGGAGAAAATTTCTTGGACCATAATTTGTAGAATTGATGTTTGAGAATGTATTGATGATTTAGAATCACATAAGGATATCTCATTGATTGTGTAAGAGTTATGCAGATCATAAGAGGAAATTTATCTCATTTTAGTTAGGTGATCATGTTTTTATGGTATCTCAATAGAAAAGTGTTATGAATTTTGGAAAAAATGGAACGTTAAGTCTATAGTTTATTAGTCCATATGAAATTTCTAAAATTGTATAATCATTTTCGTATATAGTATTCATACCTCTACATTTATCTCAGGTATAGTATGTGCTTTATGTTTCATTTCTAAGATAGTACATAACTAATGCATCTCGTGTTTCTAGATTTGAACTGGTACCATTAGAGGAATGTCTATCCAATGAAGAAAATTCAATTTAAATTTTGGATCATAGATATAAGGTACAAAAAAATAATTTTATTCACACAATAAATGTTTCATGGAAGAATCACGTGATTGATTAAGAAATGTTGGAATCAAAAAAATTCTATGATGGAAAAATACCCTCACTAGTTTAAATAATGAATAAAATTGACCAGACATAATTTCCAAATGGGGGAATTATGTGATAACCTAGTTAATCCTAGAAAAAAAATAATTCTTATGATTTATAAGTATTTATTTTATGAATTTATATTCTTTATATATTTTTAAAAAGATCTATCAAAAAATTAATATTTTTATTTGCCTAAATTGATTTTCCAGGAATAACATGGTTTCATTTAAAAAATAAATATCTTCATTTTATCAAATTAATTTGAAAAAAATAAATTAATTTTTTAAAATAAAAATATAAAATATAACTAATAAATAATTTTTGGTATTTTTTGAAAATATTGATTTTGAGTGAATAGTGAAAAATGTCGATTTTCACAAAACTATTATTTATTTTCGTTAAAAAGGGTAATTTAAAATTCTTATTTTATTAATTTTGTTTTGAAGTAAAATAAAATTTATTTGATTAAAAATAATATAAAAAATTAATAGGAATCAAAATTTTATTTTATTTTGGAATAAGATCATTTTTATGATTAAAAACAAAATTTGATAAAAATTGTTTTTCATTGTGTTTTTCACACTTGTGTTAAAAGTCATTTCTAGAAAATCTAAAATTGAATCTTGAAAAAAATTCCATTTTTAGAATCATGGGGTTAATATTTAGTAATTATTTCATTTTCATTTTTCTTCATTATGAATAGTAAACATGGTTAAAATATGTCACCATGGTAAGGGGTAAATAGGGTTTATTATGGTAAAAACTAAGTGATAAGACCAAAAAAACATATTATAATTCTTATTGGATGATGGTATTTTTAACCTTATCACCATATAAATTTAATAAATTTTGAGTCACTTTATAAATATTAAGAAATTATAATATTTAAATGTTTATAAAAACTACAATGGTGTCACTTGATGGTACTGAGGTACGCAGAAGAAGTCAGTGGGCTAGGTATTTTAAATATTTCATCACCAAAGTGATGAAACTTCATCATCTATGGATATCCAAGCTTCGGTAGAGGTCTATTTATCTCCCATGAATATTTCAAAGCATAAAAATTAAATAAATGATTACCTCATTTGATTTGGAAGCATGTTTGATTGTAGCTAGTTACCAAAAATATTTTCTTGAAGGATATAAATTAGTACACCTATAAGTCATCCACACATGCTCCAAGTATCTATGTGATCATCGTTCATCGAATTCGGGGTACTATCACGGAGCACCGACACTTACTTCAGCATCGCAATGATCACCTAAATCGCATCCCTTCGATCCATCGAAGGCGTTCCTAGATCAGTCATTCATAGAGATATTTTATCTCTCTAGAAAGATAGAGGATAGAGATGATCTCATTCAATTGAAATGAACAATGAAAAGGAAATGAAATCCTCTTATGTTTATATAGTGGATGTCCAAAATACCCGGTAAGGGTTCCTTGGCCCCCATATATCCAACATCAACTAAATAAACAATAAATGGAATGTTATGTAAAAATAACTCTATTATTAACATCATTTAAATTTTTTCACCTAATTTTAATATAATAAATATATTACATGATCAAACCAAGTCATTTAACTCAACCAGAAATTCCAACAATATTAAATAAACCTTGAATATTAATTTTATATTCGTTCGTGTCACATTTTTTTCTTGTATACACTAAATTTATCATGGATAATTTTAATAAATAAATTCAACCTAATTATTCTATACTTGAATAATAATAAATTTATTTATTTATCGGTGATTGATTACATGGAAAACTTTCAGATCCCATGGTGGGTCCCACTATGTCATATATACCTATTCACCAGAATAGGGTATATTCTTGAATACACTACTGTATGTGACCCTCTAGGACCATATATTAATTGTAGTTAATACTATTCATAGAAAAATAGCATATTATAGACACCCATCAAGGTCCCTAAATAGATAATGAAAATTCATTACAATGGAAACCATCCTACGAACACAAACTTTGTAATATAATCTCTTTGACTTTAGATATCTCATAAAACAGGATGCACACTTGTATCATTTTACCTTTTAACATTATTGTTTCTTGATCTAAATAGATGGACTTACCTCTACCTACCTTGGTCAAGGATTTATAAAGTTACTACCATCCTGATCCACTAAGCCCGAGATATTACTTCCTCAACTCAAAAGTGACTAATTATATCTTAGTCATTCAACCAATGCAATACTGCTAATGATGTACCCAAAAAAATTTACCTCGTCACGAATTAATTTTCATGGTTTTCCTTGCATCAAATTACATGATCAAATTGAACATATTTATAATTATCTGAACTCCGGAGACCAATACACATGTTCATATATAAGAATGTCCATGACACTGGAAACATGTGGTGTTTATATTAGTATTTCAGCCCTCATGATCTCACCTGTAATGCCCCGGCCCCAGTTACCTAGATTCGGTGCATTATTACATAACATTGGCATGATCACAAGAAAGATCAAGTCTCGAAAGACCTATTGGTTTAGTAGCCTTGGAATAACTAGATACATCCATAAATTTTTACATTACATCATAAAAATACATCTTGTCTTCATATCCCTTCATACTATCCCTGCAGGTCATTCATAAATTACTTCTTCATAATCCTGGGAAAAATAAAACATTGAAAGGGGTGAGCTCAGATGCTCAGTAAGGACAAAATTATAGAAGATGCTTTCATAGATAATCATAAACACTTAAGGCAGTTTATAACTAAAACAAAATCCATTTAAACTTGAACTTCAGCATAAAATGGAAAAGATAAAATAAAATAATGCCATTTACTTACTCACATGGATATTCTACTAGTCGAAAAATCCCATGCATTATCAATAACCACTTTCATAATGATGGAATGCATAATGCCAGACTATCATAACCACATAGCCAAGGCCTCGTGCCAAGACTACAAATAAGATTTTTCCAAGGCCTTGGGCCAAGACACTAGTTTGTCTCATGAGACCTACCGATGCATCGAGAAGCTATAGTGGGCTCTACCCATCACTTATTAAGTCCAATGCATTCCTCATATGAACAGGTTTAAACATAACATAAACATTCGAATTAAAAATAGAATATAAAATGTCAATACTTTAACCACAAACCATGAATGGTATAAAAATAGCACATCCACAGTCAAACATAACTCATTCGATACAATATGGAATATTGTATTGTATCACATTAACCTCAATCAATAATAATGAAGGATGTTGACATAGATGAAAATAATCATCAAAACTATTTGAGAGAAATATCTCCCTTTTTCTTGAAATCATTTAAAAGTCACACTATTTGTCCAGAAGCCATTTAAAGATAGATTTTTCAATCAAAGTGTCCCATACAACTTTGAAACTTTTTAAAAGGAGTTTTAATTTCTAAACATTAATGTCCATATAAATAAATCCTTAAAACCATTTTTAAAACCTGGGCATTAATGAGAATGATTTAGATGAATAAGTCTATAAAACATTTAAAAATGGTTTTTTAGTTAGAGTTTCTAACCAAAAGAGAGACACTTGAATACAAATAATTGAGGTAATCAAAACTTTGTAATATCATGAGAATAAAGGTATTCATGATATACTATGTCAAATTACATTATATACACCACCTAAAAGTGATTTGGTGTATATCAACAAAGAAGTCTCAATGGAATATAAATTGAGATGAAATCTATCATAAAGGTCGTATCCTTAGGTTAAGGATAAATCAATGACATAATTATGTGTGAAAAATATAAATACACTAAATATGATTGGATATTCAGTGTAAAACAATCAAAGGACATTCACACATATTCTTGTAAAATCAACACCAACGAATTGGATGTTTTACTCAACAAATGGAGAATGAGTTAAAATTACTCTTATCAAATTCATATCAATGACTTGAGAATTATAAATGGAGTGATTATGTGTATCAAAAGTATATCCACAGGAAAGGGGAGTGGAAATCATGACATAAGCAAATGAATAGAGATTCCACACATAATCTCGGAGTAAAATAATCAATGGAGTTTGCGTAAAGCCGAATAAATGGAAATTGGAATTTCAAATTCCCTTATCGATTTCGTAACTTATGAAACATGAACCCATGAAAGATGGATAACACAATGATGATGTAAATATACATGAATTAAAGTATTACACAATGAATACAAACATGGGCAGCACACACACCACATGTAATAAATAAGTGGTGAACAATGGAATTCTCACGAAATTAAGAGTGAGATAAGAAACTCCTTACCATGTTAATCAACTGAGTCGTATGGACAAAAGTTAATAACCACCAAATGATTTACAGAATAAAATGAATATAAAGATAATCATGATAATATATATCAAATGGCAGTACAAAATACACCACTTTCAATAATTTAGTGGCGAACAATGGAAATCTCACGGAATTGAAAGTGAGATAAGAAAATCCCTTACTTTGTACTTTTTCCTTGGTCGACGATAGGTTTACCTCCTGTATAATGGTGAAATAATTGTTATTGAATTATAAAAGAATCATTTACTTTAATATGATATCATATATGATCTTTTAACATTGATTTGTAAATAATATCTTAGAATTATCGTCATTTCGGGTGTTAACGAGTTCATTTTACTTTATATTCTTTATTGTGTGAGCCATATTCATTATTAATGGGATGTGTATTATTAATATCCAGAATGATATAAAGTCTTTAGATACTATTTTTAAATCATCAAATTATAATTATACTTTAATGGATATGATGGAAAATGAATCTCATCGCGTTCGTGGAGACGGTAGTCCGTACATACGCACGAGCGACAATATCATTCTTTTGATATTAAAATAATATATAATTGGATGTTATATCATATATAAAAAATCATTATCATGTTATATTTATTATTTAAATGAGTTACACATCATTATTATACCCATCCAAATAATAATATATTGAATAACAATTACCCCACGACGTGGAGACGGTAAGCCGTACGTACGCACGTATGGTGAAATGTTATTCAAAGGATGGATAGAATAATGAATATGGTTGTACCATATTTATAATAAAATCACAGTATATATATGATACTAGAGTTATTATTTTATAATGGTAATAACAAAGAAAGAGGAAGTGGAAGAAGAAAGGAACTTGAAAAGGGGAGGTGAAAACATTACCTCTTTTTCGGGTTCTTCCTTTTGATTTGATCAAAAGGGCTCCTTAGGTTGGCTTTCTGATCAAAATAAGGCCTCTAGGTTTTAGTGAGGGAAGTTTAGATAGTATTTGGGCAGGGGTTGGCAGAATCAAAGGGCTTTGAAGGTGTGAAGAAATGAGAAGGAGGAGTGCCCTTTTATAAGAGGGGTGAGGGGCACCTTTGGAAAAGCTAGAAATATTAATTTATAGTAAATTCATATTCTGCTTATAATGGCTCCAAAGATTATTATTTAAATGTTAAGGTGGGTATGGGTCGAAAAAAACTCAAAAAATATAATTTAGACAGGTTTGGGTCATTATATTAACCTTATATTTAAGTATTAACTCTTAGTTAATTAGTTTCACTTTTACAATGTCTCTTTGTATTTTTATATTATATGGTTAATAAACTTACTATATACATCCATGCGACCCCCAAGTGGTTCATTAATGATGAACCTATCATGATATAAGTCTCTTGGCCGAACCTTAGATTTTTAGGAATTTAATATCAATTAATAATATAATATTTTTTTTAAGAACTCTTTTATGTCAATTTTGACACTATTCAATAGTTGATTTTTGTGAAACTCATAAAAGATTTATTACTTCTCAAAAAGTAAATTAAATCAATCCTAATATCTCATATTGTCCTATAAAATTAGTTTAATTCATTAAAAGTTTCATATTATATTTATTTGGGTATTTATAATATCAATTATTTTAATTTTTCACTATTATAGTAATTACTTTATCATTATTGTGTCATAAATAAATTAAATTATTTAATTTCTAAAAATTATAAATAAAATATCATTATGTATTAAATATTTTTATCTTTCTAATTAATATTTAGAATCTAAAATCCAACATATATAACCCTATGTAAAAATTGTTTTGCTAAAAGATATATGCTTGTGTCAGTTTTGTATTTATTTTAACTTAATTAAAATAAAGTGTCATTATCACTTACAAGTGGATCCATGGGGTCCCAAAATCGACCCTAAGATGCCCATGGTCGACCCTGTATCAACCAATAGGGTTAAGACACGTTTTAGGGTAATTTAGTATTATTATAATATTATTTTTAACCCTTGTTTACCAGATTTACCATTTAACCATGGTAAATAAAATATTTACCGAAGTAATTATCCAAAATGTTTAAAAATAAAAGTTACCTATTTACACAATTTTAATATCCTAATTCCAAATATGGAATACATTTTTCCAAATTCAAAACACATAAGTGGAAGAAATTAGTTTAAAATTAATTCTCGTTGTTAAAACAAAAAACATGTTTTTTAGAGATAATAACTATCAAAAGATTGTCACTTGTTTATGTCTGGTTTAAATGTGAAATTATGTTCAATGAACCACATTGTATTACATGGTAAAAATATATTCTAAATATACTTTAAAACCACTCAAATTTATAATTTATCACTATTAATTATTTTGATTAAAAAAGTTGTTTTTAATTAAAATTTAGTAATTTTTACTATTCATCAAAATATGAAAGTTATCCAAAAAGTACCAAAATTTCACCCTAGTCTAATTTTGATATTACGAATCCAAAAATGAAGTCAATTTTGAGAGATAGAATTTATAAAATTTCAAAAAGTAGGTATTACTATTCATAACGGCTAGTTTGATTGGTTATGGTGTGTTAAAATATCGAAGTTGCGTACAATGCACGTCATTGCATTATTCGAAAGGAAACATACCGAGGAAGCTTGGGGTGTTACATTCTCCCCTACTTCAATAAATAGCGTCTTCGCAATTTTTAAAATTGTGCTTGGGAATATAATGGAAAGTCCCACATCGGAAAAAAAATCAATAAAACTATCACTTTAAAAGAAAGAAAGAGAGGTATAAGGGTCATCCAAGATAACCCATACTCGGATTCCATGTAAGAAAACATGGATATGGATGATAAACTAAGTATCAAGTTATGATGGAGAGGGATATAAATCATGATCAGGAGAAAGTTAATAATAAGAAAACCACAAACTTGTGTTGGGACAAACGACCATTAGTCTCCTAGTAGGAAAGTAAACAGACAACATTTTTTTTGTTTTAAATTACATTACATAAGGAAGAGGAATTAATTTATGATATTGACTAAGAAAATTAAGAGATATACTTACTTTTTAAGTAGAGTTTCATTCTTTAATAAATTTCCACCACTAACTCAATTTTTTTAAACGATGAGTATTCAAGAAGACTTGGTCACACTGGAAGAGCTAGAATAAACTTCTATAGAATCACATGATCCATGCAGGATAAACTATATATTTACATTGTCTTTGAAGATTAATCAAAACCAAAATGGTTAGTGAATGATCTAATGATCCCCCAAAAGGATATTCCTTGAGATAAATATGCACTAATCTTAATTTCTAAAATTAAACCAACAATACCACAAAGTTAAATAAATACCATTCAATAATCAATTGTCCTTAAAATAATTCAATATAATCCAAACTAATATTGAAACCCAAAACATAGAAGAATTTGATTATGTAGTCTCACATGTTAAATTGTATCTCCAAATGACATCAAATACTCTTAAAGTCACATACTTAAAAGTAATTAACATCATCACATATTCTCTGTTATAGGTTAATCATTTCCATAAATACCCCAAATCACTATAAATCCACAATAAAAATGTAGATAAAATTCTACCATTACACTACAAATGAAACCCCATTGTATTCTATTTTCATTGGGCATATAGTGTTCCCAAAAAAAGCGAACATCTTCCAAAATAACATTTATCACTTAATCACCAAATCATTTTCCTATACCAAGGGTATTCATTTGATAAGACATAAGAACCCAAATCAACTTATTATTGATCAATAAAATCATTTAACTAAAAAAATAGCCACACTAACCAGGGACTTCACGTAGTCCAGTGGTAGGCGATAAATCCCAATCGCACTTTGGTTGTAGGTTCGATTCCCACAGCTTTGTCCGACGTGACGGGTTGTCACACGGTCTAAGTGTTGTCCTTTTTCAAAGACTATATTTTATAATATTACCAAAATGAGATAAATTCCTCAAAATAACATAATTTAACCACAAATGTTATATCATACCTTACATTTGCATCCCAAATTATAATAACTTATAATTTTCTCAAACCCCAATGATCATATAAAACCAAATGGTTATTTGTACCTATATCCACTAGAGAAGAGGCAATTCTTCCTCAAATATCATTCTCACATGGCATACTGCGGGGTTACAAATACAAGAGAAAATTATTCCAAAGTAAACCCATCCACAAGGAGTGCTAATACTTTTTAAATTTTTCTCCAACCATTTATTTCCACATAGCTTCTTCTTTGACCAAGAAAATATCCTATAGAATAGGACATTCACTCGGGTAATGGCCAGGTCCCCTACATTTACGGCAAATGACTGTAAATGGACTCTTGGGACCATTTTTATCTTCTTCCATAGTACTCTTCATTTTTCTTCGGAAATTATTCACTTTATGTCCTTCCTTCCCGCACGTAAAACATTTCGTTGTCCCATTGAGACACTTTCCTGGGTGTCTCCTTCCACATTTCCTGCATGATGAAAATTGAGGGTTCTTTTCTCCATGGCCTCCATTGTTGGAGCTCTTATCATTTCTCACCTTTTTCTTCCTTGTTGAGTCTGGGAGTTGGTTAATATATATATTGTTGATCATATTTTTGGAAAACTGATTTGGCATAAAGACGATATCTTTTATGCCTATCAACATTCCATTTTGTTGCTCATTGCCACCACTGTTCCCACCTTGTACATCATTCTCAAAGTCACTATGACTTCCTTGGAATCCAGCCATTGACTAAAACCAGAAAGCATTGTGTGAGTAACAGTAGTCGTAAAATCATTTAGAGATTAAAATGTCACCACATTATCAATTTGAAACATATTAGGATTAACCAAGGTCATTTACTCTCATCTTATATATATATATTACTTAAATCAGTTTGTAAAGAAAATTTAAATTATCCTAAGCATATCCCCCGGGAGTGTCATAACCAAGAGTGCAGCAAGGCCCGTTGTCGTGTACCAGTTCCCGTTCGAGTCTAGCTCAAAGCGGTGTTTTCGTGTTTTACCTCTAGGTACATCTATTCCAGAGCCGCCTCTACCTGCTCGTATCCATACAGGGATGTATTGCTCGGAAAACTCACAAAATCTCTACAATACCATAATTCTAGGAAGTTCTTTTATACTAATCCTCAAAGTTCATCTTAGGTCTACGTGCTCTAATCAGAGTTTATCTAAATCTAGCTTCCAAGGTTTGTACTAAAATTCCTTTGATACCAACTGTAATGCCCTGGCCCCAGTTACCTAGAGTCGGTGCATTATTACATAACATTGGCATGATCACAAGAAAGATCAAGTCTCGAAATACCGATTGGTTTAGTAGCCTTGGAATAACTAGATACATCCATAAATTTTTCCATTACATCATAAAAAACATCTTGTCTTCATATCCCCTCATACTATCCCTGCAGGTCATTCATAAATTACTTATTCATAATCCTGGGAAAAATAAAACATTGAAAGGGGTGAGCTCAGATGCTCAGTAAGGATAACATTATAGCAGAAGCTTTCATGGATAATCATAAACACTTAAGGTAGTTTATAACTAAAACAAAAGCCATTTAAACTTGAACTTCAGCATAAAATGGCAAAGATAAAATAAAATAATTCCATTTACTTACTCACATGGATATTCTACTAGTCGAAAAATCCCATGAATTATCAATAACCACTTCCATAATGATGGAATTCATAATGACAGACTATCATAACCACATAGCCAAGGCCTCATGCCAAGACTACAAATAAGATTTTGCCAAGGCCTTGTGCCAAGACACTAGTTTGTCTCGTGAGACCTACCGATGCATCGAGGAGCTATATCGGGATCCACCCTTCACTTATTAAGTCCAATACATTCCTCATATGAATAGGTTTTAACATAACATAAACATTCGCATTAAAACTAGAATACAAAATGTCAATACTTTAACCACAAACCATGAATGGTATAAAAATAGCACATCCACAGTCAAACATAACTCATTCGATACAATATGAAAGATTGTATTGTATCACATTAACCTAAATCAATAATAATGAAGGATGTTTACATAGATGAAAATAATCATCAAAACTATTTGAGAGAAATATCTCCCTTTTTCTTGAAATCATTTAAAAGTCACACTATTTGTCCAGAAGCCATTTAAAGATAGATTTTTGAATCAATGTGTCCCATACCACTTTGAAACTTTTTAAAAGGAGTTTTAATTTCTAAACATTAATGTCCATATAAATAAATCCTTAAAACCATTTTTAAAACCTGGACATTAATGAGAATGATTTAGATGAATAAGTCTATAAAACATTTAAAAATGGTATTTTAGTTAGAGTTTCTAACCAAAAGAGAGACACTTGAATAAAAATAATTGAGGTAATCAAAACTTTTTAATATCATGAGAATAAAGGGATTCATGATATACTCTATCAAAGTACATTATATACACCACCTAAAAGTGATTTGGTGTATATCAACAAATAAGTCTCAATGGAATGTAAATTGAGATGAAATCTATCATAAAGTCCGTATCCTTTGGTTAAGGATAAATCAATGACATAATTATGTGTGAAAAATATAAATACACTAAATATGATTGGATATTCAGTGTAAAACAATCAAAGGACATTCACACATATTCTTGTAAAATCAACACCAACGAATTGGATGTTTTACTCAACAAATGGAGAATGAGTTAAAATTACTCTTATCAAATTCATATCAATGACATGAGAATTATCAATGGAGTGATTATGTGTATCAAAAGTGTATCCACAGGAAAGGGGAGTGGAAATCATGACATAATCAAATGAATAGAGATTCCACAAATAATCTCGGAGTAAAATAATCAATGGAGTTTTCGTAAAGCCGAATAAATGGAAATTGGAATTTCAAATTCCCTTATCGATTTGGTAACTTATGAAACATGAACCCATGAAATAAGGATAACACAATGATGATGTAAATATACATGAATTAAATTGTTACACAATGAATACAAACATGGGAAGCACACACACCACATGTAATAAATAAGTGGTGAACAATGGAATTCTCACGAAATTAAGAGTGAGATAAGAAACTCCTTACCACGTTAATCAACTGAGTCTTATGGGAAAAAGTTAATAACCACCAAATGATTTACAGAATAACATGAATATAAAGATAATCATGATAATATATATCAAATTTCAGTACACAATACACCACTTTCAATAATTTAGTGGCGAATAATGGAAATCTCACGGAATTGAAAGTGAGATAAGAAAATCCCTTACTTTGTACTTTTTCCTTGGTCGACGGTAGGTTTACCACCTGTATAATGGTGAAATAATTGTTATTTAATTATAAAAGAATCATTTACTTTAATATGATATCATATATGATCTTTTAACATTGATTTGTTAATAATATCTTAGAATTATCGTCATTTCGGGTGTTAACGGGTTCATTTTACTTTATATTCTTTGTTATGTGAGCCATATTAGTTATTAATGGGATGTATATTATTCATATCCAGAATGATATCAAGTCATTAGATACTATTTTTAAATCATCAAATTGTAATTATACTTTAATGGATATGATAGAGAATGAATCTCATCGCGTTTGTGGAGACGGTAGTCCGTTCATACGCATGAACGACAATATCATTCTTTTGATATTAAAATAATATATAATTGGATGTTATATCATATATAAAAAATAATTATCATGTTATATTTATTATTTAAATGAGTTAAACATCATTATTATACTCATCCAAATAATAATATATTGAATAATAATTACACCACGACGTGGAGACGGTAAGCCGTACGTACGCACGTATGGTGACATGTTATTCCAAGGATGGATAGAATACTGAATATGGTTGTACCATATTTATAATAACATCACAGTATATATATGATACTGGAGTTATTATTTTATAATGGTAATAACAAAGAAAGAGGAAGTGGAAGAAGAAAGGAACTTGAAAAGGGGTGGTGAAAACATTACCTCTTCTTCGGGTTCTTCCTTTTGATTTGATCAAAAGGGCTCCTTAGGTTGGCTTTATGATCAAACTAAGGCCTCTAAGTTGTAGTGAGGGAAGTTTAGATAGTATTTGGGAAGGGGTTTGCCGAACCAAAGGGCTTTGAAGGTGTGAAGAAATGAGAAGGAGGAGTGCCCTTTTATAAGAGGGGTGAGGGGAACCTTTGGAAAAGTTAGAAATATTAATTTATAATAAATTCCTATTCGGTTTATAATGGCTCAAAAGTTTATTATTTAAATTTTAAGGTGGGTATGGGTCGAAAAAAACTCAAAAAATAGAATTTAGATAGGTTTGGGTCATTATATTAACCTTATCTTTAAGTATTAACTCTTAGTTAATTAGTTTCACTTTTACAATGTCTCTTTGTATTTTTATATTAAATGGTTAATAAACTTACTATATACATTCAAGAGACCCCCAAGTAGTCCATTAATGATGAACCTATCATGATATAAGTCTCTTGGCCGAACCTTAGATTTTTAGGAATTTAATATCAATTAATAATATAATATTTGTTTTAAGAACTCTTTTATGTCAATTTTTACACTATTCAATAGTTGATTTTTGTGAAACTAATAACAGATTTATTACTTAGAAAAAAGTCAATTAAACCAATCCTAATATATAATATTATCCTAGAAAATTAGTTTAATTCATTAAAAGTTTCATATTATATTTATTTGGGTATTTATAATATCAATTATTTTAATTTTTCACTATTATAGTAATTACTTTATCATCATTGTGTCATAAATAAAATATATTATTTAATGTCTAAAAATTATAAATAAAATATACTTATGTTGGAAATCTTTTTGTCTTTCTAATGAATATTTATAATATAATATCCAACATATATAACCCTATGGAAAAATTGTTTTTCTAAAAGATATATGCTTGTGTCATTTTTGTATTTATTTTAACTTAATTAAAATAAAGTGTCATTATCACTTACAAGAGGATCCATGGGGTCCCAAAATCGCCCCAAATATGACCATGGTAGACCATGTATCAACCAATAGGGTTAAGACACGTTTTAGGGTAATTTAGTATTATTATAATATTATTTTTTAACCCTTGTTTACCAGATTTACCCTTTAACCATGGTAAATAAAATATTTACCGAAGTAATTATCCAAAATGATTAAAAATAAAAGTTACCTATTTAAAAAAATTGAACATCCTGATTCCAAATATGGAATCCATTTTTCCAAATTCAAAACACAGAAGTGGAAAAAATTAGTTTAAAATTAATTCCCGTTGTTAAAACAAAAAGCGTGTTTTTTAGAGATAATAACTATCAAAAGATTGTCACTTGTTTTTGTCTGGTTTAAATGTGAAATTATGTTCAATGACCCACATTGTATTACATGGTAAAAATATATTCTAAATATACTTTAAAACCACTCAAATTCATAATTTATCACTATTAATTATTTTGATTAAAAAATTTGTTTTTAATTAAAATTCAGTAATTTTCACTATTCATCAAAATATGAAAGTTATCCAAAAAGTACCAAAATTTTACCCTAGGATAATTTAGATATTCCGAATCCAAAAATGAAGTCCATTTTGAGAGATAGAATTTATAAAACTTCAAAAAGTATGTATTACTATTCATAACTGCTAGTTTGATTGGTTATGGTGTGTTAAAATCTCGAAGTTGCGTACAATGCACGCCATTGCATTATTCGAAAGGAAAAATACCGAGGAAGCTTGGGGTGTTACATAACCTACTATAGATCACCAAGTGCACAATTCATGAGAATAAGTCTCAATGATTATGAGCCCTCACCACCTAATAGTCATAAATCAACTATGTCTAGTCAGTATGATATATTTAGGCCATAGGAAATATGTTTAATATTAATTTTATATTATCTTTAGGTTCTCATTATAGACTTGAAATTGTTATAACCTTTTTATAAAATAAATAATACATTGACATTTCCATTTAAATAGTGGATGTAAAAATGTCAAAACTATAATGGTAAGTCTATATCTTCTATAACTAATTGTATACATGGTATGGTAATAGAGAAGTACTAATAAAGTTAGGTCTATGGAACCCACTTTTACAACACTCCAACTTAATCTTGATATGACTTTATAACTATCCCTTCTATCTCTCACATGATTAAGATCATGTTTCTCCTGATTCATGGATTTAGTTTCTAGGTTTTCAACATCTCTATTGTATGGATATTCTTCTTTTCACTACTAGAAATAGGGTATAAACCAATGGAACTATTCCAATGGTTTGTACAAAACTATTGTCATAGGCAACTTAGAGAGACCTAATCCAACGGTTTTGAAGAAACCATTTGTATAGGTCTCTTGTAGCCACCCTATATCAATGGTCTCTTCTAAACTGTTGGTATAAGTCACTAATTAGAACCTATACCAATGGTTTTTTTTCAATAATATTGGTATAGGTCCATTATAGAGACCATATACCAACGGTTTTTGAGAAACCATTAGTATAGGTCCACCCTATGAAAACGGTTTCATCAAAAATGTTGGTGTTGTTCAATATTCAAAGAACCTATACCAACAGTTCTCAAAAATGTTGGTATAGGTAGCCATATATTTAATGGAATATTTTGTCAAATAACATTAAATAAATCAAAAGTTATAATAATTATGAATATAAATATATATGTTTATGAAATTATGTTCACAAAAGTCATGTTAGGTTAGTGATTAGGTCGTTGGAATATAAACGCGAGGTGTTGGGATCAAAACCTTGCTAGGTATTATTTATTGAATTACCTATAACAACGGTTTTATAAAACCATTGGTATAGATTTTTCATATAAACTATACCTAAATTTTGAGAAAACCATTGGCATAGATCTATCCAAATTCCAAACTAGCCAACAGTCCTCCAAAACATTAGTATTGGGCATTTTTCAATTTGTGATGTGAGAACTCACCTCCTTAAGTAAGACTCCTCAAGAGATATAATCCCCAAGTGTATTTATTTTTTCCCACACTTATAACTTGACATCTTTTCTAGTACTAGAAATATAATTATCACAATGATAAAACATTACATACTATGTGTGATTCCAAGAACTGGAACAAATCATTTCATATTAGACACTACTTATTTAACTTCCATATAAGCTATAACAAACTTGATATTTTTTTATAGGGATACCACTATATTGAATGATCATTTCTTACTTCTTACCTTTGGATAGCTATGATATTAGATCATATTCATCTTATAGGAAGACTAATTTTTGTCTCATTTAAACTATTATCCATTCCTCTCCACATACCAAGTATATATCCTTTGTATTATCTCAAGTATAATTAGATAGTTCTTCCTTATTCTCTGGTGGTTCTCCTAGATATAACTGATATTTTATTACTATTAATTTTATGTTGGAAAGATAAAATATAGTATATATCAAGGAATATATTATAGATCCATTGCATAAATTTATGGAATTCTAGTCACCACTCCAATGTCCTCCCATGCCAATACATGTATTCTTGTAGAGATTTATGCCATATGAAATTGGTAACAATTATCTCTCTAATTTTGCTAACTGGTATTTTTCAATACCTTGTTATTGTATGTACTATTTACTAGGTCTACGAAACCGTTAGATCCACCATAGTATATCATGTTCCCTAGAACATAGGTTGCTATTTTAATTCAATAAATTTATATTTACTTTTATCCTAGTCTTAAATAAATGAAAGAACAATATATATTTACCATATGTTACCAAAGATATTTTACTTGGAAATAGTGGTCCTCCCACTACCTCTTGTAGACACATAAGAAAAATTCATTCCAAAATAATATTCAAAGAACATGTTTATTAGTTCAATCCTAAACTATATTTCCATAACGTTCCCTCTTATTGGCATTATATGGTGTCACCATCCCTTTCTATTTGTGTCATATAGACACCTTCGACAATTTGTGGTCTGGATTCCCAATGTTCAATAAAATATTCATAGAAATTATCTATGATGAGGAAAATTATAATGGATTTAGGAATAATGACTTAGCATTACCAATCAATATTTATTGGTACTATGCGTGTACCATTCATTTATAGTCTCACTTTAATAACCACCATAATATTCAAAATAATAACCCCCTATACATTGATACATGAACTCTATTATTTAATTTTAATTGATCTTGTCAATTTTAACTAATTTCCTTATACTTCCTACTTGTAGGAATTATTATTCTCCATAAATAATTTATCATCAGCCACGGTGAATATAAAACCATCACCATAATATTATACTTCTTATATATAATGTGTCTATAGAGCATTCTATTTCCATATGATCTTGTGTAACTTATTCTTATCTTAACTATTTGTGAATCTCTAGAATTAACTAAACCCATGTCAATTTTTATCCCACTATCTCAAATAGATATGTACACCCTTTTATAGAAATGTATTCTATAACTTGACTATAGTTTTTTATCATAGGGTTTTATTTAATGTCTTTAGAAACTTTTAGGTTAATTACTTTAGATGCACATTGTGTTTTTATGGATTCAAGTTTATTTATATCTTAACAAACTCTTTGCATCTTGACACATATTCTTATGAAATGATGGATATATATCATACTGTGACTCATATTATTTCCATTTTTCATGATAGTTTTCATGTTTTAGTGGGACAACGTCATTATTTGTTATGAATTTCTTGAAAAATAATGAAAGTGTTTGTAATGAATATAATTTGAAACATTGATACTCCTTTTACTTATATCATGAATCTAATGTGCATAAGAAAACGTGCATTTAGGAATTAATCCTCACTACATTTTATTGATAAATGTTAACATATAAGAATCATCATCGATCCTCCTAATTAGAATCATAGATTTTATTTTAAAAAGGTAATTTTGTTTAGGAATTACTCCAAGCTATAGTATATTGATCGGTGAATGCTTGGTCAAGATATTCATCAACACCTTGGCCTGAAGAAACTCACTTTTTCTAACCATTAATATAACAAACTTAAGTTTTTACATTACATTAACAAAACATAATGGAATATTATGAAGTATATATACCATTATCTTACCCTTTGAATATTTCACTCTATCTTGCTGAACTAATTCATAAATCTTTATCACTTACTTTTATTTGAAATTGTTTCTTTATCCAAAACTACATAAATAAGTGTGTTGATAATACCTAAGTTCTTTAACCCCAAAGATTCTAAATCCATAATGGGTATATCCTTGAAAACTGTTTATTTTTTCTTCACAAAGTATTATTTTACCAAAACTAGGTATATGAGTCTTGCATTTTATATTCATCAGGTATTTCCAATTATTTATGCATTATAGAACTATTTTTTGGGTATTAAACAACACAAACAAAATTCATTCTAGGACTGGAATAATGTATCCTTGTGTCTATTGGACACATGTGATTATTTTTTTTGGTAATAATCAATAAAAGTTAAACTAGATTCATTAATCTTGGAAATTAGAAGTTGTAAACTTCTCTTAACTGACTTAGGAACCACCCATTCTAAGTCGCTTTTATAACACACTTTACTTCTTGTAATGTTTCATATTTTATTGGGTTACTATATTTAAATACACATATGTGATAGGAATATTTTTTTTAATACCCAAGAAGTAAAATTGAAATATTACTTATAATTGATGAATATACCTGAAGAATAAATGACAACTTGCTTATTTGATTCATTTCATTGAATTTAAAATTCCATAGTACTTTACACAAGCAATTATAATACTTGTTAGAAACTCCTTCCAGTTTATAAATTTTCTTTTTCTAATAGTTCTCATAGTTTACTTTTGGTATTAC
Source organism: Viscum album (assembly GCA_963277665.1). Lineage (NCBI taxonomy): Eukaryota > Viridiplantae > Streptophyta > Magnoliopsida > Santalales > Viscaceae > Viscum > Viscum album. The sequence goes on from OY728125.1 coordinate 1,611,105,142, forward strand.
TTGTCATTTTTACAAAAAAAAACTAGGAGATTAGTAATTTTATCTTGATTAATAATTTGGACATTATTGATTAATTAATCATTAATTTTCTTCCACTATTTTATCAAACACTTTCTACCATTTGTACTAGAATAAAAATACTCTATCACTTGGGTATTTTAGTTGAAAGGATCCTTGAAACCTCTCCTAATAATCTAAAATATTTAGTTATTCCACTACCCATAGAGTTCCTAGGTTGGTGTTTGATGGGATAACCACATTAACTTGTAGCTCTTTGATATGTTGAGTTAAGTCACTGCTTCTAAAATCATAAAAATATTTACTCAACGCTTGCCTATACAGTTGAAAAAAATAGATTTTGATACTTATTTGAATAAAAATTCTATCAAGGCAGTTCATAACTCTCATAATAACTCTTTGGTAGTATGAGGAACCCTCAACATTGGCTGATGAGCACCACATACACCCAGTTTGTTCAAAATCAAATGATAGAAGTAATTTTTGACTTAATATTTCCTTTAGGGTTTTTAATATTTCATGATGAATTTAATCTATTTATAATAATATGTTCATACTATGTTTTCAGGATCCCAATTGAACATTAATTGAAAAACATTCATTGTATTTTTATGCATTTTTCTATTTATTATTTTATGTGTTTCCTGTTGTCATGAAATGCATAAAATAATAAACAATGAATAATGGAAATAAAATTACCCAACTGGTAATTAAAAATTAATATTTTTTTATCAATTTAAACTCAATGGATCAACCATTACCTAGGGGAATCATACCTGGGTTGTGTCTTGACTCATGAATCAGCTCATCCCCAGCCCATTATATCCACTTCTCATCTGGATTTCACTTTGACTTGGAGTGGTCCACGACTTACAAAATCATCACCAAAATACAAATGTTCATGCATATAGAAGAGGGGTATCATGAAGTGAAATGAATATATAGATAAAGGTGGACATTCATTCCCCTATACATAATGAATAAAAATAATGATGCACAGAGCATCAATAAAACAAATTAATTATTACAAGCATCGCACATAGGTAATAAACAATTTAATAAAATAATCCAAAGATGCACAATCAATAAATTATAGATAATGGTATATTGGTAAAAATAAAGCATGATAAAAATTAAATACAATAAATTTAAGTATGATAGATTTTAAATAAATGAAATAAATTATTAAAATTAAAATAATTTATTTTATTTCATTCAAATTATTAATTTAATTTTTTTTCCAAAATTAAATTAATTAATTGATTTAATTATATACACAAAAATAAAATTATTGGTAAAATAATAAATTGGATACCTTTTGGGAACCACATTCCCAATATTAATAATTTATAATATTTAAATTTTTAGAAGAACTCCAATGGTGTCACTCCCCTTACTTATAAGAGGCCACCTCCTCTACTCCTTTCCTCACACCTTTTGAGTGCCCAAGTTCATAAAATCCATACCCAAACCTCTACCCAACATTCCTACCTATATAATTTGGTCACTAGTATTTTCTAAATACCAAACCTAGAAGTATTAAGATGTAATTCGATGGGAGATATCCAAGAAGAATGTGTAAGTCCTAACCAACTTATTTCATGTTTATTTCACCACATACCTTCTTCAAATATTTTTAACACACACTAAAAAAATGACCTAATTATCTTAAATATTATAAAATTTTATTATTATTGGGGTAAAATCCTTTTTTTCACATTCTCCATCACATAAGAAATGAATGAACCACTTTTCTGTATGTGTGGACAACCACCTCCATAAATCGATGTGTTTCATTGTTCCTCACCAGATCTTATGGCTAATTAAAATGATAAAAATGAATATATATATATATATATATATATATATTTGTGTGTGTGTGATAATTATGACATAATCATGATTATGAAAATATAATATATTACTTACCATATTACTCTTTCCTTTCTTTGGAAATTGATAATATCGCTCATGCAAACTTGTAGAATACCACCTCCATAAAGTGATGTGATTAATTTTTTATTTTCACCTTATAAGGATAGTCATATGGATGGAATTAATTAATAAATATGACATTAATGAAATATTTATAACTCTATAAAATTAAAATATTATCTAGTTTATTTATTTTCTACCTGTAAGAAAAATGTAAATTTTGTACATGCATAAGTATAGACTACCGTCTCCACAATACTAAGTGGTTTATTTATCATTAACACCTTAAATGGTTGGTTTTAAAAGTTTATATAATGTATAAATATGATAAATATATTAGATTTTAGATTCAAGATACAATAATACCATAAACCCGATGACCATGGTAAATGCACCAATGTGGTTTTAATATTATAAACCAAACAACCCCAAAACATCCAATGTAAACCTAACCATTTTAGCAATGAAAGAAAATGGTAATAAATGGAATAAAATGAATAATAATAATGAAATGAAAATGAAAAATGTTATTAATCACATATAAAAATAATATATTCTTATTATTCAGGAGATAGATAACATATGAATCTATACTAGACTTAAGGTAATGGGTTTTCCTTTAAATAATTATTTTAAATATTGTAAACTATTTTTCTTAAATTTATGTTCATAAAATGTTTAAACAATGCTTCTATTTTTGTTTAAAATATTTTATAAATTAATTTTTAACTAATTTTTAATTTTTATTTAATTTTTAATAAGTAATCTTTTAAACATTTTTCGGATGGGTCATTTTGATGTGTTTTACAGAAGTGAAAAATGAATTTTTTTAAGGTATATAGATTGACTGATTTTTCCTTCAATCTTAGTAATTATTCATTATAAAAAATAAATTACATTTTCATATACTTATTTTAAAATAAAATCTTTTTTTATTTTCTATGAATTTTTAGTTTTAAAAAGTTTTTTGAAGGAAATAGAAACTTTTTCTCATCATTATGAGATAACAGAATGTGTTATTGCTTTTGTGTTTGAATGATTATTCAAAATGATTTTAACACTAAAGTGTAATCAATGTTTTTTTATTCATGATATCGTTCGTGGAAATTTTATATAAATTATGGGTGACCCTGATATAGATATGATGACATGTGAGCTCGATATATCTCTCTAGTGCATTGGGTAAAGTGATATAGATTACTTGTTATAGGTTACTATAAAAATATGTGGAAAATATCAAGTTAATTGATTCCATTATAATTTTTATTTTAAGTTTTAATGTAAGGATATTCTATCAAGGTACCTACATGATATGATTTCAATGGTTTATAAAATAAATATTTTGATTTTAAAAGGTAATAAAATGAGATTTTTTTAAGGAATATTTATAACCTTTTAATAAAAATAGTGAGAAGATTATTTTCACAGAAAAGTATTCATGAGTTTTCATTTTTTCCAATAAAACCTTATGATTATCATCTTTATTTTAAGATTTTATATGAAATGTTTGATGAATGTTATTAAAAAATTAAGTAGTTTTCATGAAAAAGTAAATGGATACTTGAGGCCAAATGTTCACTGTGAAAAATTAAAACATTCATATGTATTTTTCAGGTTTAAAAATGAACTATCAATTTTATTTTATTTTATATCACACATGAATATTTTTTTCTCATCCCATATTTTCAAATTATTTTTTATAGTACTTAAGAATGGGTAGGAAATTTAATAAATCCACAGCTCCAGATATGGTAATTACCTTGAACAAAGAAATTGTGTCTTTATAAAGAAATTAGTTTTTGGTAAAATGGATACTATGTGAAAATATACACTTTTTATGTAATTTTTTACCTAATTATCTAAAACTCTAAACAAAAAAGATGTTGGAAATGTAAGAAAGGTCAACCCTTATTATAAATCATTTAATAATGGTTTTTTAATATAGGGGGAGTTATAGTAAAGAGAGTAAAAGGTGGTAAAAATTAAATTTATCAAAAAATTATGTATAGGAAAAACCTTCCATAAAATATATTAAATAAAATGGATATGGAGGATAAATATTCTAAACCAAAATAATTGAAATAAGGTTATCTTTTCTAAAAATGCATTGTTTTGGTATTTTTGAGTACCAAAGAGGGGGAAAATGATATTGATAATTGAAAACCTCATAAAACCTAATGGAGAAGGAAATATATGGAGTTTAGGATAGAGAGAGATATTATATTATTTCCCCAATATAAATTTAAACATGAATAATCCTAATTGAAAATAAGATTGCAATCGAAACCCTTAACTCAAGTATCCACTTGCTTCAAATGTATTAAAAGCATATTTATAATAATTTTATAATAATTATATATATATACCAGTGCCATATTCATACATATATAATTATATATTATTCTCTTATAATTTCCAATTACCCATTTATTAATAATTCTTCATTAAAATCAATATTCAGGTGTTAACTTCTTCATTTTTCTTACATTTTTTAACTTAATGATCATAGTCTGTGAACCCTTTCAATGGTTTAATTATCCTAAGAATATAAATAATATAATAAATATAATATTTATTCATTATATACACTTTTATAACCATCCATATATGTTAGTGGTGAAATATGCATTACCTCACTTTGTGGAGGTGAAAGTTTGTATGTACACACTGGTGATGTTTTCTATTTTAAATGGATGAAAATAAAAGAAGTTATATAATAATTTATCATTAAAGAATCATAATTATATCATAAATATAATATATATACATTAAATCTGTTATATAACCATTCTTGGGAGGTGGTGATGAAAAATAAAATGTATCTCTTCACTAAGACGGTAGTTCGTACGTACACATGAGCAATGTTTTCATTTTCCATTAGATGGAAAGTGAACTAAATAATTATTTATTCATAAACATAATTGAATTTAATATTAATAATTATACATATTTAATTATATTAGGTTGGTTATAGAATATTTGGATTAGTATTAATAAAAAAACTTGAAATGGATCAGTAATGACAATTAACTCTTCTTTTTGTATCCTCTACTGGCTTACACATTAATCCATATTAGGTTTTTATATTGGTGATATAAATCCTTATAGAACATGGTTAATAGATTTTGGAACATATTTTGGTAGATATTTTTTGATATAAGGTGTTAAAAATGGGTGGATGAGTGAGGAGTGGAGGTACCCTTTATAAGTGAGAGGAGTAGCACCCTTGTAAATATCCTTTAATTTAAAATAATATAAATTGATTTTAATGATAAACTGGTAAAAAATAAGTCTAATTTAAAATATAATGTGGCGGGGGGATGAAATACACTCAACCAACAAAATTAAATAGAATTTTTAGTGATATCTTGAAGCCTTATCCTTTTATTTTGACCATTTTATCCTTAACCAAAGTGACAAAATTTTTACCATGATAACTAATTTTTATGAACAAAATTTTAATTTAACTTATAAAATAATTTATATGATTATTATAAATATGAAAAATATTTTATCATATTCAATTCTAATGGTGGAAGAAATAAATTCTAATATTCGTGCACAAAATGCATAAAAACTATTTTTAGAAAAAGATGTATTTTTTAAAATATAAAAATTTATTCTCATTCCATTCCTAGTAATAAGAATTATATAAATTTTAATTTATTTTATTAAATATGTTATCATCACATTTAATTAAAATAATTTATTAATAGTTATTAGTTCAATTCATTGAGATAAAAATACATTGGGTGAAAAAAATAGTTTTCTAAAAATATCTCTTTTTATATTCAAATGATTTTTTCTTAATTTTAACCCATTTGATAATAAATATTTGAATAATAAATCAATTTCATAACTTTATAAATAATATTTTTTATAATTTTAATACTATAAATAATCTAAATTAACTTTTAAAATAAAAAAAACATATATATAATAAAACAATGCCTCAAAATAAAACATTTCTATTTAGACAAGTATTCTATATCAATACTCCATTACTTCATGAATGTTCTTAATTTATTTTATTAGTTATTAATTATTAATTATTAATTAATTTTTTTCATAAAAAATTATTAATAATATTCTTTATATGGTATCAAATTTATAAATAAAGAAAAATTCAACAAAAAATCAAAATAATTTCTCAATAATTAATGGTATTTACTTTAGTGAATTTTACCCTTTTTACAAAGTCATTAATTTTATCAATTTTATTTAACTATCTAAAAATGTATTTATCATTAAATAGGGAATTATTCTACTTGATTATTTGGGTATAGTCCTATTTTAAGGAATTCCTAAAGCTTCTTACTTTTGTGGAATCATCTGAAGCTTAATTAATATCTTGTAAAGGGAAATATCTCTTCCTTTCAGGTGGGATTTCTCTCATTAAAGGTATTGTTATTCTCAAGATTGTTTATTCCTATATGGAATACAAATTTCCTAGTTCTTCGATTAAAATTATAAATCAATTCATTAAAAAATTTATATGGATTAGAAATATATATGAAAGGAAATTTGTGGTGGTCAAATGGCATACTTTTTGCAAACTTGTGGAGGATAGAATGGGAATCAAGAAAATTGATTTATTCAATATTTTTGTTCAAGAAAAATTCTTGTATTGGACTCTCAATAATAATTTCTACAATAACCTTTTTTGGGAAATGATACTTATAGAGAGGATGTATTCTAGTGATATACATTACCTCTTATCTACTATCTATCATGGTATTAACAAATCCTACAAAAATGTGATGACTAATAACAAATAATTGGCCTCTCTCACTTAAAATATAAAATTATAGAAAGATAACTTATTTGGTTATCCTATTATTAAGGTATTTTAGGGGAATATTTAGGTTTTTTATGTGGGAATCATGAATAAAATTGGATCCTATCTAGAGTAATAACCTCAATGTCTAAGGGAATATATTAATACATATCAATTCTTACCTATCAAAGATACTTAGATCTGGGAGATATCTATGAATGGAAATCTTTCTAGTGAGTTGTTTTATAATTTGAATATGGTCATCCACACATTAATGAATTCCTTATTAAATAATTTTTACAACAAATCTATTTATCCCTCTTGGTATACTCTTATTTGGAGGTTTGTGCATAATAAAATCCTCTTGGATAATTCTATCATGAACATTGAATATTTACCCCATGTGTGGTGAATGTAGATCAATATATGATACCATTGATTATATTTTCTTTCATGGTCAATTTATTGAATCTATTTTGATCATTTTTTTAATCATTTCAAATTTGAGTATCTCAACACAGCCTAATTCAGCTCCCTTACTAACTACTATAGCATAAATATTTCTACACATATTAGGAACCTACACAAGATTGTGTGGATGAAGTTTTGCATATTATAAGGTGGAATAGGAATGGTAACATATTTTAAGTTCATTCCATTGACCTCAATATGATTATGAGGAGTGTTCTTTATGCAATTATAGTTGTGTCCAACTTAAATATTGGCTTGGCTGAAAACTCTATTCCAGATTTATCTGTCTAAAATAGGGTGGGTATTTATGAGTGGTATAAAACATGAAATGGTTATATTCTAGTTATCTGAAATCCACCCATTACATATTGAATCAAGATCCACATGGATATAGATTCAAAGGGAAATCTAGGATGTTTTGTATGTGGTGTAATATTCAATGAATTTAAAGGTAGAGCACTCTCATGCTTCTCAAAAGATTGTGGTATAGTTAATGCTTATTAATATGAAGTTCCAAAGGATCAAAAAACGATTTAGGGGGTTGAATCAGTTGAATACATTTTAAAAATTTCAAACCTAAGGAAACTTAAAATCTGAAAATTTTTAGAGTTTCTTCCTTATAATCTTTTAGTAAAAAAATGCATACAAGTATAATAAAGTAAATATAGAACATAAGATTAACATGGTTTGACCTTAGTGTGAGAACCCACGTCCTTTCTATAGCCACTCTTGTTGGTCTATATAAATTCACTATAATGAATAAGTGAATACAAATTGTGAAAAAATACCATTATAAATGCTCTATATCCTGTTAATAATGATTATACTGACTCCATCCAGTTTATAATTTTTTTCTTGCAAAAATGAGCCACAGAAAAAGTATATAAACTTGGTCCAAACTTCTCCAAAAAAAGTCACTGGATCTGATGACCTTGTGTCTAATTTCCACTATCTGGTGGCCTTAGTCCTATGGTCTGATTTCGATAATCTCAATTTGATGATCCTTTACAAAAAATTAACCTACTTACCAAAAGTTTTTCATTAAATTAACAAAAAAAACCCATCTAAAACTTATTCTCAAGATCAGAGTGGTCTTCTTTAGTCTGATCTTCCATAGCCCAATAAACCATCCATCCATCCAAATTTAAATTTTTATAAAATAAAGCCATTTTAAGGGAAAATGGCAACCAAGTATCACATCCAAAATCCACTACGTGCTAAAAGAGCTCACAAAATCATTGAACGACAAACTATGATTACATGACTCAGCTATTCTATATAGTTCCCAGTGAAGTGCACTAACCTGGGTGTCCGGATCCTTGATAATGAGCTCTTTAAAGTGAGAGATCAATCATTCCATTGTATGAATGAATTCCTCTAAGTTGAATTTATTCAGATTGAAGCCTCGGGTCACAATATGGTCTTGGTTATCTATCCACGCTATTTTATCCTCATTGATCTCCACTTGTATCTTTTGTTCATCCATTTTTCTGAGATCCTCTTCTGAGAATTTGGGTCGTACCCCTTGTTCAAGTATTTCTTCCTTGCTGTGCAAGATGAGCCTCAAGCTCTCCCCATCATCTCTATCCCTGTCTCCTGAAGTCCTTACCACTACTTTACTCCCCCATTTTTGAGGGACTGTGCTTTCTTTTTCCCTACCCTTCTTGGCCGACCTGGTCTCCATAGGTTTTGGCAGATGGGAGTAGTCTTTATGAGCCTTGGATTTTTCCCCCGCACCACAATACAATCCCCTAGGTCCCGAGTTCCTTGTTTCCCTTTCTTCCTCCTAACATTATGAGGTCCTTTCCCTTGAAAACGATCCAAGCAGTCCATTGAAGAGTGGAAAAGCCTGTCGTCACTTGAAGAAAACTCCTCATGAGACAATGGCGATTCATCAACCTCCAAACCAGCAAAACGGTTCCCAAAATTTAACTCTTAGCCTTCATTGAGGGGGTTGTGGGCACAAGAGGACATCCCCATACCATCCTTGTTCTCCAAGCCGTAGTGAAGAGCAACCTCCTTGGAGTACTTCCCCTGAACCATGTCAACACCATCAAGCTGGTCATATCCACGGCCCATAAAATGTAACCACTTGATATTTTCCTCCCATCCATGACCTTACGGGCCACCGGGACCATGATCCCTACTCACTGGCACCTTCCCTTTCTGCAAGCTGCCCTCCTTAACTATTTCAACAAAAGAGGGAGCCACCGAAGGACTGCATTCACCCTGTAGATGAACAGGTTTGAGAGGATCCAAACCACATTTTAACATAACAAATATGTCATCAACCCTTGGATCAGAGTGCACGGACTTTGTCTTGGAAGTGGGGGGTTCCAAGATGTGGACATTCACTGGAGGTACCCCAGCATTCTCTGAAAATGTTGCTGCATCAACAGAGGAAGTGCAGACTTCCCCCTCACTTGCCTCTGGACCATTCTCCTTTGAGAAGGGATATACGGTGGTGCCTCCAAATGAAGCGGATTACACTGTTGGAGGGGTCAAAACCCGTAGAACGTCCCACCACATGAGCCAAACAGGACGAATGACAAGCATTCTGAAGGTGACCTAGATAAGAGCAAGAACTCCAAAAGTCTATCCATCTTTCAAAAATAACTGATTTTTTGTATCTGAAATCAACTCCAACCTCAATCCAGAAAGAGTCCACATGAGACTTTGATACATCAACTTCTATGCAGATCTGAGGATCAATCGGGTGGCCAAAGGACCGTGAATGCTCATCATAAACCAGAAACCTATCGAGGAGATTACCCAACATCTTCAAAATAGCAGGATTCTACAAAGGGAGTGGGAGATTCAGAAAACAAACCCAGATCGCCGTAGAGGGTGGGTCGCGATTCCAATGGAACTCATAACCCCTTCTGAAGAGGAAGCAGCGGGAACCGTCACAAGCGCGCAGCCCTTTGGACCAAGCAGAGGCCATATCATCAGCACTATCGAAGTGGAGAAGAAAATGATGCGGGTCCAATAGACCAACCACGATGCGAGACTTCATCCCAATAAACTAACCTTTTAGTTGTTTGTTCTTCTAATAATATCTCTATCCATAAAACACTTTAAACAAGAAATTTCCAGTGCTTCTACCTTTTCTTTCATGTAAATAATATCAATGTATGATGTACATTCCTCTTTATTTATAGGTCCTCCAGAATTGGTAAAGGTTGAAAACTAAAATGTTTTTCTCACTCACCTAAATTAAACAAAACATAATTTCATTTCCAATTGAACTTTATATATACTTTGTTAAAACCTTATCATATCTTCTAGTTTCTTCTTGAAACTTCTTGAACTCTCTATAGCATCTTCTTGAATTCTAAAAAAAATATTAGAAAATATAGTCTGAAAAACATAGTTTATTAAAACATCTTAGTCAGATGGAAATTCTGAGTCTATTAGAACTACTGAGTCTATTATAACTTCTCAATCTGATTTTAATTTCTTCCTCAACTCAATCTGATTAAATTTTTTCCTTATATCATTTGGATTAAATTTTTTATTTTTCTTATTTTGATTTAGTTTCTTCCTCAGCTTAGTATAATTTAATTTCTTCCTCATCTTAGTCTGATTGAATTTATTTCTTAGCTCATTCAAATTTTACGTTCTTCCTCAAATCAGTCCAATTTAATTTCTTATTCATCTCAATATGATTGAATTTTTTCCTCATATTAGTCTAATCAAATTTCATACTTAACACAGTCAAGATGAATCATTTCTTCAACTCAGTCTGATTTGACTTTGTTTCATCAACTCAGTTTGATTGTATTTCTTCCTCATCTCAATCCTATTTGAATTTATTCCTTATCTTAGTCCTATTGACTTTATTACCCATATCAATATAATTTAGATAAGTCTGATTTACTTTATTCCTTATCTTAGTCTAATTGAAATTCTTCATTAACTCATTATAATTGACTTTCTTCCTCAACTCATTCTAAATAACCTTCTTACTAATCTCATTATGATTGACTTTCTTCCATAAATTAGTCTTATTTCATTTCTTCCTCATATCAGTTCAATTGACTTTCTTACTCATCTCATTTTTATTGATTTTATTCCTCAGCTAAATCTAATTAGACTTTCTTCCTCAACTCAGTCAAATTGACTTTATTCCTCAACTCAATCCTATTAAATTTCTTCCTCAAATCACTCTGATTGACTTTCATCCTCAACTGATTATGATGAAATAGGTCTAATCCTATGGGAATAATCTCCGTATTTTAAAACAACTTCTTCATTTGAAATTGTAGAAACCTCTAGTTAATAAAAATATAAACATTACCCAACACATATTTCACCTAATGTACAAAAACTATCTTTTAAAAAATATTAATTTTCAACAAATACAAAACTTTATAAAAAATAAAAAAAAATTACAGAGGATCTTCAATCTCCACTTTGTATTTTTTAACAACTTATTCAACTCACTATTTTTCAAGAACTTGTAACTTTTCAGAAACCATATTTTTAACTTTTATCAAAAACATATCTTTTCTCAAAAGATAGTGTCATATATATACACTTCTGGAAAAAGTAATTTTTTAAATGAATTCCATCTCTTCATGACAATAAAATTTTATATCCATGTTAAGATACCCCCCCCCTCACTTTTATATTTTCCTCACACTTTTCATTCTCTCTCCAATTTTCTAATAACCATGGATTTAGATTAATTTATGTAAGAAAAGTACTTATTTATCCCTTATAGGATAAAGTTTCATAAATTTTCCACCTTTTTCAACATAATCCAAATCATAGTGGGGATATCTTCTTTAATATGACTAAAAAGACATTGGATGAGGTTTAACAAGAATTTTTAACCTAGATTCCACAAATATATCTTTTATAATTTTTTTGTGATGATATCATCCATTTGATACTTCGTTGAAACATACTACAGCACAACATATCCACTAGTAACCTTTTCCTTTATAAAGTGAAACTTGAAATCAATAAGTTTTTATCTTTAATGATGGACATGATTTTTAGAAATACTAATTGTACTTTAATTATCATAAAGTATATAAAATGGTTTTAAAACATCAACTTTCAAATATTCCAAAGAAACATTCATCAACAACATTTGGGTACATTCCTGGGTAGCTGAAACAAATTCGGATTCTACTATGTTTAATGTTATAGCACTCTTATTCTTACTATTCCAACTCACACAATAGTCTTCCAAGAAAAATGTTCCTCCATAAGTTGATTTTCTATCATTTCAATATTCATCCCAATTGGAATGAGAACAACTATAAATATTAATATCATAAATCCTTTTTCATAATAGACCATGTGATGTTTTTCCTTTAATATATCTCATAATTCTATTTACTACCGACATATGAGATTCTTTTGGATCCCTTTGATATGTGGCACACAAAGTCAAAGAATAAGAAATATTTTTTCTTGAGGCTATGAGATAAATAAAACTTACTATTAGCTTCTAATAAATTTCTAATTCACAATTGTTTAGGTTTCATTATTACTCAACTTTTTGCTCATTGAAATAGAAGATGAAACTATTTTAGATTCTTCCATACCAAACTTGTTTAACAATTTCCTAACATAATTTTATTCAAATAGGAAAAATGTATTTTTCTTTTTGTTAAAATTGTAAGCCAAAGAAGATTGTTAATTCTCCAAACATTTACATCTCAAAATTCTTCTTCATTTCATTATCAAATTATTTATAAACTATTTCACTATCCCATAAAAAATATCATCCACATAAAAAATAAAAATTAGGGTTTTGGAGTTGACTTCTTCCATATACAAGTTTTTATCGACCTTTTCTTTAGAAAAAATCATCATTTTCAAAATATTTTTATCCTTATAATAACACACATGTTCATCTTGTTTCAAATCATACAAGGCCTTATTTAGTTTAAAACCCTTTCTTTCATCTTCATCAAGTAGAAACCCACATTTTTTCTAAATGTAAAATTCCTTTTTAGTTTCACCATTTAGAAAAGATCAATATACATCTATATGATAAAAAATTGTAATTTTGACATGTAATCAATGATATAAGAATTATAATAGTTTCTAATCTTGTAACTAAAGGAAATGTTTCTTTAAAATATACAGCTTCTACCTATGCATATCCTTTGAAAACATGTCTCTCTTGATTTCTTGAAACTTCTCCATTTCCATTCAACTTGTCTCAATACACCCATTTTTTCGCAATAACATTTTTATTTTTTGGATGTGTAAAAAGTTTCCAGGTGTTGTTTTATTCAATCTGATTTAGATCTTTATTAATCACATCAACCCATTATTTTTTTTCCACTACTTCTGAAATATATTCTAGTTCAATTTGTGAAATCAGTGATGTCAAAGTTTTTAATTTCATCCTTATTCATGTCTAAACCCAAGACTTCTAATTACAAAGAATATATTTGGTCTCAACTTATTTTTTTTAAATATAAAATTTCACAATTTTTCTTCCTTATTCACTTTCCGCATCACATGATTCTTCCGAATCTTGATAAGTATATTTTGAATCACATTCATTTCCATTATAAATATTCATTTTGTCTTCCTCAACATTCTCAATATATATATTTTAAGGAGATTTTATTTTCGATAACTTTTTCATCATATGAATCCACTAACTTTTTCAAATATTTTTACAACTTTTTTAAGTTATTCTATAGGGTGTATATCCCATGAAAATTTCTTCTTCTGATTTCTCATCAAATTTTTGAAGATATGGATTTTTGATTTTTTGAAAACATGAAATTACAAAAATATTAAAGTACTTAAATGAGGTTTTTTTATACCACATTTCATAATATTTCATGTTATATTATCGCCTCAACAAAAATTAGACTTGTACATGTACAATATTACTAACAGCTTTTCCCCAGTAGAACTTTGAAAGTTTTCATTCTACTAACATTATTCTTCCCATTTCCACCAAACTTTTATCCTTACTTTCTATGACTCTAATTTTTGTGGGTGTATAGAGAAATATACTTATGTTTTATTCCATGATTTCTTAGATAATATTCAAATTTATTTCATGTGAATTATCTTCTATTATCTATTCTCAACATATTTATATAAACCCCTATTTCTATCTCAACTTCTATTATGAAAAATTCAAAAATTTATATTACTTGTGACTTGTGCGTAATAAACATTTTATTTTTTATCTATGTGAATTCGTTAATAAAATTCATAAAGTACATATCCCCTTTTATTGATTAATGTCTCAGTGGACCACATAAATAAAAATGAATAAGTTTAAGAGGTATGGTAGATGGAATCTATAATTTCTTATGACTTTTATTATTCATTTTCCCTTTCCAAAAATTTAATAAAAAAACATCTTCTCTTATTTTAAATTATAGAAGATTTGTACAACATCATATTTAGAATGTTTTTTCGTATTTTTTTGTCCAAGATGCCCAAGTATCTAGTTCCACAACTTGTTTTCATCTTCAGCACTAAAGTAACAAAATTTTTAATTCTATACTATTTTAAATAGATTTCCACTAGTTATTTATCCTCTTATAACAACTTTTCCATATTATAAACTTTTGATGTTATAAGAATATTTTATAAAAATCACTTCTTTTACATTATCACAAAGTTGACATATACTTTGTAATTTATGTTTTATCCCATCAAAAAATATAACTTCATTAGATTTCAGTATTTTTGATTCAATATCATACATTCATGTTTATCTAATTTTTAGGTAAATATCATTCCAAAAGGTAACGAATCTTCCATAATGATTTTCATCATCATTAAATATTTTTAAATCATATATCATGTGTGATGAATAACCATTATCAAGTATTCATGTTTTTATCATTTTACTTTATTTCAAAGATATCTTAATAACCCATGATCTTTCCTCAAATTTATTCTTTCATTATTTCATTACTTTTCATTGTATTCTTTATTTGAGATTTATCAAAAACATAAGATATATTATATATAACATTCAAATATTTTTTAAATTTTTCATTCATATTTATTAAATTACATTTGGGATCAATTAGTTTTTATTGAGACTTGTTAAATTCCTATTACATAGATTACAAATTCTTACTAAGATCTTCAATCATCTTTACCTATCAAGAAATTAAATGTTTTTAGATTAGGATCTCTTGGATGTATTCTTATTCATTCTTGACAATATCATTTTCACATTAAAAAACTATTCCAATATCTTTCTTTATAATTATGATTTCTTTCTGGAGAGATTTATTTTTCTCAAGACATAAAACAATTTTTTTCTAAGCTAGTACCCTATCTAATATTATTTACCTCATCCTTTTTAACTATTTAAGGATTCTTCTATTTTCTAAAAATTTGAAATGAATGTTCTAACCCTTTCTGAACATTCATATTTTTAAGA
Organism: Viscum album; assembly: GCA_963277665.1. Lineage (NCBI taxonomy): Eukaryota > Viridiplantae > Streptophyta > Magnoliopsida > Santalales > Viscaceae > Viscum > Viscum album. Next base: position 1,611,120,738 of record OY728125.1, read on the forward strand.
ATTATTGTCAGTTTATTCTAATTCATCTTTCTTACTAAGCATACTTCTTTTATTTCCATTTAAATTCTTCTTATAGTTTTTGGATGACCTTTCTACTACCAAACGTTTATTTCACTTCTTCTTTATAGGTTTTTCATCATAATAATCTCAATATTCTCTAACTTTATTCTAGAGGTAATTCATAGAAATGTGCTTGATTACACCACACTTGGAAGTCAAGAGAGGAAGTTTTTCAATATGATTTCCTCTTTCTATTTGATAATTCATAGAGATTAGAGATAAGATTTTTTTTGTTTAACTCATAACACCCTTTATCTTCAGATTCATATGGATCAAAATCTTAAATAAATTAAATTTTATATTTCTCATAGCTTAAAAGTTAATTTAATATTTAATATTCTTTTTGAACACTACTTATTTTCTCATTTCATAAGAAACACGAAATTTATGCAGTTCCCTAAGAGATAAATAAAATTTATCTTCTAAAGAAGAAATCTTGTAATCAAACCTTTCTAGAAAATTTCACATGAGTTTATTAAAAATTATAGAATCTTCCAAGTCATATCTAAAACCACTAATGTTTCAAAAACATCATTTATTCTGGTGATGTATTCATCAATATTTTCTCCATATCTTATTCTTATTTATTCAAACTTACTACACTAGTTTTTAATCTTTTTTTCCTTCGCTTTAGTATTCTCTTCAAAAATATATTCCAGCTTGTCCCACATACTCTTTAACGTTTTTATACCTATCACCTTCGTATAAAAAAATATAATATATACATAAGGATATTATTTCTATCCTTTCCATAAAATTTAATATTTCCCTTTCCAGAAAATGTCATAGGATCATCTTTCTCAATATTTGGAAAACCAATTGTCACACTATCAACAACTTCTAGGCCAAGCGATAGGAGATATGGAATCATCTTATTTTTCCAACCATAATAATATTTTCCATAAAATATAGAAATTCTTCTACTATTGATAGAATTTAGATTATCCATGATAAAGATTCAAATATGAAACCTCTCTATCATACTAATTGATGTACCAAAGGATCGAAGAACAAATGAGAAGTGAGGGGTTGAATCAACTACTTCTTTTTTTTATAAATTTCAAAATTTTGGAATCTTAACCCTTATAACTTTTCAAATTTTCTTCTTTATCATATTTTAGTAAACACAGATGCATTAAATTTTAGGAAATTAAAAAAATCACATGATATTAATAAGGTTAGACCTCAGTGTGAGAACCTACATCTTTTCCATAGCCACTCATGTGGGTCTATAAAAATTCACTATAATGGAGGTGTGAGTAAAACTTATTCAAAATCCCATTAGACAACTTATATCTCATTATAGGAATAATTATACTAACTCCCATTGGTTTACCAATTTTTTCTTAAAAAATGATCCAAAAAAGTATAAACACTTTATTAAAACTGCTCTGTGAATGACCCTAGGTCTAATTAATGTGAGTTTGATACCGACATTCCAATGGACCGATATCAATGAACTCAGTCTGATGGTCCATTATAAAGAATATGCACTACTTACCAAACTTTTTGATATATCAATCAAAAAAACAAATATTCTAAAAATTATGCTCCATCTCAATCATTTTTTCTTCTGACTAATTTTCCTCAATCTAGTAAACTGAAATTTCAATTGTCTAGTCTTATGATGAGATATATATTTGTAGAACACTTCCTATATGACCTATTCAGCACTTCCACATTTTCATCACATAAATAGTGTTGAAATATAATGTTCCTTCTTATCGATTTATAGGTTCTCCTGAATTGGTAATGGCCAGAAATTGAAATTTTTTTCATACTCACCCAAATTATAAAAACCGGAATTTCATGTTCATTTTAACTTCATATTTGACTACTTCAAACCTTATCATATATTCTGGTGACTTATCAAAATTTCTTTCATTCTCCATAACATAATCTAGAATTCTCAACAAAATATCATAAACTCTAGTCTGGAAGACTTAGTTTGTTAGAACTTCTCATTGATTTGGAACTTCTGAGTTTGTTAAAACTATTGAGTCTATTATAAATTCTAAATATAATTTGGATTTCCTCCTTAGATCAATATAATTAAATTTCTACCTCATCTCAGTCTGATTTAATTACTTCTTCTACTCAGTCCCAATGAATTTCTTCCTTAGCTTAGTCCAATTAAATTTTTTCCTCATCTTAGTCGGATTTTATTTTATCCTTAGCTCAGTCTTATTTGACTTTATTTATTATTTTAGTATAATTTAATTTCTTCCTCAACTCAGTCTGATTGACTTTCTTCCACAGTTTAGTCTAATTTGACCTTCTTCCTTATCTCTGTTCGATTAAATTTCTTCCTCATCTAAGTCCAATTTTAATTTCTTCCTCAACTTAGTCTGATTGACATTATTCATTAACTTAGTCAAATAAAATTTATTCCTTAGATTATCCCAGTGGAATTTATTCCTTAGCTCAGTCTGATCTACTTTCTTCTTTAACACAGTCACATTTACATTCTTCCTCAGGTTAGTCTAATAAACGTTCTTCCTCAGCCCAGTTTGATTGAATTTATTCCTCATCTTAGTCTGATTGAATATCTACCTCATCTCAATCTGATTGACATTCTTTCTCATATATATCTAATTGAATTTATTCCTCATATCAGTCTAATTGAATTTATTCTTCATCTCAGTCTAATTTTACTTTCTACTTCAGCTCATGATGATTGAATTTTTTCCTCACCTCAATTCAACTGAATTTCTTCCTTATATCAATCTGATTGACTGTATTAATCAACTCATTCTGATGAACTGGGTCTGAACCTTTGTGACTGATCACCAATTTTTAAAAAAACTTCTTCATTAAAAATTCCAAAAAACATATTAGTAATCTAAATATAAACTTTCAATAACACTAATTTCACATGATGTACAAAAACATTCCTTTACAAAAATAATAGTTGTGAAAAAATAAAAAAACATTGTAAAAAACATCACAAAGGATCTTAAAAATATGAAATAGAAGGAGTTACCATGTAAATTAAATTTATAAGATTTAACAATTATAGAAAACTATATGTTGATCTATATTCATATTTTCTCGTGTAGGATATCAAGATAAAGATATCTTCCCCCACCTGAAGACTTGTACAAAACTCAGTGGATTGTATGATCTATTTTCACATATTTAATTTGTTGTTTCTCATATCTATAGATAAGGTAATTGATTTATTGATTCTTCAGAAAACTTAGTAGTTGATTCTACAGAATGAAGCATGCATTGGTATATTCTAGAGTCAATTGAGGAGTTCTTATTCCTATAAATTTTGAAAACTCCATCTTTTCATTTTCTATAAAATTTTCTTGGCCCTAAAGTTACACTATAGAGAGGCTTATTATTATTAATGTTTTTGTTTTTGTTATTATTTTTATTATTATCATTATTATTCATATTATTATTATCATAATCATTATTATTATTATTAATGTTTTTTATTTTATATTTTAACAAATCATTATTCACTTAAGTTCAGTGTTGTGTTTATCAAAATCTATTGAACACATCTAATTTATTATAGAGAAATATATTATAAAATATAGGGGTGTTACAATATCCCTACTAAAACCCATATTATATATTTTCTATAAGGTTATCCTCATTACTTGTAATAAACCTAGACTGGGAGGAAAGGTTGGGGATCAGACATTAGGAGAAACAATTTCATATTGAAGGAATAAGATCAGATCTTTAGGTACATTAATACTTTTTATTTCTCAATTATTTGTGAATTTCAAATTGAAATTAATGGATTAGAGCATCTATTATTCATGCTTGATTCAGGGTGGGTAATTATTATATTTTCTCTTATCCTCATTGTGTTTATCATATTTTCATTATAAATAAATTATAAACCATGTACCATAAATATTGTAGGTAAGATTAATTTTTCTTCTAACTTTATTCTTGTTGTTTGTTAGATTTTGATGGTAGGTCGCTAAAGAAGAGACTATCCATCTCTCTATCTCTCTACCCTCTGTCTCTTCTTCTATCTCATATGTGGATGATGAATTTTTATCCATATCAATGGATAGAGATAGTGATGGGAGCTATGAAAATGATAATGGGAGGTCGTGCGGCCTAGGACTGTGGTTGGTGTGAGGAGAAGATCGGCATGGTAGGGATAATGGAACGAGGAGGGGTTGATTGTTTTCAACACAACAACATTGTGAGGTGGAATGGAGCGGACAATCTTATCAATTGGGAAGTTCAATAGTAGGGTGGAAACCCCCATTAGAAGGAAATAGTCAGGAATATAGGCAGCTAGCAGCTAGGGAAAAGGGAACCATGGTGGTAGATTCAATGTGTTACAAGTTGAGGGGGGTGGGTAGGGAATGCCTTAGGATGTCTGATCCCCACAATGATTGAATAATGGAACCCCTATCATGTGGGAGGTGGGAAGTCCTAATAGATCTATCACCACTGGTCTAAGAGTTTTGGGTTGTCTAGATAAGCTGTCCAGTATAAGGCCTAAGTGTGTGAGGCCCAACACACATCAAGCTAGGTCTAGGGTCCCCAACCTGACCTGGATAGGAGATGTTGACATGAGGGGCATGTGGCATGTGTGTTCACCACATTCTCATATGTTTCACTATGTGTTGGGTGAAACGCGCCTAATAGAGAATTCCATCTCCCACCCAATTAATAATATGGCGTGCATGGAGGTTACAACATAGCCTACTCATTCCTGTGTGGGGTCTTTTTCACCATTTCTTCACTGGTTGTCCATTTTTCATAATTTAATAAACTGTCCAAAGTATTTTTCTCACATAAATTGTAATGGAATTGTATTTTTGGACATCTAGGGCCATTTTTTATGTGAGATGTGTGGTTCTTAGGATTATTCTCTATATGGGTGATGGTGGGGTTCAAATATGACTATCAAAGAATTATCATGGTTAGTACTCCCATGGAGACATGGTTATGTCAGGGAATTAATCCCCATTATTTCAAGTAGGGTTCGGTACTCCACCACATACTTGGGGTGTGATTCCTATGTCTTTATAGTTGGTACTCCCCCTTATAATATCCTAGATAGTTTTTGGTCCTCCAAAGGGGTTGTTGCTCCCTCAAATGATGTTTGGAAAGGCATAAGTCCCCAACTACAGTTCTATAGAGTCCGTGATAGTTTTTGGATTAGGTAGTTTTGATTTATAGAGATGCATGTTGATTTCACCTATATCTTTCTGTAATGAATGGGACTTTATCATATATTCTAACGACTCATAAATAAAACATATATGGGTGGTGATTATGGTAGGGGTTAGTAACCCTCAGACCGAGATATATTGTTGGGAAAGGTTCAGGTTCCCCTTATATGTTACAAAATAAGTAAAGGAAATGGAAACAATAATGTGTAATACTCTCTCAATTTATTAATGCATGATTCAATAACTTAAGGTCCTTATTTATGTTTTCGAGTGTCAATTTGGAAGTTTTGAAGGTAAGTGATAACAAAAGCGTTAAGATTTTTAACTCCTTGGGTACCCCTTGGATTCCTTTGAGATGTTACATATATTTTGGATTTCAACTTCAGACTGTGTGGGATTTTTAGTTCTCAAATAATCCTTATCTTCTCATAAGGTAAACTCTTCATGGATTGGAACTAAGATAACTGAGACTTCTCTAGGTCCTTAAGACTTTAGATGGTTGAGAATATTTATATCCTCACTTATCTTCCTCCAAGTTACTCTCTCATACCAGGGGTTTTGAGATAAATTTTTTATTTAGTTTTTCCTTTATTATTTTAAGTAATAATATTGAGTATTTTTATACTCATCCCAATATGGGCCTTTTCCCACATGTGTTATACCAATGTAAGAGTCGTAGGGTTTGGAGGTGGTCATATTGGACATGTAGTTGGTGTAGCTTGTTACGATATGATAACTGATGACACTTGGTGATACATGATTGAGTATGGTGGTTTGTGATAGTGGTGGTGAATATTGTGAAAACAGATCAATCTATGAGTACACCTATTGAGGATTGTAAATTACCCTATGGAATTGTTAAAGGAGTTATAATTATTTTTAACCATTTTTAGAAACTTTTAATAATGTTTGTGAATATGTTTCAAGTTTTTTTATACTATTTATAAATGGTTGGGAGTAAATTAATAATATTATATGATTATTTTTTGAAATATTAAATTCTTATAATGAGGATGAAAATGGAAATGTAAGACTTCATAAGATTCATACTATGTTTGGAAGAGTAACAATTGACTTCAAAGGAGTTAGGTACAACTTCAGAAGAGTAACCAAAAATATTTGAAAGATCCTTATTTAACTTTTTAAGATTAAGATCCCTTAACATAAACTAAAAAATGGAAAATGTGGAGTTTCTTATGGGAATTAATAACATTACTATATGAATTAGTAATAATAATTAGTGTGTGAGAATTTGAAAAAGGTATCCTTTAAAAGAGTATTTTGAGATGACTTATTAAGAATTTTTATTATGTTTATAAGACTTAAATTGATTTTATAAGACATAACTTGATTTATTAGTACTTAAAATTAGTTCATAATACATTAAAGAAACTTTATAAGACTTTCATTCAAGTTTAGAATAATTGTATGCACTTTTTAATAATTTTCTAAAGACTTCGTAGGACTTTTACAAAGTTCATAAGATTCACTAAGTGTCAAAAACTATAATTTTTTGGTGTGAAATCAAAAAAAATCATGGGAATTTATATTCCATATGTAAATGAGAAACTTATAAAAATTTTATTGACATAAAAAATCATAATTAAACATTTAGATAAAATAAAGATTTGATCAGATGATGTTAAAGTGTTTTTCTTAATGGATTAAATATCATGATCATCCAAATGGATCATGATTGAAGTTGAGATAAAAGGATTAAAACCATCAAATCATGGATTATACTATTATGTTGTATGGGGAGTATAAATAATGTTTCTTCCCATTAAGGTGAGAACCATGTAATAGTACAATGAAAATATAGTGCATTTTTTAAAGAGTTTAAAACTATAGATTTTATGGATGATATGAAGGGACATATATCCAAATATTTATGAAGACTTTAAAATTAATTATTTACTAGGAGTAAATATGAAGATCATTTAGATTTCATGAGGATTTAAATTTCAAGTAATTGTAAAAATTCTTCCTGATTAAAATTATTATTTTTCAGGGAATTTATTTACATCAGAACTTCATGGTAATTTCTATAATTTATTATGGAAATATTTTTTTATATTTTCAAAGAATATAAATAGTAGAGAATAAATAATTGAAATTTTTTTGAGAATTGAGAATTTGATACCCTTCTCCCTTAAAGATCTATTATATCAATTAAAATGAATAATAAGATAATCAACTTGTACTACATCTATGATTTTTTATTAGGATCTGGTAATTTGACCAAGTTATTGATCATATGATATCTTTCTATTTATAAGGAATAAAGTCATAAAATCTATGAATGCTCTCATAAATGAGAAGATTATTTGTTAGAACTAGTAATAAGGTCTGATTTGAATTCCCTAGGCTTTTATCTTCTTGGAATTTGAAGACCATCCAAAAGAATAACTTAATATTTCATGTTGTGAAATATTATAAATTACTGAAGATCTTTTTCATCATAAATATAAAAGGATAATACTTGAAGACTAGAGGTTCCAGTATAAACAATATCAAATTTTATTCAAGAATTTGATGATACCTTCTTGGGGATGAGGATGATACCCACCCAATCATTGTGTGTGAATTAAGCTTTATTCATAATCACTTTATTCCAATAGTGATAATAAAATCTTGGTATAAATAAGTGTATTGTGATAAGGATTAGTCCCTCACACCTTGAAAAACGATTATAAAATTACATTAGTTCTATTTGGATTTATTTTTTAATATAGGTGAAGAAGATATTAAAATAGAGTGGATAAAAACCTTAACAAATCATATAGGTTTAATTGAAATATAATTTGTAAAAAAATCTTCCGTTGATTCACCCCCCCCCCCAGTGGTACTCTCTTTGACTTGGGATCTACAAGTGGTATAAGAGAAGATAAAAATTTTCTATAATATCTTTATTTTGAAAGTTTTATGTATGGATAATATTATTCTAGTGAATATTAAGGGATTTCACATTTTATATAGATATAACTTTCAAGGATGGAAGAATAAAATTTTCTCGTATATACTATCATAAGGTTTATAGGTGAGTGATGTTGTGGCCATGGGTTTCCCACCTCTTTGTAAGGATCATCCCATTAAATTTTTATATAAAAGAAACATATAGATAGATGGGAAATAAATTCTATATCTTCCATATTATATAAGGTATAAACTAATGTTATGGGTCTTAGTATAGCCAAATAAATATCTATAAAACATAAAAACATGTATGAAGGGAATTTAATGGTCAATGAAGAAAAAATAAATATGTAAATGGATAAATTAAAATATATCATGATATATAATGATTCTAATGTTGATAACTATTTCACTAGGGTGTGTGAAAAAGTTAATCATATTAAAGGATTTGGGGACAAGATAAAATAATTTATAGTTTTGAAAAAAAAATATGAAAAACTTTCCAACAAGCTAAAAAATAATCTATATAAGATAGAGAATATATTTCCCTTAATGAGTTATAAAATACTCTTATTAATTATAAGTTAAGAAAATATATTATTTTAAAGAATAAAGTTATGTAATATATGAGATTTAAATCCATAAAAAAAATAAAGATCAAGGAAGATGAAGACGATCCTCTAGTGACTCAAAAGAATATAATGAGAGTCATTAAAATCACAACAAGGCTATGACCTTTAACATAAAAATTTTAAAAGGGATAAAGGTAAAAACAAGTGAAAACTCCAAGACAAATTCTTAAAGTGGGGGTAAACTATACAATTTGTAATAGATTTTACAAGAAATAAGAAGAGGGTGGGGTATAGTGAGGAGGATAAAGATAAAACTCAAATTTGAAAGGAAAGATATTCTAAATAATATAAAAAATATAATGAAATAAAAAAATATATAACACAAAGACGATAGAAGAGAATCAGGTTGAGTAAGGAGGAAGAAGACTGTTCTACCTCTAGTAGTTATTCTGAGGAAAACTAGACCATAAAAGATACCAATTTTAGAGAACATGTAGAAAATAGAGATGGAATTTCAAGCAGTGAATAAGAAAGAGAAAAATAAATCTATATGAAGAATATGTTGAGAACTAAGCTAAATATGTTTCTTGAGGGAAACACTCAACTCAATAAAGAAGTTAAATCTCTTAAAAATGAAGTTTATATAATAAATATAGATAAATATATAGTTCACATTAGAAAAAATGATCTCATTAAAGAGTTAAATATTTTAAAATCATGACAGGATTATTGAGGAGATCCAAAAAAAGGATGTTGCTAAAGATAAATACATGAACCTTGAAAAATAATGGGGTATTAAAGATAAGAAAAAACATAAAAATAAAATTTTATTATGAAAATTATTTTTAAATAAATTTCGGGACATCAAAAACTATTAAAATCAGTTTCACTCTAGTATAGGTAAAATATAAACATGTGATTCTTCATAAAATTAAATATATTTTTGTAACTACACTGGTCCTAAGACCAAATTTTAGAAATATTAGATTGAAAAAACCCACATAATATGATGTTTAAAATTAATAATATTAATGGTGGCGTGAAAAAAGAAAAATCTTCTAAATATGACTGAAAGAAGGTTGTATTTTCTTCAAAATAGAAAGAAGATATTTAGAAAAAAACTCGCGAATTCCATGGAAGAACTAACATCAAAGTCTGTTATTGGTCTTGAGATTTATATGGAAATAAATAATACATATACTAGTGAAAAAATTCTCTCATATGGAATCCAATAAGGCTATAATTTAGGGGGATTCATCTAGAGAAAAAGATAAAAAAACAGTGGAGAAGAATACTAGATATTAAAGCATAGATATGGTACCAGTTCAAAATAGTTTTGAGTTTTTTGAGGTGATCTATGGAATATGTGATCAGAAAATTCACTATGAAGAGGATTTTATGACCATGGTTCCAAGACAATAACAATATTATTTAAAATTAAACAAGTCATGGAATGGAAATAAGATATAGCATTCTTTGATTGTGGATGTATCTATCAATGCTAGTAAGATGAAAAATCCATGGATCATTGATATTGTTTGGTCATCACATATGAAAAGTGATTCAAAAAAGTATTGAAAAAATATTTATGTTGATGATGGTGGTACAATGAACTTTGTTAATGAGAGATCCTTAAATATTAAGGGAGTTAATTCTGCAGAAATTAAGTCTCGTAGGTTGAAATCATAGGATGTTTTGTTTGTTGATAGACTAAAACATAACTGGTTGAGTGTGATAAAATTTTGTGATGAAGGTAATGAGGTTATTTTCAAAAGAATCAAAAGAAACTTAAAAATTGTTAAAGATATAATAATCATCAAAAAAGGAGAAAAACCTTGTAGGAATCCATTTCAAAATGGAGATCCAACTGATTCCTTTTATCTTAGTTCTAAGTGTGAAAATAATATTTGGAAAATAAGGATTGGATAACTTGGAAAAATAATCAAAAAAATATATAAAAGGGGAATATTTTAAGAGATATACCCTAGTTGTGAAGAGATATATATATCATTTGTACACCTAGTTATAAGGGGAATATGGTCTAAAAATCATAAAAGAGTGGAGATATAATCAAATAGACCACTTGATCTAATTCACTCAAAACTATCTAAACCAATGAGACACCTATTAACTAGATGTTACTTATATTTCATTAAACTAATATATGATGATAAAATAAGGATAATATTGTGGTTCAAGAAAACTAGTCACAAACAATGGAAATGTTTAAAATCCTCATAAGATGATTCAAAATAGATATTTTTATTCAAATAAAAAAGGTGAATACTAATAAAGGGAATAAGTTTATTAGGAGTGAATTTTAAAAATATATTTATTAATATGAAATTAAGAAAAAATAATACACTCCCTACACTCCACTAAAAAATGGGTTTATTGAAAGAATGGTTATAAGTATTTTATAAATGGGAAGAACAATTTCAGTTGAGTTTGAAAGATTAATATTTTTTAGGAAAGAATCTTTATTAATAGTTGTGCACATTCATAACTAATTATTACTAAAAAACTATAATATAACTTCATATGTGATATTTCATAATAAGAATCCAAAATTAAGTTATTTTATAGTTTTTTATAATCTTTGTATCATGAAAATCAAAGACCCAAATCTAGGTAAATTTGATGAGAAGGTAGAGGAAGGTATATTTCTTAGAAAATTATCCACTGGAAAAGGTTAAAAGTTCTATAGTAAGAGGCTTTATAAATTTCTGTTGATTTTTTAGGTGAATATCATTGAACATCATTTCAATAGTGTTACAAGTGAAGCAGTTTTAGATCATCCAAATGAAAAAGTGAGAAAATTCAGATAAATTTTGTGGGGAAAAGGATGGAACTGAATTATAGGTTGATGGAACTAACTATGAACAAGACAATGATAAATAGGAGATAAATCGAAATGAAAAGTATAACTATAAAATTTTTAAAATTAATGTATATGTAAAAAATATCATTGGAAATTAGAATACACTTATGAATACTAGAAGAATACTAAGATAAGACAAAAAAACAGGTATAATTTCCTAATTTGAGCCACAATTTTTGGATGAATCTATCAAGAATAAAGATTAGATTGGAGAGATTAATGAGGAATTGATCCAAATAGATAATAATTCCATTTAGAACTTTGTTAGCAGACCAAATGAGAAAAGTGTAATTATGACCAATTGGTGGTTTGTAAATCAATTAAATGATAAGGGATAAGTCATATGGAATATGGAAAAATTTGTTTGAAAAGGGTACTTATAAATTTAACGGGTTTATTTTTATTATAAATTAGATAATATTGAAATATTAGAGGTTATAAGAATGTTCATTGTGGTTATAACTCATACAAAGTATAAAATATATCATATAGATATAAAATTCTCCTTCTTAAATAATGTGCTAGAAGAAGAGGTGATTATTGAGAATAATGAGGGATTAATTCTTGACAAAGATAGATCTAAGTTATATAGGTTTAAGAAAGCCCTATATGGGTAGAAATAGGACCATGGGTCCTAGGATTCAAGGCTGGATTGTTACTTGAGAGGACTAAAATTCACACAAAAAATAAAGGTGGAAAACATAATGTATATAAAAGTGTTAGAGACTTTTACACTCATTATAATCAAATATATTGATGACATAATTTTTACAAGTGATCAAGAGAGTTATTGGAATGAATTTTCTAATCAAATGAAGAAATATTTTGATATGTATATTCTTAGAGAACTGATACACTTCTTAGGATTACAAGTATTGTAAATGGAATAATTTATCTTTCATTCTCAAAAAATACACAAGGGAATTATTAGAGAAGTTAATCATGTATGGATCCAAGATAGTTTCTACATATATAAATTTCAATTTAAAACTATACACAGATGTTGTAGGTGAAAGTGTAAATTAGAGGGAGTTTATAAAACTAATAGGTAACTTTCTCTATCTGATTGATTTTAGAACTAACATTGTTTTTATAGTAAGTTTTTGTTACAAGAATCAAAAAGATACTAAATAATAATTCATAAGAACTGATAATAGAGTCCTTAAATAAATCATAGAGACATTAAGATTTATATTAATATAAAGAAAAGGATAACACATGGATCTTTTAGTAGTCACTGATTCAGATTGGGTAGGAAATTCTGATGAAATAAAATCCACATCATGAGGATTATTTTTATTGGGAAGATATTTTGTGAGTTGGAATTATAAAAAAAACAAATTCACACTAATTACCATAGAGGTTGAATATATTTCTTCTATTGGTTCTTATACACATATGATTTGGATGAAAGAGAATCTTAAGGATTTGAGGTTGAAAAATGAAATACCTTTTAAGATTTCACGTGATAATCAAAGTTCTATTAATCTTTCTATAAATCATATACAACACTCAAGATCCAAGAACCATTATTAAGGTTTAAATTCATTAAAGAAAAGGTTGAAAATAGTTATGTTAATATAGAATTTAGACCTAATAAAGATCAATTGGTTGATATATTCACTAAGAAAATGCCTAAATATGGGTTTGAGGCTCTAAGGAAAAACATGAATACCCATCCCTTCCCACTCTCTTGAGATACATTGGAAGTATCCTCACATATTTTTTTTGGATTTTTTCAAAGTGGGTGAAAAGATGAACAATAATTATAGATGAAGGTATTAATTTTCATTATTTCATTTCAATCCAGGAGTTGATTTTATGGTGTAAAGGGTAGGAAAATTAAAATTTGGGGGCTTAGATTAAGGGGGAGGATATTCAAATTACTTTTCCTAAAATTACTTTACATTGAGGGATGTAATTATCTAAAAAATAATAAATTATCCTATCATGTGTCATCAACATGAATCAAATGTGAGATTGGATATGATTTGATGACTCTTGTATGAGTTTTTGAGTTTTAGAAATAGTTCAACAAGGTTGAAAACAAATCAAAATTGTGAGACTAAATTACACTATGGAATTTTTATAGGATTTATATTTATTATCATCTATTTATAAAAAACTAATAATAATTTTTTGAATATGTTTTATGTTTTTTTACCAATTTGGATATTTATGGGAGTGAATTAAAAATATTCTTTGACTATTTTATAGAATCAAGAAGTCTAATATTAAGGATATGAAATGGATAAGTATGACTTTTTAAGAGTAATAATTACTTTGGAAGAGTAATTACTATGTTTTAAAGATTCATATCCCACTTTGGAAGAGTAACTAATAACTTTAAAAGAGTCATATCTCACTTTGGAAGAGTAATAGTCTTTGAGAGGCACTAAAAATGTAAAAGGTAGAGTTTCTATGGGGAATTTATAAGAGTACTAGATAAATTCATAATAATCATAAATGAGTCAGAATCTGACAAAGGTGGACATTAGAATAACTATTACAGAGGACTTCATAAGACTTTTTATATAGTTAATAATATTTCACATGATTTTTTAAGACTTCACTTGACTAAGTAAGATTTTGAAATGACTTCATAAGAGTTTTATTCCAGTTCCAAATACTTTGCATCATTTTATAAGACTTTACTAATAACGTCATAGGACTTTAAAAACATTCATAATATTCACTTAGTCTTGAAAAGAATTAGTATTTAGATGAAATCATCAAGGTAATGGGAATTTAGAGGACTTCTGGAAATGATATGCTTACTAAAATTTTAGTGACATATGAGGAAAAAACCATAATTAAATATTCTAGTAAAAAATATTAAATCAGATGATGCTAATTCATTTTTATTAATGGATTAAATAACCTGATCATCAAAACAAATAATGATTCAGGCTCTAATAAAAGGCTGATAACCTTCACATCATAGATAATGATATGATTTTTTGTTAGGAGGATGAGGATGTTTTTACACTATGAAGGGGAGTGTCATTTCACAATACCATGAATGCCTGGAGGAATTTCAAAGTGTTTAAACCTAGGGATTTCATAGAAACTCTAAAATAATAAATATCATTAGATTCATTGAGACTTTAAAATAATGTTTTTATATGGAGTAAATGAAAATATCATTTGTATTTCATGAGAATTTTGAATTCATATATTTGAAATTATTTTACTTGATTAAAACTGTTATTCTTTAGGTTATTTATAGGAAAAATTCATGGGAATTTCTATAATTTATTATGGAAATATTATTCATGTATTTTAAAGGAATATAAATAGTGGAAAATGAAGAAGTAGAAGGCGAATTGAGATGTCAAGACCGTGCTTCATTGAAGAGATATTGTATAAAAGAATGGGAAAAAAGAAGAAAATCAATTTATACTACATCAACGATTTTTTACTATTTCAAGTCAAGAAGATTGAGTTTCTATTAATCTATGTGTCTTATGATGATGAGGAAAATTTTCCCATTTATGCATTATCTCATGCATGTTAATAATATTCTATAGAACTGATAAGAGAAGTCGATGTGCATATTGTAGCCTTGACATCTGCCTAGAATTTTAAGACCTTCTAGAAGAAGTCATACTCCCTAAAATTTTGACATCTTTTAAAGTACAAAATAACTTATTCATCATGAATAGAAAATCATAATCCTTGAAGATTTATGACTCTAGTAAAAGAAATTCCCATTTTATTCAATAATTGGATGATACCTACCTCAGGATGAGGATGATAACCACCCAAACCTTATCTATGAATTGAATTTCACTTTTAATTACTACAACAAAATAATGATAATAAAATTTGATTCTTATTAGAAGTTGAACAGGAAATTAAGTATACTCTCACATTGAGTTTGATCCTCATACAATTTTATGTGTTTTATTTAGATATCATTTCTTTCTATATGGGTGAGGAAGAGATTAAAAGAGGTTTCATCCTGACCATAATCAGTCATAGATGTTAGATTCAAAGAGAATTTATAAAAACATGTACCACTAATTCACCCCCAGTGTTACTCTAACTGATTCAGACTCTACAAAGTAGATTTTTGGGGCATTATAATCATCATATTCAATGGATTGTCATATGTGCAATTTCTTGGGTATTTTCTTATGTGGTGTTTTAATTGTGTTTTTTTTTATTTCATGCTTGTATTTTATACCATTTTGAGTCAAAGTCTCACTTAATACATGTTTTTAAAAAGAACATTACACTCATTATTTCCATTTTTGTGCTTGAATTTTGTTATTAGATTCATTTTGTACGAAAAAATAAATTTTTAGTAATTTTTTTTATGTTTTAAATTGAGATACAAAAATACAAAGATATGTATGAGCACTGTAGTGCCACAGGTTGACTACATAAAAAGATTCATAGTGATACTGAGTTCATCATAATATAATAAAACTACTTCTGGTTTGGATATAATTAATCCTAAATAATGTAGATTCTAAACAATAGATTTTTTACAACATCATCTATAAATAGAACTACTACTTCAAGGCCATAAGAATGGTTTGATGAAAGTACACTTCATAGTATTATAGTCTCTTTAATCAGATAATAACTTTCTTTATGAGATCACTTT
The DNA here is from genome assembly GCA_963277665.1 of Viscum album. Classification (NCBI taxonomy): domain Eukaryota; kingdom Viridiplantae; phylum Streptophyta; class Magnoliopsida; order Santalales; family Viscaceae; genus Viscum; species Viscum album. The sequence continues at coordinate 1,611,136,941 of OY728125.1, forward strand.
TAATTATATTTTTTTTTTGAATGTTTCTATTAAGAGTTTTTTAGGTTTTTATTATAAAACTAGTATAATTTTATTTTGTATTTGTAGAGTTTACAACATTTATGGTTGAGGGATTCCATTGAGAAAGACATATTTGTGTTTTCAGTTTGTGTAATTAGGGACTACTATTGATTTGGGAGATTGATGTATTATATTGAGGGATATAGAACTGTGATTATGATTATTAAATGTAAGGTGATACCATCTAACATGTTAATGTAAAGAGATTCTGATGGATATGAAGTAAGACCTTTAAATAAGTTAAATTCAAGGAATATCCAGGTTGTGTAATGTAACATCATGTCTTTATCCAAAGGTATATATAGTTAAATATTTGGTTTAATTCCCCAAAATGGAATTTTAAATGAATCATAGGGGGTTAGATTAGGTTTCGGCTGTGTTCGGGGCTCATTTGAAGCCCAAAGAACCAAAAATGGGAAAACATGTTGGGCCGCATGGTTTGAATGAAATTTTGAAACCCAGGGTGCATGGTTGTGTTCGATGTTGCTGGTTTTAGATAGTGGAAAAATTTAGAATTTTAATACAGATAGTTAAACTATACGCCTTGCCCATGCAGTGTGCCCAGCTAAGCAGAACAATGCACACTATTGGTGCACAACTTGGCCAATCTATGTGGCCTAACCATTCATGGTGCAAAAGGGGGTGAATTTACATTTTTTCCCTTTGTCAATTATTTGTACCTCTTTTCTTCTTCCCCCATTTCCTCTAGCCGATTTAACATCCTCCTCCATGGTACACAAATATCTCCTCCTCCCTCTCATCGGGTTTTGATGTTTCTTCATAGAATATCATCAGTTTTATTTTCCATCAAAAGATAATAACTCATATTGGTAAGCTCTATCATCAGCTCACCTTTATTCCTTATTTTCTCTATCATCTATTGTCCTATTTTTCATGAAATAGACTTTTTCCCTATTTTGAGGTTTTTGTTAAATATAATGATTTCTTCTATTTTAGGTTGAATCAAGTTTTGTTATCGAATGGGTGGAGTAAAACGACTACAAGTTAAGGAGTCTACTCTTTTTACTATCAATTTTTTTAATTTTTTAGTATCATGGCATTAGGTCGCTTGTCGGACCCTTTCAGTGAAGCTTTGTTATCACATATTAAATTAATTGGAATGTCTGTCCATGTCATATATGACCTTATCTTGGGTTGAAACCCATATGAGGGTGTTCTCTTTGACTTTAGACACCCCTTTGGGTGTTCCATCCTAAATAGACTAAGTTTCCTTATGCTTTAAGTGGGGTTTCACCTTTTTTTAATGCCTTAAATTGATAAATGTTTCTATAATAAAATATGAACCATGAATTGAATCCCTCTTGTAAATACTTATGTTTAGTTATAAATTTTTATCCCATGTGTAAATTCTATATGCCTTAAATTATAAATTTATATTTTCAAGTTACATGAATACCTTGCCTTATATTAAAACTCATAATATTTATGTTAAATGCTTATGCAAGTGGGTTAATGCTTATACTTCATGGAATGTGATTAAATTAGTGGTATTGTACACAAATGGTTATGATTGTCCCATGTGAACTATGATAATGCATTATTCCATGTTTAAATACTTGAATTTCATTGTTTGGAAGTTTTGTTAGCTTGTGATATTAGAATGTTATTGATGACATGTGAATTAAATAAATTATCATGCCTTGTTTCAGTGATTTAAATTATATGTGATGCCTTGGTAAGATTATTATATGATTATATTTAAAGGTGAATTATGAAATTTAATTATTTAAAAGTTATTCCTAATGGAATTTGACTCTTTATCATGCAGTTCTCTCTTTTAAATACTTTGTACCTTTATATATGAATTGTACCATTGATGTTGTATTGAATTGTATAGCTTTATTAAAATAATAAGAATGTGATATTTAGATGATTTATTGTTTTCATGTGCTTATAAATATATGTTTTACTTATGATTTTCCTTGTCAACTTGGTTCACTTGATATGGGTTGGGAGAGAACATGGGTTCTGTATTGAGGATCCAGGTATGGACTCGCTGTGCTAGTTTGGTTATAACTCGATGCACTGGGGGTGATGATTTGGATTTCTAGGAAAGGGCTTCCCGAGTAGTTTCTTATACCCTAAAGTGATATCACTTCCCTAGGGGAGAAATCATGGACAGACCCATTAGAAATATGGATATGTCATACCATTGGTGATAATTGTTCCCCTATGTGAGATACCATGGACGGACTTAGAGTTTACCTTGGCTCGAGTGATACTCGGGATGTCGTATGGGTCGCCTTGGACGGACTTGGTGGTATTGACTTATATGGATACTCTTATAGTGACACATTGGATCCTTTTTAAATCACCTTGGACGATCTTGGGACTCCTCCATTAGATTTGATGTATTGATTGGTTGTTTTCTCACATGAGATGTATCTATTATTATTGTTATGAGTTTCTTATGTACATGTAATTCTTCTCTCTTGTTTAAAGCTTACTTGAATAGTAACATGTAAACTAGACCCCAATCCAAGAACATGATTAGGGGTATGCCTTCTTGGTTTTCCTTTGTTACTATTGGCCCTTTTATACATATTATGATTTCATAGGTATCTCTTTTCAGACTCCTAACTTAGGTTGATGAATTTGGTATGGGATGGTTGTTCATTTAGGAACTCAAACCACAATTTACATGTTTATTTATTTATTTCTCATAATTTATTATATTAGAACATTGTCTCTTATTTACATAATGAAATAGAATGGTCTAGACACCATGGGTGTTGACCTACAAAGATTTATATCTCCCACCATACTCAGGTGTCGTTTGGAACCCAAATAGGCTTTATGATCGCAGGTGTGGATAAAGGGAAGCATGATGCTTCTGATTCTTGATTTCTTTCCTGTTTAGGATGGGGATTTGGGGGAAGAGGACCAGGCTTATACTCAAGATGATGTGGAGTATTTTTTTTCCCTTTTTGTATTTTTTTTTAGAATGTAGTATATTTTTTTACCCTTATTTCCTTGCACTCGCATTTATGTATATACTCAAAACATGCCATGATTATCCTTACATCTATTTTTTATTTTCATCTTTCTCTAGTTATTTATTATTTTCCATGGCTTGTTTATTTACCTATGATGTTTTATTCATTTTATATGCTTCATATATTTATTATTTATTTATTACCATTATGTACATAAAGATCAATGAGAGCATAGTCTCCCCATGGACACATATTATTCCCTCACTGCTAGTCTGTATCCTCTGATATTTGGGAAGATTCACTTGAGGTCATGTGGCCAACCAGACATAGGGTTCAGTTCAGTGGAACCTCGGTTTTGGATTCTACAAAGTGGTATCAAAGCTTTATTTTCATTTGTCTTACTATTTGGTTAATAGAAATAGGACTAGGACATTGGGATTTGTACCTGGCCCTATGCTTAGATGTATCAAACCCATGTACAAGGGCCACACAAATTACATGGGTTGGGAATTGTGTTATTGATTATGCCTTTCATGGATGATACAACTTCACTATTGGGTTATACACTAATTTTAAGATGTTATTAATATTGATATGACTGAAATTATGGTTTCTAACACTTCATCCCAATGAAATGAGGGCATATCGACGCATGCATCATACTAGGCACCATAAGAAATAAAATTCCATGCATTATTCCATTTCATATCTACATTCATCATGCTTCTAACTATTTTCATGTTATTATTGTTGCGCCTAGTTGTTATATCTTGTAGTGCATGTATTCTAATAAATAGATAATTGTTCCATATTGACTAGCAAGGACATGTTATAAATCTATTTAAGGGGACATCCAATTTCAATTTGTAAGGTGTATAGGCCCTTATAAATTGGAATAGTGATCCGCCTAATTCAAACATCTAAAAATGGAATTAATGCATAAATGAACTAAAATGAATACCATCCTTTATAATGAATCAGCCACCTTATATGAAAAATGTTATACCTTGACATGAACTTTAACTTGGCAATGGATTGTAGGCCACATCTCTTGTGATACTTCTAAGGTATCTTCCTTCTTATCTAGAACTGGATATTGGATTAAGCTGTTAGTTTTGTTATGCACTAAGGCAGGCCATGTACCTATCCTTTTTATTACTTTCCTTAACTTTTGTTTCATTCTTGTATGTGGGATTTGTACCTATCCTTTCTTATTTCTTTCTTATTAGCCTTTTCTATCTGTTATAAAAAAAATTATAAGGTCGGCACTTGGAAATTGTATATTTATTCCACCAAAATGGCCTCATGTTGTATACCAAAAGAGTGGCTATGAGCACACTCAAGAGGTGGTGGGCCCAAAGCCACCCATAGTACCTCCTATAGTTCCTCCTGAGGAACTTCTTACTGATCATTCAATGGGAAGAAATGATAAGTTTAGGGATATTTTTCTCAAGTTCATGGAGTCTATTAAAGGTACTTCCAAGCCTACCCCGACTATGGTAGACATTACACGGGATTTTAAGAAGCAACATCCTCCCATATTCCCAAAACAAAAGTGGTCATCATACTGTAAGATCATGGATATAAGGTATGATATCCATCTTCAACCATCTTGAGACACCTCTAGAGTGTAGGGTCAATATTGTAACCTACATATTGCATGACTCTGCCAAGCATTGGTGGGATTTAATCTCTCAATTAGATCACTATTGATACATGGTCATGGTGGACATATAGACAGCTTTATATGATCATTTCTTCCCCCATAATCTAAGGGAGGATCACAATAAAGAGTTCATAAGTCTTCAGTAGGAATCCATGATCGTGCTCTAGTATTCTTCTCATTTTACTAAGCTTCATTGTTTCACTCCATCTCTAACTAGTGACAAATTGATTATTGTGAGGTTATTTGAGGATGGGTTAGGGTATGATGTCCACTCACATGTGAATTTATTTCAGATGATGAAAATTACATAGATAGTAAACCATGACTTAATTACAGAGTGAAATCCCATAGAAGTGGGTCCTATGGGCCAAGGTAGTTCTATTCCGCATTAGGGGGATAGTTCTTTTAGTAGTAGAAAGATCCATTTCAAGGGTGCATGTGGGGGTGGTTCCAGCCAAGTGACACATACTGATATCTCCATAGTATGTCACCAATGTATTAGGATAGGACATAGAAAGGATTGGTGCATGATGAACCCGATGGAATATCGAGATTGTGGTGGGATGGGTCATCTACAGTGCTTCTTCCATTATTTTCCTCTAGTATTTAGTGGTGGGAGATCTGTACCATCACCTGTATTAGGTGAAATATCTATGACACCATATCTGGATGTAATTTGGTCTTCCACTATCCGATTAGGCCAAGGTGGTAATTTCCATGGCCAAGGAAGTCAGGCTTCAAAACATTAGTGTTAGAGTGGTGGATCTACTCAGTCTACTCGGGAAGCATCTCAGGGCTAAGGTTCAGGCCATATGTATGTAGTACATCTAGTTCCATAAGGGCAGGGTCTAGGTCCATCTACAGTTAGAGGTATTGTTCTTGTATCCTCTACTTTAGTTTTTTCCATTTTTTGATACATGTGCATTGCACTCTTTCATATATTATGTGTGTGTGGAGAGTCTTGGTCTGGTTATTGAGTAATTATATGGAATTATGTCTCTCGACACTCTATTAGGGGTTAGAAAAAGGGAATACATCAGTTTTAGGAGTTCCCCCTTGAGATATGTGAGTACCATGTTTTCTAGAATTTTCTCATCTTTAGTATGAACAACTTTGAAGTCATTCTTGGTATAGACTGGCTTATGCATTATCATTCCAAAGTGTATTTATATCGATATCGAGTGTCTTTTACACCACCTAATAGAAATGGGTATGTACAAAAAGGTTATTTGGATATCTGGATGGATCGAGTTGGACCCTAGTAAGTTGGACATGGAAAAGTGACAGCTCAGTTGGAAATTCTCTTTATGAGTTATCAAGGAATGCAGTTGGTAGAATTGCCTCATGTTTTGTATCAGTTCATGGAAATATTACTCGAGTATTTCTCTATATTAAATATAGTGAGAGAAGTTTAGTTCTCTATAGATCTTGTTCCAAGTGTGGCACCAATGTCCATTCTTCCTTATAGGATGGCACTGATAGAGCTCCAACAACTCAAAAAGAATCTTGAATATATTAAGTATAATGGTTTTATCATACCTATCACATCTCTTTGGGGTTTTCCGATTATTTTCTCCAAGAAGGAGGATGGTACCACATGATGGTGTGTCTATTATAGATGGTTGAACCAGCTAATAGTGAAAAACTGTCATCGGTTGCCTTGAATCGATAACATCTTTGACCAACTCTGAGGAGCAATTGCTTTCTCCAAGATCAATATAAGGTTGGGATATCATCATTTTCATGTGAGACCATCGAATATTCAATGTACAGAATTCCAAAGTGGGTATATCTTGTATGAGTACTCGGTTATACTATTTTTTCTAACAAATGCACTAGTAGTCTTTATGGACTTGATGAATTAGGTTTTCCACCTGTATCTGGATTCCTTTATGGTAGTCTTCGTAGATGACATCATGGTGCACTCGCATACCAAACACGACCATGAAACCCATCTTGAGATCATGTTGAGTACACTGAGAGAGCGCCAGCTTTATGCAAAGCTCATTAAATGCCACTTTTGGACCAGTGAGGGTCACTTATTAGGTCATATAATATTTGAGGAAGGAGTATCAGTTTACCCAGATAAGGTTATTTTCATGGTTTCCTAGGATTATCCAAAGAATTTGTTTGATATACACAGATTCTAATGGATTTCTTGTTATAATAGGTGGTTCATTCCGGACTTTTCCTACTTATAAATGCCTCTTATTGCCTTAACTAAGAAGGTAGTAATGTTATTATGGTATGAATCTTGTGAGAAATATTCTCAAGAGTTAAAAGGAAGACTCAATTCAGCTCTAATTTTGATTCTTCCTAATCTAGAAAATAATTATACAGTCTATTGTGATTCTTTGGGAATTGTACTGGGTGCAACTCTGATGCAAGGTGATCGATTCATGGAATATGGATCCTCCCAGCTGATGCATAATGAGAAAAACTATCTTAATAATGACCTTGAGCAAGATGTTTCAGTGCATTCTATGTGCTATTGGAGGAACTATCTATTGAGAGAGATATTCATTATTTACACGGATCATAAAATCTTAAAATATAACTCCACGCAGTAAGATTTGAATCTGAGGTGGCTCAAGTGGGTGGAATACCTATATTCCTTCGACTTTAAGATTACTTACACATCTTATAAGGGAAATGTTGTAACAGATGCATTGAGACAAAAAACACATAACCAAGCCATCAAGGTGGTCAAAAGTGAGTGGAAGATAATGGATGTATTTTTTGAGTTATATATAGAGGTTCAAGAATAGTACATGAAACTAGTTTTAGCATCTCTATAAGTGACTCCCTCTCTTATGGAGTGAGTCCAAATGTCAAAATTGTATGATTATTAGGGACTTGTTTTAAGGAAGATAATCGCAAGAGAGAACCCACATCCTAATTTTTTTGTTGATGGAAATAATACCCTGATATTCTGAGGTCATGTATGGGTTCCTTAAGATATACACAAAGATCGGATGATAAAATATCATACCTCTATTTAGATATTTCATCCAAGGATTACTAATACATATTGAGACATGCGTTGTTAATACTAGTGTCCGGGTATGAAGAGAAAAATTTTACGCTTCATCACTCAGTGATCCACCTGTTAGAAGGTGAAGGAAGAGCACCAGTGACCTCTTGGGCTTCTACATCCTCTATCCATTCCTGAGTAAAAATGGAATGAAAACACCAAGGATTTCATGACAATATTTCGTAAATCTCCTCGAGGTTGTTATGTTGTACCGGTTATCATCAAAATGTTGACCAAAGTCATGCACTTATTACCTATCCTGGATTCCTTCTATGTTGATGAGTTAGGAAGGATATACATCTTGGAGATAGTGATACTTTATGGAATACCATGTTCTATCATTTCAAACTGAGATTCCTGGTACACATTATGGTTCTAGAAAGGGTTGTAGAAGGCACTTGGTTCACAGGTGCTCTTGAGTACTTCATATCACCCTTAGGCTGATGGGTAGTCCGAGCGGACAATTCAAGTGTTAGAGGATATGATACGGGCTTGTGAACTTGATTTTAAAGGTTCCTGGGAGAAGTATATTCATCAAGTAGAGTTTTTTTATAAGAACACATTTCAAGAAACATTTAGATGGCTCCATACAAGGCTCTCTATAGTAAACCATGCCATTCACCTCTATTGTAGCTAGAGGTAGGGTTATTGGGTCCATGTCTTGTGCATGAGACTTTAGATAAATCCCAAATGATTCAGAAGAATGTGTATATAGCTCAGTCTAGGAAAAAAATTTATGCCAATCATTGATGCATACCTCTAGAATTCTAGGTGGGATATTGGTTCTTTCTATATGTTTCACCTAGATTAGGTCATAAATGAATCAGGATATAGGGAAAGTTATCGCCGAGATATGTTGGGTTGTTCAAGATAGTGGAGATAGTTGGGCTTGTATCCTATCAGTTGATGTTACCTTAGAGGTACCATGCCATGAACGACATCTTGCACATATCTCAACTTTGAAAATATCATCCATACCCATCTCATTCATTTGATCCTGATGATATCGAGCTTGAGGAGGATGCATCCTTCAAGGAGAATCTTATTCATATCATCGATCATAGCATCAAGTTTATCTGAGAAAGTTTAGTTTTTTTTTTGTCTAAGTGTTATGGCAGCACTGACGTGTTCAGGATGAGACCTGTGAGCGGGCTGCCAATGTATGTTCTCAATGGCTAGATCTTTTCTTAGAAGATGTTTTACCACCCCCAAAAGGGTAACACAGGGATGTGTTTTTTAAGGATGGGAAGTTGTAACATCCCACCTTTATCCAAAGAATTAAACTATTAAATTTTTGGTTTCATTCCATAAAACATACCTTAAAATGAATCCTAGGAGGTTATAGGAGGTTCTGGGTGTGATCAAGGCTCATTTGAATCCTGGATCACTAAAAATGGGAGAATAGTCTGGGGTGCATAGTTTTTTTGAAACCATATGACCCATGGTGCACGACCATGTTCCATGTTGTAGGTTTTGGATAGTGGTCAAATGCATGGTTTGCACATAGTTAGTTAAACTATTCACCTTGCATGTACGGTGTGCCCAATGAATCAGAACCGTGTGCATGGTTATCACACAATTTGTCTAAACCGTGTGCAGTGAAAAAGGGGTGAATTTAAATTTTTTCCCTTCATTAATTATTTATACCTATTTTCTTCTTCTCCTATTTCCTCTAGTTGATTTTTCCTCCTCCTCCATGGTGCATTAATCTCTCCTCCTCCATCTCATGGGGTGTTGATGTTTATCCCACAAATATCAACTATTTTCTTTATTGTCAGAAGTTATGCACTTGCCTCTATAAGCTATATCATCTCCATAGCTCTATTCCTTAGTTTCTCCATCATCCTTTGTACTAATTTTCTTGAAATATACTTCTTCCGTATTTTGGGAATTTTGTTAGATCATCTAATTTCTTCTATTTTAGGTTGAATCAAGTTGTGTCACCGGAGGAGTAAAGTACTAAGAAAACAAGGTAGGGATCTACTCTTTTTCCCATCAATTTAATCACTTTTTGATGTCATGTCATCATGCCACTCGCCAAACCCTTTCAGTAAATCTTTGTTATCATATATTAAGTTAATTGGATGTTTTTTTGGGTCATATATGACCTTACATTGTGTAGAAACCCATCTGAGGGTGTCTTCTTTCACTTTGTCCACCCATTTGGGTGTGCCATCCTAAATTTATTGAGTTTCCTTATGTTTTAAATGGGGTTTCACCTTGGTTTAATGTATTAAATTGATAAATGGTTTTATAATGAGTAATGAACCATGAATTGAATACCTCTTGGCAATGATTATGTTTTGTTATAAATGTTTGACCCAAGTGTAAATTCTATATTCCTCAAAATCTAAATTCTTCTTGTCAAATTATATGAATTCCATGACTTATTCTGAAACTCATAAGTCTTATGTTAAATTCTTATGAAAGTGTTTTAATTCTTATGCTTCATGCAATGTTCCTTACATAGTGGTATTGTACTCAAATTCTTATGCTTATCCCATGAGTATTATGCTAATGCCTTATGACATGTTTAAATACTTGAATTACATTGTTTGTAAAGGTTGTTATCTTGTGAGATTATAATTTAATTGATGACATGTGAATTATATAAATGGTCATGCCTTATTTTAGTGGGTTTAATTATATTTGATGTCATGGTAATCATATTAGCTGATGGTGTTGAAATGTGATTGTTTACGTGATATTCCATATGGCATATGACTCTTTCTCATGACTTTCCCACTTTTAAATTCTTTGTGCCTTTCCATATGAATTGTTCCATTGATGTTGGCTTCAATTTTATAGCTTGATTAAAATGGAAATCATGTGATATTGAGATACTTTCTTGTTTTCATGTGCTTAAAAATATATGATTTCCTTGTGATGTGCCTTGGCTACTTGGTTTACTTGATACAAGATTGAGGAAACATGGGTTTTGTATTAATGATACATCGATGGAATCTCTATGATTGTTTGGTTACGACTTGATACATTAGGGTCGATAATTTAGACTTCCAAGAAACAACTTCCGAGGTGGTTTTTTATACTCCTGAGTGATACCAATTCCTTAGAGGAGGAACCATGGATTCACCCACTTGCAAGATGGAGACGCCATGTCATGGGGGATATCCAATACCCTATGTGAGATACCTAGGATTAATTAGTGTTTAACATGCCTCGAGTGATACTTGGGGTGAAGTATGGGTCACCTTTGATAGATTTAGTTGTATTGTCTTATACGGATGTTCCTGTAGCGATAATTCTGATTATTTTTACATTGAATTAGATGGGATCGGGACTCCACCACTAAATTTGATGGATTGATTGGTTGTTTTATTACATGAGATGCATCTATTAATATTGTTATGAATTTCTTATGTACATTTGATGTTTATCTTATATTTTTTATCTTACTTGAATGGTGACATGTGAACTAGACCCCAATCCAATCACAAGCTTGGGGTATTCCTTCTTGGTTTCCCTTGTTTACTATTGGCCCTTGTATACATATTATTCTTTCATGGGTATCTCTTTTCAAACTCCCAGCTTAGGTTGATTCAGATGGTATGGGATGGGTGTCCATTTAAGAAATCGGACCATGATTTACATGTTTGTTTATTTATTTCTCAGAATTTATTATATTTGGCACATTGTATATTATTTACAACATGAAATTGAATAGTACAAACACTATGGGTGTCGATCTACTGAGATTTATATCTCACATCCTTCTTGGGAATCATTTGGTACCTGGGTTGAATTTATGATCATAGGTATTCATAAAGGGAAGCATGCTACTTTCAATTATTTATTGCTTTTCTGTTTATGATGGAGATTTGGCGGAAGAGGACTAGGCATTTTCCTGAGATTTCATGTAGTAGTTTTTTCCTTTTGTAGTTTTTTATATCATATAGTCTATAGTTATTACCCTATTCCCCTAAACTCTCGTTTTTTATAGAATTATGGAATTCCATGATTATCATTACATCTATTATTGATTTTCAGCTTCTTCCATCTCTTTATTATTTTTCATGGATTTTTTTATTTACGTTAACTATTATTAGATTATCTATATGCTTCCACTATTTATTATTTATTGATTACCAATGTGTACACAAAGATCAATGAGGGTATACTCTCCCCACAGACTCATCCTAGGCTCTCACTACTAGTCGGCAGCATCTGGAATTTGGGGAGATGCGCTTGAGCTCATGTGGCCAACCAAACTCAGGGAATGGTTTGGTTACACCATAGTTCAGGATGCTATATGGAAGTTGGATACCTTTTTTATGTTCTAAAATTATTCTTATTCATTTGATTAAAATATTTTTGTATAATATCCTTTTAAGGAGTGTTTGTTTTGTTAACCAATATTATGCACTATGTTAATTTCCACTATACCTATAAGTTTTAACTTTTTTATATTTCTATTGTATGTATTTTTTATTGAAATTTGCTAAATTTTGACTATTAAATTTATTTTGTTCGTATTTGTTTTAAAATTTGAATACTTTGATAATTTCTGTGTATATAATAACAATGTTTTTCTATAGTTTTTACAATTTAGGAGGGTAAAATCTGAATTTTTATTTTTAAAATACAATTCACCACACTTTTATAGGTTTACCTACTGGTATATTTGGGAAAACATTTGGTAATAAAGCCTAACTCTACTTGGTTTTCAGTATTTCAGTAGGACCATATATATTTTATATTTCTATTTTTATTATTAGAATTTTTTATTAATTTCCTAACACTGACATGTTGTGGAGGAAATATCTTTTTTTATGATGGTTGGTATACATGTTGATTTTATTGATAATTTGAATCATAATTGACATCCTATTTTTATGGAAATTATTATGAATAATAGGAAGATCACATGAAAACATTTTTTATTAAAAATGGAGTTTAATTTTTTTTATCTTGATTGGAATTTACAAGATTCAATAAGAAAAGTTTCTATATTTTCTAGATAAGATTAATCTGAGTTCTAGTTGAATTTTCAAGGTAGAAATACATTTTTATATATTATAAAAAGAAATATATATAGCCAAGTTATATGTTTATGAACAACTATCATAATTTGGAAGAAGTTATAAGTTAAAAAATTTATAATTTATAAATATTTAGAAACTAATAAATCTATTCTAAGAGTATATTTTCAATATTTTAATTTTTTTACATGGTGAGAGTTTTTATAAAATTAACCAACAATCAATGAAAATTGTAAATAGTCTTCATTCGCTCAATGAGAAAGAAATTTATAATGTTCATATTTTTCAAAAATTCATTGATATTTTACCTAAAGAATGGGATTCTAAGAGAATATCTATTAACAATACAAATAATACTACTAATTTGAGTCTTTATGACTTGATTGGAACAATTATACAATATAAATTTTGTTTGAAAATAGATATATATAGAGAGAAAGAGAAAAATGGCGTTAATTTTACATAAACTTATAGAGCATAAATTTTACAAGTAAAAAATCTCCAAACCCAATTCATCTAAAATAATTCCTGAAAAAAATTAGTTTATAGTGATTTAGAGAATGTTGAAGGATAAATTGAAAATATGGCATAAATAATTTCAAAAAAACATAATTTCTGAAGAGGTTGTATAAAAGTTAGGAATGATATAAATGAAAAAAATGATAAAAAGTATTCATCAGATTCAACGTGTTATGAATGTAGGAATCTTGGATACATTCGACTGGATGAACCTGAGATGAAGAAAAGATAAAGGAAGTATTAAAAGAAATATTTTAAAAGTAAAAAAATTGAAAAGTTTGAAATCATTGGCTATATAGATCAAAATTAGTAGTGATACTACATCTGACTGTTCTTTGGAAGATAGTGGTGATAATAGAAAAATCACATGATTCTTTGCTGATACTCAATAGAATGAGAACTGTTACACAGAAAGGTTAACTATCGAAGATCATATGAATCTTACACTTGATTCAAAATTACTTTACACTTTTAAAAATATAAGTGAGATTTAAGATGGAATATCATATAATTATGATTATGAAAAGAAATTTCCTTAGAAATATGATGAGATTAAAGTATATGGTATTAAATATAGGGATATATTCTAGAAACTTTATAAGAAGTATCTTGATTTAATGAGTGATGTTCTTAAACGAAAGGAAATATTTACTAAATCTGAATATATCTTGGAAAAATTAAGAATACAGAATGTTTAGTTGTGATTAGAATCAGATAAGATGAATGGTCAAGTGAAGAAGATGAAATATGAAAAGAAAGAGTAGTTTGTATCCTTTATGGAAATGGGATTTTTAAAGATACTGAACTAAAAGAAGGAAATAATAAACTCTTGAATTATTTAAATAAATATAATAAATAAATTACATAATTTTAATATTACTGAGATGATAAAGTTGAAATATGAGGTTGAGAGTTTGAAGAAAAAACATAAAAACATCAGTACTAGAAGATAATATTTTGGGAAGTATTTTGTCAAGTAAAAATTAAAAATAAATTGATCCAGTATTGGGAGTAATCTACTAGAATTTTAATATATCATAAGAATTATTTTTTTCCAAGTAGAGAATCTTTTTGCTCTATGTTCCATTAAGGTAAGCACTGGAGTTTTAAGTATAAATAAATATTTTAGAAGGAATAAATCAAAAATTTCAATGAAACTTTCTACTTATGAGCATCAAATATAAAAACAAATTTAGTTTCCATAGGTTGTGTTTAAAAATACTTATGGACCAAAGAAGATCTATTTTTTCGGAACCTAATCATTGAATAAATGAATTTTTTATGCACTATAATTTAGACACTTATATCAAGTACCTGATGACATATATTTATATTTTATAGAACTTGAATACTTTTTTATTACAAGTTAATATTTTTTAAGTAATTCTTTATATGTTTCCTTAAATATTTTCATTCTAGGGGAGTTATAGTTCTTGTTTTTAGAAAACATTTCAATAATATGCATTTTAATTTCTAAATAGTAAATATTTATAGATTAATATTATCCAGAACCATATTTAAAGAATAAGAACAATGTAGTATAACTATAATATAACTTCTATAATTGTTCATCATTTATTCTTACACTTATAGATTTTTAAAGAACTGTTACATTTTATTTTTGAACGGAATCTCATATTTTGTTATGAATTTTAATTTTTAACAGGAGTTAAAAATCATTTTTATGGGATTTTTTTAGGAGACCAAGATTCTTTGAAAATTAAAATGTTAATCCTCTTAATAATTTATTTAGTCATTATTTTTGGTAGTGATTGATCATATCCATCTAATAAAAGATGATCAACAGTTATTATAAAACACATTTGATTCCTATTTAAGGAATTAGACCCAAAGTTAAATGATCAAGTTCATGAGAGAAAGAAAAGAACTCTTGATTGAGTTATACCTCATCCATTAGCACTTAAAGAATAAAGAAAATTTCATTAGAAAAAATCATTAGAATGTATTTGATGTTGAAAAAATTAATTACGTAATAAATATTGTTGATCTTTTACTTACAAATAACAAATCACTAGAAGTTCCACTTGATGTTGATATTAGGGATAAAGAAGAAAAATATTATAGTTTTTTTTATTTTTTTCTATCACTAAATCTAAAAGGATTGAAAAAAAGTAATATTATTAGTATAATTTGATAAAGAAATTTACCAGTGTAATAGATGTTTTACTATATCTTAAGGAAAAGATTAATATAATTCATTTTCATACTATTAACTTTCATAATTGACAGTTATTGACTCAGTAATATAAGTTGAGGGAAATTTATAAAAACTTCAAGAAGAATATGAGTTTCATAGTTGGAAGATGAGGGATTTTTGACGTACCTACATTATAAAGATAAGGATTTAAAATCTATTCATAATCAGAGTGTTACTATACATTAACACATTAAATTATTGTTTAAAATATTGAAAGAGATTAAATAAGTGTTAATGGATCAAGTTGATAATATATATGAGTTTTTAAAGTCATATAAATATATGAAGAATCAATCAGTATTTTACAATAATCATTTTTAATAACTGAGTTAGAAGTAAGAATAATATATGTTGAAGAAAAATTAGAAACATGAAGTTTAATTAGAGAAGTTAGTAGAGCAGGATTGGAAGTTGGTTTCTTAAGAGTATAAATTGTTATATCAACATAATTAGATCAAGAATCTTAAACTTATTCTTGATAAAATTCTAAATAAGAACAATAATTTTAATTTATGATGCTCTTTTTTTAACTTATATTTATTTATAAAATATATTTATTGTTTTGTTGATGTAAAATTCATTTATTAGTTGATTGTTTTAATTTTCCTTAAACGAATAATATAATTTTTTATGCATGGTTATCTTTAAGATTGTTTTATTAAATAAAAAATGTAGAGACTAAAAATGGATTTATTATTTAAATATAATGTAATATTATATCAAGGGGGATTTAGTTCTCAGTTTCAAAACATAACTTTTTTTTATTCATTTCAATTCTTTTATTGATTTTGAAAATCACAAATGGGGTAATATTAAGAAAAATAAATAATATTTTTCCAAAAAAAATCAATAGGGGAGAAACATGAGAGAAATAATCTTATTTTTGAATCATTTTAAAAAAGTGGAGAGCTTTATAGAAATATGATAGGTGAATGGGAGAAAAATTTCATTTTAAAGAGGGATCTTTACATTGGTTTACATTAATTTTCTCAAATCAAATAAGGATTTTTTAGAAGAAATTTTTGAATGCATGAAAGCATACAAAATCTTACATAAATTACTACTTTTAAATTTCTATTAAAATTATTTTTAATTTCTATTTGTGCCATTAAAAAGGGGGAGATTTTTGAGTTAATGACTCACTTAATAATTCGTTTGGAAAATCACATTACACTCATGGTTTTGTTTTTTCTTACTTAAAGTTTTTTGTTGTTTTTATATCATATGCGGGATAAATTTTCAGTAAAATTTCCAAACTTTTTAAGATGATTAGTGAAATTCTAGGGGTATGTATGAGTATTGATCGTTGACTAAATCAATGGATACAGAGTGATTTTGAGTTCATCGAATGATTAAAAAGATTCTTCTGATATTATTACAACTAATCTTGAAGAATATGGAATTTCAACATTGGATTTTTTTTACAACATAATCTATAAATATAACCATAGATTCCAGACTATAAGAATGAATTATTTAATGTAAAATTCATGATGTCTTAGTTTCTTGAATCCTAAAACATCTTGTTATCATTACAGAACATCAAGTTATATTTTATTACTAAATGTTTCTATTAATATTTTTTGGTGAAATTTTCACTATAAAATTAAAAGAATTTTCTTTTTTATTCTTTGATTTTTTCATCTTCATGATCAAGGGATTATATTAAGGAATATAGAGATAATATTTGTAAAGACCCGGAAATTTCAAGGAAAATTTTTTCTTAATTTTCTTTGGAATTTTACAAGAATGTAGTTTCTGATGGCGCCTGATTCTGAGGCCCGGAGTGCCCGGAATCAACTTCCGAAGTTTGGCTTGGGTACGTTCAGTGAATGAGTGAGCGGGAATTTCTATCTTTTGAATCGGTGCCCGGAATTTAAATTTGATGGCACCGATGAACTCGGAACGCCGGTAATTGCTTAAGGGGACCTTTACCATAGTTGCGTTTTATGCGGGTTGAGATTTTTTTTTGGGGTTTTAGTTTAAAATAAATAAGATTGTGTGAACAATTTTATTTTAGGTCTTTGGGAGTTATTCTCTCCCATGGGAAGTTGTTGGTGGATCCCATGACCAACCAACTTCCCATGAGTGGATACTTGAAAGGTGGGGCCCACACGAGCCCCAACATTTCACAGTCCTATAACTCTCCTTTAACCCCCCTTTTAATCTCCCTTTATTTAACTCTTGAACTTCTCTCCCTTATTAATGAAAACTCTTCTCATTCCACTCCCCCTCTTAAGTGCATGCCAACACTTTTTAATTAATGAGTTCAACTTCTTAAATTAATTAAGTTATTTGAATTTTGGAATTTGAAAATCTTGGCGTGTGTTAATAAAATAATGGGAGACCTTATTTTATTAGGTTGCTTGGTTAAGTGAGGATTTTGAGAGAGGAAGCTCTTGGTTTTGAAGAACTTCATCACCATCATTGAAGAACGTCGAGACTTCGACAAAGAATTTGATGAACACCGACCCTCCGACGGAGAATGCGAAGGCACCAATGACGTGCCTTCTCTTCTTCTTTCCCCGCGTCAAGGGAGGAGGAATCACCGCGGGGAACGTTGCCATCGACGACGGCGCTCACTCTGACGACGACGGAATTGATACCGTTCTACAGTGACACTACCATTCTGCGACTTTGTCAACAAACGAAGGACGACCCGAGGAAGGGAATTTATTTTTTGGAATTCTCTTATCTTTTGAGAAAAGAACGACGAGCGCGGACCAACCAATACCGGGTTGATCCGCGGATCATTCGATCATGCAGTTTGATTTTGAGGGTTATTATTTAAATTTCTCGTGTTTATTTCCTTGACGAACTTCGTGAAATATGACCTTTTGTTATCGAATAACGCGAAGGGGGCCAGACCGCACAAACACGGCCGACCCTCCTCTTTATTTCATGTTGGATTATTTTTTGGATTGAAACAGGAATGGTGCGGTGCCATCACACCGCGCGGAAACGTGCGACAAGTAATGTGCGGCGCCGTCGCGCGCGACGTGAAAAACAAAAAAAGGCGCAACGCCGTCGCATCACGGCGGAGAAACCCGAAGACATCCGCGAACGGAGTCGGGCCACGGCGAAGGGGCGCGGCACCAACGCATTGTGCCAGAGAACCACAAAGACGGCGCGTTTCGTTTTCGACGTGCGGTTTGATGGGAGATGACGAAGTAGGCCGTTTGGGCGTTTGAATCCCTTCGCAGTGAAGGTGGGGTCCCGGGGGGACCATAGCGAAGACGGCAGGAGGAACGGACCACCGGAGCGCGTCCGGTGGTCCGTGGAAGGCGGCGGCGGCGCGCCACCGGCCTCAATCAGCGGCGAAGGGCGGCGGAGCCGCGCACCCCGCCGCTCCGCGTTTCGGCTCGGCCACGCTGGCTGAGCCGCGGCCGAGCGGACGGGCCAGACCGAGCCGGACCGAGCTGGGCCGGACCGAGCTGGGCCCAGCCGGGTCGGACCCGGGTCGGGTCGACCCGGTTCGGCCGCCCCAGGGGGGGCGGGCCCAGACCCCGGTTTTCGGGCCACTTTTGGTCAAATGCCCGTAACATGAGCTACGGGCCTCCAAACGACTCACCGTTAGCGGAAATGCGATCCTTGGATTGAGATGGTCGTTTCGGTATATCGCATTCAAGGTTTCAGATTACTTTGGGTTCGGCTGGGTTGGTACGGATATGAAACCAATCGGGCCCTCGGAGCGGAAACGCTTATATCTTGAGCTCCGGACGTCCGATTGACGTGCCGTCGACTATGATGAAATCCTCTAAGTGAGACGGATCTTTTTGATTACTCTTCTCGAGGTTTGGATGCCGACAGAGTGCGGTCGGGTTGGTTCGCTCACGAAACCAACCGGGCCCCTGGAACGAAAAAGCCAATAACTCACAGACTGGGCGTCTGATTGACGTGTCGTCTGTCTCATTGAATTCCTCTTGATGAGACAAAACTTTTGGCATACTTCACCTGAGTTTTGGATGAAGTTGAGATACGGCCGGGTTGGGTTGTACCCGAAATCCAACCGGGCCCCTAGAACGGAAAAGGTGATATCTTTCAGACAGGACGTCCGTTTGACGAACCGTCAGCGGCATTGTTGATCACGTTGAGAAACGGTCCCTATGAGTATACCCTATTAGAGTTCGGGGTACAGTTGAGATACGGCCAGATTTGGTTCGCTCACAAAACCAACCGGGCCCCCTGGACAAAAAGGCTAGTAACTCACAGACCTGGTGTCCGATTGACGCGCTATTTGTTGCGTTGAGACCCCTATGACGAGGAGGTACTTTGAGATACATGGAGTATCGACCTGTAGCTCATGGAGCGGATCCTCCCGAAGACGAGCGTGCGGAGTACGGAGACCGTGTAGCCAACTGAGACCTGATGACTGCTTAACCGACTCGACTTGGAGTGAGTCGACTATCCCAGTGGACGGAGCACTACTTTGTGAGGTGCAGACCCATGGCAGATGGAGCACTACCTGTGCGACAGTGCAGACCCGCGGTACTCGTCCGGAGAGTACCTCAGCAGGCTACTAGGGGGTGTGCACTACTGTGTTTGGGTGACATACCTCGGCGGGAAGCACTACTGTGTTTGGGTGGCTGGATCGCGGTACTGGACAGGAGGAGTACCTCAGCAGTCTTAGGTTAGTGAGCAGTACCTCGGAGTCGTGACAGGACCACTGTACACTTCAGAGACGGAGCTCTTCAGCAGTTATGATTTCGATAATGAAAATCCTGGTTTGAGCTGAGACTTATGACCTTTGTGTTTACCTCATGATTGAGATGGGTCACTTGATCACTTAGGTATATGTATGGGCATATACCTGGGTAGTGGTTATCCGTTGATTTCATGATCCTTGTGTTTCCTCATGATTGAGATGGGTTACTTAATAACTTAGGTATATGTATGGGCATATACCTAAGTAGAGGTTATCTGCTGAGATCTTCTTTGTGGTTATCCTTGTTGGATTTAGAGAGACCTTGAGGGTCTCGGGGTCCCTACTGAGTATCGTTATACTCACCCCTACACGGGCTATGCCCACACCTCATTGTGTTTGTTGCAGACGACGGGCAGTGCTGACAGAGGCCGAGTGTTCGAGGATTGGACGGTACCTGGAGGAGGACTACACGACGAGTCAGTACCTGGAGGTGGACTACACGACGAGTCAGTATCTGGAGGTGGACTTTGCGACGAGACGACACACGGAGGTGGTTGACGGATGAGAGCGTGGAGGAGGTTATCTGTACCTATCCTTCAGGTAGGATCCGTAGTGGACGACTAAGAGTTGTGCCATCTATACCTACCCTTCAGGTAGGATCCGAGGAGGACGACCCAGGAGCTGCTTCCGTCCCTCTAGTTGTTGTCTTTTTCTGTTGTACTTTGTTCAGTTGTAGTTGTACTTTCTTTTGGGTTTGTATTCTGGCCCATTTTCCTTTCAGCAATTCTCTTTGAACTTAGTGTTTACTTCTGCTTGTTCTCTATGGTGTTTGTTTACTTTTATAAAGGCAATGCCTTCCCAGTTATCGGGATTTACGCCTTTGGTGCTAGTCTCCAGCCCCTGGCCTATGGAAGGCGGGCTTGGGGTAGTCACGGCACGGGCCCCGAGGACGGGTCGTGACAAATTGGTATCAGAGGAGTCGGTTCTACCGCAGAACTTATAACTCTGATATTTTCTTTCTATGAAGCAATAGTGTTAAGGGTACCGAGTGTGGTCTTCAGTTCAGGGAGTCCAGTGTTGGTGCGGGCAGCCGACGTATCCATACACCAGGACCCTGACAACAGATTTCCGACTTTGTGCACGAAAACACTGATTGCGTGTGTGTTTTCAATGGTTTTCCCTTAAAACAGCTCAAACCAGGTCATCTCACCAGGTATAATCATTTGACTGTGTCACGATGTTTCTTTCAGGATGCCTTTTCTCGGACGACCAGCTAGAGCCCAGAGGGATGTGCGTGCTGACAGCCTTTCGAGTGACGAGGCTCCGGTACAGGGCCCTCTTGCAGTTGAGGCACCAGCGGAGGCAGTAGCGGTACTACCATACGTTGGGCCACCGATGCCACTAGCCCCAGCAGTAGAGGGTGCACATCACTTGAGCGCACTGCACGAGTTCCAGCACTAGAGGCTACCCAGGTTCTAGGGAGGGACGGACCCGCAGGCGGCTGAGGATTGGATGGAGGCTGTGGTGAGAGTCTTCAGGCTAGTGGGGACGCCGGCAGACTTCATGGTGATCTTTGCTGCCAGCCTCCTTCAGGCAGTAGCAGGCAGGTGTTGGAGGCACTTGTTTCAGTTTTGCGACGGGATGACCTTCGCATGGGAAGACTTCGAGACCTTCTTCAGGGTGGAGTTTGTGCCAGTAGCTCTACACCCAGAGCATGTACAGGAGATTATACCTTTGCAACGTGTTTTTCGATCAGTATACGAGTAATCTGTGGGAAGTAGACAGATGATGCAGAGTTCCAGGAGGACCAGACCAGTAGTTGGACGATCTCAGGTTTTAGGACCGGTGGTGCGGGGCACCCGGGGTGAGAACAGAGCTAGGCGTGCTAGAAGAAGGTTGTGTTACTCATGCGGCGGAAAGGGTCACCTGGAACGTGACTGTCCGAATCCTCGTACGGTTCATCAGCGGGTGTTGGAGGAGCCACCGAGACAGAAACAGTGGCTGGTGCTCGAGAAACAGCCGAGCAGTGGACAAGGCAGTAGAGCTCCGAGAGCAGGTGGACAGGAGAGTAACTAGTGGATACATCCTTTGTACTTCTAGTTCTATGTTGTTTTTGTATTCGTGTCTTTGTACTATGAGCTGCAATAATAAAAAGACACTTTTCTTGTGATGTTTGCTTTCCTGTCCTTTTTGTTTGGTTGATACTGAGTGGTCCTGGTTAAGACTATTGACTTGACCCTCAACTTTGATATTTCTACTGGAGGAGACCCAGTGACCTCACACTGATGCCGACAGTGTGACTCGACCCTTGGAGGCGAGAGTGATAGTTGGATTTCTTGGTAGTTACGTCGAGGCCTTACGACGTCATCCATGGCATGAATGCATCATTCATGTTGGTATTGAATGTATTAGGCAACGAATGTGGTTCATCCAGGGTATGAGACCAGATTTCTCTTATCTAAAAGGAAGAAATCTTAGCAGCTCTTGTGTGACTAAAAAAAAGGTTCAGGTCATCCAAGAGCGGATTAAGACTGCACAGTGCAGTAAGAAACAGGAAACCAGTGCCAGTCTTAGAGACTCGATCATGTTAAATGTTAAAGAAGAGGAAGCTTAAAGGAGAGATGAGTCTACGAAGCAGCAGACGTGGATGAAGATCTAGGAGAGCATCATGAGGTGGTGTACATCTTAACATGGTACAACCACCCGCCTTAGTTATTCCCGCCAGGCTCAGGGAGCTGGAGGGCGGAGGAAGAGTGCGACTGCATGCGGTCAAGGAGTGTGACCCAATGGCTCTAGAAATGATTCAAGGGACAGTATGTGTCCACTACTAGCTGCTGTAGTAAAAGAAGTCGATATGAATCATTCCTTGCTTTCACAAATCTTGTTCCAGACCTAGAGTTTCTGGTAAGACTTGGACTTGACCCTCACGTCTCGAGATACCTTGGGAGGAGACTCGATAATCACACTTACGCCGACGGTGTGGTCAGACCCTCGAGGCAAGAGTTCCGGTTGGAATCTCTTGGTGGCAGCGTCGAGGCCTTACGACGTTAGTTTGATTATGTAATGGGCAATAACTATTCATACTCAAATTGACGGTTTTAGGCAAGCATCGGGATGGGTTTTCTTTGGTCGGCGAAAAGGAAACCCCAGGCAGCACAGGATAAACTCTTTCACAGGAGGGTGCGACCGATCACTATTGAGTCGGTCAACCTTACCCTCGTAGCGACAGTCATTTCGAGTTCCAGTTCTAACAGGAATTGGAGACCTATAGAGTTCGAGGATGACGATCATGTCATTATACGGGTCTCACCTCGACGAAGTTTACGGAGTTGTGGCCAAGGCGGAAAGTAAAGTCTGAGGTTCAACGAACCTTTCTAGGTCCACAGCTGGGTAGGTGAGGTGGTTTACCACTTGACCCATCCACCTCAGTTTCACCAGGTGCACGACGACTTCCACGTATCTCAACTGAAGAGATACGTGCTCGACCCTTCGGATATCATCGACCATGAGGAGCTGGATGATGACGATGAGGTGTTTTTCACAAAGGTTCCAGTGGGGATCGAGTATCGACAGGAGTGGATCCTATGAGGATGATCGATTCCTCGGGTGAGCTTCTTTGGAAGTACGGAACCTCCAGGTAAGCACATGGGAGCGGAAGGCTCATATGCGTGCTCTGTACCACTTTTGTGACCCTAGTTTGTGTTGAAGCTTTACGGGGACGTAAATCCATGAGGTGGGAGTAATGTAAAGACCCGGAAATTTCAAGGAAATTTTTTTCTTAATTTTATTTGGAATTTTACAAGAACGTAGTTTCTGACGGTGCCTGATTCCGAGGCCCGGAGTGCCCGGAATCAACTTCCGAAGTTTGGATCGGGTACGTTCAGTGAACGAACGAGCGGTAATTTCTATCTTTTGAACCGGTGCTCGGAATTGAAATCTTATGGCACCGATGAACTCGCAATGCCGGTAATTGCTTAAGGGGACCTTTACCACAGTTGCGTTTTAAGCGGTTTGAGATTTTTTTTTGGGGTTTTAGTTTAAAATAAATAAAATTGTTTGAACAATTTTATTTTATGTCTTTGGGAGTTATTCTCTCCCATGGGAAGTTGTTGGTGGAGCCCATGACCAGCCAACTTCCCATGAGTGGATACTTGAAAGGTGGGGCCCACACGAGCCCCAACCTTTCACATTCCTATAACTCTCCTTTAACCCCCCTTTTAATCTCCCTTTCTTTAACTCTTGAACTTCTCTCCCTTATTAATGAAAACTCTTCTCATTCCACTCCCCCTCTTAAGTGCATTCCAACACTTTTTAATTAATGAGTTCAACTTCTTAAATTAATTATGTTATTTGAATTTTGGAATTTGAAAATCTTGGCATGTGTTAATAAAATAATGGGAGACCTTATTTTATTAGGTTTCTTGGTTATGTGAGGATTTTGAGAGAGGAAGCTCTTAGTTTTGAAGAACTCGATCACCAACGTTGAAGAACGTCGAGTCTTCGACAAAGAATGTGATGAACACCGACCCTCCGACAGAGAACGCGAAGGCCCCAACGACGTGCCTTCTCTTCTTCTTTCTCCGCGTCAAGGGAGGAGGCATCACCGCGGGGAACGTCGCCATCGACGATGGCGCTCACTCCGACGACGACGGAATTGATACCGTCATACGGCAACACTACCATTCCGTGACTTTGTCAACAAATGAAGGACGACCCGAGGTAGGGGAATTTATTTTTTGGAATTCTCTTATCTTTTGAGAAAAGAACGAAGAGCGCGGACCAACCAATACCGGGTTGATCCGCGGATCGTCTGATCATGCGGTTTGATGTTGAGGGTTATTATTTAAATTGCTCGTGTTTATTGCCTTGACGAACTTTGTGAAATATGACCTTTTGTTATCGAATAACGCGAAGGGGTCCGGACCGCACAAACACGGCCGACCCTCCTCCTTATTTCATGTTAGATTATTTTGTGGATTGAAATGGGAATGGTGCGGTGCCATCGCACCGTGCGGAAATTTGCGACAAGTAATGCGCGGCGTCGTCGCGTCGCGACGTGAAAAACAAACAAAGGCGCGACGTCGTCGCATCACAGCGGAGAAACCCGAAGACATCCGCGGACGGAGTCGGGCCACGGCGAAGGGGCGCGGTGCCAACGCATCGTGGCGGAGAACCACGAAGACGGCGCGTTTTCTTTTTGACGTGCGGTTTGATAGGCGACGACGAAGTAGGCCGTTTGGGCGTTTGAATACCTTCGTAGTGAAGGTTGGGTCCCGGGGGGATCATAGGCGAAGACAGCAGGAGGAACGGACCACCGGAGCGCATCCGGTGGTCCGCGGAAGGCGGGGGCGGCACGCCACGCTGGCGCGGCGGCACCGGCGACCGGTGGCGGCGGCGCGCCGCCGGAAAAGAGGCGGCTGGTGGTTCGCCGCTGGCCTCAATCAGCGGCGAAGGGCGGGGGAGCCGCGTACCCCGCCGCTCCGCGTTTCGGCTCGGCCACGCTGGCCGAGCCACGGCCGGCCGAACGGGCCGGACTGAGCCGGACCGATCCGGACCGAGCCGGGCCGGGCCGGTCCGGGCCCAGCCGGGTGAATCCCGGGTCGGGTCGACCCGGTTCGGCCGACCCAGGGGGGGTCGGGCCTGGTCGCCCCGGGCCCAGACCCCCATTTTCGGGCCACTTTCGGTCAAATGCCCGTAACGTGAGCTACGGGACTCCAAATGACTAACCGTCAGCGGCAATGCGATCCTTGGATCGAGACGGTCGTTTAGGTATATCGCACTCAAGGTTTCGGATTACATTGTGTTCGGCCGGGTTGGTTCGGATATGAAACCAATCGGGCCCTCGGGGCGGAAACACTTATATCTTGAGCTCCGGATGTCCGATTGATGTGCCGTCGACTTTGATAAAATCCTCTAAGTGAGACGAATCTTTTGGCTTACTCCGCTCGAGGTTTGGATGTCGACGGAGTGCGGTCGGGTTGGTTCACTCACGAAACCAACCATGCCCCTGGAACGAAAAAGCCAATAACTCAGAGACCGGGCGTCTGATTGATGCACCGTCTGTCTCGTTGAATTCCTATTGATGAGACGGAACTTTTGGCATACTTCACCCGAGTTTTGGATGCAGTTGAGATACGGCCGGTTTGGATTGTACCCGAAATCCAACCGGGCCCCTGGAACGAAAAACCTGATATCTTTCAGATAGGACGTCCGTTTGACAAACCGTCAGCGGCGTTGTTGATCACGTTGAGAAACGGTCCCTATGAGTATACCCTATGAGAGTTCGGGGTACAGTTGAGATACGGCCGGATTTGGTTTTCTCACGAAACCAACCAGGCCCCCGGGACGAAAAGGCTAGTAACTCACAGACCGGGCGTTCGATTGACGCGCTGTCTGTTGCGTTGAGACCCCTATGACGAGGCAGTACTTTGAGATACTTGGAGTATCGACCTGTAGCTCGTCGAGCGGATCCTCTCGGAGACAACCGTGCGGAGTACGGAGACCATGTAGCCGACTGAGACCTGACGCCAGCTTGACCGACTCGACTTGGAGTAAGTCGACTAGCCCAGTGGACGGAGCACTACTTTGTGAGGTGCAGACCCATGGAGGACGGAGCACTACCTGTGTGACAGTGCAGACCCGCGGTACTCATCCGGAGAGTACCTCAGCAGGCTACTAGGGGGTGTGCACTACTGTGTTTGGGTGACATACCTCGGCGGGAAGCACTACTGTGTTTGTGTGGCTGGCCCGCGGTACTCGACAGGAGGAGTACCTCAGCAGTCTTAGGTTAGTGAGCAGTACCTCGGAGTCGTGATAGGACTATTGTACACTTCAGAGACAGAGCTATTCAGTAGTTACGGTTTCGATAATGAAAATCCTGGTTTGAGCTGAGACTTATGACCTTTGTGTTTACCTCATGATTGAGATGGGTCACTTGATAACTTAGGTATATGTATGGGCATATACCTGGGTAGTGGTTATCCGTTGATTTCATGATCCTTGTGTTTCCTCATGATTGAGATGGGTTACTTGATAACATAGGTATATGTATGGGCATATACCTAAGTAGAGGTTATCTGTTGAGATATTTTTTGTGGTTATCCTTGTTGGATTTAGAGAGACCTTTAGGGTCTCGGGGTCCCTACTGAGTATCGTTATACTCACCCCTGCACGGGCTATGCCCGCACCTCATTGTGTTGGTTGCAGACGACGGGCAGTGCTGACAGAGGCCGAGTGTTCGAGGATTGGACGGTACTCGGAGGTGGACTACACGACGAGTCAGTACCCGGAGGTGGACTACACGACGATTCAGTATCTGGAGGTGGACTTCACGACGAGACGACACATGGAGGAGGTTGACGGACGAGAGCGTGGAGGAGGCTATCTGTACCTACCCTTCAGGTAGGATCCGTGGTGGACGACCAGGAGTTGCGCCATCTGTACCTACCCTTTAGTTAGGATCCGAGGAGGAAGACCCAGGAGCCGCTTCCGTCCCTCCAGCTGTTGTCTTTTTCTGTTGTACTTTGTTCAGTTGTAGTTGTACTTTCTTTTGGGTTTGTATTCTGGCCCATTTTCCTTTCATCAATTCTCTATGTACTTAGTGTTTACTTCTGCTTGTTCTCTGTGGTGTTTGTTTACTTTTATAAAGGCAATTCCTTCCCAGTTATCGGGATTTACGCCTTTGGTGCTAGTCGCCAGCCCCTGGCCTATGGAAGGTGGGCTTGGGGTAGTCACGACACGGGCCCCGAGGACGGGTCGTGACAATATTCTGGTTTATAGAATCATATATAGTTACATATTAGTGGGATCAATGGATTCCATTAAGGAAGAGAGAACTGAGATTCCTATTTGTAGAAGTGGGTTGATACCTTCTAATAGGTTAATGTTGAAGAATTTTAAAGGATATGAAGATAGACCTTTTAATAGGTTAAATTCAAGGAACATTTGAGTTTTTGATGTAGGATACCTTGAATTATTTTTATTATTACCCTTATTATTTGGGTTAAAATAGTTCTTTATATTATCCTTTTAAAGAGTGTTTGGTTTGTCAACTGATACGTAGGCCTTTGTTAATTTCTATTATGGTAAAATAAATCACTTTTTTATATTCATATGGTATAGTTTATTTTTTATTATAATTTGTTAAATTAATTTTTTTTATTTCTACCATGTATATTTATTTTAATCTTTTATTACTCTGATAATTTTTGAGTATATTAGAACTTTGAGTTACCGGTAGTTTTAAAACTAGAGGAGGAAAAATTATAGGTTTTTTTATAATTGTAATTCACCCTCCCCCCATATTTTATGGTTACCTATTAGTTCATATATATATATATTATAGTTTTTTCATGTGTTATTTTATATATTTAACATATGTATCTATTGTTGGTGGATATAGGCTAAGGCCTCCTGTATTATGTGATATGCCTACTCAGTTTTAGTCACCATCCCCTAGATGATTGGAGCAAGATTGGGATGGAACAATCAACTTAATTATTACCTCTTTGGGTCCCTGGTAGTTCAGGTTGTGTTAGAGTGGTATTAAAATGGTTGATTCTGAGAGATAGAGTTTGAAATTAGGAGTCATGTGATGTAAGGTTTCTAAATTTATTTCAATGATCTTAAGGGGATCTTGAGTTCAATTATTAGACCAGGGAGACCAAAGTACATACTTAGGTCAATGTATCCTTTAACCAAGACTCTACTAACCTATTATTCAACCCATAGATCTAATAAATCATTGTAGGGTACATTAAATTCGGTACATTCATCATATATTGGTCAGTTGTGATCAATCTATGACTTTTCTATACCATATCATCTAGATATACTCTAATCCTTGTGGGATCATCCTATAAAATGAAGTGTGTTGCCTACTAATTGCTAGCTTGTGTGTATAGAAAAGTTCATGATGAGCATGTGCCTATATTTGTGAATCTCACCATCGGTATTCGGTAAATGAGGTGTTTTTTTTCAAAAATGTGTTAAGAGATACTCTTATCCCCTGATTTGAGGTTTTTTATCCCTTTATTCTTAGTATGGATTTTTCTTATAGAGAGGTCAGTAGTTCCCACTGAGTTAAGTGAGATTACTCATAGGATGAGTTCATTGTGTGTGATTCGATGATAGAGGACTCCTGGTTTTGTGAGGATATAACTATACTTTGGAGAAAAAAATATTTGTTGGATGTTGAGACTAATGTTTATCTTTTGTTTGGATGCTCAATAACTAGACGCTGATTTTTTCATTGATATCCCTATTGACCCCAGAAAACGCGTTCCCAAAATTTTCCAAATGCTTTCATACACGAACCAAGATCGTAGTCCATTTCACAAGCTTTGATTTGGTAGGTCGTAGGGCCCAAACGGAGCTACGGGTTAGGAATTATGGATATTTGAAGTTGGGCTGGAAAACTAGTTCGCAAGGCCCATTCGCGAAGCCCCCCTCCGTGATCGCGGATCACCGACGCAAAGCAATGAGGCGGGATGCTCCGCGAACCCGGATGACGTTTTTGACGTGCCGCAAAGATGCGCCGCGAAGCATAGGAGGTGGTAACTCTCTGCGAACGCCCTGACGTTAGCGAACCCGCCGCGAAGCAACGAAGGCGGTACCGCTCTGCGAATCCGGTTGACGTTCGCGACCCACCACAAAGCAACCTAATTCCCCCTTCGCACCGCATGATCTTTGCTTCATGGCGCCCCTTTCCTATAAATACCCAGCTCGACCCCCTTCTACGGACGGCCACAGCCACTTCGACCTTTGGGCAGCCGATCGGAGCTCCGCATTGCGGCTCTGCGAGGCCATGCTCCACAAGCCAATGCTCCGCGATGCTGCTCCGTGAGTCCATGCTCCACGAGCCAATGCTCCGCGATGCTGCTCCGCGAGACCAAGATCTGTGAGACCCCTTTTCTCTGCAAGACTCTTTTACTCCATGATAGACCATTGCTCCATGAGGCCATGCTCTGCGAAGCTACTTCGCGAAGACCTATCCTTTGCGATGATCCTACCTTCGCGCCCACCGGTCCCTACCGCGGGGGCTGCACCCCCGCACACCCGCTCAGGGTCAGTGCCAGGCTCTGGTCCCTTCACTACCATCATAGAACCCCAAGAAAAATGGAGAGTCGCACCGCGAATTTTTCGGGGCGGGATGTCGGGATTTTCCATTGCGCCCTTATGTGCACCCACCTTCCACCTATGGAACATCATGATTTGAGATACTACTCTGCACCCCATGAAACACCTTGAGTCGACATATTCCTCTTGGTTTTATTCCTATGTCATGAGTTGAGATTCCCATCATCAATACCCTGATTACCTTGAGTCGAACCATTCTTCAGGAAACTACTCCAAACCCAATCACTTGGCTCCTATGCCAGGTTGAACTGGAAAGGGTCGCCCTTGCGTAAGTCCCAACACCAACCATTTCTAGGCACCTTCTTCCTAACAGTCCTATCTATAGGACATTAAACTGTAGTAATCCCTATCTAAAAAATGATAGGATGCCTCTTTCTCCAAGCAAGAGATGTCTTATGCTTCAAGCATAAGATGCCAGCAGTCCTATCTACATGACTATAAACTGTAGTACTCCCTATGTTCCAAACATAGGATGCCTCTTGACCTATATGAGAGATGCCTTATGCTCCAAGCATAAGATGCCAACAGTCATATCTACATAACTATAAACTGTAGTACTCCCTATCTAACAATTGATAGGAAACCTCTAGCTCCAAACAAGACATGCCTCATGCTCCAAGCATGAGATGCCAACAGTCCTCTCATGTGACTATAAACTGTAGTTCACCCTATGTTCCAAAAATAGGATGCCTCTTGCTCCAAATAAGAGATGCCTTGTGCTCCATGCATGAGATGCTAACAGTCCTACCTAAAAGACTCTAAACTGTAGTGATCACCCTATGTTCCAATCATAGGATGCCTCTTGCACTAAACAAGAGATGCCTTATGCTCCAAGCATAAGACGCCTAATGCCATGATCACAGTGGCATGACTCCAACGCCCCTTGGTATTATCCCTCTTGGGCACCAGTGCACAGGTGAGGGCCTCAATTCACCAGTGATTTGGGATGCCCTCATGGCCAGACATGAGGAATACATTACGGGAATCATCCTTGCGTAAGCCCCATTCACCATTGCCGCTTCTTAGCGACACCCGGGCAGCATCCTTGCGTAAGCCACATTCATCATTGTCGCTCCTTAGCGGTGCCTGACCAGCTTCCATGCGTAAGCCCCATTCACCATTGCCACAACATAGTGGCACCCGGGTAGCTTCCTTGCGTAAGCCCCATTCACTATTGCTGCTCCATAGCGGCACCCGGGCAGCTTCCCTGTGTAAGCCCCATTCACCATTGCTGCTTCTTAGCGACACCCGAGCAGCATCCTTGCATAAGCCCCATTCATCATTGTCTCTCCTTAGCGGCGCCCGGGCAGCTTCCCTACGTAAGCCCCATTCACCATTGCTGCTCCATAGCGGCACCCGGGCAGCTTCCCTGCATAAGCCCCATTCACCATTTCCGCTCCACAGCAGCACCCAGGCAGCTTCCCTGCGTAAGCCCTATTCACCATTGCCGCTCCATAGTGGCACCCAGGCTGCTTCCCTGCGTAAGACCCATTCACCATTGTCTCTCGTTAGCGACACCAGGGAAGCTTCCTTGCATAAGCCCCACTCACCATTGCTGCTCTATAGCGGCACCTGGGCAGCTTCCTTGCGTAAGCCCCATTCACCATTGTCGCTCCATAGTGGCACCCGGGCATCAAAATTGCGTAAGACCCATTCATTATTGTCTCTCCTTAGCGGCGCCCGAGCAGCTTCCCTGCATAAGCCCCATTCACCATTGTCGCTCCATAGCGGCACTCGGGAAACTTCCTTGCGTAAGCCCCATTCACCATTGCTTCTCCATAGCGGCACCCGGGTAGCATCCCTGAGTAAGCCCCATTCACCATTGTCGCTCTTTAGAGACACCCGGGAAGCATCCTTGCATAAGCCCCATTCATCACTATCGCTCCTTTGCGGCGCCCAGGAATTTTCCCTACGTAATCCCCATTCACCATTGCCGCTCCATAGCGGCACCCAGGTAGCTTCCTTGCGTAAGCCCCATTCACCATTGCTACTCCATAGAAGCACCCGGGCAGCTTCCCTACGTAAGCCCAATTCACTATTTTCGCTCCATAGCGGCACCCGGGCAGCTTCCTTTCATAAGCCCCATTCACCATTGTCGATCCTTAGCGACACTAGGGCAGCTTCCTTGCATAAGCCCCATTCACCATTTCCGCTCCATAGCGGCACCCGGGCAGCTTCCTTGCGTAAGCCCCATTCACTATTTCCCCTCCATAGCAGCACCCGAGAAGCTTCCAAGCGTAAGCCCCATTCACCATTGTCGCTCCATAGCGGCACCCGGGCAGCTTCTTTGCGTAAGTCCCATTCACCATTGCCGCTCCATAGCGGCACCCGGGCAGCTTCCTTGCGTAAGCCCCATTCACCATTTCCGCTCCTTAGCGACACCAGGGAAGCTTCCTTGCGTAATCCCCATTCACCATTGCTGCTCCATAGCGTCACCCGGGTAGCTTCCAACCGTAAGCCCCATTCACCATTTCCGCTCCTTAGTGGAACCCGGGTAGCTTCTTTGTGTAAGCCCAATTCACCATTTCCACTCCATAGCGGCACCCGGGCGGCTTCTTTACTTAACCCCATGCACCATTGTCACTCCATAGTGGCACCCGGGCAGCTTCCTCGTGTAAGGCCCATCCACTATTGTGATCCCAATCAGTGGTAAGCCGTTGTGATCCTATGCAGCGGTAAGCCATTGACATCCTTTTCCAGCGGTAATCCGTTGTGACCCAATCCAGCGGTAAGCCGTTGCGACCCCATTTAGCGGTAAGCCATTCATATCCTTGTCCAGCGGTAAGCCGTTGTGACCCAATCCAGTGTTAAGCCATTGCGACCCCATTTAGCGGTAAGCCATTCACATCCTTATCCAGCGGTAAGCCGTTATGACCTAATCCATCGGTAAGTCGTTGAAACCCCCAATCGGCGGTAAGCAGTCATCAGAAGAACTACGTGGACTTTGATTCCCTGCCACGAAGATACGTAGGAAGCCTCTTCAAGGCTCAAGCCCGAAACTATCATCATCCTTTACCTCGGGCCTCCATCCAAAATTAATTCTCAGCACCATGGTCCGCCCAACGCGTAAGCCCCTCTTTGTTTCTCATGGTCGCACCCTTCATGACGCGATCATTAGGTCTCTGCTGCCTCTTGTTTCTCAAACTGAGCACGACTCACATAGGCTTAGAGTAAGCATTGGCCATGACAAAACCCCGTCCATCATGACGTTAAACTGTGTGTCGTCCAGCATGACGTTAAACCGTGTTCCGTCCAGCATGACGTTAAACTGTATGCCCCCCGTCCGGCATGACGTTAAACTGCACATCCATTTGAGCTATGAGTTCTTTGATCCATGTCATGGCATGGTACGTAGGAAGCCTCCATGAGGTTCAAGCCCACCACCCATCATTTCTTCACGTCAGGTTCCACCCTCATCCAGCATGACGTTAAACTGCATTCTAGTCCGACGGCAAGCCATTGTGACCAACCCGAACTACGAGGACTTTGATCCATGTTAAGGCACGGTACGTAGGAAGCCTCCCTGAGGTTCAAGCCCATCTCCCATCGGACCAAGGTCCCTTCTTCACATCGGTACTCCGACACCCGCCACCATTCTCGAACTATGAGGACTTTCATCCATGTCAAGGCATGGTACGTAGGAAGCCTCATGAGGTTCAAGCCCACCCCTAGTGGACCTCTGGGTTCACCTTCACGTCAGTTATCCGATGAATCCCCCTTTGAAATACGAGGTCTTTGATCCATGTCAAGGCATGGTATGTAAGAAGCCTCCCATAGGTTCAAGACCACCACCTGTTGGTCACTCCGACCTTCTTCACGTCAGGTCACCAGCACCTGGGCAGCCTACTGTGTAAGCCTTGCACCATCCGGACCAAGGTCCTCATTCGCGTCGGTTCACCGACACACCATTATGAACTACGTTGTCTTTTATCCATGTCAAGGCATGGTACGTAGGAAGCCTCCATAAGGTTCAAGCCCATCACCCGGTCATTCCGACCTCCTTCACATCAGGTCGCTGACAATACCCATCGGACCAAGGTCCACATTCACGTCAGTTTGCTAACAATACCTGTCGGACCAAGGTCCACATTCACGTCGGTTCAATGAGGACCCCCATCAGACCAATGTCCACATTCACGTCAGTTCGCTGACAATACCCATGGGACCAAGGTCCACATTCACGTCGGTTCGCTGACGACACCCATCGGACCAAGGTCCACATTCACATCAGTTCACTAACAACACCCAACGGACCAAGGTCCACATTCATGTCAATTCACTGAAAATACCCATCAGACCAAGGTCCACATTCACGTCGGTTCGCTGACGACACCCATCGGGCCAAGGTCCACCTTCACGTAGGTTCACAGGCACCCACCTGAACTACGCGGACTTTGATTCTCTGCCACGGGGATACGTAGGAGGTCTTTTCGAGGCTCAAGCCCAACTTCACTGTCACCCCTGTGATGGTCCCATTTCATTCCCCCTCCACTTCATTCATCCATCCATCACCCATCCTGATTCTCAAACGGGCCGCCACATCTCGGTGTGATCATGCCATCCACCTCCTCACTGCTCCTAGTGGCACATGGGCCGCTTTCCACGTGTAAGACCCAGTATATCTCCGGGTCGTTGTCCTCTGTGTACACCCCTATTCATCACCCCTTCGAACTATGTGGGTTTTGGTCCCTGTCCTCTACACAGGGTACGTAGGAAACCTTCATGAGGTTCAATCCCAGCCAATGGTAGACCTTAGTGTCCCCTATTCTGGGGTGTACTCTCCCTGATCCGCCCTCAGTGGTGTTCAGATCAACCATTACAGTGTGACATGTCCCCTCCATGGGGCGCACCACCTCAGAACCGTCCTCATTGGGCATTGTAATCCATCCCCTTGGTAAACCTTCCAGGTGTTCCCTTCTAGGGATATACCAATCTGATCTGTCTCTATCGGACGTTCTGATCACCCTCATTCCATCTCCGTAAGACTTTAAACTCAGGTCCTACCTCGTGATAAACATGAGATTCCTGAGGATAACATTGGATGACATGCCTTTGGCGTAACCGTCTCCGTAAGATGTTAAACTCACGGCCTACTTCATGATAAACATGAGATTCCTGAGGAAAACCTCGGATGACACGCCTTTGGCGTATCTGTCTCCGTAAGACGTTAAACTCACGGTCAACCTCGTGATAAACATGATATGCCTGAGGAAAACCTCGGATGACACGCCTTTGGCATAAACGTCTCCGTAAGACGTTAAAATCACGGCCTACCTCATGATAAACATGAGATGCCGAAGGAAAACCTCAGATAATATGCGTTTGGCGTAACCGTCTCCGCAAGACGTTAAACTCGTGGCATGCCTCGTGATAAACATGTGATGCCTGAGGAAAACCTCATATGACACGCCTTTGGCGTAACCGTCTCCGCAAGACGTTAAACTCGCGGCATTCCCCGTGATAAACATGGAAAGCTGAGGAAAACCTCAAATGGCATATGATTCCCCGAATCCGATGTGGGATGCCTCAGGTTCTTCACCCTTGAGATGCCCTCTTATGAGGAATAATACAGGTTACCCTATGTCCAGGCAATCAACGATGCCCCGAAAAGCCTGATGTTGCCGTCTACTCTGACCGAAGGTCGCTACCATGTCAAGACCCTATGGAAAGTCTTGACGGAAGTAGTGTAATTAACCGGAATCCATGAAGATATGGCACTGGGAATGAGATTCATGAACAATGTCTTAAATCTACGAGGGAGAACCGGACTAGGTGACGAGTTCCGAGGAGGAATCCACGGAAGGAAGAACTGACATCCCATAATCCCGGTTTCGATCAAGGAGTATACGTCCCTGAACAAGAAACGAATGCCACCCGCCTTTGGAAAGCAAGAATGCGGGGAAACAGTAGCGCGTTCTCCACAGACGGATGCACGCGCCCCGACGAAAGCATCAGAAACAATCCCTACATAGAATAGGAAGCCTTTAGTGGGAAATTGTTTCCACAAACTCATGATGGGACTTCACAACCATGGATCGCACTTTATTCATTATTTATTATGGAGTATTATATAAGTATGTTGGGACCCTCCATAAAGAAGTAAAACCATTTATGATTATTTTATGCATCCCATAGACTATATCAAGTGTTTCCTAGATATGTTTCATGAAAGAATTATTTGATTTTAGTGCTTCGGGTAGAGACATTATGGGATGATTTTTCATGTCGTGGTCATCTTTTCATGAAACACTACCTATATTGAAGTCCCCTGAGTTAACTTTAATAGTTGAGTATTTTTAGAGGGGATACCTCATGGATTTAGGATAAAGATAGAATTTTCATATAAGATATCCAGAGTGGTGTTGTGGAGGGACCTACATGTGGGAGATAGCATTCACATTAATACCACCCAATTGTAGGTCTAGTTACTTATTAGAAATATTTTTGTTAGAAGATCACATGGTGAAAGATTAATTAAAATGGAATAATCATAGATCCACTCCAATCAACACCACCTTTATTTAGTCTCTAATAAGCATGAAGCATTGACTATTAGATCTGTGTGATGATGATTGTGATATATAGTTATGGTCATACATCAAAAATTATAGTTCAAAGTTTGATTTTTTTCTCATTTTAAGGACCATCACATTGTATTATTTATGAACAAGTTATTTTTTCTACATCATATGATCAAGTGTTGTATATTCCCATTAAAACCCTAAATATAACCTTGTTCACAAGAGAGTTTTCATTGGTTCTAATCATCTTTCATTCTACCCTACTATTATAGTTAGTTTATCCTTAGTATAGAAAGTGTAAATTCAAGAAATTAATTTATGGAAGGGATGAGATCTGTTCATACCTATCCTAGTATGGATTAGGTAACAGTGCAAGTATTGTGTGAAGATGTTTTTTTGATTAAGTGATGTGGGGACCACCACAAATACTGAGTGTGATCCCATTAGGGTGGTGAGTAGAGCCCACCCATAAAAAGTTGTGTTCATTTAACCATCAGATGGTAATCATGGATTTATATGATATGTGAACATATTAGAATTCACTTCTTATGAATATAGATGAGTTCATGAATTCTTATGAAGGGTGGCCCATGATATCCCCTTGATAGAAAGTTGACATTTGTACTAAATTTATTTTTATAGATGGAATTCCATCATTTTTTGTAACACCCCACAATTTTATGGGAAAGATTATTTTTTATTTTCTCTGATATCTTGTGTTTTATGCTACACCAAGATTATCTTTCTCTATACACAACACCATATTATCTTTCATTTTATGCAACATTATTCATGGCTTGTGTTACACACAATTTCAAGTTCTTTTTATAGAATTCATGTCACACAACATTGAGTCTAGATTTTGTTCGATTTATAAACGAGATATGTTTGGATTATGTTATACACAACACTAATGGATTTTTAACTACACGAAACACTAACTTGTCTTATGTTACATGAAAAAGAAACCTTCCTCGATAGCTTGTGTCGTATGCAATACTGAGTTTCACTAAACGACGATATATTGTTAAAATATTTTATTTAATGGGATATAAACTAGCCATTATGAATAGTATTAACCAAATTTTGAATTTTATATAGCATTAAAATTAATCTTATATATTTTTTATAACATGATATAAGAACAAAATCATTTTTTCTGATAAAATAAATACTTTTTAAATAATGCAGTTTTACCGCATTTTGATGGTGTACACATTTCAAATCTAGTTTTTGACACTTTTATAAGTTAAATTTTAAAAAATAAACTTCTTATTTGGAAGAGGGACATAAAAATTTACTTATGTTGAATTTTTGGTAATTTTCTGATGAAGTTTATTATTTAATGAATAGTGAAAAATACCGCATTTTATGTCAAAGCTGCATTTTCATCTAATTTATTTATATTGTTAGATTTTACTTTTAGTTTGTTTTAAAGTTTAATTTTATTTTATTTTTATCATTTAATCTAATTTTGGTAATTGGAAAAGTTTTACTTTTAAATTGGACATAAACACATTTCAATCTTTTGATAGTTATTACTTCTTAAAAACCCCGCTTTTTTACTTTTGACAATATGAATTAATTTTAAATTAATTATTGAATCTTATATGTTTTTAATTTGGAAAAATGGATTACATATTTGGAATCATAAGGTTCAAATTATTTAAATATTAACCTTTTATTTTTGGACATTATGGATAGTAACTTTAGTGATTATTTTATGTACCATGGTTAAAGGGTAAATCTAATAAATAAAGGTAAACAATA
The DNA here is from genome assembly GCA_963277665.1 of Viscum album. NCBI lineage: Eukaryota > Viridiplantae > Streptophyta > Magnoliopsida > Santalales > Viscaceae > Viscum > Viscum album. Next base: position 1,611,175,468 of record OY728125.1, read on the forward strand.
ATAATTTAATAGTATAAAACTACCCTAAAACGTATCCTAATCATATTGGATCAGATATTTCCAACCATGGACATCCTTGAGTTGATTTTGGGACCCCATGGATTCACTTGGATTGGAAAATGACATTTTATAAAAATTAATTTAAAGTAATGATAATTATAACATAAACATATATATTTTACTAAATCGATGTTAATATAGAGTTATATAACTGATATATATGTCTATAAATAATCATTATAAATCTAAAAAGATTTCATAAATCATGGTATTTTATTTCTAATTTTTAGACATTAGATAAATATACTTATTTATAACATTATTATGATGTAGTGGTTTCCTCATTAATGAAAGATTCAAATAAATGAATTTATAAATATTAAAATAAATTTAATTTTAACATTTTGATACCATCCACGAATTGTATAGATGACATTAACATATTATGGATTATTTAATTCCTTTATTTCAAAAGAATCAGGTTGTAATTATTTTTAAAAAAAATCAAGAATGAATAGTGTCCAAAATTGACATAATTCATAACTTAAAACATAAAATAGTTTATTAAATGATATTAAATTATGAAAAATATAATATTAGGAGAAATGGTTAATATATGTAAAAATATGTCATAAATACATTTTTTGGGTCTTTTTACATGATATGGTTATTACATTAACACACAATGTGTAAATAACAAGATATCACTTTAAGATTAAAAAGGGTAAAATAAGGTTTAAACCAAATAGATAAGGATAAGAAAATATTCAAAACTTTTCTAAAAATTATTGAATGATGGGTATTTAAACCAAAATCATTTTATCTTTGAATTAAATAAGGTTTTTACTATTTTTAATCAAAATTTAATTGTTATAAATTAATATTTTGAGAGTTTCCTAAAGTGACACTCTCCTGTATTATAAAGGGAACCGCCTCTATCTCCTATTTACTCAATTTTGAGCCTTAAAACTTGTCCAAAACCTTACCATTTCTCTTATAAACTTTCCCAGTTACCTTATAGTGGTTATGGTCTTCTAAAAATACCAACTCTAGTTCCCTAAGAAGAAATTTAAAGGAGGTGCGTTGAGGAAGCGGTAATCTATTCTACCAATTATTTCAAATTATTTTCTTCTTCTACTTCCTCTTAATTAGTTTTTTCATTATAAATTAATAACATTGGTATCACTCATATAATGATATTTTATCATAAATATTAAACAACCCTACTTCACCTTATATTCATCCTATGAAAAATGAAATCTCTGCACGTGTGTACGTACGGCTTACCGTCTCCATGTTGTGGTGTAATATGTTTTTCACCACCACCTTACTTGGATGGGTATAATGGTGGAAATAATAACTTTATATGATTATTATAACTATATAATAATTATGATATATTATACACCATCCAATTCAATACCATTCAAAAATTATGGGAAAGATATTATCACTCGTGCGTACATACGAATTACTGTCTCCACGACGCGATGTGATTCATTCTCCACATTTACCATTCAAGAATTATTATAAAGTATATATAATAAATAATAATTAAGTGACATAATAATTCTACTGGATTTATGTATATATATCTTTCATTTACTTATTTCCATTCAATTTAATAAGGAAATGAAAACAGCATTCATGCGTATGTACGGCCTACCGTCTCCATGAACAGTGTATTCCATTTCATTTATCTATATATATTATATATATATATGTGTGTAATGAATATATATAATATACAAACCATTTATTACATTTTGGAAGTAATTAAATCATGATATAAGTAATAATATCAAGAATAAAAATTCCAAACACATATGATAAATAAAACGATTATTACCCAAATTGTTTCTTTAACATGGAATTGAAAAATGAACAGTTAATATAAAGTACTTAGTGAACCATGTATGATAACATAAATATTTTTTGTGGTTATGTTAAAAGTTAATAAAATGTTTAAACCCACTATACATGAGTTTTGGACACATACAGAGGAAATCGGACCTAAGGTAAGGGATAATTTTACCAATCTCGTTTTTAACTGATACTGTTTATTCGTAAGTAATTACTGGGGACATATTTATCATCCATGTCCATGTTTTATAAAAAAATTCATAAATTTTTTAATATTCTTCTATATATATATAAATTCATTTTTACCCCTTTTTACTTTTACTACGTGGTATGAAAGGAATCTTTGTTTTTTTTACCATACGAGGGACTTTTTGACTTTTTCGGTAAAAGTACGAGGAGAATGTTTTTTTAACTTATACAGCATGGATGAGTTTTTAAATATTCATAATGACTTATTTCCGTGAATCTTCCTCTAAAAACTGAAAAGTGTATTTTCAACTAAATTATTTTCTTTTAAAATTACTTGACATTTTGATAAAAGAAATCCTTTTTGAAAAAGAAGGATATTTTCCTCAAAAATTAAGTTGAAGTGTTTTATAAAAATTATTTTCCATATCAGATTACATAGGGTTATGTTTCTATACCTATTATTACTTGGAATTTTTTGATTTTATGATGGATTTATTTTTATGAAATACATTTATTTTATATGGATTTTTATGGAATGATATTTAAGAAACCCCTTTTATTTCATGGGTTATGCTATGATGAATGATTTATGTTTTTGTGGCACATGTAAGAATGATTTCATTATGAGATGGATGGGACCTATATATCCCTCCAATATATTGTGTAATATTTATATCTCATGATATAGACATCACTAGAACAGAAAGTAAATACGGCTTAGTAATACAGGGCTGGAATGGCAAGTAAATATGGTTCAGTAATAGATGGCTAGAACCGCAAGTAAACCCAGTTCAGTAATGGACTTTTTCCACTATAATGGTATTGGCAGCAATGCCTTGGCTATTATAGAAATCATATTATGTGATTATTTATTTTCCACAATCCCATGTTTTATGCCAATGTAATTTTATGGTAAATGTTCCTTTAAAATTTATGCCTTACGAATTGTCATGATTTATTTCATGACTCGTGATTTTGATATTTAAACTTTATGTTCATGTTTTTACATTCTTATGTTTATGGTTTGTTTTATGTTCTCAGTGTTTACCCTTACTGATCATTTGAGCTCACCCTTTTTAGGTTTTTTTCTCCATGATATAAATAAAGGTTCTAGGTTAGAAAAGAAAAGGGGAAATTATTTATGGATGATGATTAAGATCTTTCACCAAGATAGATTATTATGTTCCGAGTTTCCAAAGACACAAAACAAATACATTATTTGGGAATCATTTTGTGTCTTGAATTAAGTATTCCTCAAAAGTAATGAAATTTCCAAATACGTCAAACTTCGTCCTCTACAGTTTGTGTCAGAGAGAATTTTTAGTAAATTTTTGGAAACTAGGATGCGAAAACTTTGGGGAGATCCCTAGAGATATTTCTAAGGATATGTCTAGGTATGACCTAAGAATACCTAATTTATATGTTACAAAACTATTTTTTTGTGATAATCATGATTGACCTAAGTTTAACCAAATAAATCCTAGATTGAAATATTATAATTAATTTACCTTACTTATGTGTTTCTCATCTATAATATGAATTTCTCACACTTTTCTTGCTAATATTAGTCAATATCCAGAACTACATAGAGAAAAATTAATGAGTGAATGTTTCAGATTTGTAAATTATGGGAATTATGAAGATTGATTTCCTAAGTGTAAATATCATGAATATAATCATAAAGATAGTACGAGTATTGGTCATACTTATGAGGATAAAGAGATTGTAAATGACATGTGAAAGGTATGTGATGTTTTTCTAGTATTTTTTATATTAAACCTATGAATATTGAGGTTGCGAAACCTAAAGACATGATTCGTATTTTAGGAAATATGAAGTTGATGGATCCTGATTAATAGTTTAAAATAAAGCTGGATGATTGAGGTGTATATGTTTCAGAATTCAAAGATTATATTATATGAATCATTAAATATATAAGTGTTTTCAGTATAATTTTTTCATTAATTATTGGAAAGGATATGTTGAATAGTTCTAAGGAGATAAAAATTGGTTTAATGGTAAGATGATATACATGGAGAACACATGATTAAGGGAAATATAACACTTAATATGTCTCATATGTTAAGATAATAATTTTTGGATAAAGATTTTTTGGATTTGAATAAAAAAATTGAATTATTCTAGTTTCTTGGGAACTAACTATGGAGTTATTGACAATAGGGTTATGATATCATGGAGGAAGTATACAACTTTTTGGGACATAAGGAATATATATCCAATAAGTTTTGGAATAAGGAAACATGCATGTTTTTAATAAGGATATATGGTAATTGTAACATCCCAAGTAAGTATATAATTATGTATTTTCGTATCTATGTCTATTTATAAATTAGATAGTGTTTTACAGGCTTAAAATGAGAATAAATCCAATCGTAAGCATTGAATTCTCTAATATTTTTAAAAGATTGTTTTACCGCCTATTGATGGCGAACCATTTTTAAATTTATCTTTTGAAAAATTTATAGGATCTATTTATGAAAATAAACTTATTCTTTAGAATTGAGACATTTAAATTTACTTTGGATAAATTTTTGGTATTTTTCTGACAATGTTCATTTTTTAATAAATAGTGAAAAATACTGCATTTTACTTCAAAACTACTTTTTCATCTAATTTAATTATATGGATTGATTATATGTTTAATTGGTTTTATATTTAAAATAGAATATATTTTTACCAATTAATATAATGGTGGTCATTGGAATTAATTTCACATTTAAATTGGACATAAACAATTGTCAATCTTTTTATAGATTTTGTTTCTAAAAAACCCGCTATTTGTTTTGACAACGGGAATTATTTTTAAATTAATTAATAAAATTTATGTGTTTAGAATTTCATAAAATTGATTCCATATTTTTAATCATAAGGTCTAAATTATGTTATTAAGACTCTTTTGTTTTTGCAAATTATGAATAGTAACGACGGTAATTATCTTTAATTATCGTGATTAATTAGTTATTGGGTAGTTAAGAGTAATAAAATAATACCATAATAATAACAAATGACCTCAATATGTGCCTTAATGATACAGGTTGTGTCATTACTGGCAATGGGATGCCTTGTACCAAACTTTGGGACCCCATGGAATCACTTTTGGGAGATAGTGACACTTTATCATTTTATGTTTTTTAAATGGAAAGTATAACTGAAGTATGTATCACCCAAGTAAAACAATTTTAGTTTTGTATGTGTAAATTATCTCTTAGACTATAAATAGTCATTGGAAATCTAAAATGATTTCCTACATCATATTACTTTTTTATAATTTTTAGACATTAAATAAATTAATTTATTTATGACACCATGATGATGTAGTGATTACCACATTAATGAACGATTTAAATAAAATGAAAAGATAATGTAAAATCTAAGGCTTACAGTTGTAAAAAAACTATTGTATGGGTGGATTTAAAACCCTTATCACCTTATACTCGAAATATATCATTTTGGGACCTTTAAAATCCGAAACTCATTTTATAATAAAGTAACATTTCATGAATTTCCAAGAGTGCCCCTCCTCCCTCTTATAAAAGGCCCCCACATCTACCCCCTTACCCACACCTATAAAGCCTTTGTATTGGCCAAACTCTGCTCATTTTATCGCTCCACATCCCTCTCTTCATCCTAGAATCCTTACCTTAGGAAGAATGTTCTTCAAGAATCACTTTTGGTTCAAACTACGGGGAGTTACCCGATATAAAGGTAATGTATTCTCTTATGTCCTTATGTTTTATTTTGCTTCTCCAATCCCACAAACACTTTTTATTACTTTCTTTTGTAATAACACTAGTATCTTTAATATACTAGTATGTTTTTATGAGAATTATTTGATTTACACTTACACACACTTTCGTTTAATGGTTAAAGAACATACTGTTTCTGTGAGTGGCGAATTACTACCTCACGAAATGATGATTGATCAATCTTCTTTTAACACCTTTCATGGTGGACATTAAGATGTCACTATATTTATATATGATATATATTATGTTTATGTTTTCCTTATTCTTCTTTATTTTTCATTTATGTCATACCTTTATGGTTTCCATTATGGGTAAACGCGATATCTTCATTTTAGGAAGTGCGGACTACCGCCCCCTTAAAGTGATTTGAATCATTAATGCAATATGTGGAATGTATAAAGGATGGAGTTAATGATATTATATATGATATTATAAAGAAAATATAATATACCTTTATATAATTATTATTTCATTCCATTAAATACGAAATAGAAATGAAAGTAGCGTTCATGCGTACGTACGACTTACCGTCTCCATGAACGGTGCATTTCATTTATTACCTATAAATGTAATTTAATATTATAAATGTATGTATATAATGGTTATATATGATAAATATGATATCTAAATCATGAATATAATTCTGTATATAATGGATATATTACCACATGAACAACTTCTAATTATAAGAAAATTATTTTTGACTCAAGTACCAAAGATCGACAAAACGACCGTTATTAACTTAAATAATTGCATAATGTTTATAACATGGTAATAAGTGATATAAAAGGAATAATGAACTTGAAAAAGGTTCTTAATAAAGTAGAAATTAACTCTAGTTTATTATTCAAGAGATTAAAGAACGATCGAGTCAAGTCAGACACGAGGTATGGGACTTCGTCTCAATCTCCTTTCATTGAGGCATATTTTGTTTTATACACAACTTTATTTTATACGGTGTATAAACCCCTTTGACTTTTACTTTTATTCAAAAGGAATCTTTTTATATGATGTGTTTTACTAAAGTACAAAAGAAAATGTTTTTGTCTTACGTATGAGGTGACAACGACTTATCTGTCGCCGTGACCATTATTTGAGTTTCGGCTTCCTCTACAAGCCATAACTTTTTTTAAATGAAAAATAAATACCATGTTTTACTTTTATTTTATTTTGGTATTGAAAATTGTTTTGATAATGTTTTGATTATATCAATGTGTTTTTGATATCTTGTGATTGAAATGTGGAAATGTTATGTTTCTTTTATGCATGTTTTATATGATACTATTATGTTATGGTTCTTGGGAATTGTTTATGAAGACGGGTTGTTCCATGATAAACTAAGGGAGGGTGATCCCGATATAGCTCTCCAATGCAATGGGTAACGCAAAGGAGTTAAATGCTATTGTTTCTCTGAAGATATTTAGGGAATATACTGTGATGGGTATTCCAAACGTAACCATGAGGGTTACTCCTTACGTAATAATGTTATGAATGCCTCAAGTTACCTTTATGTATTATGATTTCTTTGAGTTATTCATAAATCTTATGATTTCATGAGGAATGTTAAAGTGCTTATGTTTTATGAGTAAAGTATGATTTCATTGATTCATATGAATACATGGACTAATGTTTTCATTACGTACTTTTATATCCCTTACTAATATTTTTATGATCATCCCAAGTTTTTGAAATGTTTTTTACAGATCAAGGTAAAAGTACATGATGTGATGATAGTGTCGAGGATGTGTCAAGAAAGAATCCATGTTTTATTTTAAATATGTCTCCTTTTATGGGAAAATGAATACTGTATTTTATGTAACCACATTTTTGAAATGTGGAATGTAATTCATGATTTATGATCTAATTCTCTATAACTATAAACCTGAAAATATCCTCAATGTGTATTCTTGTAATAACCCAAATTAAGTAATGTTTAAGGTTGGGGCCTTATAGTTGGTATCAGAGGCCGGTTTAGATAACTTTAGGAGTTAGAATTCTATTAAATGATTATCCAAAAATATGTTTTTTATGGTGAAATTGAAATGATATAGAATTTAATGATTACCATGTTGCTTCATCTAAGACATGTTTGTTTAGAATGGTTTTCCGCAGAGGAAATAGGGATGCAGTGCTAGGAAGGCATACAGAATGAAATGGCCTTCCAAATCAGCATCCTGAAATGGTTGGGATTGGAACTGAACATTTTGTTGCAGTAATGGCGCAGTTGACTCAAGAGATAAATGGTGGTGGTATCCATGTAAGAGATCATCCAGCTCAACCACAGAGGAACATGTCAGTAGTGGAACATTTCCTAAGGCAACATCCCCCATCATTCAGAGGATCATATGACCACATGCTAGCTGAAGGGTGGATTAAATCACTATAGAAGATTTTTAATGTCATGGGGTATTCAGACAATCAAATGGCTAGTCTTGATGTTTACCGTTTGGAGGGTGAAGCAGATCAGTTGTGGTCGATGGTTAAAAATATTAGGAACACTGATGAGATTGATGCTCTTGACTGGGATAAATTCAAAGGTATGTTTCTTGAGAAATGTTTTCCTAAGTCTGTTCGACCTAAGATGGAAAAACAATTCTTCGAATTGAGGCAAGAGGACGACTCAGTGGCTACTTATGAAGAAAGGTTCACTCGATTGGAGAGGTATGCTCCAAATTTTATCGAAGACCTTGATAGTAAAATCAATCGTTTTTACTCAAGATTAAAGCCAAAATATCAAGGGGAATTACCTTCTCGTGAGTTCAAAAGTTATGAAAATCTTGTTCGATGTGATGAGAAGGTGGAAATGGATTTTTTCGATGATCAAGTGTTCTATAACAACCAACAAAATAAGAGACCGAGGTGGCAGGAGAAAGGTAAGAATCTTTCAAAGAGGTATGATGGTAAGAAAACTAAGTTTGCAGTTTGTAATAAATGTGGTAAAAGGAATGATGGGGAATGTCTTCTGAATTCTAGAAAGTGCTGCTAATGTGGTAAGATGAGACATAAGGATCGTGATTTCACTGAAAAATATCAAGGTGATGGTAAGACCAAATTTTATTTATAGTTAGTGAAATGTTTCAAGTGCAATGAGATGGGTCATTATGAAAACGAGTGTTCGACATAGAACTCAAATGATGGGAAGCAGTCAGACTACAAGCAGAAAGGTGTGGTAAAATCCTTTGAAACTACTTCATAAAATGTTGGCCCATAAAATGAATTGGTATTAGGTACTTTGTTTGTTTTTTCAGATTATTCCAATGTGTTGTTTGATTCGGGGTCTACACGTTCATTCATATCTGAAAATATTTCTAGTAAATTAGGAATTCCATCTCAATAAATGACTCATGAACTTGTGGTAAAAACACCTGGGGTAAATGTTGAGGCAAAAATAATTTATAAGAATCTTCCTATCCTTATCCGTGGAAATAACCTACTTGAAAACCTTATTGTTTTACCTTTGGTAGAGTTTTATGATATCCTGGGTATGGATTGGCTCTTTGTTTACCATGCTAAGATTAATTGTAGAGCTAAAGAAGTTTCTTTTCAGAAAGACTTTCAGTTTGTGTACAAGAATGAAACCTTACTGTTGATAACATATCAAGAGGCTGAGAAACTTATAAGAGATGTAAATGAATGTTACCTTGCAAATATTGTTGAAAACAAAGGAACCGTTCAGATTAGTGATGTGCCAGTGGTAAATGAGTATGCTGATGTTTTTTCTGATGAGTTACCTGGAATAATACCAAATCAGGATGTTGAATTTACTGTTGAATTATTTCTTGATGCTAATAAAATTTCAAAACCCCCTTATCGAATGGCTCAAATTTAACTTTTAGAGTTGAAGGAGCAATTGCAAGATTTATTAGAGAAAGGTTTCATTCGACCTAGCACATCACCATGGGGTGATCCTATCTTATTTGCTAAAAAAATATGGTTCTATGATACTTTTCATTGATTATAGAGCCTTGCATAACATCATTGTTAAGAACAAATATCCTTTACCTCATATCTATGATTTGTTTGATCAGCTCCAGGGAGCTCGGTATTTTTCAAAGATTAACCTGAAATCGGGGTACCATCAGTTGAAGGTAAAGGAATAAGATATTCTGAAGACCGTGTTTTGTACAAGATATGGCCATTATGAATTTTTAGTAATGCCTTTTGGGATAACCAATGCACCTACTGTATTCATGGACCTTATGAATAGAATTTTCCATGAGTTCTTGGATAAGTTTGTGGTTGTTTTCATTGATGATATTTTTGTGATTTCTAAAAGTAAATAGGATCATGAAAGTCATTTAAGGGTTATTTTGAAAACCCTAAAGAAAAAGAAATTGTATGGGAAATTCAGCAAGTATGAGCTTTGGTTGCAACAAATTTCTTTCCTTGGTCACATTATTTTTAAGATGGAATAAATGTTGATCCTGCAAAAATAAAGGTTGTTGAAGAATAGCCAATACCCAAAAATGTAACTGAGATTCGTAGTTTTCTTGGTTTGGAAGGCTATTACCGAAGGTTTGTTATAAATTATTCACGGTTAGCTAGTCCAATGACTAAGCTAACTCAGAAGGGTGTTAAGTTTATCTGGACAAAATAATGTGATGATTATTTTCAGGAATTGAAAAGAAGATTAGTGAATGCTCCAGTTTTGGAACTACCTTCCAGAAATGGTGAGTTTTTTGTCTACAGTGATGCTTCATTGAAAGGACTTGGTTGCATCCTAATGCAGAATGATCAGGTAATTGCTTATGCTTCACATCATTTGAAAACATATGAGGTAAATTACCCTACACATGATATGGAATTAACTGTTGTTGTTTTCACTTTAAAATTTTGGAGGTATCATTTGTATGGTGTAAAGTGTGAAATATATTTTGATCACAAAACTTTAAAGTATATATTCACTCAAAAAGAATTGAACATGAGACAGAGCAGATGGCTAGACTTAATCAAGGATTATGATTGTACAATTCATTACCATCCAGGAAAAGCAAATAATGTGGCTGATGCTATGAGTTGAAAAATTAATTCTTCATTAACCATGTTTCATTTGGAATGTGATCATTTGGTTAAGGATTTTATGAACTTTGGAATAGAAGTTGTTGGTGCAGGATTTTCTTCTATTTTGTTTCAGGTATCAGTGAAATCTTTGCTATCAGATAGAATTAAGCAAGCAGAAAATCAAGACAGTGAGTTGCAGAAAAAGGTAGGGCTGGTTTAAAAGGGTAAGTTTCCTGAATTCAACATTGATAATGATTGTGTTTTGAGATTTGGTAAGAGATTGTGTGTGTCATGTGTTTCACATTTGAAGAGAGTGTTGTTATGTGAAGCTCATGGTTTTCCGTTTTCAGATCATCCAGGCAGTACTAAGATGTATAGAGATCTTCAGGAGTATTACTGGTGGGATGGAATGAAAAGATATATTGATTATTTTAATGTGAAGTGTTTGACTTGTCAACATGTTAAAGTAGAGTGACAGTTACCGAAAGGTATGTTTCAGCCTTTACCATTACCAGAGTGAAAATGGGAGAATATATCCATGGACTTCGTTGTAGGATTGTCAAAGACACCTCGATGTAATAATGCAATCTGTGTTATTGTTGATCGCTTGACTAAATCTGATCATTTCCTTGCTATTCGAGATACTTTTTCTCTAGATCAACTTTCTCGTTTGTATCTTAAAGAGATATTCAAGTTACATGGAGTTCCCCTCTCCATTGTATCTGATCTTGATTCCAGGTTTACTTCAAACTTTTGGGAAGGCCTTCAAAAGTCGTTGGGTACTAAATTAAATTTTAGTACATCTTTTCATCCTCAATCAGATGGGCAGTCAGAATGAAGAATTCTAAATTTGGAGGATATGATACGTGCTTGTTCGATTGATTATTAGGGAAGTTGGGACCAATATATTTCTTTGGTTGAGTTTTCTTATAATAACAGTTTTCATTCCAGTATACAGATGGCTCCATTTGAGGCATTATATGGGAAGCGGTGTCGAAATCCATCTTTTTGGGATGAATTAGTTGAAAGGAAGTTGATGGGACCAGAATTGGTAGAAGAGTTGGCAGAAAAAGTTCAGCTGATACAGAAACACATGAGAATAGCTCAGAGAAGGCATAAACGTTATGCGGACAACAGGAGGAAGGATCTCTCTTTTTTGAGGTAGGTGATCATGTCTTCCTCAAATATTCACCATGGAAAAGTGTGATGTGATTTGGTAAGAAAGGAAAGTTGAGTCCAAGGTTCATTGGACCATATGAAATTCTAGAGAGAGTTGGATCAGTTGCATATTGAGTGTCTTTACCTCCGAGTTTATCTCAGGTACATAATCTTTTTCATGTTTCAATGTTAAGGAAGTACATTCTAGATCCATCTCATGTTTTGAGTCCAGAGGTAGTTCATCTAGAAGAGAATATATCTTATCAGGAACAACCGGTCCAGATTCTTGAACACAAGGAGCATGTATTGTGGAATAATGTGATTCATCAAGTAAAGGTTTTTTGAAAAAACCACATGATTGAAGAGGCAACATGGGAATCTGAAAATGCAATAAGGGATAAATACCCCCACTTATTTGATGAGTAAATAAATTAAGGGGATGTAATTTTCTAAAGGGGGGAAGGATGTAACATCCCAAGTAAGTATATAATTATGGATTTTCATATCTATGTCTATTTATAAATTAGATAGTGTTTTAGAGGCTTAAAATGAGAATAAATCCAATCTTAAGCATTCAATTCTCTAATATTTTTAAAAGTTTGTTTTAATGCCTTTTGATGGAGAACCCTTTTTAAATATATATTTTGACAATTTTATAAGCTATATTTCTAAAAATAAACTTATTCTTTAGAATTGGGACATTTAAATTTACTTTTGATAAATTTTTGGTATTTTTCTGACGAAATTCATTTTTTTAATGAATAGTGAAAAATACTGCATTTTACTTCAAAACAGATTTTTCATCTAATTTAATTATATGGATAGATTATATTTTTAATTGGTTTTAAAGTGTAAATAAAATATATTTTTACCATTTAATCCAATGTTGGTCATTGGAATTAATTTCACTTCAAAATTGGACATAAATAATTGTCAAACTTTTGATAGATTTTGTATCTAAAAGACCCGCTATTTGTTTTGACAATGTGAATTATTTTAAATTTAATTACTACAATTTATGTATTTGGAATTTGGTAAAATGGATTCCATATTTGGAATCATAAGGTCCAAAATATGTAATTAATATGCTTTTGTTTTTGGACATTATGAATAGTAACGACGGTAATTATCTTTAATTATCGTGATTAATTAGTAATCGAGTAGTTAAGGGTAATAAAATAATACCATAATAATAACAGATGACCCCAACATGTGTCCTAATGCTACTTGTTGTGTCATTTCCGGCCATGGGATTCCTTGTACCAAACTTTGGGACCCCATGGAATCACTTTTGGGTGATAGTGACACTTTATCATTTTATATTTTTTAAAGGGAAAGTATAACCAAATTATGTATCACCCAAGTAAAACAATTTTATTTTTGTCTGTGTAAATGATCTCTTAGACTATAAATAGTCATTGGAAATCTAAAATTATTTCCTACATTATAGTATTTTTTTATAATTTTTATACATTAAATAAATTAATTTATTTATGGAACCATGATGATGCATTGATTACCTCATTAATGAACGATTTAAATAAAATGAAAATATAATGTAAAATATAAGACTTACACTCATAAAAAACCTATTGGATGGGTGTATTTCAAACCCTTATTACCTTATCCTCGAACTATATCATTCTGGGACCTTTAAATCTGAAACTCATTTTATAATAAAGTAACATTTCATGACTTTCCAAGAGTGCCCCACCTCCCTCTTATAAAAGGCCCCCACATCTACCCCCTTACCCACACCTCTCAAGCCTTTGGATCGGACAAACTATGCTCATTTTATCTCTCCATATCCCTCTCTTCATCCTAGAAACCTTACCTTAGGCAGAAATCTCTTCAATAAACACTTTTGGTTCAAACTAAGGGGAGTTACCTGATTTAAAGGTAATGTCTTCTCTTATGTCCTTCTGTATTATTTTGCTTCTCCAACCCCATAAACTCTTTATTTCTTTCTTTTGTAACAACACCAGTATCGTAAGTATACTAGGATGTTTTTATGAGAAGAATTTTATTTACACTTACACACACTTCCATCTAATGGTTAAAGAACATATTGTTTCTGTGAGTGGCGAATTACTACCTCACAAAACGATGATTGTTCAATCTTCTTTTAACACCTTCTTATTTTAACATCTTTCATGGTCTCCATTAAGATGTCACTATATTTATATATGATATATTTTATGTTTATTTTTTCCTTATGCTTTTGTATTTTTCATTTATGGAATACCTTTATGGTTTCCATTATGGGTAAACGCGATATCTTCATTTTAGGAAGTACAGACTACCACCCCCACAAAGTGATTTGAATAGTTAATTCCATATGTGGGACGTATAAAGGATGGAGTTAATGATGTTATATATGATATTATACTGAAAATATAATATACCTTTATATAATTATGATTTCATTCCATTAAATAAGAAATTGAAATGAAAGTAGCATCCACGCGTACGTACGGCTTACCGTCTCCATTAATGGTGCATTTCATTTATTACCTCTAAATGTTATGTAATATTATAAACGCATGTATATACTGGATATATATGATAAATATGATATCTAAATCATGAATATAATTCTGGATATAATAGATATAATACCACATGAACAACTTGTAATTATACGAAGTATATTTTTGACTCAAGTACCAAAGATCGACAAAACAACCATTATTAACTTAAATAATTACATAATGTTTATAACATGTTAATAATTTATATAAAAGGAATAATGAACTTGAAAAATTTTCTTAAGAAAGTTGAAATTAACTCGAGTTTATTATTTAGGAGATTAAAGAACGATCGAGTCAAGTCGGACACGAGGTATGGGACTTCGTCTCAATCTCCTTTCATTGAGGCATATTTGGTTTTATACACAACTATCTTTTATACGGTGTACAAAACCCTTTTACTTTTACTTTTATTCAAAAGGAATATTTTTATATGATTCATTTTACTAAACTACAAAAGGAAATGTTTTTGTCTTACGTATGCAGTGACGATGACTTCTCCGCCGTCGTGACCATTATTTGAGTTTCAGCTTCCTCTACAAGCCATAACTTTTTTTAAATGAAAAATAAATACCATGTTTTACTTTTATTTTATTTTGGTATTGAAAATGGTTTTGATAATTTTTTGATTATATCAATGTGTTTTTGATATCTTGTGTTTGAAATGTGGAAATGTTATGTTTCCTTTATGCATGTTTTATGTGATACGATTGTGTTATGGTTCTTGGGAATTGTTTATGAAGACTGGTGGTTTTGTGATAAACTAAGGGTGGGTGAGCCTGATATAGCTCTCTAATGCATTGGGTAACGTGAAGGAGTTAAACTCGAAAGGTTTTCCTAAGAGATTTAGGGAATATACTATGGTGAGTATTCCAAACGTAACCATGAGGGTTACTCCCTATGTAAGAATGTTATGAATGCCTCAAGTTACCTTTATGTCTTATGATTTATATGAGTTATTCATAAATATTATGATTTCATGAGGTATTTTAATGTTCTTATGTTTTATGAGTAAAGAATGATTTCATTGATTCGTATGAATACATGGACTAATGTTTTCCTTCCGTACTTTTATATCCCTTACTGAGCTTTTTATGCTCATCCCATGTTTTTGAAATGTTTTTCACAGGTCAAGGGAAAAGTACATGATGGGATGATAGTTTCGAGGAATTGTCAATAATGAATCCATGTTTTATTTTAAATATTTCTCCTTTGATGGGAAAAATGAATATTTTCTTTTATGTAACCACCTTGTTGAAATGTGGAATGTAATGCATGATTTATGATCTAATTCTCTAAAACTCTAAACCTGAAAAGATCCTCAATGTGTATTCTTGTAATAACTCAAGATTAAGTAATTTTTAAGGCTGGGGCCTTATATTAAATACCATGACTCAAGAGAACGCATGATTAAGTCATTCAAATGTCTGGTATGTGACCAACAAGATATATCTTATGGGGGATAAATGATGGTATTCACATGCTTGTTATATGACCTTACCTGTAATTGTTTTTTTTGTACAGTGAGATTGGAAAGAAGTATTTTGGATAAGCCTAATGGTTGGAATTAATTAAGTTGACCATCAGATAGTATTGTTTAAGGCTAAAACTTTTTTTTAATATTATTTCTGGAATGTTATAATAGTATAGTTTTAGAAAAAGGACAACCCATAGGACGGGCGACAACCTGTTGCATTGGACAAGGCTGTGAGAATCTAACCCACATCCAAAGTGTGATAGGCCTTTATCGTCTACCACTAGCCTACAAGAAGTCCCTGGTTAGTATAAATTAGTTTTATTTTATTTAAGAGGCATGGTAGATGAAGTATAAATACATTTTTCGAACCATATACAATTAATCTCACCATATATGGACTTGTGTATCTTTGATTACTTGTGATAACATTTTTTTGAGACAGATGAAATGACCTATAATTCTATTTTATGATTTTCTAACACTTAACGAATGAAACATTCAAATTCAATATTTTAAATAACAGATGAAGTGGAAATTTTTCTGGGAACGACCAATGATGAGATTGTACTGAAATCAAGTAAATATTTCTCCTCCTGCAAAAAATTATCAACTTTAGGAAACGGATCTTGAAACCAAAAATGTTATCCTAGTACCTTCTTATTCTATGAATCATATATCCCCCTAAATCATATAATATTTATGGATTTCTAGTAGTTAATTTCCTCAAACCTTATTCTCTATCATTATCCATCGAAACTTGATGGTTATATTTCTCTTCCATATCCTTGTTTTCACTTACCACCTATGTTCTCCCATGTGGAAACCCAGTGATGAGTTACATTGGATAATCATTATATTTTTAAATTTCCTTCTTAAAATTAATTTTTAGTAACCCATTATACAATGTGGGTTTCCATGAAAGAAACTTTCAAGTAGTAACCATTTATATCCCCAATAAATTTCGGGGGCGAAGAATGTAACACCCTGAGATTTTATGGGAAATATTTTTTTTATTTTCTTTGATGTATTGTTTTTTATGCTACACCAACATTAGATTTTTCTATATGAAACATTGTATTAGCTTGAATTATATGCAATACTATTCTTGTCTTGTGTTATACACAATTTCAAGTTCTTTTGATATAATTCATTTCACACAACATTGAGTCCAGATTTTTTTTGATGTATAAAGGTACTATGTTTGGATTATGTCATATGAAATACCAAAGGAATCATGCGAATCTCGTAACACTGACTTGGCTACCATTACATGCAAGGTAGGCCTTCCTCAATATCTTGTGTTGTATGCAATACTGAGTTTCACTAAACAACGATATATTGTTAAAATATTAATATTAAATATGATATAAACTAACCATTATGAATATTATTAACCACATTTTGAATTTTATATAGCATTAAAATTAATCTTATATATTTTCTAGAACATGGTATAAGAACAAAATCAATTTTTTTAGATAAAAGAAAAACTTTTTCAAAAAATGCAGTTTTACTGCCTTTTGATGGTGCATGCATTTTAAATCTATTTTTCGACACTTTTATAAGTTAAATTTTACAAAATAAAATTCATATTTGGAAGTGGGACATAAAAATTTACTTATGTTGAATTTTTGGTAATTTTCTGATTAGTTAATGTTTTAATGAATATTGAAAAATACCGCATTTTAAGTGAAAACTGCCTTTTCATCTAATTTATTTATATTGTTAGATTTTACTTTTAATTGGTTTTAAAGTATAATTTGATTATATTTTTATAATTTAATCTAATATTTTTTATTTTAAATAATTTCACTTTTAAATTGGACATAAACACATGTCAATCTTTTGATAGTTATTACTTCTTAAAAAACCTGCTTTTTGATTTTGACAATAGGAATTAATTTTAAATTAATTACTAAAATTTCTATGTTTTGAATTTGTAAAAATTGATTCCATATTTTAAATAATAAGGTTTAAATTATTTAAATAGTTACATTTTATTTTTTTCATTATGAATAGTAACTTCAGTAATTATTTTATTTACCATGGTTAAAAGGTAAATATGGTAAATAAAGGTAAAAAATAATAATTTAATAGTATAAAAATACCCTAAAACCTATCCTAATCCTATTTTATGAGATATTTCCAACCATGGGAATCCTTGGGTTGATTTTGGGACCCCATGGATTCACTTGTGCATGAAAATGACATTTTATAAGAATTAATTTAAAGTAAAGATAATTATAACATAAACATATATCTTTCACTAAATCAATATTAATATAGGGTTATATAACTGATATCTATGTATATAAATATTAATTATAAATATAAAAATATTTCCTACCTCAAGGTATTTTATTTATAATTTTTAGACATTATATAAATATATTTATTTATGACACAATTATGATGTAGTGATTTCCTCATTAATGAAATATTCAAATAAATGAATTTATAAATAATAAAATAAATTTAATTTTTACATTTTGATGCCATACATGAATTTTATATATTCAAATGACATATTAGGGATGATTTAATGCCTTTATTTTGAATTAATCAGGATGTTATGCTTTTTTTTAAAAAGTCAAGTATGAATAGTGTCCAAAATTGACAGAATTCATAACTTAAAACATAAAATAGTTTATTAAATGATATTAAATTCCTAAAAATATAATATTCATAAATATGGTTAATATATGTCAAAAATATATCATAAATAACTTTTTTTAGGTCGTTGGAAATGATATGGTAATTACATTAATCCACAATGTGTAAATAACATGATATCACAATAAGATTAAAAAGGGTAAAATAAGGGTTAAACCAAAATGATAAGGATAAAACAAATATTCAAACATATATAAAAATTATTGGATGATTTTTATTAGAACCAAAATAATCCTATATTATAATTAAATAAGTTTTGGACTATTTTTAATCGAAATTTAATTTATTATAAATTAATATTTTATGATTTTTCTAAAGTGCCCCTCTCCTCTCTTATAAAAGGGAACCTCCTCCATCTCCTATTTACTCCATTTTTAGCCTTAAAAATCGACCAACCAATGACCATTTCTATTATAAACTTCACTAGTTAAATTATAGAGGTTTGGTTCTTCTATGAAGACCAACTCTAGTGCCCTAAGATGAATTTTAAAGAAGGCATGTCGAGGAAGAGGTAATCTCTTCTACAGATTCTTTGAAATTTTTTTCTTCTTATAGTTCCTATTCATTATTTTTTTTCATTATAAAGTAATAAAATAATTATCAGTTGTATACTGATATGTTATTATAAATACGAAATAATCCTATTTTACCTTCTATCCATCCTATGAAAAATGAAATCATCGTGCGTGTGTACGTAAGGTTTACTGTCTCCACCACGTGGTGTAATGTTTTTTTCACCACCACCTTACTTGGATTGGTACAATGGTGGAAATAATAACTATATATTATTATTCTAATATGATGATAATTATAAGATATTATAAACCATCCAATTCAATACCATTCAATAATTATGGGAATGATATCGTCGCTCGTGCGTACGTACGGCTTACCGTCTCCACGACGTGATGAGATCATTATCCACATTAACCATTAAAAACTATTATAAAGTATATATAATAAATAATCATGAAATATATGAAATAATAATTCTAATGGATTTATGAATATATATCTTTCATTTACTTACTTTCATTCAATTTAATAAAGAAACGAAAACAGTGTTCATGCATTCGTACGACCCACCGTATCCATGAACGGGGTATTCCATTTAATTTATCTATCTATTATATATATATATATTTATATACTGAATATATATAATATATAAATAGAAATTAAATTAGGATATAAGTAAAAATATCAAGAATAACAATTCAAAACACGTACAATAAATAAAACAATTATTTCTCAAAACATTTCTTTAACATGGAATTGACAAATGAACGGGTAATATAAAGTCATAAGTGAATCATATATGATATACTAAATATTTTTATGGTTCTATTAAAAGTTAATAATATGTTTAAACCCACTATACATTAGTTTTGTATACATACATAAGAAATCGAACCTAAGGTAAGGGATAACTTTTCCAATCTTGTTTTTATCTGAGATTGTTTATTTGTATCTATTTACTAGGGATACATTTATCATCCATGTCCATGTTGTCTAAAAAATATAATTAGTTTAATATTATTCAATGTATATTTAAATTCATTTTTACCCATTTTTGACTTTTACTACATTGTATGAATGGAATATTTCTTTTGTTTACCATACAAGGTACTTTTTGACTTTTCTGAAAAAAGTATGAGGAGAACGTTTTTTTAACTTATACGGAATCAACGAGTTTTTACATCTTCATAACACCTTATTTACATGAATATTAATCTATATGTTTACAATTGTATTTTCAACTAAAATATTTTCTTTTAAAATTTCATGGAATTTTGAGAAAAGAAAACTTTTTTGAAAAAGAAAGGGTATTTTCCCTAAGAATTAAGTTAAAGTGTTTTATCAAAATTATTATCCATCTAAGATGACATAAGGTTATATTTCTATCCCAATTATTACTTTGATTTTATTTTGTTTATTATGGATTTATTTTTATAAAATACATTTATTTTATATGTATTTTGGTGGAATGATGTTTAAGAAACCCATTTAATTTATTGGGTTATGCTATGATTAATGATTTATGTTTTTTTGGAATATGTAAGAATGGTTTCATTATGAGATGGGTAGGACCTATATCTCCCTCCAATATATTGGGTAAAGTTTTATATATCAAGAGATAAACATGACTGGAATGTAAATTAAATTGGGTTCAGTAATACAGGGTTGGAAGGACAAGTAAATTTTGTTAAGTAATACATGATAGAATGGCAGGTAAACCAAGTTTAGTAATGGACTTTTTCAACTATGATAGTCTTGGAAGAAATGTATTGGCTACTATAGAAATCATATTATGTGCTTATTTATTTTCCACAATCCCATGTATTATGCCAATTCAATTTTATGTTTAATGTTCCTTTATGATCTATGACTTACGAACTGTCAAGATTTATTTCATGACTCGTGATTTTGATATTTAAACTTTATATTCATGTTTTTACATTCTTAAGTTTATGGTTTATTTTATGTTCTCAATGTTTACCCTTACTGAGCATTTGAGCTCACCCTTTTATTTTTTCTTTTCTCTAGGATATAAAGAAAGGTTCTAGGTATGAAATGAAAAGGGGAATATCTTTATGGGAGATGTTGAAGATCTTTCACCATGTTAGATGATTATGTTCCAAGTTTCCAAAGACACTAAACTAATACGATCTTTTGGCATCTTTTTTTGTATTTTCTTAAGTATTACGTAAATGTAATGAAATGTCCATGTATGTCAAGCATGGGTCACTACATTTTTTAGATGAATATTGAGTACATTCTTGGAATTTATAGAGAATTGGGAGTGAAAACATTTTTGTATCAGTTTGAGGAGGATCATTTTAGGCATTTCATGAAATTTTCTAGTCATACCATGAGAGTACCAGTTGTGTGATAAACTCTTATAGTGTGATATTTAGATTCATTGTGTAGGTTTATCCTTTATGAAGTTCAAATTTTGGTAGTTTATGAGTTCTTAGTGGAGCAGAAATTGTGTGGTAATTAATTCTTATAATAGAGGAATGAACATTTTGGATGATAGAGGAGGTTCTAGAGAAGATCACTCTATGAAGTCAAACATCATGTAGTGAGGGATACATTTTCCACCTTAGATCAACTTGGTACTCCCCCAATATTACCTTATGTAAGAGAGGTTCATGGTTGTTGTTGGTTCCAAAAACACATCTCACCTCCCAAAGGGTCAATTTTTCACAAACTGATTATGTGACCCACCCCAAAAGAACATATTGGGGACAAGGAGTAGGGTGCACATAACTATTGAGTAATGCATGAAAATAATTGATTTTGTGTGAAAAAATTGTTTACAAAGGTGATGATAAAGTTTAAATTTTCTTAGGTACACCTTAAGCCCAAAATGATCTCTAAGGCATATGCGCTCAACGGGATATATTTGCGGGAAAACTGTCAAATCTGAGAAAATATATTTTCAAGAGAAAGATGATGTTAAAACAAACATGTTATGAAGTCAAGTCCCATAGATAAAGGGATTTAAATCATGAAACCATGTTGTGTTTCATGGTCAGATTGTGTACCATCTAATTCCCATTTCAGCAATAAATAGAACCTCACCCCCACACTTTGGGGATGGTTTTTGGAAGATGAAGTATCAATCTTGCTCTCTCAAACCACTTGTTCATGCCATCATGAAACAAAAAAATCCCATGAACCTTAAAAGGTTTATAACATGAATGATTGACCTTCCATGGGCCCTAATGTGTCTTGTCTTATGGTTGAAACTTCCTCATGAAACACCTCTTAAGGCTAGTCGGGTTCGTGCAAGAGAAGTAGTTTTGTGCAACCCTAATCTATATGTGACCCTAGTAGTTTCACACACTTATGATTCCCAAATCAATGTGTTGTAAATTTTTGGTATCTAATAGATTGTAAAATCCCATTCTCATGCTATATATTAATGTTGTGTGTAACAAATTCTGGGTCCCTACCCTAACACCCACTATGCTTAAAGCATGGACTAGATCATTACCTTACCATTTTATCCTAATCATAGGCACCCTAATACCTCTTTATCCTATGAATAGGCACTCAAAAATCAAGACCCCTGATTTTAACTCCTCCATGGTGGTGTTCACCCCATGACCCACCCAAAGGTTCATGAGTAGTGGAAATGTAATTCCTAAAGGTTGAATAATCATGGGAAACTACCAACCATCCTTGATAGAGAAGACTTATTCCAAATATTCCTCTTCCACTTTGAAATAGATGCCCTAGGCATAAGCCCCAACCACGTAAGAGATGAATGACATAAAAATATCTATCTGTATGTCCTAGTTGTATGAGGTTAAACTGCAAGATAACAACCCTAGCACATGATGTTAAATTATAGCCTTATCTCGTGTGACAAGTAGGGATGCCCCATGTGTAATCATCGTGGGATGAAACCGCCCATTGAAATCTACTCTATTCTTAAGCCCCTTTCCCCCATGGACTCCTACTTCGTGTAGCTCATATACATAATCCCACACCATCACTTGTTAACATTCCTTCCACAACACTTGCATCCTTACCACAAGACGTTAAAATGCATGGATTGGTCATATTACACAACCTGAAACTGATGCATAAAACTATATGGGTTTTTATATTTTATTCTTAATAGGGTACATATGACACCTCCATGAAGTTCAATCCCAAAATACCAACACATCTGGGGTACCTCTCTATTTTTTGATCTAGATTCCCCAACACTCCACCAAATTAATGAATTTATGGAGAAACATTGAAGAAATTTCATGACCAATGCATTTCTTGATGAATCATCACACTAGGGGATAAAGTTCTAAATTTTAATTCCCAACTGAAACTATTCACTAGGAAGCTAAAATTATGATGGTTGGGTCCCTTAAAAATTTTCAATGTTTTCTCCTATGGAAAAATTGAAATTCCATGAGATGAAGGACAAAACATTGAGGTCAATAGACAAAGACTAAAAATATATCGAGAACCATTTCATGAAGGGTGTGTCCTTTCTTTAAAATTCATCTGATTTGAAGCCTTTTATGATCTCTTAATGATAAAAAAATTGTCGACTAGGGTGTAACCCAAGATAGGTTAAATATTTTAGAGTATATTTTCTATTGATTATGAAGGTTTAATGACACTATATATGGGATAGAGGTTTTTTTATTAATAAATGGAAAATTTCACATCATTTAACATTTTCATTATGTGAATATGTTGGGATAGGAAAAATAAATTTTAAATGCTTTACACACCGAGTATCAGTTGCACAATGTGAAAACTTATGTGTGTATTTAAAATCCAAGAAACTAGGGTTCATGGTTATAGCCTATTTGATCCCCCATGCATCATATCCGAGGACCCCCCCCCCCCCCCCCCAACCATCGATATTCCACACTTTTGAATGACATACCCTCCTATTATTATTTTTCTATTCTATTTTATCTCCCAAACAATTCCAATCCATTCCTATGATAATTCCTCCTACCTGTAATAGACCACACTAAAACTATCAAATGTTTGTCCCAACGCAAAGAAACTCCTCCGCCTCCCAAGAGTCCGGTATTGGATCCTCCACTACCACCTATAGATCCTACCCCATCATCTTCAACATCAATATTTTTCACTCCATCCACCTATTTCCATTCACAGTCCTAATCCAGCACATCTTAGGATGCTACCCTGCACCTACACCCCTTCCTCTACTTCTCTGCACTCAATAATTAGGTATGCTTAATCCATTTACAAGTGAAGATTATGAGGACCAAAAAAATATAGAAATAGACATTCTTGATAAGATATAAGTTCATGAGGAGGTATGAATCCTCAATATATGGATCCACCTCTCCAACATCACTGATGTATGTGTGGAAATGTAATGGGAGCTTTTATTAGAGTTTTTTGCCACTCTTGACCTCTACATCATGTATGTCACCATTCAATTTGGTTGAATACCTTGGGAGATCTCTCTGTGAGATTTTTCGATTCAGTTTAGGTATCTACAAACTAATTTTGTCACTTCCCTTACCTATGTTTCCTTGTGGCTAGACCCAACCAATGCAGATGCAATGAAGAGTTGGTCATTAATCCCTTTGTACATCTAGTGCCTTCACGATCCTCATAGAGTGAAGAGTTCCCAAATTATGGGTCACGCTCTATGGATTATGCACAAGGATCTTGCTCATGCCTAGATATATAGAGGATATTCCCATGGAATAATAAACTAGATCAATATTATCATCCTAGACTCTAACATGGGTGGCCCTACCATTAACATGGACCACCATTTCACAATGTACTATGATACCCAAGTGTGGAGGGATCGTGGTACCCATATGGGAGGTAGCTTCATTAACCATATTTCCTAAAAATCTCCATACCTTTGATTTCTATCATCCAATTACATATCATGGGAAGATAGAGTCCATATATCTTCTATTGGTCCATAAGATAGGGCTTCTACAGAAGATAAAGTGGTTTTACCAGTGGGCCTTGAGTATATAGAGGATATAGATGAGGCCACATATCATCATTCCCCATCCCCTAACCCAGCTCATGAGGCCCCTGCCTCTTCTAACCCATCCCCTACCCATACTTATTCCACTATTCCTACTACCAACACTGCACCACCACCCCCTTCTACCACTATACCCACCCCACCATTTCCATCCAATATAAGCTATGTTCTTTGGTGTATTTTGGAGAATAAGATATAGATTTTCTTCTATATTAGAATTCCATTCATCGAGCCATCATATTTCACCACACCCACCCCACCACTAGCCCCTACATCTACCCACCCACCACCCCCTGTAGACCCCTCTTCTGCATCCATTCCCACCCCACATCCCTCCCAAGTCAACCTACCTACACAACTCATAGGTCATACCTCCTAGAAAGAGTTTATCATACAGTAGGCATGATGGGCATGGTTCCCACCTTTCCTTACAAATTTTATGTTTCATTCATTGATCCATATACTATACATTCATCCCTAGTATAGAATAGCACCTTCCCTCCACTTTATGAAAATGATCCAGCTTCCATAATTTTGGATCCTTTTTTAATGGTAAATCCACCTTCCCCCACCTAAAAAGCTGACATACACATGGAGAGGATAATTCAGACACCCACTATTTGGGTGGGGGAATCTAATGCTGATAGTGGAAATTCAACCTACACTATTTAGTTTTTCCCATGTACCCATCCCCCATTTTACTCAGTCTTGGCTCTATTTTTTTAATTTCCATGTATCCTATATTCCATGATATATAATTTATTATATATAATTTTTGAGATATGATATTTTTACTATAATTATAGTTATATTTTTTCATTTTTATTCATTTATTTATCAATGTATCACTCTACTACATAATACATGGTTATCGATGAGTCTATTTGAATTTCTTATGGCCTCCCACATGAGATATTTACTTGTGTTGATGGCATCACGAGATGAATCCATGAGCTACATCTACATACTTTATAGGATTCCCCTCTACATCCTGCATGGATACTATATCTTGCACATGATATTTTTGGTCAGCCCATTCCTAAGGTGGTTAAGCCCACCAAACAACCAAAAGAGATGGAAAACACTGCCTCTAGTATATAAAAGTGGTAGAATACTATTGATCTGATGGATAGAACTCGCTTATTCTTTTTTCCATCTGTCTAGATAAATATTTCATTGTTATTTATTTATGGGATCCAACCCATATTTTTTTCAATATTTTCTTTATGTTTTTTTAGAAATATTTTTTATTTTTCTTGCAATTTCAGTTCATAGTTCATTCAAGACCTCATTGTAGTCGATTCGTGCATTTATCTAAGATGATTTATCTTACTATTTTTTATGTGCCCATACCCATTTTTCTTCTTAAATATTTTTTATCTCTTATTTAATAAAGTTTATTTTAGTATAGGGATTTTTTTTTCTAAAAGTTTTTTCAAGTTCTCAATTTCACATCACCATCCATCATTTTCTCCCATGGAATGACATCCACTACAGGGAGCTCTCAATTACCTATTTTAAATTCTTAATTTTTATTTCAAATATTTTAATGATATTATTGTTATATCTCCCGTATATATTTCCAAAACAGTGCAAACATTGTTTCATTTTAAGTGTGGGGGATTCATTATTGAGATTTGTTGTCTGTATATCTGTATTTTTTCTTGTTTTTATTAGTCTAGGAGACATTTTTTATTGAGAGCATGATTTAACTTGATATATCCTTACACCCATTTAAATAAAATAAAATTCTTGGTTAGATATTATTGAAATTCACTTTTATTCCTATTTATATTTCTAGCATGATTGTTGATTTGAGAAATTTAATTATAATTCTAGATTCTTAAAATTGATTTTTATTGACTTATTATTGGATATTATGACCAAAGTTATTTAGCTATTTTATAATCCAATTACTAAGAGAATTCTAGGCCTACATTTTCTTTATAATTATATTTTTTGAGAGTTAATTGGGGCATGTAAACTTATCGAACATTTATTTGAATCTTATCAAAGCTACACCTAAATAAATACAATATTAAAATGATTGAGGAAATATTTGTTGATCCATTTATCCTAAAACCCAACTTCAAATTTATTCTTCCTAATCTCGATGAAACCATGAATGACCTAGATAGGATTGAGCCTTGTTAAAATAACATTGTATCCCTTACTACCCTACTCTTGATATAATTTCATTATTTTCATTTTGAATAATTTCAAGGGAGACTTTCATTACTGATGTATGCGTGATGTTTACTACTAAAGAGATATATGGTGATTATTTTACATGATCTATGGGAAGTAGTCCACGGTTATTTTGATGTACCATTCATTTTTATCATGTTAATATATATATATATATAAGAAAAATGTGTGTTTTTTATTATGAAGATTAAAAATCACCATTACTCAATAAATTAAAATTATGATGTGTCATGTATGGTTGGGTGATGGATGTGAGATATTTACTATACATGACTTTTGAAAAAAAGATACATGATACTTTCATTGCACTGTTATGACACATCCATGGACCTTCCCTTAGCTTTTTGGGGTGTGGATATGATGATTTCTAGAGGATATTTTTCATTGATTTATTCATGATGATCATGTGTTATACTTGAGAGTTTATCCACCTTATTTTCTTTATTTTTATCATCTATCCACATACCCTCAACCACATAGTAATTTGAACCTTATTTGTAAATCCCATAGGATTAATTGTGTGTTTATATTTACATAGTGTAAATTTTAAAGCTGATATAATTTTATGGTTAGGAACATGTATTCAAGGTATGAGAATAACTTCAGTTTTAGTTTACCCTAAGTGATGAGATAAAATTAATTGTGATGTAAATTAAAATATGGGTATATATTATAAGTAATAGTTGATAAATTGTAATTAAAGGAATAAAGAATTTGAACAAAGAACTTAACTATGAGGTATGACTGATTTTTTATATAAAAGTTATTCTAGAGGACTTTCTTTTTCTTATAGCACTTAGTTATATTTTATTGGTTGTTATATGCATTTATTTAAACTTGTGTTATGTACAATGCGCGTAATGAAATAAACATGCTTGGGGACTCAACCCCTTGACACACGGCCCAAACCCCAACCCCCCATGCCACCCCAGCCACCTATGGGGGGCATTGTTATGTGCATTTTTTATTTAAAAAATCTTTGATTTGAATTCCATGTTGAGATTCTTTTTTCTTGAGGACAATAAATAGTTTAAGTGTGGATGAATTTGATAAGACCAATTTATATATATCTTTTGGATGCATTTTTGTAAGATAAAATGATGCTTTATTTGATAATTCACTATTTTTTGGGTTGTTTTGCATTGAATAGGATCTCAACACTCAAGGAAGGAGATGATGGAAAAATAGAAAAAACAAACATTACATGCCATGAAACAGATTCCCAACTCGTACTCAATGAGAAAAGAACCTGTTACCCAAATTATATCATGTCAAGCCTTTATAAGATTTGAATCTATTGTGTGAAATGAGATAATTACATGATGTGAAAAGTTCAAAACTAGAATCCTTTTGAAGATACAAGTCATGAGATCTGAGAGATCCAAGATCTTTAGTGACATTTTTGTATTTTAAAAACATTATGTGAACCCAAATTATATTTCATGTAATTATTGAAATATAAGTCACATAAGACATTCTCATGATGTGAAGAATTTACACATCATGAATTTCTCAGGCTTATAAATATGTGATCACACAGAAGCGAATAAGAGACTCAAACTTCAGTCAAACTGTTTTCTTTTATTCTTCATTTATTCTCTGCTTTCTTTCAAAATCAGTTTTATTTCATTAATTCATTATTATTTTCAATCCTTTACTACTATTTACCATCCAAAGATTTTGGATTTCTCATTTCACATTCCATCATTCAAGTTTCCATTTTGATTGTAGATCTACTTCAATTGTTGTTATGTTGTTTATTTCTCATTTATTTGAGTAAGTATTTTTTGATTTTAAATTGTTTGAATTCTAGATTTCATTTATTTTAATTTTTTAATTATCATATCGAGCATTCTGAATATTTACTATATTTTAATTAATAACATTATGCACGGTTAATCTTATTAGACTTAGGGTTCAAGAGTATGGGTGGATTTAAACCTAATGAAGTTATAAATCAAAACTTGGTTAATATGATGGCTAGTAATTAGATTAAAAACATTTTTTTATCTCGTTCTATTACATGACCCTGGGTCATGGAATTTTAATTGAAAGAAACATGCCTAATTAGAGTTGATCAAGCAAGTACCAATAGCCTGTGATGCTTTCTATCATAGAATATCATATAATTCTACATAGGTTATTGACTATCTCTAGATCATATAGTAGTTTCTATATTAGGCAAATCCAATTGGTTGGACCAAAACCAATTGTTGACCTTTTCACTACTTCACAACCTAATCCATAGGACTATCCCAATCTATATTTTGGATTATATTTTCCATAAGCTCTAAAATTAACCATGATCCCTTCTTTCTCATCTGAATTAAAACCAAGATACATAAGTCTTAGTAAAACCAACCCTATGAGAGTTCATGAGGATTCCTACTACAAGGTTCAAACTGTTTAGTTTCTGGCCTTCCATATTTTTCATGTGTGTTTAGCCTAACACTACCACTATGATACACCATTATATCTAGAGTAGTTTTAGCCTTTATAAATTCAAATATGATCTGTGATCATGAAAAATAAATGACATTGCACAGTCTGGTCAATGGATAACATTACAGATGAGCTAGTTGTCGGTTTTGGGAACAGTGGAAGCGCGTTAGGTGGGTGTACCCAACTTTAATTTTTTCCATTTACAATGATCAATTCATGATCCATCATGATAATAAAATACATGATCTTTGGAATAGAACAAATAATGAGAGAAAGGAAGGGAGTCCTAGAACCATAGATAGGATCATCATATGTTGGTTATTATTTATTAAATTAAAATAGAAGAATTATCTTGATGTAATTATCTCTCCATTGATGTTTTTGGTCATGATATGATGTCATCCGCCATTGCGTCATATAATCTAAGTGTAGAATTCCTCTAGTAGTGATCCACACATTCTCCACGTCTCTCTAGACATTACCGAAGAGATCTCTGGGTACTAGTGCAGAAGAGTCTTTGCTTGCGATGTCCACCTTAGATAGCCTTGAGAACCACTTGCAAAGCCCTCTCCTTCATCCGGTGGAGGAGGATCTATCTCGTAGGTTGAGAGAGTTCTTGGAAAAAATAATTCTCTATTTGCATGAGATATTTCTCTATATCTGTTGTGAAAATCCCCTAAAAAATGGCTACGCTAATGAGAATTATATAATTGGTATTTTTAATTACTTAGAATAATAAAATGAATTAATTACCCGAAAGCATTTATTCATTTCATTTAATTTATAGTAAGACCCCATGTATAATAATAATAGGTGACTATTATTATTACTTGACATGCACCCAGTGAATTATACCTAATATTAATTAATTAATTAAATAATATTATTTCTCAAAAACCCCCAGAAAAACTACACGATGTGTATATTAATATATATGGCGTGTGCTTTTTTCACATTTTCTTTATTTACTCCACAAAATTTATTAGACCTTGAATAATGGATATTTATTTCTTAAATAAATATAACTACATTACATGATAATAAATATATTATTTCTCCCACAATATATTCTCTCAAATAATTAGTGTCGAAATAAATGTGATCAGACATCCTTGAATAATTATTAAACCACAATCAGGATTAATCTTTATTCAACTTGTTAAATTAATATTTAACTGAGATACTTAGACACACTTAGTGTGTGACCCTCTAGGAATCTTTCTTAGTGGCATTAGGCGGAGCCTACCTAAAGTCCAAGTTTAGCATCTAGCAACATGCCAAGGCACCCATATATAAAGAAGTTAACGTTGTAATAATGTATCACCTCCTACAAACTCTTACCATATAATGTAATCCCTTTGTCTTGATATCTCAAATCAAGCAGGTTTCACGCAAGTGTCATCAACCTATGTGGTCGATTATTATTTCTTTGACTTTTTAGAATTGAACTCACCCATTCTTTACCATGTCCATGGATTTATTTAGGATATATCAATTCCATCAAAGGGCCTAAGATATCTACTTCTGTTATGGAACATAAGGGACAAATCCTTTCTAACATTATATATTAATGCAGTATTGCTCGTAACGCACAAAACATATCCTACCTTACTAAGAATAGTGTGTCATAACAGTTTTTGTCAATACATATAAGTTTTCATATAATAATAATCTTAAAGTATAAGGACCAATACACACGTCTGCAGATAGGAACATCCAATGACACTATGAAAAGTGGATTTCCTACTGGCGGGCCTCATTCTCATAATATCCTCCTGGATATTACCAAGGGTGCACACCATGAGAAGGTTCCTCAATGTTTTATTATTTCTCATCCTTAATGACATGTATTATTTTTGTCCCTCAAATAACATCATCTGGACATATAACATATATTCAAGAACAATGTTATGGTACTTCTATGTTATCATCATAGTAGGGATCCGCTATGACCTTTTAGTGAAACAACTATCCTTAAGACATTATCACATGCATTGTCACGTAGAAGAATAATCAATATGTGATAAGGTATTTATTAATTAATAAAGTAAAAAGTAGTTATTTCTAGGCTACCAACTCCAACAGACTCCTACTTTGACTAGAGCCAACTACTAACATCCTTTAACCCACTATCTCTTGCATGATATTCATGCTTCTGCTGAGATAGACCTTTAGTCAGGGGGTCTGCTACATTCTCTTCCGTGGACACTATACTCACTAAAACTTCGCCACTTTGATATAAATCCCTCAATAGGTTATAATTTTGAAGAATGTACTTTGTTCGTTGATGTGACCTTGGTTTTTTTTCAATAGCCACTACTTCAGTACGATCACCATACAATGTGATATGATCTTTACTGCTAGTCACCACATCAAGATCTTGGAAAAATTTCAGAATCAATATGGCTTACTTAGATACAACAGAAGATGCTATATATTCATACTCCATTGTATAATTGGCGACAACTAGCTTCTTTGAACTCTTCCAGCTCATAGCTCCCCTATTGAGACAAAAAACATATCCTGATTACAACTTCAGATCATTTTGATCTATCTAAAAACCAGCATCATCATAACCTCTGATGAAAAGCTCCTCGTCTCCTCTATACACCAGGAATATATCCTTAGTTCTTCTTAGATACTTAAGGATAGTCTTAACAGTAGTCCACTGTTGTTATCCTATATCTTCTTGATAAATGCCTACCATGCTCAGGGTATAGGCAACATCAATCCTGGTACATAACATGGCATATATAATGGATCCTATAGTCGAAGCTTATGAGATCTTACTCATTCTATCTTTCTCCTATTGTGTCTGAGGATACATTTTCTTAAAAATATGTAGGCCATGTGTGTAACGACCCAAACCTTCATTAATGGAAATTCCTCTTGATCTAATTAAATGTCTTATTATGGTTATAGAAAATGTGAAATTCATTGGTTTTATGTTTCTATATATAAAAATACCATTATTAATTGGGACTATTGATAATATAGTCGTTGAACAATGATCACATGATTAGTATAAATATAGGGCTTTAACAAATCCAATTTACTCAGACAAAGGAAGAGATGGCCTCATCTAGTAGAATTTCCCCACATGAATCCCATTTGTCGGAGCTCATAAGGGAGGTGGTTTCATTGGGCTATTCTCTTGACCAAGCCCAATCCAATCTTGAACATGTTAATCTTGATCAGAATCAACTACAGGAGAAGTGGAAGTTAATAGAGATTACCACCTGAGCGATGTTATCAGAGCCACCCCAAGAGTTTGTCACCATCGCACACCTTACCCTTCAGTCATATGCGGGTGTTATAAGGGTTTATGTAATAAGACTCTATCACTATGACTATGTACATTATTTTTTTATAAAGAATGTGCATTCATTTTATTATTGTTACTTTGTAAATAGTTTTTAAAGCACAAATAGTATTTTTCGTTAATATTCAACTAAGAAATCTATTTTGATGAATTAATGGATTTGTGAATTAAATAATATTTCAATAAAATATTATTATTATTAAATTAATTTTTATTAAATATAAATTATCATATAATTTTATAAATGAAATTGTAATTTTTATTAAGGTTTGAAAACTGTTTTTGTCAAAACCCATGAATTTTCGATAAATGTCAGTTTTTATTTTAAAAGGAAAAATTAAAATATTTAGAAAATTATTTAGATAAAATGAATATTATTTTTGGAATCAGAACGTCAAAATTATCCAGCGGTGAATTTTTTATTATTTTCTGAGACAGTCGAATTTTTGGGTAAAAATTAAATACTATTTAAATATATAATGTAATTTATGACATCATAATGACCCAATAGTGATGTAATAAAATACTATAAACATTATACTCGGACAATATATGTTCTAAAATTAAAATAATTTTATTTTAGATTTTTTTTGATTTATTTTACAAATCTTTAGTGGATCCTTCAAGACTTATAAAATATTTTGTCTTTTTAAATTATTTTCCTTGAGAGTGTGACTCACCTCCACATAAGCAATACTATTATTTTAAGACGTTTGGCCATTTTAATTATAAAATATTGTTTTCCACTCCCCTTTGGAAAAAACCATGGGCTGGTTTGTGGTTTTTATTAGTTTAATGTGTGGTGTCCCAAACCTAAATAATAAAAAAACTCTCTCTTTTTTCCTATATAAACCCACCCAAGTTCCCACTTCCTATTAACTCAAAGACTTCGGAGTGTGTTCAACCCCTAACCTCATCTCTATATAATCCTCCTAAGGGTCCCCAATCTCCCAATAAGCCTCTCTCAAGCCTCTCCCATGCTTTTGGGATCGCACTTCCAAGTAAGGGATTTCTTCCTTTCTCATTTTTGTCCAATTTTCTTTAAGTTGTTATACCATTTTGTTTTCGATTAAAAATGTTGGGGTATGATTTTACACCTCCCCCATACTTCCTTATTTATGTTTATATGATGGGAGACCACTTTATATCTCATTAATTCCTCCCATGTACACCTGTTACCATGTCGAAATTCCGTGAGGGATTTCACTCTCCTCTTTTACATTTAAGTAATTATTGTGTATTATGTATCTAAATTCCATTACATTTGTTGAGAAATGTATCTATATGACCCCATTTCTATCCATTTCATGTAAATATTATGAGACACCCATTTCTATTTCATCATTCATTTTCATGAATCCTTATGTCACACCGTTATGCTGCCAAAATTGCACCACGATTTTCCAAGACAAAGTCATTGTGTAGTGAATACCATGCCCATTTCACTGTCAAGGGTATTCACCTTTATACACATTTACATATTGTTTAAAGAGTTTAATATATGAATTCAACACTCCTTTATCTTGGAATAAATTATGATGTTTAATGAATCAATGTTTTATGATCCATGTGGCACACTTATGCATGAAATGAAATGATTAAGAAGGGTGCGCCCTGATAGCGCCCAAATGCATTGGGTAAAGTATAGTATTATGATACGTCATGTGCAATGGGTGTTGAATCATGATAATTCAAGTTCAATGAGGGCTTACTCATGATTCATGTGCAATGATGGTTTACTCATGCTCCATGTGCAATGAGCATTGGCTCATGCTAATTCCATGTTAAGTGTTGTTGCCAAATTTCTAGGTTATGATTATCATGCTCTATCAAGACTTTATGTTCATGTTTCTCTTATGATCTATTGATATTCCTATTTTCTAACATTTATTGTCTTCCTCATGTTATTCCATGTTTATTACCTTACTGGGATTTATAGCTCACCCTTTTCTTATGTATGTCCTTAGGTTATCCCATGCAATGCTAAGTGTGAGGAAATGTAGTGGTCATATAAAGGAAGCTTTCAATAAAGATATCGTATTTCATATTTTATGTTTTTATGTAATGATCCTAATCCCCAAAGACACGAGACCTCTTGGTCTTCCATGTTGTATAAAGTGAAGAGTTTATGTAATAAATCATGTCTGAGTGTGTTATAAAAGTAGGGTTGTTATAGTTGGTATCATAGGATAGGTTTAGTTAATTTTGGGATTAGGATTAGAAAACCCTAGTAAATACTTAGAGACAAGACAAAGTATAATAAAAACATCCCTATGTTTTGGTGAGTATTGAGTAAGTGGTTTATCAAGAAAATACATCCCTGCCTGGATATGAGCAGGTAGAGGCGGCTCTAGCATAGATGTACCTATGGGTGAAAACCCCAACAAGGAGTTTTGGGATTGACCCAGGGTATCCTGGTACACAACAATGGACCTTGTTGCACTCTTGGTTACAACATTCCTGGGGGATATGATTTGGTAAATTAAAAATCTTAGTATGAACCCTTATTAAGAGAATTAAAAAAATTCCCCTAAGAATATATGTTAGAAAGTATATCAGGAATAGCATAGATTGAATCCTATAGATTCATAAGTCAATGAATAAAAGTAATTTATAAGTCATATGTTTTTTTCTATGGATTACCCTTTATGTGTTACCCCTAATTTTCCTTTCATTAAGGAATGATAAATTGTTATACTTCAAGTAGTTTAATATCACAATTTTATCATGTCTAGAGGGTAACTTAAAATTTGATATGTTTCATCAACAGGATAAAGGATGGTTTCAAGAAGGAAGGGGAAGAACCTCATACAACACTCTTGTCCCTTCCTGAGGACTTACTAGCTATAATTATTGTGAAGTCAAGCTCACATAGTATTGAAACCTTTTCCAATGTCCAAATTTCTTGTAAGACACTCTACGACATATCAAACTTTTCCTCCATACTATAAAATCATCAAGGATCGTGGATCACTTGTGATCAAATCATTAGCTACCAAATCTCTCACCTATCATGGAAAGAGAGGTACTATCATGTTATTTTCAAATACTTTAACCTGTCCAGAGTGTATGATGCACTATTTTATTTTAGGATAGATATCAAAAAGGGAGACCTCCGAGCAGCCTATATGTATGTAGTCTTGGCTTCTGGTATTTTTGGAATCTTAAGCTATATATTAGAAGAACCATATTTTGAAATTTTCAAAGTTGACTCTTTTAGACTATTTTACCAAAAACCTATTACATGGTGATGTTTTTAAAATGTACTTTAGAAACAATTATTTTCCAAAATTGCATCATATTTTCCATCAGTACAATCCAAGTTGCATGGACTGTGTCTGGACTAAGGAAGTGGAAGACTTTGAAAGTGCATTTAGGTATTATTGCACTAGGTGGCCCTCGCTCTCCATGATCGACATGATAATGAGGGTTGGGAAATACTTAATGGTGGTGTCACGACCCGTCCTCGGGACCCATGTTGTGACTACCCCAAGCCTGCCTTCCATAGGCCAGGGGCTGGCGACTAGCACCAAGGTGTAAATCCTGACAAAAAGGGATGGCATTGCCTTTATAAAGTAAAAAATCACAACAGAGTAAGCTAACAGAAGTAAACACTAAGTAAAACTGGGTACAATAGTATGTGTGGAAAAGTAAGTGGGCCAGAATACAAACCCAAACTGAAAGTGAGGTACAACTAGAAAGAAAGTACAACAATTAAAAATTAAATCAGCAACTTCGAGTCATCCACTGGAAATCCCACCTGAAGGGTGGGTACAGATAGTCTCCTCAGCTCCTCGGGTCCAACCGTCCGCTCCGTGTACGTCCCGCCCAGTGGTCCACCTCTAGGTACTGACTTTCTCCACAAGACTCAACCACGATCAACATTGTCCGTCGTCTGCATCCAACACAATGTAGTGTGGGCATAGCACATGCAGGGGTGAGTATACGCTACTCAGTAGGGACCCTGAGACCCCCGAAGGTCTCCCAGAATCCACGAAGGATAAACCCCAAAGGAAAGATAGAATCACGATATAACAACCAACTCTACTTAGGTATATGCCCATACATATACCTAAGTCCTCAATTCCTGTTCGGCTCCATCATCCGAGCCCAAGTTCAATCACATCTACACTGGATAGTACAACCCAATCCACACAGAAATGCACATCCCAATCTATATAGGAAAGCAAGTCAATCATATCGAAGATATTGATTGAAAGTCAAGACTCAGCCCACACAGGTATACATCATTTGTAAAGAAAAAGAGATGATCAGATGTAGTTACTGATTCATCTAGCAGGGACCCACGTAGGATACTAGACCAGCTAATTTGTCAGACCCACAAAGGATACAAGACCATCCACTCTGTCGGACCCACGTAGGATACAAGTACAGAGTCAAATATTGCCAGACCCACGTAGGATACAAGAACAGTAGTCACGTACTGCCGGACCCACATAGGATACAAGAATATTAGTCATCACCATCGAAACTACAGAGGATTCCAGTACGGTCATCATCGCTGCCAAACCCACGGAGGATCCCAGTACAGTCGTCATCGTCGTCGCAGTCGCAGCCAGCTCTAGGGTTCCCACACACAACATGATCGTTTCCGGGAGGGTCCACTCCACGAGCCAAGGGGATGATACATCAACTGACACTTAGTCTGGATTTGATGTATCCCAAAGTTCCATCTCGTCGAAAGGAACACAATGTGATAGACGACGCGTTAATCGGATGCTCGGTATGAGAGTTATTGGCTTTTCGTTCCAGGGGCCCGATTGGTTTTTAAGTCAAAACCAACCTGACCGTACTCCAACTGCATCCAAACCTCGAGAGGAGTAATCCAAAAGGTCCATCTCACTAACAAGAATCCAACAAAGTCAATGCCACGTCATTCGGACATTCAGAGCTCAATTTATAAGCGTTTCCGCTCCGAGGGCCCAGTTGGTTTTGTGTTCAAACCAACCCGGCCATACAAAAAGTTCTCCGAAACCTTGAGTGCAATATATCTAAATGACCGCCTCATTCCAAGGATCATATCACAACTGACTGTGCGTCAATCGGAGGTCCATAGCCTAAGTTATGGGCATTTGAACACAACTGTCTGATTTTAGGGGGGGTTTGGGCCCGGACCGAACCGGGTCGACCTGACCTGGGTCCGGTTCTGGCCTATTAGGGAGCATCATAGCCTGGCTGGTGTGGCCCGGCCCCGCCGGCGCGGCCTGGCCCGGCGCGGGCGGCCCGGCCCGGCGCGGGCGGCCCGGCCCGGCGCGGGCGGC
Organism: Viscum album; assembly: GCA_963277665.1. Lineage (NCBI taxonomy): Eukaryota > Viridiplantae > Streptophyta > Magnoliopsida > Santalales > Viscaceae > Viscum > Viscum album. The sequence goes on from OY728125.1 coordinate 1,611,213,892, forward strand.
CCGGCCCGGCGCGGGCGGCCGGTCCGGCCTGGGCGGCTTGGCGCTGGCCGAGCGGGGTGTCACGACGCTGGCTGAGCGGATGCGCAAAGGGGGGGGGAGCTGCCCCCCTTGATTGAAGAAATGGCCGCCCACAGGGGGGGGCACCTCTTTTCCAGCCAAGGGTTACGATCCCCGGATTTCTGAAACGGCCGGCCGAGTTGGCCAGCCGGTGTGCCGCCGCGGGACCCCCTGGGGGTTCCGCCTTCCATGCGCCGGCGGCCGGCGGTTCCGGCCGCCGCTCCCTACACCGCCGCGGCCTTAATCCGTGGCCTTGTCCGACCAGCGCGGCGCGACGGCGCCCCGCCCCTCCAACGCGGCCCCACTTCGACCGCGGTCTCTTCGTGGTTCTCCGGCGCGGCATGGGGGCGCCATGCCCCTCCACCGCGGCCCGACTCCGGCCACGGCTTCTTTTGGCCTCAACGGCACAGTGCGATGGCTCCACACTCCTTCGTCATGTTCCACCTCGTTCCCGTGCGGTGCCTTTTCACCGCACCACCTTCGTTCAATCCGCAGCGAGTACATCAACAAAAGGGGGAGGAGGGTCGTCCGTGTTCGTGCGGTCCGACCCCCCCCCCCCCCCCGTTAATTCGATATCAAGCGACTAAAGAATTTTACGTTTGACGGCAATGAATATTCCCAAACAAAATCAAACCCCGACCTTGAATAAGTCGTCGAACCAGGATCGTCGCGGGAAATTAACGTCGTCGAAGACGGCGTCGCGAAACGAGGCACTGTAAGCGTCGTCGGTGTTCACCCGATAAAAGATGCGGCGCGTCGTCTTTCTCCGGAAAAGGAATCTCTCACCAGCTACGGAGAGGAGAGGAGATGGCACAGTGATCTCCCCTTGCGGTGACAGAGTTCCTCATTGTAGACTCAGCGTTCTTCGCGAAGAAGATGAAGTTCTTCAAGACCGCGATAGTTCTATCCTCTAATCCACACAACAAAACCACCAACAATAAAATAAGACCTTGTCTTATTTTATTCACACACACACATGCCAAAATTAATTTAAAATAGATCTCATTCAATTAATTAACTTAATTGAAGATCATTTAATGAAAAAATTAAATGCGAGAGTTGACATGTCATTAATTTGGGGGAGTGGGTGTGTTACACAATTAATGCTAGAGGGGGGTTTAATGGGGTGTTGGGAAAACTGAAGGAGGTGGGGGATCGTGTGGGCCCCACCCCAACTTCCTCACATATTCCTTTTCCACAACACTTAAACCACCGGTAAGAAATAAAAAAAATTGTAAAACAATTTTTATTTTTATTCCCCGTATTTTAACATCTCCTCCCGAGCAAACGCAACCCATAAAAAGGGTACTCTTAAGCAATTACCGGCACTGCGGTTTCATCGGTGCCCTCAAATTTTGATTCCGAGCACGGGTTCAAAAGTTAGAAAAGCCCAATCGTTCGTTCACTAAACGTACCCAAGCTAAAATTCGGAAATTGATTCCGGGAAGACCGGGCCTCCGAATCAAGTGCCGTCAGAAACTGCGTACTCGTAAAATCCCAAAGAAAATTAAAAAAAATCCCTTGAAATTTAAGGGTCTTTACAGGTGGTGGGTAATCAACCCTGAAGTCATTTTTAAATTTAAGAGTTCTTTTTGTATGTAATCAAATTGTGAGGACGCAATTTTTTTTAAGGGGGGAAGGTTGTAATGACCCAAGCCTTCATTAATGGAAATTCCTCTTGATCTAATTAAATCTATTATTATGGTTATATAAAATGTGAACTTCATTGGTTTTATGTTTTTGGATTTTAAAATACCTTTATTAATTGTGATCTTTTCTAATATAGTCGTTGAATAGTGATCACATGATTAGTATAAATATAGGGCTTTAACAAATCCATTTTACTCAGAAAAAGGAAGCAATGGCCTCATCTAGTAGACTTTCCTCATACAAAGCCCATTCATCAGAGCTCGGAAAGGATGTGGTGTCATTGGACTTCTCTCTTGAACAAGTCCAAGCCAAGCTTGAACACGTTATGCTTGAGTGGAACCAACTACAAGATAAGTGGAAGTTAATAGAGATTACCACCCAAGCGATGTTATCCGAGCCACCCCGAAAGTCTGTCACCATCGCACACCTTACCCTTTGGTTTTATGTGGGTGTTATAATTGGTTATTAAAGAAGACCCTAGCACTATTACTATGTACATTATTTTTGTATAAATAATGTGTATTCATTTTATTATTGTTACTTTGTAAATAGTTTTTAAAGTACAAATATTATTTTTAGTTAATATTCAACTAATAAATCTATTTTGATGAATTAATGGATTTTTAAATTAAATAATATTTCAATAAAATATTATTATTATTAAGTAAATTTTTATTAAATATAAATTATCATATAATTTTATGAATGAAATTGTAATTTTTATTAAAGTTTGAAAGCTGTTTTTGACAAAACCCATGAATTTTTTTTAAATGCTGGTCTTTATTTTAAAAGTAAAAAATCACATATTTAGAAAATTATTTAGATAAAATGAATATTATTTTTGGAATCAGGATGTTGAAATTATCCAACAGTGAATTTTTCATAATTTTCTGAGACAGTCGAATGTTTGGGTAAAAATTAAATACCGTTTAAATATATAATGTGTTTTATGACATCATAATGACCCAATAGTGATTTAATGAAATAATATAAACATTAATCTCGTCCAATTTATGTTTTACCATTAAAATAATTTGATTTTAGATTTGTTTTATTTACTTTACAAAGATTTAGTGGACCCTTCAAGGCTTATAAAACATTTTTTCTTTTTAAATTATTTTCCTTGATAGTGTGACTCACCTCCACATAAGCAAACCTATTATTTTAAGAAGTTCTGCCATTGGCCTTATAAAATATAGTTTTCCACACCCCTTTGGAAAAAACCATGGGCAAAACGCATGGTCTGGTTTGTGGTTTTGATTAGTTTAATGTGTGGTGTCCCAAACCTAAATAATAATGAATTCCCTCTCTTTTCCTATATATACTCACCCAATCTCCCACTTCCTCTTCACTCAAATCCTTTTGAGTTCGTCCAAATAATTCCCTCCTATCTATATAATCTTCCCAAGGTGCCCAAATTTCTCAATAATCATCTCTCAAGCCTCTCCCAAGCTTTTGGGATTGCACTTCCAAGTAAGGGATTTCTTCCTTTCTCATTTTTGTTCAGTTTTCTTTAAGTTGTTATTCCATTTGTTTCAATTAAAAATGTTGAGGTATGATTTTGAAGCTCCTCCATACTTCTCTATTTATTTTTGGATGATGGGATACCCCTTTCTCTCTCATTAATTCCTCCCATATACACCTGTTACCATGCTGAAATTCTGTGAGGGATTTCACTCTCCCCTTTTACATCCAAGTAATTATTTTGTATTATGCATCTAAATTCCATTACGTTTGTCGGTATATGTATCTATATGACCTTTTTACTGGATATTTAATTTAAATTTTATGATACATCCATTTATATTTCATCAACTATTTTCATGAATCCTTATGTCATGTCGTTATGCTGTCAAAATTACACCACGATTTTCCAAGACAAAGTCATTGTGTAGTGAATACCATGCCCATTTATCTATCAAGGGTATTAACCATTATGAACATTTACTTATTGTTTAAAGAGTTTCATGTATGAATTACACATTCTTTTATCGTGGAATAAATGGTGATTATTAATGAATCCATGTTTTAGGATCAATGTCGCACACTTATGCATGAAATGAAATGATTAAGAAGGCTGCACCCTGATAGCACTACAATGAATTAGGTAAAGTATAGTATCATGATACTCCATGTTCAATGAGTTTTGAATCATTATAATTCAAGTTAAGTGAGGGTTTACTCATGCTTAATGTGCAGTGAGGGTTTACTCATGCTTCATGTGCAATGAGCCTTGGCTCATGCTAATTCCATGTTAAGTGTTGTTGCCACATTTACATGTTATCATTATCATGATTTATGAAGCCTTTATGTTCATGTTTCTCTTTTTCTCCATTGATATGCCTATTTTATAACATGTATTATATTCCTCATGTTATTCCATGTTTATTTCCTTACTGGGCTTTATAGATCACCCTTTTCTTAGGCATTTCCTCAGGTTATCCCATGCAATGCTAAGTATGAGGAAATGTAGTGGTCATGTAAAGGAAGTTTTCAATAAAGATATTGTATTTCATGTTTTAAGTTGTTATGTAATGATCGTAAGACCCAAATACACTAGACCTCTCTATCTTCCATGTTGTATCAAGTGAAGAGTTTATGTAATAAATCATGCCTGATTGTGTAATAAAATTAGGGTTGTTATAATGTGACACTTGAACCAATCCCATCTTGGATTGTTCCATACTAAATCCCTTTAGTATCTGATCAATGAATGTACCCTAACTTTGTCCAAGAAGCCTCTTGGATCTATCACAAGTGATCTTGATCCCTATATTGTAGGCTACTTCACCTAAGTCCTTTATGGAGAAACACTTGTTCAACTATTCCTTAACTGACTATAAGATTGGTACATCATTTTTAATAAGAAATATGTCATCAATATATACTACTAGGATAACAACCACATTCCCATTAAACCGCTTATAAACACGTGGCTCAAATTCATTCTTAATGAAACCAAATTCCTTTATGGCTTCATCAAATCAAATGTTCCATGACATGGATGCTTGCTTTAATCCATATATGGATTTCTGTAACTTGAAAACTCGTTTGGCTTCACTTGATGTCACAAACCCCTCTATTTGTGTCATATAGACATCTTCCTGAAGGTTCCCATTAAGGAATTATTTTTGACATCCATCTTCAAAATCTCGTAGTCATGGTAAGATTCTATGGAAAGTATGATTCTTATGGATTTAATCATGGAAACTAGTGAGAAGGTTTCATCGTAGTCAATTCCTTGACATTTTATGAATCCTTTAGCCACTAGCCTTGCTTTATAGGTTCTAACTTGACCTTTCATGTCCAACTTTCTCTTGAATACCCATTTGAATCCAATGGGCTTTACATCAATTGGTTCATCGACCAGAACCCAAACTTAGTTCTGATACATGGAATTCATCTCAGAATTCATAGCTTCTATCCATTTTACTACTTCTAATATTTTTACTGCTTCCTTATAGAAGATCGGTTCATCATTGTCCAACAATAATGATTCACCGTCCTTGGTGACTAGGAAACCAAATCTCTCTAGTTCCCTTACCTCTATTGATCTCCTACGTAGTACTTGTGTTTCTGGAACCACTTCCACGGGGACATGTGGAACTTGTTCCTGTACCAACTCCTATGTATTTTGAGCATCAACTTCATCGAAGCCAATCTTTCTCCCACTATCCTTTTTTAGGATGTTCCCCCTCTTAAGAAAGATGGATTATCTAGCGATAGTCACTTTCTTCTCTAAATATTTACATAGGTAATATCCTTTCATTTCCTTGGGTATCCTATAAATATACACCTCATTCCCTAGGGTGATAGTTTGTTTCTGTACAAGGCCTTAACAAATGTCTTCCATCCGCATACATGTGTGTGTGAAAAAATGGGTTTCTTTCCATTCCATAACTCAGAGGGAATTCCATTTTCCACCTTAGTTGGTACTTGGTTTAATGTGTATGTTATAGTTTGTAATGCATATCCCCAAAAGGATAATGTAACATCTGCATGACTCATCATCGACCTCACCATGTCCAAAAAGGTGTGGTTACTCCTTTAACTAACACCATTACACTGTGGTGTATAAGGAGGAGTGACCTCAGATATAATCCCAGACTCTATTAGAAGATAGATTAATTATTGGTTCAGGTATTCTCCACCTTGATCCGATCAAAGTTTCTTTATCTTCTTACCATGCTGATTATCTACTTCATTCTTGAATTCCTTAAATTTCTCTAAGGACTCTTACTTATACCTAATTAAGTATATATATCCATATCTACTCAAATCATTAGTAAAAGTAATGAAGTAAGAATATCCAGCTCTATCCTCTACTGGAAATGGTCCACACACATTCATGTGCACAAATCCTAGAAGCTCTTTGGCCCTTTCACCCTATCCACCAAAAGGAAGCTTGGACATATTACCTTATAAAAAAGTGTGGCATATATCAAGCGGATTTAGATTAGTCAAGTCTAAATAACAATCTTGGTAGATCATTTTCAAGCACTTTTTATTTACACGAAAGAGATGGTGATGCCACAACCGGGTGACGTATGAGTCATGTGAGTTTGTTTCGTTATCAATTTCCAGCACTTGGTTTTAAAAATTTAATACATACAAATCATTATTTAAATGTTCCATACCATAACATATGTTGTTTATATAAAACAAACAAACCTTATTTCCAAATTTGAAAATGAATCTATCCATATCCAAACAAGATACAGAAATTAAGTTCTTGGTAATAGTAGGAACATAGTAATAGTTACGTAAAACCAAAAGAATTCCAGTTCGTAATGAGATATGGTAATCGCTAATGGCCAATGCAGCTAGCCTCATGCAATTGGCAGCTCAAAGATCCACCTATCCTTTGGAAATCTTTTTAAATCTAATTTTTTCCTATATTTTAATACAGATGTGATCCCCACAAGTTGTATCTAATACCAAATGTGTATAAATGGAAAGATTACACTCAATAATGAATGCACCTTTAGCATACCCATGCTTTGGGGTGCAGTTCCTCTTCTAGTGTCCTTTCTTGCCACATAAAAAACATACCACCTTTTGTTCCTTTCCCTGCCTCTGGATCTTCCCCTTCTTGGATGGACGGTGCTCAGGGGCTTCCCAAAATTTATGAATCCTTGGACCCTTTGCCTTTTCCTTCCTTTTTTTATTCACCATAAGGATTGTGGGTTTTTCATACCCCATGTCCTTATCTACCTGGAGAATTAAGGTCAGAAGTTCCAATAGACTCTTCTCATTGTTTTTCATGTTTTAGTTGACAATAAATCTAGATAATGTCTTGAGTAGTGATGATCAGATGAGATCTATATGCAACTCATCCAAGGACTTAATACCTAATATTTCTAGGCATTCAATGTAATCAATGATCTTGACTATATCAGTCCTAGCTGGTGCAGAATCTCCAAGATTAGTTGTAAAAAAATTGTTGGAGATTTCATATCTCTCATGTCTTGCCATCTCTTAATAGAGATCCTTAAGGTGAGACATCATGCTATATGTGTCCATGTTTTCATGTTTCTTCAAGTTCTCATTAGACATGGATGATAGCATGAAATATTGGACATCTATGGAATCATCCATATGTTTCATATAGAGATATATTTTCTCATCACTAGTCTCTTTTCTAGGCTCAATTGGAATTGGCTCCTCCAGTACATACAATTTCCTCTCATGGCGAAGGATGATGCGTAAATGCCTCTACCATTCCTGGAAATTGGTGCCAGTGATAAGGTTTTCCTTCTCAGGTATGGTTCACAATGATATGTTTGAAGTAATTTTTATTTCCATTTCTAAAAATTAAGATGATAAAAGTTTTAGTACTTTATCATGATAAAACTAAGACAAATAAGTGATTTAATACTTATTAGTCTCCCAATATTTTATCAAAATCCAATATCCCTCACCATTGACTTCATAATATTTTGTTTCCTAAATATTTTAGTGGCAAGGATCCATATTTCCCTTTTCATTACCCCAACTAGAGTTTTTCAAGAAATTTTAAGGGTTTTAGGTAGGTATTCCAAATTCCAACTACATTAACTCACAACTCCTTGATCCAATGAGTGGACTCCCCAATCTTGAAATCCTTTTATTTTTGATTTCCTCAACCTTTGCCTCTTAATCACACCAAGTCCTATTGTGGTAGTCAACCCTTGATGTGAACTATGTCAAGTCAACCAAAAACCCTGAATTATAATTCCTTGATAATTGAAATCACCCCAACTAGGGTTGGTCAAGCAGTTTGAACTATGGTTCGATTCAAACCAAGATTATGGAAGGCTATACCAACTTAATATTTTCTATGATGGATTTTATCCTTATATGTAAATTGTCATTTTATTATCTTTTATTACATGCTTGTTAATATTAAGTGGGATATACATAATTGATTAACCATTTCTAAGATAATATTTACGCATAAGCAGGTCTTATTTTAGTTCTATCTTGCATTCTTGTTTAATTCATTAATTGTGTGATCGTGACCACACACCCACAATAAATAAACCATTAAAATTATAGAAATAAAATAAATGGTATGATCATGAGCTTGTTATATTGGTTGGTTTATCTAAAGGTTGATAAACTAACCCTAGACCTAGGGGATAAACACCTTGAACCTTTTGGGTTTGTGTTTATAGCTTTACACCTATCCAACTTTCTATTTCCTTGGATTGGTTTCACATTGGATCCTAACTTGAGTGGGCTCCACTAGATTGGGAGCTTCATCCATTACATATTCTTTTATCTCACTCACAGGTGAGGGGTAAAATGGGGTTTTACATAAAAGAATAATTTGGCACACATGCCCTACATATTAATGAGGAGAAGGATCACAGGCCAACAAGTTTAATTTAAATAAATAAATTAAAAGAAACCATTCACATACAAAGGTCTTGGTCTATATCACGATCATCCATACATGAAATGATATTTACACATAAATAAAACTAGTATTTAATTCTTTAATCGTTCTTGTTTAATATATATCACACTAAAATTAATTAATTATATTTAATAAATCAATCCTTTTATCTTAAACCATTTTCTGAATTTCCTTGAGATTCCCACCCATCATAATTTTAAACAAATAAATTCATTTAAAATTATCTTTATACATAACTTGTACCTTGGAGGAAACTCAGTCAATTCTCATTCATAACAACCCAATGAGTAGAAATGAACATTACATGGATGTTAAATTAAACATATATATATATAACACATATCATGTGTTTCACCTCAACTTTATGCCTGCACTATGGTACACATCTCAAGGGTTTGTATAATATAATAATAAATTTTAATAAATCTATGTAATTTGTATGAGTACACAGCATATAGTTCCAAATACCTTGAGTGTACTTTTCTTCACCATCCATCTGAAGTACACGCCCAGGGACATGGTGTGTTGATCTACTTTGGAAATCTTCAGAGTGCACATTGTGTAGTATCCACGTTAAACGGTTTCTAGTTGGGTAAGCTGTGTACGGGGTACACGGTCCTACCCAAACCCAAAGGTTTTACACGCTGCGTTCAATGGGACACAGAGCATGTAATCCGAAAACCATGTATCACTTGTTCTTAGTCAACACACAAAGTCTTAAAAACATATATAGGATCCATTGACATGACCTTGTTTGGAGGACTATCCGGGTGCATGGAACCTATACAAAATAGAGTGTACTACCGAATACACGCCATGTGTTCTGGTGTTGTACGACCAAGAAGCTTTGGTACCTCCATATGAGATCCTTTTTTTATTTTAATCAAAATTAAAAGAAAAAATTGCTTCTATAAGGTGAACAAGAAACAAAAGAGGAGGAATATATCTCGAGATTCGGATTTATAGAACGATTAACTTGAATTGAAACAACTAAATTACTAAATGTGTAAATCAACAACAAAAAACTAAATAATTATAATAAATGATATGACCATAATGATACCACTTGTAGGTTCTGGGCGTTGTGGAAGCACGTTAGGTGGGTGTACCCAACTTTAATTTTTTCGTTAACAGAGATCAATATGATCTGTCATGATAATAAAACATTCGATCTTCGTAATAGAAAAAAGAATGAAAGAAAGGAAGGGAGTCTCTAAACCATATAGCGGATCATCATATGTTGGTTATAATTAATTTAACTAAAATATTAGAATTACCTTGATGGAATTATATCTCTATTGATGTTTCTGGTCATGATCCAATGTGATCCATTGTTTTTTCATAGAATTCAAGTGTAAGATTTCTCTAACGGTGATCCACACATGCTCCACATATCTCTAGATGTCACTAAAGATATCTCTAGGTGCTATTGTGGAAGAGCATTCACTTGCGATGTCCGCCTTAGATCGCCTTGAGAACCGCTTGTAAAGCGCTCTTCTTGATCAGGTGTAGGAGGATCTCTCTTGTAGCTTGAGATCATTCTTGGAAGAAAATAATTATATCTTGTCTTGAGATATTTCTCTAGATCCATTTTGCACAATCCCCAAAAAATGGCTTGGCTAATGAGAATTATATAATTGGGATTTTTAATTACTTAGAATAATAAAATGAATTAATTACCTAAAAGAATTTATTCATTTCATTTAATTCTAAGTAATACCCCATGTCTAATAATAACAGTTAAAAATTATTATTACTTGAAATGCACCCAAAAAATTATACCTAATATTACTTAATTAATTAAATAAAATTATTTCTCACAAATCCCCATAAAAACTAAACATCATGTATATCAATATACACGGCGTGTACTTTTGTTTTTCCATTTTCTTTATTTCCTCCACCACATTTATTAGACCTTGAATAATGGATATTTATTTCTTAAATAAATATTACTGCATTACTCACTAAAAAATATATTATTTCACTCACAATATATTCTCTTGAATAACTAGTGTCGAAATAAATGTGATCAGACATCTGTGAGTAATTATTAAACAAAAATCGGGAATAATCTTTATTTAACTTGTTAAATTAATATTTAACTAAGATACTCGGACACACTTAGTGTGTGACCCTCTAGGCCTCTTTCTCAATGGCATTAGGCAGAGCCTGCCTAAAGTTCAAGGTTAGCATCTAGAAACATGCCAAGGCACCCATAGATAAAGAAGTTAACATTGCAATGATGTGTCACCTCCTTTGAACTCTTATCATGTAATGTATTCCCATTGTCTTGATATCTCAAATAAAGCAGGTTGCATGCTAGTGCCATCAACCCATGTGCTCCATTATTCTTTCTTTGACTTTATGGAATTGAACTCACCCATTCCATACCATGGCCATGGATTTATTTAGGCTATATCAATTCCATAAAAGGGATTGAGATATATACTTATGTTATGGAACATAAGGGACAAATCCTTTCTCGCATTATCTATTAATGCAGTATTACTCGTGTCACACCCAACATATCCAACCTCACTACGAATAGTGTGTCATCATAGTTTTCTTCAATACATCTATGTGCGCGAGTTGTAATACCCATTAATAATATTATTATTGTCTAAGGACCAATACACACATCCGCATATAGAAATCTTAAATGACACTATGAATTAGGGATTTTTTACTGGTGGGTCTCGTTATCATAATATCCTCCTGGATATTACCAAGGATGCACACCATGAGAAAGTCCCTCAATGTTTTATGAGTCCTCACCCTTAATGACCTATATTATTTGTGTCCCCCAAATAACTTCATTCGGCCATAGAACATATATTCAAGAATAGTGTTATGACACTTTCAAGTTCTCATCATAGTAGGGATCTGCTATGACCTTTTAGTGTAATTGTTATCCTTAAGACATTATCACATAAATTGTCACGTAAAATAACAATCAAGATGCGATAAGGTATTTATTAATGAATAAAGTAGAAAGTAGTTGGTTCTAGGACAAAAAATCTAACATTAGTCCCTACACTTATCTATATTAACAACCCTAAGAATATTTTTAGATTTATCTAAAAATTTCATCATCTAGAAGAATCCATGTAGATAACCCGGAAATGGTCGTGATCATTTCTCATTACAGCTCTTACAAAAAGGCTTATAAAAGAAGATATAGTTGTCATTGTGCATGAAAATGCTCCTAATTCGGTACACCTACTAGCCCCTTTTCGAATGAGTCTCACAAAGTGCAACCCTACCAGGCACAACCTCACGTAGAAAAATAAACTCATAGAGAGAATGTGGATTCAGCCCCCCTTCAGAGCCAGTCTCCCTAGAATCCTTTCTCAAAAACTAAAAAATAAGGCCTACTCCTTCAAGGATGCATAGGTCATAGGATATTTTATATGCACCCTAGAAAATATAATCGTGAAGTAACCGGGAATATAGGAGACCCTAGTAGACCAAACTCGTTGGTTTCACCAATCACTACCCATATGATAGAATCCTAGGAAACACCATCAATGAATTCATTGCCTTAAAATATTGTCTCTAGGGCCATATAAATTATGGATTAGTCAAATTGGATAATTTCCCAACATAGTTCATCCATGTATCTACTAATGATAATAGTGATAGTGAAGGTGTCATTGAGTGGAAATTGGATCTTAACCATGTAACATAGAAGTAAAATGATTGGTCGACTCGTAATTTAGTCACTCAAACCCATGGTATCATCTATTCCCACTTGAGTAAGCCATAAATTCCTATGGTTTTCATGACCCATCCAAATTCTACCTCCACATCTGCACCACAACCTCCTAGGTCTCAAAAGAATATATATTGATGACATAATGGAAATTAGATTCCCCCTTTTGTGCCAAAACTAGTTTTCACTCTTAGCAAATTTATACCTCCCAAGTTGATAGATTCTCCCAAGGAATGTCTATCCTTGGAATATTCCACTAATGAGGAGAGATAACATACCTCTATGGATGTTTTTGAACTATTAGACCACTTCAAAACTCGTAATAATGATGAATTTCATGTGAACCTCTCAGTCACCTTTGGTAAACACCGATGAAGGAGAGGCATAAGACATGAAAGCCATTAGAATGATCAGAATAGCACTTTGAACTAGGTTTTTGATGCTACAAAAACTTGGAAACATGCCTCTTATAGTGATCAGAAAGCCTAGTCCCCCTAGTATACTCCATCAAGTATTCCCCCAAAGTTTACTATATTGGATGAAAATGCCGTTTATCTATAACCACATCATGATCATCAATGTCCATCCGGGGCCTAACCTTAGCTAACGGGAACCCAACAATCAGTTTTTCAGACCAGATAATAATCAGTAGGGTATAACCAGTACTATACGGGACTCATTTCTTAAACCAATGACATCTACTTCTCACCTTTATAAAGAAAGATACTTTTTTGGAAAAATATTGACCTTGTATAGAGGTATGATGTGATGAATCACCTCTTTTTCATACTCATGAGGCTCTCAATTCTTGAGGAACTTTTCCTATCGAATGAAATGCATGAGACGATTGTCAAATACTTAAATAACCCTCTTCAGTTTGAGACTGAGGTAGATTTTACTTAGGCCAACTATAAAGAATAGGTTGAGAAATATTAATATCAGTACATCATCACATTTTCTATAGAAGATGAGGGTTTCACTATTTAGGGGAACATATTCCCCCTATATATCATAGGTCAATTAGATGGTGTGAAAATACTATGATTCTTAGTAGATATCAGCTTTGGTATCAACCTCATCCCAACACGAATTCTCTATAAGTTGGGAATTACATAAACATATCTAAATCTTTCAAACATGACAATTAAGGAATATGAAAAGAGTGAGAAGAAACTATGTGGAAAGATCTGATTAAAGAATTAATTCAGTAGACTAGTATCTAGCAGTAGATTTATGGTAGTCTCATAGGATAATTCCTAAAACTTGTTGTTGGGAAGGACTTGGTTTCATCTTGATGTGGTGGCACCCTCTTCATACCACCAATACCTCAAGTACTCCATTGATGGTCGAGTATGGATACTCTATATAAATTCTTCCCACTTTGACTCATTTGTGGCCCACTATCTGGATGTGGGTCACTAAAAAAATAAAGAAAGAAGGTCTATACCGATTAAGTAGAGTCTATAAATGGCCTTAAAAATATAAAAACCACTATAGTTGATCTATGGGTTGACTTGAATGATAGCTTCATTCTCCCAATTCATCGGTTAGATACCATGATGCTAGGCCTGGGGGGTTTTGATCATCTACAATAAAAAAGGGAGTGCTCAAAAATTAACTTCTACTCCTATAATGGAAAGGCCCAACTGGTATAGGTAGACCCTTCTCCTATGATGTACCAATAAGTTCTCTCCATGTCCACTGATCTACAACATTCCCGCATGATCAAAAAATTAGAGATGACTTGACAAAGTTCGACCCATCACCATTGATTTTATATCAAGAGTGGACCTCATAGCCCAAAACTGAATGGAATTGGATCAACAAATTTTGTCTTCACAATCTCCATAGAATGGGAACCCCTCATTTAGGATTTTGTATCATCCAGAGTAGACAATGGTTCTACCCCTGGGTTAGCTAGTCTAGAAGAGTCACCACCTCCCTATGATTTCCCTATCTCAGATGAAAAAGGTGATTTGTAAGATACCCATACTACATTTAAATAGGGTTTATCCACCATTATTAATGATCTAACCCAAGTGAACCTTAGTTCTGAGTAAGATCCAAGGCTGACGCAGATCATTGCGGCCATGTCCCTATAGGATTAAAAGAAGTATGTGGCCTTCTTAAAAAATCATTGTGACATATTAACAAAGATCTATGATGAGATGTTAGGATTATAACCTCATGTTGTTGTACATTTAACTGGATTCACAGTGGGTTATCATGTGTTAAAACAAACTCCCCAAAAGATGCACCCCTCTCATGTTTCTATGGTCGAGTCCAAAGTTGAAAATATTATTAAATCCAACTTTTTTAGAGAGTTCTAGTAACCAAGGTGGCTAGAAAACATTGTCCCAATTAGGATGAAAAATGGGTAGATCATAGTCTGTATTGAATTTTGGGACCTCAAAAGCCATTTTTGGAATGATTATTTTCCCCCTCCAATGAAATATTTATTGATTGATGATACATATAGGTTCCATGACCCATTTTTCATGGATGGGTACTCTGGGTATAATCTTATCCTAAGAGACCCCAAAGATGAAGATTCCACTACCTTTAGGGCATCCTAAGTAAATTTCTACTAAATAGTGATTCCTTTTGGTTTTAAGAATTCTAGAGCCACTTAAACAAAATCTTGGGACATTAGTGGAGTGTTATGTGGATGATCTAGTGGTCAAATACTTATAACTTCTGAACCATCTTAGAGACCTTGATAAATTTTTCAACTCCCTCTGATCCAAACACTTGAAGATAAACCCCTTGAAGTGAACATTTGGGGTTACCTATAAAAAATTTCTCATCTTTGTCATAAGATATAGAGTTATCAAGATTTACTGAGATAAAATCAATTATATTAATAAAATTCTTCCCCAAATAAATCTTCGATAGTTGAAAGTCCTCCGAGTCTATTTAGCTTACATAAGTTGATTTATTGAAAATCTAGATGATAATTGTATGACCTTATAGAGCCTCATGAAAAAAAGGAATCATTTACCATTGGTATGAGTATTTACACATTGCCTTTGATTATATTAAATAATATCCAATACAACCTCTGGTTCTGATTCCACCCATCTCAAGAAAGCCTTTTTTCCTTTGCATGACCACTCTGGAATGGTCCCTCAGTGCCCTTTTAACCTATAAAAACAATTAGGGTTGGTGGAACATATTATACTATCTTAACTACATGATCATTGAAATGGAGAACAGATATTTCCCCATCTTGAAGAGTTTCTTCATACTGGTCTTTGAAGTGTATAAGTTGTTTCATTTTTTGTAGCACCGTGAGATAATATTGGTGTCCCAAGTCAGCCCATTGAAGTAAATTCTCAACCACCCCATGTTGAAGGGATAATTGGTACTCTAGGTGGTAATACTCCAATATTTTGACATTAGGTTTATCCTAAAAAGGGTTATTAAAGTCCAAGTATCAGAATATTTCTTGGATTCACATCCTTCCCCAGATGAATTTCCATTGGATATTGATTTTCTAGATGAAACTGTTCTCTTCATGGACCAAGTTGTACCATGTGAGTAAATAATTTTTGATGGAGAATCCTAGAACCCAAATGGTAGGAGTATTAATAGCCCAAATATCATTAGGGTAGGCTTGGGGATAATTTTCATTACTCTGACACATTAAATCTTTCCATACTCATACCTTTCATCAAAAGGTTTCACTAAAAACAATGTAGAATATTATGACCTTATTATTGGTTTCAAGTTGGTCCTCAAGATTGATTTCCCCTATTTACACATGAAGGGAGACTCTGAGCTAGTCATCAAATAGATCAAGGGAGACTACATCATTAGAAAATAAGATCTTGTGCCTCTACTTGAATGTACCCATCAGTTGATGGCCTAGTTCCCTTCCCAATTAAAGCTGACCCATATTCCTTGGTTTTAGAATAGTTGAACTGACACATTGGTAAGCTTGGTCTCATCTCTTAAGGAACCCAACTAGGATACCTAGTCATTCATGTGGTACATTGGAGGTTCATCTCCCCTTCCACTTTAGATGATGGAAACTAATAGGTGTATCAGCTGGATATTTTTACTTCTATTCCAGGACCCTCAAATCCCCATCCAACAAGGAAACACCTAATTGGATAACCCCCTTTGTTGAATATCTCTAGCATGGCAATATCTTACCAAAATGATCCTAGTGTGAGAAAAAAATTTAGCGTGTAGCGTAGTTTACTCTCTAGAGTGGCCCTAATAGTGAGAAAACCCTATACATGAATAGTTTTGAAGGAATTATCCTCCATTTCATCCAATGAGATGAAGTACCTCAAGTCATGTAGGAGGTCCATGTGGATCATGTGGTTCCCATAAATAAGGGTTGAATTTCTCCCCCCAAATTCAGAGGTTGAGATACTTTTGTCCCACTATGGTTCACTACTACATTGAGTTAACCAAGATGTGCCATGTGTGTTAGAACCATGCTAACTTTGTACATAAACCATTTTAGATTCTCCACACTACCAAATATTACTATCCCTTTATAATATTAGGACTCAACATTGTGAAACCTTACCAACCAACAATAATTAGATAGTGCAGGTTCATTTTGACCATAACAAACTACTTTTCTAAATGGGAAGAAGTGGTCCCCTTAAAAAATTTAAAACCTATTTCATGATTTAGTTTTTGAGTTTCCACGTCATCCATTGGGTTGGGTATTCTCATACTATTCACATAGACAATGGTACCATCATCCAAGAGTCCATTAAAAAGAAACAGTATGACAAGTACAATATCCAGTCCAACCATACTTCTTGCTATCATGAATAGTATAATGGGTAGATTGAGGCATTCAAAAAGAACCTCTCTAACATATTACATAAAATTTTGGACGTGAATAATATATTTTTCCCAAAAATCTACCTAATTACCTTTGTTCCTATCATCTAACAACTGAAAATTCATCCAGGGAAACCCCATACTCCCTTGTGTATAGAAATGTGGAAGGATTACCCTTTTAGATTCAGTTTTCATCAATTTGAATGGTTGTTTATAACTAAAAAATGCCAAAAAAATGTAAAATATTTTCCAGATGAGTTGTAATTCCTTCAGGAAAATAGGATTCAGGACTTTCATAACTTAGAGTGGCACCAAAACAAGATAACAAGAGCATTAAATAAGAGGATATGCCTTCACTTCTTAATCTAAGATGATATGGTACTAGCTCTCATGATGTCAATGATACCTGGTAATAATCCATAGATGTTGGAGCCCAAATGGGGTGGACCTTAAAAAATCTATAAATTATATTCCAATTGAGTATACTCTTTAATCACAATGAATGGAGAGAATGTCACACCTTCCACCAATTATATGTTTCTCAAGAAGTACTTATTGGGAAAATTATGGTCAAAGCCCTGTAACCTTAAAATACAGAAACCAAGCTCTATGTTATGTGACCTTAAACTAACATTAGTACCTTTAGTCCAACCATTATGACCTTAAACTATTTTTAGTTACTTTGTTCAAAGCTATATGGCCTTAAACTAGTAGTATTCATAGTCCATTCTACATTATATTAAACTAGAAATCCTAATGTCCTCAGTGAATGATGTTAAATAGTATCCTTAATGTATGCAATGAACATAGTATTCCTCATATCCCAATTATGAGATGATTCAATTCCCTCACCAGGGAGGACTCTCCCCTTATGGCAGTGATCTTATACCATGTTTTGTTCCATAAAAATGTGTGTCTTGATTTCAAATTTTATTGAATATGTAGTGACACCTATACCCCCTATCTTTCGGCCCATCCACCAGTTCATCATAAACCCTTCTTCAGGTGGTAGAAATCATGTTCACTAATTTTTAGTTGTTTGTCCCTTTTTCTCACCTATGATTCAAGAATTACGACCTTAAATGGTGTGCAGTTTGTTTTAGGATATTTATGTGGAACATGGTCCTACATCTCCCTATTTTCATATCTAGTTTTACCTCATTCTTGGCATGAAAATATTATTAAAATAAACACTTCCCCAGTCCAAGCATCCTAACTTTAAACAATTTTCCAAATTCTCCTTAGTCCTAACTACATAACCTTAAACTGCTTAGCTAGAATCCTCATGTTCTATACTTAAACTGCAGAACAATTCCCATCCTCATCAAAGAGTATGGATCCTACACTTTTGGTTTTGGTCTTCCATCATGGTGCATTCAAAAATTATATATGCCTTTATTCCCAATTTCTTGGGATAAGTAGTAATGGCTAGACCTCCTGTATTAGGGCTTAGTTGCAAATCCATTACAAATCCACCTCCTTGAGGTGGGATAATGATTGAAAAATATCCATTACTCATAGATATGTCACCCTCAAAATTCCCTACTGATTTTCCTCTATAATTAAAATACCCAATCACATTCCTTATATTGTTATTGAATCAAGATTCCCTCATGACTTGACATGAGTAAGAAAGGAACAGGCATCTCAATGTGTAAACCTTGTCCATATCATCAAAAAATGATGTTAAACTATAATCATTTCCCTGTATAAATCCATGATGCCTCATATGACAAACATGAGATGAACAAAATGAACATCCTTAGTGCACTGCATTAAACTATAGCTCTACAATATGAAACGAATGTTGGATGCATCATATCACAAATAATATATTATTCAACATCATCACTCAAGAGGATCTCCCCTTACTAGCATTGCTTTTCTATCATGTAGTGTTATAGAACTATGTGTGGCTTGACTCTTATTATCATGTGATACATAGGGACACCAATATCTCATGTCCTGGGACCATCCCCCACCATCAATTCATTGTGGGGTCTTTCCTCTTTTATCATCATAAATTTAACTTTTGTGCAGTGTGACTTGAATGTTTTTGTGGAAAAGGGTCACCTTGGCCCTCATTTCACATCAGATTACCACTCATTCTTACCACATAATCCCCTTTAAGACACTCACTCTATAGTCAAAGCTATGAAACCTTAAACTATAGAAATCAGGATCTAATCTCTAAAACCTTAAACTAACAGTATCCCCTTTGGTTAATGAATTATGACCTTAAACTATTTTAAGTACCCATTGGTCCAAGAATTATGACATTAAACTATTTGCAGTCCCTCTAGTCTGAGCTCCATGACCTTAAACTAGTATAATCTAGACTCCAAGTTTCACAGTGTTAAAATGAAGACCCTAATGTACTTATAACATTATGTTAAAATATAGTCTTACCCTATTAAATAAACAATGTATTCCTTATATGAAAAATATTAGATGACCAAAAACCCATGTTCTCATCACATGATATTAAACTATAGCATTACCCTATGCAATTAATTTAGGATTCATCATATGAAAAATATTATATGATTAAAAACTCACATCTTCAACACATTTTTTAAATTATAGTCTTTCCCTATAAAATAAACAATGGATGCTTGATATGAAAAAGATGGTACGATTCAATTTCCTCATCAGAGGGGATGTCATCTTTCTGACATCAGTCATTTACCACACCATGTTCTAGAACTATGTGTGGTTTTCTTCCCATTCTCGTGGGATATTAAGTGATGTCCAAATCTCTTATTCTAGTTCTATCCCTAACATTATATAATTTTTGTGACTCCCATCCCTCCCCTAAATTCATGCTTGATCATCTCCTACCGACATCCATTTCATGCTTTCATTATTTTGGATAATCATAATTTCCATAGTTTGAACGGGCTCCTGAATGGTAATGGTGACTGGATACGCTAGATCACCTACCATCCTGGGCTCATGTCTCAAAGGATCCTTAGAAAAATATGGTGGTTAACATGTTTTAAAATCAGTAAATAGTTGATCTCTAATTTTCTCACCCTATCCTTGACTGGTTTGGGTGTGGAACTTATGTTTTAAACACGGTAATAAGTTATTCCCCACCCACTGGTCATCCCCTTTTCACCATCCAAGTCTTTAAAGACATGACCTACCCTCCCTTCCATTTCCTCTTGACCTGGTGAGGATCCCAATGCTCTGTGTGTCATCTCCCAGCACACATGCACATGGTGAGTAAGTAAGATAATACTTTATGGGAGTTACCTATGTCATTCACTTTCATCCCTTATTGTGTTATCCACTAAAAACAAAAGGAAACTTCATACCACTTATTGTTTCTCACATTGAGCATGGATCACATGGGATTAAGATTTGGCGAGAAGTTTCCCTAAGTAAGGTTGAGATTCCCCCCCCCCAAAATAAATCATTTCCCCTTTTGGTCCAAACTCTATGACCTTAAACTAGGATCCCAATTCCAAGAATCACAACTTTATGCCATGTAAAAGTCACCCTATGAATTTTTTATGTGGTGGCAAGCCTCCTTGGCCCTAAATTCACATTGGGTTTCCACTCTTACATGCCATGCATGTTCGTTTAGTTCATTCACTCCTCTTTCAGTCTGAACTCTTTGACCATAAACTAGGAGTTCAGATCTATGAATAATGACCTTAAACTATGAGAAAGTTGTATCAGAAATGTTACATATGTAATTAAGCCTCTAGGTACCTCAATTCACATTGGGTTATCTCTTCTTTATGCAACACATACTTCTTTTAAACATGCCACCCATTGTCTAATAATTATGACCTTAAACTATTTTCAACACATGGTCCATGAATAATGAACCTAAACTATTTTCATCCCATGGTATAAGAATTAATAGCTTAAACTATTTCTAACACATGGTCCATAAATTATGAACTTAAACAATTTTCAACTCCTTAGTCTGACTGGTATGACCTTATGAACTACCCAAGGCAAGAGTCAAATACATGTGTTAGGTTGAAGACCCATAGGGGAAACCTAATAAAAAGTCAAACTTATACCATCTAGGTCACTCTTGATACTTAGAAAAAAGTGAGAGCATAAAAATAAATAGGTAAAAATCAATTGGGACCCACCATGATCCCCAGCATAAAACCATGCTACACACGTTGGACCCTGTCTGTTTAGGCAAAATTTAGGTCCAAATCCCTGCTCTTGTTGCCTCATAATCTCCTCTATGAGGTCCCAACTAATGTGTTCTCTATTTTTTCATCCCACTACCCTGATTGGATAGTATTTATTCATAACGATTCATAGGTCCTATTCATAAGATACTAAATTGTGCAATGAATATCCTAATCGCATGACACTAAACTGTATGACATATTACCCTCACCATATGAAATTAAACTATGTGTTCAACATCCTTGATGTAAGACATTAAACATTATACCCTTCTTCCTTATATAATTATGTAAAACTATGAAGTGTATTAGGCCCCTGCCTAAGAATACCTTACCACCCATTGACATCGGTCACCTACTACACCATATGAGCTCTTTGGTTGTTACTTGGTGCCCATAATGGAACTCACTCTAGAATGTGAGTCAAATATTTTCCCAAAACAATACACATTCCAAATATTCTCAAATATTTTGTGGTATAATTCTGATAGAGTTGAACTCCATTCAAACATTCCCCCAATTTGTTCCCATGCTTTATGTCTCCCTAGATTTGGATCCCCATCATATTTCATATCTGAATAGGACCTCCTAATGATAGTGGTTATTAGCCACATTGCCTCACCTATCATCCTCGAAATGCACTATAAAAGGCTTCTAATGAAAGTTTGACTGGTCCCATGTTTCTAACATGAGTCAGAAGTCAGATATCAATGGTTTTTCCCCATCCCTAATGAAGTGATATGGGAACCTATGTTTCAAACCCAATCGGAAACTGCCCCTATCTCCCTATCACCCCTTTGTGTTCCAGATCCTAGGAATCTCGATTCACACACTTCATCGCTCTCATTTTATTTTGGTTGACTTAAATACTGATGGAGTTACCCCATTAGTTCACATGTACAAGTAGATAAAGAAAGTCATTTGTGAAAAGGGTAACACTATCCCACCAATGATTTATTGGTCAAGACACTCTTGGTAGTAAATAAAATATTAAAACCCTCATTTTTTTCATTTTATAGCACTCTCATATAAGTGATCAATCTCATGTGTGTCCCTTGTTTCTCACACCGAGCATAAATCACATGGGCTTAGGGATTAACTGTTGGTTGTCTCATTAATTTGATTGAAGTGAAGTAGTGAAGTGTGAAAAAAGAAACATGATTATGAATATAATTAGTTTAAAATAATAAACTTCAAGATTATGGGAGTTCCATCCACACACTAGAGGTTCTTTTTTATCCCATCAAAAATAATGCTCCCTATGTCTTCACATCAAAAAACTTAGTGCTCTATCCCAGCCATCCAGTGGCATATGGCCTCCCATAACATATTTTAGCCTAATGATATCTACCTATTCCTACTCAAACATTGGATGAAAATATTTTTTCCCAATTATAACTTGTACATTCTTATATTGGCACTCAATTATCTTAGATTCCACCACTTCTTTTTGAGCTTTGGCTGCCACAAGTTGGTTCTTTAACTGGATGATGATCTCCAATTGGTAATTTATGATGGTAACATTCTCTTTTAATTACTCTTATAGATATATAAGTTCTTTATTATCCAGATTTAGCTTCTTTGTAACATCAAATTTCTCTAGGTTCAGGAAATTTCAAACTCTTGACTTTTCTCTTGCACCTAATCAGTGAGATAATAATGGACCAACACCTATAGGGCATGAGCATCCATCCCTCCAGTGCCCAACTTTCATATCCAGTAGTGAAGAGACCCCATAAGACTCACTGTATATGCCTTACAGTGTGGGTAATAATGTTTTTCATGCTCTTTTACTCCCTGCGCTGAATAATACAGTTCTCTTCATCAGCATAAGACCCAAAATCTTCAAATTCTTCAGGTTCCATAGGTTCATATCCCAGGAAGGTTGTGAAAATAGCGGTAGTAGGGTCTTCCTCTAGGATCCTATCATATGGATATAGGTCTAGGTTTAATGGGAGGTTGTCTTTATTTGAATATATATTGATGACACCATTTCCACCAACCTCAAGCTCTACCTACTTGGAGATATCACCCACATATGCAATGGGTTTCCCTCCTGGGATTGAGACTAGATCATCATGAATGAATAGCTCTTTCAGAGTTATCTCATCTATTAGGGGCTCCTAGGATTCCCCAAACATAGTTTTTTACTATGAATATGCTATATAGAGTACTATTCTGAAAAAAAACATAATGGTAAGTTTTACTTACAAATATAGACTAGTAAAATGTGACTCAAGTAATGGAAAAAGGATTATATAAGGAAAGAGTTTGAGAGAAGTATAATACCAGAGTTTTGAAATGGAATTCCACCACCATAGGACCCTCAACACTAGTTAGTACCTCAAAATTTTGTACCAAACCCCTCAGTATTGGTTGGTTTGGGTCTAAATAAAATAGAAAAAAATGTTGATGAAATATAATCGAATAGCTCTGGGAAAATATTAATAGGACCAAGATTATTGAGGTCTAGTATCACCATGAGGCATGGGAACCTAAATGTTCAGTATCTCTGGGTAGTAAACCTAAATAGAGGTAGAAATATTCATTGGTATTCTAGGGTGTGGTTCCCCATAGATGAATGGGAGGACTAGGGGCTTTGGAAATACCCTTTAGAACTCCTCATCATGCCCCCCCTTGTGGAAGCCTTGGGCACAAACTCTGAGGTGTTCACCTTGGTACCCATTGAGTCACCCTCATCTCTTTTGACTATGCCTCCTTGGATCTCCTCGGATGGCTCTTTCATAAGAACAAATCTTGGTTTAGAAACTTTGGGATAAAAAAATAAAAGGGTTGGAAGAGACAGAAATGTTATCAAACTAGTATTACCTCACCAAATAGGAGCTTGGTCAAGTAATCACCCTCAAGGGTGATATCTACACTCTCATGGGGGCTTTTATGATCATTGGTCAGTCCCAAGGATTCCTCATCACTGGTGCCCTGCATATTGACACCAAGGGATGACACCACCTAGGTCGATTCTTAATCAGATGTTTTCCCTTCAGGATCTTAGATAAACATCACATGTACGTTACAAGTGCCTAGCTTGAATACCACACATTAGAATTCAAATACATCCATATATACTAGGTTTCAAAATATCTAATGAAATTCTACCCTGGCAATGATTTTGGAAAGCCCAACCTCTAGCAGCTCAATCCCCTCTTGAGTCATCCTTCTCCATAACTAATATTTTTTCAGATCCATCTGCAACATTCCCCTATCTTCTCAAATTATTAAAAAGGAATAATAAATTTATAGATAATAAAGATACCGTATATTATTTCCCAAGGCCTCCCCAGTTATCTTTATCCTAACCTGAGATCTTTATTCCTACTCTCGATCACTTCTAAGGGAGGTTCACCCCAACTGGAGGCAAGGTTGCAACATAACCTTGAGCTACCCCACTGAAGCCTCTATTGGATCCCTTGATGTTTTAAAACTAATTAAAAATAATTTCATCATCCTCCATACTACTCTTTTACTCTCATAATGGTGTAACCCTCCTCATATGTCGGTGCAAGATTATTCCTAGATATGCCAACATGTAGTTGTCGGCATAATTCTAGGAGAAACCGAAATTGATGTTGGTGGGTGGAAACATGATGACCTCCCTCATGCCTTTAGTCGTGAACATCCACCAAAAATAATGAAGGATATATGTATGTCTTTCCTCATAGATCCCCATGTATAATTTCATTGTTGGCTTCTTGGTGCATCTGAACTATCAGGCGACCCGAGATAGAGTGTACGATTCACAATAAGAGTTTTTGTATATCTTAAAGACTACTACTCCACCTCATAAGGTCTGAAGATAATCCCACTTCTCCAATGTCCCCTCTATATTATCAACCATCTCGATAGAAGGATTTTATAATGGATGAATGTTGAAGTATGTAGTACTTAAAATATTGACCGTAACCCTGACATCATTAAGAGTTATCGATAGAACCCTGTATATGTTGAGGAGTGAGGGATAAAGGCTATCATTGAGAGGGGTGAAAGCATTTATAAATTCATACCCTTAGAAATGTGTTACAATCAACCCATGTAAAAATTGAAATAGATCACTGATCTTCCTGGGCATGTTTACTCATGCTACATAGCCCAACTGATTGTAGATTCGAGCTCGCATCAGTACTCCCAAGTTCACCCGATTTTAGTATTCTTTAATCAATACCATTACAAGCATATTAAGACATAAGTCTATGTGTTTCTCCCTCACTAAACGTATTCAATCGCTAAGGGAATTTCCTATAAATGAAGTAGAATGAATTACCAGATGTCATCCCTCCTTCATATTGTATCATCACTTATGGTAGTGACCTTAATCCAAGATCACCCAATAGGATCCAAATTTCATCCTATATTATGTCATTGGACATTTTTTTGGCTGCCTTAAAATCTTCACAGCTGAATTATCCAAGAACATACCTAGTCAGGTTTTAAATTTAATTTCCCAATGAAAGGAAGGATGGTTCTTAAATACTTGGGTCAACCCTTCCAAGATAATCTATGCTAGAGTGGTAGTCTACTTCCTATCACCCTAGAATTTTGAACTAGAAGGAATTAATTATATTGGAATCCCAACAGCGGGATGTCACCAATGCAATGGAGATCCAATAGTATGATCCCACCTTCCCATGATGTAGGTGGAAGGTGTTGATGCTTTGGAACCACTAGCCGAGGAGCTCTGGTACCAGCTCCTATTATTCACAAACATGGAATTGGGATGTAAACACTACTTCATACAACCTGATGTGGTGCAGATTAGCCACATACTCCTACTAAGTAAAGTGTACCTAGTAATCCCACACCCAATAGATAGTAAACTTCCCCCCAACCTGCAAGTCCCAAACATTATACCAACCAATGCTATTATTATAGATACTTTTTTGGAATATTCTAACATAGTGGGGTGGAAAATTCTATATCCTATGGTAGTTCCCTAGTCACCTTCTTCATCCTTCCACATAGAGTGTAGAAAAAAGTTTCTTCATGTCCCCTAGTAATATGAACAAAATTAGTCATGTTCTAATGGGTAAGTTCTTCATGATGAGTGAAATAGAATCACGACATGTTAAATTTCAGGGATAGGATGTCCATGTAGTCCATCAGTCCAAAGTATTAAAGATTCAAGTGATTTCTTAGCAGTTATTCCATATGGGCTTTGGTTAGTAGGCCCAGGAGCTCCCTATTATCATAAACAACTCTTCTAACATAAGAAATTTATGTATTACCTTCCATTTCCACCCTTCATAATGTCAGATCATCCTTGGTTAAGGATTTCTCAATGAGGTTTTCGATATCTCAATTTTGTGGATTTATATGATTTTTCATGAAAGATTAGTATTTTTCATGAAAAATGTTGCATCATGAAACTTACAAGATATTCACATAAAAGTACACTCATGTACAAAAAATTATGTCATGTAAAGAAGAGTTTACATGAACATCGCGGCCAAATGCTCGAGAGTTCATGAAATATTTTGAGTTCCATGCATGATAGGCGGATTATCACACACAAAAGTTAGGTGACTATACGAAGATCTCCTATACCTATTTATAAGAATAATACCATAATTTTTTATGAGTATACAACTTGTTTTTGCATCCCAATATGTAAGTTTCACAACCATGAAAAAATTATCCTTCCCCTTCAGATTTTCCCATGGAACCAGACCTCTTAGTTCCCATTTATCTCAAATTCTGAGGGGGAATTTATTGGAACTGAAAATGTTTCTCACCCCCTAAAGGAACATTTCTACGGTATATGATCGAAAAAGGAGATTTTTGAACATAAAATATCAAATTTTCATAAATATATTTGTGAGATAAAGATGAAATTAAAACCACTATGTTGTGTGGTCAAGACTAATCGACAATGTGATGGAAAGATCACAACCATGTTCCACATCGCATAGATGATACACACTATCGACCACCCATTTAGGCTATAAATAGAACCTCACCCCTAAACTTTGGGGATGGGTCTCTGTAAAACAAATTGTCGCTATCACTCATGCAAACCTCTCTTCTATGATTTCATGCAATAAAAATATCTCATGGACCCTCAAAGGTAGAGAACATTAATTACCTACCTTCTATGGGATCTAACATGTCTTTCCTTACGGTTGAGAGTTCCTCTCGCAACACCTCTTAAGGATATTTGGGTTTATGAAAGAGAATAATTATTCATGAAACCCAAAGATGCATTCCACCCACACAGTTTCGTGAACCTACCCCTCCTAAATTCATGTTTTGGACTTGTATTGGACCCCATGGATTACATAACCACATTTTCATGGAATATTATAAAGTTGTTTTCAACAACTTTTGGTTCCCTACCCAAAGTCCCCTATGCTTCAAGCATGGTCTAGACCATTGCATTTCCATTTCCTCCTAATAATAGGCACCCTAATTCCTATTTCTCCTAATCATAGGAACCCTAACATTGTGACCCATAATTAACACTCCTTCATGATGGTGTTCATTCCATTCCCCACCTAGATTTGCATTAGCAGTGGACATGTAATCCCTAAAGGTGGAATCATCATGGTAAACCACCAGCCAAACCTGATAAAGAGTACTTGTATTGAATATTCCTACCCCAATTAGAAATGGTATCCCTTGGAATAATCCAAAACCACTTATATATTGCATGAAATAAAACTAAATAGCTCCATGACATAGTCGTATGACTTTAAATAGCTTGATAATGTCCTCCACACATGATGTTCAATTTTAGCCTTACCCCATGTGACAAGCATGGGGTGCCCCATGGGTAATAATTATGGGATGACACCCCCATAGATATCTAATCCAATCCTGATACCCTCACCCACATGGACTCCTACTCCATATATCCCATATGTGTAATCCCCACACTATATATTGTTGACACTCCTTCTGTGACATGAGTTTCCTTATCGCGTGAAGTTAAACTGAATGGACTAGTCCCATCATACAACCTTAAACTCAGGCATTGAACTATGTAGGCTTTGATCCCTATTTCTTAATAGGGTACATAAGACACCTCATTGAGGTTCCATCCTAACATATCAACACATCTAGGGTACATCCTTGAGTTTTGATCTCGATTCCCCAACACTCCACCAAATCCTCAAGTTTGCAATATTCCCCCTTAGGGACACACTTAACCAATCTGAAAAGTTTTTTCTTCTTCCCCAATGGGGGAACACTTAACCACCCATTTATCCCCACAAGACATTAAAACTGTAACCCATCTATCCCTACAAGATGTTAAACTACTGACCGATCTATCCCTATAATATATTAAACTTGCAACCCATTTTTCTCCAAAATATGTTAAATCTGTAACCCATTTTTCCCTATAGGATGTTAAAATTATGACCGACCTATCCCCACAAGATGATAAACTTTTGACCCAAATATCCCCACAAGATGTTAAACTTGTGGCCCACCTATCCCCACAAGATTTTAAACATGTCACCCATATTTCCTTGTAAGATTTCAAACTTGTGACCCACCTATCCCCACTAGATGTTAAACTTATAACCCACATATCCCCAGAAGTTATTAAACCTATGACCCACCTATACCCAGAATATGTAAAACATGTGAACCACATATCCCCATAAGATATTAGACATGTGACCCACTGTCCCCACAATATGTTAAACCTACACCCCATTTGTCCTCAAAATGTTAAACCTATAACCCATATGTCTTCCAAGATGTTAAACCTATGACCTGATCAATAATCTATACTCCATATGATAAACATGGGTTTCTTGAAGTAAAAAAGTCATCAAAAAACTTATTGCCTTGGCATAAAATACCTCGTGACTGACACGGGATGATAGGTTATGTACTTAAGATTCCTTACACATGATATGACTTCTAAAATGGGAAGACTTTACAGGTGCCCAACCTAACCAATATCTAGATATTCCTAGACATTCGCAAAATTTTATACAAACCCAAACTGAAGGTTTCTACCCGATCAATAAAAATGAAAAATAATTAACTAGCATCCACCTTAAGATGGCAGCAGGAATGAGTTTTTTGAACACGACTTAAATCTATGAGGGAAACCCAAACTTGGAAACAATATCCAAGGAGTAATCTATGGAAGGAGGAACTCACATCTCATCATCTCATTTTGATCAAGGAGCTAACGTTGTTGATTAAAGTGATGGAATTAACCATCATTTGTAAAGAGGGAATGTGGGGAAATAAGTAGATAACATTGCTGCCAAATGAAGAGATGGTGTACATACCTATATGTGAAATAATCAAAAACAATATTGATATAGATTTTGTGGTCACGTGTGACTAGAAGTTATCAGGAAATAGACCTGAAGGGTTTTCTAGGATGTCGGGAGAAAATCATCGACTACTCCAAGAAGATTGTGTTTTTCTCTTAGCGTTCATATTAAATGTCTCGATGGATATACTAAGTGAGTAACACACTAGTTAATTTCATCCCATAGTGATTCATGTTTATTGGATCATTATGGGTGCACCAATTACATGGAAACACTTTTTATGGGTTGGAGGAGGATGTTTTATTAGGTTGCTATGATTTTTGATCACTCTAGTTTTTTGGTTGTTATCTTGGGGTTTGGGGCTGATAGAGCATGCTCATATAAATTATTAGGACCATCTACTTTGGATCATGGAAGATTGGGAATCTTGATGTGAAGTGATGTGATGTTGATCAGTTTAATTAGTGATTAAATGGGGCTCTTTTCAAACATAATTTTGATACTTGGATTGTATTACTAAGGCTGACCGGGTTGTCTCTCAAGGAGATAGTCTTGGATACTCACTATTATTTCACTTGTTATATTTTTCTATGATTTTTTCTATATTTAAAACGTAACACATAAATGGAATGATTTATAGTGTTTATTTTTTGACATTTAGCCAAATGAAATTAGTAGACACACACAATTTAGTAAGAAATGTATATTTTCCTAGGGTGAGTTCCAGTGGGTTCTATCATCATTTATATTTTTTTAAATCACATAATTCATTGATCTTAATCAATATCATTAATCTACTCATACTTCACTATGTTTATGATGTATGAGAATAAAAAACTATAGAAACACATCTATAAATATCATAAATTCCTTTATTTGAAGTTTAATTGTAGAAGGATGAGCATAAATGGTGGATAATGATGTTAAAATTGCATTCCCCACTCCATAACTCCACTGCCATATAGAAATAGTGAAAAAATATTTAAAAATGAATCATTTAAATTAAAAAGATCCTGATGTGATTCCCCTCAGACCACCCACAATAGGTTAAGTACTCATTACTATGAGCATTGAAGGTCATGGAGACATCACAGAGGTTAAGAGACATATTAAAAGAGGGTAGAAAAGAAGAACATGTCATAGAAAAAATAATATAATTAAATTAAAAATAAAAAATTCAAAACTACAGTAAATCCTACATTAATCAAACCAAGGTTGAAGGCTAATGTATCAAATCCTCTTACAATGTGGATGGGGATATTTATCATCATTATAGATTATTCCTCTATTATCCTTGAGTTTTAGTGCAACGAGCTATGAGCTCTCTCTTCAACTAGATGGGTTTTACGTGTATAGCTTGAGGTCCATGATTTCTTTAGCTAGGAATCAAAAATATTCCTCTTGCTCAGCATTACTTCCCATGATCAATGCCTTATTCTTCCTCTATATGGGTGTCATGTCGATAAGTTATTGGAGCTCTTACCAATTTCCCTGAACCAAATAATATTTGATTTTTGATGTACTTTTTCTATTTTGGGAACTTTTGGTTTGAGTAAATGTGGTTTGAAATTTTGTAAAGTCCATATGTTATACACTATACCTAAAAGATCATTTCACATGACTTTAAAGTCTTATAGGGTTCCTAATAATTATGATGTAGTGATAAATGTCATAAGAAGACAACAAGGTCTTATACTCGTGCCTTCAAAAATGATACAAAATGACTAAAGTTATAAGGGATCTTCAAAGTCTTATAACCTGGCCATCCTATGTCATACACTAAGAGAATGAAAATTCATATGCTCTTGATTAGATGGGAAGTAATACACATGGAGAAAAGTCATATGAAATCCTCTTCCCTTTTTCATTTTTTCTAGCTTCAGACCTAAAACTAGGGGTGGGAAATAAATCACCCAGACCAAACCAAACTAAACTAAAATAATAGTTTTTTATGTGGTTTGGTTTTTGCAGTAGATCTAATAGACCCCTATAGTTTGTGGTTTGGTTTAGGTGGGAAAAACAACACTGGTTAAACCTAATTGAACCTATTATAAAAAAACATTTCCTAGTTTTTTATCAACTCATACCATTCATTGATTCCATTATCCAAACCATTTTCATATTTTAATTTTAGTCACCATTAATGAGAAAAAAAAATTATTTTGATGATGGGTCAAAGATAATATAATTTCACCATTTTAATGCTTATGTATATATTTCATTCAAATTATTAATCAATTATAATAATATATCATGGATCCATATAAGGGATATTTCGATAAAAAAAGTTTAATATATAATTTAAACAAACCCAAACAATAAATTAATAGTTTAGAAATTTTTTAATCCAAACCAAACCACTATTAAATAGTTTGGTTTTTTTGTATAAAAACCAAACCAAAAATTAGAGATTGGTTTGGTTTTTAGTCAAAAATGAACAAAACCAATATACTCTCACCACCTCCTAAAAACCATAAACAACAAGAACTTAAGTGTAGTCTATGTCCGGTTCATTCAGAACTGATTTAATATAATGAAAATTAGTATTAAAAATTTATTAAAAATCTAATTCCATAATTTATAATCAATGTACATATTTCAATACATTATAAAATGAATATAAAATAGGAACTCAATATTTGATTCATTTACCTATTTGATTCCAAATTCCCAAATTTAGAAAAAATATGATGATTTCCAAGGTTTTATACTAAATATGGGGATAATTTCCATTTAAAATAAGATAAAAAATATGAAATTGTTGGATCTCATCACTCCCCCACACTTATATTATTTAACTCTGAGTAAATACAATTTATTTAACCTAACAAAACTATTAAACTACTAAAGTTTCAAACAAAAATGAAAAATTAAATAAAAGGTCCATCTATCATTGAAAATGGAATTCATTTTTTATTAATTAAACATGCTTTCCATTTAAATTTAATTAAATGTTTTAGTTACAAGAGTGAAAGAATATTATAATTATACAAAATTAATATTTTAACTAGTGTAACATTCATTTATCCCCTTTTCCTAGGTTTTATATACAAAATATCCCATTTTCACTTCCTTGATACACTTAAAAAAATTATTATAATTCAATTTCCCCTTTTCATATGAGTACAATATTCCCATCACCTAAATCCATTAATTTTTATAATCAAACATGTCATGAACCAACCCGGGTCGACCTTGAACCGGTCACTCGAGTCGGTCTGCGACATGGCCTGAGAGGCGTTCCCGATCCTCCTGGGCTCGAGACAAGAACTAGGGCATCAACAGAGAACAACAGGGAAATTATTTCACCCAATAAAAAAATTAATAAAGTAGCAGAAAGAAAATAGAACAACACAATGTAAATAAACAACACGAAAAGAAATAACGATCAACAAAAACTAACTAACCTGGACAAGGCCAAAAATCCTTGTGACCTTGAGAGTCACTCTCCAAACAACAACCAAGTCTCACCCATGGAAAGCAAGCTCAAGTCAAACCTACACAGAAACTAAAAACAGGAAAACACTATAGGCATGAGTATTAAAACTCAGTAGGCATGCCCAATAAACTATTCCCAATGCACTACCTTTAAATAAAGAATTTACTAATTCTAGGTTTGAGATAAATTATATAAAATATGGGTTTCTACACACACACTTTCATTTATAAAACAAGTAACAGTCCATTGCCATTTTTAATTTGAAAATAAGTTTAATGTTTGAAAGGAAGAGGTGCATTTATTTTAAAAACATTTTTGCGAACAATTTAGAAATTCAAATTTTAGTTCTTAGTCAAAAGGAAAACCACACACAACACACACTAAGGGAAATGGAAGACATGGAACACAGGGTCCAGCAACTGAGCTAGGACTCTCAATCATCTGCCACATACAAATAAACACTAAAGAAAACAAGGGTCAAACCTAGGAGCCCGTGAACAATCTAGAACATACTATACATGTGACTCATCCTGAAGGCATGCCTACTCTCGATGATGTCATAACTCCCTAATGCCCGGTGTTTCCCTACATGGCCTAACCAAGGGTCCCAATCCCCTAGAAGACTATAATACATACTAAGGGCCACTAGCCAGTGCGTAATCTATACTAGGGCAGCAATCATTCTCAAAATATTCACTTACTATGCCAGGTTCCCATGTCAACACGTATAATAAAAAAGGAAAGGGGTGAGTCAACAATGTCAATCAAGTAGCACAAACATCACACACAACTCATGCATTCAACATACACCAAATATCACCCCTGAGTCACCCTGAAGAGAGTTTTCCAAAATAATTTATTTTATTAAAGTGCCAAACAGGCCATCACCAATTTTAAAAAAAATCCTCATTTCTCAATAGAACCAAAACACTTGTTCACTCTTCAAAAGAAATCATTTATCAATAACCCAAAATGACATTTGAAATTATTTGAATTATGTTTAAAGGTCCAACATGCATTCTTTCACTACTAGGTGTCCGTTCATCAAGAAAATATTTTAAGCGTCATGTATAAAATAAATGGATCTTTTTACACAAAATAATCATTTAAAAATTAATTATCTTATATTATTTCTCATTTATTAAAATTAATAAAATATCAAGCAATTAATAAATTATGAAATTAACGGAGACTACAGTGGGGGACCTACCTCAAATCACAGCTCGAACATGACAATGTGACACGCCTTGAACAGGTGCACAAGCTCGCACAAACCAATGATCGTGGTAATGTGGGGTTACCCCACCAAGCCGCTTCAATAAACACACAACAAAAAAGGTACATAAACGTGGACTTAAAACAATTCAAACAAACAAACAATGCAAACACCACCTCAACATGTTTTTAACACACAAATCGTACCATCGACGCTATTTTAAAAACCAATTTAAAATTTATTAAACAAATCCAAAGAGAAACCCATGACTTCACACACCCAAAACCTATCAAACCCCTCTTTTATGATCAATCGAAGATCCCCAACATACCCGAACAGAAAACACACAACTTGACCGGTCGAATAAACTAATTGCATAACAAAATAAAAATACACCACATGTAAAAATCCATTTTGAAACCATACACACACCGCTTTAGAAACCATAATCCAAAAGTCCACTCAAGGATGTTCAATGACCAAACTCAAAATTAAAATTATTCTTCTAAGACCAAAACATGTTTCAAAAAAAATAATTACCAATTTCTTTCAAAACCAACAAGTGAATTCTTAAAAGAAAAGGGAGTGCACTACTTAACAATTTACGCCAAATGATCAAGAAACAGAACCCAAACACTGCATACCATAAAGATTGACTATAAAAAATATACCAAAAAACTAAGTAACAACTGAGGGTAGTGATAAAATAAGAATTCAGTGAAATAATAAATTTAAGGGTAACATGCAACGGGGATCATACCTCAACCCAAGGCATAATGGCAACGCAGCCCCGAGACCGGTACGCGATCACATTCGCACTTCAACGGTATGCTGTAGAAGCATAATTAAACCCTGCGCAAACAATATTGAACCCCAATAGATAGGGTTTTATCAAAAATTAAACCATCTTCAAAGAACAAACTTACCACAAACCCTTACCGAAGGGGCAGGCCATCACTGGAGGGAGAGGGAGCCAAAAAGGGGGCGATGCCGACGAGGGGGCGACCCCGGTAAAGAGCAACTCACCAGAGGTCACAAGTTAGGGACGGTTCATGATAGACAGGGGAACATGGGGGTTGTGGGTGGTTTCAGGGTAGCCCGAGAGGAAAAGAAAACAACCGGACATGGGAGGTCACCCTGCTGGTCGCCGGAGAAGCGAGGTCGGACGAGGGTTGGTTTTGGCGTGCTGGAGGTTTCACGTAGGAGGTGGAAATGCAGAGGGTATCTGTTGCACCCGCGCAAGGTGGCCAGAGGGGTTCAAGTGGCTGGTGCACAGAGACTGAAGGGGATCGGGACACTGTAGGTTTGAGCGGTGAGTGTGATGCAGGCAGGGGAGGATCTGGGGTCTTGCGCGGAAGGCAGAAGGATGAGGAGGGAGAGGTGAGGTCGGTCGAGGCGGGAGGTGAGGGCGGTGACCTGGGGAGCGACTAGCTTGTGTGGCGGACGGGAGAGAAGGTAGGGCGGAGGGTCGTGGGAGGCGGTTTGTTGTTTATAGGTGGAGGCCAGCGGTGCGGGGTGGCTAGAGACGTGGACAGGGAGGCGGCTGGAAAGATGGTTGCGGGTGCAGGGGTTAGATGTAGTAGAGGAGCAGGGAGCAGGGCAGCGGGGGAGCTGGCACGCTACAAGCTAGAAGGAGTTGGGAGGCCGAGAGTGGCTAGGGAGCGGTGTAAGAGGGAGGTCATGTGGTAGAAGTAGAAGGGAGAGATGGGAGAGGCAGCAGGCCGAGTGAGAAGAGAGAAGGAAAAAATGAGGGAGCGCTAGGGTTAGAGTAAAAAAATAAAAAAATTAAAAAATAAAAATAAACAAAAATAAATAAATAAAACAAAGTAAACATTAACCCATAATAAAAGAACAACACATAAAAATAATAATAAAGGAATAATAATACAAATAATAATAATAACATTAATAACAATAATATTATTAATACACCTAATAATAATAATAATAGAAATAAAAATAAGAATAATTTTAATAATAAAAATTATTTAAAAATAACATAATATTATTTCACTAACTTTTAATTTTAATTCTTTTCTCTTCAACTCATTTAATTTATTTTTATTTGTCGACTCAAACTTCGCAACCGTGCGGTACTCAGGCTGACTGCACGACTTCCGCTAGTCCTGCGGTTTCCGCGCATCGGCCTAAAACAACAACAACAACAACAACAACAACAATAATAATAATAATTATTATTATTATTATTATTATCATTTTATCTTTAATAATAATTATAAAATTATTAACAACAATAAAAATTTTAAATAACATAATAAATCACAACCTTAACTCATTTTAATTTTTCTGAAGGCAGAAGAATCATGCCAATGCCTAAGTAGAGTCGCGCGGGGTTTCCAACACGCGCTCTACCCATGTGCCTAGCGAAGTCAGCTAAAAAACATGCGCTTTTTAACACAACTCAAAAAAATTTCATCTGGGACTCAACCTGAACCCCAAAAAAATTTAAAAGTCAAAGAAAATTATAAAATAAAATAATAGATAGGTTGGGGTATGGAAATTTTCCACACCATAACTCTTTCTATCCCCAGAAATCCATAACAATTCCAAAACCCAAACAAGAACCAATACTTCTTAAAAATGCAAAGAGTTTTCCAAAGGGAAACAATAATGAAAAACTGAAACACCACCAAAAGGAGAGAGAGTAACCAAGAGAACTCAGGGGATAGAAATGAACTCCCCGCTAAGTGCCACCCACCCCCAAAAGTGTAACCACCTCCAGCTGATCGGTTTACAGGATACAAAATTTTCACGATGGTAAAACCAGGATCAAAACACACACACCTTAAACATCATCAAACAGAACCCAACCATTCTCCCCACCCTCAATAAGCCTTAAAACACAACATACGAAACAAAACCAAGAGGTACACAATGACCCTCTCGAAACCAACAACCGATTTTAAACCATATCCAATTAGTACCTCTTAAAACCTTACTTCATCCGACACTAGAATCCTCACACCCAACTCTTTACTAAAATGAGAACATTGAATTTTGTGGTTCCACATGAGGTCGTCCACCACCAAACCATTACATGAAAAGGACTCTGATACTAACATGATAAGGCCTTAACGGACTCCCCACCATAAGGATCGGGCTAACACTAAACTAATTTAGGTGTAACTTTGCGAGGCCCTTTGTGAGTCTCCCCACCGTAATTACTAATGAGATTAACCAAAATTGAAAGATTTCCACATGGACCAAAAACCCCCCACCATGAGGGGGTAAAAGGGAACGGCCCGACTGATAGAGCATCAAAACTATCGTCATTACCCCATCAACAACACCGAACCCTCAGGAGAACACAAACCATGCCACATTAAGGAAAAAGGTTAAACCAAGGCCATTTTTCACCATTGGGGTTCTCCTGACTATGCACCAGCTTCACTCTGGGACCTATGGTTGGAGCATCGATGATTGAAGCTTCTCCTACCTCGCAGTCAGGCCTCAAAAATTCCCAAACATAACCCACAAACCAGAATTTCACCAAACACACTTTCAATAAAATAAAAGTTTCAAAGAGGTTCAAACACAACCATTCTTACAACTGAAAGAAAAGAAACACCCCAAAACACTACAAGAGACGATTACTACACCCAAGAAACACTATAAAGAGAAAACCTCAAATTAGTCCCCATACATCGCCCTAATATTGCTGACGGGCTCAGGTAACCTTCGTCGAGCTAGGTCTGGCTTCATTGCAATTCATGGAAACACCTCGGCAGAATCGCTGCAAGTGACCCAGACGTCCACAGGTGTGGAAGGGTCTCAGAGCACTAGGGCACGTCGGTCTCTTATAACCCCACCTACCACACTGGTGACAGACCACAACATTGCACAATGAAGAAGATGACTGAAGATTTGAAGGTCTCTTGATCCCTCTACCAACACCACCAGATTCAGGTCACTTCCCATTATTCTTATCACCATCCTCTACACTACTTCCCAAAGTTGGAGGATTCACCACCTCAAGTCCTCCTACAAACCCAGATTTAGCCAAAAAGGATTTCCCCACAACATCCGTGAAGGTTATTAGGTTGAGCTCTGCCACTTTCGACCACAGTTCAGGTCAGAGTCCAGTATCAAATTGCTGAGCCTTCTTGGGATCATTTGCAAGAAACCACTGATCATACGAAACTAGGTCTATGAAACGTTGATAGAATCCCAGTACCGATTCAACGCCCTACTGAAGAAAACACAAATCCATCCTCTTCCTCAGCTTCGTCAACTCAGAGAAATATTGTTGGATGAACGATGACTTGAAAAAATCTCATGTTAGTTCTTCCGAAGGTTTATTCCGAGACACGGACTTCCACCATTTCCAGGTTGGACCTTCAAGAATAAAGGTAGCCAACTTCACCGTTAACGATTTAGGCAACCCAATGAAACTGAAATTCCTCTCAATCGTCTATAACCACTCCTCCGCCTCAAGTGGATCTGCTTGACCATAAAACAGGGGAGTGTTCAACTTCTAGAATTCCAGTACATAGTCTATGGGCTGATCAACTGGAGGATTTTCTTAGGATTCCCCGCCCGAAGCTGCACTTTGATAATCCATCAAACCTTCATGGGGGTGAACACTAAGAAACAAGAAAATAAGAAGCGGGACCAAACATGGTCAATGCAATTTTGAATTCAACTTTCCACAATCTCAAAAATAAAACTTTACAAAAAGATTCTTAGAAATAAAGAAGACCCAAATGATCCACAAGGAGAAACTAGTGTTGTTGGGTGACTCGGACATATGGTTGGAGTCCATATGCCAGTCATTCCACCGTCACAAGGAGCACTCTATGGTAATGTCTTTAACTCCACATGGCTTTCCAGACCATTCGAGCTCACGAAGGTCACTTTCCGAGATTCCATTTTATTTCTCAATATAAATCAATTCAAAAGAACCAAGAGACACCAACAAACTGAACATCCCATGGTAACCCGAGGTTCGGAACAAGAAACGGTTCATGATGTCCTTCTCATCTGTATGCCTTGAGTCTCAAAAATTCTACTCCTTCTACCATAACAACCCCAAATAACAATGCGTGCTCTGAAAAACAAGTTTCACTTAGGATCTGACTCGCTCTGATTCCATTTTGTCACGAACTAACCCGGGTCGACCATAAACCGGTCACCCGAGTCGGTTGGCGACATAGCCCGAGATGCATTCTCGATCCTCCCAGGCTGGTGATAAGTTCCAAGGCATCAATAGAGAACAATAGGGGAATGATTTTTCCCAATAAAAAAAATGAATAAAGTA
The DNA here is from genome assembly GCA_963277665.1 of Viscum album. Taxonomy (NCBI): domain Eukaryota; kingdom Viridiplantae; phylum Streptophyta; class Magnoliopsida; order Santalales; family Viscaceae; genus Viscum; species Viscum album. Next base: position 1,611,253,372 of record OY728125.1, read on the forward strand.
GTGAAAAGAAAATAGAACAACATGAAGTAAATAAACAACACGAAAAGAAATAACGATCAACAAAAATCAACTAATCTGACCATGAACAAAACTCTTCGTGACCTCGAGATTCACTCTCCAAACCACAACCAAGTCTCTCCCATGATGAGCAAGCTCGAGTCAAAACTGCACAGAAACTAAAACCGGAAAACACTATAGGCATGAGTATTAAAACTCAGTAGGCATGCCCAAAAAACTATTCCCAATGCACTGACATTAAATAAAGAATTTACTAATTCCAGGTTTGAACTAAATTATATAAAATATGGGTTTCTACACACACACTTTAATTTATAAAACAAGTAACGGTCCATTGTCCATTTTAATTTAAAAACAAGTTTAATGTTTGAAAGGAACATGTGCATTTCTTTTTGAAACATTTTTGAGAACAATTTAGAAATTCAAATTTTATTTGTTAGTCAAAAGGAAAACAACACACAACACACACTAAGGGAAATGGAAAAAGTGGCACACAGGGGATAGCAACTGAACTAGACCTCTCAATCGTCTGCCACATACAAATAAAAACTAAAGAAAACATGTGTCGAACCTAGGAGCTCATGAACAATCCAGAACATACTATACATGTGATTCATCCTGAAGGCATGCCTACTCTTGATGACGTCATAACACCCTAATGACCTGTGTTTCCCTACATGGCCTAAATGAGGGGCCCAATACCCTACCATAGTATAATCCATACTAAGGGCTACTAGCCAGTGCATAATCTAAATTAGTGTAGAAATCATTCTCAGAAGATTCACTTACTATGTCAGGTTCCCATGTCAACACATATAATAAAAAAGAAACGGGTGAGTCAACAAATTCAATCAAGTAGCACAAACATCACACAAAACTCATGCAGTCAACGTATACCAAATATCACCCCTCATTAACCCCGAAGAGAGTTTTCCAAAATAATTTATTTTATTAAAGTGCCAAACAGGTCTTCATAAATTTTAATGAAAATCCTCATTTCTCAAGAGAACCAAACACTTGTTCATGATTCAAAAGAAATCATTTATCAATAAACCAGAACTACATTTGAAATTCCATGAATTATATTTAAAGGTCAAACAGACATTCTTTCACTACTAGGTGTCCGTTCATCAAGAAAATATTTCAAGCATCGTGTGTAAAATAAATGTCTCTTTTTTAAAAAAAATCATTTAAAAATTAAGTATCTTATATTATTTTTCATTTATTAAAATTAATAAAATATCAAGAAATTATTAAATTCTGAATTTAAAGGCGAGTGCAGTGGGGGACCTACCTCAACTCAGAGCTCAAACACGACAATGCGACATGCCTCGCACAAGTGCACAAGCTCGCAAAAACCGATGATCGTGGTAATGCGGTGTTACCCCACCAACCCAATGTAATAAACGTAAAACAACAAAGGTACATAAACACGGACTTGAAATAATTCAAACAAACAAACAATGAAAACTCCACCTTGACATGTTTTTAACACACAAATCGCACCATCAACACTATTTTAAAAACAAATTTAAAATTTATTAAACAAATCCAAAGAGAAACCCACGACTTCACACACCCAAAACCTGTTCGAACCCTATTTTATGATCAATCACAGATCCCCAACATACCCGAAGAAAAACTCATGAGTTGACTGATCGAATAAACTAATTTCATAACATAATAAAAATACACCACATGTCAAAATCTATTTTGAAACCATACACACACCACTTTAGAAACCGTAAAAAAAATCCACTCAAGGATGTTCAATCACCAAACTCAACATCAAATTTATACTTATAATACCAAAAAATGTTTCAAAAAAAATAATTACCAATCACTTGTAAAACAAACCAGCAAATTCTTAAAAGAAAAGAGAGTGCACTACTTAACAATTTACACCAAATGATCAAGCAACAGAACCCAAACACCACATTCCACAAAGATTGACTATAAAAAATACACCAAAACACTAAGTAAAAACTGAGGGTAGGGATAAAATAATAATTTAGTGAAATAATAAATTTAAAGGTAACACACTAAGGGGATCATACCTCAACCCAAGGCATAATGGCAACACACTCCTGAGACCAGTGTGCGATCACATTCTCCCTTCAACGGTTTACTACAGAAGCATAATTAAACCCTTTGCAAACAATATTGAACCCCAACACATAGGTATTCAGTAGAAATTAAACTATCTTCAAAGAACACACTTTCTAAAAACCCTTACCGAAGGGGAAGGCCATCTCCAGAGGGAGGGGATTTCGACAAGGGGGAAATGCCAGTGATGGGACAATGCCGGCAAAGAAAATCTCACTGGAGGTCATGGTTCTGGGATGGTGGATGCTAAAATGGGAACCATGGGGAGTCGCGGGTTGTGTTGGGGGTATCCAGAGAAGAAAAGAAAAAAATCGGACCGGGGAGGTCACCCTACTGGTTGCCGGAGGAGGGAGTTCGGGCGAGGGTTGGGTGTTGCATGCTGTAGGTTGCGAGTAGGAGGAGAAAATGGAGAGGGTGGTTGTTGGACCCATGCAAGGTGTATGGAGGGTGTTGGAAAGTTGGTGCGTAGAGGCTGAAGGGGAGTGGGGAACTGCTGGTTTGAGTGGGGAGTGCGATGTAGGCAAGGGAGGATCTGGGGTCTTGTGAGGAAGGCAGTAGGATGAGGAGGGTGAGGCGAGGCCGGCTGGGGCATGAGGCGAGGGTGGCGACCGGGGGAGCAGCTGGCTTGTGTTGTGGCTGAGAGAGAAGGCAGTATGGAGGGGTGCGGGAGGCGCACTGGTGTCGGGAGGTGGAGGTCGGTGGTGGAGGGCGACTAGAGACGCGGATAGGGAGGTGGCCTGGAAGATGGTTATGGGTGCAAGGGTTTGATGCAGTAGAGGAGCATGGAGTAGGGAAGTGGGGGAGCTAGCGTGCTACAAGGGAGAAGGAGCCAGGTGGCCGAGAGTTGTCGGGACGTGGTGTAGGAGGCAGGTCGTGCAGGAGAAGGAGAAGGGAGATATGGGAGAGGCGGCGGTCCGAGTGATAAGAGAGAAGGAAAAAACGAGGGGGGCTGCTAGGGTTAGAGTAAAAAAAATAAAAATAAAAAATAAAAAAACAAATAAAACAAATAAAAAATAAATAAATTAGACAAAGTAAACATTAAACCATAATAAAAGTACTACACATAAAAATAATAAGAAGAAGAGAATAATACTACTAATAATAATAATAACATTAATAACAATAATATTTATAATACACCAAATAATAATAATAATAGAAATGATAAAAATAATAGTTTTCATAATAACAGTTCTTTAATAATAACGTAATATTATTTCACTAACTTTTAATTTTAATTTATATCTCTTCAACTCATTTAATTTATTTTTATTTTCTGACTCAAACTTTGCAATCGTGTGGTACTCAGGCTGACTGCATGGCTTCCGCTAGTCGTGTGGTGCCCGAACACCGGCCTAAAACAATAATAATAATAATAACAATAATAATAATAATAATTATTATTATTATTATTATTATCATTTTATCTTTAATAATAATTATAAAATTATTAACAACAATAAAAAATTTAAATAACACAATAAATCACAACCTTTACTCATTTTAATTTTTCCGAAGGAAGGCGAATCGTGCCAATGCCTAAGCGGAGCCGCGTGGGGTTTCCAACACGCAATCCGCCTGTGCACCCAATGACATTGGCTTAAAAACGCACACTTTTTATCATAACTCAAAATTTTTTCATCCGGGACTCTACCTGAACCCCAAAAATATTTTAAATGTCAAATAAAATTATAAAATAAAATAAAAGATAGGTCGGGGTGTGACAATTCTCCCCACCATAATGCTTTTCACCCTTGGAAAGCCATAACAAGTCCAAAATCCAAACATGAACCAGTATTTCTTAACAATAAAAAGAGGTTTCCAAAGGGAAACAACAAGGAAAACCCAAAACCCCACCAAAAGGAGAGAGAGTAACCAAGAGAACTCAAGCGACAGAAATGAACTCCCCGCTAAGTGACACCCACCCCCAAAAGTGCAACCACCTCCAGTTGATCGGTTTATAGGACACAAAACTTTCACGATGGTAAAACCAGGATCAATACACACACACACACCATAAACGTAATCAAATGGGACCCAACCATTCTCTCCACCCTCAATCATCCTTAAAACACAACATACGAAACAACACCAAGAGGAACACAATGACCCTCTCGAAACCAACAACCAATTTTAAGCCACATCCAACGAGTACCTCTTAAAACCTTACTTCATCTGACACTGGAATCCTCACACCCAAATCTTTACTAAAAGGAGAACATATAATTAGGTGGTTCCACACAAGGTCGTTTACCACCAAACCGTTACATGAAAAGGACTCTGATACTGACATGAGAAGGCCTGAATGGACTCCCCACCATAAGGATTGGGATAACACAAAACTACTTCAGGTGTAACATTGCGAGACCCATTGTGTGTATCCCCACCATAAGAACTGACGAGATTAACCAAACTTGAAAGTTTTCCGCACGAACCAAAATCCCCCACCGTGAGGGGGGAGAAGGGAAGGGCCCGACTGATAGAGCATCAAAACTATCGTTGTCTCCCCATCAACAACATCACACCCTCAGAAGAACACAAACCATTCCACATTAAGGAAAAAGGTTAAACCAAGGCCCTTTTTAACCATTGGGGTTCTCCAGACTACGCGCCTACTTCACTCCAGGACCTATGGTTGGAGCACTGATGATTGAAGCATCTCCTACCTTGCAGTGAGGACTCAAAAATTCCCAAACATAACCCACAAACTAGAATTTCATCAAACACACTTCCAATAAAAAAAGTTTCAAAGAGGATCGACCACAACCATTCTTACAACTGAAAGGAAAGAAACACCACAAAACGCTACAAGAGATGATTACTACACCCAAGAAACATGATAAAGAGAAAACCTCAAACAGGTCCCCAAACATCACCCTACTCCTACTGAAGGGTTGAGGTAACCATCAGAGAGCTAGGTCTGGCTTCGGTGCAATTCTTGGAAACACCTCAGCATAATCGTTGCAAGTGACCCAGACGTCCACATGTGTGGCAGGGTCTCAGAGCACTCGGGCATGTCGGCCTCTTATGACCTTGCCTACCACACTGGTGACAGACCACAACATTGTGCTGTAAAGAAGATGATTGAAGGTTTGAAGGTCTCTTGATCCCTCTACCAGCACCACCAACATCATGTTTCTTCCCATTATCCTTATCACCATCCTCTGCACTGCTTCCCAAAGCTGAAGGATTCACCACCTCAAGTCCTCCTGCTAACCAAGCTTAATCGAAAAAGGCTTTCCCCACAACATCTGTGAATGTGATTAGGTTGAGATCTTGCACTTTAGACCGAAGTTTAGGTTGGAGTCCAGTCTCAAATTTCCTAGCCTTATCGGGATCATTCACAACAAACCACTGATCATATAGAACTAGGTCTATGAAATTTCGATAGAATCCCAGTACCGATTAAAGACCCTGCTGAAGACAACACAACTCTATCCTCTTCCTCAGCTTCGTTAACTCAGAGAAATATTATTGGATGAATGATGACTTGAAAAACTCACATGTTAGTTCTTCCTGAGGTTTATTCCAAGACATGGACTTCCACTTTCATGACCCGACCCTACCGGTCTTGAGCCGAAACTACCCCAATCCCGCCTCTATAGGCCAGGGGCTGGCGATAAGTGCCGAAGGCGTAACAATCTCAGGGAGGCCTTTGCCTAGGTACATGTACACACACACATATCCCACTCAATGCAGAAGTGCAGAATAAGAAGGAAACCAAAGTACAAACCACTATAACCCAACCACAATCATGCATCAACTTCTAAATACAGAACAAGTAAAGTGATAAATTGTAGACTGACAAGTAAACTAAATAGTAAAGGGAAAAAAACGCGCCCAACTAGAAAGGTGTCACAACTTGTAAATAGGTAAATGAAAGTAAACAACTGGTGAGTCTCACATCTGAAAATCCTACTATGTCCATTAAATTCATCCTAAGCTCATGTGTCATCTATTCTCATCCATAGTCTCGATCGAATAGTCCATTGTCTGCAAGGGCACACCAAGTACGGGCAAAGCCCAAGCAGGGGTGAGTTTAATGATACTCAGTAGGATGCCTTGAAAGCTTGAGGGAGCAATAAAGGAGGTACTAAAACGGTGAGAAGTAGATAGAACAAAGGAAAATGAAATAGTAAAATAGGCAGACTGAAGATCAACCCAACAAAATAAAGGAATTAGACTCGTCCAATCCAAGAGGAGCTAGACATGGAAATCAGGTGGCATACCATGCGCGTCTTCACCCCTACTAGAAGGAGAGTAACCAAACCCAAGGAGTGGGAACAAAATTAGGTTGTATATATATATATATATATTCTCAACAAGAAAACGCGAATGAGTTTGTTAGGGGATCTCCGTCTCCAAGCTCAGCCCAGGAAAAGTCACCAATAGTTCTAAGGATATCCATCACTAATGCCCAACATTCCTGCATATCAAGTGGCCTCATCGCTAAACCGTACAACCAAGGGTCCCTCTCTGGTAACCACGGAGAAAATTCACTAAATATACTCATAGAAAGTCTTGAGTCTGAAAGAAGTCATTAGGTAACCCACTTCCCAGCCCCCCTGGAGGGTAAACTCTAAGGTTAACGGGTAACCCACTGCCCAGCTCCGCTAGAGGGTAAACTCTAAGGTTAATGGGTAACCCACTGCCCAGCCCCACTGGAATGTAAAATCTAAGGTTAATGGGTAACCCACTGCCCAGCCCCACTAGATGGTAAACCCCAAGAGGTCGTCGGGTAACCCACTACCCAGCCCCGTTGGAGGGTAAACCCTAAAGTCAACGGGTAATTCACTCCCCAGACCTACTGGAGGGTAAACCCTAAGTTTAATGAGTAACCCACTTCCCAGCCCCACTAGAGGGTGAATCCTAAGTTCAACGGGTAACCCACTACCCACCCCTTCTAGAGGGTAAACCCAGAACTATTCTGATAACTCTGCACTGCTCGTTCCATCACTAGGTGTCACTAACACCGCTACCGTGCGTAGGTTCAGAGTGCATCAAAGGAACCTCCAACCAAATCCCTTTCATGTTTCCACATTCAATGAGATCTCTAAAGAGGCTACGCTCTCCCAAAAATATTACACCGTCGTAATCCTTGCATAAAAACACGCGATATAGACTACTAAATCACTGGAAACGGACTCCCGACGAAAACGTTATTCAACATCGCTTTATGCTCATACGACGTATCCTAGGGCCCGCACCTCAGTCCCAAAAAAGGCCAGGCGAACTATTCCATCATGATGTTCTTGGAAAAACACGTCAAATCTACTATTCATATGCCCCAAATGGACGTCTGATGAAAAATTCACAGTACGCTGCACACAGCTTAAAACACAGCCCGTGGGGCCCACAGCTCTACTCCAGATTCAACGCCTGAGACCACCCCGATCAACTTCATCTTGATGCCAGGGGAACAACGCCGCTGACAGCGCCTAAATCATACTTCGGATGCAGAAGCTGCAACTCCGCACATTATGAAAACGGGGCCCTGTGGTGCCCACACCTTGACCCCAAAACACACCACGCAAATCGTACCATTGCATTCCTTGTAGATAACTATGAGGCGTAGGAGATTCATTTTCCTTGAATTTACTTATGAAGAATAAGTCAAAAAACACAGTATACGTCCGAAAGCCGCCTCATGGGGCCCGCACCTCAGGCCCAAATTTAGGCCGGCGGATTGCGCCATCACAATTCCCTCATAAGAACACTCAGAAACGAGTACTCAAACACCCCAAACGGATGTCGGGTGAAATAGTGGTGTTTCACCATAAAACGTGTGAACCAGGCCCTGTGGGGCCCAAACCTTGTCTCCAACCCAAACACTTCGAAAAGCATCTCAAATTTCCGCATGAGGACTGGGGTCACGATGCCGCTGAAGACGTGTTAATCGGACATCCCAAGCAGGAGTTTTTTCTGACGTAAGAATAATTAATTAATTAATTAATTAATTAATTAATTAATTTTTGTAGTTGGCGCTTCATGCCACCGAGCAACGAAACCAAACCACAAGGGTTCTGAACCAACTTTGGAAGGACCGTCTCAACTCTGGGGCCACAGCGCCTCTAACGGCATGTCAAACGGACGTCCGGCTCATGAAGCACGTCCATCACAAGATTTAATAATAATTTAATATTATTAAATTAAAGCGTTTCTGGTCACCTGCCCTCAGGAGGAGAACCCAAAAATTATTAATCTCAAATAAAAAATTCTACCTCGCTGACATGAACCTGTGGCCACAGACGGCGCATCAAACAGACGCGCCGTTTAAGAGATATGCCCCATTGAACGAAGGGGGCCCAAAATTGGGTCGGTCCAGACCATCGCGGCCCGCTGGCCATGACCTAGCCAAGAACCACCGGACCCCTCAGGTCCGGTTCTTCCAAGAAGACCGGCTAACTAGCTGGTCTTTGTTTCGTGCCGCATAGTAGGACCCGCGTATTGTGATTCCTTGTTCACCGCTCCCCCCCCCTGAGGCACTGACCTCGGGGTCCTCCTCCGACCACGACGGGATGGCACCCTCGCCTCCTGCAGCACACCGTCGTGCCCCCTTCGGCCTGGGCTGCACGACATCACCGCTCACCGGTCGCCCGCGCCTCCCTACTCGGCTCTTCTACTGGACGCCACCTGCTACACCGACGCCCACCGGAGCCCTCACCTCTTCCACCTCCTGGATTCACTGATGTCGTCATCCTCCTCACCTACCGACCTACCCGTCTCTACCACCAAACACTGCCACATTGAACCGGCCACACCCGATGTTGAACCTCCGGCCTCTGCTCACCCACCAATGCTCCGGCCACACCCCTTGACAGAGCTGGACCTTCCCCCAGTCCACCCAACCACTCCGGTGGTCGGAAAAAATATTCGAAACCGGTTTTAGAATCCTCGGGGCCGAATCTTCACAGCGCTGGCCCTCACGCGTCGATCAGTCATGGTTTTGGTGCATCCGAAAATTGGGACGAAGAACACCCAAGAATGAGGATTAAAAACGGGGCTCCGACGATGGATGCGTTCATTTGGCCATCTTCCTAATTCTAGAATTTAAGAATTTAAGACGCTGGATTTGAAAAAACTCAAGAAATTGACGAAGGCGTGAAAATCAATCAGAAATCCTACCTCAAAACAGTTGTGCATCGTTGGTTCCTACATCGATCCACCAAGGTTACGGCGATGGTCACTCCTCGATTTGGTGAAGAATGATGAAGAACACCAAAGAACAAGATAGAGATAGAGATAGAGAGAAGAGAAGGGAAAAACCCCAACTCAAAACTCATATTTTCTTATTTATAGAAAAATTCGCTTAGCACAGAATCTGAAGCTGTCGCGCCCTCTCATTATATATCGCGCCTAGGAAAAACACCCCATTCTGAATTCAACGGAAGTCTTGGATTTCCATTCCAATACTTCATTCAAAATTTATTTTTAAAGAACTCGAGTGATAAAAATCAATAAGTCATTATTTCAAAATGAGTATTTTTCCCCTAGGTGACATCTCTCACAGCAGGCCCATGCCCACAACTTTTACACCCCTCCTAGGGTAAACGAAACGCTCTGGACGAAAATTTTCCCTCATATTTTCAATCCGAGCTACTGTTTAGGAGAAAACACAACCCCTCCATGTGCATAGTGTTGAAATATTGGGTTCCCTAGACCCAACTATGTAGTACCGTTGATTACCGTATCATGTGTACAGTTAGATATGCATGATGATTTCTTACCATTATAGTGCATACTTTTCTGCATCCACTATAAAAATGGTAATGTCCAAAGGTTAGTTGTCGTGTCGAGAGGTTATAGAAGATCCTAGTATATAATGAGAACCACAAGATACAATGACATTGATCTTAAATATATGTTCTATAGTCTAGATACATCTTACTAACTGGACACAGTAGATGTCTGACTATCAGGTGCTGGGGGCTCATAAGCATTGAGACTTCTTCTCAAGAAGTTCGCACTTGGTGATCTCTAGTAGTGAGATCATGAGGAAAGACCCGCCAATAAGAACACCACATGTTTTGGGTGTCATTGGTTGTTCTTATCTACGGACATGTGTATTGGTCTCCTGAATTGAGACCATTACCAATGTATATCATTTAATTATGTACTTTGATGCAAGGAGAAAACCATGGAAGTAATGTCGTGGAGAGGTAGTTTGTGTTGGGTGCGTCATTAGTGGTATGACATTTGTTGAATGGTCAAGAAAGGATTTGTCGCTTCCAAGTTTAGGAAGTTATGTATCTCAGGCCTGGTTGATCAGGATGGTGCCTCCTTCATAAGTCTTTGGCCAAAGCAGTAGAAAGGTGAATCCATCCGGTTAGATCAACAAATAATAAAGCAAGATAAGGATGGTGACACAAGAGTGCATCCTGCTTTATGAAATATAAAATGAAAAAGAGACTATAGTACACAGTCTGTGTTCGTAGGATGGTAGTTGTTGCTATGACTATCCTTATCTCTTTAGGGGACATGATGGGTTGCTAGACCCCACTCTTGGTCTGTGAATTTTATTCACTGCTATCGAGATAAGATCCTAGAGGGTCACACACAACAGCGTATTCAGGAATCCGCACCTATTCAGTGGAATAGGAATATGGACATAGTGGGCCCCGCCACGGGGTCCGAGCGTTTGTCCAAGTTTTCAATCACCAAAATAATTAAATAAATTCATTAATATTCAAGTTATGAATATTTGGGATTGAATTTATTTAATGTATTTACGAGTTTAGTAAATACGAGAAAATATTAATCGAATGAATATTATTTTAATATTTAAGGTTCGTTTAATATTAAAGCGGGACAACGAGTCGAGTTAAATGGCTCGGATTTTATCAGGTAATATATTTTGTATACTTCAAGTATGCGATAAAATTAATAAATAATATTGACGCAGTTATAAGTCATCATAATTATTTATTTAGAGAACGTTGAAATATACGGGGGTCGGGGAACCCAACCGGGTATTTCTCAAAATCTCTCTAAATAAGAGAGGAGTCTCTCTCTCTTGTTGTTCACATCACTATTCATTCATTTATGGAATGAAATTTGAGAGCCTATCTCTCCTACCACTTCCTAGAAAGAGAAATTGAAGATCCAAGAGATCGGATCTAGTATCTTCTCACGCATCCCAAGATCGACGATGCGGTGATCGTCGGGATGTCGAAGATATCGTTGAATCGCCGCGCTAGCACCCGAAGTTCGACGATCGGCGTTCCTGTGGATTTTTGAGGCGCGTGTGGACAATCTAGAGGGATTCTACTATGGATCCTTCATGCAACGATCGCCGTCGACAAGGGCCCTCAACAAAGGCATCAGATATGCAACGGGTATGTTTTCATTTTATTTTTGTGCTCTTAATAATCTACGCGAGATCCTCGTACCACTCCGGGGCTCGGATCGTCAGCGGCGACAAGAACCATCGTTGCACCGATGAAACTTTTAAAAAACCCCGGCCTACCAGCTTCCGCTGCGGGCCCTGGAAACCCAACAGTGGTATCAGAGGGATCGCGTAGATTTTCTAATCCAAATAAAAGTAATTTAAATAATATTAAGTATAGGGTTTGAAAACGGTCCCAGCGGTTCAAACCGCGCTTCGATATGATCTTGAATGACCAAGATACGGTCAATTTAATTTTTCGGATTGGATCGAATATGCAGTTTGATCTCGGGTACTAATTTTATTTCATCTAGCGGAACCAATCAAGTTTAGATTGGTTCAATTGATGTAATTAAAATTGTGAAAATTATAATTTGTCAAATTAAATATTTTTACAATAATTATATTATTTTAATAATTATTATTATTTTATTATTAGAATAATGTAATAATAATAAATTATTATTTTGTTATAATAATTTTATTGTTATTTAATTTAAAAGGCTATCTTTAGCCTTAAGAATAAAAATGGGTGGAATAAAGACTTAAAAAATAAGTCTTAAAGTTAAAAAAAAGGGGGACCTAAAAGCAAGACCCGCTTGGGTCATGCTGCACTAATTGCAAAACAAAAAAAAGGGGGAATGGGAGGGCCACCATATGGATAGAAAGAAGAAGAGAAAAAAACAAAAGGGGTGCGTCTTCCGCGTGGAAGACAAAAACAAAAAAAGGTAAGGAGACCCATGAGGGGTATCCTCCCCCGCGCAGTCGAACCAGGGAATGCCCCCCCCCCCAGACATCCTCCGAACCGGCGCCGCCCATGAACCTCGCCCCGAGCAGGGTCCTCGCCGCCCTCTGCCTCGGGAGCACCGCTTCCCCTTGAGTCCTCTGCCGACCCCGTCCAGCCCCACCACGAGGCCACCGCTGCTCGAACCTGCCACCGTCGCTTGGCCTGCTGGACAAGCTCACCGTAGCCGGCTCATACAGGGCCCCGTGAAGAAACCCCGTCGAGCAGATCTTGAACGAGCACCGTCGAGGCCGAACTGGCACTGCCCGGGCATGTGCCTTGCCACCGACCTCACCGTCCATGTTCCCTACTTTCCCTTCGCTATCCCAAAGAAAGCCGCGGGAATCATCGCCTCACCTGAGCCGCGATGTCCCATCCTGAGGCTACTGTCATGCCTAGTTGTCGTTACCATCCGGGTCCAGCCACCGGAGAATGTCTGACCCCTGGTGTTCAGATCTAGATGTCTGCCACTCAGATCCGGTTTATGGAGGGTTATCGCCTGGTGCCGTGGTTTCGCTGCGTTTCAGCGCAGTTCACAGTTCTGTCAGACTCCCTCCAACGGCCGAAGGTAACAATTAAAATTAATTTAATTAATTTAGTTTGAATTAAATTAATTAGAATTAATTTAGAGGTTTAAGATTTAATTGAATCCGAAACTTTAATTTAATTTATGATTAAATTAAATTAAAGATTAATTTAACTTTTGGAATTAAAAATTAAATTAATTGTTTAATTTATTTTTAGGAATTAAAATTAAATTAATTAAAGGACCATTAATTAATTAAATTAATTTAATTTAGTAATTCATTTAATTTAATTATATATCCCTCGTACTTATTTATGAATTTTAATTTTTATCGCGCTTCTTTTTTACCCGTCGTCTGGTCTTGAGCATCGACCCTTGAATGTTTGCATTTAATTTTATTTAATTAATTATTAAACTGCATGTGATGATTGTAATTAATTAAATATGGTCTACGCATCATCTATTTTCGGTTAAAATGTATAAGGGCATGCACGCCCAGTAATTATATGATGTACATTTTTACCCGAGTCCCCCTCGCCTGCGCGCGAGTATCTTTGTACTTCGGACGAAGATGGCGAGCGACATCGACCCCTCCAAGATGAGGTGGAGCGCGTTGATCAAGACGATGCAAGACAACACTTGGACTATGCCAAGACGAGGCAGTAATCTGAGACGTGACGTGGACTTCGCCAAGATGACGCAATGAGAAGCAGACATACAGAATGGGCAAGCTGCATCAAGAGTCAAGTATACGACTCAGGTATGATGCGCCTTAGGTCATTTAGATGCTCAAGACCAGTCGGTTAGTAGTTTTTCCTTTATGCATTCATTTATTATTTTATGCTTTTTTAGAACAGTGGGAAAAATACATAAAATGATAAATAATAAAATGAATAAAGAAGCAACGTTTGATTTCTATAAAAGTCCAGTTGTGAGCGCGACAACATAGATGAACAATATTAATATAAATGGATGACATTCATTGAGAGAAAAACATAAAACCCTAAAAGAAAATATTAAGTCACAAACAGCCTTCCATCATTCATGTTTGAACAAAACCGGGTGTTCGAGGTGCCGGTTCATGCCTTAGCTGAGGGTGCCTCTTACTACCGGGGAGTTCTTATTTGTGTGGTGGGTTGACTTAACTAAAATTGGAGCAAGGATATAGACTTATCTAGTTTGTTGTAATTTTAGAGGTAAGCGTTGAGTAAATCAGTAAATGATTTTTGAAGCTGGGACTTCACTCAACAGATCAAGGAACCGCGAGCTAATGCGGTTGGCCAGCCAAAAGCCTACCTTGGACCCTCCGAGTAGTGGCGTAGCCCTAGCTTGTAGACTATAAGGGCGGTTCAGGGATCCTTACCACTATAATACTCAAGAGTATTCCGATTCAAGTACAGAGGGTTCCTAGAACTCGAAAAATTAGTGGGATACATTTAATGATTAAATAATCAATAATGTCATATTTGGTAATCACATAAAAGTACAATTTGCTAAAGAATATTTGTAGATAATGGCAAGAAATACCACAATAGAATTGCGATAAATATTAGACAAAGTTAATTTCTAAACTAAGCATGAATTTCCTAAATGTAGTATAGGCTCTTGCGCACATTACTACTACAATGGGAATTCAAGGTGCTTCTGTCCCAACCTGTTAAGCCACCTAGGGAAGCGGGGGTGTAAAACTGCTTACAGGAGACTCATGAATCAAGCATATTATGGTACTGTCATAATGCTATCATCAACATCTGATGATAGTTTTGGTCGCTACATCAATACTAAGATAATGATCACATGTAGTCTCATCTCCAAGATCCTTTCAAGGAGAAAGTGAAGGAATATTTGAATGTGATGGACGCACTCGGTATGTGTAAAGTGAAAGACAGTTCACAATCTTTCATGCCATCCCATTTCTTATACCTTTTACACCCAATTACTCTAGTTTCTTTTAAGGATACAAATGAACCTTATAGGGTAAGCGCTTCATTTCTGTTAAGGAAACATTAGCCAAGTAATAAGAATATTGGAGATAACGCCATCTTTTATTCTTATGGTGAATACATTAAATGACAAGGTGAAAAGGCTTATGGAAAGTTACACCAAAGGAACCTTCGTCATGTCCCTCAATGACAATTGGTTGGTTATTTAACAGGAGGTTATTTTCATCACATAATAAAATAAATTCATGGAAGATTAAAAACTGTAATACAAGAAGCAAGTACCTGTTTCTCGTTCAGTTTATATTCATCAAATAAAAGTATTGTTTTCTTGAATACTTATTGGGTATTAAAATACAATATGATTTTCACATATATGTATTGAAATAAAATAACCAAGTAAGTAGAGAAACATTACTAGAAGTAAAGTGTCTTCTCCAAGCAGCTGAGAAAGGGTGATTCCTAAGTCAGCAGTGAGAAACACCTAACTTCTAATTGCCAAGTGATTGATTCAAATTGAACAAGTTGTGGAGTATAACCAAAAACATTTATCTCATGTGCCTATTTGGACATGATGGGACATTATTCCATGTTTTGGAATGAATTTTGTTTGAGGTGACATACTCAACAAATAGTTCACTACTATTTGAATCAATGGAAATATATGATGAATATAAAATGTAAGACCTACCCAGTTGTGGAAAAGTGATTCTTTGTCAAGTAAAACTAAAAGCGGACGTCAATGATATACCCAGTATGGTATTTAGGCTCGGCACATCTTAACACCTATGGTATAATTGACATCTTTAGTTTAGACAAAGAAACCTTTGGAAATAAAGGTACGCCACAAAGCATCTGAGGTTAGTTCAACACGAGGGTGTGAACTATTACAAAGAAATCTTGAGGTGAAGATACTTAATAAGATTCCTTTAAGTCATTAAGGAATGTACCAATGAAGTATATGTTTTGGTCAGAAGATATGAGTTTCTTCGGATCGGCAGGCCAAAGAATATCTTGACCAAACAATCATCGATCATGATAATGTAGCATGGAGCAATTCCTAAACGCATGTTACCATATCTACATCACTGTATTGATGTTCATAAGGAGGATCGATGAAAGGTCTTACATATTAACATTGATCAAAAAACATGTAGCGTGGAGAAATTCCTAAATGCATATGTTACACATCAAAGTTCGGATGTAAGTTCTATCAATGTTGCAACTTGCAGAAACTTCCATCATATTTCAAAATGTGATTTTCAAATAACGTCTTAATCCCATAACTAATATGCCAACTATTATGAAAAATGGATATCATACGAGTCATAGTATGATGGAAAAACCATTATGTCATAGGACGTGTTTAGATGTAAAGTGTTTGTTAAGATTTAAACAAACATGCATCAAGTTAAACACGTTGTGCATCTAAGGTAATTATCCTAATAGTTGCTTAAGATATTACCTAAATCCCTAAGATAGAAAAGATGTAGTCAAAAATTAGACTAAAATTCTATACAAGGGTGCACATCTCTATTAGAGATAGTGGGAGATGAATTGACTTGGACTTAGTCAATGCTCGAAATGCACAAATGGTTGGCATAGGGAACAAGTTCCACAAGTACTTGTGGAATAGGATTGTTCCAGAGACACATACTGTGTATGAAGTATGAAACCATGGTGATGGTTTTATATTCACCACGGCCAGTGATAAATTATTCATTGAGAATAATAAATCCTACAAGTAAGCAGTATATGGCAACAAGCTAAGATTGACAAGATCAACTAAAATTCAATAATGGATTCCATGTATCAAATTGCAAAGGGGGTCATAAATTGAATACTACGGTGGGTATTCAAATGAAATTATACATAGATGGTACAAGTATGGTACCAATAAGGCTCGATTGGTTATACCAAGTCGGTACGCCTAAATCTATTAGAATATTACTTTTCATAGCCAAACTTCTAAGATCCTTTTATTGTTCATTCGATGTAAAGTTCATCTTTCGTGGAAGGTGTCTATACGACGCAACCAGAAAGAGATGATGACATCAAATGATGCCAATAAGGGTTTCAAGTTACTGAAATCCAAGTCTGGATTAAAGTAAGCAACAAAATCTTAGAGCATTCATTATAAATGAATCTTTGACTTGTGTCTACCATAGGTTAGTGGGAGCGCCAATGTTTTCCAAGTGATATATGTTCGACAACATATGGAAAACAGATTTTGATCTTAGAGTTAGATAATATCAAGTTAAAAGCAATTCTCCAATGATTGACTTCAAGTAGCAACCTAAGTTCTAGGGAACAGGATCCACTCAGGTATATCAAAAGGTTGCTTGGTCCTAGTCAATCGTACATATAGAGACATTATTGGAACAATTCAAGTTCAGAATTGTTGCCTATGTCACATGGCTTAATCTTTCCAGGTTAACATGTTCGGAGCCTGTGTAGAGATTAAAATTGTGAATTGATACCATATGCTTTAGCGATGGATCAATCAAATATGCCATAATATGTACAATAATTGATACTGCTAGGAAATAATTCTTTATAGGAAGATATCAATTATTTCCAGGAGCACTGCAAGTGATGCAGTCAGAACTATCATCTTGTACTTTCGAAAGTACAAATGATATGTACCTGGAATATGGAGAGAAAGGTATACTAGTTATGGTGGGACAAAAACTAGTAATCCTTAGATCAATTTGATCTAGTATCGCAGTTAGGAAAAGGAGATGAGCGAGTCAAGCTCATAAAAGCTTGTGGTAGCCATACCAACAAATACTGAGTACATTGCAGCTTCAAAGGCAGTTAAGAAGCAGTTATAAATCGCAACGATTAGTCTAGGTCTTGGATTTGCACCTAGTGAGAAAAGTATTATCATAATGAGAATTATATTATTTCTAGCCAAGTTGTCAAGTTTGAAAATGAACAAAAGTTATATACTAGGGACTACCCTGTCCTGAGAAGTATTACTCAAGTCGATGAGGTTGCATACAGTAGATGTGCCCCGTAGAAAAAATGTGGCAGGCCCAGTAGTTAAATCCATTACTTAGCAGAAGCATGGTATTTATCATGTGAGTAGCTAACAAGTTTAGTTAGCAAGTTGGCTCTAGTGAAAGTGGGAGTGTTGAAATAGTGGGTGCCCTAGACCCAACTATGTAGTACCTTGGATTACTGTATCATGTTCACAGTTACATATTCATGATGATTTCTTACCATTATAGTGCAGACTTTTCTGCGTCCACTATAATAATGGTAATGTCCAAAGGTTAGTTATCGTGTTGAGATGTTATAGTAGATCCTAGGCTATAATGAGAACCTCAAGATATAATGACATTGATCTTAAATATATGTTCTATAGTCTAGATACATCTTAATGATTGTACACAGTAGATGTCTGACTATCAGGTGCTTGTGACTTATAATAATTGAGACTTCTTCTCATGAAGTTCGCACTTGGTGATCTCTAGTAGTGAGATCATGAGGACAGACCCGCCAATAGGAACACCACATGTTTTGGGTGTCATTGGTTGTTCCTATCTATGGACATGTGTATTGGTCTCCTGACTTAAGACCATTACCAATGTATATAATTTAATTACGTACTTTGATACAAGGTAAAAACCATGGAAGTAATGTCTTGGCGAGGTAGTTTGTGTCGGGTACGTCATTAGTGGTATGATGTTGGTTGAATGGTCAAGAAAGGATTTGTCGCTTCCAAGTTTAGGAAGTTATGTATCTCAGGCCTGGTTGATCAGGATGGTGCCGCCTTCATAAGTCTTTGGCCAAAGCAGTAGAAAGGAGAATCCATCTGGTTAGATCAACAAATAATAAATCAAGACAAGGACGATGACACAAGAGTGCGTCCTGCTTTATGAAATATCAAATGACAAAGAGACTATAGTACATAGTCAGTGTTCATAGGATGGTAGTTGTTGATATGACTATCCTTATCTCTTTAGAGGCCATGAAGGGTTGCTAGACCCCGCTCTTGGTCTGTGAATTTTATTCACTTTTATTGAGATAAGGTCCTAGAGGTTCATACACAACAGCGTATTCAAGAATCCGCACCTATTCAGTGGAATAGGAATATGGACATAGTGGGCCCCACCACAGGGTCTGAGCATTTTTCCAAGTTATCGATCACCAAAAGAATTAAATAAATTCATTAATATTCATGTTACGAATATTTAGGATTGAATGTATTTAATGTATTTACGATTTTAGTAAATACGAGAAAATATTAATCGAACAAATATTATTTTAATATTCAAGGATCGTTTAATATTAAAGAGGGACAATGAGTCGAGTTAAATGGCTCGGATTTTATCACGTAATATATTTTATATATTACAAGTATGTGATAAAATTAATAAATAATATTGACGCAGTTATAAGTCATCATAACAATTTATTTAGAGAACGTTGAAATATACGGGGGCCGGGGAACCCAACCAAGTATTTCTCAACGTCTCTATAAATAAGAGAGGAGGCTCTCTCTCTTATTGTGCCCATCACTATTCATTCGTTTATGGAATGAAATTTGAGAGCCTATCTCTCCTCCCGCTTCCTAGAGAGATAAATTGAAGATCCAAGAGCTCGGATATAGTATCTCCTTGCGCATCGCAAGATTGACGATGCGGTGATCGTCGGGATATCGAAGATTTCGTTTAATCGCCGCGCTAGCACCCGGAGTTTGATGATCGACGTTCCCATGGATTTTTGAGGCACATGTGGATGATCTAGTGGGATCCTTCTATGGATCCTTCGTGCAACGATTTCCGTCCAAAAGAGCGCTCGACAACGGCTTTGGATATGCAATGGGTATGTTTTCATTTTATTTTTGTGCTCTTAATAATCTACGTGAGATCCTAGGACCTCTCCGGGGCTCAGATCATTAGCAATGACAAGTACCGTCGTTGTGCCGACGAAAATTTTAAAAATCCCCGGCCCACCGGCTTCGGCTGCGGGCCCCAGAAACCCAACACATAGTATAAAAACACTTAATATTTTTATAAAATTTAAACCAGGTGTACCTGGCCTCGGAATAGCACATCGTCTTAGCTCCTAACTCTGGAAATATATATAGAAATATTCCAAAGTCTTATAGGGAAAAACTAGGTCTCTAAATCATTCCCTCCTTCAAGATTTTCATCCCCGAAAGGAAAAACTAGGAAAAACAACTCGGGATGAAGATCTCACACCTAGATCTCCCACTCCCAAGAAAACTTTCACAACCCCATGCTGGCACAACATGCGATCCAAGAGATGGTTCATACTCATAAGATCTGCGACTTTCGATTAAATGTGTAGGAACACGCATGCACCTCATCAGCTATGACACGTGGAATACGTTGTGCTTCCACTCCTACTATTGGGAGGGTAAGGTAGGATGGTAGGCAACCTCTCAATCCCTTAAACGATTCCCAAATGGCCCAAAGAAGCTCAGGGGACTTCCCTGGATGAACCTCTTCTTTACACATCATGACCAAAATCACGGTTTGTTCCTGGAACATGGTCTCATGATTCCCTCCTTCAGAATACCCATCTGGTGAAACACCAAAGGATATCTGGTCCCACAAGTTTTCACAATCGGTGCATCACAACCGAGACACTCTTACATGCTCAAAAAGTGGATGAGTCAATACCATCGACTGAAGAAAAGTTTCACCCTCCTGGTCCAATAGGGTCAACTATAGGGAATCTAACTACTATGAAACTTCTCGCACCTGACAAGTCTAGGCCTTCCTGCTAAGGGAACCTTCTACAACACTATCATTTTTTCGGAACATAGACTAACTCAACAACATAGTCCTATAGAAATTTCAACTTGCACCATCATCTCAGGTTCAAGTCTCTATGGGTGACGATGCACCTGAGACACTGGTGTTCTGAGCAAACCACAAAGCACTCTCCCAGAAGATAGCGTCTCAACATTCTCAGGGAAAAGACTTCCACCACCAGCACCACATAGTGAATCGCGTAGTTCTGTTTATGGGGTGTCCATCACCTCGACCTATACTTGATAACGGTATCAAGATTGACATTGAGCACACAAGGTACTAATGAACAGGGCAGGTGATCAAACTCATCCAACCGCCCGAGGCTAGACACGGAAAGCACGTGGCATACCCCACGTGTCTTTGACCATCTTGGAAGGAGAGTAATCCTCAAAATAGGCACTCCGCCAAACCCACTAGTGGAACCTCAAGAAAAAGGGGGGGTCAAGCAGAAAATCCCCATTGGAGAATCCAGAACCTACTCTGACACGCCACCGCACAACCCCTCCAGGAATGCACATGTCAGAGGGACTCATCCACCGCACCTCAATACTATCTGCTTTGGGTGGTATTGACTCTCCCTCACGGTTTTGATCGTATCACAAAAACGCATATCAATGGGGGAAGAAACCCTCTTTCCCATGCATTCAAATCTACATCGGACAACACCAACACAGGGTTACACTGACGCCCTGCATCACCCTCGGTGACCCCTCGAACAAGGAGTTAGATGAAAAGAGTACCTCACACAGTGTCTAACAAGTTATAATGAGAAAAGTAGAAAAATACATAGAGTGTACCTCGTATCATCTCATGATTTGTAGGGTTGTAGACATCTATAGAACACAGTCGCCCGCGGCCCCGTCTGTCAGCTCCCTGAGCCAGACATGGGCCGCCTAGTGGTGGTGGAAGGACCTCAAAACGTCGTCCGCCAACCATAGTTCTTTCTGATTTTCTGCCAACACCACCTCCCTAAGGAGCACCCTGTCCTCACCTAGGATTTCTCTGATCATGAAACTGCCTCTGTCGTGGCGGTGCATCTACCAACTATCTATAAAACTCAGCACATTTGGTCGAGTAGTCTCACGACACGTGACCTCACACATCACAAACATATCACTAGTCCTCCGTGGGTTGTCTCGGTGCTCTATGTTGTCCCCGACCATGTTCCTGAGTCTCATCAAGGGGAGACCTCCAGCACTGAGGCCCTGCCAATTGAGGTCCCTCTGACAAAAATTTCTCTATCACCAGTGTCGGCTCCATAACTCTAAGATGGGTGAGGATGCACAAGGGAACTATGCTAGCACGAATCTCCTCTACAGAGACCTCGCTCAAACTTCTGTGCTCGGAAGTTGCTGTCATAGACCACATTCAATGAGTACTGAGTAAGGCCTACGTACCTAGTTGCATACTCATCCACTGCCATCACTCCCCGTTGAAGCCCCTGCAGCTCTTGAAACCATATAAAGCGTAAGTAATAGGGGTAGTACTCCTCACGAAATAGCTTCTAGAAGTCATCCCACCAGAGTAATGACTCATCGTGCATCTGAGTAACCCTGGCTATACTAATGCCAAACTGTTTGGTGAAAAAACTGGATGTCAAAGCCACCATCTAACCTGTCAGTGTCCGAACAAGCTTGAAGAGGTGAACCACCGACTCTGGCCAACCCTTCACTGTCTAAGGGTATGGATCACCATAGAAACCTCAGCAGTATCTGACGCTGGAACACACGTAGAGTGCCCAACCTGTTCTCGTCATTGGCCTTCGCTGTCAGTACTATCTGTTACTCCACAGGTGGAGGTGCTACTGCATGTCCTCCTGGAGAAATGGTAATTGTATGATGGATCTTGAACTAAGGCCTCATCACTCATGGAGTCGTCGTCACGAACCAAAGCTAGTATCCTGGCTTTCTATCATTGCGGAGACATCCTGAATCTGATCAAGGAGTACCACGGTCAAATGAGAATATATATGCCAACAACGATGGGGAGCTGACTTAAGAAGGACAGTCAAAGACTCAATCCTATATGATGCATGAACCAAATTCCTTGCAACAAGTGTCTCAGTGTGCCGAGTCGACAAGCTAGTTATCAGGGTCCAGGTGAATGGATACATCGGCCACCACACCATCACTAGACTCCCTGTCCTAAGAGCCGCTCTCAAGACACGTTGACACTATTTCCGCAAAACTCAACCAATTCCTTTTTAGGGATGTCCGAACAATGCCCCAAGGAACGAACCACCTTTGAAACCACTTTATAATGACCCAACCCTATCGGTATCGAGCCGCAACTACCCCAAGCCCACCTCCACAGGCTAGGGGCTAGCAATAAGCACTAAAGGCATAACAATCTCGGGGATGACTTTGCCTACGTACCTATACACACACACATAGCCCACTAAATGAAGAAGTGTAGAGTAAAAAGGAAACCAAAGTACAAACCACTATAACCCAACCACAATCATGCATAAAATTCTAATGACAAAACAAGTAAAGTGCTGAAAAGTAGATTGACAAGTAAACTAAACAGTAAAGGAAAAAACACGCGCCCAACTAGAAAGGTGCCACAACCCGGCAACAGGTAATCAAAAGTAAACAGCTGGTGAGTCTCACATCTAAAAATCCTACTACGTCTACTAAACGTAACCCAATCTCTTGTGTCTTCTCTGCTTATTAGTAGTCTCGACCGACCTATCCATCGTCTGCAAGGTCACACCATGTGTGGGAAAATCCCAATCAGGGGTGAGTATAAAGACACTCAGTAGGATGCCCCAAAAGCTCATGGGAGGAACAAAGGAGGTACTAAAATGGTGAGTAGTTGATATAACAAAGGACAATGTAAGAGTACAATAGAGAGATTTTAGCACAAACCAACAAAAGAAAGGAAGTAGACTCATCCGATCTAAGAGGATCTAGACATGGAAAGCATGTGGAATACCCCGCGCGTCTTCGCCCCTCCTAGAAAAAGAGTAACCAAACCCAAGGAGTGGTAATAAAAGTAGGGTGGAAAACCCAAACGAGTGTGTAAGGGGATCTCCATCTCCAAGATCTGCCCAGGAAAAGTCACCAATAGTTCTAAGGATATCCATCACTGATGCCCAACAATCTCGCATGTCAAGCGGCCTCATCGCTAAACCGTACAACCAAGGGTCCCACTCGGGTAACCATGGAGAAAAGTCACTGACTAGACTCATAGAAAGGGTTTAGTATGAAATAATTCATTAGTTAACCCACTGTCTAGCTCTGATAGAGGGTAAACTCTGAGGTTAACAGGTAACCCACTGTTTAGCCCCGCTGGAGGGTAAACTCTAAGGTTAACGGGTAACCCACTGCCCAGACCTGCTAGAGGGTAAACTATAAGGTTAACGGGTAACCCACTGCCCAGCCCCACTGGAGGGTAAACCCCAAGAGGTCATCGTGTGACCCACTGCCCAGCCCCGTTGGAGCGTAAACCCTAAAGTCAGTGGGTAACCCACTGCCCAGCCCCACTGGAGGATAAACCCTAAGGTCAACGAGTAATCCATTTCCCAGCCCCACTGGAGGGTAAATCCTAAGGTCAACGGGTAACCCACTACCCAGCCACGCTGGAGGGTAAACCCATAACTAGTTTTATAACTCCGCACTACCCGTTCCATCACTAGGTGTCACTAACACCGCTACCATGCGTAAGTTCGTAGTGCATCAAAGGAACCTCTAACCAACGCCCTTTCATGTTTCAACATTCAATGAGATCTCAAAAGAGGCTCCGCTCGCCCAAACATATTACAACATGGTAATCCTCAGGGAAAAAACACGCAAGATAGACTACTTAATCGTTGGAAACAGACTCTCGAAGAAAATGTTATTCAACACCGCTTTATGCTCATACGACATCTCGTGGGGCCCACACCTCGGTCCTGAAAAAGTTCGGGTGAATTGTTCCATCGTGATGCTCTCAGAAAAACACACCAAATCGACTATTCATACACCCCAAACAAACATATGATGAAAAAGTCACAGTACGCTGCACACAACTTAAAAGACGGACCATGTGGCCCATGCCTCAACTCCAGCTTCAATGCATGAAACCATCCAGGTCAACTTCGTCTCAATTCTAGGGTCACAACGCCACTGACAGTGCCTAAATTAGACTCTGGATGCAGAAGTTGCAACTCCTCACGTTATGAAAACAGGGCCCTGTGGGGGCCACACCTCAACCCTGAAACACACCACGCAGATTGTACCATTACTTTCCTTGCAGATAACCACGAGTTGTAGGCTATTCATTTTCCCTAAATGGACTTATGAAGCATAAGTCATAAAAACGCAGCATACGTCCGAAAGCCGCCTCGTGGGGCCCATGCCTCGGGCCTAAATTTAGGTGGGCGGATTGCGCCATTGCAATACCCTCGGAAGAACACTCAGAAACGATTACTCAAACACCCCAAATGGATGTCGGGTGAAAAAGTGTCATTTCATCCTAAAATGTGTGAACAAGGCACTATAGGTCCTGCACCTTGTCTCCAACCTTAACGCATTGGAAAGCATCTCAAAAAGCCCGCACGAGGAGAGGGGTCATGCTGTCGTTGATGGTGCATCAATCGGACATCCCAAGTAGGAGTTAGGTCCGACACAAGAATAATTAATTAATTAAATAATTTATTTATTTTTTTCACAGTAAGCACTTTGTGCCACCGAGCAACGAAACCAAACTGGAAGGGTTCCAAACAAACTTTGGAAGGACCATCTCAACTCCAGGGCCACAGCGCCTCTGATAGCACGTCAAACGGACGTCCGGCTCGCGAAGCACGTCTGTCGTAAGATTTAATAATAATTTAATATTATTAAATGAAAGCATTTAGGGTCACCCACCCATGAGCGCAAAACCCAAAAATCACAAAACTCAAATAAAAAAGTTTGCCTCACCGACACGAACATAAGTCCACAGACGGCGCGTCAAACAGACATGCCGTTTAGGAGATATGCCACCTTGAACGAAGGGGGCACAAAATTGGGCCGGTCCAGACTAGCCAGCCCGGTCCAGACCTCCACGGCCCACTGGCTGCGGCCCAACCGAGAACCACCAGACCCCTCGGGTTCGGTTCTTCCAAGCAGACCATCATACTGGCCAGTCTTTGTTCTGTGCCACACAGTAGGACCCACATATTTTGGGTCCTTGTTCACCCCCACCCCCCCGAGGTGCTGACCTCAGGGTCCTTCTCCGACTGTAACGGGACGATGCCCTCGCCTCTTGTAGTGCACCATCGCGCCACCTTTGGCCTGTACCACATGACGCCGCCGCTCACCAGCCACCCACGCCGCCCTGCTCAGCTCCTCCATCGGACGCCACCTGCTCCACCGACGCCCACCAGAGCCCTCAGCTCCGCCTCCACCCGGATTCACCGATGTTGTTGTCTGCCTCACCCGCCGACCTACTCGGCTCCTCCTCCAAACGTCACCACACTGCACCAGCTGCACCCGATGTCGAACCCTCTGGTCTCTACTCACCCGTCGGTTCTCCTGCCACACCCCTTGCCAGATCCAGACCTTTCGCCGGTCCCCCCGACCACTCCAGTGGTAGGAAAAATTATCCAAAGCTTATTTCAGAATCCTTGGGGTCAGATCCTCACAGCGTCTCCCCTCGCTCGTCAATCCATCACGGTTTTGCTGCATCTGAAAATTGGGATGAAGAACGCCCAAGAATGAGAATTAAAAATGGGGCTCAGACGATGGCCGTGTTTGTTTGGCCATTGTCCTAATTCTAGAATTTTAGAATTTGAAATGGTGGATTTGACAAAACTCAAGAAATTTATGAAGGTGTGAAAATCAATCAAAAATCCTACCTCGAAACGGATGTGTGTCGTGGGTGACGCGTCCACGGTGCTCCTGCTACGATCCTCCAAGGTTCCAGCAGTGGTCGCTCCTCGATTCGGTGAATAAAGAATAACACTAAAGAACCAGAGAGAGAGAGAGAGATGAGAAGGGAAAACACCCAACTTAAAACTCATATTTTCATATTTATAGATAATCCTCTTAGCAGGGAATCTGAAACTTTCACGCCCTCTAATTTTATATCACGCCTAGGAAAAAAGCCCCATTTCAAATTCAATGGAAGTCTCAGATTTCCATTCCAAAACTTTTTTCAAAAGTTATTTGAAAGGAACTCCAGTGATAAAAATTACTAAGTCATTATTTCAAAATGACACTTTTCCCCTAGGTGACATCTCTCACAGCAGGCCCACGCCCACAACTTTTACACCCCAATAAGGGTAAACGACATGCTCTGGATGCAACCGTGACCTCGGATTTCCGATCCGAGCTACCTTTTAGGAGAAAACACAACCTGAACATGTGCATAGTATAAAAACACTTAATATATTTATAAAACTTTTCTGGGAACATCGAGCCTTGGAATCGCACGTCGTCTTAGCTCATAACTCTAGAAATATATGTAGAAATATTCCAAAGTCTTACAGGGAAAAAACCAGGTCACTATATCCACCATTTCCAGGTTGGACCTTCAAGCATAAAGGTATCCAACTTCACCTTTAACGACTTAGGCAACCAAATGAAATTGAACTTCCTCTCAATCTTATGTAACCACTCCGCCTCAAGTGGTTCTGCTTGACCATAAAATAGGGGAGGGTTCAACTTATGAAATTCTAGTAAATAGTCTATGGGCTGATCAACTGGAGGATTTTCTCCGGATGCACCACCCGAAGCTGCACTTTGGGCATCCATCAAACCTTTGTGGGGGTGAACACTAAGAGACAAGAAAACAAGGAGCGGGACCAAAACATGGTCATCACCATTTTGAATTCAACTTTCCAAAAATCTCAAAAATAAAACTTTCCAAAACAATTCTTAGAATTAAAGAAGACCCAAATGATCCATAAGGAGAAACTAGTTCTGATGGGTGACTCAGACATATGGTTGGCGGCCATACGCCAATCACGCCACCATCACAAGGAGCACTCTAGGGTAAAGTCTCCGGCTCCACATGGATTCCCAGACTGTGCGAGCTCATGAATGTCACTTTCATGGCTTCCATTTCAATTCCCAACATAAAACAATTCAAAATAACCAAGAGACAACAACAACCTGAACATCCCATGGTAACCCAAGGTTCAAAAAAAGAAAGGGTGCATGATGTCCTTCTCGTCCGTACACCTCATGTCCCAAAAATTATACTCCTACCATGACAACGCCAAATAACAGTGGGCGCTCTAAAAAACAAGTTTCACTCAGGAGCCGACTCGCTCTGATACCATTTCGTCACGAACCAAACCGGGTCGACCCTGAACCGGTCACCCGAGCAGGTCCGCGACATGGCCCGAGAGGCGTTCTCGATCCTCCCGGGCTGGTGACAAGCGCCAGGGCATCAACAGAGAACAACGGGGGAATGATTTCACCGAATAAAAAAATGAATAAAGTAGTTGAAATAAAATAGAACAACAAAATGTAAATAAACAACACGAAAAGAAAGAAGGATCAACAACAACCAACTAACCTAGCCATGACCAAAACTCCTCATGACCTCGAGAGTCACTTTCCAAACCACAATCAAGTCTCACCCATAGCAAGCAGGCTTGATTCAAACCTACAAAGAAACTAAAAATAGGAAAACACTATAGGTGTGAGTATTAAAACTCAGTATGTGTTCCCAACAAACTATTCCCAATACCTTTAAATAAATAATTTACTAATTCCAGGTTTGAGCTAAATTATATAAAATATGGGTTTCTACAAACACACTTTAATTTATAAAACCAGTAATGGTCCATTACCCTTTTTAATTTAAAAACAAATTTAATGTTTTAAAGGAACAGGTGCATTTCTTTTTAAAACATTTTTGTGAACAATTTAAAAATTAAAATTTTAGTTGTTAGTCAAAAGGAAAACCACACACAACACACACTAAGGGAAATGAAAAAAGTGGCACACAGGGGATAGCAACCAAACTAGACCTCTCAATCATCTACCACATACAAATAAACACTAAAGAAAACATGGGTTGAACCTAGGAGCTCGTGAACAATTCAGAATGTACTATACATGTGACTCATACTGAAGGCATGCCTTCTCTTGATGACGCCATAACGCCCTAACGCCTGGTTTTTCCCTACAAGTCCTAACCGAGGGGCCCAATCCCCTAGTAGAGTATAATCCATACAAAGGTCCACTAGCCAGTGCATAATCTAAACTAGTGCAGTAATCGTTCTCCGAAAATTCACTTATTATTCCTGGTTCCCATGTCAAAACGTAGAATAAAAAGGAACGGGTGAGTCAACAAAGTCAATCAAGTAGCACAAACATCACACACCACTCATGTAGTCAACGTACAATAAATATCACCCCTTAGTCAACCCAAAGATAGTTTTCCAAAATAATTTATTTTATTAAAGTGCCAAACCGGCATTCACCAATTTTAAAGAAAATCCTCATTTCTCAAGAGAAACAAAACACTTGTTTGCGCTTCAAAATAAATCATTTATCAATAAAATAGAACTACATTTTAAATTCAGTGAATTATGTTTAAAGTCCATATAGGCATTCTTTCACTACTAGGTGTCCGTTCATCAGGAAAATATTTCAAGCGTCGTGTATAAAATAAACGGCTCTTTTTATACCAATTAATCATTTAAAAATTAAATATCTTATATTATTTATCACTTATTAAAATTAATAAAATATCAAGCAATTAATAAATTCTGAATTTAAAGGTGAGTGTAGTGGGGGACCTACCTCAACTCGCACTCAAACACGACAACGTGACACACCTCGCACAAGTGCACAAGCTCGCGCAAACCAATGATCACGGTAAAGCGGGGTTACCCCGCCAACCCGCTGTAATAAACGCACAACAACAAAGGTACATGAACATGGACTTAAAACAATTTAAACAAAAAAACAACACAAACACCACCTCAACATGTTTTTAACACACAAATCGCACCATCGACGCTATTTTAAAATCCACTTTAAAATTTATTAAACAAATCCAAAGAGAAACCCACGACTTTACACACCCAAAACCTGTTCAAACATCTTTTGTGATCAATCGAAGATCCCCAACATACCCGAACAAAAAGCACACGACTTGACCAGTCGAATAAACTAATTGCATAACATAATAAAAATACACCACATGTCAAAATCCATTTTGAAGCCATACACACACCACTTTAGAAAACATAATCCAAAAGTCCACTCAAGGATGTTCAATCACCAAACTCAACATCAAATTTATACTTCTAAGACCAAAAAATGTTTCAAAAAAAAGAATTACCAACCGCTTACAAAACCAACCAGTGAATTCATAAAAGAAAAGGGAGTGCACTACTTAACAATTTACACCAAATGATCAAGCAATAGAACCCAAGCACCGCATACCACAAAGATTGACTATAAAGAATATACCAAAACACTAAGTAACAACTATGGGTAGATATAAAATAAGAATTTAGTGAAATTGTAAATGTAAAGGAAACACACAAAGGGGATCACACCTCAACCCAAGGCATAATGGAAACACACCCCTGAGACCGGTGCACGATCACATTCGCATTTCAACAGTATACTCTAGAAGCATAATTAAACCCTACGCAAACAATATTAAAACCCAACACATAGGTTTTTAGAAAAAATTAAACCGTCATCAAAGAACACACTTGCCACGAACCCTTACCAAGGGGTAGGCCATTTCCAGAGGGAGAGGGTGCCGACAAGGGGGAAATGCTGGCGAGGGTCGACACCGACAAAGAGAAGCTCGCCGGAGGTCATGGTTCAGGGACGGTTCATGCTAAACAGGGGACTATGGGGGTTGTGGGTTGTGTCGGGGGTAGCCGGAGAGGAAAATAAAACAACCGAACAGAAGAGGTCACCCTGTTGGTCACTAGAGAAGGGAGGTCGGGCAAGGATTGGGTGTGGCGTGCTGGAGGTTGCGGGTAGGAGGAGGAAACATGGAGGGTGGCTGTTGGACCCGTGAAAGGTGGATGGAGGGTTTCGGGTGGCTGGTGTGTAGAGGCAGAAGGGGAGCGGGGCACTGCAGGTTTGAGCGGGTAGTGCGATGCAAGAAGGGGAGGATCTTGGGTCTTGCGCAGAAGGCAGCAGGATGAGGAGGGTGAGGTGAGGTCGGTTGGGGCGTGAGGTGAGGGTGGTGACCTGGGGAGCGACTGGCTTGTGCGACGACCGGGAGAGAAAGTAGGGCGGAGGGGTGTGGGAGGTGTGCTGGTGTCGAGAGGTAACGGATGGCGGTGCGGGGCGGCTAGAGACGCGGACAGGGAGGCAGCCGGGAAGATAGTTGCATGTGCATGGGTATGATGTAGGAGAAGAGCAGGGAGCAGGGAAGCGGGGGTGATGGCGCGTTGCAAGGGAGAAGGTGTCAGGAGGCTGAGAGTGGCTAGGGCGCAGTGTATGAGGTAGGTCGTGCGGGAGAAGGAGAAGGGAGAGATGGGAGAGGCGGCGGGCAGAGTGAGAAGAGAGAAGGAAAAAACGAGGGGGCTGCTAGGGTTAGAGTAGAAAATTATAATTAAAAATTAAATAAATAAATAAATAAATAAAAATAAAACAAAACAAATAAATAAAACAAAGTAAACATTAAACCATAATAAAATTACTACACATAAAAATATAAATAATAAAAGAATAATGATACTAATAATAATAATAACATTAATAACAATAATATTAATAATACACCTAATAATAATAATAATAGAAATGATAAAAATAATAATTTTAATAATAACAATTATTTAATAATAATGTAATATTATTTCACTAAATTTTAATTTTAATCTCTTCAACTCATTTAATTTATTTTTATTTTTTGACTTAAATTTTGCAACCGCGCGGTACTCGGGATGACTACACGGCTTCTGCTAGTCATGTGGTGCCCACGCACCGACCTAAAACAACAACAAAAACAACAAAAACAACAACAATAATAATAATAATAGTAATAATCACTTTATCATTAATAATAATTATAAAATTATTAACAACAATAAAATTTTTAAATAACACAATAAATCACAACCTTTACTCATTTTAATTTTTTCCAAAGGAAGGAAAATCGTGCCAATGCCTAAGTGGAGTCGCGCGGGGTTTCCAACATGCGCTCCACCTGTTCACCTAGCGACGTCGACTGAAAAATGCGCACTTTTTAAAAAAACTCAATATTTTTTCATCAGGACTCAACCTAAACCCCCAAAAAAATTTAAAAGTCAAATAAAATTATAAAATAAAATAAAAGATAGGTCGGTGTGTGACAAAGCACGTATTGATTTCTTTTAATCCATGTTTTTTTAATAAAACTTATTCAATATACAATGGTTTTTATTAGTCACACACCTAGTTCCTAACTTTCTCATAAATTCATTGTATGATTCTAATTTCCCATTTTTCATGGGTTGTAAATGACTTATATGAATGTATTTTGAGGTGGATCCCTGAGGTATTTTTTCAAAAAAGATATTTTATATAATTCTAAGTTGAAAAATCTAGTTTCTTTTATTATAATTTTGATTCCAATTTAAAATATCCTATCGCACTTATCTTCATAGTTCTAAAAACTATCCATGAAAATATTGGAAAAGTCTCTCATAAATCATTAAATTTCATCAATTTTAAAACCTAATAATCCCTTAAAAATAGAATGGAATTTTTCACTATGTAGTACAATAATTTAAGATCGATTTAAAAACCTAAAAACATTCCAATAATATAAAAATGAAAAAAATTGAAATAAAAAATGTATTTACAAATTCAAAAAATGTATCTCATAAACTTCCTAAACTAATCTAAAAGAGATTGTAACCCCCCACCACACACACACACACAAACACACACACAGACACTTATTTAACATTACCTATTAAAGCTAATAAAATTCATAAATATTTATGTGATTAAACAAATGTAATAGGATAGAAACAAACTAGTTTTTATTATTCCTAGAAAGTCTGAGTTAAGATCTTACCCCTAATAATCTATAGATAAATTTGAACTTGTAACACCTCAACCCAAGAATCCCAGAGCTGGTGCATTATTTTAATACATTGGAATTATTACAAGTAATCATGTCCTAAAGGACCGATCAGTTTATAATTCCTAGAAAATAGACTACATACATGAATGTTACATTACACCTTCAAACATAAAACAAAACATAAATAATCCTTCGAGAATGCCATTATTCCCCTAGCTTAACCCTGTATATCAACCAACATACACTTCTTAGAATATTGGGAAAATAAAACATAAGAAAGGGGTGATCTTAGATGCCCAGTAAGGGTAAATAATTTAGTAGAATATATAAACTTTTAAGGTAAGATGGGTAATAAAAACAACATCTTTTTAAACATAAACCTGAACATAATATGGAGAAAAAAATCAAACATTACCATATAAAAATGAACGTGGATATTCTACTAGTCGAATAATCACATGTAATAATTAATTTCATAAAGAGGGGATGCCTAATGCCGGACATCATTACCAAATAGTCAAGGCCTCATGCCAAGACTACAAATAATTTTTTTTCAAGGCCTTATTACAAGATGATAATTTGTCTCATGAGACCTACTGATGCATCAAGGAGCTATATCGGGCTCCACCCATCACTTACTAAATCCACTGCATTCCTTATATGAAAATATTGAAACATAACATAATCATTCTTATTAAAACTAGCATACAAAATGCCAATACTTCAACCATAAACCATAAATGGTATGAAAATAGCACATACACAGTCAAACATATCATAACTTATTCAATACAATATGGAATATTGTATTATAATAAAACAACCTTAATCAAGAATAATATCTAGTAAAGGATTCTAACATAGTTGAAAATGATCGGTAAAACTTTTCGAGAGAAATATCCCTTTTTGTGAAATAATTTAAAAGTCACACATTTATAAATGAATTCATTTAAAAGTGATTTTTGAATCAAAGTTTCCTATAACACTTTGAAACTTAAAAAAGGATTTAACATTTTAAAACAATCATGTCTATATAAATAAATCCTTAAAACCATTTTGAAAACATGGACATTAATGAGAAATATTTAGAAGAATAAATATTTGAGACATTTAAAATGATGTTTTAGTTAAAGATTATATTAAAAGAATCATTTTCAAATGTATTTTAAGAAACATGGACATGGATAATAAAGATGTCCCAAAAAATATTTGTACATAAACAATCTCGAATAATAATGAGATTGAGGAATTAACCCTTACCTTGAACTTTCCTTTGGTCGAGGGTACATTTAACCATATGTATAATGACAAAATTATGTAATTAAATTATAACATAACCATATTCATATTTATTATATCATTCATGATTCATTTATGACATTATACTACCCATTTAATAATTATTTACATGTTAAATTAACATTTTCGGTAATAATCACTTTCTTTATCGTACGTTTTTTAACTTGTTATTCTTGATCGTATCATTTAGATCATGATTTAAATACTTATAGAATATAAAACATTATTTATATATAATATATATTTAGAATATAAATATGCATAATAGATAGATATATGAAATGGAAAACACCGTTTATAGAGACGGTAGGTTGTACGTACGCATAAATGTTGTTTTCATTTTCAAATCATATTGAACGAAAGTATGTGAATAAGGTATATGTAAGTACATACATACATAAAGATATATATATATATATCCAATATAATTATTATGTCATATATTACATACTTAATAATAATATTTTTTTTTAATCATCGTTGAATGGTGAACGTGGAAATGAATCTCATCGCATCGTGGATACGGTAAGTCGTACGAACACATAAGCGACAAAATAATTTCTTTAACAATTAAAAGGTGTGTAATTGGATGGTATATTAATTTTAAAGAGAAATTATAATTTTATTTTCATTATTTATATACATATTACTCATCATTATATCCATCCAAATAATATAGTGTTAAATAACAAATTACACCACGACGTGGAGACGGTAAGTCGTACATACACACGCATGGTGACATTATCATTAATAAGATGGATAGAATAATGAATATGGTTGTAACATATTTATAATAACATCACAGTATGTAAAAGTTACTTGAATTAGTATTTTGATATAGAAATAACAAAGAAAGAGAAAGTGGAAGAAGAAAAGAACTTTGGAAGATGTGATAAAATAATTACCTCTTCTTTGGGTGTTTTCTTTTTATTTGAATAAAAGGGCTCATTAGGATGGCTTTATTCTGAAAATAAGGCCTCTAGGATGAATTGTGGGAAGTTAGTAGGATATTTTGATAGGGTTTGGCAGAGCCAAATGTCTTTGGATGTGTGATTTGGAGAGAAGGGGAAGTGCCCTTTTATAAGAGAGGTGAGGGTAACTTTAAAAAAAGTTTGAAATATTATTTTATTATAAAATCATTTTCAGTTTATAATTCCCCCAAATTGATTTATTTATAATCTAAGGTGGTTATGGGTCAAAACCCTCTCAACCAATAGGTTTTAGACAAGTTTAGGTCAACATATTAACCCTATCTTTTAGATTTAACTCTTAGTTAAATAGTTTAACTTTTACCATGTCCACTTGTATTATTATAATAAATGGTTAATAAACATACTATAAAAATCCAATAGAACCTCAGGTGGTTAATTAATTATATATATATCATTATATAAGTCCTTGGATGAACTTTATATTTTTAGTATTATTATATCATTTAATAATATAGTATTTGTTTTAAAAACTCATTTATGTCAATTTTGACACTATTTTGTATTTGGTTTTTGTGAAAGTCATAACAAGTTGATTACATCGAAAAAAATACATTAAATCAATCCTAACATTTCATAATCACCTAAATATTTCGTGGATGCCATCTAAAGTATTTAAATTTATTTTTATATTTATAATATCAATTATTTTAATCATTCATTAATAAGGTAATTATTGTATCATCATTGTGTCATAAATGAATTTAATTATATAATGTATAAAAATTATAAATAAAATACCACGATGTAGGAAATGTTTTTATATTTATAAGGAATATTTATAGTCTAATTTATTCTATGTATAACCCTATATTAAAAATGGTTTAGTTATTAAATTTTGAATTTAACACTTTTAACTCTTCTTTAAATAAAATAATAATAAATATCCTAATCTAATTCAAGTGTACCAAAAGAATCATATTTTATTCCTAAGGTTTTTTTGGTTGAAATACACTTATCCGATAAAATTAGGACATGTATTTGAGTAATTATACTATCATTTTTACCTTTAATTACCTTATTTACTTTTAACTGTGGTAAATAAAAGTCAAAAGATACTATTCACCGAAAATTATTTTTATCTTATTGAACCAAATTTTACTTACTGATGTCAACCGTGTCTCTCAGATTTTTTAAATTCAATTTAAAGAAGTGGTAAAATTATGTTTTATGCCAATTTGCAAATGTGCCTAGAAGTTGGGTAAAAGATGTTAACAAGTTCAATAAAATTTTCTACATCTAAATTTATTATAAAATAACTTCAATGAATTAAATTTAACATATATAGGTATTATATATATATTTTTACTTAAAATAAATTTAAATAAAATAAATAATTATTTAAATAAAAAGTCAGTTTTAAACAATAAGGCAGTGTTTTCACTATTCATTAAAAATTGAAAGTTTTCAAAAAAATACCAAAAAACCACCCTAAGATAATTTTGATATTAAAAATTCAAAAATTAATTCTATTTTACAAAACTCAAAACATAGAATTTTCATTAATTAATTTAAAATTAATTCCCGTTGTCAAAACCAAAAAACGGGTTTTTAAAAAGTAAAAACTATTAAAAGATTGACATGTGTTTATGTCAAATTTAAATTT
Organism: Viscum album; assembly: GCA_963277665.1. Classification (NCBI taxonomy): domain Eukaryota; kingdom Viridiplantae; phylum Streptophyta; class Magnoliopsida; order Santalales; family Viscaceae; genus Viscum; species Viscum album. The sequence continues at coordinate 1,611,289,790 of OY728125.1, forward strand.
GAAATTATTTATAATGACCTAAATTGTATTAAATGATAAAAATATAATCTAATTATACTTCCAAACCATTAAAATGTGTAATTTAACACTATAAATTATTTTGATTAAAAATGTTGTTTTCAACAAAAATTTAGTATTTTTCACTATTCACCAAAATCTGAAAGTTATCAGAAAAACACCAAATATTTATCAAAACTAAATTTTTATATACCTATTCTAAAGAAGAAGTTTATATTGTCAAATTGAATATATAAAAGTGTCAAATATTGGATTTAAAAAATGGTTCTCCATTAAAAGGCGGTAAAATTGCATTTTCTGAAAAATACTTCCTTTATCTGAAAAATTGAATTTTTATTAAATTAGGTCTAATAAATGCATAATATGGATGTTAAAATTATATTGAATATATAAAATTCAAAATATATATAATACTATTCATAACTTCTTTTTGAACGGCTAGTTTGGTAAGTCGTGGTGTGCTCGAACTCGGTGTTTCGTGTAGCGTATTCTATTGAATTACTTTAAAGAGATAACGTACTGTGGAATCTTGGGATGTTACATTATCCCCTCCTTCAATAAATTGAGTCCTCACAATTTGAAATTGTTCTTCAAAAATAAAAGGTTTAAAATAAAAAATACCTTTGTGGAAAACCCACATCGGAAATAGGGTTCATAAAATTTAGTCTTAATAAGAGGGAAAGGGAAATGAAAAAGTCACCACCAAATTAGGGTTTTGAATAGGAGAACATTGGATGAAATTATAGATACATAATTAGAGTAAAAATGTAAATATTTATAGGGAGTGATTGGGGTCATCAATCACAAACAAGTGTAAAATTGAGGGCCTCAAAATCATCAATCTATGATGATTTAAAATATCTTCGGTTCAAAAAAACATTAGGATAACACATTTTTGGTTTTAATATCCCCTCTCTAAAGTTTAAGAATTAATTTATACATAGAATAAGAGGAAAAAAATATACTTGACATGTATAGTTTCATCTATCAACTAATTCCTACCACAAACTCATCTTTCACTCCAAATGATAATAGAATTAAAAAATATTATATTTATCGTAATCATATAGGGTTCCAAAAAGAATGAATTTATAATTCATTTGTCAGACTATTTAAAAAAATACATTATACAAACCAGTAAATCACATAGGCCAGTGGTAGGTGATACACCCTTGTTTCCCTTCGGTTGTGGGTTCAAGTCTCGCGACCTTGCTGAATGTGATGAATTGTCGCATGACCTCCAGGTTTTCCTTTTTATAACAATCCAAATATAATCTTAAGAAATGTTTTAATGTTAAATAATAGAATCCAATGTCCCACATAATTCATTCCATCCTTTAGACTTATCCAAAATACTTCTGTCTAAACTCATAGTCCAAAATTTATAAGGAAGGTAAACATAATGAAGATCTCTTTTTTATGTAATAACATGTGAATACCTTCATCATTTATTCTTTTAAAACATGTTAACACCCTAAATTACCTTAAAACCTTATTAATTACATTCATGCTCTATTATTCCTTTTAGAATACTTGATGTACTCCTTATATCCAAAAATGTTGTAAACTGTAACAATGATGGATAAACAAACAACTAATTAGTTCCAAGGTAGTCAATAATATACAATATACTTTATCCAACTCAATTATATCTTAATCCAAAATCATTATCTCAGTTTCAGAAACATATTAAGTGTTATGTTTCCCCCAACCATATATTTTCCAAAATGTTTAACTTGTAACTATGTCACTTTACTTAGTACCATAAATCTCAAATACTTAATGAAAACGTACTACAGTACAATCCTTATATACTTTATAATTCTTATAACTTGTACATCATTAATACAATAATAAAATGACACAATTATTTAATAACAACATAATAACACTAATCATTATTCTTCATCTACGGTAGTATCATAACTTGATTATTATCCAATAGTATCATTTGGGGTATACTCTGATGATTGGGACATTGATTCGCATAGTGTCTCAACTCCTTGCAGATGAATCAATGTACATTTAGAACCTTTTTCTTACCCTTTAAGTCACGTACTTGGTGTCCTTTTCCTCCACACTTATAACAAACTCTCATTACCTTCATGAATTTACCAAAGTGATTCTTTCCACAGTTATCACATATGGGAAAATCCTTCTTTCCCCTCTTCCCTTTATCCACGTTTCTCTCTACCATCCTTTTCTTCTCTTACTTCCCTTCAAATCCATAAGACTCAATGAATTCTTTACTTATCTTTTTAACACATTATACTATTTCTTCATATGATGAGAATACATGGGAGACTATTTTTCTTCTCAATGTTGGCTTAATACCATGAATGATATGATCCTTCTTACTCTTTGGATCATGTGTATTGTTGTAGTTCTCATTCCTTCTACTGGGGACCATTTCTAAACAATGGAATACACTAGGTTAGTTTATGAATCGAAATGCATATTTCCAAACTTCTAAAATACCTGACGTAAATTGAAAAGATTATGAATATAATCTATAATCATAAAAAAATGTTTTCTTTTAGGAAGTATTTACTCCTAAATCTTTCATAATGGCTTGTAAAGAAAATGTCAATTATCCAAAGAATATCCCACAGGAGTGTCGTAACCAATAGTTCAGAAAGGCCCATTGTCGTGTATCATGATACCCCAGATCAAGCCCGAAACTCCTTTTCAGAGTTTTCACTTCTAGGTACATCTGTACCAGAGCCGCCTCTACCTGATCATATCCAGACAAATATGTATTGCTTGGAAAATTCAAAAAATCTATACATTACCAAAATTCTAGGAAGTTCTTCTATAATAATCCTAAAATTTTATCTTAGTTTAATGTTATCTAATCATAGTTTATCTAAATCTATTTCCAAGGTTGTTGCTAAACTTCCTCTGATACTAACTATAATGCCCCAACCCCAGAAGCCTGGAGCTGGTGCATTATTTTAATACATTGGCATGATTACAAAGAATCAAGTCCCAAAGTACCTATCAGTTTAGCAATCTTGGAAAATATATTACATACATGAACATTACATTACACATTCAAACATAAAACACAAAATAAATAATCCTTGGAGAACTTCATTATTCCCCTAGCTTAACCATGCATATCAATCACAATACACTTCTTGGAATCCAGGGAAAATAAAATATAAGAAAGGGGTGAGCTAAGATGCTCAGTAAGGGTAAATAATTTAGAAGAATCTATAAGATTTTAAGGAAATATATGTAATAAAAACAAAATCCTTTTAAACATAAAATTCAACATAATATAGAGAAAATAAATCAAACATTACCATATAAACATGCACATGGATATTCTATTAGTTGAATAATCACATGTAATAATTAATTTCATAATGAGGGAATGCCTAACGCCGGACATCATTACCAAATAGTCAAGGCCATGTGCAAAGACTAAAAATAAAATTTTCATTAAGGCCTTGTTCCAAGATGATAATTTGTCTCATGAGACCTACTGATGCATCGATGAGCTATAGAGGGCTCCACCCTTCACTTACTAAGTCTGCCGCATTCCTCATATGAAAATGTTGAAACATAACATAAACATTCGTATTAAAACTAGCATACGAAATTCCAATACTTCAAACATAAACCGTGAAGGGTATAAAAATAACACATCCACAGTCAAACATATCATAACTCATTCAATACAATATGAAAGATTGAATTATAATAAATCAACCTTAATCAAGAATAATATCCAGTAAAGGATGCTCACATAGTTGATAATGATCAGTAAAACTTTTTGAGAGAAATATCCCTTTTTGTGAAATCATTTAAAAGTCACACATTTATAAAGGAAGTAATTTAAAAGATATTTTTGAATCAAATAGTCCCATACCACTTTGAAACTTTTTAAAGGAATTAACATTTTAAAAAAATCATGTTCATATAAATAAATTCTTAAAACCATTTTTAAAACATGGACATTAATGAGAAAGATTTAGAAGAATAAATATTAGCTTAAATGATGTTTTAGTTAAAGAGTATATTAAAAGAATCATTTTTAAATGTGTTTTATAAATCATGGAAATGGATAATAAATATGTCCCAGAAAATACTAACACATAAAAAATCTCGGATAATAATGAGATTGAGGAATTAACCCTTACCTAGAACTTTCCTTTGGTCAAGGGTACGTTTAACCTCCTGTATAATGACCATAGTATGTTATTAAATTATATCAGAACCATATTTATATTTATTATAACATGAATGATTAATTTATGACTTTATACTACCCATTTGATAATTATTTCCATGTTAAATTAACATTTTGGGTAATAATCGCTTTCTTTATCGTACGTGTTTTAAATTGTTATTCTTGATCGTATCATTTAGATCGTGATTTAAATACTTCCAGAATATAAAAAATGATTTATATATCATATATATTTATAATATAAATATGTATAATAGATAGATATACAAAATTGAAAACACCATTTATAGAGATGGTAGGCCATACATACATATAAACGTTGTTTCTATTTTCATGTCGTATTGAACGGAAGTAAGTGAATAAGATATATGTAAGTACATACATATATATATATATCAAGTAGAATTATTATTTCATATATTACATACCTATTAATAATATATATTTTTATAATCATCGTTGAATGGTGAACGTGGAAATGAATCTCATCGTGTCGTGGAGACGGTAAGCCGTACGTACACACAAGCGATGATATCATTTCCTTAATGATTAAAAGGTGTGTAATTTGATGGTATATTAATTGTAAAGAGAAATTATCATGTTATTATCATTATTTATATAGATATTACTCATAATTATATCCATCCAAATAAGATAGTGTTAAATAACAAATTACACCACAGCGTGGAGACGGTAAGTCGTACGTACGCATGCATGGTGACATTACCATTAATAGGATGGTTAGAATAATGAATATGGTTGTACCATATTTATAATAAAATCACAGTATTTAGAAGGTAATAGATTTATTATTTTTTAATGGAAATAACAAAGAAAGAGAAAGTGTAAAAAGAAAAGAACTTTTAAGGAGGTGATAAAATAATAACCTCTTATTTGGGTGTTTCCTTTTGATTTGACCAAAGGGTTCCTTAGGTTGGCTTTATGCTCAAGGGAAGGACTATAGGTTTAATTGAGGGAAGTTTTTAGGAGATTTGGACAGGTTTTGGCAGATCCAAATCGCTTTGGAGGTGTGATTTTGAGAGAAGCGGAAGTACCCTTTTATAAGAGAGGTAAGGGTCACTTTAGGAAAAATTTGAAATATTATTTTATTATAAAATCATTTTTGATTTCTAATGGCCCCAAATTGATTTATTTCTAATATAAGGTGGGTATTGGTCTAAATACTCTCAACCAATAGGTTTTAGACATGTTTGGGTCACTATATTAACCCTATCTTTTAGATTTAACTATTAGTTAAATAGTTTGACTTTTACCATGTCCTCTTGTATTATTATAATAAATAGTTAATAAACTTACTATAAAAAGACAAGAGAACCTCAAGTGGTTCATTAATGACATATATATCATTATATAAGTCCTTTGGCTGAACCTTATATTTTTATGATTATTATATCATTTAATAATATAGTATTATTTTTAAAACTCATTTATGTCAATTTTGACACTCTTTGGTATTTGGTTTTTGTGAAAGTCATAAAAATTTGATTACTTAGAAACAAATAAATTAAATAAACCCTAACATGTTATATTCACCTATAAAATTCGTGTATGTCATCAAAAGTCTCAATTTAAATTTATTTTGATATTTATAATATCAAGTATTTTAATCTTTCATTAATAAGGTAATTACTACATCATCATTGTGTCATAAATAAATTTAATTATTTAATGTCTAAAAATTTTAAATAAAATACCACGATGTGGAAAATATTTTTAGATTTCTAATTAAAATTTATAGTCGAATTTATCTTATATATAACCCTATATTAAAAATGGTTTATTTATTAAACTTTGAATTTAACACTTTTAACTCTTCTTTAAATAAAATAATAATAAATGTCCTAATCTAATCCAAGTGGACCAAAAGGATCATATTTTATTCCTAAGGTTGGTTTTGGTCGAAATACAATTATCCAATAGAATTAGGATATGTATTAGGGTAATTATAATATTATTTTTACCTTTAATTACTCTATTTACTTTTAACTGTGGTAAATAAAAGTCAAAAGTTACTATTCACCAAAAATTATTTTTATCTTATTAAACCAAATTTTACTTACTGATATCAACTTTTTCTCTCTGATTTTTAAAATTCAATTCACATAAGCGGTAAAAGTATGTTTTATGCAAATTTGCAAATGTGCCTAGATGGTGGGTAAAAGACGTTAAAAAGTTCAATAAAATTTTATACATCTAATTTTATTATAAAATGACTAAAATGAATTAAATTGAACTTATATAGGTATTACATATCTATTTTTTACTTAAAATAAATTTAAATAAAATAAATAATTATTTAAATAAAAAGTCGGTTTTAAACAATAATGTAGTGTGTTTCTCTATTCATCAAAAATTGAAAGTTTTCAGAAAAATACCAAAAATTAACCGTAAGATAATTTTGATATTAAAAATTCAAAAATTAATTCTATTTTACCAAATTCAAAGCATAGAATATGAATTAATTAATTTAAAGTTAATTCCCGTTGTCAAAACAAAAAGCTGGTTTTTAAAAAAGTAAAAACTATCAAAAGATTGACATCTGTTTATGTCAAAATTAAATGTGAAAGTACTTATAATGACCTATATTTTATTAAATGATAAAAATATAATCTAATTATACTTACAAACCATTAAAATGTATAATTTAATACTACAAATTATTTTGATTAAAAAAGTTATTTTCAACAAAAATTTTGCATTTTTTACTCTTCACCAAAATATGAAAGTCATTAGAAAAACACCAAATATTTATTAAAACCAAATTTTTATGTCACTATTTTAAATATGAAGTTTATTTTTTCAAATTTAATATATAAAAGTGTCAAATATTATATTTAAAAAAGGGTTTTCCATTAAAAGGTGATAAAAATACATTTTTTGAAAAATACTACCTTTATATAAAAAATTGAATTTGTTCTTATATTATGTATAAGAAACACATAATATGTATGTTAAAATTATATGGAATATATAAAATTCAAAATTCAGATAATAATATTCATAACTGCCTTTTGAACTGCTAGTTTGGTTAGTCGTGGTGTGCTCGAACTCGGTGTTTCGTGTATCGTAAGCTATTGAATTACTTTAAAGTGATGTTGTACTATGAAATATTAGGGTGTTAAAGAACTAGTCTCATGATTTTTTCCACTCTGGGAAACATAAAAAAATATAATTAAACATGATAAATTTTATTAAAATCAATATAATATAGGAAACTTGGTTTGACCCCCCAAGTAGGTACTAGATTTTGGATTATATCGGTGCATAGTTCTAGTTATTAACCTCAGTCTATTTGTCGGTTGGTTTTGTTTTATAGAAACCACCACATCTTATTTTTACCAATTTCTATTATTATACATTGGTTTTTTAGAACCCTGTGAAAGGATTAAAATATTCTCTACCCCAAAATGTAAAAATATAAATGAAAACTAGGTGGTAAATAAAATGAAGGGGTATCCATGTTGATTATTGTTTCCTCATCTACTGGTTGTTCATGGTTATTTTAGTTAGGTAAAGGATCCTCTATGGGTCCTAGAGATTTATCTTTATATTATTCCACTTATCAAGTGGAATCATCTTCAAAATTCACAAGATATTATTTTATAATATTTTTTAAATATTCTTAATTAAGATAATCTTTTTCTTTATAGGAACACTCTACTTCAAGTTTTATCAGAAGTTTCTCTTCCATAGTGGATTCATCATATTATTCATCACTGTAATGCGTTGTGTAAATAAGGACCTATAAATTAAGAATATAGGGAGTAAAAATGTAGTTTTAGTAATAAAAAATAAAAATAAATTGAATCAAAAGTTAATTCTACTCCCTTATGTGGTTCAGCCAGGATTGTTTATTCTTGAATAAAGTTATATGGACTAGGTTCATCTGGATAGGGTGGTGATTCCATTATCTTCACTTAAAATCCCAACATCGCCTCTTATTTTTCTTATTCCAAGTCAAACTGAATCACCTATTTGTTTTATATCTTCAAAACAAAAAGGTTTAGTTTTAAAATAAATTACATAAAAGATAAAAATAAGTGATTTCAGAGTATGGTAATACCTCTTTAATGGTTAATCTAGTATAATGTGTTATTTATTGAGTACCTCAAGTAAAATCTCTAAAATTTATGGTAGATAAGGTTCTTGAAGTGTTTCTTCCACCTTCACAGTTAAGATTATCGGGGGGTTCACTTCAGGTTCTTCTTCTTCTTCCCCTCCAGGTCCCATTTTACTTATTATTTTTTTTATTTCTCCATGATTGTTTTGAGGGTTGTGACCATCATAACCACATATTAATCAACTCTACCATATCAATTTTTTATACTTTATTTTTTCCCAGTAGAAAATATGCACTGAAGTATGCTTGAATCTCCTCTGATGTATGTTCTTCTTCATTTGAATGATGTGGGGGATATTTTTTTGAGGTATATTTGCTTCCTGGGGGTAGTAGTGTTCATCCTACCACCCATTTTTATGTACCAAAGGTTGATCCAATTGTTTCCCTTGAATATATTATTCCCCAAGCTCCTTTGAGAAGAGAGATTTATTAGCATTAAAAGTATCTTATATGGGATTCCATAAATCTCTTTAAACTTGAAATATAATTAGATATCAATTATTAAATAATTTTCATCCTATTATTATTATCCTATATTGGAATTGAATAATGAAACAAATAATTAAACTGATAAAAACAATAAACAAAGAAAAACAAATGAAATGAAAAAAATAAAAAATGGAAAATAGATGGAAAATTCATATTCCATATCCCTAACAATGGAACCATGTTGATGGAAGATACTTTTGTGGGGTTCTTATCAAATATAATTTTGAAACCTATAATGCATAATAGTGTTTGAATAAGTTTGTCTCTCAAGAATATAGGGGAAAATATTCACTATTCTTGCACTTATTCTCTTTTTTTAGTTTTTTATATGTATTGAAATCAAGGTATAAATGGAAAGATGTTTATTTTTTGTTTTCTAAAATTATAAAAAAGGAAACAATCATACACACCCAAGTTAGAAATAAATATAAATGGTACTAGTGTGAATTCCAATGGGTTCCATCATCATTTACATTTTTTCTAAGTCACCTAATTTAATGATATTATACAATATCATCAATATACTCTTCATCAACTATTTATCTGATGTATAGAATAAGAATCTACAAAAAAAATGTTAAATATAATCATTAACTTTCTTATTTCATGTTCAATATTATAAGTATTCAGTATTAATAATGGATAATGAAATTGAAATTGCCACCCCCACTCCTCACCTTCTCTACTATACAAAACTAGTGAAAAATATTTAAGAAATAAAGTTTATAAATTCAATATTTACCTTTTTGACTCTCCTTATACTACTCACAATGGGTTATACACTTATTACCATGAGCATTGAAGGCCAAAATAACATCATAGGGTTCAAGAAACATAAATAAATGGGGTAGAAATAAAAAACATGGGACAGAATGAAGAAAATGGTTGAATTAAAATTAAAATTTATAAAACTATAATAAATACTACTCCAATCACACCAAAAATGAAGGCCAAGGTCTTAAATCCATTTATAATGTGTAGGGGAAAATATTTATAAGTATCATAGCTTTTACATCCATTCTCCATGAGTTTTGGGGAAACAATCTAGAAGTTATTTCTTCAAATGAATGGGTTCCAAATGTATAATTTGTGGGTAATGATTCTTTAAGATGGGAATATCGAATCTTATTATTTCTCAAAATTCCTTCCCATGATTATTTTTTTCTTCTTTGACTTGAGGGGATTTATGTGGATTAGTTGTTAAAGATATTATCAATTTAACTGAATTGGTGAATATTTAATTTTTGATACACGTTTTATATTTTGGTAATTTCTAGTATCATTCCATGTGGTCTTAAATTTGGTGAAGTACAAAATTCATATATCATACCAATGAGATCATTTAATATTAATTTGAGTATTATGAGGTTATAGGAAGTATGAAGTGGTGGAAAAAGTCATACGACAGTAATAAAGTCTTATTCTCACTCCTTCTGAAGTCATATAAAATGACTAAAGTCATATAAGAACATTAAATTCCTTCACTCAGTCCATTCAAAGTCATGTGTTGGGATCATGAAAAGTAGTATGCACTAGGTGAACTGGTAATCTATATATTGGGAGAAAATTCATATGAAATACTCTTCCCTTTTTCATTTTTTCTATCTTCAAAATGGCAACATATAAACAACAATAACATCAATGTAGGATTTATCCAATTAATTCAAAATTAATTTAATATAATGAAAATTAGTATTAAAATCCTATTAAAATTTTAATTCCAAAATTCAAAGTCAATTTATGGATTTCAAAAAATTCTAAAATGAATAAAACACTGAAACTAAAAATTTGAGTAATTTATCTATTTGATTCTAGATTCAAGAAAGTATCAAAAATATTATGATTACCCAAGTTTTAGAATAATTATAGATTTAATTTATATTAAAGACTACTGTAATATTTACCTATACCCATGGTTCTAAACCATGGGTATGGCCCAAAAAACTGTGACTACAGGCTATACCTAGGGTTCTATGAACCGTGGGTCCCTAAGCCGTCGCGATAGGCCTATACCCATGGTTCTCAAATTTTTGTGTAGAAAATTTAAATGGAAATACCTATACCCATGGTGTGGTAAAACTATGGGTATAGGTCATTTGTTAAAAAAAATACACTTTTGGGAATCAATCCCAATACCTTCCACCTATACGCCAATCACTTTACCACTATCCTACAACACATTTGTGTTCTTATATTCATATATATATATATATAATTATTTATAAAAAAAATTATATTAAATAATTTTTTATTGTTTTTGTTGTTATTCAAAAATAATGGGCAACCTATACCCCCGGTTTGACCAAACTATGGGTATAGGTACTTTATTAAATAAAATCCACAGCTGGGAATTAATCACATCACCTTCCTCCTATACTCCAATGACTTTAAAACTATCCTACAACACATTTTGTGTTATTATATTAAAATATATATATATATATACTTATATTAAATTATTTATAATTACTTTTACTATTATGAAAAAATAACAGGTGAACTTATACTCGTGGTTTGATCAATCTGTGGGTATAGTTTCTTTATTTAAAAAAAAATCCACTGATGGGAATTGATCCCAACACCCACCAATTATAATCTAATGACTTTAACCCTATCCTACAATAAATGTTTTGTTCTTATTTTCAAATATATATATATATATATACACTAAAGTATTTATTAATATTATTATTATGGAAAAATAATGGACCAACCAATACACATGGTTTGGTCAAACTATTGGTATAGGTGACCTATACTATAAGAACCTATTTTTTATCTTAATTATAAATCCTTTTAATTTTGTTATAATTTTTTTTTCACATAATATGGATTCTTAATGAGTTCAATAAGGTTTTGGGGGTGTCCATGACTTGTTCAGAGCTTGGAACCCCGACCAATGGAGAAGATCACTAGGCCGCATGGTTAGTAGAAACCATGTGACACAGCCTACACGGTCTCTCCTAACTATGTGGGGAAGGGTTTAGTAGAAAGTAGGGAAAACAATTTTACCTAACTGTATTCTAGGGGATGCACGGTCATGTAAAATTTATATGTTTTTTAACAGTGGAGATTCATACAGTTGGCACATGGTTTCCCTAACAGTGTGGCCTGACTGTGAGGATTCCCTCCTTAAGTAGTGAGAGGAACATAGTTTTCCAACCATGATACTAAACCATATAACCCATATTTTGGAGTTAAATGACAAAATTAACCTTAATGAAATTTTTAAAATCAGCCTTCCTCTCATTTCTTCACCAGTGGAAAGAAAAGACTCCCTTCTCCCTCTTTGAGTCCTTGAAGCTCTTTTGTAGTCTTTGATCCCATTTATCTATCCAGTTTCCAATATATGAATCATTCTTCTCATTGGATAGCCACAAGTAAGATCTTCATTCCTTTTTGTTCATTATTTATTTCTCTTCTCCTGGATAATTTTATTGATGTTTGTATGACCTATTTTCAGGGTGTTGATCCTTTCTTCATATCTCTTCCAATAATCCAAACTAAAGGCTGATATGGATGAGGAGAGTTTTATGAGCTTAATATATGTGGTATATTACTCATCCCTTAATTTTTTCCATTTTATAGATTTCCATAGTTGTGTGCATGCCAATTTCATCTAGCATGGACTATTAAATTCATGTTACTTTCTTATAGTCATTAGAATTATATTCTAATACCCTCATTATATTTTTTACCCATCATTGGAGTTTATTTCATCAATTTCAACCACACCAAGTTGGGTGTTTTCCTTAGTTATGAATGGTTGTTACATGCATACATGCCCTTATAAGGTAGGTGTTCTAATTAATTATGTATTCCTTTAAATGGTTAATGGTAAGTATACATATGGAAATAAGATGGACTAGAAATTTATAATAGAATGATCTAGTTGCATGCACGTAGCCCACCTATCCATGCATAATGTAAGGTAGTGGGTGAACCAAACTATGGATTGAGTAATTAAATAAACAAATGGTTCTATGTCATTGATATTCTTTATCACCCCAATGAAAGGTATGGAATGAAACTTTGACTTACTAAACTACATTATTATTACATTTAATCAAGATTATAGTTCTTATTGTATATGAACCTTGATATCTTTATATGAGTGGTTAGACTCAAGATAGCCTTGGATTACGGAGGGAATTCCTTGAGAACTTATAGATGTCATTATGATTCAAGAATGTTAGTTTCTAAGGGTGAGACCCACCTTGGAACCTTCTCTTTTTCTACATAGGGATGTTTGTTATGAAACCATAGGATCCATCCATTATTATTATAGGATTCCTTGGATAGACCCCTTGGATCCAACGTGAAGTCTATAGACATGTGGTGCCTTGGATACACCCTTGGTCCTAGTCATTGTTTATGCAATTTTACCTTGGATGAATTCCTTGGACTCAGTTATAATTACATTATTGTATAATTCCATGGGTGATGCCCCTTGAATTACACTCTCACCCCTTTTGCTAGGCTACATATTATTACTAAGTTGGCTTGACCCCTAAGGTCACAGATGCCTTGGTTATTACCTTGGGTCCTATTCATTATTATCATCTTCATAGGATGACTTATTATATCTTGACTCCTTTAATATTATTATCATGACATGATACTGGTGCAGATTATGCCTCATGTGACTTACTTTATAAACTGAAACATAATTAATAAATTAAATGGTTACATGTTTAGACACCAGTTAAGGCTAAAGAAAGTACTTGGGAATTTACATTGCTATACTAATTTAATTTTATATATGCATTCTTGTACACTATTTTTGTTTATATTACATGGAATATATTTTATATACGTCATTGGTGGTGGCCTACAAGGATTTATCTCACACCTTATCTAGACTGACATTGGTACCCGGGCAGATTATATGTATGCAGGTGTTGACAAAGGGAAGCATCCCACCTTGGACACTTGATACTAGTTTCTTAACTTAGGATGGAGCTTGGTAGAAGATGACTGAACTGAAGCTCAAGATGATATAGATAGTTTTTTATTCTTTTTTTTTCTTTTTTGTAACATGTATTGTCTTATTTTTTATATGCATGTTTTCTTGATTTATAGATACATGAAATATATCATCATCAACTTTTGTATATTATTAGAAGTTGCTCATATTGTTTCCTCTTATACTATTTACTTGTTATTATAGTTATATTCTATGTTTCACTCTAGCAATGAGGGAATAATATCCTCAAAGACACACCCTAGGACCTTGATTCTAGTCAGCATCCTCTGATGTTCGAGGAGATGTGCTTGAGGACATGTAACAAACTGGTCTTAGGGACCTCTGAGTGGCATCTGAGTTTGGGACATAAAAAAGTGGTATCAAATATTTATTTTCTTGATTTACTATTTGGAGAAAATATACTGGCAGTTATGAATTCTTTTTAACATGTATATAATCCATGCTTGGGTGTGGGTATCCCTTGTTCAAGGTAAATGCCAAATTTCCTGAAATAATGATTGTTATTTTTCTTTTCCTATTATAGTTGATATCCTTTCACTGTTGGGTGATGAATATCTAATTTAATGGTTATTATTATTATTCCTATTGAGAGTTTCATTTTATACTTGGCTTTATGAGGCGAGGGTAAGGATAATCAATCATGCATCATCATAGGCACCTAGAATTCACATTCCGAGAATATGTCATGACATATATGTGAATTTCAAAGATTTCATTTACCTTTATTACTTTTGATTGTTGAGTGATCCTTGTTTATATATATATATATATGCATGTTCACTTCTTTGGATTTGATTGAGTGACTACCACTTTCATTTCATGAGGTGTATGGGCCCATGTGGGTTGGAATGGCTAGTTTACTAATTCAAGACATCGTACCAAACATGTTACATCCTAAGACCGAATATAGATGGGATTAGATTGAGATTAAATGGGTTTCTATTTCAATGATAAGATGTATGGGCCCTGATTCACTGGTAACGAAAATCCATTATAACCATACCTTGATATAATTTTATAATCAAATTCAACTCAAAAATTAAACATGACTTATAAAATGAAATGGTTTCCAGTAAATAAAGAGGCAAGGTGAAACTAGCCATTCATCTACTAAAACCCCTATAATTTATTAATTCACACTTAATAATACTTGGACTTCTAATATAGTATTTGGGGTAGTGTACATTGGGTAGTGAACCATTCTTTTTATATTATGCTTCTGCTAGTGTATCTACCTGCTTTAAGATTGTTTCGAGGTGTAAGCTTAGAATTTTTAGACCTATGCCACCACAACCTCCTCATGTATTGCACCATGAGGGTGGGACAAGAATGATCTAGACATAGTGGGCCCTAAGACTCTAGTCTTACCACCAAGAGTTCCACTTTAAGAACCATATATTATACTTGATCTAGGCACTGACACTCAAATTTGTGAGAATTTACTACCTCTGATGTAGTCCATGAAATTTTCTCCATGACCTTCACCTAGAATGGCTGATCTACAATGTGAGTTCTAGAATAATAATCCTCCTACCTTCTCAGGGGATGGAGATACACAGGATACTAATTCTTTTCCAGATTCCAACCTATATATCTTTGGGTATTTGGAGATGCCTCCAAAGAGGAGGGTCAATATTTCTACCTATATGTTGCATGATTCGTCCAAGTGTTGGTAAGATGTAATTACCTAGGATAGTATCCACTAAGTCATGGTATGGGTTTATTTTTAGACTACTTTATTTGACCACTTATTTTTTCAAATACTGAGAGTTGACTAATCCATATATTAAATGCATCAAGAGTTGGTTGTTATGTCATTCCTAGAGTATTCAACGTATTTTACTGAGTTAAATGGATTTTCACTACTTTTATCTGATGATGAGATTTTGAAATATAGACACTTTGAGGATAGAATTTAGTATGCCATATAAACTCAGGTGAATTTTTTTCACCAACCTGCTTTCTTTGATATCATCAATTGGGATATTATCATTGAGTGCAACTTGAGGGAAGGTGACAGTACCAGGCATGGAGGATTAGTTCTGAGGTAGAAAATTAGTTATTCTAGTAATAGGAAATGTTCCCTTGAGGTTTCACATCATAGTAGTGGAGGTCAGATTAACCACACTAGAAGCTCCATTGTATTCCATTAGTGTGGATGGAAGGGGAATCTAAAGACTCAGTGTGATAGAGCCTGAATTGAGTGTTGGGATTTTGGCCATATAAGACATATTCCTATATTCTATCATACCTTTACATCAACTTATAGTGTAATAGGATCCAAAATAGATCCACCTTCAAGGTAAGGTTCTTTTACACCATTTCAAGAGAGGATTTGGAGTAGCACCAATAAGATAGGATGAGGAGGCGGTCATGGCCTTAGTATCCAAACTTCAAATCATCAATGCCACTAGATTGGACATACTCAAGGTAGTCTAGTAGTAGCACAGGGTAGTGTATTAGGCCAGTTGAATGCATTATAGCCGATACCCAAGGATCAAAGTACAAGAGAATCTACAGTATGGGGAACTATTCTAGTATCCTCCACTATAGTATCTATTTTATTTGATACAAGTAATTCACACTCCATTTCTTTATCTATATTGGATGTTTTTTGGCTATAAATTTAGTATTACTATGGTTTAATGACCCTAGATACACCATTGGGAGTATTTTCAAATGGAATACATCAATGAAGGGACTATCCTCTTGAGGTAGGTAGTTCCCTTTTTTGTGGGACCTATTTGTACTTGAGATGATGGGCTTCAATTTTATTCTCAGGATGCATTGGTTGGTCCCATATCACACCTTTGTATACTACTATCACTGTAGGGTATCATTTACATCACTAGAGAGAATCGATTATCTATAAAAGTGTGATTAGGATGTCCATGATAGTAGAGCAGGACCGGGTCATTAGGGGTTAGGTAGAGTGACTACCCAAATTTCTAGTATCTTCATGGAGGATCATGGAGAACATTTATCAGGTTTTCCTACCATAGTAGATAATTTCAGGGATGTATTTCCTATTAATTTTTATGGGTTACCTTCTGAGAGATAGGTAGAGTTTACAATTGATCTTATTCTAGGAGTAAATTCAATGACCATTACTCCATATAGGATGGAAACTACTAAGCTTCATGAGCTCAAGCGGTAGTTGGAGGATTTAGAGGCCAACAGTTTTATATGGCCTAGCACTTCCTCTTAGGGTTCACCCATGCTTTTATCGAATAATGCAGATGGGATCCTTTGTTTATGTGTAAATTATAAATGTTTGAACTAGATTATGATCAAGAATTGGTATCTACTACCTCAAACAAATGATCTCTTTGACCATCTCTAAGGAGATAAGTTGTTTTCAAAGATCAACCTGAGATTAGGATATCATCAGGTGTAAGTTAAACATTCATACATATCTTGTATATATTCTCATAGTAGGTATTTTATATATGAGTATCTTTTTATTTCTTTCATCCTTACGAACAAGCATTTCATTTTCATGGATTTGATGAATATGATTTTATACCCCTATTAGGATTAACTTTTCATGGTCTTTGTGGATGAAAAATTGGTGTATTCTCACACTCATGGAGACTATGATAAACACCTTGAGATCATTTTGAATACACTTAGAGAGCATCATATTTATTCCAATCTTGATAAGTTCCACTTCAAGATAAAAAAAATTCACTTATTGGTTCATATCATCTCGAAATTAGGAGAATCTATTGACCCATATAAGGTGAGTGTTGTAGTTTCCTGGGAGCATCCCAAGAATGTGTTTGGTATAAAGAGTTTCTTGGGGATGGATGGATATTACAGGAATTCCATAAAAAACTTATCATTCCTTGTTTCACATCTTATTGGTATTATAAATAAGGGTGTCAGGTTCCTGTGGTCATAAGAATGTGAGAAATCCTTTCAGTGGCTAAAATGAAGGGTTGTTTCGGCACCGATTCTGATACTATCAAAGACCAGTATAGATTATATGGTGTTATGTGATGCATCTGACATCAGGATAGGTGTAGTGCTAATTTTTTAGGATAGATTCATTATGTATGGATCTTGGAATTTGAGACCTCATTAGAGAAATTACCCAATCTATGACCTTGAGTTAGTGGTAGTTTTCCATGCCTTACGTTGATGGATACACTATCTGATGGGTAATATATTTGTGGTGTATATGGACCACAAGAACTTCAAATATATCTTTACACTGAATGACTTGAATCTTAGATAAAAAAATATGGGATGAATATCTTCATTCCTTTGATTTTGAGCTTGCATATATGTGTATTAAAGGCAATGTGGTAGCAGATGCACTGAGTCAAAAAACATAGGCATAGGTTGTGTGTGAAGCCAGTGATGAATGGAAATTGATGGCCATCTTTTATGAGATATATTTGGAGTTTCATGACAGTCATGAGAATTATTACCTATCAACCTTTACAGTTACCTCTTCCCACCTTGATAAGGTGAAAAGTAGGTAGTTTTCAGATCCTGAAGGCTTGTATCTTCAAGAGAGCATTGCTAGAGAGGGAACACCTCTGGATTGGTCTATGGACAGTGAAGACATCCTAAGTATACATGTATGTGTCTGGGTTCCTACAGATATGATAGAGTAAATGATGTGTGAGTTCCATGCTTTTCAGTGGGCAGTTAATCTAGGAATCTCCAAGATGTATTAAGATATGTGACACCAATATTGGTAGCCTTGGATGAAACTTTAGATAGAAGGCTTTATTACTAGGTGTTCCATCCTGTTAGAAAGTGAAGGTTGAGCACCAGAGACCTATAGGATTATTACATCCACTTCCAGTCCTAGAATTTAAATGTGAATATTCTCATATATATATTTTTTAGTCGGATTTTTTTAGGTTCCCTTGATGTAGTGATGTAGTTTGGGTAGCCGTTGATAGGATGAAAAAAGTATCACATTTTCTTTCTATTCAGGTGACTTTATCAGTTGATGAGATGGGATGAGTATATTAACATGATATAATATGACTACATGGGGTACCTCATACTATTGTTTCTAATAGGTATGCTCACTTCATGTCATAATTCTGGCAAGGGTTACCAAAAGTTATGGGTACACAGGTGATTCTGAGTACAACATTTCACCCTCATACCAATGGTTAGTCAGAATAGACAATACAGGTGTTAGAGTATGTTCTTTGAGCATGTTCCCTTGATTTCATTTATTCTTGGGAGAATATTATCCCTCTCATTGGGTTTTCCCATAACAATATATTTCCAGAGACAATTCAGATGGATCTTTTTGAGGCCTTATGTGGTAGGTCATGTCATTCACCCCTATACTGGATAGAGGTAGGAGAGGCGTCCATACTATGTTATCGTCTTGTGCAGAATACTTTAGTGAAGGTTCATATGATCAAGAATAGTATGTCTACTACTCAGTCTAGACAAAAATCTTATGTCAATCTCTATCAACGACCTATGGAATTTGAGTTTGGGGATTGTGTTTTCCTATAGGTATCACCCAGGCTTGTCCATAGATGGATACAGAGTAAAGGGAGGTTATATAATTGTTATGTAGGGTTGTTTGAGATTCTAGAGAGAGATAGGCCGGTAGCATATCAATGGTTAACACCGTAGATGTATCATTCCATTCATGACTTCTTCCATGTTTCACAGCTTTGTTATTATCATGCTAACCCATCTCATATTTTTTATCCTGAGGAGTTTGAGTTATATGTAAATGATTCATTTGAGGATTACCCTATAAACATCATTTATCCATACCAAGAAGGCTATTTGAGTCCATTTTATCCCATTGGTATGGGTGCAATGGCAGCATGACCATGTACTAGATGAGACTTAGGAGTGGTAGGCTGACGTACATTCCTAGTGGCTAGAGTTATTCTTAGATAGTTTTTTACTACCCTTGGAAGGTCAACTCAAGGATGAGTTCCTTTAATGGGGGAATACTGTAAGAACCCGGATTTTATATTAGTTATGGATCCTTTTAATTTTGTTCATGTTTTTTATTTTGAACCTAATACGGGTTCTAAATGAGTTCATGAAGTTTTTTGGTGTGTCCGGGGGTTGTTCGGAGCTTAAAACCCTGGGTATTGGAGAAAATCAGCAGGCCACACAATTAGTAGAAACCATGAGACCCATCCCACATGGTCTCTCTTAATTTTGTGGTCCAAGATATATTTTCAATAAGGGTGCACAGTTTTACCTAATTGTGCACCCGGGGAAAAATGCTCATGCGAAATGTCTGTAGTTTTTAGACGAGTAGATTCACACGATTCAAGAATGGTTTCCCTAACTATGTGGACTAACAATGTGGGTAACCACAATAAAAAATGAGAGGTCCAATATTAGAATTCATTTTCACAAACCGTGCAGTCAGACCATGCAACCAATATTTTTTTTTGAAATGACAAAATTACCATTAATGAAATGTTCAAACTCACCCTTCTAATCATTTGTTCTCTAGCTGATAGAAAAGGCTATCATATCCCTATTTGATATCCTTGAATATATTTTATAAACATTTATCTCATTAATATATCTGGTTTCTGATCAAAGCACCATTTGTATCATTAAATAGCCACTGGTGGGATCTTGATTCCTTTTTATCTGTTCTTTATTTCTCTTCTCCTCGATAAAATTATTGAGTTTCAGGCTCATATGCCCTATTTTCAGGGTGTTAATTCTATATTTAGATCTCATCCAATCCATAAAAAAAATAAATTTTGATACTAGATCAGGATATTTGTATGAGCTTAAGGTAGTTGGTCGATGACTCATCCCTCAAGTTTTTCATTTTATAAATTATCATAGTTGTGTGTGTGCCAATTTCATCAGGCATGGAGAATTAAATGTATGATCCTTAATTATAATAATTATAAAAGTATTATAATACCATTTTTATATGTTTCATACATCATTGGAGGTTACATACTCAATGATGACCACCCTAAGCTGGGTTTTTTCCTTAATTACACTTTTAGAATCTTGTTAATCATATTTGTGCAATTGTTCTATAAGTACTGGGGAAACACCAGAAAATATTGGGATGATGATTTTAAAAAAATCATCATCGGGATGATGATACTTTCCATCACCAATGATCTAATCCCTAGTAAAATCCTATGATCTTACGTAAAATTATTCAAATCACAAAAGTAAATTGAAATGTGTGACTCATTTTGAATCGGAGCACGCTCGACAGTAGCTCATCGTCAGTGACTGTTTCTTAAAGGATTTAATATCAACCCATATATATCTTCAACACATGATCTAATAATCCACAAGATCACTATTCATCAAAATTTGTGTGCTAGCACAGAAATCATACGAATCCTTCGATGACACAATGTTCACCTCGATCACTTGCCTTCAATCCGATGAAGGTGCCTTGGATCGATGATCCAAATAGAGACACCGCCTCTCTAGACAGTGGTAGGATAGATAGGATATCATTAAAAATACATGAATAATCTATGTAATGAACCTCTTATATGTTATTTATAGTGGAAGCTATAAATTCCCAGAATGGGTTCCCTAGACCCTATATATTTAACATCTACTATATTAGAAATAAATAAATAATTATGAGAGACTAAACTATGTCATAAATATTTTTTATATTTTATCACATGACTTTAATATATATTAAATATATTATGTGATAAAAATGTGTCATTAACTCAACTTGAAATTCCCACTTATTATTAAGCAAACCTTGAATATTAAAATAACATTCATTAGATTAATATTATTCCCCATATTTACTTAACATGTATATAATTTTAATAAATAAATTCAACTCAATTATTCTTTACTTGAATAATAATGAATTTATTTATTCATTATTGATCGATGACTTGGACAATACTTAGACCCCATGGTGAGGCCCACCATGTCCAATTTACCTATTCTGATGAATAGAAAAGATTCTTGAATATGCTATTATGTGTGACCCTCTAGGACCTTATCTCGATAGCAGTGAATAGAATCCATAGACCAAAAGCAGATTCTTGCAACCCATTAAGTACCTTAAATAGATAAGGATAGTAATAGCAATGATAAAAAACCTAAAAACATGCACTGTATAATATAATCTCTTCTTATTTAAATGTTTCATAAAGCATAATGCACACTTGTGTCATCGTCCTTTATTTATTATTTGTTGATCAAAATGGACTGATTTTCCGTCAACATCCTTGACCAATTAGTTTCTCAACCTGGAAGTGATAAATCCTTTATTAACCATTCAACCAATTTCATACCACCAATTATGCATGTAACACAAGCTACCACACCATGATTTCATTATCATGGTTTTTTTCCTTGCATAAAAGTATGAAATAAAATGGTATGCACAGGTAATGATCTCAAGTTAGGAGACTAATACACATGTTTGTAGATAGTAAAAACTAATGACATGCAAAACATGTAGTGTTCCTATTGGTGAGTCTGTCCTCATGATCTCACTACTAGAGATCGCCAAGTGTGAACTTCATAAGAAGAAGTCTCGATGCTTATGGTCTCCCAAAACTTGATAGTCAAACATCTATTGTGTCTAGTTAGTAAGATGTATCTAGACTATAGGACATATCTTTAATATTAATGTCATAGTATCTTGGGTTTCTCATCATAGCCTCAGATCTACTATAACCTTTTCATATGATAATTAATCCTTGTAAATTAACATTGAATAGTAGACATAGAAATATATACACTATAATGATAAGTATACATCATTTATATTTAACTATACACATGATATGGTTATCAAAATTATTGTTCAATTCAGTTCTAGGGAATCTAATATTACAACACCCCACTTGCACTAGATCCAACTTCCTAACCATACTTGTTAGTTTCTCACATGATGAAGATCATGTCTTTCCTGAGTAATAGCTTTAGCTACTGGGTCTTTCACATTTCTTCCACATGAATATTTTATTATATGGGACCTTATCTCCTTGAGTAAAACTTATAAGTAGATGGTATCATCGAGTATATCCTTTTTCCACTATCAAAAATGGACATCTTTTCTAGTATTAGTAATATAATTATCTTAATGATAAAACTTTACTTACTAGGTGTAATCCCAGGAACTAGAAAAAATAATTTCATTTAATAACTTCTTATTATATTCCTTACATGTTTTTATATACTCAGTATTTGTATGTATGGATACTACTAGATTTTATGATCTTGTCTCACTCAACAACTTATCCTGACTGTGATATTATATCACATTGATCTAAGGAAGACTTGTGTCCCCTAAAAACTAGTATCCTTCCAAATCCACTTACCATGTACATATTTTTTTTACTTTCCCAAGTAAAATCATTGTTGGGACCAAGTTGAATGGAGAAGGAAGTTTGAAGAGTTAGCCTTTGCATAGTGTTGTATTTTGTTGTCAAAGCAGATAAATCAATTCACTCTGTAGAAGGACTAAAAACCAGACGATGCTTTGCTGATATGTATTTCTCAAATATCATAAGTCAGGAGAACTTGTGATGCAAGCTTTATGATGGAAAGGGAGATAAATGATGATGCCAGTCATAAACAGTTTTGATTGGAAGGAGTGATGCTTCCGGAAGATAGGGAAGTTTCAGTACTTCCCATTGCAACTCTGACGATGCTAAAGCTATTCTATCAAAGGATACATATCACGATAGTGTAACTCATGATAAAAGCTGAAGAATGGTTATGGGAAGAAGAGAAGAGTGAAATGACAAAGCAATGGACAATCTGGGGGCGGAACAAAAGCACAGTTTAAGGTGGCACCGTTTTCCAGTGTTTGCCAAATTTTATGGCCTGGAAATCGGGAGATGAAGATGTGTTTTTGGAAATGGATGTTGCATGAAAGATTGAAGATAGTTTAGAATTTGGCGTGCAAGGAATTATTCAAGGTCAGATCATCGAATAATGGAAAATACATGGAGTGTGCGGAAATTTAGGCAGGTTGTGCAAAAAAATAAAGTGGTGCGCGAAATAGTAGTGGGTTGTGTGAAATATCTGCGGGATGTGCGAAATAGAGGAATGATGTTTTTTTCACAAAAGGTGTTTCGAGATCAGAAGCTCAAAAAATTGCAAAGGCATGATCTGTGTGAAAAAATGGATCATTGCACGAAATACAATTTCGCGTGAAAGGATGGGTTTGCACGCAATATAGAACGTGGTGTGGAATTTTGTGCGCAATTGGTGCTTCATGCTTAGAAGGATGAAAAATGGAAAAGTCATGAGGTGTGTGAAATATTGAAGCATGGAGCGAAAATATGAAGTTGCATAAAAGAGTTTTTACGTGCATGAAGGAGTTTTTACATGCAGATTAGTGTTTTTCATGCAGGGTCAAAAATGCCTATAAATATGAGGCTAATCCTTCTCATTTGTTAATGCTCAACACTTAGAAGAAATCCTGAGCTCTGGTGCGCGTAAATTATATGCTAAGTGAGTTGCGCGGAAAGAAAGAAGTTTGCACAAAAAGAGGATATTTGTGTGAAAAATTGAGAAGTTTCGCGAAAAGAGAAAAGGTTGCGCGCAAAAGAAAAGTTGCGTGAAACAGTTTTTTGCGCCAAAAGGGATTTTTATGTGCAAGACACTTGTATTTCATGCAAGATATCCTAAGGGATGCATGGAAAATTTGGGGTCTTCATACATATTCAGTTGTGTGTACGGAATTTCTTACCAACTTTTGGGTAGGAAAGTGAAGATCTGAACTTCAGAGAATACATCTGCTCAATTGTAAAGAAGCACTGAA
Source organism: Viscum album (assembly GCA_963277665.1). NCBI lineage: Eukaryota > Viridiplantae > Streptophyta > Magnoliopsida > Santalales > Viscaceae > Viscum > Viscum album. Next base: position 1,611,314,376 of record OY728125.1, read on the forward strand.
ATACTGTAATTCCCAATTTTTGATAAAAGGGTTCACATGCTCTTGCATATTGTTTTCCAAGTTCTACACGAGTGTAAGGGTATATCCTACTCATTGTATTCCACATAAAAGGATTGTTATCTAGTGGATTGTGTGGTACTGGATTATTTCCGTACCATACCAAGGACATAACTACTCTTGTTGAGTAGTGAACCATGTAAATCCTGTGTTCCTGTGGTTGTGTGTGTTCATCAGAGAAGAAAATCTTTAACAGGAGGTGAAGGTTGTTTTAATTCGAAGGAAACATGAAAAGAAAAAGATATCACTGATTCACCCCCTCCCCCACGCAGTGATACTTGGATCCTAACTGGGAGTCATATATTTAAAACTTCTTCACATTTAGTTCTCCTGAATATAACTAATATTTACCAACTATAAATTATATTTTGTAAATATCATATTTTGTGCATATCATGGAATATGTGATTGATCCATAACTAAAGCATATGAAATTCAATAAACTAATTAAAATTCTCTTATGAACATGAATATCATCTTGGAGAGATTTATTCCATGTGACATTGGTAACAATTCTCTCTTGAAATGATACAACCTATATTTTTCAATACCATGTCAGTATATGTATGATTTACTAGGTCCAAGAAATCGTTATATTTACCTCAGTAGATCCTATTCCTTAGAACTTAGGTTGCTACTTTAATTCAACCAATGGATTATTTCTTTCATTCTTTTCTTAAATAACTTTAATACCAATAGGTTTTTTCCATATGTTATCGAATATATTATGTTGGGAAAATAATGGCGCTCCCAATAACCTCTAGTAGGCAAGTGTAAAAGATTCAGTACAAATGAATGTTCTAATATCTTACTGCTAACTTTAATCCTGAACTAGATTTCAGTAACTTGCAACACTTATTGGCATCCTATGGTGTCACCATACCTTTCTAGTTTCATTCTATAGAAACCTTCCATGAAATTTGGTCTTGATATCCAATGTCTAATTAAATTATCCTAAAAATTAGATATGACAAGTAAAATTCTAATGAATTTGGGAATAACGAGTTTGTATTACCAATTGATCCTTATTTGTACCATTCTTGTACCATCCATGTATCATCTCACTTGAATACTCACCATAATATTCATAATAGTAAGCCCATTTTCACTTTGATATATGGAATTCATTATTGAATTTTAATTGACCTTGTCAATCTCAGCCGATTTCCATATACTACTTAGTTGTAGGAATTATTATTCTCAATGAATAATGTATCACTGACCATGGGGAATATAAAACTATTACTATGGTTGCAAACATTCTACAAAGTATGTGTCTCTGAAACATACCTATTCTACATGTACTTGTGAAACTAGTTCCCATACCATCTACATGTGCATCTCGAGCATTGACTAATCCCAAGTCAATATGGCTACCACTATCTCTAATAGATATGTACACACTTTTATAGAAATGTACTTTATCACTTGACTACAAATTTTTTATCATAGGGATTTATGTAATATCCTAACCTTTTAGGATAATTTCTTTAGATGCACATTATGTTTTTCTTAATGTAATTTTTTTATATCTTAACAGTATCTTTTCATCTAAACACATGTACTTGTGACATAATGAATTTACAACATATTTTGAATCTTATTATATCCATTTTCATTATAGTTGGCAAATGGTTAAGGGATATCACCATTATTTTCAAATCACATCTTGAAATATAATGGAAGTTTTTACAAGTTGCAACATTGATACTAATTACATCATGACTCTAATGTATAAAATGTGCATTTAGGAATTGTTCCATGCTAGTTTTTATTGATCAATGTTAACATGTAAGACTTATCATTGTTCCTCCTTATTAACCTCAATTTCATTATATAGATAATATAATGTGCATTTAGGAATGACTCCATGCTACATTATTATGATCCATTAATGCTTGGTCAAGATATTCTCCATCATGTCATCCTAAAGCAACTCATATCTTCTGACCATATGTACTTCACTTTTTCATTCCTTAAATACTTAAAATAATATTATAAAGTATATTTACCACTATCTCACCTTGGAATAGTTCACACTCACTATCTGAACTAATTCTGAAAGCTTTGTGTTATACCTTAATTTATAAAGGTTTCATTGTCCAAACTAAATACATTGATAATACCAAAGGTTTTTAGCTCTAATAAGTCTAAATACCAAACTAGGTATATCCTTAACATCTAATTTTAGTTTTACTTGAAAAATAATTATCTTTTCATGACCGAGTAAATAATTCGTACATTTTATATTCATCTAGTATTTCCTATGATTCAAGTATCTTTGAATTATCTGTTGAGTAAAATACAACCCATCCAACATTTATTCCTGAACTTGGCATAATGTATCCTTGCTTCCAAAGGAAACATGAGAAAATTATTTTTTTATAGTTAATAACTTGTTCTACTAGAATCATTTACTTGGAAATTAGAAGTTACGTGCTTCTCACCGCTGAATTAGGAATCACCCTTTCTCAGCTGCTTATATAATGTGACTTACTTCTTATAATGTTTCTATTAATTAATTTGTCACTATATTTATATACAAATACATCATAAAAATATTTTATTTAATACCCAAAATGTATAATTGGAAAATTAAATTTTATATTGATGAATATACCTGAAGAATAAGAGAATACTTGCTTCTATGATTCAGTTCATTGCATTTAAACTTCTATTGATTTATTTCAGGACATGCTAAGAAAATAATTTCAAGTTAATTACCTCTTTGATTGAAGGAAATTTGTGAAGCTTCCTTTGGCATTTTTCCTTCCATTATCCTTTTCTTCTAGTATTTCAACTTGTTCTCCATAAAAACTAAATATTAAACCATATTTAATTTTCTTATTTACTTGACAAACCTTACCCAAAGGGTAATGAAGCATTTGCTCCATCCTTTTATATTTTTAAACTTAAATGAAACTATAGTATATGGGTGAAAAATATGTAAGAATGGGATGTCTTAAATGATATTGGTCCACCATTCATACTTACCCAAAACCAGTGTGATATCGTTCATTCATTCCTCACTTCACTTTCTCCTCACAGGCTTCTCGGAGATTAGCCAACATGTAAAAATCATTTATGTCCAGATGTTGTATCCACAATTTATATCATACATTGATGATGACACTATGAAATAACCACTATAGGCTTCATACATGAGTCTCCTATAAGAATCTTTAGACCCTCGCTTCATATGGTGTCATAACAGGTATAAGGACACCAGCAACTTGAATTTCCTATATCATAGTATTGTGCATAAGTTCTTGTACTACTCTTGTAAATTCATTGTAGTTTGGATACTAACTTTTTCCATGATTATCATAGTGTATTTTGTGGTATTACTTTCCATTTTATACAAAAATAAAATCTACAAGGTTTTAATTTTATCTTGATTAAAAAATTAGACATTATTGATTAATTAATTAAATCATTAAATGTCTCTCACAATTTTATTGAATTCTAGAAATCCTATATACTAGAATTGGAATACTCTAGTGCTTGAGTATTATATTGGAAATAATCATTGAGCCTACCCTCATAGTCTATAAAGCTTTAGTTATGCCACTACTTAGAGAATTCAAGGTAGCTGTTTGACTAGACAACCGCATTAACTCGCGATTCCTTGATCTATTGAGTGAAGTTTTAGCTTCTAAAATCATTAACATGATTTTATAAACACGTACCTCTAAATTTAAAACAATATATCTTTGGTTAATTCTTTTCTACAAATTTAGTTAATTCAACCCATAACTCTAATGAGAACTCCCCCATAATAAGAGTCACCCTCAACTTTGGATGACGAGCACCTTGAATACATGGTTTTTTTAGAATTTGAATAAAGAAATACATTTTTAGAATTAATATTTCTGTAAGGTTTTTTAGATTATTTTCTTAAAAAATGTAATTCATTTCTATTAATATTTTTCATTCTATGTTGTCGTGCTCACAACTAAACATTCATTGAAAAAACATTCACCGCTTCTTTATGAATTTTATAGTTTATTATTTTATGTATTTTGCTATTGTAATAAAATGTATGAAATAATAAATAAATGCATAAAATAAATTAACTACTCGATTGGTCTACAGAATCTAATATCGGTTGATTCATTTAAACTTAATGGACCAACCACAATCTAGTGGTATCATACCTGAGTCATATCTTGACTCTTGATGCAACTCATCCTCCATCCACTATTCCCACTGCTTATCTAGATTTCACCTCGACTTGGAGTTGTTTGCATCTTACACCATCTTCGTTATGGCATACCTCCTCATCTTGGTGGGGTCCAAACAATACATCGTCTCTGTCAAAAGTACCAGTATACTCACATGCAGCCGAGGGGGACTAGGGGCGCAATGTACATAAAAATCATGATGGACACATAGGCCCTAATACATATTAAAAAACAATAATGCACACACCATCTTAATGAATTATAATCATCACATATAATTTTAAATAATTAAATAAATGAACAAGGCATGCAATGTTCCGTGCTCAAGACCAATCAGCGGGTAAAATCGAAGCGCGATAAAAATTAAATTGAAATAAATGAAATATGAGTGTATTTAATTAAATTAAATGAATTGTTTAAATTTAAATAATTTAATTATATTTGGTCCACAATTAATTTAATTTTAATTTTAAAAATTAAATTAATTAAATAATTTAATTTAATACTAAAATTAAATTAATCCATTTTGGGTATTAAAGTTATTATTTTTAACCCAAAACTAATGTTTTAATTAATTTAATTTTATTATAAAATTAAATTAATTGATTTAATTTATATTGGTTAACTCAAGGTTTGAAAACCCATCCCATCCCATTATGGATTACGCTAAACTCGTGCATACCCATAATGGGTCATGCAAGCTATTTTGTATCATGCACATACTCCCAAACCCATCCCATGTTGGGAAGACTTACCCATATCCATTTGAAGGATGAATTGATCCGGCGATAGGATGGCAGGGGAAAATCTGGTACCTCACTGCCAGAACTGGTCAGCGGTGGTGTAGTAACTAGACACTAAAAGAACCCAGAGACTTGCTGTAGAGGGCATCCGGACCTAGTCTGGTGGTGTGAGTAGGGTAGTGGGCAGCGGCCCGGCTTTTTCCGGTGTTGGCGACCGTAGGATGACACGGTAGTCGGAAAACCCGGCGATGGAACTTGGAGGAGGTCAAGTTGGGATCCAGGGATCATCGAGGAGGCGATCTGGTGGCCAAGAGGGATTGCTGATAATGGGGGGCCACTTTTCCCACTTTTAAAAAGTTTTTTAAACATTATTTGACCTCTAAAGTCTTGCCTCCCTTGTTTTTCCATTCTTGTTTTGTTTGTATTCAGTCAGATCAATCGGTTTTGTTTTTTTACAAGGTTTTTTCTTGTGTTTTTCCGCACTGGTAGCCCACCTCAAAAGAAATTTCAAAGGATATTTAATAGACTTTCAATTATAATTATAATTATTTTAATAATGAAATAATTATCATTATTATCATAAAATCATAATTATAATAATAATAATAATAATCCATATTATTGGTATTATTTCTGGTGGATGGAAACTAGTCGGATTTTTGAGGGTTCGCTAAAAAACACAAACATATATAGATAGTTCACAATTATAATACCTATAAAATTATTTATTTTGATTCGTATTAAAAAATTTGGATGGCCATTACTTGGTCGTCCAAAATTGGATTAACCAATGGTTTGTTCTATTAAGACTGAAATTAAACCCTCTAATTAATTTTAATGCAGCATAATTTTTCTTGGATTAGATAATTTACATAATCTCTCTAATACCAATTGTAGGTACTATGGAAACAATGGAAGTTGGCAAGTCCGGTATTTTTATAATTTTTTCATCTTCGGGATGATATGACTTTTCGTCTCCAATGATTTGAGCCCTGGTACGGTCCAATGATCTCGTGTAAAATTATTTCTAGTGAACGGAAACTAGTCCAATGATTTGAGCCCCTCATCAGCGAGACCCGCCACATAACCTCTATCTGATCTGGACGACACCGCCTCTTGGACACTAAAAGCACCCATCCCATGTTTATTAATAATACCATGTTAAGTCATGTTTCGGGTAAAAATTGCTTTTTTATATATATATTTTTTGATTTTTTCTATCTTTGGTTTTCTTACAATAATATTTATTTAATCATCTAAATAATTACAAAAATTATATAAATATCATATATATTTAGTATATATGTATTTATAATAATCTATAAATGATAGAAATAGGAAATAAAATACATTGTTCATGAATACGGTAGGTCGTACGTACGCATAAAAAATGTTTTCATTTTCTTTTAGGATTAAAAGAAAAAAATATATGATATATTATCATTAAAAAATAATTTTTATATCATATAAATTACATATTTTTATCAAATCCATCCTTAATGTATTCCATGTAAATCTTGAATGAATCACATCGCTTCGTGAGGCGGTAGTCTACCGTACACACGAACAACACTATCGTATTCCAACAAATTGGAAATCATGAATGTATCTGTGATATAAAAATTCCATAATCATAATAGAAACATAAAAATAATACATATCATATATAAAAAACAAATCCATCATTTTGACAAGCCTTTGTAGGTGGTAATGGAAAAACTAACGACATCAGTTCGCGAGGCGGTAGTCTTCCGTACACACGAATGATGATTTTGTAACCGATTTGATGGATATGGATATGATTGTAGGTTATTACCTTATAATAAAAACATATAAATATATGGAATAAAATTAATTTTTTATATAATAATGTTATAAAAATAATTTAATGGGTTTTAGTAAGAAATAAAACAAAAGTGTTTGTTGATGAACGTTACCTCTTCTTCAGGTATCCTCCTTTGATTTTCACTAAAATCCTTCCTTGTATGGATTTATTCCCAAAATATTAATACTAGGATGATGTTAAGGAATTTTGGAATTGATTTATGTAGGTTTTGGTCAAGCCAAATGTCTTGAGGGTTGTGAATAAGGGGGTAGAGTGAGTGCCCATTTATAATTGAGGAAGAGTGGAATTCTTGTCAATACCCAAAAGTATTTACTATTGGGGGGTCTCCCTTACCTCACATGCCGAAAAAATTAAAAAATAATGGTTTTTATGGATGAATTCGTAAATAATTACCTCCATAGAAAAAATACATTTTTTATCAATTTATTCCATAGTCTCTATGTTTACTCAATTTTATCTTTATAGTTTTTACCAAGGTAGATTGTATCTTTTTGTCCACCTAAGAAATTTCTACTTTAAGAATATAATTAAATATATATTTATTAGAAAATTTATACCCACTGATTATAAATATAAATTCAAATTCATTAAATAAAAAAACTATGTTTTTCTAAAATTAATTTTAATACAAATTCATGTAAAGTGCAAGACCCTTTTTAACCTTAATCACGTTAAATAATTTTAACTGTTTTCACTGATCATTATGGTAAAAATTTAAGATTAAATTATTATATAATATAAATAATTATTATTATAAATATGGAATCAATTTTTAAAAATTACATTCACATAAGTGGAATAATTTAATTTAAAATTAATATCACAGATGTAATGAGAAAGTGGGTTTTTAAAGAGAAAATGATCAAAAGTTTACAAAGTTTTTATATCCAATTTTAATATAAAATTGATCGTAATGAACTAAATTGGATTAATATATTTATAATTTAACTAATTATACTTTAAAATAAATTTAATATATAATTTAACTTTATAAATAAATTAATTGAAAATACAGTTTTCAATTAAAATTCATTATTTTTCACTATTCATCAAAAAATGAAAAAATTTAGAAAAATAAAAAAAATTTCCCCTAAGATAATTTTTAAATTATGAATTTTATTTTATCAAATTAATTTTTTGAAAGTGTCAAAATTTTAATTTTATCATTGTTCACAAAAATACTTAAAAATCAATTTTTTATAAAATAGTATTTTTGAAACATATAAAGACTTTAATAAAAATTATGTATCATATTATCAATATGTTTTATTTATATAAAAAAAATTATTATTAATATTTAAAAATTATTTATTACTATTCATATCACTATGTTTAATGGATAGTTTATAATAATTTCATTAATAATATATCATGGTTTTTTTAAAAGCTGATGTTGTATATTATACATGTTAAGCTAGTGTTGCGTATAGTGCAAGATTAACTTGGTGTTGTGTATAACGTAATATTATCTTATTGTATCACAAAAAATCAAACTATTGAATAAATTTTATTTATTTCAAAAAAAATCATAACAAAATTGGGGTGTTACATTCTACCACCCTTAAAATGAATTTCGCTCTTGAAATTCATCACTCTGATACAAATAAATAAGGATAATTCTACCTCATCATTTCCTAAATTTCCCATGTAACTTACTAAAACTAGTGGTTTCACTAAAATACTTTGACTAGGTGAGTAGTCTTGTTTCATATAACTTTCTCTTTATGGTCTCGAATCTCCACCAGTTGTTCCTCATAAGAAAGATTGGCCTCTAGTGGTATGAACTTTGAGTTTGGAAAATGTGAAGGGTCATGTATGTACTTCCTTAAGAGAGATACATGGAACACATAATGGACTTGAGATAGGTTCGATAAGCGATAGGATGCCATCCTGATATGATCAATAATTTCAAAGGGATCGATATACCTAGGGATTAGTTTCCCTTTCTCCCCGAATCTCATAACCTTATTATATGGAGAAATTATTAAAAATACCTTGTCACTAAATTCAAATTCTAGATCACACAAGTGATTTTTAGCATAAATTTTCTATTGACTCTGAGCTGCCTTGGTGTGATGCTAAATTTTTTTAACCTTGTCTTCCAGTTTTTCAGTTATCTCAAGACCTAATAACTTTATTTCTCCAACTTCATTCAAACACATTAGAGCTCTACATTTCTTTCCATAGAGGTCTTAATAAAGATCCATTTTAATTCTTGAGTTAAAGTTATTATTGAACTGAACTAGACGAAACTATTGATCCCAACCACCATTGAAATCCAAAGAACAAGATCTCAACATGTCCTCTGGGTTTTGAATCATTATTTTAGATTTTCCATCTGTATGGGGATGATATCAGTGCTAAAACTCAACTCCATATCAAGATATTTCTAAATACCTCTCCAAAACCTTCATATAAACCTCGAATACTAATCAGAAACAATGGAATGTGTTACTCCATTTATCCTTACCACTTCCTTAATGTATTTAAAGGAGGCGTATCCAGATAGAGTTATTCTCTAATAGCGATTAAGTGTTCTTAATTAGTAAGGATATCGACTACAAACCATGTAGAATTATTCTTTTTAGATGTTTTGGGGAGTCCAACATCAAAATCCATAGTAATTATTTCCCATTTCCATTCCGGTATGGGTAATGGATGTTATATCCCCTTAGAATTTTTTCTTTTAGACTTAAATTTTTAGTATACCAAGAACCAATATAAAAACTCTATGATATCTATCTTCATGTCATCCCACAAAAATTACTCTTTTAAATATCTATACAACTTCATATTTTTTGAATTAATAGAGAATGAAAAACTATGAGCTTCTTTTAAACCCTTCTTTAATTCTATTATGGAAGGAATGCACACACAATTCCTGAACCCTATCATTCCATCATGATCAAGGTCAAACTAAAAAAAATTATGACCTTATTTTGTACATCAATATCTTCCTTATTCGAATCATTAATATTCACTTAGATATATGGTTAAGCATTCAAATGAGAAATATAATATTATCCCCCTTCCTTCAGTATTCCTTCTCTATCACTCTCTCTCCCTCTCATCTATCTTCATCTCCCTACCTCTATCCTCACTCTCTTATTCCCTCTTATGTGTGGATGATGTTTTATTGGTCCTAGAGGTGGTTGGAAACAATGATGGGAAGTAATGTGATTGTAATGGGAGGTGGTCTGACCTGGGATGCCGATCAGTGTGAGGAGGAATCAATGCAGTGGAGATAGTGGTATGGGAATTCATTGATAAAAATTTATGTGTCAAAGGTGTGGGGAGGCACGGTGAATGTAGTTTCAATGGAATGGAGGTGACCTCTTATATGAGGCAATGGATGTCCACGTCAATGGATAACAACCTGGGTGAAGGGAACTGTTGTGGTAACCATTGTGTAATATAGGGCAACATAGGTTTCTAGAAAACTCCCACAATCATTTGAACCCCCTAGGATTATAAGGATGCCCACTTTCCATGTGAAAGGTGGGATGACCTAGAAGTTCCAACCCTATTGGATTGGATGGAATAGTTTGGCATTCCAGTTCATCTTGATGTTGGTCCCAAACCTACATGGTCGAGCATACGCCTACTCGCCCAACCTTTCCTCAAGGCCAAGTGGGTGTCTATACCAGGTTTAGTCCACCCGAATCAACATGATAAGGGTAAGTGGATTTTAAATATGTGTGAGATGCATAGTATGCATGGGTACTACTTGCTCAGACACTATGTCATTAGTGGGGTGTTCCCTCCCCTACTCAGTGTTCAACATAGCATTCCTAGAGGCTGCCACATGGTCTAATCTTACACGTCGAGGTTTCTTTTCACCAATTATTCATTAATTATCCATTTCTGAAAAATAAATATCATCTTCGAAGTATTTTACCATATATATATATCAATTTTGTGGTCCAATCATCCATGCAAGGCTATTTATTTGAGATATATAGTTCTTAGGATTTGGCTATGTAAGGATGATGACAAGGTTTGAGTGTGATGATCAGGGAATTATTAGGGTCAGTACTCCCTTGGAGGTGTCTTTATATTATGGAATGGGTCCTCTATATTTCAGGTTGGGTTTGGTACTCCCCTACATACATGTGGCATGGGTCCTCTAAATATGGAATCAGTACTCCCCAGACTAAGAGCTCAGGGGAGGTGTGAGTCCTCTATTGGGATCGGTACACCCTCAACTGATGTTAATCATCCAATGAGGTGTGGGTCCCCTAATATACATCTATAGAGTTTATTTGGGTTTCTAGATTGGGTATTATAGATTATTAGATGTATGTGTGGATTTCACCTATATCTGGTTATAAAGAACTGGGATTTCTCTTATATCTCAGGTTCTCTACTTTACAGTATATCTAGTTGGTTATAATAGTAGGGGTCAGAAACCCCTTGCTTGAGATCTATTCACATGAAACGCATGGGTTCCCCCTACAGGATTCTTAATAAATGATTGAAATTATGGTAGAGAGGTGTGGTACTCTCTCAACTGATGCAGACATGCTTCATCGATGTGTGGTTCCTCCTTTATGGTTTCAAGTGAAGATATGGAAGTTGGAAAGGTTGGTCAAAATGGATACTTTGGGACTTGTGACTCCTCAAACACCCATTTTTTACCTTTGAAATGTAACATATATAAATACTATCAACTTTAGATATATATTATTTACAGGTCTCTAAGTATCCTTAGTTTCTTTTGAGGTATGACCTCCATGGATTGGATATGATATGATTGAGACTTCCTTATGTCACTGAGACTTATTATGGTTAACAATATATAGGTCCTTTATTATCTTCCTTTGGGTTACTCTCTCATACCGAAGGTTTTGAGATGATGTTTTTCTTTGGTTTTTCCTTTTTTGTTTTAGGGTGTCCTGCTAAGATAAGTGTAGAAGTATGAAATTGATCTACATTATTTGATACTCATAGATTATGGAGATACCAAGAGCTCAAAAGTGGCCATAAATCTAAAATACTAGAATTTGTGGGGGTTAGTCAAGAGGGATGAGAAAGATTTCATCCATTTGTCTCAAAGATTTGATCTAATAGAAAAAAATAATGGGAACAAATTCCTTCAGAACAAATGGGTGTGTTGACTAGAGGAGGAAGAGGGTGGTCGGAGGGGGTATAAGTAATGACTAATCACAAAGGGTTTTAATAAATACAAGGAGTGTATTTTGTTGTGATCTTTTCACCTGTAGTTAAACATATGAATATCCATATGGTAACGAGTTTGGTTTTCACGGAGCAATTTCACTATGAATAGTTATACATGAAGATTACATTACTTAATGTGAATTTAGATGAAGAAATATATATAAAGATTCTATTTTATTTCATAGAGAATTAAAACAAAGACTATATATGCAAGATGAAGTAGAGCCTTTATGGTTTAAAGTAGGCGATAAGGTAATGGAATCAAAAGTTTAATGAATTCATGATGAAGTGTAAGCTCCTCCAGAAAAATTTTGACCATTCATTTTACCAGAAATTGTTTGAAAATGGGTATTTCATTATCTTACTTATCTAAATTGATAACATTCTTATTGTTGGATTGATAAAGAAAAGGGTTGATAAGATAAAAATTGAATTCTCTAGAAATTATGATATAAAGTATCTTGGTCTGATTATATCGGTCAGAGGGATATATATTTTAAGTGACATAAGTGCTTGTACATTGTACTTGACTCAGTCAAATTATATATGTAACATGGTTGATTGATTCAACATGAGAAAGGTAAAACCAATGACCACACCCTTGTACGAACATTTAAATTGAGAAACTAGAAGGAATCATGAATGAAATATAAGGTAGATTTCATGGTAAATATTTTATATGCATCAATGGTCAAAACCCTGATGTATGTCATGGTTTTCACTTTACCAAACATTTCACAAGTAGTGGGTGTTGTAAATTGATACATGTTGAATCCTAAAAGAGAAAATTATGAGGCTATGAAGTGTATTCTGTGAGACATAAAGGGTTATAGAATCTTGGTACCTTTATTTGGAATAGAAGAATAATTTTATAGGTTTTTTTACTCTAGCCTTGGGGGAGACTCAAAAAATCAAAATATCATGAGAGGATATGTATTCACTATTGAATAAGTGATGATAAATTGGATGTCAAATCATTAATCGGTAGTTTAACTCTTGATGATGAAATTTAATTATTTACTTTAAAAAAATGGGAATAATCTAATCTGGATGAAGTAGTATTTATAATATCTGAAAAGGAAGAAAGACGATGGGACGCTATTTTATGATGCACAAATTTCTATTTAATCAGCCAAGAATCTAGTATTTCATTCTACGAAAAATCACATTCAGATAAAGTATCAATTCATATAAATATTTTGGTGGAAGGATTACTGAATTTATAGAAGATATATGGGTCTTAGAATCTAGTGAATATACTAACAAATGACATATTTCATGATGTGTTGAGATAGTGTTTCACCTTATTTGGGAAAGGATAACTAGAACCATGGTGTGGAAATCATGTATCTCTAAGGAATTTTGAAGAGACAAAGAGGTTTTTGGAAGCTATTGAATGATTTAGTAGTAAATCCTAAAAAAATTCTCATGTGAGTGATTTTTAGGTTTCATCTATGTGTGTAAAAAAATATTTTCTATCTAATGGGTTAGTATAATGTAAAAAAGGAACTCTAGGTGACTAACTTCTGATAGTTTGGATGGAAATTGTGGAGTAGCAGCTATGAAGTCCAGAAGAATAAAATTTTTGTAGACTAGATGATGTAACAAGAATATGGTGATAAAAGGTTACCCCTCAATTCAATATAATTAAATAAATGTGGAAAATGAAAAGTAATTACATTAAAGTAACTTTGGAATATGTAAGAGTATTTTTTAAGGATTCCCCTTGTTTTTTTCTGTAAATTATTAGGTAAGAATAAATTTCATGGACCATAATAGTCAACTCATGAGATTTTTTGAATAATTCATAGTGTATTTATAATATGTGTTAAGGTGGTTGTCACCTTTGATATATGAGAGATATAGTCTCAAATATATGAGATACAATAAAGTATTCACTGTGAAGATCAGAATATGTGGCGAATGGTTTCATCATCTGGATTCTACTATATTTAATAGGGTAAACCACTTGTATAAATAGATGATCTTATATTATAATAATCATATATTTCCTTGAATAAAAGTAAATTAGTTTTCCCATTGTGGAGTACGACTCATGTATTAACCATATAAAATTGTTTTGTTCTTTTTTTCATTATTCTAATCATTGTCTTTTGAAATTTATTATCAGTGATTGACTTGAAGGTTTGGGTGTTGTATTGAAATGATTTAGGTTTGTTTATATTCTACATTCCAGAAACTTTAACACAAGATCATTCAAGTAATTTTTTCCACAAATTAAGTCCAGTTGGATATCTTCCATGGGATTTATAGAATATAGTCACGATCCCAATAGTAGTAAGTGTTGGTCTGAGGTCAAACTCACAAATATGAATTATAGGAATAACTTAGGTTAAATCAATACATCTACAGTAATCTTGGAACAAAATTCAATCAATTTAGATGTACCAAGTATCATCAAATCTAGGTTCATGTAGTAGTGAAGTGAAAAAGATAAATAATCAACTAAATTTTTATCAAAATTAGGTCTAAACAATACCTTGGTCTTGGTCATCACTCTTTAACTCAGAAATTTTATTTTTCCTATGGTTAAGTAATTCAGTTAATTAATGATAAAGTTAACCCAAAACCTTATTTAAACATAGTAAAAACTCACTCAATTTTCATGATATAATTCAAGTACTAGTATTTTCATTAAAAAAACACTTCCTCATTCAAAATATAGTGGTCATGCTTAAGAAACGAAGGAGAGATAGAAAATTATCATGAATAAAAAAACCCAACTTGAATTAATCACAAAATAAATACTCTACTAAGTAAAATCCCCCTTTATCAAATTATCTTGGCACTAAAAACTCACCCCCTCATGCTAGTCATGGTAGAGTACACGAATTAATGAAACCAAACTATAGTAACAACATAAGACCATGATCAAAGGTGTAGGTTTAGATCCCATACTTGATCCCTTCATATTCAATGATTGATTGATATCTAACATGTTGTAGTGTAAGAATTGATTTATTTGTAGAAATTCCACCTTGAATCTCTATCTTATAATTACATTATCTATCCTCACTGATATCCAAATCCAAATCTATATTGATATCACTATAAAATCACGTGGATTATCACTGTTATCTCCCTAAAATAGATCCTCAAGAATATTTCCAAGATAGATAATGGTAATATATGTGTATTTTCTATAGATTACATAGTAATGGCATGAATTTGATCATTATAGTGCAATGCATATTCTATCACTACCAGCTTCACATAGCCATGGTGTGGCCCCATGCATGCACATCATGACCTTCTCTTTAATTATCAATTGTAATCCAACTATTATATCATAAAATATGACTACCCACAAACATTATGGAACAAAAACCACCATGATTGTGAACCTCTTATCCACCTTCATCACAATATATCCACAACTTGATGGAACCCCTAAAAATAATATGTTTCACATTGTATTTGTCTCTATTTTTATTTTCAACCACAAGCTTTATCCCACAAGGTTGTTATAGTTTTTTTGCATCACTAAAACCTTCATAGATCCGATGACATGGCACTACTTTCTAGATTATAGGGAAAATATTCTTCTTAAAAATAAAAAAATAAAAAAATCATATGCATCATATCATCCTAGTGTAGATACTCTTATGTACCTCACTCCTTTAAGGTTACTCTTACGTAACATCTTCTCATGGTGAGAAATTTTCTTACACATGAACTACCACAATTTTTTAAGAGACGTTGAGAAAATACCATACATGAAACATTAACATATATATGGAGTGGAGGATAATCCCATTTCTATATTATGCACTTAGGAAGACATATTTTACAACAACAACATAACATAAGGTGTGTGGGTTTGAAATGTGCTTTTATTTCATAATTCACTTTCACCTCATTCGTATTTAAAAATTAAAAGAAATTGTAAGAACATTTTTTTAGATGTATCTTTCATGTGATACATGGATACATCATATATTATGATTAAGAAGATTCCATAAGGTTATGAAAGTGTTTCATGCTACTGCTTGTCCAATCATAGAGTACGATTGGTGGCTACATCATAAAGAATGGCATGCATGCCATTACATTCGATTTACATGGGTAGTGCCACTACCATTACCTTGAATCATATAATACAATTTATTTCGTAACATATATGGCATTAATTTGGTGGCTGAAAACATTGAGAGTTAATGTTCATTCCCATGAAATATATCATTAAATCATTTCAATAGTTTTAATATAAGGGAGATAAATACATTTATATGATATGTGTATAAGATGATTCATTAGATCATGTGTTATAAAACATGAGTTAGTTTGTGTATCATTGAGGAACATCTTATAGATTATATAAATACCACTTCTATATGATGTATGTTGTTTGTGTGTGCATACGTGATGCATGGATGAGACTCCTAGATGACCGTCTCTCTTATTTTACTTCCTTCTTTATGATTAATATGCTGGAACATTATGAAGGATAGATAATCCCTCTCACAAAATGAGATATTCAGATAGACCCATGGATACATCATAGAGAAGGGGTTCCATTTGGATACCCTTGGGGATCTACATTAAACCAATTTATGGTTGGAAAATTTTGCAATGTTGATAATGATGTAAGGTAAACTATTTTATAATTCTTTATTTCTAATTTATCATTTTCATATTTTATGTGCATGATGATCTTGGGATTAGGATTTGATCACATATACATGTTTTATTATGTGTTTAAAAACCCATAGAAATCCCATCAATGGTTTCAGAGCTACCCATTCCTTTAGATTTAGGGAATCATGTAGGAAATTATTTTTTTTAATATAATATTGAAATACACAGGAAAACCGTAAAAAATAATATGTTATAATTTTCAATCGGTTTTATACCACATTATATGATATGGGATATTGTAAACTATGACATGTGTTGTTTTCATGGATTTATATAGATCATTGTATATGACTCTTCCTTATCATAAAATACTAAAGTTGTGCTAAGTTCATGAAAAATAGAGTATTGTATCACAAATGTGATTAGTCCATATATCATAAAATATGATATAGGATATCATATTCAATATCTAGAATATCAGTCATAAAATATGATAGGAAGCTCATTGTGGACTATAATATTTGGTAATACAATTATCATGCATAGAATACAACAGATACTAATTTAAACTAAAAGCTTATCGGTTGTAGATTACGATTGAACCTAAATAGTAGAATATGATTGTAGAGTTAAAATTTTATTTATATTTTTTTTAAATTATGAATTGAATTAATAATTTATTAATTGATTATAAATTGTGATAAAATGGTATTTTGGTGGTATTTATTATTTTATAAATTAATTAATTATAAAGTGTTTATAATTAATTAATATTTTTTTGAAATATTTATTAATAAATATTCCTTATTACTAAATTTTAATATTAAAATACCTTTTATAAACTTATATGGAATACCTTATGGATTAGAAATAAATAATTTATTTAATAATTATAAGGGGTAATTTATTAAGTGTTTATAGATTATAAAATGAAGTCATAATATAAATTTCTTATATTTAAGAAAATTATGAAATGTTCATGATGTTTAATTTGAAACGTTCAAATTAAAAGAGACTTATTTGGAAATTATTTGAACCTTATCAAACTATTTTTTTTATAAATTGATATGATAAAAGGTTTATATAATATTAATATGTGATATTTAGATTATGTAAAGTGTTTACATAATAGAAAATTGAAATATTAAAGGTTTATATTTTAGAAAATATCGTATATTAAAGTAAAGGGGTATATAATGAATAATATGAAATTATTATGTCATAAAATTGATATAAAGTTCTTATATTAAAAATTATATATTTTCATAATGAATAAATCTAAATTTATAAAAACTTTACAGTTAATATTTTAATATATGAATTTTTCATAGTTATTTATCTCATGTTTAAATATTTAAAGTCTTAGTTTATTTAAATGTTATTCCATGATTTATTCATAGTTTTGAGTTATTTATATTTTGAAAATAATGGTATTATTTAGTTTAAGAAGTTAAATTACTTCTTATGAATTTTCAATCATTATTTTACATGCTTGGAAGGTCAATATAATATTTAGATTTCATCAACCCTGACCTCAATCTGAAATTAAAGTTATGATTTGATTTTTGTTATAGAATATAGTTTGTACATATTAGGTTATAAAATTTTGATCAATTGGATTCTATCTTGATTAAATTCTCCCCAAGGAGATAGACTTGGTGTTGGACTTCCCACAAGACTGGAGGATATACCTTGTTCTAGAAATGTGGGGGTTGGGTATCTGTCACTCTGTGCTTACTCTTGTGGGGATTATAAATATCATATAACATTAAGTATTTAAATGAATAGTTCATGTACATTATGTATGAAATGTATTTGGATATGTGTGAATATGTTTAGATTTTATTTTTGGTTGAGTAACACAAATGGTGGGTTGCGTAAAGAGTTACATACCAATGTCTTTAAAACATATTGATTTGGTAGAGATAATAGGATTAGAAACTAAATCATCGTAAGTATTCATACATAAAAGTAATAACATGTGATAAGATGGTGACAGTAAATCCCATTTAAAATTCTATGTGTTATATTCCTTCTAAAGTGGTACTTATCATGACCTCGATCATTTGGTATGGGTGTCCATAACCATTAAGATCCTATGGATTATCTTGTGTAAAGAAAGAATGGAATAAGGTGACCCTAATCATTAGGTGCCTTGTTCTTTAAGTCTTATTTGGGTTACAATGAAAAAGGAAACTCTAACTATTAGGGTATCATAGGAATGTAGTTGATTGAATATACATAGTATATTTGGATAAAGATTTTATTCACTCAACTATCCAAGAGGCATATATGATATGATTTACAAGTTTTGATTACTAGATATAGTCATGCCTTATTTATGTGAACAACCCAATGAAATTCATGATAAAATATAGATCTTGACCTACTGATAGATATGATATTTGTTTAAAGGTTTCACCATTTTAATGGGATTCTATTTAATAAAAAGTCCTTATAAAATGATAAAATAAATATGATACTCATCTGATAAAATAATATGATGGAGATAATATCATCATTATCAAACATAAATTTGATATTAATTATTACAAAGTAAAATATTAATGAAAAGAAATAATTAAATCAGTAACTTGATAAAATTTATTAAGTATAAGTAGAAGTTCTATGAGTTAAAAATATACCTTCCAAAGTAAGAAAGTGTTGAAGTTATTCAATAGGTGAATCTATTTTATTTTGAAACATAGAATAATTCACTTAGGGTTTCAAATGAATTAAATAAAAAATTGTATAAGGAACTTTAGTCTCAAATTCTTAATATAATTGAGTATTACTTGGTAATATTAGAAGTTTTCTTAAAGCATATTATGGTTAATAAATTAATTCTATTTTCATCCATGGAAATATTATGACAAAGATGAATTAATTCAATAATACCTTACTCGATGTTCTCAGAAGTTGAGAATAAATGAACCATGAATGTGATGAATAAGTTCTAGTGATTTATATATAGTAAAAGTGGGTAAAAGTTCAAACCAGAATAAGAAGTTATTTAGAGTGTCCAATGAAGTTATTTTTAGTAGATAGTTGAGGTCATTGAAGCCTAAGTGTGTTAATAGGAAGGAGTAATGATTCCATAGGATGGAGTTATTCAGGATTCCTAAAGGGGTTTTTGAAACTCTGTGGAGTGTGAATGTCAGGTATCGGTGTTATATAAATCAATTATTTATTTTTGAGGGGTATGTGATACCAAATTTATGTTTTATATGTTTTTTAAATATACAGTAGTTAAAAGTTAAGATATAATGGATAAGGTATGAAGATTTCATTCAAGAGATGAGGAAAAAAGTTACAAGATCAAATATTTGAATAAAAACGAATCCTAAATGAAAGAAAGCAATGGATGTGTATCTTCATCCAATTTTTCTTATATGATAATAGAAATGGTTCATTAAAAAAACTTATTGTGAATGGAATGAGGTTATTAATTGTATACACAAGGTTTATGATTTATAAAATTCTTTAACATGTTTTAAAAAGGTTACTGGGATAAAAATATTTTATCTGGTATATATTATATATCAAACTATTATTTAAAATAAGAAGAAAGATATTCCTTCCACCCATAAGTGGAATATTTTGTTAAATAGTAATTTTCAAAGAGAAATTCTTTGAACACATGGAAATAAATATGTGATATAGATTCAATAGTTTATTTGTTCAATTATACTATTGAAATGATATGAGTGTAATTTTATAACACAAAGAGTTTTCATGTCATTGAATGACATTATAATGAAAATATAATGTCTAAGAGGATCTTGGTGGTATTTTTGAACTTATAAACTTTTAAAGTTAATAAGAAAAATATTATTCTATTCTAAAATAAGTGATCCACACTTAGTATCTTAAAGATTTTAGCATATGTGATAGTAAAGGAAAACTATAATAGTTATATTTTGTTACTATTAAAAGTGAATATCACTATTTCTAAAGTATTATTCCATTAACTATAAAAAATTGAATGTCACTTTATCCTAAATAAGATTAGGATGTACTAGTAAGTAATAATGTAAATAGTTATATTATTTCAAGGGAATTTTTTATTGGAAATTTTCCAAGGATAGTGATGTTAAACTTAAAAAATCTAATTATACAAAAAAAATTGGGATCATAGAATTTTATGATATAGAGATAAAAAGTTTGAATATCTCTAAGGATTTTAACATTATGAATATGATTCCTAAATCTCACCATTATTCAGACTATCTTTCTTCATAGATGTTACTAACTAAAGAGTTTAGAGGTATGGTTTTATTAGGTTTTCACATAGAGATGTGTCTAGAAGTACATATATATATAATGAATTAACATAACCCTAAGCAAATATAGTATTCTTTAATATATGACATTGAAAATATGTAATTATGTAAGATTTTGTTAAGTATTCCTAAAATATTTTTAAGAATATTAAATATATCATATAAAGGGAAACATCCATTTTATCATTATTTCATGTTGACTATATGAATATATATATATATACATTTTATAATATGAAATGATGTTTGACCTCACAAAGTACAAAAAAAATTATAAATAAATGATAAGGTTATCATGAGTAAGATTTTTTTATGAGATGTGAAATTTTTTCATGATTCATAAAAAGTGTTTTTTGCGCTAGATGACACATTAGTTATAATACATGGAGTGTCATAAATTATGTATATAGTATACTAGTGGTGCATGGATTATATAGGAGTCCCCATTTCCTGATGTTAGAAAGATACCTAGCATGAGAACCTTCATGATTTGATACATTTATTTTGCAATTAATTGTGACATAGATAATCAGGGATCAGTTGGGTATGTTGTTGATTATGTCATCAGTTGAAGATCCACCAAGATAGGATTTTTCCTCTTGTAGGATGAGCGACATTTGGTCCATTGATTGAGATTTACTAGTAATTGTATAACGAAGCCTATATAGTATAAATGATCTTATTGTATATTTATATAAGTTTCATGTAATGTTATCATATGTAAATATGAATAGCATGTAATGTGTTCATTGACCAGGTTATACTATACTAAATGAATCTATAATGTATGAGTTAGTTATATGAGACTGACATACTTTATATCCCATGGTCCCTCGATGTCTTGGAAAAAGGTAACACATGAGAATTAATTCGATAATTAGATGTGATTGGTGTAAATAGTTAAAAAGATACATGTGTTTGATGGAGATACCACTAGATCTATTTATAGATTAAATAGTATTAACTCATTGCTAGAGGTTTATCTTTACTAGTATTTATTGATCTTTTGATTCATATTTTTTGTCAATTCTATAGTGGCCCATGAGGTCACACATTGTGGTTAACTGAATAGATATTGAGTTTGACTCAGAGAGATACCCTAAAAGTGTTTTAGAGTTAATCTAAATGTGTTTTATATGGGTATTAACAAGGTATTGCATACGATGTGATATGGTGAATTTAATTATGGATTTATAAAAGTGTTTTGAAATATGACCAAAAGAGTTGTGAATATGGTTTCATAAGTTATTGTATATGATAAAATAGAAGGTGAAATGGTACAAAGTCTATAAGGCTAGTTCAAGTGAGATATTGAAGGAGATGTATCCCCTAAATCCTAATTTAATATGATAAACATGGGAAGTTTTATATTATAAATAGAGAAAATCATAAGGTGTGTAGGTGTTTTTTTTAAAAAAAGTGGAGGCGCAAGGGCCCTTTATTATTAAAAACATAAATAAAGTAGAAAGGAGGATTAAGAAACCATTCCAAAAGACCCCAAAAACACAAGGGTAGAAAAAAGAGACTTCATGAACCTTGAGAATGAGTGCGCATGATATGACAAGAGGAGATTCCACCCCTACCACGAGGATGACAACCCCTCTTTCAAGTGGTTACTAGAGTCCATGTCTCACCTCCTTTATCTGGAGGCCCAGTGTCAACATCCTATTGCATCTCAACGGCTTCAGGCATACCATCGCAAAGTTGTCTCTCATCATCGCTAGCTACAGATGCAAGCAGAGCAAACACATTTTTGTATTTACTTTCAGTTCAGTTCTCACCTTGAATGCTTGAGCTGGCACATGCGGCTTAGGAGAAAAACTTTTCAGAGTGTCATCTCCCTTTCTAATAGTTGTTCGGGTAAAATGAATTGGCATACATTCCATTGGGCTGGAAATCTTAGCCCTCTTCCCAGAAGATTGAGAATACAGATCATCTGAGACCTGGATGAGAGAGTCCTGCCTCAAACCAGGCTTTGTAGCCTTACTCAACATTTCATTAGAACCCTCAAAAGTGGTCTGGACAGTTTCCCCCACATGCAGATTAGATCCAACATACCTTTGGGATTGAATAACCTGTTTACCAGTAATTGAAAAGGGAGAAGAGTGATTTTGTGAAGCATTAGAGATCAGAAAACCCGAATCCTATAGTGGTTTTTCAGGAAGGTTGTTCTCCAGTAAATTCACTGGCCTAGAGGGAGACACAACCCCATTTAAGTTATCCAGTTCATGCATACCATTGGCTTCACATCCTTTCTTTGTTGACATACTCCGTTATTTTGTCAACAACAGCTCCATGGAGGGGCCACCAGCATCCTTGATTGTTCTGGCGGGGCAGGGAGATTTCTCAAGTCTATTCACAGGAGTCAATGTTTTTTCATCACCTAAATGAGTGTTTTTGTTCCTTCTCTTCCCTGAGATTGCAGCTTCCAACAAGTTCTTTCCCTTTCTATAATTTTCTGCATGATGTTCTTGTCTAAACCTATCATCTGCATCTTCTTGTGCATAGTATTATTTTTCCATTTGGTTGTCAACTGAGTCTGTATCATAATGACCTTCCTCCATGTGCTTAGTTAGCACATCCTTGAAAGAAGGATGTACTTTAGTTGAATATTCCTCGTCTACAATGTCAGCCCAATTAGCATTTTCCTTGACATTCTATTTAAGGGATTTTGGGAAATCCTCTTCAATTTTTGGTTCATGAGTAATATCCTGTCTGAGGGTTTTACTACAGCCCCTGGCATTCTCATCATCGGCTTCCTGCTATGAAGAATGCAGACCAGTCCCTTGAGAAGTTTTATATCCTTCCTTCCTCCTACAATAAGTCTCCTCATGACCCTTCAACTTTCACCTAGCACATATGATGTTTGCACGACAGTTGGACCTGGAGTGTCTAATAATGCAGCACATATCACAATACAAAGGCAGTTTTTCATATACAATTCTCAGGATGATTTCATCTTGAGGGGTGGCAAGAATCACCTTGTCAATTAGAGCCGACCCTAAATCAATTTCCATTAGGATCCTGGAAAAGTGTCCAAAAGAAGTCTTTTTAGTAGCCAAATCCATTCATATTGGTATACCTATCGCAGATGCAATGTCAAATAGGATTTCAGAGTGCCACAATACCCAGTTTAGACCATAGATCTTAATCCATACTTGAGCAAAAGAATCCTTAAAATCTTAAAGACTGAAATTCGGATTCCACTCATAATCACTAAGTGTTCCTGGCTTTAGATTCACAGAACCAAAACCCCACACAAGACTCTTAAAATCAGCAGAGGGAAATAAAATATGAAAGAAACCTCTTCCAAGAGAAATGCATTTAGAATTATTGAAACCCCAAATGGAAGCTAATCGCATGACGAGATCAAAGATTTTCCAAGGTTTCATACCTTTAGATAAAGAGATTCGAGAGATAAATGAGTTCTTGCAAAGTTCTAACCATTCAAGGATCTCGCCATCCGAGGTTGAGACATGAGTTGTATTTCCTTTTCTAACAATGCGTTGTGCAACCCGATTCTCCGGAAGGACAAAAGATCCGATGGGGATCCCTGAAGAAGTGAAATCATCTGCTTCGAATTTCTGAACTTGCGTTGAATCCTACAGAGAGGCGTGTTGTTGACGAGATTCATATGTGAAAATATTTACGCTTCTCGGATGGATGAGGTCAACCCGACCCCCATTGAGGGTCGATGGTTTCTCCGCTTCCTCCATCCTTCCAAGGTGTGTAGGTGTGAAATGTGATTTTATGAAATAATGCACTACCACCTCAATTGTATTTAACAATTATAGGAAGTAATAAGAAAATAATTTTAGTCATATCCATCATGTGATGCATGTATATATCATACATTACAATTGATGGGATGTATTAAGGGTATGAAATGGTTTCATGATACTGCTCCTCCAATCATAGAGTATGATTAGAGGCTACATTATAAGTCATGTTATGAATTCCATTACCTTTGATTTGTATGTGTAGTTCCACTACCATTTCCATGAATTTTATACTATGATTCATTTGAAAATGGTTAAAAAAATAATTTAGAAGCTAAAAACTTTAAGAGTTAACATTCATTCCCACATAATCTATCATTAGATCATTGTAAGAGTTGTAAAGTATGGGAGATAAAAACATTCATACAATGCATGTGTAAGTTAGGTAATTAACTCATGTGTTATAAAACTTGAGTTAATGCATGAATCATCAAGGATAATTATTGGTCTTTTATAAATACCACCTAAATATAATGGAAGTGTTTAGTGGCAGCATTCATGATGTTTGGTTAAGACTCCCAAATTCACATCACTCTTCTTCTAATTTGTTATTAATTCTTGAGGTACTAGCATACCATGATGGATATAGAGTACCTATCGTATGATGATAGATTCAACTCAACCCATAGATACTTTATAAATAGTGGATTTCATTTAGATACCCTTATAAATATATATCAAACTATTCAATTGTTTTAACATGTTTTAATTATGATGATGATGTAAGGTGCACTAGTTATACAATTATTCTTTTCCAGTTTAGAATTTTTTAAATTTTCTATGTATGGAGATATAGGGATTTTGATTTAATCACTTATAAATATTTTCATATATGTTAATAAGCTATTAAAAATCAGATCATGGAGCCCCTAGGTGAATCTCATATTGCACATACAAAGTCTTGATGTGAAATACTCCACACTACTTCCACCCATTTGAGTTTCACTTCAATATAGTTTCAGGAATTTCACCTTCATGAAAGGAATTTATCCATAGCACCAAGACATTCTGAACTTTTAAAAAGGGATGATGAGATAGCCTCAAGATTCTATTAAGGGTTTCCATGGAATTTAAAGTGCAATAGTCTCAAAGCGACACCCCTACATGCAAACCCTAACAGCAATGAAAATGAGTGGGGATTTATAATTTTAATCCCAAGAGGTTTTTTTCATTTTAAAATGTGGTCCAATACTTGAGTTTCCCCGTATCAGTTTTTTCATTTTTCATATAATTCACTTGCTAAGGAAGAATGTGACACAACAACACCATTTTTCTCCTATGGTGTAGCCACACACTATGGCCACTACTTTTATCACCTAACATCAATATGCACTATGATTTATTCCTATACTGTTTCAGTTAATCTACACCATTGCTAAAATATTTTACACCCCTATATATTATTGATCTTGTGGTTCTAGGTTGAGTCCAACAACATATTTTTGTACTTTAATTGAAATATATTTTTCCTTTTAAAAAATTTTGTCCCTGGACAAAAAAATCTTTCTTTCCTCTAAATCTCACCAAAAGAACTCCCTTTCAATTAAAAATAGAAAAACAATAATAATTAGGAATGAATAATTAATAATTCAATAAAATAAATTAATTTAATAATAATAATAATAATTCATGAAATTTTAGATATCACTATCATTGATTATATATTCTATAAGATAGAACGGATTGAGGGTTATTAGTCAAGGGTTACATGAGATGTAATCGAAGGAATTACTCATATGTTTATGAAACATATGAGCAATTACATGGGCTTGGGTAGAATCCCTATAGCTTGTATAAAAGGATTATAGGCTAAGAGTCTGGGTATACACTTCTCTAATAGCCTCTAGTCAACCCCCCTTCCCCCCCCCCCCCCGTTGAAGCTATCTTCTTCCTTCCTTATTTATTTTTAAGATACTACATTATCATGATGTTTCATAAGGTCATACCCAAAGTTTTTGGGAGATTCAAAATAAACCATGGGTACACCTTAGAGGGAACATTATTTCAGTTATTCCATGGTAATCATTATCAAACACTAAACAAAGGCCTTGACTTCAACATACAATGGTGTAAGGTATATGTTCTTATTTTCAACTTTACATAAGATTTTAGTTTTAAAGACATGGTTATATTGGTTTTATGGTTTATAATTAATTTTTATAATTTTATTAGTCATCAATAAACCCTTATAAACCTTTTATTCATATCACATATACCTCTATCATAGTGTATGATATGTTGGAAATGGTTGGGAGTGCATGGCCATTGTCACACATTTTGCATCGTATATCATTGGATATGAATCAATGGGTTGATTAATTTATGGATTTAAAAATAAATTATGATTATTTAAATGTTCCATGATTATAGAACCCCAATTGGAATTCATTGTAGGAAACACATTATAACAACCCAACCAAAACCACTCATCGGTGTCCCAATCAGTACATTACGGGACTTCAGGTTCATCTCCCTATATGCATGTTGATCCCATAGAGTTGAGATAAACTATAAAAGTCATAAAACTTAAAAGAGAGGATAATTTATGGATCATTTTAAATATTTAAAAATGAATAGGATACTGCCATATAGTCCCAAGGTACAACTCATAGCTCTGATATAGGGTTGACCTCATAGATCTGAGGTAGAGCTGACCTCACAGTTCTAAGGCAGAGCACCCCTTGTGGATCCATAATAGATAAAACCTCACAAAATTAGGATTGAGATGACCTAGTGGCTCGAAGTTATATCCCACCATGTGGATCTATGGTGAGTTCTAACTACATGGAACCTTGTTACCAACTATTTTGGAATCCCACTAACATAGAAAGTTAATAAAAAACACTCTCAGAAGAAAAACATGGAGAGAAATAAGAGGAGAAAGGGATCAGAGGAGTGGATAGGAAATATAGAATAAGGGATACTATTTTTTGAAAAAGTCCCTCTTTGATGGTAATCAAAAATAAAAAGATGAAATATAATAGAAGTATTTAAATCTTGACATCATTCTAGAAAATCCAACCACATGGCAGGAAATTAAATAATGTGTTGGGTATCCCCAACCTTGTGGATGGTATCCCAACCACATGGTAATCATCTCGACCACATGGATGTTAGTCCAACCACATGTTAGGCAGCCCAACCATGTAGAGGTTTGGCTGACTATATGGTGAAAAACCCTACCATGCAGTAGGAAAGTGGTCTATGATGGAATTGGAGCCTACCTCACGTAGGATACATATGGCCCCCAAAATCCCACTATGTGAACTCCCCCTACCAAGAGGGTACCTCTTACCTAAAAACAAGCCTATACTACATGATATCACTTTGAAGTGGGACACATTTTATTTCCATTTCCCCTATCAGTCGAGACAATTCAAAGGTTCCTTTCAACCTCTATTCACTAGGATTAGAACCTTGGAAGGACTATCTTATGATATCCCCCAAAACTACCAGACCTATACGATCAAGGATTGAACACCAATGTGCAACCATTTGATCATGGATTACCTTGATAAAGTGAGGCTTTAGGTCATCATCCCGGATAGGTGGAACCCTTAGGGGAACCAAAAACCATGGATTCTTTTAATAATGGGACTCCCTATCGGGAAGACATCAGATCAGTTTCCCCTAGATAAATGGTATATTTATTCTCTATTATATGATTAGGGATGGATAAGTGATCCCTCCTTGAGTAATATATTGGTCTTTCATATTAGATTTCATACTCATCCTTCCTCCATATTCCATATCCCATCCTATCCTAGAAATAGTTAGGAATGTTGAAGGATGAGGTTTTTCTTCAATCATGAAACCCAAGAGGTTCTCATTGATTATTTCATCAATCGTGAATTATCAACAAGCTAAAGAGAGAGATAAATAGTCTTGGGAACCCTTAGTGTGTAATTACCATTTAGAAATAGTGTTATTCTCTCATGTAATTCACTTGGTCCTCCATTATCTCTTGCTTCTCACATAGATAATGACTCACATGAGATTAGAGATATGGGTTGATCATGTCATTAGTGTCACTAAAATTCCTCTCTATTCCTCCTTCCTAGGTGTAATCCCCCAATAAACATATCATCCCCTAAAAGGGCTATGTTTTCAATGATAATTTCTATGGTATCCCTTTATATATAATCCCTACATGATTTTATGTTTTTACACCTTTCATGACACAAATTTACCCATAACATGATGATAAACTGTGTGCCCAGTGTCCTAGTCACATGATCTAAAACTGCATGAAAAAATCTTTACTACATGATGTAAAACTACATGATACGATCCTATCACATAAACTTAAATTGTATCACTCAAAATGCACAGGATTTGATTCATATTTAGATAGAATATATAGGATTTCTTTCTAAAGGTCAAACCCAATATCATCAATCTTCAATGCCCGTTATCATGGGGGAATATTCCTCAAAGGATTATCTATGTCCTTCCATCACCTAGTTACATTCATGATAATTTTTACATCTTATTCCTTAGATATATATTCCTTATAGACTTTCCTTTCTTCTAATCATATTCTTAATATTGTCATATCTGACTGGATGACCGTATTATTTCTATGCCATAACCATATATTCCTCGTACAGACTATACTCATGATGAGTTCACACTTATCCTATAAAGATCATATTCATTTCTAAACCAACCCATCCTTGTTGATATATATTCTCTCTGAGGTTAACTAGAAAGGTCCACACATGCATAAGTCCCAAAATAATCATTTATAGGAATATTTCACCTATCTATACTTACCACATAACATTATACCGTGCAGATTAATTCTTTTAACACAGCCTTAAAATGTAAAAAGTTCCCCAACAAGTGGCATCAGACTATGTGGGTTTTGATTCCTTTCACAAGGATGTATAGGAATTGAATTCAAGGGCCTGATCTTGACACCAAAAAAAATTCCCCACCTTCCTAGATAGTAATAAACTCTAGAACTCCTAGCTAGTTGATTGTAAATCATAGTGGACTATACACTAGAATTGATAATAAATAATAAGAAAAATATGGAAAACCACTTATTTATACAGATGGTGTCATCGATAGATAACCCCTGATACATACATATTTTTATGTCGGTGGGATACCTTTGATATGTATAGAAATTCACATCGATACATGCTAATAACTGATTTTTAGTATTTGGGTAAATATCCTCGTACCAATATTTTGTAAAGATTCAAGAACATGAATTAACCCTGTAAGAGAGTCTTAGAGTAGGAAATAATTATCCCCAATAGGGTGTGATGATCCCGACCTACCATCCTCTCAACAAATATTAGTTACTAAGATTAATTGGTAAGAAATCCCAATGATCACTTGCCTTTAGAAATAAAGTACATAGAAACAACTCTTTTCATGGATGTGATAACCCTTAGGTGTTTTTGGTTCCATGAATAAACTTCATTGGAAAAAATAATGAACATGAGTAGTGAAATGGATAAAGATTTATCATCCACATATATCCCTTTAAAACCAAGCATTGAGCTACCCTATCTCGTGTTGAAAAAAATGGTGAACTCGATGAGAATCATTCAATAATAAAGAGTAATCATGTTTCATACATATCATTACATTTTTCTTTATAAATTATACAAAAACATAAATATTAAACCTTATGTGAACATTTTATTAATCAAAAATAACTGGGTTACCTATTGTTGGGCCATTTTTTTTCATGTTCTATACAAAAAATGGTGAACCTGATCTGAATCTTTCACTGGTGAAAATGATTGGTTTAATATGTACCTATTTGAAATATTTCATTGATCAGTATTCACATTTTTATTGCCTATGTATACTTAAGGTATCCTTCTCAAGATCTCTCTTCAATCCATGGAATTGCCTCATTATCAATAAAGTGTTCGGTGCTTTATCTACCACAAAAGTTTCGACCCTCTTAAGTAGAAGAACAATTTCACTTATTTAGTGTCTCCAGCACTATGTGGAAAATGTGATGATAAGTGAGTACCATTGATATGGTACCATCCTGACCCCAGATGTTGCATGAAAGAGTATCCAAGCATTGAATCTTATGATACTATCCCATCCTAGGAGAGATACAATGGATCCAGTAACATCAGTTTCACCTACCAACCACTTTGAAATCTTATCCTCGGATCATGACAACCAATGTCTTCCTTATCTTAATATGTTTTATCATATTGTCAACCATGACCTCATTTTAGCATTAATGTATCCTAGGAGATCTCTTAACAGTCATTATTTCTAGCATCATGAAAACTCTACCCCTAAACCACCTACTGAGGGTGAAAACCAGTATATCTCACCTCTAGTCACTCAGAATTGGGAATCTAGGAGATCTCATTAGGTGTGGTGACCTGTGAACCCCCAATAGTTGCCACACATGCCTATTACCACAAAATAATCCCACCAACATACTATAGAAGAAGTCATCACACTTCCACAAAAACAGTTTTTCCCAGCACCAACCTTTATCAGTGTTAACGAAAAAGCACTGATAAAGGGGGGGTGCCTTTATCAGTGCTAAAAAAGTGATGATAAAAGCACCCCTTTATCAGCACTTTTAATAGTGCTGATAAAAGGTTGAATTCAAAAAAAATTAAAAATAATATATTAATATATAAATATATAAATATAGTTATATTGATATAAATATAATATATAATTTTTAGATATATTTTAGATAAGTATAAATATACATTTACACATAATATACTTAATATACCAGATATTTAGTGAAAATGGATTATAAAAAAATAAAAAAAATATTTTTAATTAATAATTTTCTAATTATTATGGAGTAATAGTCATTTAATAACAATTTTAAGATTAAAAAATTAAAAAAAAAATTAAAAAAAAGATCCAAAATATGTTGAAAACGCAACTCAAACTTCAAGCAGCCATAACTTTTGATCTGGGTGTCCGTTTGAGCTCTACCACATATCAAATAGAAGCCTATGACGAGCTCTACATCGTTATGACCTAAGGGGATCCTTGTCAAGGTTTTTTAGAGGCCCAAAAAGGCCCAAAAGGCCTCCAAAACTGAGTTTTTAGTCGGGGTACCCCGATTTTTTAACATTTTGTGGATTTTCAGCCTTGTTTAAGGGGGTATTATTGGATTTTTTTGGTGGGGACTGAATTTATTCTAAGGTATTACATTCATATTGATATTATTTTTTTGAAATTTCATTGTTTTTTATAATTCATTTATATTTATAATCAAATATATAACAATATATAAATATTTTTTATATATTCACACATAAATATTTAATTATAAATATAAATAATAATATATATTTACATATAAAATATATTAGATTTATCTAAATAATAACTAATATCCATTTTATTTAAAATACAAATATATGAATATTTATATACCTATATATTAATCTAACTATATATATATATATATATTAATCCAACTATATATATATATATATATATATTAATATAACTACATATATATATTAATATTACTATAAATATATATATTAATAAAAATATAAATATATATATTAATATCACTATAAATATATATATTAATATAACTATATATATATATATATTAATATAACTATATATATATATATTAATATATATATATATATATATTACTATCTGAATAAATATAATTAAATATATATATATATATATATATAAATTGAGATATATATTAATATAACTATATATATATATATATATTAATATGACTATATATATATTAATATAACTATATATATATATTAATATAAATATATATTACTATACGAATAAATATAACTATATATATATATAAATAGAGATATATATTAATATAACTATATATATATATATATATATTAATATATATATATATATTACTATACGAATAAATATAACTATATATATATATAGATATCGTGAATTGGAAAGAAAATCAAAATAGAAGAGTGGTAAGGGCTTAGGCGCGCAGGGGGGAGGTCTCGAGTTCAAATCCTGGTAGAGGGAGGGGCGCGCGCACATGGGGGGATATTGGAGCAAGCATTGTTAAAGGGTAGAGGGGGTGTGTGGGGCGTTGTAGTGGGGTGGAAAAGTGCTGTAAAAGGGGGGGGGGGTTCAAGCGCTATAAAAGCTCCCCCTGATTGGCAGTATTTTTTTAATTTTTTTTTATTTTTTTACCTTTTATCAGCGCTTTTAAAAAAACTATTAAAAGGGGTCCTTTATCAGTGCTAAAATGAAAGTGCTGATAAAGGAAGTGCTAATAAAGGGGTGTTTTATCAGTGTTAAAACAAAGCGCTGATAAAGGACCCTTTTATCAACACTTAGTTTTAGCGCTGATAAAAGACCCCTTTTATCAGTGCGTTATTTTAGCACTGATAAAAGGGGTCTTTATCAGTGCTTTTTGGAGCACTGATAAAGGGGACCCCCCCCCCCTTTATCTTCACCAGAATTAATAGAACTTTTCTATCACTGTTAAAGGCCATTTTTAGCACTGATAAAAGTCTTATTTGTAGTAGTGTCAAGAGGGATCATAATCTTATTCACAAACATCAAATATTCCAGTATATTCTGGAAGCAAGCTGGGGGAAGGTGCATATTCCCACCCCATGCACAAATCCCATCGGCACATCCCAATGGCATGTGTAGGACAAGAGTGTTCTCATTTTCCCATTTTAATTGAAAATGTCTTCTATTATATACTTGAAATGAAAAAATAGTAGAATAATATCCCTACTCAAACCCTTATAAATTTACAACATATACTGGCAGATATAGAATAAATTCACCATCATATTCTGTAAATCACATAGGATGTGACAATCCATGTCATCGTGGGTTTCAAAAATCAATGGAAATTTTAATTTTTATTCCCAAAATCTTTTTAGGGGAAAATTGTAAATTATCATTTAATATGATCTTGGATAAATTTTTTGACCACTCTTTTATTATCAGAATAGAGAGTTTACCCTAGGATAGGAGTTTGGTGGAAATCTGAGTCATTTGAATTTTTATAGAATATTTAACATATAATTAATTAAATTTTAATTTATCCACACATGTTTTTTTGTGATATATTTTAAATAGAGTGTCATATTGAGATTCCACCTTCATGGTTGATTACAGAAATGTGGGTTTTTTCTAGGCAAGTCATAAACCTTTTATGGGCACTATGGTTGGGTCTAGGCCCATTTTCTTTTATTTTTCTTTTTATTTTGGTTTTATGATATGTTTTCTTCCTTTTTTTATTTTATTTTATCTTATAACTTGGATTTTCATGTATTCTTATGTGGGATTCCCCCCTTTGGGGTCTTCATCTAAGAGAGGTATAGGGATATAAGAGGGAGAGTGAGGGGTTAGCGCCACCCAGGGAGCTCATCCAGAGATAGATTGAGGCTCGGTGGGTGTGTGACATGGATCTAGTGTAACGTTTTGGTGGTTTATACGCATAGGTAGGATTTTTTTATTTTTTTCACTATAATATCCATGTAGTGCGGTTTTTAAAAAAAATTTAGGACTGGTTTAAGATATTGGAGACACCCTGAGGATAAATCTAGGCTTAATCAATGAGAATCAAGGGTTTTGGGCTACTTTGGGAGTTTCCATTTATGAAAACCCATGTACATGGTGTGTGGTTCATTAAAAACATGTCATGTGTTCTTTCTATTTTGAGAAGATATGATTTTGGGACTGCATTTCATTTACCAAGGGTACATGTAGTGTAATAGCGACTCGGGGTGAATTAGGGGCACATGGTCATGTATGGTCATAGTCAGATCTCTTTGGAGTTACACATCCAATGTTCATGCATTATAATTTTCTAGACACCTTGTGGGGTTATATGTTTGGGTACATGGTTTTCCATCTTCTGTGGAGTACACTCCATCTGTGGGGTGGTACACTTCATGTAGTCAAGCATTGTACAAGCCAAACAGGGTTGAGGTACATTGGAAGGTACCCATGTGGGGGTACACACTGTGTACAAGGTTCACAAACCATGTAATTTTTTAAATAACATGTTTAGTGGCATGTGTCACATGTCTAGGGAGGACCTTTAGTGTTACACATCATTTACCCCTAAGTACACACCATGTACTTTTTCTCCCTTTGTGTGTTTTTTCTATTTTTCCCTATTGTTAGAATTGGACTTGTGAGTTTCCCAATATAAGTGTTTGTTGACATAGATCATGAAGGTGGAATCCTTTCGGCATTTGGATTCATTTTAGATGGTTTTTTGGATGGGTGAGAATTTATAGGATAATTTCTTTTAGGTTTGGTTTTGGAACCCTACTGAGGGTTGGGTTGTGAAATGTGAGGCTCGAGTGAGGGTCATGAGCTTATTATTTGGCATGGATAGTGGATTATAAACTTTTTTTCTTTGAGGCTCTTTCATATAGATCCCATAAGGTGGTATTAAAAAGTATCTTTGATGATATGTTGGTTGTCCCTAGTGGTCGGGATTGGTTGCTTGAGGTTATAACTATAGAGGCTTAGGACTTGTGCTTAAGGAATAGGGTTATTGGAACCTCTAGGATGGGTTGATGTTGTGGGATAGTGGTTATGACCAAATGTTTTTCTATTGAGATGAGTCATAGGGACTCTAAGGATTCCCTTGTGGGCAAGTTGGTACCCGTGTATGGGTTGTTTTTTGGGAATCCGATTGAGGTTTTATTTTATGGGATTTTCCCTAAGGTTTTTCTTGGGTGAGTAGACCTTTAGTGTCTAACTTTTGAGGAGTTATTCAGGACCATTTATATTCCCATGTAGGTATGCTTAGGATTTTTTATTCCCATTGGGTGTGTTTTTGATCGAGGATCAATGGAGGAAACTAAGGGCCATTTGGGAAGTTTCTGTACAGGGCACATTCCATGATTTAGATGAGATAGAGGAACCCTATAACAACCTAGACTTAACATACATAAATATTACTTCATTTTTTATGAATACATGTTACATTACATAAACAAACACCTAAGGAATGTTATATTTTAGTGTATTTGGAAACATGGAAACATAAACATTGGTCCATAAGTGAGCTACATAATCTCACACTATATTATTCAAAACTAGAACCCTTCTAAGTAATATCATACATAATGCATTTCTTCATGACATAGGTAAAGGAAACATAAGAATGGGTGAGCTCAGAGGCTCAGTAATGGTAAATAATGGAGATAAGTAAGCATAACAAGATCATAATGGTATGAGAACACTATCATAAAATTTGAAAAGAATACCCTACATATCAAAGATAGTAATCGTGAATTATGGAATAAATATTTTTAGTTCATAAGACATGAATTATAAGGAAATAAAATAATATGATCCATGAGATCATAACATTTTCCTAAGGCATGGAATTGATGTAATACAAATAAACATTAAAAATTATTTCCTTATTGGTCAAGGATCACTTCCAAGTCCATCATAGAGGACAAAGTCCTTTACTGTATTGAGTTCACTCCTCATTTCATCCATGTCTAACTGTACCGAGTTAACTCCCCATTCCATCCATGTATATATCATGATATATATATAAATATTTACCCAATGCATTTGGGAGAGATATAGGTCCCACCCATCTCATAATTAAAACCATATTTATGTGTTCCATAAGATCATAAACATTCAGCATATCATAACCAATGAAATGAAATGGGTATCATAAAAATTTCATCATATCTTATCCTATGTAAAATATATAGGTTTCATAATACTTACATCATAAAATAACTTATGAAAAGAATTGGGTTTCATAAACATAATACCATAAAAACACAAACCATTTAAAGAAATAATTTGAATTGTATCCTTAGGTCATATCTTCAATAAGGCATAGGTAACATCAACATATATCATCTTAGATGTTAAATAATTTTTAAATGTCATTTAAAACATTTCTTGATAAAAATATCCTTTCTTCTTTGTATTCTTTTTTAAAGCCAAAAACATTTTGAAAACATTTTTCTTTGAAAATAAACTTTAAAAGTTATAAAGTAATATTTTAAAATAATTTAAAAAAATAAAACAAAAAACATTTTAAAAATAATTTTCCTTGAAAATGAGCTTAAAATATCATTTAAAATAATTTTTGAAAACATTTTTTTAAAACATGGTTTTAAAAGAAAATATATTTTTGACCTAACAGATAAATAAAGTTGAATTTTCATAAATAAAAGTTTTCTTAATTATATTAAGTAACAAATAGTGGAAAAATGGTACCATTACTTGAAGATACCATGAATAACCATATTATAATAAAATTAATGATAATTATTGGGAGGAAGATCATGATATTTCAACATTGGAGACTTAATCATAAATAATCATGACAAATGATGAGACTATAACAAAAGATCTTTACCACTTTGGTAACAATGAATCATAAGAACCGTGATGGAATAACATAAAAGTAAACTTAAAATATCATTAGGATAAATAAATTAATGGTATTACATGTCAAATAGTTTTTATATACAACTCATGAAATAATATAGCTACATAGAAAAATGTACGTCTCAAAGAAGGAAAATTGAGACAAAAATCCATTTGCCGCTTTGGTAACGCATAAACCATAAACACCATAAAAGAGAGATCCTAAAATGTATATTCAAATCCAAATAATATTTAGGGCAATCATCATAAAATAAATTCATGGTCATTATATATACCACATGGAATAAATAGGTTTTGAATGCAGCGTGTGTCTCATGAAATTAAAAAGTGAGATGAAAATATCTTACCTTAAGTCTTGACTTTCTTATTACATGTTCAAACCTAAGGTATAATAAATATAAGTTATATATATATATATATTATAAATATATTCATATATATCATACCATATATGGGTTTCTTATGACCTTTTATTACCTATTTATTTATAATACCATGTTAAGTCATATTTCAGGTAATAATTGCTTTGTTTTTCGTATACATTTTGATTTTTACTATTTTTTGTTTTCTTAAAATAATATTTATTTAATAATATAAATAATTATAAAAATTATATAAATATAATATATATTTAGTATATATGTATTTATAATCATCTATAAATGATTGAAATAGGAAATGAAATACATTGTTCATGAAGACGGTAGGTCATGCGTACGCATAAACACTATTTTCATTTTATTTTAGGATTAAAAGAAAAAAAAATGATATATTATCATTAAAAAATAATTTTTATATCATATAAATCACATATTTTTATTAAACCCATCCTTAATACATTCCATGTAAATCTTGAACGAATCACCTCGCTTCGCGAGGCGACAGTCTACTGTACACACGAACAACGCTATCGTATTCCAAAAATATGGAAATCATGAAGGTATATATGATATAAAAATTCCAAAATCATAATAAAAACATAAAAATAATACATATCATATATATAAGACAAATCCATCATTATGACAAGCCTTTTTAGGTGGTAATGGAAAAACTAACGACATCAGTTCGTGAGGTGGTAGTCTGCCGTACAAATGAATGATGATTTTGCAACCCATTTGATGGATGTGGATATGATTGTAGGTTATTACCTTATAATAAAAACATATAAATATATGAAATAAAATTAATTTTTTATATAATAATTTTATAAAAATAATTTAATGGGTTTTAGTAAGAAAAAGAACAAAAATGTTTGTTGATGAACGTTACCTATTCTTCGGGTATCCTCCTTTGGTTTTCACTAAAATCCTTCCTTGTATGGATTTATTCCCAAAATAATAATTCTAGGATGATGTTAAGGAATTTGGGAATTTATTTTTGTAGGTTTTGGTCGAGCCAAATGTCTTTATAGTTGTGAAGAAGGGGGTAGAGTGAGTGCCCTTTTATAATTGAGTAAGAGTTTCATTCTTGTCAATACCCAAAAGTATTCACTATTGGGAGGTCTCCCTTGCCCCATGAGCCTCAAAAACAAAAACAATAATGGTGTTTTTTGATGAATTGGTTAATAATTACCTCCACAAAAAAATAAATTTTTACCAATTTATTCCATAGTCTTTAAGTTTACTCAATTTTATCTTTATAGTTTTTACCAAGGTAACTTGTATCTTTTTGTTCACCTAAAAAAATTATACTTTAAGAATATAATTAAATATATATTTATTATATAATTTATACCCACTGATTATAAATATAAATTCAAATTCATTAAATAAAAAACCAATGGTTTTCTAAAATTAATTTTAATACAAACGCATGTAAAGTGCAAGACCCTCTTTTAACCTTAATCACGTTAATTAATTTTAACTGTTTTCACGGATCATTATGGTAAAAAATTAATATTAAATTATTATATAATATAAATAATTATTATTATAAATATGGCATCCATTTTTAAAAATTCCATTTACATAAGTGGAATAATTTAATTTAAAATTAATATCGTAGATAAAATGAGAAATCGATTTTTTAAAGAGAC
This sequence comes from Viscum album, assembly GCA_963277665.1. Taxonomy (NCBI): domain Eukaryota; kingdom Viridiplantae; phylum Streptophyta; class Magnoliopsida; order Santalales; family Viscaceae; genus Viscum; species Viscum album. The sequence continues at coordinate 1,611,353,476 of OY728125.1, forward strand.
AATGATCAAAAGTTTATAAAGTTTTTATATCCAATTTTAATATAAAATTGATCCTAATGAACTAAATTGGATTAATATATTTATAATTTAACTAATCATACTTTAAAAAAAATTTAAAAAAAAAAATCAACTTTATAAATAAATTAATTGAAAATATAGTTTTCAATTAAAATTCAGTATTTTAACTATTCATCAAAAAATGAAAAAAATTATAAAAAATACAAAACATTCACCCTAATAAAAAATTTAAATTATTAATTCAACAATGAATTTTATTTTATCAAATTCATTTTATGAAAGTGTCAAAATTTTAATTTTATCATTGTTCACAAAAAGACATAAAAAGCAGTTTTTTATAAAATAGCATTTTTGAAACATATAAAAACTTTACTAAAAATTATGTATCATATTATCAATATGTTTTATTTATATAAAACCATTATTATTGATATTTTAATTTTTTTTATTATTATTCATATCACTATGTTTAATGGATAGGTTATAATGATCTCATTAATAATATATCATGGTTTTGTTAAAACCTGATGTTGTATATTATGCGTGTTAAGACAGTGTTGCGTATAGCGCAAGATTAACTTGGTGTTGTGTATAATGTAATATTATCTTAGTGTATCACAAAAAATAAACCTATTGATTAAATTTAATTTATTTCAAAAAAATCATAACAAACTTGTGGTGTTGCATTCGACCTCCCTTTAAATGAATTTCGCTCTTGAAATTCATCACTCTGATACAAATAAATAAGGATAATTATACCTCATCATTTCATAAAGTTCCCATGTAACTTACTAAAACTAGTGGTTTCACTAAAATACTTTTACCAGGTGAGTAGTCTTGTTTCATATAACTTTCTCTTTATGGTCTAGAATCTCCACTAGTTGTTCCTCATAAGAAAGATTTTTCTCTAGTGGTGTGACCTTTGAGTTTGGTAAATGTGAAGGGTCATGTATGTACTTCCTTACGAGAGATACCTGGAACACATAATGGACTTGAGATAGGTTCGATAAGTGATTAGGATACAATCCCGATATGATCAAAAATTTCAAAGGGATCAATATACCTAGGGATTAGTTTCCCTTTCTCCCTGAATCTCATAACCTTATTATATGGATAAATTATTAGAAACACCTTGTCACTAAATTTAAATTCTATATCACACCAGTGATTTTCAGCATAAATTTTCTATTGACTCTGAGCTGCCTTGATGTGATGCTAAATTTTTTTAACCTTATCTTCTAGTTTTTCAGTTATCTCAAGTCCTAATAACTTCATTTATCCAACTTCATTCAAACACATTAGAGATCTACATTTCTTTCCATAGAGGTATTAATAAGGATCCATTTTAATTCATGAGTGAATGTTATTATTGAACTGAACTAGACGAAGGTATTGATCCCAACCACCTTTGAAATCCAAATAACAAGATCTCAACATGTCGTCTAGGGTTTGAATCATTATTTTAGATTTTCCATCTATATGGGGATGATATCAGTGCTAAAACTCATCTCCATATTAAGATATTGCTAAATAATTCTCCAAAACCTTGATATGAACCTAAAATCCTAATTAGATAAAATGGAATGTGTTACTCCATGTAACCTTACCACTTCCTTAATGTATATATAGCATTCTTATCTAGAGATAATTCTTCTCTAATAGCGATGAAGTGTTCTGAATTAGTAAGGAGATCAACTACAAACCATGTAGATTTATTCCCTTTATATGTTTTGGGGAGTCCAACATCAAAATCCTTAGTGATGATTCCCCATTTCCATTCTGGTATGGGTAATGGATGTAATATCCCAGTAGACTTTTTTCTTTTAGATTTAAATTTTTGGTATACCAAGAACCACGATAAAAACTCTATGATATCTATATTCATGTCACCCCACAAAAATTACTCTTTAAAATATCTATACAACTTCATATTTTCTTAATTAATAGAGAATGAAGAACTATGATCTTCTTTTAAAAACTCCTTCTTTAATTCTATTATGGAAGGAATGCACACATATTTCCTGAACCCTATCATTCCATCATGATCAAGGTTAAACTCAAAAAAAATTATGACCTTCTTTTGTAGCTCTACATATTCCTTATTAGAATATTTAATATTCACTTAGATAGATAGTTAAGCATTCAAATGAGAAATATAATAATCTCCCCATTAATTCAGTATTTCTATATCCATCCTTTGAAAATCCAAAAATATTGGATCTTTTGTGATATGAAATATGGATAAGATATCAAGATCCTTTCAACTCAAAGAATCAACCACCTTATTCATGTTCCTAGGGTAATGATATTCAATCAAATCAAACCATCTTATTTGGATCATATTCAACTCCTTTTGTGTGAATATATACTTGAAACTTTTATGATTGATAAATATATCACAATTTTCTCCATAGAGATAATTTCTCCATATCTTTAATGGAAAAATTAAAGTATTGTACTTCAAATCATGAGTTGGGTAATTTTTTAATGAATCTTAATTTATCGTGAGGAACAAGGTATAACCATGTCATTTTTTCATAAGAACACATCACAATCCTTCTTAGATGCACCAATATATATTATAAAACCTTCTCCACTAAAGGGTAATGCAATCACAGATTCACTGACTAACCTTCTCGTTAGTTCCTTAAAATTTTCCTCACATTCATCTATCTAGAGGAACTTAGCTCCCTTAGGAGTAAACATGGTCAGAGTATTAGATAGTCATGATAAATTCTCTAAAAATCGTCGATAATATTTATCTAAACCAAGAAAACTACATATCTCGGTTATTTCGGTTAGTCTAGGCCAATATTCAATAGCCTCCATCTTTTATGGATCTACTAGTATACCCTATCTTGAGATTATATGACCCAAAAATGAAACATTTTTCATCCAAAATTCATAGTTTTTAAATTTTTCATATAGTTTTTATTTTCTTAGGGTCTTTAGTACAATTCTCAAGTGATTTTCATGCTCTTACTTTATCTTTGAATAGATAAGAATATAATCTATAAAGACTACCAAAAACTGATCAAGGTAATCTCTAAAATCTCAATTCATTAAATCCATTAAGATTGTAGGGGAATTAGTAAGACTGAAAGGAATCACTATATACTCATAGTGTCCATAACTTTTACGAAATATCGTCTTGGGTATATCCTCCTTCTATACTGTAAATTGATGATATCCATAACAAAGGTCTATCTTAGAAAAGTATTGAGCTCCAAGCAGTTGATCAAACAAGTCATCAATATAGGGAATAAGATACTCATTATTAATTTTGATATTGTTAAACTCCCAATAATTGATGTAGAGTCACATTGATCCATCTTTATTTTTAATAAAAATAATAGGTTCACCCTAAGGTGACATACTTGTTATAATAGTTGGTTCCCTAGACCCAATTGTACTATGCTTTTATATTACCATTTCATGTAAACAGTTAGATGTGCATGATGTAAACTAACTATTATAGTGTAGATATTTCTATATCCACTATTCAATGGTAATTTCCATAGATTAATTATTGTATCAAAGGTTTATAGAAGATCACATGCTATAATGAGAACCATGAGATACTATTACATTAATCATAAACACAGGTACTATTGTCTAGATACATCATACTAACTAGACACAATTTATTTCTGAGTATCAGGTGTTGGGGGATCATAAGAATTGATACTTATTCTCATGAAGTTCATACTTGGTGATCTCTAGTAGTGAGATCATTAGGATAGACCCACAAATAGTAACACCACATGTTTTGAGTTTCATTAGTTTCTCTTATCTACAGACATGTGTATTGGTCTCCTAGCTTGAGATCACTATTAATGTGTGTCATTTGATCGCATACTTTGATGTAAGGAAAAAACCATGATAATGAAATTGTTTCAAGGTAGCTTGTGTTGGGTTTTTCATCAGTAGTATGACATTGGTTTAATGTTCAAGATATAATTTGTCACTTCTTAGTTGAGGAAGTTATATATTTCGGGCCAAGTTGATCAGGATAGCAGTACCTTCATATGTCCTTGTCCAAGATAGTCGAGGGTAAATTTTTCCATTTATATCAAAAAATAATAAATTAAGAAGGGATAATTACACAAGTATGAATCCTGTATTATGAGACATATAATGACAAATATATTATATTACACAGCACGTGTTCATAGGTTGGATGTTGTTATTATGATTATTCCTTATCTCTTTAGGGGATTTGATGGGTTGTTAGACTTCACTCTTGGTCTGTGAATATTATTCACAACTATTGAAATAAGGTCCTAGAGGGGCACACATAGTAGAATATTCAAGAATCCTCCCTATTCTAGTGAATAGGTAAATATGGCATAGCGGGCCCCACCATAGGGTCCAATGGTTATCCAAGTTTTTATGAACACTGAAGAAAAAATAAATTCTTTATTATTAAATTAAATAATAATTAGGTTGAATTTATTTATTAAAATTATTCACAAGGTATTTATTGAATACAAGAAAAAATATTATACGAATGAATATTATTTTAATATTCCAAGTTCATTTAATATTAGTTGGAATTACAAGTAAAGTTAAATGACTCTGTTTTATCACATAATATATTAAATATATATTACAGGTATTTGAAAAAATATAAATAATATTTATGATATGGTTTAGTTCATCATAATTATTTATTTATTTCTTATTTAGTGGGCATTTTATTTTTGGGGTTTGGGGAACCCGTTCTGGGTATTTGATTCACCCACTATATACACAGGAGAGAAGAGATCTTTTTTTTATGTTCATTCTAATGAAATGAGAGACTATCTATCTTAATATCTTCTAGAGAGAGAAATTATCTCTCTAAGTGTCGATCTAAGCATGCCTTCAATGAATCAAAGGCAAGGGATTAAGGTGATCATCGCGACACCGAAGGATTCATTGGATCTCTACAATAGCAACCTGAATTTTATTAACAGTGAGAATGTAGATTCTTAGGGAGTGTGTGAATGACCTTGAGGGGTTCAGTTTTAGGCCCTTCAAGAAACGGTCACTGGTAATGAGTTTCAGTCATGTGCGCTTCATTTTCAAACAAGGTATGTGTTCATTTTAAGTTTTATAATATGTTTAATTCACTCAAGATCCACAGACCATACCGGGGCTTGGATTGATAGAGATGAAAAGTATCATCATCCCAATGATAAAAATTTTTAAAATCCATGACACACCAGATTATGATACAGACATAGTAACTTCAATTGGTATCAATGACATCATATAAATTATTTGATCTAAGAAAAAAATTAATTTTTATTAAATTAAGTAGAGTGTTTAATTTTTGTTCCAACAGATCCAACTGTGGTTCAATCTGAAGTTAGATGTCCTAGTTCTGGACATTTGAATAAATTTTTATGGATAGTTTAGTGGTTTCATGAGTATTTTTTTAAGAACATATTCATTTACATGTTCAATTATACCCATTTTTATGGATTGGGCAATATGTTGTAAATTTTAGTTTTCCGATGGTGGGTCGGTGGACAAAATAGTGTTTTACAACCACCCTATAAATTCCACATTATTATAGAATAATTTTTTTAATTATAAAAACTTTAACATAAAACACAGGCTATTGTTTTGATGGAGAGGGTGTGTTCATTATTCCATATTAAATCAAAATATAAAAACAAGAAGGGGAGAACTTTATGGTGGGTGGGTTGATGAAGTTAAAAGGCTATGTAATAAGGCATTTAATTTTTTAAATAAAATGAGTCTGGCGTGCGTGTTTTTTTTCCAACAACACAAAAAAAATATGAATGAGGGACCCACCTATGGATTTCCATACAAGCTGAGTGGCGCACCCTCTGGGTTGCCTCCCTCTGAAGTGTCGTAATCCTCCTCCCATTCCTCAGTCGCAGCCGAAGCCACCACACTAGAATCTGAACTAGGGAACAACACTGGTCACCCAAGCCAGCCACACCCCCTCCCCCCGCCACAAGAGCAGCGCAGAATACTCCTCCATAGCTTGGACGTCTCTACCCTTAGTGCAGCCCCACCTTCCTGGTGAACCCAGACATCGTGCCTCCCAAGCAACCTTCTCCTGGGATATGGCCGCCCTCACTGGGAGTCGTCTTCCCATCCGGTGAGAACCAATGGTCGCACGGCCTTCCCCTTGTCTGGAAACCACGCGACCGAGATCCCAGATGGTCTTTGTAGATCTTCATAACTGGTGATCTCACATCACACTTTTACTTTACCCATTGACTGGTCTTGAGCATTGACCAAATATGTGTATGTATGGATGTTTTATTTAATTATTTATAATTGTGTTCGATGATTGTAAATAATTAATACAATCTTCATAGCATCATTTTTTTGGTCAATATGAATAAGGGAATGTGTGTACAATTTTATCTGTTGTATATTTCACCCCTATTCCCCCTCACCTATGAGCGAGTACATTTTTATTTTGACGAATACGAGGTGTGGCATAGACCCCACCAAGACAAGTAGGTACACCATATGAGATGTGGTCCCTGACAAGTTGAGGCGGTACTCCAGATAATATGTAGACATACTCTACAGGGATGATCTGCATCATGATTCAAGATATGAATCAGGTATGGTGCCCCTAGGTCATGGTTGATCCATTGAGTTTAAATGGATCAAACAGTTTTAGATGCTCAAGACCATTCATCTATTTTATTTCCTTTATGAATTTATTTTTTTATGCATAATATGATAGTGGGAAATATATAAAATAATACACACTAAAATTCATAAAGAATCGATGGTTATTTTTCTATTAATTTTTAGTTGCGAGCGCAACAAGATAGTATGAAAAAGATTAATAGAAATGAATTACATTGGTCGAGAAAAGTAATATAACCCTCAAAGAAATATTTAGTCGCAAACAACTTCCATCATTTGAATTTGAACACAGCCAAGTGTTTGAGGTTCTCAGTCAGTTATAGATGAGGGTGCCTCCTATTACTAGGGAGTTCTTATGAGAATGATGAGTTGATTTAACTAAATTTGGTAGTTAAGGATTACCCATAACTAACATACTATTACTTTAGAAACAAAACATTGAGGGAAAAAAGATTATGATTCCAAGGAGTTGGGGCTTTTCTCAACAGATCAAGGAGTCATGAGTTAATATAGTTGGCTAGTAAATCACCTACCTTGAACTCTACGAGTAGTGTCATAGACATAGCTTGTAGACTATAAGGGGAAGTTTAAGGATCATTTCCACTAAAATACTCAAGTGATAGAGTATTCTAATTTTAGTATGGAAAGTTATTAGAATTTGATAAAATAGTGGGTGACATTTAATGATTTAATTAATTGATCAATAATGTAAAAATTGATAATCAAAAATAAAATTATTATCTTGTAGTTTTTATTTATTATAAAATGACAATTAATACCACAAATAATATTTCTATAATTATTGGAAAAAGTAAATGTCCCATCCAATATGGGTTTCTAAAGTGTAGTACTGGCACTTGTGTACAATACTATGATATAAGGAAATTCAAGGTGTTGGTGTACCAATGCCTATTAAGTCACCTCAAGAAGAGAGGGTGTAAAAATGATTACAGGAGACCCATGTACAATTAATTTTATGGTTATGTCATAATATTTTCTTAAACATCTGATATTTTTTGTAGATACAACATCGATACATGGATGATTACACATGTTTTCTTGTCTCTAAAAAGATTAAAAGCAGAAAAAGAGGTAAGATATGAATGGATGATATTACACTGGATATATCTAAAGTGAAATATGGATCACAGTCTTTCAATGGATCCCTTTCTCATATCATTTCACCCATTTACCCCAATTTCATTTAAAATTTCCAAATGAACAGTATATAGTAAAATACTTCATTTTTTTAGGTAAATTGCACCAAGAAATAAGAATAATAAAGATATATTAATCATTAATTATTATGGTAAAAAAGTTGAAAGACAAGGTGAAAATGATAAATGGAAAGTTTGATGCTAAAGGCACCTTCGCAATGTCCTTTAAATAAATAGGTATTAAATAGAAGGTTATTTTCTTTGCATATTAGGAAATTAATTTATGGAAGTTTAAAAGCAATGAATTGAATTTAAGAATCAAGTACTTGCTTCTTCTTTAAGAATATTAATCAATTATATGTATTTTTTTAATATATTTATTGTGTATTAAATACAATATTTTTATCTCATATTTGTATCAAAATATAGTAACCAAGTAAGTAAAGAGATATTACAATAAGTTAGGTGTATTCTCCAAGAAGATGAGAAAGGTTGATTCCTAAGTTAGTGGTGAGAAGCACAAAACTTCTAATTGCCAAGTTTATTGATTAAAGTAGAAATATTATTGATTATGAAAAAAAACATTTATCTCATGTGTCCATTAGACACTATGATACATTATTCTATGTTCAAGAATGATTGTTTTTTGTGTTGTTTCATAATCAACCAATAGTTTAGTGATATATGAATCATAGGCAATACATGATGAATATAAAATGTAAAAATTATATACCCAATTGTAGTAAGATAATTCTTTTTCAAGTAAAAAAAAAAGTGGATTTCAAGGATATACCCAGTATTAAGGGTGTAATTTTGGTCCGGTGGCCTGAAAACCCGATAGGCCTAGCCCGAAAGCCTGAGCGGCCTGGCCCGGAAAAGCCCGTTCGGGAAAGGCCGGGCCGGCCCGAAAAACCCCAGCCCACTGGCCCGCCCGAAGCCCAACTCGCTGTAAAAAAATTTAATGGGGAATCTAATCCCCCTACCACAAGCTCCCAAGGCTGCGTCTGTTAACTTATCACCAGCCTATATATATATATATATATATATATATATATGTATATATACATATCTACATACATACATATATATATATATATGTATATATATATATATATGTATATATATATATATGTGTATGTATCTATATATATATATATATATATATTTCTATATATATGTATATATATATGTCATTATATATTAACAAAAAAATATTATATATATACATATAATTATTATTATATATAATTATAATGTCTGTATAAATATGTATACAATGATATATAATTATATATATATAATGGTTTATATATATAAACAAATCCATTAATAATACATATCAATTAAGTGTGGTTTTTAAAAATCAATTAATAATATATATATATATATATATATATGATTTAATATAATATATATATAAACAAAGCCATTAATATATATATATATATATAATAACCTGTTGTGTATTAATAAAAAAATAACACACTCACCTAATGATATTCATGCAAGTCCCTCAACTTCATTAATTTTTTTAAGTATGTTACGACATGCATATATTATATATATTATACGTATATAAATCTATTTAGAAAAAAAATTAACTCACCCACTACGACGCACCCCCCAACCCCTAATTATTACTTTTATAATTTCATCATATTATATATATATATATAATTATATATATCAATCATTAACATTATATATATATATATAATAACTTATTATATATTAATAAAAAAATAACATTCACCCAATGATGTTCATGCACACCCCCAACCTCACTAATTTTTTAAATATGGTGAAACTTGCATATTATATATATGTATATATAAAAACAAATCTACTAATAATATATATATACTAATGATATGATTATATATATATATATAAACAAATCCATTAATAATATATATAAATCTATTAATAATATATATCAATTAAGTGTGGCTTTTAAAAATCCATTAATAATATGTGTGTGTGTGTGTGTGAATGATTTAATATTATATAATAACTTATTTTATATTAACAAAAAAATAACACACTCACTTAATGACGTTCGTGCACATCCACCCTACCTCATTAATTTTTTTAAATATGTTACAACTTGCAGATATTATATATAAATCTATTTAGAAAAAAAAATTAACCCGACCACTACGGCGCACCCCCCAACCCCTAATTATTTTTTTAATATTTTCTCATATTATATATATATATATAATAACTTATTATATATTAACAAAAAAATAACTACTCTCCAAATGATGTTCGCACACCCCCAACCTCATTAATTTTTTTAAACATGATAAAACTTTCATATATTATATATACTATATACACATATATAAATCTATTTAGAAAAAAATTAACTCACCCACTGTTGTGCACCTGCTAAGGGTGTAATTTTGGTCCAGACAGGACCAGGTCGGGCCTGCCCTGCAAAAAAAATAAAAAACGTTTAAAAAAATGTTTAAAATTAAACAAACACTTAAAAATACTTTCCATAAATAAGTTAAAAAAATAAATGTAAAAAATATTTTTAAATAAATGATAAAAAAACGTTTAAATAACAACACTTTAAACTCACCACTCACTGCTGCGCACCCCCCCCCCCCAATCACTCATTATTATTTTATTTGTACATAATATATATAAATTCACAGACATATATAAATCTATTTAGAAAAAAATAAAATATCCACCCACTGTAAAATGTTTTTACATAAAATGTGTTAAATGTTTAAAAAAATACATGTAAAAAATATGCGTTAAAAAACGTTTTAAACAGGTGTTAAAAATGGTTTAAATAAAGTTTTAAATAAAAATGATTAAAAATTCTTTAAAACAAAAATTTAAATTATTATTTTTTTAAAAAAACACTTAAAAAATACTTTTTACATTAAAATATGAAAAGATATAAATGTTTTAAAAAATAATTTTAAAAAGCATGCGTTTAAAAAAATTCAAAAATGTTCTAAATTAATCATTTAAAAATAAATGTAAAAAACTTTTTAAAAAGATGTTAAAATGGTTTAAATAAAAATGTTAAAATAAAAAATATTAACAAACTCTTAAGAAATTATAAATAAGTTAAAAAAATAAATGTAAAAAATTATTTTAAATAAATGTTAGAAAAACGTTTAAATAATAAGGCTTTAAACTCACCCACTACAGCTGCGCACCCCTCATTATTTTTTTTACAATTTGAATATAATATATATATATATATATTCACAATATATAAATATATTTAGACAAAAAAACGCATCCACCTACTGTAAAATGTTAATAAAAAATAAAATAAACGTTTTTACAAAAAAATTCATTTAAAAATAAATGTAAAGAAATGATTTAAATAAATGTTATACAAATTAAATAAAAAATTTTCAAATAGAAAATTATTTTGAAAATAATAAAAGCCCACCATGGCTCGACTCGAAAAAGCTCGGCCCGGCCCGAAAAATCTCGGCCCGACCCGATGGTTTGGGACAGCCCGTGGTCGGGCTCGGGCCACCTCATGGGGTTGTTCAGGCTGGCCCGGCCCAGCCCGAATAGTGGTCAGCGGCCTGACTTTTTGCATGGCAGGGCCGGACCAAAATTACACCCCTACCCAATATGGTATTTAGACTCAGTGGAGCTAAACACCTTAGGTATTATCGGAATGAATACTTATTTAGTTTGAAAAAATAAAACTTTATAAATAAAGGTATGTCATGGAGATTTTAGAATTAGTAAAATAAGAGAGCGTAAACTATTACAATGGTAAGCTAGTGGTAAATATACTTCATAATACTCCTTTAAGTTTATTAAGGAATATGAAATTGCAGTATGGTATACGCATAGTCAAAAGATATAAGTTTCTTTGGGTTGGTCTACCGAAGAATATCTTGACCAAGCATTCATCGATCATTATAATGTTGCATGGAGTAATTTCTAAATTCACATTACCTTATCTGCATCAAGGATGTGATGTTAATAAGGAGGAATGATGATGATTCTTACTTGTTAAAACTGATCAAAAAAATATAGTGTAGAGTAATCCCTAAATTCACATTTCCTAATATACATTAGAGATATGATGTAAGTATAAGGAGCATCAATGTTAAGATATATATGCAGTGCATAAACTTCCGTTATATTTCATGATGTGCTTTGTAAATAATGATGATATCAAATAACCATACTCCAACTATCATGAAAAATGGATATCATATAATTCCTAGTATGATATAAATCCATAATGACATAAGAACATGTGTTTGTATGAAAATTGTTTGTTAATGATATAAATAAACTTACATCAAGAAAAAAAAAATATACATCTAAACCATATCCCTATGATAAAAATATTTATTAATGTAATAGACTATATTTCAATTAAAGGGCACACATGTCTACTTGAGATAGTGGGAGCCAGATTGACTTGGGTTTAGTCAATGCTATAGATGCACAAATAGTTGTCATAGTAAAGGATTCCACAAGTGCATGTGGAAAGGAGTGTTTTGGAGACACGTACTTCATATAAAGGTTGAAACCATAGTACTGGTTTTACTTTCACCACAGCTAGTGATACATTATTAAGTAAGAATAATAATTCTGATCAATATGCAGTATATGGAAACAAGTTAAAATTTATAATATTATTTAAAATTCAATAATGGATTTCATGTATCAAAGTACAGGGGAATATTATTTTGAATATTGTGGTAGGTATTCAAATGAGATAATACATGGATGGTACATGAGTGGTGCCAATAAGGATTGATTGGTAATACCAAGTCATTATACCTAAATTCATTAGAATTTAACTTTCATAGAAAATATTTATGATCATTTTATTGTGCATTGGATGTCAAGACCACCAATTGTGGAAGGTGTCTATATGATGCAATTAGAAAGGGATGGAAACATCATATAATTCAAATAGTGTTTCAAGTTACTCAAATCCAATTCAATATTAAAAGTAAGTATCAAAATCATAGAATATTAATTTTGAATGAATTTTTTCCATGTGTCTACTAGTGGTTAGTGGGAGAATCATTGTTTTCCAAGTAAAATATTTTTGATAACATATGGAAAACAGCAATTGGTCATATAGTTAGTTAAGACAAGAATGAAAGTAACTCTCTAGTGATTGGATTAAAGTAGAAACCTAAGTTATTGAGAATATGATCTATTGAGGTAGATCTAACAGTTTTTTAGACCTAGAAAATTGTACATATATTGACATCATATTAAAAATACAAGTAAGAAAAATTTGAGAGAGAAATGTTACCAATGTCACGTGGCATAAATTTCTCCAAGAAGACATGCATGGGAATATGAGGAGATAAAAGGGATGAATTGAATTTCATATGATACCATAATGGATCAATCATATATGCCATGATATGCACAAAATATGATATTTCCACCTATACTTTATAGTAGGAAAATATCAGTTATATGCAGGATAACTATAAGGGATGTTGTCAAAACTATCCAATTGAACTTGACAAGTATAAAGGATATGTACCTGGTAAGTAGAGAGGAATGGATACTAGTTTATAGGGGACACAAACTAGTATTCCTTTGATCAATGAGATCTCATGTCATTGTTTGGCTAAGGGAATGAGGGAGACAAGATCATACAATCCATTATAAGTCATACCTACAAATACTGGGTACGCTGCGAAAGGTTATAGTAGATCCCATGCTATAACGAAAACCTTGAGATAGTATGACATTAAACATAAATAAGGTTTTATAGTCTATATACATTATACTGCTTGGATATTGTTGATTTCTAACTATCAGGTTTTGGGGTCTCATAAGCATTTATACTTCTTCTCATGATGTTCTCACTTTGTTATCTCTAGTAGTAAGATCACGAGGACATACCCACCAATAGGAACACTACATTTTTTTAGATTCATTGGGTTTTCCTATCTATGGACATGTGTATTGGTCTTCAGACTTGAGATCATTATCAATATGTGTCATTTGATTGTGTACTTTGATGTAAGGTAAAAAAACCATGATAATGAAATCAGGGCTAGGTATCTTGTGTGGGGTGCATCATTGGTAGTATGACATTGGTTGATTAGTAAAGATATAATTTTTTGCTTTCGAGTTGAGGAATTCATATATCTTGGTTCTGGTTGATTAAGATGGTAGTACCTTCATAAGTCCTTAGCCAAGGTAGTTAAGGGTAAATACGCCCTGTTAGATCAAAAAATAATAAAACAAGAAATGATGATGACACAAGTTTCCATCCTGGGTTATGAGATATCTAGAGACAAATATATTATATTACACAATATATGTTCGAAGGTTGGTTGATTTTGTTAGGACTATTACTTATCTTTTTAGGGGCCTTGATGGGTTTCTAGACATCACTCTTGTTCTATGAATATTATTCACTTCTATCGAGATAAGGGTCTATAGGGTCACACATAATAGCGTATTCAATAATCCACCCTATTCTAGTGAATAGATAAATATGACATGGTGGGCCTCACCACGGGGTCTGAGGGTTGTCCAAGTGTTTCCCATCATGGAAAAATAAATAAATTCATTATTATTCAAGTAATGAATAATTGGGTTGAATTTATTTATTAAAAGTATTCATAGGGTATTTACTAAATATGAGAAAAAATATTATACAAATGAATATTATTTTAATATTACAGGTTTGTTTAATATTAGTGGGAATTATGAGTTGAGTTAAATGAATTGATTTTATCATGTAACATATTTAATATATATTACAGGTATGTGATAAAATATAAATAATATTAACGACGTAGTTTAGATCGTCATATTTATTTATTTATTTCTTATTTAGTTGGAATTTTATTTCCAGGGGTTGGGGAACAATTTTCGGGTATCTGCTTCTCCTACTACATAACGAGAGAGGAGCTCATTTGTTATGTTGTTTATTCCAATAGAATGAGAGCCTCTATCTCTTCCCATATTCTAGAAAGAGAAAGTATCTCTTTGAGTGTCGATCCATGCACTCCTTCGATGGATTGGAGGTAAGGGATCAAGGTGATCGTTGCAACACTAAAGGATTCATCAAAGCACCATGCTAGCACCCATAATTTGAAAAAGGGTGAGCGCGTGGATTCTTGGAGTGTGCGTGGATGATCTGGAGGGGTTTGTCTTTGGAATCTGTAAGAAATGGTTGCCGATAACGAGTTACAGTTTTTTATGCTTCATTTTCGAACAAGGTATGTGTTCGTTTTAAATACCATGCTCTGTTTAGTTAATGCGAGATCATCATACTGTACCGATGCTTGGATCCACTACGTGAAAAATAGCTTTTCTCAACGGGATTAATTCCCGTCACAAATAGAACGTCCTAGAGGTTATTTGCGATGGGATTTGGGGTCTCGTCGCAAAAAGTTAGGCGCAGTTTTCACGCCAAACCGCGGGAAGGTTATTTGCGACGGAGGAATCCCCCCGTCGCAAATAGTGTGTCGATCGGAGGGTATTTATGACGGGTCTCGTCGCAAATACTTGGCGGCGGTAAATAGGTTTTTGCGATGGGATGTTGTCCCATCACAAAAAGTGTGTCGACAGGTACCTTTTGCGACGGGTACCCATCACAAATACTCTTTTAACCGCCGACTGTAATTAATGCGGGTGAAAGTTTTTGCGATGGGTAAACCATCACAAATAACCCCGTCACAACTAATCCAACCTATATATACCCCCATCCGTTTTTCAATTCCTCCTCTCAATTCTCACTTTCTCTCTCTCTGAACTCTCTTTTCAGAGTTAAAATTTGGGGGAGTTGGTTTTTTTTCACGAAAAAAGTTGTGAACCCGTCTACATCAATAGGAGATCAAGTTTAAAGGTATTTATATTTTATTTTATTTAGTATTTATTTCATTTTTTTATGTTAATTTTAATTATTTTTTATTAGTTCTAATAAGATTAGATTTAAATTGTTTTGTTATCAGTATTTATTTGTAATAATAAATTGAAATTACTAGTACTAATTTTTAATAATTAGTAATAAATAGGAATAATTAGTAATAAATAGGAATAATTTGTAATAAATAGGAATAATTAGTAATTCATAGGAATAATTAGTAATAAATTGTAATAATTAGTAATAAATAGGAATAATTAGTAATAAATAGGAATAATTAGTAATAAATAGTAATAATTAGTAGTAAATAGGAATAATTAGTAATAAATAGTAATAATTAGAAATAAATAGGAATAATTATGAATAATTTGTAATAAATATTAATCAATAGGAATAAATAGAAATAAATAGTAATAAATAGTAATAAATAGTAATAAATAGTAATAAATAGAAATAAATAGTAATAAATAGGAATAAATAGTAATAAATAGGAATAATTAGTAATAAATAGGAATAAATAGTAATAAATAGGAATAAATAGTAATAAATAGGAATAATTGGTAATAAATAAGAATAATTAGTAATAAATATGAATAATAGTAATAAATAGGAATAATTAGTAATAAATAGGAATAATTAGGAATAAATATGAATAAATTGAAATAAATAGGAATAAAGAGGAATAAATAGGAATAAATAGTAATAATTAGGAATAATTAGTAATAATTAGTAATAATTATTAATAATTAGTAATAATTAGTAATAAATAGTAATAATTAGTAATAATTTGGAATAAATAGTAATAATTTGGAATAATCAATAATAATTAGAAATAATTAGTAATAATTAGTAATAATTAGAAATAATTAGAAATAATTAGAAATATTTTGGAATTATTAGGAATAATTAAGAATAATTAGGAATAAATATGAATAAATTGGACTAAATAGTAATAAATAAGAATAAATATGAATAATTAGGAATAATTAAGAATAATTAGGAATAATTAGAAATAATTAAGAATAAATAGAAATAATTAGAAATAATTGGGGATAATTAATAATAATTAGAAATAATTAGAAATAATTAGGAATAATTAGTAATAAATAGTAATAATTAGTAATAATTAGTAATAATTAGGTATAATTAGGAATAATTAGGAATAATTAGAAATAATTAGAAATAATTAGGAATAATTAGAAATAATTATGAATAATTAGTAATAATATGTAATAATTAGTAATAAATTGCAATAATTAGAAATAATTAGCAATAATTAGCAATAAATAGCAATAAATAACAATAAATATTAATAATTAGAAATAATTAGCAATAATTAGCAATAATTAGTAATAAATAGTAATAATTAGTAATAATTAGTAATAATCAGTAATATTTAGTAATAAATAGTAATAAATATCAATAAATAGTAATAAATAGTAATAAATAGGAATAAATAGGAATAAATAATAAAGAATAGGAATACATAAGAATTAATAAAAATTAATACGAATTAATAGGAATTAATAGGAATAAATTGGAATAAATTAAAATTAATAGGAATTAATAGGAATTAATAGGAATTAATCGGAATTAATGGGAATTAATAGGAATAATTAAGAATAATTAGGAATAATTAGGAATAATTAGGAATAATTAGGAATAATATCAATTATCATATCTTGTAATAACTTGTAATAAATTGTAATAACTTGGCATAATTTTAAGTGGATTGACGATATTCCTTTTGCTCGATGACTCTTCTTCATTCAACTTTCATCGGCTCAAAACATTATGAAAAGTATGCTTCTACGTATGCATATCCAATCTCGTATGCACGAGTTTGAATATGCATATTTATAGGACTACATTTTTCATAATGTTTTCAGGTGGTGATAGTTGCAAGAAGATGATTCATTGACGAAAAGGGGGATCTTTTGTCTGATGACTCATTTACTTACATCTTTCTCACACTAAAATCACAATAAAGAATCTGCTCAGAGGTATACTTATAAATTCTCGTATGCACAAGAATTAATATGCGTACCTCCAAGCAGATTCTTCATTGTGATTTCAGTGAGAGAAATTTTCAAGTAAATGAGCTGTCAGACAAAAGAGTAGTCATCAATCCACTGAAAATTATGTCACCCAAAATTAATGGTAATTATTAAGAAGTAGTTGTAATTATTTATCTTATTTTTTCATATAGTGTTTTTATAATTTCAAATTATTCAAAAATAGTGATGATTTTATATTTTGTAGAAAAATATGGAACACAGAAGTCGACATTAGTCATTTTTAGATGATCTCACTTGAATAAATCAGTACATAAATCCAAACGATTCTAGTTTAAATACTGTATATATTGAGGGTGTTGAAGCTTTCTTATCATTTCCATCATCAAAACCATAATATGTTTCAGAATTCAAAATTAAGTTTCCTTGTAAAAAATGTGCTCTGAGAACAATTGACACATTTGACAAGGTTGGGGGACATCTCTTGCGTTTTGGTTTTCAATCAGATTATGTTTTTTGGTATCAACACAGTGAACGCAGTTCCAGAGAATATACTAATAACTAGATTCTGGATCCATCACGATTTTAAAATTTAATACATGTTGTTGTAGGTCCATCTGTTCAAAAAACTGAAACTCAAGATGATATTGATTTAACTCCTGATTTAGCACCATCTAAATTTTATGATTTGTTGAGGCCTGCTGAGGATGCATTATATCATGGTTACAAGATAATAAAATTAGAATTGGTTGCAAAATTTATGGCTATTAAATCAAATAATGCAATGTCAAATAACTGTTTTGATCAGATATTTTCTTTGGTTAAAACACTATTACCTGAAAGAAATGTGTTGCCTATAAATTACTATAAGAGCAAGAGATTTGTTCGTAATCTGGGCCTTAGTTATTGAAAGATTCATGCATGTGAAAATGGTTGCATCTTATATTCTGGTGAAAATGATCCATTGGATAGTTATCCCACATGTGGAGAATTGAGGTATAAAGAAGCTCAACCAGGGAAGTATGGATCGATTCCTATAAAACAGTTCAGATATTTCCCCCTTACACCCAGGCTGCAACCTTTATTTATGTCTTAGAACACAACATCAATGATGTCATGGCACAAAACCAATATTTGAACCGATAAAAACTTGAATCATCCATCTGATGGTGATTCATGGAAACATTTTCATCGTCTGCATCCATCTTTTAATTTAGAATCCTGAAACGTGTGATTAGGTCTTTCTAATGACAATTTCTGTCTGTTAGGTTCTTATGGTAGTCAGTATTCATGTTGGCATGTCTTTATTACTCCGTACAATTTACCTCCATGGATGTTGATAAAGGATCCCTATATCTTTTTGACTTTTTTAATCCTAGGACATCTGAAAAAGAATATTGATGTTTATTTGAAATCATTGATTGATGAGTTAACTGCATTGTAAATTACTGGTGTTAGTACATATGATTTTTCTGTGAAACAAAATTTCATATTAAAAGCTGCATTGATGTGGTCGATTAGTGAATTTCTGGCATATGGCATGTTATCTGGCTGGAGTACACATGGTCCAAAATCATGTCCTTACTGTATGAAAGACAACAAAGCCTTTATGCTCATCAATGGAAGAAAACATTGATTTTTTGACTATCATCATAGATTTCTTCCAACCGGTCATCCTTTTCGGAGGAACAAATCTCATTTTAGAAAAGACACAATTGAAAGGGATGAACCTTCAAAAATGATCTTGGGTATAGAGTTAAAATCAGTTGTATTTTCATTACCTCCCATCATATTTGGGCCAATAGTAAACCAACAGAAAATTCATGGCTTTGGGAAAGAATGTAATTGGATAAAACAGAGCATTTTTGGGGATCATTCATATTGGTCTAATTTTTTAGTAAGCAATATGTTGGGTGTCATGAATATTGAGAAGAGATGTTTTGGTAATTAATTTTATACAGTTTTGGATACACCAAGTAAGAACAAAGATACTGTAAAAGAATGATTAGATCTTTCCCAAATTTGTAGGTGACCAGAACTTGAACTATTTGAAAATGTCAGATCACAGAGGTTAATGAAGCCAAAAGAATATTACACATTGTGAAAAGAGTGTCTCTTATTATTTTGTCAGTGGATTGCAGATTTGAGACTTCCAGATGGATATGCTTCCAATTTGGGCAGATGTGTTAAGAATGGTCATATTACCAGATTAAAAACTCATGACTTATACTGATTGGATTAATAGGTTTGTTGAATTATATGATTTGGGATTCGATAATAGACATACCATATTTTTTTCGAGACATTTTTTCAGTGACAACAGACTATGATGCGCTAAGAAATCTGGAAGAAGATATTGTTGTAATTATATATAAACTAGAAAAAATATTTCCACCAACTTTCTTTGAATCAATGGAACATATGATATTACATTTTCCACGTGAAGATAAATGTGGAGGTCCATTACAGTTTCAATGGATCTACCCATTCAAAAGATGCATGCAGAAATTAAAGAAAAAAGTATGTAACAAAGTATCACTTGAAGGCTCAATTGCTGAATCTTATTTGAAAGAGGAAATTTCTTTTTTTCTTCTCTTATTATTTTGAATCTGAATATCCCTAAAAACAAAACTTCATGGGACGTAATGAGGGAAATTTTAATGACCAAATGGACAATCAATTATCAGTTTTTAATAAGCAAAATCTTGGCTTCGGTGGAGTTCATGAACGATGGATTTCAGACGATGAAAATCACAGAGCTCATAAATATGTTCTGCTCAACTATGAAGAAATGAAATCATTTATACTATGAGTGCTTATTTCACTTATTCTATAATTTATGTTATAGTATGTAAAACTATTTTATTTTTCTGTTATATGATAATCATATCAAGAAACAACTTCCACAAATTACAACTGCTGCTCTTGAAGAATGCAGACAAAAAAAAATTCTCAATGGTTTCAAAAACTGGTAACATAAATTATTGATGGTTTAATATCAATTCAGTTTATTATTTATTATATTGATAATTGTTTTAAAAAATTTCTGGTGTCTCAACATGCTGATAAAATTGATAAGCAACTATGTATATTGAGTAACCCACCATCCAAAATGCTTAAATCTTATAATGCATATGTGGTGAATTATTTTTGATTTCATACACGTGCATATGGGGAATAAAAAAAATAATGAACAGTTGAGTTTGTTTGAGAGGATCGCATTGTAGAGAAGCTGAAGTTTACTTTTATGACATTTTGGATGAAATTATTGAGCTGTGTTATCTAGGGTAGAATTACATAATGATATTAAATGTCAGTGGTTGGATAATAAGAGTGGCTTGAGTGTTCAGCTGACTCATTGAATCATCGATATTAAATATAAAAGTCTTCTTGTAGTAAATGAACTATTTTTACTGTCTCAACAGGAACATCAAATTTATTACGCAATGTACTGTGCTACTTCAAGAGACCTGAGTGATTGGTGGATCATAATAAAAATGAAATCTCATAAAAATCAGTTTACTCAAACCGAATGTGGTTCTGATGAAGTGGAAGGAATTGAATTTTTTCAAGAGACTACTCAAAATCCATCTTTTTCATAAAGAGGCATGAATATCGATGATGACACCCCACAATTAAGGGTCGATGGTGATGAAGATGTTAATGATGTTACAAATGAATTTGAAATGACAAGATATGATGAAACTAAAACTCATGTGGATATTTATGATGTCGAGGAGGAATATGAAGACATTGACATCGTCAGATATGAAGATGATGATGAAGGTGAACATTGATACAGTTAAATGCTAGTTATAATCATAACTAATATATGTTTATATATATAATAGTTATTTTCAACTATCTGTTAACAAAAATCATTTTGTGTTTTAGATGGACCCTGAACTATTTTGAGAGTTACTGGAGGCTGAGTTACCTTTGGATGAGGGGGAATTGGGATCATCTGTCCCTCAACCTACTGGCAGTTCAGGGGGGTACACGGAGGGGGAGCAGTCTTGCGCGACTGATGATTCCTGACCCTATCCTCGAGCGACATCCACATCTTGGCTTCGATCCATGCACACAGAGGCATGATAACCTCTATATTTTATTTATCTTTCATTAATTTATTTATATATATACTAGTTGTTTGATTATTTATTCTTTTTTCACATTTTTGCACATGTAGTTGTTGGACATGAGAGCGCTATCTTCTACAATTGTTTTTCTCAGCCATGGATCACAGGAGAACAGATTCCCGTTGATGTGCAACTCAACATGTTCAATCATTGGATGGTATGTAAATAAATAATAGTTATTTTGAAATTTATTTTATTAATAAATTGATATTATAAATTATTTATTGGTTTTATGGTTTCTCATCAATGATAGCATGCGTGATGCTATCCATGTGGCACGAGAGGCATCTATGTGTGACCATTTCCGTTAATTTTTGCATAATTTGAGAAGGACGGCCATTAAGAAAGCATAAGTGACAAATTTTGATGAGTCGTGTAGAGCCCACTGACCAGAGTACAGTGCATATCATGTTTGGTATAGATTATGTTTACACTGGTTGGGTGGTGGATTTTAGAGGAGGTCTTTAGTGGGTCGGTAGAACTGGGGGAGACAGGAGGTGACACATCGAGCTGGTATCCATACATTCAGTACGCATAGAGAGCATCTGGTAAGTATCTTTTTTAAATATTTTATATAACTTTAAATATACACATTTTATTTTATATTTTTATAGGCATTCGAACATCCCGATATTATGGAGTACGAAATTTATCGGAGGATGTACAATGATCCAGCCACTAGAGAAATTAGAGGTGATCGCCAGCATTGGATTATGGTTAGTATTATTTTTTTCAGTTTGAAAATTAACTGAAAATAATATTTTCACAATTTTAATTTTAAATTGGAATTGAAGGAGTCATGTGAGACTACGACCTCTCAGACACAGGCTGTGAGTCAGGACGAGGCGATTGATCAGACCAGTGCCCACTATTTCGATGAGGCATAATGGATGCAGGCGACTCAGTATGTCTTTGAGAAGGGTCGAGTAGTTGGTATCGGCTCTCATGTGACTCCTAATACTTATTATGGTACTGTTGTGATGTCGGTGTCTCGCTCGAGAGGAGTTTGTGGAGAGGCATCAACTTCTGTCTTGTAGTTTGAGGAGCAGTTGCAAACTCAGGTCGAGCTTATAGAGAGTTCGTAGAAGAAGCATGAAGAGATGCGTCAGCAACATGAAGAGATGTGTCAGAAGCATGAATAGATGTGTTAGCAGCAACAACATCACGATGAGGAGATGCGTCGATGGCAGCAACAGTATCATGATCAGATGGAGTACATGCATCGTCTGCTCGTAGTTTAGAGATGAAGTTTCCTCCACCATCTCCTACAGCTCCCCCACCTCCTCCAAAAGACGACCCCCAATGATTGTTTTTATATTAAAAACATTTGAATTCAAGATTTGCTATAATATAAACTATTTACAGTTTCTGTCTTTTATATTGGTGCGAATATGTCATAATTTAATTTTTTTATTTTTTATTACTATTATATTTTTTAATGTTTGTTTATTTTACTAATAATAATAATAATAATATTTTATGATTTTTTTATATTTTTTGTGAATATTGAGAATTCTAATATTTTACTAATATTAATATTATTTTTTCATTAATCATAATTTTATTAAATATATGTTTTATTATTATATTTTTTAATGTTTTTTTTATTTTACTAATAATAATAATAATAATATTTAAGGAATTTTTTATATTTTTTTGAGAATATTGAGAATTTTAGTATTTTTCTATTTTTTTATTATTTTAATAATATTAATATTATTTTTTATTAATTATAATTTTATTAAATATATATATTTATTACTTTTGTTATTATTTACGAAGAAAGATGTTGCGACGGGATCCCGTCGCAAATAGTTTAAATATATATTTTTAAATAGTATTTGCGACGGGACCAAGCGCCCGTTGCAAATACTATTTACGACAGTCTCGTCGCAAAAAGTTGATTTATATATATTTTTAAATAGTATTTGCGATGAGACCAAGCGTTTGTCGCAAATACTATTTGCGATGGTGAAGTTCTCCATCGCAAATACCATTTTTTGTGACATGCCCATCACAAAAATGGTATTTGCGATGCTGTTTTCTGCAACGGGTTATTTGCGATGGAACCCCATTGCAAAAGCTTATTTGCGACGGGATCCCGTAACAAATAGCCCATTGCAAATAGTACACATTCTACTATTGATCATTAGATACAACAAGTCTCATCATCCATATGATGAAAAATATTAAAATACTTAGCCCACTGACTTCCGCTACGACCCTAGTACCTTCAGTTGGTATCAAAGGGATCATGTCAATTATATGAGCCAAGAAAAAAAATTAATTTTCATTAAATTATATAGAGGGTTTAATTTCTATCTCAACGAATCCGACTGAGAATATATTTGTTTATATAATCAATTATACCCTTTCTTATGGCCCAGGGTGGTATGGTGTAAATTAAAGTTTTTCAGTAGTGGGTCAGTAGTTGGAATAGTTTTTTCCAGGCACCCTCTAAATTCCACATCATCGTTGAATAAATGTTTTAATTATAAAAAAACTTTTCCGTAAACACAAGCGATTGTTTTGATGGAGAGGATGTGTTTTTTTCCATATGAAAAAAAATAAAAAAAAATAAGAAGGGGAGAAATTTAGGGTGGGCGGCTTGACCAATTTAAAAGCCTATGTAACAAGGCTTCCCCTCGTACAATGACCTTGTGTCCGATATATCGGATGGCCACCCCAGATCTATATGACCGGTGAGCTCATCGCCGCCTCAACGCGCGCTTCCTCACTTTGATCCATCTGCACCAACTAGGCTTCAGCAATCCCAGTGCCACCCTCCCTGCTTTTGGACACCCATCACTCCTCATCCGCCATCCTTGCCACATCAATGAACCGTAGTTACTCTTCAGAGTTACCTGAGTTCGGTACCCCCCTTCCTATTTTAGCCAGATCCATGCACCACCATGTCTGGCTCTCTTTTCAGTATTCACTCTGTCCTTCTGACCACCGAGGTAACCCAACCCCTACCAATTTTAGGTTATGTAGTTTTGGATCTACCCTAAAAAGGTTTGGGCTGGGTCCACCTAATCTAGAAAGGGTTATGGTTAGACATTCATGACCCAGAATAGCCCTATATATGCTTTTCATGACCCTGAATGGGCCTGTGCGGGTTGGGTCTGACTCACTTTGGCCCTACTGTGGGTTTCGGGGCACGGGTTAATCAAAATTAATTTAATTAATTAATTTAATTTTAAAATTAAAATAATTAATTAAAATAATAAATTTTAGTTTATGAAATAATTTTATACCCAGAAAAATTTAATATAATTTTTGTGTTAAATTAAATTAATTAAATAATTTAATTTTTGGAATTAAAATTAAATTAATTATATAACCAAATAGAATTAAATTATTTTAATTTAATTAATTCATTTAATTTAAATAAACACCCTCATACTTTAATTTATCTCAATTTAATTTTTATCACACTTTTACTTTACCCATTTATTGGTCTTGAGCACCTTCCAAATATGTTTATGTCTCAATGTTTTATTTAATTATTTATAATTGCGTGTGATGATTGTAAATAATTAAGACGATTTATGCATCATCATTTTTTTTATCAGTATGTATAAGGGTATGCGCATCCAATTTTATCTATTATATATTGTGCCCCTAGTCCCCCTCATTTTTATGTGAGTACATTTGTATTTTGATGAAAACGATCTACGACGTGGACCCCCCCCCCCCACCCAGGACGAGGTGGTACACCAGATGAGATGTGGTCTCCACCAAGATGAGGTGGTACTCCATATGAGAATTGGACATACTAGATGGGAATGAGCTGCATCATGAGTCAAGCCATGACTCATGTATGATGCCTCTAGGTCATGGTTGATCCATTGAGTTTGAATGGATCAATCAGTTTTAGATGATCAAGAGAAATCGAGTAGTTTATTTCCTTTATGCATTTATTTATTATTTTATGAATTTTATTAAAATGGGAAATACCTAAAATAATAAATAATAAAATGCATAAAAAAGTGATGGATGTTTTTTTATTAATATTCAGTTATGAGCGTGACAACATATTATGAATGAGATTAATAAAAATGAATTGCATTCCTAGATAAAAATAATAAAACCCTCACTAAAATATTACATCACAAATGTATTCCGTCATTTGAATTTAAACATAACCAGGTGTTTGGGGTGCTCGATCATCTATAGTTGAGGGTGTCTCCAACTACTGTGGACTTCTTATGAGAATGATGAGTTAACTTAAATGAGGTTTGTAGTTAAGGATTTGGCATAGCTAACTTACTATTACTTTAAGGGAAAAGCATTGAGGGAATCATGGTTACGATTTCAAGAAGTCGATACTTCACTCAACAGATCAAAGAGTCATGAGTTAATACGGTTGGCCTGTCAACAGCCTTCCTTGAATTGTCTGAGTAGTTCCATAGCCATAACTTGTAGACTATGAGGGGAATATCAAGGATCCTTTCCACTAGAATACTCTAGTGACAGAGTATTCTGATTATAGTGTTGAGAGTTCCTAGAAATCAATAAAATAGTGGAGACATTTAATGATTTAATTAATTAATCAATAATGTCTAAATCGGTAATAAAATATAAAATTACAATCTTCTAGTTTTTATTTTGTAGAAAATGGAAAGGAATTCCATAAGTAATACTGTGATAATTATTGGAAAATGTAAATGTCTCATCCATCACGGGTTTACAAAGTATATTACATGCAATTTCGTACAATTCTAAGATATAAGTAAATTCAAGGTGTTGGTATCCCAATACACGTTAAGTCACCCTAGGAAGGTACGGTGTAAAAATGATTATAGGAGACTCATGTAAGGCACATATGATTGTTATGTCATAATTTTTTCATCAATGTCTAATGTTTTTTGTTGATACAACATCAGGACATGAATTATTACACATTTTTTCTCATCTCTAAGATGTTTATGAGGAGAAATATAAGTGTGATATGAATGAATGATATCACACAAGATATTTGTAAAGTGAAACATGGATAATGGTATTTCAATGGATTCCATTATCATATCATTTTTCACCCATTTACTCTAATTTTGTTTAATATTTCCAAACAAATAGTATAGAGTAAAACCCTTTGTTACCTTTTAGGTAAAGTTTTCTAAGAAATAAGAATATTAAAGATACATTAACCTTTATTTATTATGGTGAACAAATTAAAATACAAGGCGAAAAGGTTGAATGTAAAGTGTGACACCAAAGGCACCTTTGCAACATCCTTGAAAAAAATAGGTATTAAACAATAGTCTTTTTCTTCGCATATTATAAAATTAATTTATGGAAGTTTAAAAGTAAATAATTAAATTGAAGAAGAAGGTAGTCTCTTCTTGTTCATGAATATTAATCAATTATATGTATTGTTTCTAACACACTTCTTGGGAATTAAATAAAATACGTTTATCACATATGTGTATCAAAATAGAGTAACCAAGTAAGTATAGAAACATTAAAATAAGTAAGGTGTATTCTCTAATCGGTTGAGAAAGAGTGATTCCTAAGTTGACAGTGAGAATCACACAACTTCTAATTTCCAAGTTTAATGATTCAAGTTGAACTTTTATTGAGTATGAAAAAACATTTATCTCACGTTTCCATTGGACACTATTAGAAATTATTCTATATTAAGGAATGAATGTTGTTTGTGGTGTTTCATACTCAACCAATAGTTCTATGATATATGAATAATAGGCAATACGTGATGAATATAAAATGTAAGACATATATACACAGTTGTCGAATGATAATTCATTTTCAAGTAAAACTAAAATTGGATTTCAAGGATATACCCAATGTAGTTTTTAGAATCATTAGATCTAAACAACTTAGGTATTATAGACGTATATACTTATTTAGTTTGGACAAAGAAACCATTAGAAATAAAGTTATGTCACAAATATTTCAAAATTAGCTTCAAAAGAGATCTTGAACTATACCAAGGGTAAGATAGTGGTGAATATACTTTATAAGGTTAATTTAATTTTATTAAGGAATATGAAAGTGAAGTATGGTATATGCATATTCATAAGATATAAGTTGTTTCGGGTTGGTCAAATGAAGAATATCTTGACCAAGCATTCGTTAATCATTATAATGTAACATGGAGTAATTCCTAAATGCACATTGCCTTATCCAAATCAAAGATATGATGTTAATAAGGAGGATCGATGATGATTCTTACTTGTTAGCATTGATCAACAAAATTTATCATGGAAAAATTCATAAACACACATTTCTTAATATACATCAAATTTAAGATGTAAATATAAGGAGAATCGATATTAAAATATTTATGCAGTGCATAAAATTCCATTATATTTCATGACATTCTTTTCAAATAGCAGTGATATCCCATAACCATGTGCCAACTATCATGAAAAATGGATATCATATAAGTTTTAGTATGATGAAAATCCATAATTTAATAAGAACATGTGTTTGGATTCAAAGTGTTTGTTTAGGATATAAACAAACTTGAATCAAGAAAAACACAATGTATATCTAAAGCAGTTATCCTAAATATTTCTAAGGATATCATAGAAATACCTATGATAGAAAATTTGTAGTTAAGTGATAGACTATATTTATATAAAAGTGTGCACGTATCTACTTGAGATAGTGGGATCCAGATTGACTTGAGTTTAGTCAATGCTAGAGACGTACAAATAGTTTCCATAGGAACAAATTCCACAAGTGCATATAGAAAGGAATGTTCTAGAGACCCGTACTATATAGGAAGGTTGAAACCATAGTAATGGTTTTACTTTCACCATGTCCAGTGATACATTATTTAGTAAGAATAATAATTCCTACCAGTAAGCAGTATATGGAAACAAGCTAAAATTTACAGTATTAATTAAAATTCAATAATGGATTCCATGTATCAAAGTATAAGGGGGCATATTATTTTTAATATTTCAGTAGGTATTCAAATTAGATGATACATGGATGGTAAAATAGGGTTACCAATAAGGCTTGATTGTTAATAACAATTCATTATTCCTAAATTCATTAGAATTTTACTTATCATATCTAATATCTATGATCATTTTATTTTGGATTGGATGTCAAGGCCACCAATCGTGGAAGGTGTTTATATCACACAACCAGAAAGGGGCTATGACATCATTGAATGCCAATAGGGTTATAAGTTACTCAAATACAGTTCAAGATTTAAAGTAAGCAGCAATATCATAGAATATTCATTTGGAATGAATGTTTTTCATGTGTATATGAGTGGTTAGTGGGGGAATCTTTTTTCAATATGTTTGATAATAAATAGAAAAAAAATAATTGGTCTTATAATTAGTTAAGACCAGCATGAAAGTAACTCTCCAGTGATTGGATTAAAGTATAAACCTAAGTTATAGAGAATAGGATCTACTATGATAGACCTAATAGTTTCATAGATCTAGTCAATCATACATATAATGACATCATATTAAAAATACAATCTGGAATAATTCGAGATAGAATTGTTACCGATGTCACATGGAATAAATCTCTCCAAGAAGACATGCATGGGAATAGGAGGAGATTGAATTCGTCAGTTGAATTCAATCCACTTCTACAATGTATCAATCGAATATGTCATGATATGTAAAAAATATGATATTTCCAACCTATACTTTATGGTAGGAAAATATAAATTATATCTGGGAGAACTGCAAGGGATGCATTCAGAACTATCCAATTGTACTTGAAAAGTACAAAGGATATGTACTTGGTAAGTAGAGAGTAAATGATACTAGTTTTAAGGGGATACAAACTAGTATTCCTTGGATCGATGTGGTCTCATATCAAAGCTAATATAAGGGAATGATCAAGACAAACTCATATAATCCATTGGTAGCCATACCTAAAAATACCGAGTATATTGCAGATTCTGAGGCAGTTAATAAGTAGTATTTAAATTTAATGATTTTTCCAGTTCTTGGAATCATACCTAGTATATAATTTTTTATCATTATGATAATTCTATTACTAATACAATCCAATATGTCAAGTTTTTACAGTGGAAAAAAGGAATATACTCATGGTTTTCTATCTCTTGAGAAGTTTTACTCAAGGAGGTTTGGTTGCACTTAGTAGAACTTCCATGTAGCTGAAACGTGGAAGACCCTACAACTAAAGTTGTGAATCAGTAGAAGCATTATATTTATCATGTGAGAGATAAAAATGATGGTTAAAAATTTTTATCTAGTGAAAGTGGGAGTGTTGTGATAATGGGTTCCCTAGACCCAACTATATAATACTTTTAGATTACCATCTCATGTATATAGTTAGATACACATGATGTACACTTACCATTATAGTGTATTCATTTATACATACACTATTTCATGATAATGTTCATGGATTAATTGTCGTATAAAAAGGTTATAGAAGATCACAGGCTATAATGAGATCCTTGAGATACTATGACATTAATCTCAAACAAAGGTCATATGGTATAGATACATCATACTAATTAGACACAGTTGATGTCTGAATATTAGGTTCTGGGGGCTCATAAGCATTGATACTTATTCTCATGAAGTTTTCACTTGTTTATCTCAAGTAGTGATATCATGAGGACAAACCTTCCAATAGAAACAACATGTGTTTTGAGTTTCATTGGTTATTCTTATCTACAAACATGTGTATTGGTATCATAACTTGATATCATTATCAATCTATGTTATTTGATCATGTACTTTGATGAAAGGAAAAAACCCATGAGAATGAAATCGTGGAATGGTATCTTGTGTTGGGTGATTCATTAGTAGTATAACATTGGTTAAATGGTCAAGGTATAATTTGTCGCTTCCGAGTTGAGGAATTCATATATCACTGGCCTACTTGATCAGGATTGTGACACCTTAATAAATTCTTGGAAAAATAATTTGTGGATAAATTCATCTAGTTAGATCAAAAAATAATAAATCAAGAAAGGATGATGAAACAAGTGTGCATCCTACTTTAGGTGATATCTAAAGACAAATAGATTATATCACACTGTACGTGTTCATAGGTAGGTTTTCATTGCTATGACTATTACTTATATCTTTTGGAGCCTTCATGGGATTCTAGGATCCACTCTTAGTTTGTGAATATTATTCGTTGCTATCAAGATAAGTTCCTAGATGGTTACACACAATAGAGTATTTAAGAATCCTTCCTATTATGGTGGATAGGTAAATATGACATGGTGGGACCCACCATAGGGTCTGAGGGTTGTCCAAGTTTTTATGATCACAAATGAATAAATAAATTTATTATTATTCAAGTAAATAATAATTGGGTTGAATTTATTTATTAAAATTTTTTCTAAGGTATTTAGTGAATACAAAAAAAATATTATATGAACGAATATTACTTTAATAATCCAAGTTCGTTTAATATTACTTGGGATTATGAGTCTAGTTAAATGACTTGGTTTTATCACATAATATATTTAATATATATTAAATTTATCTAATAAAATATAAATAATATTTATGAAGTAGTTTAGTTTGTTATAATTATTTATTTATTTCTTATTTATTGGACATTCTATTTTCAGGGGTTAGGGAACCCTTTCCCGATAATTTACTTCACCCACTATATAAGTAGGAGAGAAGAGATAATTGGTTACACTATTAATTCCAAATAAATGAGATCCTCTCTCTCTTCACATATTCTAATGAGTTGAATACTCTCTCTGAGTGATAATCCAATCACACCTTCAATGGATCAAAGGCAAGGGATCGAGGTGATCGTCGCGACACCGAATGATTTATCAGAACTCCACGCTAGCACTTGGAATTTGATGAATAGTGAGCATGTGTATTATTGGATCATGTCTGAAAGATATAAAGGGTTTTGGATTCATATCTTTTAAGAAATGGTTGCTTCTAATGAGCTACAGTTATGCACACTTCGTTTTCAAACAAGGTATGTGGTCAATTGAATTTCCATGCTCTGTTTAATTCAAGAGAGATACCCAAACTGTATACGGGATAGGATCTCTAGAGATGAAAAGTATCATCATCCCAATGATGAATTTTTTTAAAATATTCAGCCTAATGACTTCCTCTATGGCCCCGATACCTTTAAAACATGGCTAAATGAATCACTTTTCATGGTTTTTTTATATTTTGTTATTCAATTCCTATAACTCAATCAGTGTTATTCTATAGTAATTATTTGAAATTTTTATAGAACCAGGTATTAGTTATATTGAAAAATAAACTTCAAATTTTAGTGGAAGACTAGGAAATTATTCTAGGAATACATCAAAAATTTCCTTCACAATATCCATATCATTGATATCAAGTTTATCCCCAAACATCTAAGATAAACACCCCTTCAGAATTATGAAATAAGACACATAAAATGGATGTGATCTCCATTAAAAGTTCATACATATTATCACATTGATAGATGGTCTTTGGTTGGTTTGGAATATCAAATTTGACTTAATTTCCTCAATAATTGATGTAGGATTTATGCAAAGAAATCCAATCCATGCCTATGATGACATCAAATTCAGCCAGAGGAAGAATGAATAGATTTGAAGGAAGCACATTCCCACCAACTTCAACCAGGGATAAATCATAGACTAGTGATGCAATCATCATACCATTAGGTTTCTTCACTGCTAATTATACATCTAATTATTTGGGTGTAATCTTGATACCCTTAGAAAATTATTTAGATATTAAATAATGTGTAGATCCAGAGTCAAATAAGACACTAGTAGTTCTAGAGTAGATGATAAGTTTACCTTTCATCACATTATTATCTTACCCCTTCTTAGAAATAGTGATCGCATAATATTTAACCTAATACATCAACTTAAGGGGTTTATAAAACAGATCATAAACATTAATACTCAGGTTTGGGAATTGGTTATAATAATTCCCATTATCCTTACACTTGAAGAAATGAAGTGGGGGAGGTGAATTTTGTGTAGATTTATCCCTATTCACATTGTTAGCTAACTTATTCCCATCGCTTCGTCAATCCATTACCCAATGAACTTCCCTTATACACTTAAAAAATTTATTATTCCATTGAATAAAATTTCCTCCATTCTCCTCCCCACACTTTGATCATAAAGGAAAGACCATCTTCTTATCTCCATGGTTTTTTTGATTTTCCTTTTAACTCAATCTTCCTTTTATTTTCAAAACCATGAGATTGATACATGACTCCAACCTCTATATCCACCTTCATAGCACATCAGATAATCTATTCATAAATACTAAATTATCTTATATATAACTCCCTTCAAATAATTGGTTTTAGGATACTGAAGAATTGATAAACCTTACTTCGAGGTTGGATGATAATACTAGAAGCGTACCTTGCAAGTCTTATAAAATTATCCTTGTAGGTATTAAAAGATTCATCATCATTTTAATTTAAATAAAGGAACTCCTTATACATATTTTTATGAAGAATGTGAGGAAATTACTTATTAAAAAATATGTTCTTGAACTCATCCCAATCCATGGAGTCAATTTCATCATGTTGTCTCATATTTTTGATAAGAGTCCACCATTGATTTGCATCACCTTCTAAATGATAGATAGAAAAAATGAATTTTTCATATTCTGAACACATGAGAATGTAAAATATATTTTTAGTGGTACTATTCAATTATTCATAAAATAGTGTATCAGAAGACCCACTAAAATATGGTGAATGTTGCCTCATGAAGAACTCAATCTAATGTTGTTTCATCTTTTTCTCATTTGGAAGTTTAGCGCGATTCATAGATTGAGAAAGCACTATGAGTATAGTAGTTATATTTTTCATCCCAACTCCCATTAAATTTGGATTCTTAGGAGGAAAATCATTTCCTTATCTGTCACACTCAACTTTAACATGGTTACTTCAAGTTCCATCCCTTGACTAAAACCAAAAAACATAGAGTAAGAAATAATAATCAGAGTAGGGAACCACATAATCATGAAAAAAGACTTATAGTATATCTAAATCATGACACCTTATTATTTAATATACGAAAACTTTGGTTTATCCTAGGTTATTCATAATAATATTCTATTTAAATTCTTCATGATGGTTCATAAAGAGTTTGTGAATTTCCAAAGCATATCCCTCAGGAGTGTCAAACCAGGTGTGCAGTAAGGCCCATTGTCATGCACCAGTTCCTGATCGAGTTTAACTCAATACAATGTTTCAAGGTTGTTACCCCTATGTACATATATGCTAGAGCCACATCAACTTGTAGTATCCAAAAAGGGTTGAAACTTCTTGGAAACCGCTCTCTCTATCCTTTACCAAAATTCCATGAAATTTTCCAAATCTTTGACTCATCCTTAGACTTGTCCTTAGACATGTCCTTAGGGATATCACTAAGATTTTCTCATCCTAGTTTACAACGGTTAACTAAACTTTTCCTCTGATACCAAATATAGTGACCCGGACTTAATATATATAGATATTACATCATTATTTATGAATACTCATTACCTTACAAAAACACACACCTGATGACCATAATAATTTAGTGCCTTTGAAAACTTGTAAACATTAACATTGGTCTATAAGTGAGTTGTGTCATCTCCCACTATGTTATTCACAACTACCAACCTTCTTAGACATATAATACATAATACATTTCTTCATAACCTAGGGAAAGGAAACATAAGAAAGGATGATATTAGATGCTCAGTAAAGGTAAAAAATAGAGATACATAAGCATAACATGATCATAAGGGTATGATAACATGAGAGTAACATTTGAAACGCATACCCTACATATCAAATATCATAATCTTGAATCAGGGCATAAAGATCATAAGTTCATAAGAAATGAATCATAAGGAAATCAAAGAACATGATCCATGAGAGCATAACATTAGCATAAGGTATGGAATTTTTGGAATACACATAATCATAGAAAATCATTTCCATATCGGTCAATGCTCACTTCCAAGGCCATCATAGTAGAAAAGGTCTTTTACTATACCGGCTTTACTACTTGTTCCAGCCCTATCTTACTATACTAGGTTCACTACCCATTCCATCCAAGTATTATTATACTAGGTTCACTCCCCATTCCATCCATTTATATATCATGAGATATATATAAATATTTACCTAATGAATTTTATAGATATATTGGTCCCACCCATCTCATAATGAAAACCATATTTATGTGTTTTACAAGATTATAAACATTAATCATATCATAACCCATGAAATGAAATTGGTATCATAAAAATTTCTTCATATCTTAACCAATGGAAAAGAGATAAGTTTCATAATCATTTCATCATAAAATAACCTATGAAAAGAAGTGAGTTTTATAAACATCATGTTATCAAAACATAAACCATTCAGAGTAATAATATTAATGGTATCCTTGGATCATATCCCTAGTAAGGAATAAGTAACACAAATGGATGTCATATTAGATGGAAAATAATTTTTAATGATCATTTAAAACATTTCTAGAGAAAAATATCCTTTCCACTTTGAAAAATTCATTTTAAAACATAAAACATTTTCAAACCCTTTTTCTTTGAAAATAAGATTAAAAACATATAAAGGAATATATGAAAATAATTTAAAATAAATTTTAAAACATAAAAAAAATTAAAAAAACTTTTCCTTAAAAATGATCTTAAAATAAAATTAATAAATATTTTTGAAAACATTTTTAGAAAACATGGTTTTGAAATAAAATATATTTTTGACCAAAGAGAGAAATAAAGTAATATGTTTATAAAAATGTTTTTATAAATATATTAAGTACCAAAGAGTAGAAAAATGGTACCAATAAATGAATATATCATGAATAACAATATTATAATAAATATCATGAGGATTATTTATAGTTATATAATTATATTTTAATATTGGAGACTTAATCATAAACAATCCTGATAAATGGTGATATTGTAGCATAAGATCTTTACCACTTTGGTAAAATGAATAATAAGATCCATGATGGAATAGAATAAAATGAAACTTAAACTATCATTATTATAAATAAATATATTATATTACATGTAAAATAGGTTTTATATACACATCATGAAATAATATAGGTTCATATCATAACATACATCTCAAAAAAAGAAAATTGAGACAAAAAATCCCCTTACCGCTTTAGTAATTATTGAACTGTAAACACCATGAAAGATAGATCCTAAAATGGATATTAAAATCCCAATAATATTAAATATAATAATCATAAAATACATTCATGGGTAGTATATACACCACATAGAAGAAAAAGGTGGTGAATGTAGCACGTGTCTCACAAAAGTAAAAAAGTGAGACGAAAATACCTTACCTTAAGTCTTGAATTCATTTGTACATGTTCAAAAAAAATTATAATAAATATAGGTTTATTATATATATATATATATATTAAATAACTATATTCATATATATCATACCATATATGGTTTTCTAATTATCTATTATTACCCATTTATTAACAATTCCATGTTAAATTCGCCTTTCAAGTAATAACTGCTTTGTTTTTTATATACATTTTGATTTTCTATATTTATTGTTCTATCAAATTAATAAATATTTAATAATCTCAATAATTATAATCATTATATAAATATCATATATATTTAGTACATATTTTTTTATAACAATCTATAAATGATATAAATAGGAAATGAAAAACATCGTTAATGGAGACGGTAGGTCGCACGTACGCATGAACAATTTTTTCATTTTCTTATTTGATTGAATGAAAGAAAATTATATGATATATTATAATTAAAGAATAATTTCTATATCATATATATCACATATATTTTTTAAACCCATAATTAATACATTACATGTATAACATGAATGAATCATATTGCTTCGTGAGGTGGAAGTTAATCATACACACAAATGACGTTATCGCATTCCCACAAAATGGAAAACATAAATGTATGTGTGATATAACAATTAAAAAATCATAATAACATCATAAAAATAATAAAAATAATATTTAAACAATAAATACATCATTATTACTAGCCTTTATTGGTGGTACTGAAAAAATGAACGACATCGATTCATAAGGCAATAGTCTTCCATATACATGAATGATGATTTCATAACCTATTTGATGGAAGTTGAGATGCCTATAGGTCATTAACTTATCATAAAAAATATTAGTATATATAAGACACTTATTTTATTGTATAACAATGATATAAAAATAATTTAACTAGTTTTAAGAATAAATAAAGTAAAAACATTCATTGTTGGGCGTCACCTCTTCTTTAGGTATCCTTCTTAGGTTTTCACTAACAGCCTTCCTTGGAAGGATTTCTACCCAAAATAAGGCTTCTAGGATGAGGGTACTATTTTTTCATGTTTTTTTTGATATAAATGGCTTGATAGGTGTGAATAATGGGGGAGAGTGAGTTCCCTTTTATAATTGAGGAGGAGTGTCATTCTTAAAAATACCCAAAAGTATTCACTATTGGGAGGTATCCTTTACCTCATGTGCCTAAAAAATTGACCAATAATTGAGGACATGGATTACTTGTTTGATAAATACCTCCACCACATAAAATAAATACATTTTTATCAATTTAATTCTTATTCATTAAGTTTAATCAATTTTATCTTTATACTTTTTACCAAGGTAACTTGTATCTTTTTCTTTACCTAGTTAATTTATCATTTAAGAATATAATTAAAAATTAACCTATTAGATAATTTATACCCATTGATTATAAATATTAAGTCCAATTAATTAAATAAATAAAATATTTGTGTATAATATTAATTATAATATAAACACATGTAATGCATAAGACCATGTTTTAACCTTAATCAAGTTAATTAATTTTAACTATTTTCACTAATAATTATGGTAAAAAATTAATTTAAAATTATAATATAATATAAAGTATTTTTATTAGAAATATAGAATCTATTTTTATAAATTTTATTCACATAAGTGGCGGAATTTAAGTTAAAATTAATCCCATAGATGCAACGAGAAAGCAAGTTTTTAAAGGGAAAATGGTCGAGAGTTTACAAGGTTTTTATATCCAATTTCAATATGAAATTTATTACAATGAAATAAATTGGATTAATAGATGTATAATTGAACTAATTATACTTTAAATCTATTTTTAAATATAATTTAACTTTATAAATAAATTAAGTGAAAAGGAAACTTTCAATTAAAATTCAATATTTTTCATTATTCATCAAAAATGAAACTTTTTAGAAAAATACAAACAATACACCCTAAGATAATTTTTAAATTATGATTTCACAACTGAAGTTTTTTTATAAAATTCATTTTCTAAAATCTTCAAAAATTAAATTTTATTATTGTTCACAAAAACACATAAAAATAATTTTTTGAGAAAATTATATTTTTGAAACATATAAAGACTTTATTGAAAATTATGTATTTTATTATCAATATGTTTTATTTATATAAAAACATTACAATTAATATTTAAAAATTATTTATTACTATTCATATCACAATTTTTAACATCTAGTTTATAATGGTTGTGTTAATAATATATCATGGTTTTGTCAAAACTCGGTATTGTGTATAATGCAAGATAAGACAATGTTTTGTATAGTGAAAGCTTAACTTGGTGTTGAATATAATAAAAGATTAATATAGTGTAGGTTTTAACTTTATCAATTAAATAAATTTAATTTATTCGAAAAAAATTAATTCATAAAAAACTTGTGGTGTTACAAACTTCTTGTAGGGTGTCCTGCACTTACTATGTCCTTTGGGATAGTTGTAGATATTTGGATGGGAATGGACCAAGATCTTGGGTGCAACAAGGGAGTACCTAGTTGGAAGTCACTTTATAATATAACCTAAGGTACCAGGGGATCGTTGAGTATGGTTTTTTTCTGAGGAGGTTTCTGGAGATCCCATGGTGGCTATTTGTTGGGTGCTAAGATTTAGGATGTTAATAGAGGCCCCACACTTTGTTGGGTAAGAATTTATCGATATTGATAGTTCAAATATTTATAAGGTGGGTTCATGAGTTGGACCGACCCATGTTCATCTACCCTTTGGCCATTTTTTTCAAGAAGTTTCTTCTTAGGACTTTTTTTTGATGAGGAGAACCTTGGGGTTTCTTAGATCAAGAATTATCCATTAATGTTGATATGATTCTACCCTCTATTGAAAGGATGAGGTTAAATATTATTTGAGAGATAATGGGTGATCTAGTTGAGTAAAACCCCCTCTAGTTGAGTGTATTCCCTATCTAGAGTGGTTATGGGCTCGTGAGGTGTCAAGGAACTCATGGAGTGGGTTTTTTCCACTATGTATGTTGTGTCACTCTTGGATATATGGATGTTGTGCACTCTCAAGTTTATATATAGATCCCACCTATTTCTTTGATTCATTAATAGTGCTCGATCTATTCTATAGGACCTTCAAGACTAATGGGTACTCTAGTTGTTTCGACCGAGACGATACTATCACCAGTTTAGATCATGATATTGGAGTCCTAAATCCCTATAGATGTCCCTTTTCAAGTGGATACCTATGGTTACACCCTGGGGTTCTACACTAGTGAGAAGATTCTGTCATTTGGGGAGGTGCACTTGAGGCCTTGTGGAAATCCAGATTGGATGACATGTCAGGTTAACCTGGGTTGGTTCGTTACAAAATGGTATCAGAGCCATTTGGTTTTGTGATTTGGGGAATTGGTAGAGTGGTGGTCCAAGAATCTATCAAAACTTATTATGGATATCGTACTGGTGTATTGGGAATGTCTTTACTGATTGGAAGTCCAAGTTTCTTAGGCATGAGATTGTTATCCTTAGTTTACATTTTTATGGTTGTATAATTTTACCAAGTGTGATGCATTTGAGTTTTTATATTTATGGTTTATTGTGGTTATTCTCTCGTGGATTGTGACCAAGAGTCTAGTGTACATGCATCATTCTAGGCACGTTGGATTCACAGAACATATGTCTATCTATGTGTTTTTTACCTAACAACATGGTTTTATTTGTTTAAAGTATCTCCAATGACCTATATAGTGTTCACATATAGATCCTTGGTAGAATTCCACTAAACAAAACAAGATGTACATATTTTCTTTTGATGAAAGGCTATGTGGATATTGTGGTGATAGGTTCTTCGATGATAGATATGTAGTCTCTTCATTGAGGGATCCGCAGAGGCCCTTGTGAATTGATAATGGGATCTGAGTGCCATGTTGATGGATTGATGAGGTAAATTATGCTTTATAAATCTTTACATCAGGCTTGATTTTATATGAGGTGGTTGTTTCCCTAGAGCCATAGGTCTGTGTCTCTTGGGAGGGATCTATTCATTCCATACGTTGTCTATCAGGATATATGGTGGGGTCGATGTGCATGGAATCACTGGTGGATTGGGTGTGTGTGGTTATTCTTACTTGATGATATTTTTGAGGTATACTTTAAATATGGTTTGGTTAGTAATGAGAATGCCTAGTTTTTGATAAGTGGAGCACTGGGAGTGATCCATGTCCCATGGTTGACTTGAGCGGGTAGGTTTTGTTGGACCCCTAGCCCAACTCATTTTTTTCTTTGGGTAGTGTGGTGGAAGTTTGGTTGGATTATTCTTCTTTTGTATTAATTCTTGGGTGAATGGTGGTTTTTTTATCATGGAATTAGGGACATTCCTCAATTTTGAAGAGGAGTGTCAAGGGTGCTTTGGTTTGTTGGAACTGACCTACATGAGTAGCATGGTTAGTGGTTTTAGGCACATTATCATAGTTTCATTAGGACTTTTCTTACATGAGAATGAATCTTTTTTTTCATTAGTTATTGGTTTAAGGAAATCATTGTTGTGGGAAGTGAACCATAGGCTGTTGGAGGCCATGATCCTTGTTTAAGTTGTTTGTGAGAAAGAAGGTTGTTGTTTCTGTTGAGCCAGGAATGAGCACAAATTGTTATTATTTTCATTTTTCCACTCAGTTGTGAGTGGTTTATCCATGTCTATTTTTTGTTTTTGATGATATAAATAGTATGGAACATTTAGTTTTCTATTTGGGTAGTGGAGTGATGATAAAGATCTTCATGTTGTAGAGAGCATCAGATTGGTCATAGATGAATATCTCTAATGTAGGGAGGGAGTTGTGGACGTTGTAAGACTGATCATTATATGGTCAATATAACATCAGTTTCACAAGTGATTGGGTGAAATATTATCTTTTTTTGACCATCGATCCTTCTCAGAGGTGAGAATCATTTGTGGTATAATGTTTTTGATGATCTGTGTCATCAAGGGTTGTGAAAATCAATGGAATTTTGAATTTTTTTGTCAGATATATTTCAAGGGAAAATAGTAAATTATCTTATAGGATAAACTCGGATAATTTTTATGATCATTATATTGGTCCCAAAATTTAGTGTTTAGTATAGTATATAAGTTTGGTGAAAATATGATCCATTCAAATTTTCATGAAATATTTTATATTTAATTAAATAAAAATTAATTTATTTGTGTGTGTCACTTTGGTGATATCTTTTAAATAGAGAATTAGATTGTGATTCTATCTCTGCGATTGAGTCTAGAATATGGGTATTTTTCCTAGGTGAGTCATAAACCTATTACGGGTGTCAGGGCTGAGATTGATCCCCTTTTCATTTTTCTTTATTTTATTTTTATTTTATTTTTTCTTCCTATTATTTTTTTATTTTATCTTCTCCCTTATCTTGTTGTGTATGCCTATTTGGGATTACCCACTTTGGGGCCTTCAGTTGAGAGAGTTCGAGGAAGAGAAGAGGGAGAGGGATGAGGATAAACTGCCTGGGGAGCTCGTTCAGAGGTTGATCAAGGCTCGATGTGTGTGTGGCACAGATTCGAGGAGAAGCTTTAGTGGTTTCTGCCTTGTGGTAGGATCATTTTATTTTTTTTACCATAAAATACCCATAGTGTAGTTTTTTAAAAAAATTACTCTTTTTTCAGTTATTAAGGACCCCCTGAGGGTCAATCTAGGCTTAATTTGGGAGAATCAGGGGTTTCAGGCTATTTTGGGTGTTTTTTATTCAGGAAAACTTATGTACACAATAGGTGGTTCATAGAACACATTTTTTAGTTCTTCCAATTGGTGGAAGATGATTTTTTAGGACTACACATTATGTATCGTGGGTATGTACCATTTATTGGTGACTCAAGGTGTGTCGAGGTCACATGGCTATATAGTGTACATGACCAGATCCCGTTTGAGGTACATGGCTAGTGTCTGTGTACTATGCTTAGATATACCCTATGTGGGGGTACATTGCTAGGTACATGAACGAGAACCCCATGTGGAATACACACCATGTTCATGGTGCTACACATCAAGTATTCTGACATTATACATGTTGAATGAGGTTGAGTTACATAGGCAGGTACCCATGTGGGGGCACACACCATGTATATGGTTCACACACCATGTGCTTTTGAAAAGTTAATTCCAAGTGGCTCATGGCACATGACCAGAGAGTAATTTTGGGGTCACATTCTATGTACCCCTAATTGAACACTACATAATTTTTCTCCCTTAGCGT
Organism: Viscum album; assembly: GCA_963277665.1. Lineage (NCBI taxonomy): Eukaryota > Viridiplantae > Streptophyta > Magnoliopsida > Santalales > Viscaceae > Viscum > Viscum album. The sequence continues at coordinate 1,611,395,816 of OY728125.1, forward strand.
GTTTTGCCTATTTTTTACCCTAGTGTCCGAATTGGACTTGTGAATGGTCCATTCTGAGCATTTGTCCATATAGATCTTGATAATTGAATATTTTCAGAAATTAGAGTCCATTTGGATATTTTCATTTATGTACAATCATTTGTAGGTGGATTTATTTTAGGTTTGGTTTTGGAACCCTTATAATGGTTGGGTTGTGAGTTACAAGGACCAGGTGAGGGCTATGAGATCGTTAGTTAGAATGGATAGTCAATGCCAATCTGGTGTTGTTCGAGGTTCTTTTGTATGGATACCAAAAGGTGGGATCAAGTAGTATATCTAAGTAGATCTTGGTTTTCCTTTGTAACTAGGTTTAGTTGTTTGAGGTTAAAGCTATTGAGGTTTAGGTCCTATGCATAAGAACCATAGATATTGGAACCTTTGGGATGGGTTGACGTCATGGGATGGAGGTTATAACTAGGTTCCATTATACGTTTGGATTAATTATAAGGTACTATAAGGATTCATTTGTGGGTGATTTGGTGGATATGGATGGGTTGTTTGTTGGGAAGGTTAGATGAGGTTTTCTTGTGTGGGATTCTCCCGGACATTTTTCTTGGATGAGGATCCCCTATTGGGTCTTGATTTTAAGGATTTCATGAGGACCATTAAGATTCCCTTATATGAATACTCATGATTTTGGATTCCCTTTATGTGCATTGATGATTGAGGATCAGATAGATACCACTGAGGTTTTTTTGGTATGTTTCCACACTAGACATGTCTCATACTTTGGAGGAGCTAGAGGAACCCCTTATAGGGTGTTCTGCTCTTATTTTGTCCTTTGGTATTGTTTTAGATCTTTGTATGTACATGGCCAGAGATCTTGGGTGTATCATTGTAGTACCTAGTTGGAAATCAATTTATATTATGACCCTGGGTACTGTGAGATCCCCATGTTTATTTTTTCCATGAGGAGGATCATCGAGAGCCCGTGGTGATTTTTTGTTGGATACTAAGATTAAGGGTGCTTAGATAGGACTCATGATTTATTATATGAGAGTTGATTAAAACTTATAGTTCATATATTTAAATAGTATATTAGATAGTTATACTGAACCACATTCAGTTTCCCTTTGGATGTGTTGTTTGAGGTGGTTTCTACTCAGTATTTTGGTTTAAGGAGGAGACCCTTGGGATATCTTGGATCAAAAATTGGCCCTGAGTGTTGATATAGTTCTCTCATCCATTAGTTGTCTATGGTTAAATGGTCTTAGGGAACTAATGAGTGATCAAGATGAGTGAAAGCCCCCTCTAGTTGAGTGTGTTTCCTTTCTATAGTGGCTTTGAGATCATGAGGTGCCAAGGTACTCACAGAGTGGGTTTTTTCTACCATGGATGTTATGGGACTCTTGACCACATGGATGTTGTGCACTCCTAGGTTTATGTATAGATCCCACCTATTTCTCAAGTCCATTTCTAGTACCTAGTCTGTTCTATAATACCTTAAATACTGATAAGTTCTCTAGTTGTTTTGACCTAGATGGTCATATTTCTAGTTAAGATTGTGCTATGTGATTATTAGAGCTTGGTAGATGCACTTTTTCATATGTACATTTATGGTTACACCCGTGGGTCCAACATTCATGACCATTTTTTAAATTTCTTGTAACTCTTATGTAGATATAGAAAAAGTGACTGATTTCATGTGGCTGGTTGAGTCACATGCTATAAATCCTTTGGTTTGGGCCAGAGTGGGGGTATATTTACCATGACTGTTAGACTAGAACTCACGGTTGGAGATTTTATTTGTTTTTTAATCTTTATTTTCTATTGTTATTTTTAATCTAGATGTTAGTTTTAAATTAGGCTAGGAATATCACATGTGCATGTACTTGTTATGATAGAATATTATAGATTCGCCAATGGGGGATGCCTACTGAGATTTATTTCTCACCCCTTGTACATGAATTTTAGTGTACATGTTGACTTGATATCTACTTTCAGGTTGGATTAGGTTTATTAGTGGATGGGGATGTGGACTAGAGTTTCTTGATTAATAAAATATAATCATGTGGGGTATCGGTATTAGGCTGGTACAATTAAACCATTGTGGATTTCTGTTATTTTGTTTGGCTTGGAGTTGGTAGTAGATTCTATTTTATTTTCAATTTATTTTGTATATACGGTCAGCCCAATGCGTGACTATACATTGTTTTTTTTCTTTATTTGATTTTTCATGACTAAATACTATATTTCATTTATATAACATGTCATTATTTCAGTTTTTTATTATGCATACTTTGATGTTTACCCGTATGTATGAGTTTGGTTATTTTTTCTATTATTTCAGTCTAACCAAAAGGGTATAGTCACCTACACTATAACTTTTTTAACCTCACTGTTAGTTGTATGCCTTGGCATTTAGGGAGGCGTACTTGAGGCTTTGTGTAAATACATATCAGATGATGTTTTAAGTCAACCCAGTCTAGTTTATTACATAGGAATAGGCACATATCCCTATTCTAACTATCAGTTCAGTATATCTACATATTCAACATAATCAGAACTCTACTTTAGAGAAAGCATGTATTATTTCTCTTACATAGGATAATTATCAACATATTCCAATAAAGGATGAGTCTAGGGGTTGGAATCATACTCTCACTCCAACAAGGATTCACCAATGTATTCTATATACCATCTCAAGGAAAACATAAATTCCTACCAAAGATCAATGACATGTCTTGATAAGTACTGAAAGGAAGGCACACATTCCTTCCCACTCAAATAGATCCATAAATATATTCCAGTGGAACATTAGGAAAAATAAAATATCCCTATTCCAACTTCCAAAGTGGTGTATTATAATGTTAAACATGACTATACATATTCTATGGGTCAAGAACATATTCTTTCTCCCACTCATGAGGATTATCAAAATATTCTAATAAAGGGAATGGCTTGGGGTTGAGCTCATATTCTAGCTCTGACTGGAGTGCTCTAACATATTCCACCATCCACCTCTTGGTAGGAACATATTCATTTTTAAAGATAATAGAATATCCCAATGGCTATAACAACATAACACTATTACCAACATATCCCAAAATTTCATTGGAGCAAGGAAAATATTCCTGATCTTGCTAAAAAATTACTATATCAAAGTCAATAGAAGGCTATATAGGTGAATTCATGTATCCCTTATCCCATTATAGAGTTTCTTTAGTATATCATGGTGGGTAATGAACAGTAGAATGAGGTTCATATCCCCATTTTGACTAAGGATGTAAGGCATATTCTAGTATCCATCCAAAGGTAGGCTCATATTCTTGACAACAATTCAGAAACTTACTAAAATATTCAAGAATCTTCCCGTCAATGGGTGATTATCCCCACAACATCCAAATATATTCATTGGTTTACCCTTACAACTTCCAAATAGAAGACTCATATCCTTACTCAACCCCAAATGATAGGTCGGTATATTCTTATGAAAACCTAGGACATGTTTCATACTCCTTCCCTACCCAATGTGAGTATCCTTGATGCCATATAGTGCATATCAACAACATACCAAGAACTTTTTGAGACTTCATATAAAGTAAAAGTTCATACCTACAATATAATTATTCCTTGTGGTAGCATAGAGATGGATTATGGGGATCCTACCCCTGACATACACTATAGACAACCTCCCCACCATGATATCTCACCCAAGAAAGGATGCCCTCCCCTTGTTAGGGAACCTTCGTATAAATATGTTCTAAAAAAATGGGGTAAAGTAAATATAGTTCCCCAAAATTTTCTAAAAACACCTTATCATAGTTAGTAGATAACCCTAGGTAGCAACCACCATCTGTGCCTCTTATAGGTTAGGAGTCATTGTCTTTAGAAAATCAGCCTTTGTGGTCTAACCAAGAAGAGGAATATTCATCTGAGGGTATTCATGGATGTGTGTAAAGGGTTAGTTGAGAACAATTTTTTTACTATGTTCTTTCCTATCTCTAATCCCCTTTATGAAATCCTAGATGTGTTAAAGGAGGAATTCATACCTCACTTATACTAAAACTTATGGGAGACCCTTCACTAGATAAATGCTAAGAACCTCTCTTATCAAGGATATGATGATTATCTATAGTAAGTGAACAAGATTTGTTATTAGATATACCTTGATACTTTCTTCATAGATCATAACCCAAGTTCAAAAAAGATTTTTGAGATCTTATATAATGCTTGTATTTACATTCTATCATCACTTCAGCAAATAATCACTGAAACCTTGTCTAATGTACATATCCAGGGATGGGGTGAGTATGGATCATTACACTTCATTTTTTTATCGAGTTAGTAGAACCCCTCAAATACGGCATCATGTAATTTCAATATTATAGGATAGGTCACGGGACTATACAACACACATTCTAGTTAGTCAATACAACAAAACTCTCTCATCTCTAAATCACACAAGCGGTATAACCAGAGAGAGAATACCATTAGTAAGATCCTAAGTCGGGCTTCCCAATAGTATAAGAACACATCAAGGGTGAGGAAACTATAATCTTTGGCCACAAGGAAACTTTCTATTAAAATAATCTCACACTCTAAGTAGAAAATACAACCAGATCATACATGAGTGAAAATGCACCAAATCAAGAAGATCACATTAGCATCCTCCATGGAGGATAATTGGAAAAAACCCTAGTCTGTGGGTTTGGGGAATTTTTACCACATCCTCTACCCCTAAGGTCATCAAATCCTTAGTAGGTCTGAAAGATGACGGTGGTATCTCAAACTCAACACCATCTCATGGTATTGGGGGAATTTTACCTATATCTCCATCCTTATAATTCTCAAATAATCAAAAGCATCAAAAGATATCAAAATAGGCTCTAAGTCAACCCCAAACTACAAGGTTGGTGGCATTTTTACCACAACTTCCTCCCTAGAAACCATCAAATACATAATAGGTTCAAGAAGAATTAGTGGAAGATCCACATCAGTCCTAATCCTTGGGAATGGGGGTATTATAAGTATCTGCTCTATGAAATTTTTTATTTTCATGGTTGGGTGATTATTTCTAGTAGTCAATGCCTTTTTCTTTCCTACTACCATGTGATATGCCCCTATCATTCGAGGAAGTTTTAGTGAGGATGTTCAGATATTCCCTTAGAATCACCATCCGCAAATAAAATCTAGAGAAGTATCCAATAAAGAATATCAGACCCCATAGGGTTCATAAGAATAAATGGACTAATAAGGAAGGAGGCCATGGATAATACCTCAATATAACCCTTTAATGAGATACAGTAAATAAGGAATCGCTATATTACTTAGATGATGATGAAGCGGTTATTGCTACCTGAAATGCCTCAGTGAACGTCATCACTATCAACCATGAAGATGATACAGATCGAGACATAGACATGAAGGAATGAAATGGGGAAATGATTTCCCAAGATGAGGGTTGTACCAAAAAATTGGTTGAGGGCATACATACCCAAAATCAGGGGAAAACCGGAAGAATGGAACCTATAAAATGGATTCTTCACCCCCTCTGTTCCATTTAGCTAAAGATAAACGTAAAGGTGTGGTTGCATCCCACTCACCACCCAAAGATCCTGAATTCCTATCCATATAAGATAAGGTGACATAGTTTAAGGCTGAGATATTCAATCCTAGATAGCTTAATTAGGAATTACTTAGAGGAAATATTCTCAATGGGTATCGCTTTCAGGTAAAAGTGAATACATCTCCCACTCATCAGGATGGGATAATTTACCACGAGGGTACAATTTGACCATTATTTTGGATTTTTATTTGATCTACTTGAATTCATTAATTGAGTAATATCAACATTTATCTATATTATGGTATCCACTTCCCTCATATTGGGATAGTCACTTAGTCCCAGTGCGAATTCGCAATCAATACCTGATAGATTCCTAACGAATGTATCAAGCTTCTAAAATTACTAGAAATAAGGGAAAACTCAAACAGTTTTTCTTCTATAACTTCTCAACACCATAAATTCTCTTTCCACTTGAATTCAATCCATGTAAAGGAGAAATTATTCAGTGCATCCCAAAAGGAATCCATATCCTGAATGGGTGGATACCACTCCTCTTCCTAACTTTGAGAATTTTGTTTTCTCAACCTTTGATGGAATATGATTCTAGAGTATAATCTCCCACGTTTTTTATCCTGGTTTAGCTTTATGATAGTCTCAAAGGACCAGCAAGAGGTAGTAATCTGAGTTTATTCATATAAAGTCTAGTGGGGATAACATTTTTCTAGTACAATATCTTACCAGCAAAGTTCACCACAGGTTGGGAAGACCTTCACTGCTAGTTACCAATTTAGCTCCATTCTATAAAAAACAATGGTTATATAACTCATGAATTTTAAACAACATTAAAATGAAAGGGTCTCCAACTTTATCACTAGATGAAAATTCCTAACATACTCACTCAACATCTCACTCCCATAAGAGGAACTATTGGAACATTGCACATATAACCACCATGATGAACAAAAAAAACTACTAATCCAATTTAAATACCCATGTGGGTTACAAGAGTTTGTGAATATAGTATAGTTTTCAGAGGACACTCATCTATAAACTTGGGATAAAACTTATCCAATATCTATAACATAAGGGAAATGGTATGATATGGTAGAAAATGCTTGTATTATACTCAAACTAGTACTAGTAACTATCAAATCACCCAGGAAATATCTACATCACCTGACGCTTCCTGATGAGAAATAATAAAAAATAATCACCCTTGTAGAGTGGCAAGGAAAGGTCATGCCACTAGTTATACGAAGAATGAAAAAAAAACTTATTCCTTTTTGAAAAAATAGGTTAATGGTTACTTCATCACAACCATGGAAGATAATATCCTCAAGATGCCTAACCCTAGAAAACCTGATGAATTCAGCCTTAGTTATCATCCTAACTATTTCCATTTTCATTGGAGGATGGTCTACACTATCCAAGACTACTTTAATTGTCTATTTTAGAAAATTGGTGTTGTGGAAACCCTTAATTCAAGTGTCCCACATATCCACCATCCAATCAGTGGAAGAAGGTGACTAGAAAGAAATATTGGTTTGATGTGAACAAAATTTCAATAACTGAATGACCGAGAAGATGTTTGATCAAGATCATGTCATTCTTGGGGAATGAATCTTTCAACTAATTGTGATATTATTTCCACTTGTATTTTCCAAAGGTACTTCATTGAACTCATCCATTAAAGGAACATACAACTGGTAGAAGTAGAATAGGGTATGGGAAGAAGGGTTTCATTTGACTCAAAAACTTTCCTAGAATCTTACAAATTTCCTACCCTCATCATTAAAAACATGGTAATTTTTACTCCAAATGGAATCCTCATTGAAAAAAGAGATAATTATAAATTATGTTAAATTAATTCACTAAGAAAACCCATTCCTTGATGATGAATATTCATATTAATTAGAGTTCTTGATACCTAACTAGGGATCCATAGGTAGAGTTCATAGAAGAAGATGTGATAGGGGAGGTTTGATTGTTGTTAAGATCAATATTCTAGTCACATCATCACCAAAAACATATACACAGCTAAAAGATTTATAAAATAACATTAGTTAGACTAATAAGAGAATGGAGACACTCCCGAATCCTTTAAGATCCATCCAAACCCGATTGTATTAGAAGATTGGTTGAAGGGTATAAAACTCTCTGATCATCTTAGAAAAGTGGGTAGATCAGATCATCTCAATATTTTAGTGAAATTTATACATTCAACTTCTATCCAAACACTATATCCATCTAACTCAAGCACTTTAGTGTTTAATCTGCATGCTAAGGAGTAACCCTGTTTTGGGAAGTGAGAAAATCAAGTGCAAAAGTATGAAATATTGAAATAATTAGTGTTTGTCCTAGCCAAGCCCTCTATTCTTCACACTCTTCATATTTCAAAGGATTTCAAAGAATATCTTATCAAGGACCTCTAGACTCCCTAGGATTTTGAGATAGAATTCATCACATCCAAGCTTTATTGAGCATAAACTACTTTAATAGAATGTCATACCACTATATCATACACATAGAAAGATAAAGAGGAAACCATTTAGGGTAATTTTAAACCCTTTAACATTTTGGGTAATATAAAAAATGTTAAAATTCAACAATCCCTGAACAACAATGGTTTTTGGATTAATATTATATCGGTATGGACTCTCTGATTCTTAGGATACGGTGAGGATGATTTTTATCCTTAAAGGTTTTGCATTCAAGGATATGATAAGAGAGAGAAAAATACCCTAAATAAGATCAAAATAAAAGACAAAATTGGAAACTTGGTGTCTAATTTTTAGTTCATGGTTATCCAGTAGGTCACAACATATAATTTCCTACTCAGAAGACCTTGGGTTCATAGCCATGTAATGGTTCCATCCCCATACCATCAACGGATAAAGTACTCCATCAATGGAAACGTTGGAGAAAAATATGGTGATATAACCCCTTTTTATTTTTGTGAATACTAGTATGTAGAGGTGGGTTTTTACAAGATATAAGTAAAGAAACTTATAATGGAGTGTGATATGTGAGTTACCACTCCCAATGATTTTAGAACTTCCCCTACAAACCCCTAGATCTTGCTTAGAAATGATTAAATATTGCTTATCAATCAGATTGAGGTAGTAGATCCTACCATAGAGAATCATTGTAGTTTGAAAGATTAACTATCCCATTTCTATAAGGTAACAACCATTCCATCCAAAACAGGCCTATCAAGAGGTCTCCAGGTCACACTGAGAGATATCAATGAAAAAAGTGTACATACTCTAAATAAGAGTGGTTTTTCATCATTGAAACCAAAGAAGACCCTCAGTTCACCATCTAGATCATAGAAATATTCCACAACATCATTGGAAATTGAAAATTCCCCAATTATGTCACCTAAATATTGGGATCTCTATGATTATATTTACCTAAATGAAAGTAGATAAAAGATAAATCATCTTCGGATCACTCCTAATCACAATGATAATGAACTATCATTCTTAGGACCCAGTGATGACCCTCCATACTTTACAAAGGATATAGAATACCCATAATATCTACCAGTACAACAAACAATTCCATCAATATTTATATGGAATAATAAGAGAAAGCTCGTAGAGATACCCCTACAATGTTTTAGGAAGGTGTCTCTACCACCATCTATGAGCTCAAACAAGTAAATCTAAGTATAGAAGAGGAACCATATCCCAAATTGATCATGTCATCATGAATATAAAAAAGAAATAGATGTATATATACTTATTGAAATAGCACTATTAAGTTTTATCTTGGAATTACATAGATACTTTCGAGAAATATTCAGATGTTTCCACCCATCATTTGGGTCTTCTAGACAATCATTGAGGATTCAAGAAGGCATCCATGAGAATTTAACCCAATCATGTTTCTAAGGTAGAATATAAAGTTCATAATTTTATTAAAGAAAATTTAATTAGATATGTATAATACATTAATTGTATCACCAAAATTTCCTCTATTAAGAAATATAATAGGCATATCAGGGTCCTCATCGATTTCAGGGATCTCAATCGACAGTGCGTGAAGGATTATTTCACAGTTCTGATTATGAAACTCTTGATCAATGTGAATTAAGGCTTCTAAGACCTTTACATTATGGATAGGTACTTAGGATACAATCAAAATAAGATGTCACCTAAGGATGAGAGATACACCACCTTCAGAGAACCATAAGGAATATTCTACTACTAGGTCACACACTTCAGTTTGAATAATACTTGCACTTCTTACCAACGTACCATGAATAATATATTTTAGTCCTCCATAAGAATAATCAAATAATTATATTTCCATGATCTAGTGGTTAAATATTGGTAGTGTTTTGATCATCTCAGCATCCTTCATACAGTTTTTGGCAAGTTTCTCTAGCATAGTTTGAAAATGAACCCTCTAAAGTGTAATTTTGGGGTAATATTAGGAAAATTCTTAGTTTTTTGGTATGATATCATGGAATTGAGGTTTACCCTATAAATATTAGGTGGGTTATAGCTAATATATCCAGAATATGCCTCCCCTTCATGAAGTTGTTGAAGAAGGGAGTTACTTATCGATGTGATGATTATTTTTAGGAAGACTTTTAAAACCTCAAGAAAAATATTCTTCCCCACCAATTTTAATTACACTAGTGTAAGGGAATCCACTTATCCTATATATGGATGATATAAAGTGATCACTAAATGCCCTTATCACACAAAAAATGATGCATAAAGAGATAATAGACTATACTATCTCATCTGTACAATGATATATACTGAGAACTTATATTATGATGTTGAGAATAACTTCCTTGCACTCATTTTCATGGAGAAAAAGTTGAGGCACTACTTACAGCACCATGACGTCTTCCTAGTCTCTCACATCAACCTGCTTAAGTACATATTCAACTTCCCTATGTTGTTTAGGAATCTATCCTGATGGGTGGTTATCATATAATAATATGAAAACTAATTCATATCACAGAAGGTAATCAAAGGGAAGACATTGGGAAATTTTCTTTTCAAACATCCTACCCTAGATAGTATGCTGCTAAATACCAAGATTCTGGATGAGAAGGTTTTCTATTCCCACTATGCTCTCCAAACATTGGATATATATTTTGATAAATCCTATCTAATTCCAAATAGGAAAATAATCGAAACCTTAAATCCTAATTGAGTTGGTATGAGGATTGTCTTTTCCCCCAGAAAAGTAAATTCAATATTATTCTTTATTTTTGTCTAAAGGTTTCACCAACAATGAGGCAGAATACCATACTCTTATCACAAACTTAGAAATAGCCTTGAAACTACAAATATCCCAATATATTTTAAGTGTGATTTAGAACTAGTGATTAAGAAGATCAATGGTGAATACACCATTAAGAAGGAAGAGTTTTATTCCCCTTAATTGTGTGAGGGGAATGATTGCATAATTCCCTTTTGTGCTAATTCTAAATCATGTCCCTTTCTAATAGAATTATCATGTTGATACACTATCTAATACAACCACATACCTAGCTGACCCTAGCTAAGTTTATATTGTCTTCTGCATTGCATGCTGAAGGGTAGTATCCCAGTTCATCATTTGTAACATGGGGGAAATAAATCAGATTGGATCTTCCTTGAGGCATGATAGGACAACATCCCCATCAACTGATTTCATTACTAGATGGATGAGCCCCATAATTTACTACATCTAAAATGAGAGCCTTCCATAAAACTGATCCAGAAAGATATCGATCCAATACCAGACAAAATATTATTCCCTTTATGATGACCCAAATGAATATAAATTCAACTATAAATGGGGTTTTAATGGAGTCCTAATCAGATGAATTTAATATTTTGAGACTTCTACTATCATGTAAGAAGTCCATATAGGATACTATAGAACACATCAGTCAGGAACCAGGCTCTCCCACTAAATTAGGTGGCCTGATTATTTCTGGATTATGATGATACAAGACTATGTGTAATTCACCAATAAGTTTCATGTCTATCAAATACATTCCAAATTTCATCCACCAATACTTAGAGTTGTTTCATACTATTGAATAATCCTATACATTTTTCATATGGGGAATGGGTGTCATGGGGCCATATCCCCTATCCATAGTTATAGTGTTTAAGTGTATCCTTATTTCCATTAACTTCATTTCCAAATGGGATGAGGCCATACCCCTTAAGGAATTCAACATGAATAATAACATCAAATTCATAAAGTCTAACATCATCACTAAATTTGGATTACTATATAATATTGATGGACAATAGAGCCAATTTCTATTCTTCTGAGTTAAAAAAACTATATCATGAGTATAAAATTAATTATAACCATGTGTCCTACTATCATGCAGTGGAAATGGGTAAATAGAGGGTTTTAATAAGTTTCTTTCAAATATACTCTATAAAATATTGGATAAAGACATGAAATATTAGTTATAAAAAATCTTGCATTCTTTATGGGCCTATCGTAGCATAATCTACACTATAACACAACTAATACCATATTTGATTTCCTACATAATAGAGTTAGTTCTCCCCATTGAAGTTCAATTTCCCTCACTTTAAATCATTATTTTTTGTCATATCTTAGAATATGAACAATCACATAAGTATCTTGATAAGTTAGAATGAATCTCTGAGAAGAGGTTTCATATACTTCACAATTTGTAATTTCATTAGAATTAGATGGGGAGATCCTTCAATAAAAAGGTATGCCTCCACTCATTCCTTTAGGGAGAGCTGGTATTGGTTATAAAAATCTACATTATACTAGGGAAGAATCCTCTAAATCTTCAGCCAATGTTGGAAGGACTTTATATTATACACAGGGTTTATTATAATGGAACTTACTCCTTTGAAACGATGGATGGGGAACACATCATGACCCTACCAATGAAAAGTTTATTAATAAATAATTTTCATGATTCTCATGATGGTTACAACTCCTTTAGGAATGATGTTAAACTTCATAGCACCCATTTCCATACTGTATGACATTAAAATACATGATCATTATCCTAGATGCATAATGTAAAACTACACAATAACATCCCAACTGTTTGAAATTAAACTATGATGTGTGGGTCCATATCAAATGGCCTTAAATTTCATGACATATCAGTCCTCATTTCATGAAGCTAAAATTTAATACACATTAGTCCAATCATTGTGACTCTAAAATAAATACCCTCATAATTCCATCTTGTGTGACTCTAAAAAACTCAGAGTGGACCATTCCCTACATACTCTTTCTCCCCTACATAAGAGCTCGATCCATGTAAAAGTATTTTTTTTACATGATCTACATGTTCCTTAAGACATCAATTTACATTATTATTTATATATAATATGGATCTATGAAAGGAATATTTCACACAAGAACTATGTGAGTCTTGATTACTATCCTCACAAGATACGTATTGGTGTGGAGACCCCTTATCCTAAGCCTAAACACAAATTTCATCAAAGATAAATGACCTCACCCCTATATAGGAGACCGATATACCTACAGAATTACAATATAATAACTATATATGTATTGATTTCTATCCTCATAATATACATAGTGATTCCTAGAATTCATAAACTGGTTCCATCCATAATGATTGAAAATTACTCCACCTAATCATAGTGCCTAATCATATCACTCTTCAATAACAATGGGTCTAGTCCCTTTTTCATCACTAATATGGGTTTCTTTTATTTCAAACATGAATCAGATCCATAAAAAACCAGATACATGAAAATTCACCCTACTATATATGATCTTGATATGAATAGGAGTCTTTTGTATGAGTTCTCCCATTTACAGACCTATGCTTTGAAAATACCTATTTCTCCATCATGTGAGTCATATCTGTGTGGGGGAAATTCTTTATAAAACTACATGTGTCTTGATTCCTATGTTTATAGGATACATAGTGATTCTTAGATCCCTTGTCCTAGGCCGAACCACAAATTCAAAACAAAATACTCATTTTCCCTTTCATATAAGCTAGATCTATACAGGGGACATTATATTCAAGTAAAATATGTGGATTGATTACTATCACTATAGGATACATAGTGAAACCATGAACCTATATCCTAGGCCCATCTATAACTCTCGTCAATCAAAATTTCTCTCTCCCAATATATGATATCAATCTATGTAGGGAATATAAAATAACTACATTTGGATTGATTCCTATCAGCACATGTTTTGTAGTGATGCTAGGATATTAAATCCTAAGGATAGTCATAATTTCTAAGAAAACAATCCATACATTTGTATACAAGTCAGAACTACACAATTGATTTATTTTCAATAACTATGTGTAGCTTGATTCCTGTTATCACAAGATACATAATGACACCCAAAGATTCAATCTTGGGCATTTCCATAATTTCTAGGAAAAAAATTTCCTCCATATTCACCTGATTCAAATATATATAGGTTATTTATTTTCAAGAACTTTGCATGGGTTTATTCCTTTCTTTATAGGATTCATAGTGATATCAGGACCCTTTATACGAGGCATGGATACAATTTAAAAAAATGAATTCACCCTTTCACCTTAGTATTATAGATCTTACAATGATATTTATGACTTCTTAATAGTTCTATAATGAGGTGAAACCCATCATTATTTTATTGAAAATTAATCTAGTCTATCCAGAAGAAACTAAATAAAATGTCCCTCTCTTATGTATGATATTGATATACATAGATGTCTTCACCGTTGAGTTATTTATTCATGAACATACATTGAAAATATTCTCCCCATGAAAGATATTGATATATATATATGGAAAAATATAATAACATTTTATGGCTTTAGTTCTATTATTATAAGATATATAGTCACACCTAAATCCTATATTCAAGGCTCAACCACAAATTTTATCAACTAAAATTCTCTTATCTCCTACACATAGGATCTATCATTAGAGATTAATTTACCAACCTATGCTGAGGAGGGAGGGGGCATAAAAATTAACCATTATTGAATTTTTATTATACTCATAGACCTATTCCATGATAAAATGTCTCCCATATTTCCTATATCTCATTTTTCATGCACCATTAGGCAACACGAGCAGTCTCTCACCAACCTCTGGTTTCTCACACCGAGGATGACTCACATGAGGTTATAGGTTTTAGAGGATCTTCTCCTGAAGGATAATTAGGATGAATCATGTCTAAAATATAGGAAATCAATACATTTATGTATGATGTAAAACTACACAACATATAAATCCTTGTCATGCAACGTTAAACTACACGACATCTAAATATTTATCACATGATGTTAAACTAAATGAAATATTTGTATATATCACATGATGTTAAAATAGATGACATATGAGTACTTATTACATGGTGTTAAACTACATAACATTTTCTGTAACACCCCAATATTTTATTGTATGTCTCTTTTAAAGTTAATCTTTACAAAATCTTATGTTGCATACAACACCTAACTTAAAAGAAAAATAAAATATTATTACAACCTTTCCACTAAATTGGAGGGAATGAATAGTATTAACCACATTCTAAAAATTATAAATTATATGTTCAATATAATGTTTAACATTCATATTTTTTGATTTCTATATATGATATAAAAATAAATCCACTTTTATACATAAAAAGCTAAAAAAATTTAATGTCAGTTTTACCGCCTTTTGATGGTGCTTCTATTTTAAAAATAAATTTTGACAATTTTATAAACTATATTTGAAAAAATAAACTTCATTTTTGAAATATTAATATCAAAATTTACTTTGGTTATTTTTTTTTATATTTTTTTGATAAGTTTCATGATTTGATGAATAGTAGAAAATACTGGATTTTAATTGAAACAGGTTTTTTTTCTAAATAATCTATAATGTTAAATTAAATTTTGGTTTGGTATATAAGTATAATTAAATAAATTTTATATTATTTAATTCAATTTTTTTCATTTTAATCAATTTCATATTGAATTTGGATATACAGACATTTTAATCTTTTGAATGTTTTCACTCTAATTACTTGTCTTCTCAAGCCGTCAATGAGATTAATTTTAAATTAATTTTAGCCAATTATGTGTTTTGAATTTTGAAAAATGGATTAAATATTTGAAATCATAATGTCAAAATTTATTAAATAAGTTCCTTTTATTTTTGTACAATAATAATAATAACTTTAATAATTTTTTTAATTATCACACTTAAGGGTAAATCAGGTAATTAAGGGAAAAAATAATGTTATAAGTATTATATAATTACCCTAACACTTGTCTTAATTTTATTTTATGAGTTATTTTCTGACCAAAATCACCCTTGAACTGATTTTATGGCCTATTAAAGCCACATGGATGACTTTAAGCCTTTTATAGTATTTTATTTTAAGGAAACTCAAATATGTCATACTCATGTTTTTAATCAGTATTATATTTTTAATATGTGGTTATTCATATGATATATTCAACTATATATATTTATTTGAGTTATAAAATGTTTATATTTATCACAATAATTTATTTTTAATTTTTAGGGAAGAAATAATTAAACTGAAGGTTTGCACAATGATGATGCAGTAATTTCCCTCTTTATTATAAATATTGTAATAAGATTTTGTCCTTAAGACTCTTGTAACTTTTGTTTTCTTATAAATAAATTGTGTCTTGGTATTTGAATGAGGCACCACCTTCCCCCCAAAAAAATGATGATGCAGTAATTATTTAATTAATGGATATATCAAATAAATGTTAATAAAAATATTAAAATAAATATAATTGATATAATTAATGTCATAAACTAATTTTTTAGATGAATTTTACATGTTATTGACGAGTTAAAATAAATGGTTCGAATATATATATTTTTTATAATATTTTTAAAAAGTCAAGTAATGAATAGTTTCAAAATTGACATTAACGATATTTTAAAATAAAAAATATTTTATTAAATGATATAAAATTCAGAAAAATCTAAAATTTCTCCAAATTATTAGGATAAAGTTGAAAATTTCATCCATGACTAATTTATGTTTCGTTTTTAATTTTATAGTAACTATATTAGCATTCAATGAGTTAAAACTCATGTTGTCACGGTAAGAGTTAATGGGTTCAAATAAGGGTTCAAATCAAAATATAAGGGTAAGAATGAGATATAAACTTGTACAAAAGTTATTGGATGGATTTTATTGGGCCCTTATAACCTTAATATCTAATTGGAGTTGTTTAATGGATACTTTTACATTAAAATAACTTATATATTACTTAAATTAAAGATAGTTAAAAAATGTCACCCTCTTTGTATTTAATATCTTTTATGTGTCCACATAGGGACAAAGTCAGGATATGAATGAACCTAAATGTATACTTTGATATTAATAAAATTTCTTTCATTATATAATTTTATTTTAAATTATTATAAATTATATATTTACCTTAAATTATTCTTAAATTTTAAAAAAGTATTTATTTAATTAACAGAAAAATAAAATAATTGATTTTAAAAGTATTAATTTTATATAATTGGGATTATTTAATGTTTATAATGAATTTTAAATATATATATATATATATAGGATATATTATAGTTATTTGAAATAATTATATTCGAATTCCCACTTTTTTAGGATGTATTTGAAGTTAAATTAAATTAATAGTATCAAATTTGATAATAATGATATTTTATTAAATTAATATATTATTAGATTATTTTAAAATCACATAAATGTTAAATAATCACAAAAGGGATAATATATACTCGGAAATTTCTTACTCTATTCATTTATATGCCATTTTTATGTCTTTTTCTATAGAATAGCCTTATTATATTTTAATATTTTGAGAGTTTCCAAAAGTGGCACTCAGCTCAATTATAAAAAGGACACTTCATCCCTCACTTCTTCACACCACATTAAGAC
Source organism: Viscum album (assembly GCA_963277665.1). Taxonomy (NCBI): domain Eukaryota; kingdom Viridiplantae; phylum Streptophyta; class Magnoliopsida; order Santalales; family Viscaceae; genus Viscum; species Viscum album. Next base: position 1,611,413,271 of record OY728125.1, read on the forward strand.
TTATATCTCAACCAAGTCCTATACATTTCTCTTCTTAACAAACTTATACAAGTTTTGTAGGTTCTTTTCTTCTGAAATGACCAACCCTAGAACCATTTAAAAGATATCTAAAGGAAGTTCATTAAAGAAGAGGATGTTAAAGAACATTTGACTAAAGGAAACATACGGTAAGGGAATTTTTCTTAATCAATTTTAATTGAGGAATAGTTTTATGTTATACACCCACCTTATTTTATGAGGTGTATATACATCCCCTTTGACTTATCATGTGAACAATTTATTTATTATCATGTTATTTAATATTTTGTTAAATTTTATTCTTTCATGGGTCTTGTGATTTAAATTTTAAAAGTGGTATGGGACACCTTTAATGTTTAAAGATTTAATTATCACATATTTTTCTCCATGTAATTATTCGAGATATTATTTTACATATTTATTTATATGGATATAAAAGGATTATAAAGAACATTTTATGTCTCATTTTAATTTCATTTGAAGGTTTTCAAAATAAATATTTTTTACATGTTTTATATGGAACATTTTGAAAAATTATAAAAGGAATGTTCTATTCTTAATGTACACAGAGAAAATGACTTTCATGTCATCATGACTATTATTTAATTTATAGATTATTTTTTAAGCTTACATATTTTCTTAAATGAAAAACCCACTTCCCTACTTTTTGGGATATTTGGTATTGAAAATGGTTGTTTTTAAAAGAAAAGGGTATTTTTATATGAAAGTGTTTTTCATATGATTTTAATAATAGTTTTCCTCAATAAATTTTCAATGATTTTATTATATTATTTTGATCTATGTCAACAACCTTTTTTGAATCTTATGGTTAATTGAGGTTGATATCTTATGTTATCATCTACCATATTTTATTGAATGCTTTATGGTCAGTCTGATTGTGGATGTGTTATTTTGATACCATTATTAGTTTATGGTTAAAGTATTCACATTTTGTATGGTAGTTTTTAATACAAGTTTTTATGTTTTTTATGCTTCACCCCTTTCATATGAGGGATTAATTGGACTTATTAAGTGTTGGGTGGAGCTTTCTAGAGTCCCCAGATGAACCGGTAGGTCTCATGAGACAAACTAGATTGGTTTTTGGACAAGACCTTACCCATTTATTATATTCTTGGTACAAATCCTTGATAATGTTAGATTATTGGCACTAATCCTTGACAGTATTAAATTCTTGGAATGAAGCCGTGAAGGTATTAGATTTTTTGTACTAATCCTAGACAATTTTTTTCAGATGTCCAATATTGTGTATTCCATCATTATAAATTAAATTTTTGATATTCCATGTGATTATTTGATTAGTATAATTTCCATGGTTAAGTTTCTTAGATCATGTTATTATTTAAATGGAATGTGTTTCAGTTATTTACCTTGCCATATTATTTATGTCCTATTTACTCATAGCTTTCATTGTACTCTTACCCTTACTGATCATTTGAGCTCACCCATTTCATATGTTTAATTTTTTTCTAAGATTCCATTAAGTATATTATTACTGATATACAAGGTTACACAAACAGGGAATAATGGAAGACTCAATGAAATTATTTGTGTATTTTATTTTTTAAAATAAAATTTTGATTTCAAGTATGTATCTAATTTATCAAGACTACTAAATTATTCATTCCTTTTGGATGTGATACCTTGTATCTTATTCCAATTTAATAAATTAACCATCGAATTTGGGATGCTAGGGTTATGGTATTTATAAATGGTATTAGATTAAGTTTAGTATAAACCTTGGGAAAGTGATTTAGGAAAAGATAGATTAGGGAATATAACCCTATGAATGAATTTGAGGATAATCCTAAGTATAGGATATCATCCTATTGATTTGATATTAACAATGGATAACCTCGGTTAAACCTAAGGATTCATAGATTGAGAAGTGTCATGATTTAGACTTACTATAAATGATTCTTCACGACTATATCAACGTGATTAGTGTTTCTCACATTATGCTTTGGGTTTTAGTCAATGGTTAGAATCAGTGAGGTCATACAGCTAATGGTAATACTACTGATTATGAAGAGACTATAAAAAAAAATAAAAGGAAGGAGGTATTGAGGAATGAGATGATGGAGCATAGTTAATTGTTTAAGAATGGAGTATAATAATTAAATTTCTTGTGTATTTGTATTCAAGAATTATTTAATCAATGTTAATATGGTTATAAAAATCATGAGATATATATTTATTTTACTGCATTACTTCTTTAAAGATTTGGAATCACATGATGAGTAGTATCGGTAACCTAGATAAGTGATTATGGGGCACATTGATCAATTGGAAAACACATGATTGAGGGAAGATAACCCTTAATATATTTTTGTTGTTGAGATAATAATCATAAAGATATGTTTAAGAGATAGTATTAGTGACTATGAAAGTGGTTAGTGATTTTATGGTTTATGTTATCTTTTTTGGGTTTACTGCATGTTTGGATTTAATGAATATATTCGATAACTTGGGATTTTTTTTAAGAATGCAAGTTTTAATTAAGTTTTAAAGGTGATAAAGGTATTTATATATTTTTTATGTGATATTAATAGTTACATTATACTATTTTGGGAATATAATTTTGAAAATTTAGTGATCTTTTTACTAAATTTTTAGACTTTGAGTTTAGACAGATTTATTTTGGATGAGTCTTAAGATTATCTACTTATAGAATAGATTAAGTTAAACTTTGGATATTATTTTTTGATAACATGTTCTTACCATTTTTGTTTCAATAAACCTTTATAGTCTGAAGGAATGACTTGTGGACCTTATGATTTGTTAACATTTCTTTATTAATAAAAAATCATCTTGAATATCCATCTTCTGGTGTACTAAATGAAGTGAAAATAGATCAAAGATCAAAAATTTGGTAATATTATGCCCATGAAATGGAAACTAATCAATTAAATTTATTATTTCATGTGCTTATTTTAATATTAAGAGTGTTCTTCATCTTTATTGGAAATTATTTTGAAGAAAAATGTTATCTATTTACCTTTCTTTTTAATAAATCAATGGTCTTTTAATTGATCAAAAATTTACAATTTTGTGATGGTTAAATTTCTAATGATCATGTTTTCTATCACTCCTCATCATAAATTGATAGTTATATTTCTATTACATGTCTATATTTTCACTTCACACTAATGTTATCCTATTCAAAATCCTAATTTTTTGGTAACCTTCTCATTTCTCTTTCCCTCTTATTAAGAGGATATTTTATTAACCCTATTTCTAGTGTGGGTTTACCACAATGATATTATCAAGTATAAAACTTTGATTTTAGAAGTTCAATTTAAAATTTTTAGGATGAAATTTATTAAATGTGTGGAAAATATAATACCCCAATATTTTATTATATGTCTCTTTTAAATTTAATCTTTTCAAAATTTTAAATTGCACACAACACCTAGCTTAAACAAACAATGAAATATTACTACAACCTAGATGTTAAATTGGAGGGAATTAATAGTGTTAACCAAATTATGAAATTTATCTATTATATGTTAAATATAATTTTTAAAATTTATCTTTTTTTAATTCTAGAAATGATATAAAAATAAATCAAATTTTATGCATAAAAAAGATATATTTTTCTAATGTCAATTTTGTCACCTTTTGATGGTGCACTTATTTTAAAATGAAATTTTGACACTTTTATAAATTATATTTGAAAAGATCAACTTGCATGATATCAAAAATAACTTTGGTTTTTTTTCTTCATATGTTTCATGTTTTGATGAAGTGGAAAATACATTTTTTTTTGAAAATAGATTTTTTGTCTAAATAAGTTATAATATTAAATTTCATTTTGTATTAGTTATAAAATATAATTAGATAAATTTTATATCATTTAATCAAATTTAGTTCATTGGAATCAATTTCATTTTGAATTTTGATATAAAAACATTTCAATCTTTTGAACGTTTTCACTTTAATTACTCGTTTTTGTACCCTGTCAATGGGGTTAATTATTAAATTAATTTTAGAAAATTAGATGTTTTGAGTTTTGAAAAATAGATTTGATATTTTGAATCCTAATTTCTAAATTTATTAAATAGTTTCCTTTTATTTTTGTACAAAATGAATAATAACTTTAGTAGTTTTTTTAAATTACCACAGTTAAGGGTAAATTAGGTAATTAAGGATACAAATAATATTATAAGTATTATAAAATTACCCTAACACATGTCCTAATTTAATTTTATGAATTTGGGTCAACCAAAATCATCCTTGGGTTGATTTTATGGCTTCTTGGAGCCACATGGATGACTTTAATACTTTATAGTATTTTATTTTAAGGAAAGTAAAATGTATCATACTCTTGTTTTTAATTAGTATTAAATTTTAATATGTGGTTATTTAGAAGATATATTTGAATATAAATAATCGTTTTAAATATAAAATTCTTATATTAATTATGATTATTTATTCTTAATTTTTAGGGAATAAATAATTAAATTAGTGGCTCGCATAATGATGATACAGTAATTGTTTAATTAATGGACATGTCAAATAAATGTTATAAAAAATATAACAAATATAATTTGACATAATTAATGTCATCCTATAATTTTATAGATTACTTTTACATGTTAGTGATGATTTAAAATAGTTGGTTTGTGTAACGTCCCGACCCCAGTTACCTAGAGTCGGTGCATTATTACATAACATTAGCATGATCACAAGAAAGATCAAATCTCGAAAGACCGATTGGTTTAGTATCCATGAAAACACTAGATATATTCATAAAGTTTTACAGTACATCATAAAGTGAAAAACTACTACAACAACATAATGTCTTCATAGTCCACACTATTATCCCCTCATAATATCTCTACAGGTCATTCATAATTTACTTCTTCACTTCCTGGGAAAAATAAAACATAGAAAAGGGGTGAGCTCAAATTCCCAGTAAGGATAACAATATAGCAGAAACTTTCAAAAATAAGCATAAACATTTAAGGAAATGTATAACTAAAAAAAAAGACTTTTAAACTTGAACTTCAATATAGTACGGAAAAAGTAAAATTAAAATAATTCCATTTACTTATTCACATGGATATTCTAATAATCGAATAATCACATGAAATATCAATAACCACTTTCATAATGATGGAATGCATAATTCCAGACTATCATAACCACATAGCCAAGGCCTCGTGCCAAGACTACAAATAAGATTTTTCCAAGGCCTTGTGCCAAGACACTAGTTTGTCTCATGAGACCTACCGATGCAATTTTTTTAGAAGATACTTACGTTTAAAATTGCACAAAAATACTCCAGTGTTTTTCTGAAATCATTATGCAAGATTCTTAAAACAAAATAACTAATTCTGATACTCCTAGACTAATTATAGGCCATGATGGGTCCACTCCCAATCCCTTCCTATCTACCACACATGAGAGTCAGGTTTTCTGAAAACATTTTTATGCTTGCGTTAAATACGTATACATTTGCACTGGATTTTCATATTTTTTTAGAGAAATATATATTTTTTGAAATAATTTAAAAGTCACATAATTATAAAAGAAAAAATTTAATTTGAAAATATCTTTATAAGCTTGTAAGGGAAACTTTGACAATTTTATAACGGCGGTAAATAGCCGCACCCGCCGTATAAGTTAAAAAAATATTCTTACCTTAATTTTGTCGAAGAGGTTAAAAAGCACCTTGTTTGGAAAACGACGGAAATATTCCTTTATAAAACTCTTATAAAAAGTCAAACAAGGGTATAAATGACCTTAAACCACATTCTTTTAAATAGTAAAAATGTTTTGAAATACATTTTTAAGAAACATGGATGTGTATGATAAAGAGATCCCAGTAGATTATTATGTATAAACAACCTCAGATAATGAAGAGATTGTGAAATAACCCTTACCAATTTGGTAACTTATGAAACATACAACCCATGAAAGAGGTATCATACAATGAATATGTAAATACACATAAATTAGAGTGTATTACACAAAGAATATAATTATGGGCAGTACATACACCACACAAAAGGTGATGGTGGCAATATGGAATGAATCTCACGGGAATAAGGAGTGAGATGAAAACCCCTTACCTTGTACTTTCCCTTGGTTGAGGTAGGTTAACCTCCTCTTCTTCGGGTTCTTCCTTTCGATTTGATCAAAAGGGATACTTAGGTTGGCTTTCTGATCATACTAAGGCCTATAGGTTGTAGTGAGGGATGTTGGGAGAGTATTTGGGCAGATTTTGGCCAAACCAAAAGGCTTTGAAGGTGTGAAGAAATGGGAAGGAGAAGTGCCCTTTTATGAGAGGGGTGAGGAGCACCTTTGGAAAAGCTAGAAATATTAATTTATAATAAATTCATATTCGGTTTATAAGGGCTCCAAAGTTGATTATTTAAATTTTAAGGTGGGGATAGGTCTAAAACCACTAAAAAAATAGAATTTAGACAGGTTTGGGTACTTATATTAACCTTATCTTTAAGTATTAACTCTAAGTTAATTAGTTTCACTTTTACAATGTGTCTTCGTATTTTTATATAATATGGTTAATAAACTTACTATATACACACAAGCGACCCCCAAGTGGTCCATTAATGATTACACTATCATTATATAAGTCTCTTGTCTCAACCTTATATTTTTAGGAATTTAATATCAATTAATAATATAATATTTGTTTTAAGAACTCTTTTATGTCAATTTTGACACTATTCAATAGTTGATTTTTTTGAAACTCATAACAGATTGATTACTTCGAAAAAAGTCAATTAAATCAATCCTAATATATCATATTATCCTAGAAAATTAGTTTAATTCATTAAAAGTTTCATATTATATTTATTTGGGTATTTATAATATTAATTATTTTAATTTTTCACTATTATAGTAATTAATTCATCATCATTGTGTCATAAATAAATTAAATTATTTAATGTCTAAAAATTATAAATAAAATATTATTATGTAGGAAATCGTTTTATCTTTCTAATGAATATTTATAATCTAAAATCCAACATATATGACCCTATGTAAAAAATGTTTTTCTAAAAGATATATGCTTGTGTCATTTTTGTATTCATTTTAACTTAATTAAAATAAAATGTCCCTATCACCTACAAGTGGCACCATGGGGTCCCAAAATCGACCCAAAGATGCCTATGGTCGAAAATGAATCAACCAATAAGGCTAGGACACGTTTTAGGGTAATTTAGTATTATTATAATATTATTTTTTAACCCTTATTTACCGGATTTACCCTTAACCATGGTAAATAAAATATTTACCGCAGTAATTATTCAAAATGCCTAAAAATAAAAGTTACCTATTTACACAATTCAAACATACTGATTCAAAATATGGAATCCATTTTTCTAAATTCAAAACACAGAAGTGGCAGAAATTAATTTAAAATTAATTCCCGCTGTCAAAACAAAAAGCGTGTTTTTAAGAGATAATAACTATCAAAAGATTGACACTTGTTTATGTTCGGTTTAATTGTAAAATTATTTTCAATGACCAAAATTATATTAAATGGTAAAAATATATTCTAAATATACTTTAAAACCACTCAAATTCATAATTTATCACTATTAATTATTTTGATTTAAAAAGATGTTTTTAATTAAAATTTAGTAATTTTCACTATTCATCAAAATATTAAAGTTATCCGAAAAGTACCAAAATTTTACCTTAGGATAAATTTGATATTCTGAATCCAAAAATGAATTCCATTTTGAAATATAAAATTTCAAAAAGTAGGTATTACTATTCATAACGGGTAGTTTGATCGGTTGTGGTGTGTGTTAAAACTCGAAGTTGCGTACAACACACGCTACTGTATTATTCAAAGGAAATCGTATCGTGGAAGCTTGGGATGTTTCATTTTAAATTCTTGATGTCCCCATATAGTCAAAAAGTTTAAAATATTTTATTTAAAAAGGGTTCACTATTAAAAGTTGATAAAAGTGAAATACTGAAAATGAATTTGTTTTTGCATTATATCTAAGAAACTCATAATATGGATTCTAAAATTATAAGGATTATATAAAGTTTAAAATTTAGTTAATACTATTCATAACCTCTTTTGAATGGATTTTTTTTTTGGTAAGTCATGGTGTGATTGAACTCAGTGTTGTGTGTAGTGCAAGTTATTGAATTATTTTGAAGAAATAACACACTATGAAATCTTGGGGTGTTACATTCTCCCCTCCTTCAATAAATTGCGTCCTCGCAATTTGAAATTGTTCTTCGAAAATAAAAGTTTGAAAATAGAAAATATATTTGTGGGAAAACCCACATCGGAAATTGGGTTACTAAAATTTAGTCTTAATATAAGGAAAAGAGAAATGAAAGGGTCACCACCAAATTATGATCTCAATTAGGAGAACATTGGTGGCAATTAGAGACATATAATTGGAGAAAAAAAGTAAATATTTATAGGTAGTGATTGAGGTCATCAATCACAAACAAGTATAAAATTGAGGTCCTTAAATTCATTAATCTATGATGATTTGAAATACCATCAGTTCAACAAAACATAGGGTATTGGGATAACACATTTTTGACGTTTCAAAATATATTAGTTGAAATCCCACATCGAAAAATGAATTAATGAGGCCTCTATTTAAAATAAAGAGTGGAAAGTATGAAGATTACCAAAAATAACACATACTAGGGTTCCATGTAGGAAAATATGGATATGGAAGAAAAATCTAACCATCAATTATCCGATGGGGAGTGGTAGAGAACATGGCTATGAAAAGGCCAACAACCCAAAGCCATAAATTAGTGATTATTTAAGGTACCATCCAGGACAACATTTTTGTTTTAAGTTCCTTTTCTTAATGTTGAGGAATTTATTTATGAGATTGGCTAAGATCATAAGGAGATATACTTACTTTATAATTAGAGTTTTATCCATTAATAAATTTCTACCACAAACTCATATTTCACTCTAAAAGATAATAGAACGTAAAAAAATTCTATTTATACTATTCATAAAGGGTTCCAAAATAAACGAATTTATAATTCATCTACCAGATCTTTTAAAAAAAAACTACATTATTTAATCCAGGACATCTCGTGGGCCAGTGGTAGGTGATAAACCCTTGTCGCCCTTCGGTTGCGGGTTCAAGTCTCGCAGCCTTGCCGGACGCGACGGGTTGCCGCCCGACCTCCGGGTTGTCCTTTTATAACAATCCAAAATTAATCTCAAACTAGAATTTATCCAAAATACTTCAGTCCAAACTCACAGTCCAACATTTATAAGGAAGGTAAACATAATGCAGATCCTTTTTACCCCGTAATAGCATATTAATACCTTCATCGTGTATTCTTTTAAAACACTGAAACATCCTGAATTACCATAATCCTTATTGATTAAATTCATGCTCCCTTATTCCATATAGAATGCTGGATATACTTCATCAATCCAAAAATGTTTTAAACCCCAACAATGATGGAATATACAAATCATTAATCAGTTCCAAGGTAGTCAAGAATATCCAATATAATTTATCCAAAACAATCATGTATTATTACAAAATCATTACCTCGGTATCAGAACTATATTATGGTTTATCATTCTCTCAACCATATATTTTCCAAAAATTTATCCTGCTATTGAGTCACTTTTCTTTGTTCCACACAATCTTAAGCCCTTAATGAAATAGTACTGCAGTACAATCCTTATAAACTCCATAATTATTATAACAAGTACATTGTTGATACAACACTCAAATGACATAATCAACATAAGAACTCTAATCATTCCTCTTCATCTGTGGTAGTATCATAACTTGATTATTATCCAATAGCATCATTTGCGTCATAGTCTGATGACTGGGACATAGGTTCACGTAGTGTCCAAAATCCTGGCAAATGAAGCATTGTACATTTGAAACTATTTTCTTACCCTTGTAGTCACGTACTTTGTGCCCTTTTCCTCCACACTTATAACAAACTCCCATTCCTTTCAGACAAGTTTCAGGGTGTTTCTTCCCACAGTTATCACATATGGGGAAATTCTTATTTTCCCTCTTCCCTTTATCCATATTTTTCTCTTCCATCCTTTTCTTCTCTTGCTTCCCTTCAAAGTCATAGGACTTAGTAAAATCTTTACTTATCTTATCAACACATGATATTATTTCTTCATATGATGATAATACATGGGAGACTATTTCTCTTATAAATTCTGTCTTAAGACCATAAAATATATGATCCTTATTTCTCTTTGTATCATGTGCGTTGCTAGAGTCCTCATTCCTTCTACTGGGCGCCATTTCTAAACAATGGCATACATTAGATTAGTTTATGAATAACAATACCTAATCCCAAACTTGTAAAACATATAACATAAATTAAATAGTTTAAGGATATAATCCATAGTCATAAAAATGTCTCCTTTGAGGAACTATATACTCATAAACCCGTCATAATGGTTTATAAAGAAAATGAGAATTATCCTAAGCATATCCCCCGGAAGTGTCGTAACCAAGAATGCAGCAAGGCCCGTTGTCGTGCACCAGTTCCCGTTCGAGTCTAGCTCAAAGCGGTGTTTTCAGGTTTTACCCCTAGGTACATCTGTGCCAGAGCCGCCTCTACCTGCTCGTATCCAGACAGGGATGTATTTCTCGGAAAACTCAAAAAATCTCTACAATACTAAAATTCTAGGAAGTTCTTCTATACTAATCCTCAAAGTCCATCTTAAATCAATGTTCTCTAATCAGAGTTTATCTAAATCTAGCTTCCAAGGTTTGTACTAAACTTCCTCTGATACCAACTGTAACGCCCCGACCCCAATTACCTAGAGTCGGTGCATTATTACATAACATTGGCATGATCACAAGAAAGATCAAATCTAGAAAGACCGATTGGTTTAGTAGCCATGGAAACACTAGATATATTCATAAAGTTTTACAGTACATCATAAATTGAAAAACTACTACAAAAACATAATGTCTCCATAGTCCACACTATTATCCCCTCATAATATCCCTGCAGGTCATTCATAATTTACTTCTTCACTTCCGGGGAAAAATAAAACATAGAAAAGGGGTGAGCTCAAATGCCCAGTAAGGATAACAATATAGCGGAAACTTTAAAAAATAAGCATAAACATTTAAGGCAATTCATAACTAAAACAAAATCCTTTTAAACTTGAACTTAAATATAGTATGGAAAAAGTAAAATTAAATAATGCCATTTACTTATTCACATGTATATTCTAATAATCGAATAATCACATGAAATATCAATAACCACTTTTATAATGATGGAATGCATAATGCCAGACTATCATAACCACATAGCCAAGGCCTCGTGCCAAGACTACAAATAATATTTTTCCAAGGCCTTGTTCCAAGACACTATTTTGTCTCATGAGACCTACCGATGCAATTTTTTTAGAAGATACTTAAATTTAAAATTGAAAAAAAATACTCCAGTGTTTTTCTGAAATCATTATGCAAGCTTCTGAAAACAAAATAACTAATTCTGAGACTCCTCGACTAATTATAGGCCATGATGGGTCCACTCCCAATCCCTTCCTATCTACCACACACGAGAGTCAGGTTTTCTGAAAACATTTTTAAGCTTGCGTTAAATACGTATACATTTGCACTGGATTTTCATATTTTTGAGAGAAATATATCTTTTTTGAAATAATTTAAAAGTCACATAATTATAAAAGAAAACATTTAATTTGAAAATATCTTTATAATCTTGTAAGGGAAACTTTGAAAATTTTATAACGGCGGTAAATAGCCGCACCCGCCGTATAAGTTAAAAAAACATTCTTACCTTAATTTTTTCGAAGAGGTTAAAAAGCACCTTGTTTGGAAAACAACGGAAATATTCCTTTATAAAACTCTTATAAAAATTCAAACAAGGGTATAAATGACCTTAACCCATATTCTTTTAAATAGTAAAAATGTTTTGAAATACATTTTTAAGAAACATGGATGTGGATGATAAAGAGATCCCAGTAGATTATTATGTATAAACAAACTCAGATAATAAAGAGATTGTGAAATAACCCTTACCAATTTGGTAACTTATGAAACATACAACCCATGAAAGAGGTATCATACATTGAATATGTAAATACACATAAATTAGAGTGTATTACACAAAGAATATAATTATGGGAAGTACATACACCACACAAAAGGTGATGGTGGCAATATGGAATGAATCTCATGGGAATAAGGAGTGAGATGAAAACCCCTTACCTTGTACTTTTCCTTGGTTGAGGTAGGTTAACCTCCTCTTCTTCGGGTTCTTCCTTTTGATTTGATCAAAAGGGATCCTTATGTTGGATTTCTGATCAAACTAAGGCCTCTAGGTTGTATTGAGGGATGTCGGGAGAGTATTTGGGCAGAGTTTGGCCCAACCAAAAGGCTTTGAAGGTGTGAAGAAATGGGAAGGAGGAGTGCCCTTTTATAAGAGGGGTGAGGGGCACCTTTGGAAAAGCTAGAAATATTAATTTATAATAAATTCATATTCGGTTTATAATGGCTCCAATGTTGATTATTTAAATGTTAAGGTGGGGATAGGTCTAAAACCACTCAACCAATAGAATTTAGACAGGTTTGGGTACTTATATTAACCTTATCTTTAAGTATTAACTCTAAGTTAATTAGTTTCACTTTTACAATGTCTCTTTGTATTTTTATATAATATGGTTAATAAACTTACTATATACATACAGGAGACCCCCAAGTGGTCCATTAATGATGAAACTATCATGATATAAGTCTCTTGTCCGAACCATAGATTTTTAGGAATTTAATATCAATTAATAATATAATATTTGTTTTAAGAACTCTTTTATTTCAATTTTGACACTATTCAATAGTTGATTTTTGTGAAACTTATAACAGATTGATTACTTCGAAAAACGTCAATTAAATCAATTCTAATATATCATATTATCCTATAAAATTAGTTTAATTCATTAAAAGATTCATATTATATTTATTTGGGTATTTATAATATCAATTATTTTAATTTTTCACTATTATAGTAATTAATTCATCATCATTGTGTCATAGATAAATTAAATTATTTAATGTCTAAAAATTATAAATAAAATATCATTATGTAGGAAATAGTTTTATCTTTCTAATTAGTATTTATAATCTAAAATCCAACATATATAACCCTATGTAAAAAATGTTTTTCTAAAAGATATATGCTTGTGTCATTTTTGTATTCATTTTAACTTAATTAAAATAAAATGTCCCTATCACCTACAAGTGGCACCATGAGGTCCCAAAATAGACCCAAATATGCCTATGGTAGAAAATTTATCAACCAATAAGGCTAGGACACGTTTTAGGGTAATTTAGTATTATTATAATATTATTTTTTAACCCTTATTTACCGGATTTACCCTTAACCATGGTAAATAAAATATTTACCGCAGTAATTATTCAAAATGCCTAAAAATAAAAGTTACCTATTTACACAATTTGAATATACTGATTCCAAATATGGAATCCATTTTTCTAAATTCAAAACAAAGAAGTGGCAGAAATTAATTTAAAATTAATTCCTGCTGTCAAAACAAAAAGCGTGTTTTTAAGAGATAATAACTATCAAAAGATTGACACTTGTTTATGTTCGGTTTAATTGTAAAATTATGTCCAATGACCAACATTATTTTAAATGGTAAAAATATATTCTAAATATAATTTAAAACCACTCAAATTCATAATTTATCACTATTAATTATTTTGATTAAAAAAGTTTTTTTTAATTAAAATTTAGTAATTTTCACTATTCCTCAAAATATTAAAGTTATCCGAAAAGGAGCAAAATTTCACCTTAGGATAAATTCGATATTCCGAATCCAAAAATGAATTCCATTTTGAAATATAAAATTTCAAAAAGTAGGTATTACTATTCATAACGGGTAGTTTGATCGGTTGTGGTGTGTGTTAAAACTCGAAGTTGGGTACAACACACGCTACTGTAATATTCAAAGGAAAGCGTACCGTGGAAGCTTGGGATGTTTCATTTTAAATTCTTGATGTCCCCATATAGTCAAAAAGTTTAAAATATTTTATTTAAAAAGGGTTCACTATTAAAATTTGATAAAAGTGCAATACTGAAAATGAATTTTTTTTTGCATTATATCTAAGAAACTCATAATATGGATTCTAAAATTATAAGGATTACATAAAGTTTAAAATTTAGTTAATACTGTTCATAACCTCTTTTGAATGGATTTTTTTTGGTAATTCATGGTGTGATTGAACTCGGTGTTGTGTGTAGTGAAAGTTATTGAATTATTTTTAAGAAATAACACACTATGAAATCTTGGGGTGTTACAGTTTGAATATATTTTGTTATCATGATATTTAAAAAAAGTCAAGTAATAAATTGTGTCAAAATTGACATAAATGATATTTTAAAATAAATAATATTTTATTAAATGATATAAAATTATAATAATTATTAAATTTTGAAAAATAATTGGGATAAATTTTAAAATTTCTTCCATGACTCATTTATTATTATTTTTTCATTTTATAGTAACTATATTAACCTTTAAAGTTTAAAAAAAATGTTGTCACGGTAAGAGTTAAATGGTTTAAATAATTATTAAAACAAATATAAAAGGATAAAAATGAGATCTAAACTTGAATAAAAATTATTAGATGAATAATATTATACCCTTATCACATTAATATAGAATTAGATTTGTTTAATGGACACTTGACCATGAAATAACTTATATATTATTTAAATCAAAGATAGTTAGAAAATGTCACTCTCTTTCAATTTAATAACTTTCATGTGTCCACATAGGAAGAAAATTAAGATATGAAATAAAATAAATGTCTATTTTTATATTAATAAAATTATTTTCATTATATAATTTTATTTTTAATATTTAGAAATTATATATTTACCTTAAATGATTCTTCAATGCTAAAATAGTATTTATTTAATTAACATGAATATAAAATAATTTATTTTAAAAGTATTAATTTTGATATATTTACGATGAGTTGATGTGTCTAGTGAATTTTATATATCCCTTGGATATATTATAGTTTTTTTAAATAATTATATTCAAATTACCACTTTTCTGTGATGTATTTGAAGTCAAATTAAATTAATAGTATCAAATTTGAAAATAATGATGTTTTATTGATTTAATATATTATTAAATTATTTAAAAATCATAAAAATGTAAAATAATCATAAATGGGGTAATATATGGTTGAAAACGTCTTACCCTATTCATTTATATGACATTTTTAAGTCTTTTTCTCTAGAATATTTTTATTATATTTTAATATTTTGAGAGTTTCCAAAAGTCTCTCTCACCTAAATTATGAAAGATCATTTCCACCTTCATTTATTCACATTACATTTAGCCTTCTATCTCAACCAAGTCCTACCCATTTATATTTTTAACATCCTTATCCAAATTCTGTAGGTTATTGTCTTTCAAAAAGACCAACCCTATATCCCTTAAGAAGAGATCTAAAGGAATTCCATCAAAGAAGATGAGGTTAAAGCACATTAGACTAAAGGAAGCATAAGGTAAGGAACTTCTCCTTAATCTCATTTCATTGAGGATTAGTTTGATTTTATACACCCACATTACTTTATGAGTTGTATATACAACCCCTTTAACTTATCAAGTCATTAATTTATTTATTATCATGTTATTTAATATTTTGTTAAATTTTATTCTTTCATGGGGCCTATGATTTAAATTTTCAAAGTGGTATGAGACATCTTTAATGTTTAAATATTTGATTATCACATATTTTTATCCATGTTAGTATTCTTGATAACATTTTAAAATTTTATTTATATGGATATAAAAGGATTATAAAGGACATTTTATGTCTATTTTTAATTTCATTCAAAGTTTTTCAAAGGAATCTTATTACATGTTTTATACAAAACATTTTAAAAAATAACAAAAGGAATGTTTTATTATTAATTCACATAGAGAAAACTACTTTACCACCACCATGACTATTATTTAATTTTTATATTATTTTCCAAGCTTATTTATTTTCTTAAATGAAAAACCCTCTTCCCTTCTTTTTGGGGTATTTGGTATTGAAAATTTTTATTTTAAAAGTAAAATTATATTTTTATATTAAAGTGTTTTTTATATGGGTTTAATAATAGTTTTTCCTCTATAAATTTTCAATTATTTTATTATAATATTTCCATCTATAAAAACGTTATTTATTGAATCTTATGCTTAATTGAGGTTTATCTATTATGATAGTTTCTACCATATTTTATTGAATGTTTTATGATCAGTTTGACTGTGGGTGTGCTATTTTGATACCATTATGTATTTATGGTTAAATTATTCATATTTTGTATACTAGTTTTTAATATGAATGTTCCTGTTGTTTATGTTTTACCCCTTTTATATGAGGAATTAATTGGACTTAGTAAGTGAAGGGTGAGGTCCACTATAGCCCCTTAATGCATCGATAGGTCTTATGAGACAAAATGGACTGAGTTTTGGCCAAGGACTTACCTATTTATTATATTCTTGACACTAAGCCTTGATAATGTTAGATTCTTGGAATGAAGCCTTGAAAGTATTTGATTCTTGGAAAAAATCCTTGATAATATTAGATTCTTAGTACGAAGCCTCGAAAGTACATTTCAGATGTCCGACATTATGAATTCCATCATTATGAATTAATTTATTAATATTTCATGTTATTATTCGACTATTATAATGTCCATGGTTAAGTTTCATAGATCATGTGATTATTTAAATGGAATTTGTTTCAGTTATTTACCTTTTTATATTGTTTATTCCATATTTACTCATAGCTTCTATTGTATGCTTACCATTATTGAGCATTTGAGCTCACCCATTTCATATGTTTTATTTTTCCCTAGGATTACAAGAAGTATATTATGACTAATATACAAGGTTACACAAAGGGGGAATAATGGAATACTCAATGAAATTATTTTTGTATTTTAGGTTTTAAAATGTAATATGGATTCCAATTATGTATCTAGTTTACCAAGACTACTAAACTGTTTGGTCCTTTATGATGTGATACCTTGTGTCTTATGGAAATGTAATAGAGTGGACACTAAATCTAATCTACTAGGTTTGGGGTCTTTATAGTTAGTATCAATGAAAGTTTATTAGAAACATTGGGAACTATATTTAGGAAAAGATAGATTAGAGAATATAACACTATGAATAAATTTTAGGATAAGCCTGAGTATATGATATCATCCTATAAATTATTATTCATGACTATATCACTATAAATTGTGTTTATCACATTGTGATTTGGGTTTTGGTCAATGGTTATAATCAGTAAGGTTATACAAGTAATGGTTACACTACTGATGATGAAGATACTACAAAAGAAAAATGAAAGGAAAGAGTTATTAAGGAATGAGATGATAAAGTGTAGTTTCTGGTTTAAGAATGAAGTATAATGAACAAAGTTTGTGTGTATTTAAATTCAATAATTATTTCATTAGCAGTACTCTAGTTATAATAATCATGAGATATATAAGTATTGTACTTTATTAAAGATTTGGAACCACATGATGATTAGAAATGATAACCCCGAGAACTGATTCTGTGGCAAGTTGATCATTTGGAAAACACATTATTGATGAAAGATAAGACTTCATATATTATTGATGTTGAGATAATAATTATAAATAGATTTTTAAGGGATAGTATTAGTTCCCATGAAATTGTTTTGTGATTTTATGGTTTATGTTATCTTTTTTGGGTTTACTATATGTTTGAATTTTAGGAATATATTCAATAATATGAGATTTTTTTGGAAACATGCATGTTTTCATTAAATTTTAATGGTGATTGAGGTATTCATATATTTCGTGTGTGATATTAATAATTACATTATACTATTTTGGGAATAAAATTTTGGATTTTTAGTGATCTTTTTACTAAATCTTTAGCCTTTGAGTTTGGGCAGATGTATTTTGGATGAGTTTTAAGATTAATTACTTACGAAATGGATTAAGTTGAACTTTGGATATTATTTTTTGATAACATGTGCTTAACATTTTGGTTTTAATAAAAATTTATGGGTTGAAGAAATTAATTTTAGACCTAATTATTTGTTAAAAGTGATTTAGGCAAAAAAATCATCTTGAATATCCATCTTCAGGTGTACGAAATGAAGTTAAAATAGATAGAAGTGTAACCAAAGGATAAGATTATGCCCACGACATGGAAAGTAATAAAGTAATTTTATTAAATAAAGTGATTATATAAATATTAAAAAATTCCCTCAAATCTAGGGGAAAATATTTTGGAAGAAAAATGTTATCTGTTTACTTTTATTTCTGAGAAATCAATGGTCTTTTAACTAATCACAAATTTATAGTTTTGTGATTGATAACATTATAATGAACATGTTATATATCACTATATATCAGAAATTTATATTTATATTTCACTTCCATGTCTAATTTTTTACTTACTACTAATTTTATTCTATTCAAAAAACTAATTTTGTGGTAACTGTCTCATTTCCCTTTCCTTCTTATTAAGAGGATATTTTATTAACCCTATTTTCGATGTTGGTTTCCCATAAAGAAATTTTCAAGTATCAACCTTTGATTTTCAACGTGAAATTTAAAAATTAAAGGATGAAATTTATTTAAGGTTTAGAGAATGTAACCCCCTGGATGTTATGGTATGTATCTCTTAAAGTTACTTTTTAGAAAACTTATATTGCACGAAACACCTAGCTTAAATGAATTATGAAATGTTAGTATAACCTAGCCATTAAATTGCATAAATTGAATAGTATTAACCACATTATAAAATTTTTATATTATATATTCAATATAATGTTTAAAATTCATATGTTTTAATTTCTATACATGATATATAAATCAATCCACTTTTATGCACAAAAATCTATAATCTTCTAATGTCAGTTTTCCGCCTTTTGATAACACACTTTTTTTAAAACTAAATTTTGTAACTTTTATGAATTCTATTTGAAAAAATTAACTTCATTTTTTAAATATTAATATTAAAATTTATTTTTATTTAATTTTTTATATTTTTTGATATGCTTCATGTTTTTATGAATAGTAAAAAATATTGGATTTTAATTGAAAATTGATTTTTCAACTAAATAATTTATAATTTTAAATTACATTTTGAATTAGTTTTAATGTATAATTACATAAATTTTATATCATTTAATCTAATTTAAGTCATTGAAATTAAATCCATATTGAATTTGGATATAAAAACATTTCAATCTTTTAAATGTATTCGCTTTAATTGCCCTTTTTTTCACCTGGTCAACAGGATTAATTTTTAAATTAATTTTATTCTATTAAGTGTTTTGAATTTTGAAAAATAGATTCCATATTTGAAATCATAATTTCCAAATTTATTAAATTATTCCCTTTTATTTTCATAGCGTATGAATATTAACTTTAGTAATTTTTTAATTACCATGGTTAAGGGTAAATCACGTAATTAAGGGTAAAAATAATATTATAAGTATTATAAAATTACCCAAAAACTTGTTATAATTTTATTTTATGAATTTATTTTGACCAAAATCATACTTGGTCCGATTTTATGGCCTCCTCGAGCTGCTTGTATGACTTTAATCCTTTTATAGTATTTTATTTTAAGGAAAGTCAAATATTTCATACTCATGTTTTTAATAAATATTAAAATTTTAATATGTGGTTATTCAGAATATATATTCAACTATAAGTATTCATTTGAAATATAAAATGTTTTTATTAATCATGAAATTTTATTTTTAATTTTTAGGAAATAAATAATTAAATTAAAGGCTTGCACAATGATGATGCAACAATTGTTTAATTAATGGACATATCAAATAAATGTTATTCAAATATTAAAATAAATATAATTTGATATAATTAATTAAATACACTAATTTTATAGATTAATTTAACATGTTAGTGATTATTTAAAAGAGTTGGTTCAATTATATATTGTTGTTATGATATTTTTAAAAATTCAAGTAATGAATAGTGTCAAAATTGACATTAATGATATTTTTGAATGATTAATATTTTATTAAATGATATAAAATTCATAAAAATATAAAATTATGACAACTTATTGGTATAAAGTAAAAAATGTCATCCATGACTCATTTATGGTTAGTTTGACATTTTATAGTTACTGTACTAGCCTTCAAATAGTAAAAATACATGTTGTCCCGATAAGAGTTAATGGGTTTAAATAAAGTTTAAAACCAAAAGATAAGGGTAATAATGAGATATAAACATGTATAAAAATTATTGGATGAATAAAATTAGACTTTTATCACATTAATACCTAATCAGAGTTGTTTAATGAACACTTTTCCATGAAAATAACTTATATATTATTTAAATCAAATATAGTTACAAAATGTAACTCTCTTTGTATTTAATACCTTGTATGGGTCCACATAAGGACCAAATCAAGATATTTATGAACCTAAATATCTATTTTTATATTAATTAAATCATTTTCAATATATAATTTTATTTTTATTTTTTAAAATTATATATTTATCTTAAATTATCTTTCAATGCTAAAATAATATTTATTTAATTAATATAAAAATAAAATAATTGATTTTAAAAAAATTAATTTTGATATATTTGGGATGATTTAATGTGTATAATAAATTTTATAGATTCATTTAATATATCAGAGTTTTGTGAATTCATTATATTCTAATTCCCACTTTTTTGTGATGTATTTGAAGTCAAATTAAATAAATAGTATCAAATTTGACATTGATGATATTTTATTGAATTAATATATTATTAAATTATTTTAATATCAAAAAAATGTTAAATAATCACAAAGGGGATAAAATATTGTCTAAAATTTCTTTCCTTATTCATTTATATTCAATTTTTAAGTCTTTGTCTCTAGAATAGCATTATTATATTTTAATATTATGAGAGTTTTCGAAAGTTCCCTTCACTTCAATTATAAAAGGGTGCATCCTCCCTCATTTATTCACACCACATCGATCCTTATATATCGACCAATTTTTACCCATTTCTCTTATTAAAATCCTTATCCAAGTTATGTAGGTTCTTTTATTCCAAAAAGACCAACCCTATATCTCATAAGAAGAGATCTAAAGGAGTTATACTGAAGGAGAGGAGGTTAAAGCATGTATGACTAAAGAAGCTTAAGGTTATGGACAACATCTAAATATCCTTTCATTAAGGTATAGTTTTATTTTATACACCCTCCTTATTTTATAAGGTGTATATACATCCCCTTTGACTTATCATGTCATTAATTTATTTATTATCATGTTATTTAATATTTTTTTAATGTTACTCTTTCATGGGGCTTGTGATTTAAATTTTCAAAGTGGTATGGGACCCCTTGAATGGTTAAAGATTTAATTATTGCATAATTTTCTCCAAGTCAATAATATTGATATTATTTTATATATTTTTATGGATATAAAAGGATTATAAATGTGATTTAATATCTATTTTTAATTTCATTGAAAGTTTTTAAAAAGGAATATTTTTACATGTTTTATATGGAACCTTTTGACAAAAAAATGAACGTTCTATTCTTAAAATACACGGTGACAAAAAATTTCTCACCACCATGACTGTTATTTAATTTCTAGCTTCTTTTGAAAGCATATATATTTTCAAAAATGAAAAACTTTCTTCACTTATTTTTGGGATATTTTGTATTGAAAATGGTTATTTTTAAAAGAAAGGGGTATTTTTCTATGAAATTTTTTTTCATATGTATTTAATAAGAATTTTTCATTTATAAAATTTCAATGAATTTATTATAGTATTTTCATTTATTTCAATACCCTTTATTTAATATTATGCTTAATTTAGGTTGATCTATTATGATATCATATACCATGTTTTATTGAATGTTTTATGATTATTTTGACTATGGATGTGCTATTTTGATACCATTCTCGGTTTATTGTTTAAGTATTCACATTTCATATGATAGTTTTTACTATGAATGTTTATGTTGTTTATGTTTTACCTCATTAATGTGAGGAATTAATTAGACTTACCAAGTGATTAGCATGCCCCTCTATATCCCCTCAATGTATTGATAGGTCTTATGAAACAAACTAGACTGGGTTTTGTCTAAGGACTTACCCATTTATTTGATTCTTAGTATGAAGCCTTCATAATGTTAGATTCTTGGAATAAATCCTTGATAGTGTTAGATTCTTATCACAAAACCTTTACAGTATTAGATTCTTGGTACAAATCCCAAACAGTATGTTTTAGATATTCAATTTTGTGCATTCCATCATTATGAATTCAGTTATTGATATTCCATGTCATTATTCAACTAGTATAATATCCATGGTTAAGTTTCCTACCTCATGTTATTATTTAAATGGCATGTATTTCAGTTATTTTCCTTGACATATTATTTGTACCATATTTACTTATAGATTTCATTGTACGCTTACCATTACTTAGAATTAGATCTCACCCCTTTCATATGTTTCATTTTTTCCCAGGATTCCATGAAGTATATTATGACTTATATGTAAGGTTACACAAAGGGGGGATAATTGAAGAATCAATGAAATTCTTTGTTTATTTTATGTTTTAAAATGTAATGTGGGTTTCATGTATGTATCTAGTTTACCATGACTAATAAACTATTTGGTCCTTTGGGATGTGATACCTGGTATCTTATCCCAATGTAATATAGTAACCACTAACTTTGGGATACTGGGGTTGGGGTATTTACTTCTGTGTCATTTTTCATAGCATAAAATGGAATAATATTTTATCCATTATTATTACTTTTTAAAGGGATGTAATATCCTGATCTAGGAAAACCAAGGTATATGATACCTCCATCACCTTTTCTAGACATGTTAGACCACAAATAAAATTTTATTTCCTTGGAATATCAGCTTTACAAAAATCCTTTATAGCTATCGGTAATGATTGTATCCTATTTTAAGGGACATCTATATTTTAATATGCATAAATGACCTGATTTGGATTATATATATGTGCCCTTGGTCTGGCCTACCAACCAAAGGAATTTTCATCCTTAGAAAAAGAATCCTCTAATCCTCGTATTTCTTCACAACTCTGTAATAGAATATGTCATTTAAATATGGTCAACGATCATCCCTTATATATCTACCTATACCACCACTAATGACCCTTGAACCTTTTTTCACAATTTAGGCATCCTAATCCTCCATAGAAAAAATGTTTTAGATTATTGTTGTCCTTTGGAATATTAATCAGGTTATTATGTCATGCTTTCCATTTCCCTTGGTCCACACACCATGGCATTAAATTGTGTGTTCTTTGGTCCAAGCATTATAGCCTGAAGTTTCATATAACCTACCCAAAGTTATATGACCTGAAACTCTAGCCTTGGATGGTCTAGATGACAATACCCTAAATTAAGAGTGAAATAGACATAGAACTTTTCAGTTTGAAAATCCTTAAATTGGAAGCCTAAGAAAAATTGAAGTCTTTTCTTACTATGTTTTATTCCTATAAATATTATGAAAAAGTTAATTCATAATAAAAGAGGAAAAAAGCACATAGGGACCACCTTATGTCCCTATAAAAATCTAAGTTCAACTTTCTAGATCCACTAGTCCAAAAAAATGTTTTAGAAATGATTATCATATGCCTTTTCCTTGATAATATGTTCAGTATATGGTGACATGACTTCAAGGTGCCATAATCCTCCATGAATAGATTTTTCTCCATAACCTACATCATTTCACAAGTATTTTTATCTTCACAAACCTTTCATTTCTATTTCTAACGAGTATGCTTGATTCCAATGGATATTTCAGCTGGTTATACATACATGTCCTGATACTTCTCTTCATATGCATCCCCATTTTGGTCTATCAACTAGAATAATCTCTTATTAAGGTGAGGGACCTTTAATCTCCATACTCCCTAATAGCATCATAGTGGAACCTGTTATTCAAATTTTTTCAGTGGCCATCCTTTGTGTACCTATCCCATATCGCCATCCTTGGTTCACACTCCTTGATATATTATTTACACAACCCATAATTTAACTATTCAAGTGGATACAATATCCTGGATGTTACTCTACCATATACCATATTCATCCTTGGGTGGGAATGTTAAATTTCATTCTTTAACCTTTGGCCCTCGTTGTATGATCCAAAATTTCAAATTTTATTATTCTAAGAACTATGAACCTAAAATACATGCAAATTTACCTAAGGTTTTATACACCTATAACAATGGTATAATGTTTATAATGGTTCTTCTTTGATTATTTGATATGAGTATTACATCACTACCTACTCAAATTTGTTTGACCTTAAACTCCATCCTTCATTGGTCTAACTTTCATTAACTTAAAACTACCCAGGGAAAGAGACATGGTACTTGCTATGCTAAAAACCCATTCAATGTCATTTGGAAAAAAAATCAAGCCTCTTCTCACTAGATGTGAACATTCCACAATCTTGAAAAAATAGACCATTCAAAAAATAAAATTCACAAAACATATTAGGATGAAAACATGTAAAGGGTGATCTAAAAAAAATTCATGTCCTTGCCCATTTTTCCTTCCCTATATGAGGCCTAGGAAAAAGTTAGGTTCAAGAAGTAAAAGACACAAATATTTTGGAACCCACTATATAATCTCAACAAGAGTAATGCTATGGATGCTAGGACCCTGGACTAAGAAAAAGTTAGTGCATTCCATTTACATAACATACTAATCAAAATCACCCATTTATGTTGAACTATAAATCATCAATTTCCAAATGGCCCAAATCTAGTGCATCGATGATGGTGTTTATACCTATACTCACATGTGATCCATGCCTAGGAGGAATTCATCATTCACATTTAAATGAAAAACTCTAGTTCAATGATAATGGTTTATTTATATATACTCATATGTGAACCACTCTCAAGAGGAATCCATAATTAACATATTAATTGACTAAATAAAGTGAAACTGTGATAGTTATTTTACCTATACTCATCTATGAGATACTATTATGATATATTCATTATGGTTCAACTATTTGGAATATGATTTTGCCTTTTTTAAGTTTGAGGGAGCTCAACTCACTCAATTATTTAAAAGATATTGGGTCATTAAAAAGATATGAGTAATAAAATCTTAACAATGAAATAGGTAATGTAAGTAACTTCATTCATTGATAGATAAAAACATGAGGAAGGAACTTCTAAAATTTAAAACCTCTCTCCTTAATCATTATAAAAAACAAGGCATCATAGGATTCATTCCATTGAGGCATAGATGTCCTTAAGAGAATATTGGCATTGTGTGGATTTCTTTCTAAGCTAAGTCCATTTTGATGCCTTAGCCTCATCCTAGGGAAATAGAATATCAACCTCCACAATAGAATTCTACATGGTTTTATCTACCTCCTCCATTATCATGTGGTGTTCCTCTATCTCCTTCCTAGTAATGGAATGATGTTGATACAGATTGGTTAGTTCTTGATGAAGTTGGTCGATCAAGGCTTATTCTTCCACAAGAAGATGTTGCTACATCAACATGCCACTACATGATGAGATGATTATGAGATAGTATCTATCTAAAGAGTTGTAGCATATGGTGATGATTTTTCTATGAAAATATTCACAACACACTCCTCCTCACACTCCCATTCTTGGATGACATCTTTCACCACATCATAAATGGTTCAGTGGTCAAACCCTTTATGCCTTAACATGGTGAACATGTGACATATTCTAGGTAGCTTCATGTTCATTTCATCTAGAGGGTTCTGAGAAATGATTCTTTCGATGCTTTTCCACATGGATCTATGGATAATTGGGTGTGAATTAAGAACCTCTTGGTCAGACTCAGAGTTTCTCTCTGATGGTGGGATGTACCCTAGCACCAGATCATATAGAGAGGGCCCAAATTCAGAACTACATAATGAAACTAGAATTCAGTCAATTTGTGTCCCCACTATCATCAACCATTAAAGCACTAGGGTAATTGTATCTTCGATTTCATCCATTCCATATAGATCTAGCTAAGTTAGATACATTAAAAATGTTATTCAAGAAAAATGAAAGCATGATAATTGAGGGGTTTGTCCCTGATCGTTTAACTAAGAGGCTCTGACCTCATCCACTACCACTTCCACTACAAAGGAGATAATATAAGTTATTTCTAAAAAAGTTACATATTCAAATGGAGCCACCTGTTCATATGGAACCCTGATAATCTATCTACAATAGATATTTCAAATCATGGTTGTTAAAGAGAAATGTTAGTCCACATGATATAAAAAAAGAGTTGATAATTTCAAGGACAACATACCTTCCGACAATGATGCACTAAAGTCGGTAATATGTGTCTTGGAGTAGCCAATTAAAAATTCAATTTTCCATCATGTTGGATAACATCCTTAAAGGAACCAAGATAATGGCCAATGTGTTAGAAAGTTCCTCTTCCACTTACATAGGAACTATCTTCACTTACATATGTGTCACATCTACTAATATTAGTGTCTTCGCCACTAAGAAACCTTTAGATGTTGAAGAATACAGGTGATTGGAAATTTTTTAGTTCACAATACTGGAATGGGTGAATCATCTAAGGTTGATCCTACCATGAGGCTCCACAGTAGAGCTGACCTCATAAACCTAATATGGAGCCAACCTCATGGCTCTGAGGTGGATCCATACACACAGCTCCACCACGAGATCCGAATACGTGTCACTTGATCGAGGCCCATATATTTTGGAATCTTTTCAACTTATGAAGCTAATAAAAGAACCCTCCCTAAAGAAACACATGTAGATAGATGAGAGGATAAAGGGATCAATGGAGTGGAGAGGAAATACAGAAGCATATATCCTCATTTTAAAAAAAGTTCCTCTCGAAAGGTAATCAAAAATAAAAAGAGGAAATATGATAGGAGTGTAATCCCAACCCACACTGGTAAATCCAACCATACAGTGACCAATTAAATCATTTGTTGGGTATCCCCAGCCTCATGGTATATTTCCCAACCACATGGTAGGAATCCCAACCACGTAGAGGTCAGGCCAGCCATGGGAAATCTAACCATGAGATGAAAGGATCACTACCAAAAATCAATGCAAGGGAAGAGTTACCATTTATCAATGATAATAAAAAAGCAATAATAAAGGGTTACCTTTATCAGTACTAAAAAATTGCTGATCAAAGGTATTTTTAACAGTGTTAAAATAAACGATGTTAAAAGTATCATTTTATCAACATTTTTTTACTAGCTTTCATAAAGGGGGTATATTTCAAAAAAATATTTCATTAAAAATAATATATTAATATATTAATATGTTTATATTAATATAAATATAATATATTTATTTTAAATATGTTTTACATTAGGATAAATAGAAATAGAAATTTAATATATAAGATATTTAGTAAAAAAGATCTATGAAATAAATTACATAATATTTTTAATTTATAATTTTTTAATTTTTGTCAAGTAATAGTCATTTAATAACAATTTTAATATAAAAAATAAATTAAAGATCTAAAATAAGTTTTAAATGTAATTCTAACTTCAAACGACCATAAATTTTGATCCGGGTGTCTTTTTAGGCTCTACCACTTATCAAATCGAAGTCTACGATGAGATATACACCTAGGAGACTCAAAGTAAACCATTTTCCATGTTTTTCAAGCCCAAAAAAGGTCCAAAATACCTCCAAAACTGAGTTTTTAGTCAGGGTACACAAGTTTTTTAACATTTGATGAATTTTCAGCCTCATTTAAGGGGGTTATTTTCCCCTTTTCTATAAGGACTGAATTTATTTCTAGGGATTACATTCATATTGATATTATGGTTTTGAAATTTTATTGATTTTGACAATGTACTGTTATTTATAATCAAATATATAATAATATATACATATTTTATATAGATTCACACATAAAGATTTAATTTTATAAATAAATAATTAAACATATTTACATATAAAATATATTTCTCAATAAATAAGACTTAACGAAATAAAAACTAATATCCATTTTATTTAAAATACAAATATATGAATATTTATATATCAATATATTGTGTGTGTGTGTGTGTATTTGTGTGTGCCTGTATTAACAAACTGATATATATTATCAATATATTATAATATATGTATATACATATTAATATATAATATATGTAAATATATATAAATATATATAAATATGTATAATTATACTTACAAATACACACAGATATATCTATATATATTTATATGCGTGTGTATGTATGTTGTATATATGTATTTATCTATTTATTTATTTTATAAAATCACACCAAAAACATATTTTATAAATGTATTTAAAACTAATAAATATAACTATATATATAGATATATCATTAAAGTGATATAAAAACAAAATGGGCAAGTGGTAAAGGTGCAGGCGCACAAGGGAGAGGTCTCGGGTTCAAATCCAAGTAGAGGAAGGGGTGCGTGGGCGGGTGCAGGTGTGTCTAGTGCGGTTAAAGGGGTGAACAGATAGGAGGGGCAGAGTGGGTGCATGTGCGGGTGCAGGGGTGGGGGGAGCGCTGTTAAAGGGGCGGTCAAGCACTGCAAAAAGGGTCTCTGATTTACAAAAAAAATTAAATTTTGTTTTTTTGGACTTTTATCAACGGTAAAAAAATGCGCTAATAAAGGACCCCTTTATCAGCATTTTTTTAGTGCTAAAAAAGGGTCATTTATTAGCATTTTTTAGCATTGATAAAATGACCCCCTTTTAATAGCGCTTTTATTATCAGTGCTTTTTGAGCACTGTTAAACAAAATTTTTAGCACTTTTAGAAGCCATATCTTGGGTTTGGGATAAGGATTTGATTTTAGCATGAGACCCAATTGGTTCACGTTGATGATTTCATAAATCATGAATCATCAATGATCTAAGGAGAGATAAAGATCCTTGGAAAGCCACAACGTGTAAGCCCCATTCAAACTCGGTATTACACTCTCGGGCAATGCACCTGATCCTCTATTATATCTTATTTCTCACACAAATAATGACTCACATGAGCTTAGAGATATGTGTTTATCATTCCATTAACATCACCAAAATACCTCTATGGGTGTCCTTCCTAGGTGTAAGCCTTCAAAAACCATATCCTTCTCTCAAAGGGCCATATTCCCAATGAGACTTTCTAAGGTAGCCCCATATGCATAAATCCCACATGATTCTCTAATACTGGACCTTTCATGAAACATATTTCCCTAAAATGTGATTTTAAACTATATGGAAAAAATCCTAATAGTACAATATTAAATTTCATGACAAATTCCTTATCAAATGATGTAAAATTACACGGTACGGTATTATCACATGAACTTAAAGTGTGTCACTCAAACTATGTGAGTTTTGATTCCTATTTAAATGAGATATGTTAGGCACTTATCTGGGGTTCAAACCCAACATCATTAGTCTTTTATACCCATTCTCATGGGTCCATATTCCTCATGAGATTACCTACATCCTTCCCTTATCTAGCTATACTCCCATAAATTGGTACATCTCGTTCATTAGGAACATATTCCTTATAGACTATCCTTTAATTAATAGATATTACCGATAATGTTATACCCATTCCTAGATGGATATATTCTTTCTAGAAAACAACCATATTTGCTTCATTCGGGATATATTCCCAATGAGTCCACACTTATCCCAGCATGGCAATATTCCTTGCCAAACAACTCATCCTCGTTGAGCTATATTCTCTCTAAGGTCAAATTAAAAGGGGATCTTATTCATAAGTCCCACACCAACCATTTTTCGGAATATTTAACCTAGAAATAATTACCAGATGATGTTAAATTTCATGGATTGCTCATTGTCACATAAACTTAAAAGGTATGACATGCCCTTTTAAGTGGCACTAAATTATGTGGGTTTTGATTCTTGTCACAAGGATATGTAGGAAGACAATTTGTGGGCCCAATCCCAATAACAAAAACATCCACTGCCTTCCTGGACAGTAATAAACTCTAGAACTCCCAGCTAGGTAGCTTTAAAGCACAATAACCTACACACTAGTAACACTAAGCAATAATAAGATAAAGATATAGAACCACTGATATATACCGATGGTGTTATTATTGGATAACCCCTAATACATACAGATTTTCATTTTTATGGGATAAATCTGATATATACAAAAAATTACATTGACATATGATAATAACTGATTTCTAGTGTTAGGGTAACCAGTATCATACTGGGATTTGGGAAATATTCATGAACATGACTTAAATAGAGTCCCAAAGTAGGAAATAATTCCCCCCAACAAGGTGTGATGAGCCTAACATCTCATCCTATCAACCAATGTGAGTTCCTAAGAAACATTATCAAGAAAACCCAATGACCATCTACAATTAGAAAACAAGTATGTATCAACATCTCTTATTGTCACAACCAGGTTTTGATTTCGTCTTGGATCTGGATTGGGTCGGGTTTCGGGTGAGTCCCTGTTTATTTTTTTAGTTTTATTGAGAAAAATGTGTGTTTTGGGTTGGATGACGTTTGGCGCACATGAATAGCACGGTTGGGAGACCATGCAGCTATGCCCTGGTCATCACGCGACCTGCCTGGTATGCAGGATGAATTAAAAAGTTAAATAAATAATGAAATGAAGTTAAAACTAGTGTTAAAATAAAATCATAAAAAATTAGAATTAAGGGTATTAATAATATTATTAATTGGATTATTATTATTATTATTAATTTTAAGGATTATGTTATGAAAATTATTATTATAATTATTATCATTAAAATTATCATTATCCATATTATTATTTTTATCATTATGTTATATTTAATTATTATTATTATTCTTATTCTTATTGTTATTATTAATATTATGATTATGATCATCATCATAATCATAATTATTATTATTATTTTGGTCGATGTGCGGGCACTACACAGTTAGCGGAAGCCATGCTGTCAGCTCGAGTACCCATGTGGCTGCTTTTGGATTGGACAAAAGCTAATGCATGATCTGCGCATGGTCTCTTGGTTTGTGCATGGACCGTGTGGTTGTAGTATTCAAATCAATCAAATAAAATTGAGTGAATGAGTTGAAAAATAAAAATTGAGTTAAATAAATTATTTAACCATAATAATGATAATATTATTTTGTCGCGAATAATAATATTATCATTATTAAGAATTAAATTATTATTTTTGTATAATAATTATTATTATTATTGTAATTAGTATTATTATTATTATTTTGATTATTATTATTTTTATTAGGGTTTTATTTTTATTTTACCTTTTTTCCTTATCTTCCTCTCCCCCTTCTTTTCATCGCACCCCCATCTTTCCCTAGCTAGTTCAGCGCGCACCACCCTCCCCATCTTCAGTGTCGATCCTCCCCTCCAGCTAAACTCCTCCGGCAGGTATACTTCTCCCTTGCGATCTGACCCCCTCCCCCGCACAGCCCTGTTTGGCATGCGGCGCAGCCCCCCTCTT
Source organism: Viscum album (assembly GCA_963277665.1). Classification (NCBI taxonomy): domain Eukaryota; kingdom Viridiplantae; phylum Streptophyta; class Magnoliopsida; order Santalales; family Viscaceae; genus Viscum; species Viscum album. Next base: position 1,611,444,818 of record OY728125.1, read on the forward strand.
GGAAAATCCTTTTGCACCAGCCTCTATGGCCATTTCTCCTCTAGTCAGTGAACTTCCTTGTCGATGCCACTTCCCTCTACCGATGCACTGCTTCTGACAGTCTCCCTCCTTCCCCTCTAGTACTCTCTTGTTTTTTCTCCTCTCGGTTTAGGTTTCTTCCATGGACTAGGTCTCAATTTTAGGGTTTATTCCTAAATTTTGAGTTATATTTTCATGAATAGGGTTTGTTGATGACCCTCAAAGGTGTGGTTGCAATGTAAATGAGGTTTCACACTAGTTATGGGAAGTCCTTCGATGATTGAGGTAAGACCCATTTTTCACATCTCTTTTAAAGTTATGGTTTCATTGATTTCATTGTTTTTTCACCTTATTTACTTATTAAATAGAATTGTTTCATGCTTATAATGATTTTTTTGTTAGAATTAGGTTGTTATTATGGGTAAACATTGTTTGGATAAATTATCTTTCCTTCTTGAGTGACTTAGTAAGTTCTTTAATTCTTGTATATGGTGTAGAAATGATTTATGATAAACTTAAATGTGTGTTTGATTCTAAAGTGGTGTTTTTATATAAAATTGGATGTTTTCATGTATAAACCCTTGATGTGTCACTTGAAATTTTTTTATAGATCATGAAATTGTTTTATTAAATTATTCATGGGTTGAAAATTTTGTTTTGATTTAACATTGGTCTGGGTTTGGTTTTTAAAGATGGTTTTAGGTGTGTTCTTCATATAAAATCCTTGGGGTGTTATTTAAAAATGTTTTATAAAGTTTTTTTATGGTATATTAAATTATAAAATACATGTGAAACATATTTGGAGAGTTTTTTGGGATTCACATGATTTTAAAACAGATTTTGAACATGTGATGTGTTTTTGTTGGGTTTTCACGCCATTTGTTGATAATGATCCCTAGCTGGATCTTTCATATGTTTTATGATTTTTAGAATCTTGTTTTGATTTTTATAATTGTATTTTAGATGCAAAAAATGATTATTAGTGTTTTTAAATGGGTTTTTTCAGGCTAAGTGCTCGATGCGATGCCTCTTTGGACTTTGTAAAAAAAAAATTAGAATTAAAGTGGTGGTTTAAATTTATTAAAATCATTTTCAAAGTTCTAGTTGGTTATGAAAAATGATTTTTCATGGTTATTTTTGTGAAAGGGATTATTTGGTAAAAATAAAGCGAGTCTCGATTGGCACTTTTATGTGGTTTCATTTGGAAAACTCCTCCTAGGAGAGTCTCTTGCCTTGCGATGGATTAGGTGGTGGGAATGTCCTCGGTTTGGGACTACACTTATGTAATTATTATTTAAGTCAAGGTGATAATCCTTGAGGTGACCCGGGTTGTGCTGATTGTGCAAATTTGTGATGAAATATGTGTGACTTTTTTCTTGCATTGTTTGGAACACCCCCTTACGAACATAGCATGGGAACCTAGCATAACAAATAAGAATTCAGATAACATTTACTACACTAGTATAGGTTTTTATACTATCTATTGGCCCATATTAGGTGGATAATTGGGTTTATTTCTGTGGGATTGGGCCCCTCGGTCAGGCCAGGTAGGGCGATGATCGGGTGTTTGTCCTTTATAACTTCATTGGGTAGGGCAGGCCTTCGGGATGAGTCACATGTATTAGTATGTTTTGGTTCTCCTCTGTGTTCCTATGTATTCTCGTGCTTCCCCCATTACTAGTACCATTAATTTCATTTCCCTTGTTATGTGGAGCGATATACCTTGTACTTATCTTTGTTGTTTTTTATAAAGCTATAAATGTGTGGTTTTCTAAAGAAGATTTCAAGAAGAATGTTAGGAATGAACAAGCTCACTTTACTTTGGAACTTTTATGTAAAATGAACAATTCCTTTTTGGTTCCCCTTTCCCCACCTCTTCTTGAGCCTTATTTTAAACTTGATGGAAATGGTTTATGATTGTGATTTGTTTACTTAAAAATAAAAATGTAGAAAATTCTATATTTATAGATTTTATTTCAAACATGAAATCAATTTTTCTTTATTTAAAGGATGTGAATTGGGAATAGAATTAGCTAGGACTATCTACTAATTTTTAATACTCATTCATAGAGTGTTTTCTTATTTTTAGATTCGGTTGTAGGTTTGGCTTGGGTTTCATTTCCTCAGGAGATGTTGGTATCAGATTAGAGAGTGACCCTCGGGGTCACATGGATACATCATGGTTGTTAGGTTCTGTTTGGTTTTCTTTGTGTAGTACTTTGTTTAGTCATTTTGTTTCTTTTCATTTGGATATTTTTGATGTAAAACTATTGGAATCCATGTTTATTTTATTTGTTCTTATTTTATTTGGATGCTTTTGTTTATATTATTAGGAGAAATTGGTCCCTTGTCACTCTAATGATTCCCTTGGTGCTTTTTTCCAGATCGGGAGGATCGGGAATGCCTCTCAGGCCTTACCACGGATTGTGTTAGGTGATAGATCCAGGACCAACTAGGGTTGGTTCGTGACAAAACTAACATCAGATTAGGTCGGCTCTTCTGAGGACCTTTCTTTTTAGAGTACCCATTTTTATTTGGGTTTATCATGGTAGAAGGAGTAGTATTGCAGGGATCAAGGTATAGAAATGGTAAGGGCATCATGACCCCTTTCTCATTCTGAACCTTGTGTTACCATGGGATGTTTGGTTTTGTTGGTGTCCTTTGATTCTTGTGGTTTTCTTTGCATTGGAAAATAGAAAGGGAGTTGGGAAAGTGGTCTCCATGAGATCACAGGGCCTAAAAATCCATGTGAAGCTGGGGAAATTGTCATAGAATTCTCTATTTGATGGTGTCATGACTTGCGTATGGCTGCCAACCATATATATGAATTTCCCATCAGTGCTAGTATCCTTATATAAATCATTTCAGGCTCTTATTAATTCTAAAAAATTCATTGTAAAGTCTTGTTTTGGAAATTGTGAAAAGTTGAATTTAAAATGTTAATGGATTTTTTATCAAGTTCCTTGTTTCCTTGTTTCTTAGTGTCCTCCCCCATAAAGATTCGATGGATCCCCAAGTTGAAGCTTCAATTGATGCATCTTTAGCAAACACTCCAGTTTATTAACCCATAGACTACGTCCTTGAGTTCTGGAAGTTGAACCATTCTCTCTTTTATGGTCAAACAGATCCTCTCAAAGTGGAAGAATGGATGAAGAGTATTGAGAGGGAATTCCATTTCCTCATGTTTCATGAGACATTAAAGGTAAATTTAGCTAAATTTATGCTCAAAGTCCAAACCTAAAAATGGTGGAATTCTATGTCTCAAATCAATCCTTGGTAAGATCTTACTTGAGAGTTCTTCAATTCATCGTTCATCCAATAATATTTATATGATATGACAAATATGAGAAATATGATGTAGTTTTGTGGTATTCCGTAGGGTGTTAGATCAATATTATAATTTTATCAACATTTCTTGGACCTAGTTTTGTATTATCCATGTTATGTTGTAAACAATCCCGAGAAGGCTCGACATTTTGAATTTTGGATCCAACCTGAACTACAGTCGAAGGTGGCAGAACTTGACCTAACCACCTTCTCTGACATGATGAGACAACCCTTTCGTGCCAAAATTGATTTAGAAGAAAGAATTGGGATGACTAATCATCCTATGGTCTTTAGAAGAGGTGTAGAGGATGCCGAGAAGAAGAATGGGAAGTGTCTTGATGCTGGTGGTGATGGTAGGGGAATTAAGAGGTCTGCATACCACTAGTAAACTTATTCAGAGCACAATGTTGTGATCTGTCATCAGTGTGGAAAACAAGGTCAAAAAAATCCGGCTTTCCCAAGTGCTCCAAGAACCTTCCATGCCTATGGATGCTGGGGTCACCTACAACAGTTCTATTGGGGTGATTCCAAGAAGCACCGTGAAGCCAGACCCAACTCTTCAAAGGTCACCTCATCATGTCCATAGGAGTAGGGCGATGTTTGGGATTAGTTTGGGTTTTCTATCTTTAATGTTATTTGGATGTAATAGTTGTATCTGTGGAATTTTTTGGTGTTTATTTTCCTTCAATTGTAAGAATGGGTGTTATCGAACCCTTTTTGAACTCCTATTTAAATGAAATCATGCTTTGTGAAATTTTGATTTGTGCTTTCTATTCGGGGGTTTCGAAAGCCTGACTTTAAGAAATGAGATGCTTCAATCATCGGAGCTCCACCCATAGGTCCTGAAGTGAAGCTTTCATGTAGTCAGGGGAACCCTAGCAGTGTGATAAGGCTTTTATCTGAATTCTATTTTCGACATGGTAGATCGAGACAGATAAGCCTTTGGTGTAGTTGTTCTATTTTAATTGGTTTAGTTTGGTGGAAAGAGGAGTTGGAAACTCATTTCCACATTATGAACTATTTGGGTGTAAGAGTTTTCCTTGGTTATGAGGAGGTGTAATTGCCTCTTCCTTCTTAAAATTATGGTGTTCGTGTCTCATTGGGTGTAGACCTTCATTAAAGGGGAACCTTGTGTGACATGTTTGTGTGAATTGAGTATGTCTTGGTTTGTGTTCTTTAGAGGGTGTTAAGTTGTTGAATGTTCCAATTGTGGGTTTTCGGACCATTAATTGGGTCCCTTCCATCCCCTCCCCTTGTGGTGTGGGTTTTTGGTACATGTGGAAAGTCTTTGAGTTCAGCTAATCTCGTTAGTTCTTATGGTGGGTAGACCCATCATAGGTCTCATCAAATTCACTGTTAGCTTATTTCATATGGTGGGGAGTCTGTTCAATCCAGCTTGTATTAGTATCTTATTCTAATTCTTGGTATTGATTTGTTGGTGGTTGGTCTTGTGCGGAACCACCTGATTTTAAGTTCTCCCTTTGATTAAATGTATAGATGAGAGTTTTCCGGTAGTTTTGGTTGGAGTAAGTTATAAAGGTATCTTTGGGATAGAGTTTGTTTTCATTCATTTGTTTAGAGGGATGGTATGTGTTCCTCTTGGTGATGTTTAGGATGTTTGTATTTTAAGGCTGGTTTGGGAATCGTGAAAGTTCTATGTATTTTGTACTGATCAACTGGGGGTGTTTAAACCTTTTGGGGGCGGGCATCACTAAGCAGGGAGTCTGTCTCAATCTACTGAGTTCTTCTTATTAATATTTCTCTCATTGGTGGTGTTTTTGCGATCTCTCCTTCTATCATTATTTGGGAACCTACTTGAACTATAAAGGAGTATCTATTTCTATTTTGGGATTTGGCCTTGTTATAGTTTTCTGGGGCCGGAAAGTATTTTGGTGGGGAGATTTGTCACACCCGGGTTGGATTTTTGTCTTGGATCTGGCTCGGGTCAAGGTTCAGGTGAGTCCCTATTTAATTTTTTTGAGTTTTTTTGAGAAAAAATCATGTTTTGGGTTGGGAAGCATCTGGTGCATGGGTAGAGCAGATTTGGGAGACCGTGCAGCTATGCCCTGGTCATCGCACGACCTGCCTGGTATGCAGGATGAATTAAAAATTTAAATGAATAATGAAATGAAGTTAAAATGATTTTTAAAATAAAATAATAAAAATAAAATAAGATAGAATTAAGGGTATTGATAATATTATTAATGGGATTATTATTATTATCGTTATTAATGTTATGGATTATATTATTAAAATTATTATTATCATTATTATCATTAAAATTATTATCATCCTTATTATCATTTTTATCATTATGTTATAATTAATTAATTAATTATTATTATTATCATTATTGTTATTATTATTATTATTATTATTTAGGTCAGTGTGCGGGCACCACATAGTTAGTAGAAGTTGTGTGGTCAGCTGGGGTACCCGTACGATTGCTTCTAGATCGAACAGAAGCTACTGCATGATCTGTGCATAGTCACCTGAGTTGTGCATGAACCGTGCAGTTGCGGTATTCAAATCAATAAAATAAAATAAATTGAATGAGTTGAAAAGTTAAAATTGAGTTAAATAAATGTTTTAACCATAATAATGATAATATTATTTTGTCACGAATAATAATATTATCATTATTGAGAATTTAATTATTATTGTTATAACTATTATTATTATTATTATTTTGATTATTATTATTTTTATTAGGGTTTTATAATTTTTCTCATCTTCCTCTTCCCCTTCTTTGTGTCGTAGTACCCCCCCCCCCCACTTTCCCTAGCTGGTTCGGCGTGCACCACCCTCCCCATCTCTGGGGCCGATCCTCTCCTCCTACGAAACTCTTCCAGCCGGACTCCTTCTCCCTCGCAGTGCAACCTGAACCCCCCTCCCACCCACTACCCTTTTTGGCACACGACACAACCCCCATCTTGGTGACCCCCTATGAACCATCCTCTCTAGCTGGGTCCTCCTCTAGATAGTGACCCCTTGTGCACCAGACTCTCCCGTCAGTCCTCCTTAGTCAGATACCCCCTTGCTGGTGACTTGCTTTTCTAGTGACACTTCCCTCTACTAGCACACCACTTCTGGCAGTCTCCCTCCTTCCCATATGGTACTCTCTTGTTCTTTCTCCTATAGGTTTAGGGTTATTCCATGGCTAGGGTCTCGATTTTAGGGTTGATTCTTAAATTATGAGTTCTATTTTCCTGATTAGGGTTTGTTCTTGACCCTCAAAGGTGTGGTTGTGGTACGAATGAGGTTTCACGCCAGTTTTGGGAAGTCCTTCGACTATTGAGGTAGGACCCCATTTTCACATCTCCTATAAAGTTAATATTTCATTAATTTCATGATTTTTTCACATCCTTTACTTATTAAATATTAATTTTTTATTCTTAGAATAATTGTTTGTGAGAATTTTGGTGGTATTATGGGTAAACGTTTTTTGGATAAATTATCTTGCTTGCTTGAGTTACTTAGCATGTTCTTTGATTCTTATATATGGTGTAGAAATGATTTATGATAAAATTAAATGTTATATTGATTCTAAAGTGGTATTTTTATGTAAAATAGGATGGTTTTCATTTATAAACCCTTGTTGTGTAACTTGAAATTATTATGTAGATCGTGAAATTGTTTTATTAAATTATGTATGGTTTTTGAAAATTTGGTTTTGATATGGAAGTGTTGTGTGTTTGTTTTTTAAAGATGGTTTTGGGGGTGTTCTTGATATAAAAGCCTTGGGTTGTTATTTAAAATTGTTTTATAAAGTTTTTTAATTGTTTATTTAAATTAGAAAAGAGGTGAGAAACATGTTTGGAGACTATTTTGGGGTGCGCATGATCTTAAAATGGATTTTGAATTCTTAGTGTGATTTTGTTGGGTTTTTCACACCAAATGTTGGTCAAGATCCCTGGTTGGCTTTTGTATATGGTTTATGATTTTTAGAATCATTTTTTTATTTTTTATAAGTGTATTTGAATGCCAAAAATTATGATTGGTGTTTTCAAATGGGTTTTTCACGTTAAGTGATGAATGTGATGCCTCTTTGGCCTTTTTAAAAAAATGTTTTAGAATTAAAGTGGTTGTTTGAATTTATTAAATGGGTTTTCAAATGTGTTTTTGGTTCTAAAAAATGATTGTTCATTGTCATTTTTTTTTGAAAGAGATTATTTTGTGAAAATTAAGTGAGGCCCGATTAGCACTTTTAAGTTGTTTATTTTAGAAAACCCCTCTAGGAGAGTCTCTTGCCTTGTGATGGATTAAGTGGTGGGAATGCCCTCGGTTTGGGACTCCACTTATGTAATGATTATTTAAGTTAAGGTTCTAATCCATGAGGTGGTCAGGGTGGTGCCAATTGTATGAATGTGTGATGACATATGTGTGACTTGTTGCTTGCATTGTTTGGAACACCCCCTTAAGAACATAACATGGGAACCTATCATAGTGAAGAGGAATTCTGAGAACCTTTATTGCACTATTATGGGTTATTGTACTAGATAGTGTCATATATAAGGTGGATACTTGGGTTTATTTCTATGATATTGGCCCCCTCAGCCAGTCCAGGTATGTCAGTGATCGGGAATTAGGGCATTATGATGTCATTGGGTAGGGAATTCCTTTTAAATGAGTCACATGTATTAGTATGTTTTGGTTCTCCTCTAAGTTCCTAGGTATTTCTATGCTTCCCCCATTACAAGCTCCATTAGTGTCATTTCACTCATTATGTGGAATGATATCCCTTATAAATAGATTTCGTGTTTCCTTGTAAAATGGTAAATGTGTGGTTTGATAAAGAGGCTTTCAATAAAAATATTCTAAACAAATAAACACACTTTCCTTTGGATCTTTTATGAAAAATGAACAATTCCTTTTTGGTTCTTCTTTCCCCACCTCTTCTTGAGACTTATTTTGAACTTGAGGGAAATGGTTTATGATTGTGATTTGTTTACTTAAAAATTAAAGTATATAAAATTCTATATTTATAGATTGTGTTTCAAACCTAAAATAAATGTTTCTTTATTTAAATAATGTGCACTGGGAATAGAATTTGTCAAGCCTACCAAATGAGTTTTAATACTCTTGATTATAGCGTTTTTTTTTTGTTTTTAGTTCCTGTTGCAGGTTTTTATCAGGTTTGATTGCCTCGAGAAATGTTAGTATTAGATTGGAGATTGACCCTTAGGGTCATATGGATACATCGTGGTTGTCAGGTTATGTTTGGTTTTATTTGTGTAGTAATTTGTTCATTCATTGTTTTTATTTTAATTTGGATATGTTTGATGTAAAAAAAATTTGTGGCCATGTTTATTTTAGTTATTATTCCTTTATTTGGATACTTTTTTTATATTATTAGGATAAATTGTTCCTTTTTCACTCTAATGATTCCCTTGGCACTTTTTTCCAGCCTAAGAGGATTGGGAATGCTCCTCGGGCCTTGCCATGGATCGGCTTGGGTGACCAGTGTAGGGCCGACCCGGGTTGGCTTGTGACACTTGTCATGGATGTGGGAGTTGTTGGGTGTTTCAGGTTCCATGAGTAAACCCCATTGGAAACTGTTTGAAATGAGAGTAGTGACCTAACATGAATATTTTTTAGGGACACACAACCATTCATAATCAAGTATCGAGCTACCCCGTCACAGGTCAAAACAATGTTAGCGGTTACCAACTAGTGGTGAGGTCCTAAATCATATATTACGGAAGACTATTCACTTGATATCATAAGCACCAATAATATATAAATAACTAAACAATATCCAAAATTAAACAGTCATAATATATAAATAAATAAATAACACATCCATGATTTAAAAAAATATAATGCAATCATACAAGAATACATCCCAACTAGTAACCCACTGGGCCAACCACATATAAAAAATAAAAAAAAAGAACAAAAATACACAAGAGGCTCTACTACCATGCCCGAGCCTTACCAAAATCTAGTCTTTAAATCCTCATCAAGCTAATACAGATCGATCCACTATAGAACCTATGCTTAAATCTAAAATTTAAACATAAAGACTACACACATACCACAGTTCCCATACAGGGTGTCAGAAATGCATCTTAATAGGGTCTCACCAAGTGCACATAATATGTGGTCACATATATGTTTATACATTAGAAAAATAGATAACAAACATAAATATTCATATCGGTTAATCATGTTCGAACCAGGACACTATGACACCTGACCAAAACCACTACATCCATCATTGAAGAACAGTTTACTCATGCTATAGATCTTGAATCTTACCCAAATTTTGACATCTTCATATCGTTATTACCTTATATTTTATGTTATTTTATCTTAATATGGGGTTATTTAATGTTTTGAGAGATTTTTTCTTGAAACTTAATGAATATATAAAATTTTCCTTTGTGCATGGTTTTCATGAAAGGGTTATGGGAAAATGTGTCGTTGCCCTTACATAAGGATTATTTTAGTTCATTTTGTTTAGTATACAGTTGGTCTGCATGGGTAACACATAATTCTATCCAAACCATGTAAAGTACAAGGTAAACCATGTGATCCATTTTGAGCCTAAGTGTAATGGAAAATGAATTTTATGTAGTTAAAGGAAAATGTTTGACAAGCATGTGATATGCCCATAATTTTTAACATAGTGATTTTACATGATTGGAACATGGTTTATAAACCGTGTGGCCAAACCATATGAGGATGTTTTTCATAGTTTGTTATTTTAACATGGTTGGTGAATAGTTTTCCAAACCATGCATATAAATAATGTGAGTTGATCAGTTTTCATTTAAAGGTTAATTTATATGTTTTCCCTTTTGATTTTAAGGATTAAGTCCACCCTTTTTCACCTCTCATTTGTCCATGTGTGGGGGATTAATGGGGGATATCATTCTCTATCCTCCTCTTTAATTTTAAGATCCTTCCCTTCGATTTCAAGTGGGGTTCACTGGGTAATCTCCTCTTTTCCTCTTCCCCTCTCCTCTCATTGATCTATATTTATATTTTTCTCTCTTCTATAAACCTTAACCATTTTCAGGTTGGGATTAAGGTTCGAGATATTTCAAATGAAATTTATTTTGGTGTTTGTGGGTTTTTGAGGGCTTATTCTAGATCATTCATCAATTTTATTCCAAAGACGACATGTTTTGGTTGTATTTCTGCTAAACAAAGGTAAGAGTTTCTTTGGAATTACCTTTCAATGCATGTTACAAATTGATTGGATGTTTTAAATAGTTTTCTTATAAAATTACATGTTTGTATAATATCCTTTTTGAGTTATAAATGGTTTTAAAATAGTTTCAACACTTGGCATATACTTTTATCATGACAAGTATTCATCACAATGCTTGAGTGGTCTATTTTAAAGTACTTAAATGTTTTGAAAGATTTGATGACACTGGTTTCATTTAAAATTGTAATTTTTGATGTTTTAATGGTAATTTTTATAAAAAATGGGTTTATCTATCATTTTGAACTATTTTGAGATTGTGGGGGTCTCAGTGGTGTTTGAATTTCATTAAAAATGGAATTTTGTGAAGTGGTGGTTTCAAAATAAAATTTCAAAAGGGTGATTTAATAGTTTTACATTAAGAAATACTTGAAGGAAAATTTTAAATGGTGTATAATGGATTAGTATCCCAAGATTTATTTGAATTTCTGATTGGGACATTTAAACAAATGGTTTTCCAAAATAAGTGAGACCCTCAATTGAGCCCCATATTATTAATATAATCATTATGGATTGTGATCCCTTTGGGTATGTTTTATATAGATTTATATTTATTTTATGCACATGAATGGCATGAAATGGTATTTTTCTTTCAAGGTAGTTAGAAATGAGATGAGATTTACTACCCTTTATTTAAATATTTAATTAAATGATTAATTAATTTCTCATATCCATTACTTGATGTCATGGGAGTCCTAAGAGACTGATCAAGGACCTGGATGAGTTCAAGCCCTAGTACAAATTGTTCTCTTACTAGGTAATTTTTGTCAGTTAGACCGGGTGAGCTGATGGGATGAATTACATATAAATGGTAGCTTGAGAACTCCTAGGATGGTTATAGGGACCAACTAGTTTTATAGGTACACTAGGGGAAAAAAGTTATTTAGTGTCATCCTAGGGATTTTGTCACTAGTTTGGATTATGATACTCATGTTTTAAGATGTTCCCCATAATTTTTGGGCCCTTCTTAGGATGTTTTAGGGGACTCCATTTATTAAATTACTTATTTTCCCCCAGATTTATTCGATCACATAGTACCATTATTTGGTTGTGGTAATTTAATTTTGATTTATTTATGTCTTAGTCCTTATTTTGGTGGTGATTTATTCCATATATGATTTTATTTTACTTTAAAACCAGTTTCTAAAATGGTTTGGAAAGTTGGGTTAAAAAGGAATAGTTTGGTTGTTTCTTAAACACGATTTAAGAAAATGAATTGAATAAGGTTATCTGTGAAAAACTTATTTTCAAGAAATGTTTGGAAATAGGAATAAAATTTTATTCTATATTTTTTTAATGATTTAAAATGTACTCTTTAAATATTTGAAAAGGTTTATAAAAAATGTATGTTCATCCTTATTTGGGAAGGGTTTTTTTCTTATAAATATGAGTGAGGCTTGTTAATAGATTTATTTTTATAGAGAATATAAAAAACCCTATTTTTTACATTATGTTATAACTATAATTTATGAAATACATTATGAATGGAATTTATTAGAATCCTTGGTAAGATCACACTAGGAATATTGAGCTCACAACCTAAATATGCACCAGTGCCTGAGTGCATATGCAACTCTTGTGTTTTTATTTCAGGTGCCCAGTTATATTTTAGTTCTTTAGTTGTTTGTTGGTCCATACATAGAAATTAGGATATGGTGAGTTATTGGATGCCACTATTGGTGATGTTGGATTCATTCTCATTTTGTTACCCTTTTTTTATATTGTTTCTTCCATTTTGTCCTGTTGTGTTTTAGTCACCTATATTTAGTGTATATACTTCCTCTATTAATTTATTCTAGTTATATATTTTGGATGGATGTTTATTTATTATTCTATATGTATCTAATTTATTCTTTTTTTTCTAATTATTTTATATGCATGAATATCCACTTCCATGATAGGTCATGCCAAAAATCTTGATAATCTTATACCATTGGTTTATTTTAATTATTGAGGGTAAATTTAGAGAACCTAGATTGACATAAATTGACATTACATTTATTTTTCAGAATACTTAATACATGACACAGAAAGACACCCAAATACTATATTAGTTTAGTGTCTTTGGAAACTCAGAACATAATCCTCTAATCACAGTGAAACATATTCAATATCTCCCATAAAGATCTTCCCCATTTTATTTCCAACTTAAAACCTTTCTTCATATCTTGGGGAAAATAAAACATAAAAAGAGTGATCTCAAATGCTCATTAAGGGTAAACATGAAGAACATAAAAAAATCATAAACATTTGAATGTAAAAACATGAACATAAAGTTTAAACATCAAAATCTTGAGTCATGAAATAAATCTCGGCATTACTTAAGGCATGGATCATAAAGGAATATTAACCATGATAGAATAGAATTTTTATAAAACATGTAATTGTGGAAAACTAATAAGCACATAATATGATTTCCATAGTAGCTAAGGCATTGCTTCCAAGACCATCATAGTAGAAAAATTCCATTACTGAACTAGGTTTACTTGTCGTTCCAGCCATATACTACTGAACTAAATTTACTTTCCATTCCATTAATGTATATCTAATAAGATATAAATATTTACCCAATGAATTGGAGGGAGATATAGGTCCCACCCATATCACAATGAAATCATTCTTACATGTGACACAAAACATAAATCATTCATCATAGCATAACCCAAGTAATAAAATGGGTTTCCTAAATATCATTTCATCATAAAATAATCCATATAAAAGATAGTTCCATCATTAATAAAATAAAATAATAGTAATAATATGGATAGAAACATAACCCTATTTAATAGCATCATCTTATATGGAAAATATTTTTGATAAAACACTTGAACTTAGTTCTTTGAGGAAAATATCCTTTCTTCTTCAAAAATGTTTTCTTTTCTCAAAATTCCACTCCATTTTAAAAGAAAAGAATTTAGTTGAAAATAAACTTGAAATATTGTAGAGGAAGCTTCATGGAAAAAAGGCATTGTGATACTATAAAAATCAATTCATGACATATAAGTTTAAAAAATATTATCCTCGTACTTTTGTCGAAAAATTAAAAAAGTACCTCATATGGTAAACAAAAGAAAGATTCCTTCCATACCATATAGTAAAAGTCAAAATGGGTAAAAATGACTTTAAACATACATAGAAGAATAGTAAACATTTTATGAAAAAAATTTAGAAAACATGGTTATGTATGATAAATGTATCCCCAGTATATACTTACATATAAAAAATATTTGATAAAAATGAGATTGAAAAATTATCCCTTACCTTAGGTCTGATTTCTTCCATATGTGTCCAAAACTCATGTATAGTGGGTTTAAAAATATTATTAACTTGTAACAGATCTATAAAAATATTTATGATATCATATATTATTTACTTATGACTTTATATTACCTGTTCATTTGTCAATTCCATGTTAATGCAATGTTTTGGGTAATAATCTTTTTATTTATCGTACGTGTTTGGACTTTCTATTCTTGATATTATTACTTAGATCATGATTTAATTACATCCATAATGTAAAAAAATGATCTATATATCATATATATTTAGTATATAAATATATATATATAATAGATAGATAAATGAAAAGGAATACACCGTTTATAGAGATGGTAGGCCTTACGTACACATGAACATTGTTTTCATTTACTTATTGAATTGAATGGATGTAAATGACATATATTTATATAAAAATAAATCTAGTATAATTATTATGTAATATATTTCATTATTATTTATTTTATATACTTTATAATCATTTTTGAATGGTTAACATGGATAATAAATCTCATCGCGTCGTGGAGACGGTAAGTCGTACGTACGCACGAGCGATGATATCGTTACCATAATTGTTGAATGGTATTGAATTGGATGGTTTATATTTTCTAATAATTAGTATCATGTTATAAAAATCATATATAGTTATTATTTCCACTATTATACCCATCCAAATAAGGTGGTGGTGGAAAACAAATCACACCCAGTCATGGAGACGGTAAGTCGTACTTATGCACACACGGTGATTTCATTTTTCATAGGATGGATATAAGGTGAAATGGGGTTTTTTATTATTTATAATAACATATAATTATATGAGTGATAATTATGTTATTACGTTATTATGAAAAAACTAAAGAATATGAAGTATAAGAAGAAATAAATTTGAAAGAACCGGTAGAAGAAATTACCTCTTCCTCAACGTGCCTCCTTTAAATTTCCTCTTAGGGAACTAGAGTTTGTATTTTGAGAATACCATCACCTCTAGAATGTAAATAGGGAAGTTTAGAACAGAAATATTCAGGGTTTGGCCGATCTTTAAGGCTCAAAATGGAGTTAAGAGGAGAGGGAGTAGGTTCCCTTTTATAAGAGAAGAGAGAGGCACTTTAGGAAACTCTCAAAATATTAATTTATTATAAAATGAATTTTGGTTTAAAAAGGTAAAAAATCATTTAATTAGAATTTAATATGATTATTGTTACAATTCCATTCAACAAATTGGTTTTAGACAAGTTTAGGTCTCAAATATAACCTTATCTTTTAGATTTAACCCTTAGTTAACTTTTTTAACTCTTACCATGTTTTATTGTATATTCATGCTATATGGTTGATATAGTTACTATAGAATGACAATAGAACCTAAAATGGTTCATTAATTAAATTTTCAACATTATTTGAGTCATTTGGACAAATATTATATTTTTAGGACTATTATATCATTTAATAAAATAGTGTTTTTAACTCATTTATGTCAATTTTTATACTATTAATATCATGACTTTTTAAAAATCCATAAAAACTTGATTCTTTAAAAAATCATTAATTAAAATATAACAAGTAATAATAATTCATAAAATTCATGGATGGAATAAAAAGGTTTAAAATAAATTTATTGTAATATTTATAGTCTCATTTATTTAAATCATTCATTAATAAGGTAATCACTCATCATTATGTCATAAATAAAATTTATTTATTTAGTGTATAAAAATGATAAATAAAATCCTATGATGTAGAAAATATTTCTAGATTTATAATGAATATTTATATACAAATATATTAGTTATATAACCATATATTAAAATCTATTTAGTAAAAGATATATGTTTAGGTTATAATTATCTTTACTCTAAATTAATTATTATAAATTATTATTTTTACATCCAAGTGAATCCATGGGGTCCCAAAATCAACCCAAGGATTCCCATATTCAGAAATATCTCTTCAAATAGGATTAGGAAATGTTTTACGGTAGTTTAATATTATTATAATATTATTTTTTACCCTTAATTACTAGATTTACCCTTTAACCATTGTAAATAAAATAATTACTAAAGTTACTATTCATAATGTCCAAAAATAAAAGTTACCTATTTACAAAATTTGAAACTTATGA
This sequence comes from Viscum album, assembly GCA_963277665.1. Classification (NCBI taxonomy): domain Eukaryota; kingdom Viridiplantae; phylum Streptophyta; class Magnoliopsida; order Santalales; family Viscaceae; genus Viscum; species Viscum album. The sequence goes on from OY728125.1 coordinate 1,611,460,771, forward strand.
TTCCAAATATGGAATCCATTTTTAAAAATTCAAAACACAGAAGTTTCAATAGTTAATTTAAAATTAATTCTCATTGTCAAAACCAAAAAAGTGGGTTTTTAAGACGCAATAACTATCAAAAGATTGACATGTGTATATGTCTGATTTAAAAATGAAATTAATTAAAATGAAAAAAATTGGATTAAATGATAAAAATATAATCCAATTAAACTTTAAAACCATTTAAAAATATAATATAAGTATATAAATAAATTAGATAAAAAGGTAGTTTCGAGTTAAAATTCAGTATTTTCACTATTCATTAAAATTTTAATTTTATTTGAAAAATACCAAAAATTCAACAAAAGTAAATTTTTATGTCCCAATTCTAAATAGGATGACTATTTTTCCAAATTTAACTTATAAAAGCGTCAAAAACTAGATTTAAAATGGGTGTTCAATCAAAAGGTGTTAAAATTGCATTTTTTGAAAAATACTTCTTTTATCCAAAAAAATGATTTTGTTCTCATATAATGTTATAGAAAATGTATAAGATGAATTCTAATGTTATATAAAATTCAAAATTTGGTTAATAATATTAATAATAGCTAGTGATATAATATTTTAATAATATATTGTTGTTTAGTGAAACTCGGTATTGCGTACAATGTAAGCTATCAAGGAAGGTCACTCTTGCATGTAAAGCAAGCCAAGTTAGTGTTGTGTGTAGTTAAAGATTACTTTGGTTTGTGTATAACATAATCCAAACATAGTTCATTTATACATTGAACAAAATCTATACTCAGTGTTGCGTGAAATGAATTCTATCAAAAGTGTAATTCCCTGACCCCAGAAGCCCAGATTCGGTGCATTATTTTAATAAATTGGCATGATTACAAGGAATCAAGTATCAAGGGACCGATTAGTTTATCAGTATTAGAAAATGTATTACATACATGAACTTCAAATTACATTTTCAAACATAAAATACAACATAGATAATCATTTGATAATGCCAATATTATCCTAGCTTAAACCTGCATATAAATCATAATACACTTCTTATCATCCTGGGAAAATAAAACATAAGAAATGGGTGAGCTTAGATGCTTAGAAAGGATAAACAATATATAGGAAGCTATTATAAATAGTAATAAAATTTTATGGAAAGGTATAAAATTGAAACAAAATCCCTTTAAACATAAACTTCAGCATAATATGGAAAAGATAAATCAAATAATTCCATTTAATTATTCACATGGATATTCTACTAGTAGAATAATCACATGTAACATCAATAACTAAAATCATAATGATGTAATGTATAATATCGTACATCTTAACCACAAAGTCAAGTACTCATTACAAGACCCTAAATATAAAAAATTTCAAGGCCTTGTGCCAAGACACAAGTTTGTCTCATGAGACCTACCGATACATCAAGGGGATATAGCGGGCCCCTCCCATCACTTACTAAGTCCAATGCAATCCTCATATGAAAAGGGTGAAACATAACATCATCATTCGTATTAAAACTAGCATACGAAATTTCAATAATTTAACCATAAACTAGGAATGGTATAAAAATAGCACATCCATAGTCAAACATATGACAAATAATTAAATACATTTTGGAACAGAGTATTATAATAAATCAAACTTAATCAAGAATAATATACAATAAAGGATGTTGACTTAGATGAAAATAATCGTGTAATACTCTTTGAGAGAAATATCCCTTTTTCATGAAATCATTTAAAAGTAACACAATTTATAAAGGAATTCATTTAAAACAGATTTTTGAATCAAAGTGTCCCATACCCCTTTGAAAATTTTGAAAGGAATTAACATTTTAAAACAACCATGTCCATATACTATTGAAAATACAGCATATACCAACATTTTCAAACCATTGGTATAGGCATCAAAATCGGTTGTATACAATATACCAACGGTTTTTAAAACTGTTGGTTAGTAAGGCATTGGGAAAGGCCTATACCAACAGTTATTCTCAAACTGTTGGTATATAGTAGTGTAAGCTTCAGTATGCCAACAATTTTACAGAAACTGTTGGTATATATTTATACCCATGGTTAATAAACTATTGGGATATATAGTTTACCAATGGTTTAGAAACCATTGTGATATAGTATTAACAAAGGTTCTTTAAAACTGTTGGTAAAACTATTCTGGAAATACACTTTACCCATGGTTGTGAACCATTGGTATAGGGTATTACCAACAGTTTATTCAAACCATTGGTAAAAATATTCTCAAAATACACTTTACCAATGGTTTTAAACCATTGGTATAGTGTATTTCCAGAAAACATCATAGTAGCCACCCATACCCTCCATTTCATACCCCTCCAAACACACTTACAAACAACACTTCAAATAGAAAAAAATAACACCTACAATAGCACTTAAAAACAACATACTTTTCCAACCATGACATATACCACAATATAGTTTTCCCCATTTTAATCTTCACATGACAACCACTCTTCCAACTAACCCATTTCAATTTCTTTGGTGCATATATCTCATAAGGGTGAGAGGCCACTCACATTTCAGAGATCCCATGATAGTTAGAGTTACATTTTGAGCATGTGACTATGGTTTTTAGTTTTTTATTATAGAAATTGGTGCATGATGTGTATGTGTGACAAGTTAATTAACAAAGTGTGGTGAATATATGGTCATCAAGAGTGATGTAGAACTTTTATGAGAATTGAGTTTGATGTGGTATTTTATGGTCATCATGTATGGTGTGATTATCAAATGAGAATAAGATGGGATGTGGGAAATGATAGTGTATGATGGTTCTAATATGGGTGTTATGGGATGATGGTTGTTGTGGAACCACCAGGATATTGATACCTTGGGTCAGGAAGTGATGAGGTAGATAATTCCTATGGGGGGAGTTCCCAAATAAGAGATCAATTAATTATATTGAGTAGTTGGGGTATTCTAGGAATGTGGGAATGATACATATACATTCAATGTCATATCAAATTTTGGGACAATGAAGATCGGCCACTTGATATGTAGGAAATTTTTGGTCTGTGTATAGCCAAAATAGCATAAAGATGAGCTATTATATGTTTGGGATAGGGTGAGGCACATGTATTTTTCATGGATTTAAAATATTTTAGGGTTGGAGTGTACAAGGAAGCGGTTTGGTAGATTCATTTTGGTCTATATCTATTCACATCGTGACACTATTTTCCATGGAATGAAATAGTTATAAAGAGGTTGGGGTCCCGATGACCCATGGAATGAATATATATCTCACACTATGAATAGTTCTTTGAGAAAGAAAAAGGTTGTTTATTTTGATATTAAAATGGTGTTCTGTGGTTTCCCATTCGGCTGAGCTAGCAGCGTACTCCTCTTTCTACTTCATTCCAAGTCCCGGGTGAGGGATGTCACTCTTTTACTTATATATCTTTGAAACATTAGAAATAGGTTGTATCTTAGAGAAAGAATAATTTTATACATCCATTATTATATTATTTATCTCACTTATTTGAGGTGTTAAAGTATTTATGAATATTTTTCCCTATTTTTATAATTTCATATGCCTTTTTAATTATTTCTATTTGAAATCAAATTAGAGTTCAGTATTCTATGATTAGGCATATATGATTATAATGAAGGTGCTTCATAGATTTATCCTAAATTTATATGTGTGTTATGTGATCTGTGGTAAATAGGTGTGAGAGGGATGATCTAGGTGAGACCATTTATGATATTTTTAAAATTTGTATGGCTATTAGAAAAACACTAGAAGGTAGTATCAAGTGAGAAATGGTATGGTGCAGCCAATTATAGAATGGTAAGTGTGATTTATGACTCTATTATTAGTTTGGCATGATGATGTCAGATATGGAAATTATTTCATGATATGATAACTAAGATAGATATTTGGGTATGTGTTGGGAATGGCCCATGTGACTATGGGTGATTTTAATCACCAGAACTGAGGTGACACAAATTTTTAGGATAAGGTAGATAGTTTTGACCATTTTTTGTTGAGAAAAATGGTTCACAAGTGGTGACAGAGGCTTTATAAAGGTGTATTCTAGGATTTGTTTATGCCTCTCACTATGGTTAGCCAAGATAGTCATCTCGTTCATGTGCACATAGGATAAAAACCATTGAGGTGGTGTTGACCACTATTTGTGGGTGGATACCTTTATAGATTATGTGACATAGGAAATGGGGTTGACGATGGGTATAGAGAAGGTATTTCACATAGAAGGCCATGACTAGTGGTGTGTGATCCCCTCTCCCACTACACAACCCCACCTAATCCCCCCTCCCCCAGATCCCACCTACAGCCCCCACCCCCCACACTGCACAACCCCCCTCACCCCCTATAGCCCCCACCTTGCATAGCCACCCTCCTACACCCCCCCCCCCCCACACACACACTGCATAGCCCCCCCTCAAAGCCAACACCCCTCCCACTGTACAGCCCCCACCCCCACTCCCACTACACACCCCCCCTACAACCCCCCACCTCCCACTTCACAACCCCCACCCCCCATAGCCACCCCACTGTACAACCCCACTATAGCCAACCCCCTCCCACTACACATCCCCCTCCCACTGCACAACCCCCTATAGACAACCCCCTCTCATTGAACAACCCCTTATAGCCCCCCTGCCTACCACCTCTCCCTTTTAGTCCCCACCCCAACCTCCAAAACCCCCTCAACCCCTACAGCCCCCACCCTACATAGCTCCATCTCCACCCCCCATTGTACACCCCCCAACAACCAACCCCCTCCCACTACATAGACACCCCCACTCCCACTACACACCCCCTACATCCCCCCATAGCCAACCCCCTCCCACTACACAACCTCCCTACAGCCACCCCCCCCCCTAAAGTCCCCCTCCCCCACCTCCCCCTGTAGCCCCCACCCCCACATTGCACATCCTCCCTCACCCCTTGAATCCCACCCTACACAGCCACCCCCTACAACCCCCCTCCCCCCACTACACAACCCATCTATAGCCAACCCCCTCCCACTGCAAACCCCCCCCCCCCCCACTGCACACCCCCAACCAACCCCCTTCCACTACTTACCCCCCACTCCCGCTGCACACCCCCTACATCCCCCCCATAGCCAACCCCCTCCCACTACACAGCCCCCTATAGCCAACCCCCCCCCCTCCACCATAGTCCCCTGCAATACCCCTCCCCCACATCCCCCTTGTAGCCCCACCCCCAAATTACACACCCCCTCACCCCTTATAGCCCCCCACCCTGCACAACCACCCCCTACAGCCCCTCAACTACACAACCCATTGACAGCCAACCCAATCCCACTACACAACCCCCCCCCCCCACCACTGCACACCCCCTATAGCCAACCCCCTCCCACTTACATATCCCCCCCCCCCACTCCCACTGCACACCCCCTACACCCCCCATAGACACCCCCTCCCACTACACAACCCCTACAAACAACCCCCCTACAACCCCCCCCCCCCCCTACAGTCTCCCTCCAACACCTCCACCTGTAGCCCCCACCCCCCCACATTGAACATCCTCCCTCACCACTTTCAGCCCCTACCCTGCACACCCCCCATACATCCCCCCACTACATATATCATCTACAATCAACCCCCTCCCACTGCACAGCCCCCCCCCCCCCCCACTCCCACTGCACACCCCCTACAGCTCCCTACCACTGCACAACCCCCCTCCCACCCTACAGTCCCCTCCCCCTACCTCCCCCCTGCAGCCCCCACCCCACCCCCTACATAGCCCCCCTAAGTCCTTGAATCCCCCACCATGCACAGGCACCCCCTACAAACCCCCCCCCCCCATATCCCCACCACTGCACATCACCCTACAGCCAACCCCCCTCCCACTGCACCCCCCATTCCCACTGCACCCCCCCTACATCCCCCTCCCACTACATAACCCCCCTACAGCCAACCCCCTACTACTACACCCCCCATAGACAACCCCTCTCATTGCCTCAAAAAATAAATTATGAAATGAAGACCCATAGTAGGTCCCCCTACTATTTAAGAACCCACTACCATGTTGGATAAATATAATAGGACATCACTAAAATATCACTATAAGACATGAACCATGCTTCTAATCAAAAGGGTCTCAATAGAACACCTAAACAGAACATGACATGTGACTTTATTTTCCTTTAAGAACAATATAAGTTCCACATTTATGTAACATCACCATTCCCGACTTGAAGGGAATTCCACACCCATAAACCATGGCTTCTTTCTCTCCTTTGAAGGCACGAATTCTTATCATGTGTAAATAAATGGAACTCTATACATAAGTAAGGATGTTTCACATTGGTATATCATTATAGAATATAGACCCTCTTCAATGGAATATGACATTCACCACCCATGGGATAATCACATTCCATGATCTAGAACTCTCCTTCCTATATCCAGAGCCATGATTTTTGAGTCATGTCAAGAAAGGCCCCCCTTTAATGGGAATACTAAGTTATATACAGTCACTGATCAACATGAATAATGAAAATATAGTACCACTAGATATGTACAAATATGCATGTAAGGTATAACAAATAAATGATAAATATATCCTAATAAGTACTTTGTAATTTATGAAATAATATAAAATTAATGAAAAACATATTAATGAACAAAATGATTTATTGAATATTCCTCCATCTATCAAATAACCATATCTATGGTGTGACATAGTAATGAACAAAAAATAAATAATAAAAAAATGTCTCACATGATAACCACACATGACAAACAAATAATTTCATGTAGGTTTTTCTATACTAGGCACATATACTTAAGACCATCATGTAAAAAAAAATTATCAAATAGCCTAATTTTTAAGTAATTTATATATTCAACTTGTTTATTAAAATTTACATGATCTTCCAACTGTTTACACTCAGATCATTCCCAGAAAACAAGGTTCAGTAGAAAAAGTACCAATACATCATAATAGAGTCTCTAAAATTGGGGTTCAAGGAGGATGTCATTCCCAGATATGCAATCCACATCAAAATACTAAAATAGATTCATTCCAAATAGAAGGTCTTGGATCTTTCTTGTAGATGTCAGTAATTCTCATGATCCAACAATGATATATTAATCAATCACGAATGATTCATTATATATGGTGTATATTTATAGATTTTTCAAACAAGTCCTTAATCTATGAGAGGATGGGGAAGCCTAGAGACCCAAAGGATATCTCTTTGGGAGGTTTTGGTTGTAATGGGGTTAGATTACTATGATGGTTATTCAAATAATCAAATTAGATAAAAATGATGAAATAATTATTTAAGAAAAATTTATCTAGGAACCACCAGGAGGCCAGTGATCCAAGGAAGAATACTATCATTCTTACTTGGATACTGGATGATCCTTGAGATATGCAGAATTTCAAGTCCCACTGCTAGCACCACTATATTTGTAGTGCACCCCACTGGATATCTAGTGGCCTTGTTTCTGCAACCATGCACCCCACTCAGCCACCATCCTCTATGAATTAACTCCAAGACCCCCTTTATCTATAAGATACACCTACAAGGGAGAATAAAAGAGACGACACATAATACCCTCAAAAATACCTTTAATGTCAAGGATATTAAAATTATACCTCTTTAATGGCTTCTCATCCCCAAGTAGTGTCTTTGGTTTTCTTTATCAAATAACTTAAGTCACAATGTACAAACATATGAATCATTCCCTCCCCTCTGCAACACAACCATACAACCATAGGACTTTGAAAAGTGGAAACATATTCCCTCACTACACTTTCTTGATGCGGTCTGATATATGTATCGAGCACTCCTCAAATGATGTGTTAGGATCCAACTCAATTTTATCATAGTCATTCACATGTGCAAATAAAATAAATGTACCTCTATAGTAGAGACACATGGAATAGAACTTTAATACCTCCATACCATGGAGGAAGATCCAAAGGGAAATACACTATAACAATATATAATGATGCTCAAAGAAACTCTATTCAAGAGCATAACATTCCATAGATACAAATTTCTGAACTAGAGGAATCGCCATTTGAATAGATATTCTACTAGAGGAATCATGTGTTACGTTAGGGGAAACATGATACACTGTGTTATCATCTATTTGAGGTGGAAGAACAAACACTTACTTGAATCAAGGATGCATCGCAGGATGGGAAGAAGGGTTTGAAAAGAATAGAGGAGTTGTTGTTTAGGGATAATCAAAATAAAAAACAAGAATAACCATGTCTTCAAAGAAATCCAAATGAAAAATGGAATAAATTGAGGTAGAACATACAACTAAATTATAAATTACATATTTGATGTAAAATAAAAAAAATGGTTGATGGGAAGAAGAGTTTGCATGTTGGAACAATGAGAGTTCTCATTTAAGGCCCAATGTGGGCGGATCAGGACCAGAATTGGGAGCAGCATTTGTGTAATTTTATCCAAATAGATTTTTAAAATCGTTGGGAAATATTATCAAACCTATCCTAATGATTTCAATGAACTTTTTACATAAGGGTTTACACATTCCACTATCCCAATGGTTTCAAAAAAACATTGAGAAAACTATCACCTATCCCAAAAGTTATCTATAACCGTTGGTAAAAGTGTCTCTACCCGGGCCTATGCCAACGGTTTTTCAAACCGTTGGGAAAATACACCCTAAAAATTCCTATACCAACAGTTTTCAACAAACCATTGGTATTGGTAACATATACCAATGGTTTCTCTAAACCGTTGGGATAGAGGCATTGGTATAGGAGGGATTTCCAATAGTGATATAAATAAACCCTTAAAATAATTTGAAAACCATGTATATTAATTAAAATTATTTAGAAAAATAAATATTTAAAACATTTAAAATGATGTTCTAATTAAAGAGTTCCTTCCCTAAAACCTTAAAAGATTCATCTTTTAAAAAAAATTGAATGAAATTTAAAATAAGCATAAAATTACCTTTATAATCCTTTTATATTCAAATAAATAGTTATGTAAAATAATATCAAAAATGTTAAAATGGAGAAAGGATTAATTCTTTAAACATTCAAAGCATCCCATACCACTTTAATCATTTAAATCACAGGTCTAATATCTTCAAATGAATATATAAATACCATGAAGATAGTTGTATTCATGATATTAAATAAAATAGAGGTAGTACATACACCACACATAAGAAATACATGGTGAACATGGCTTATATCTCACAAATATTAAAAGTGAGACGGAATTCCATTACCTTAGACTTTCCTTTAGTTGAGGGTAAGTTTAACCTCTTGTATTAGGACCATAATATGTTATTAAATTATACCATAACCATATTTATATTTATTATATCATATAAGATTCATTTATGAATTTATACTACCCATTTAATAATAATTTCCATGTTAGATTAACATTTTGGGTAATAATCGCTTTCTTTATCATACATGTTTAACTTTTTATTCTTGATCGTATCACTTATATCATGATTTAGTTACTTCCAGAATATAAAACATTATTTATATATCATATATATTTAGAATAAACATATGTATAATATATATATATATATATGAAATGGAGTACACTATTTATGGATATGGTAGGCTATACGTATGCATAAACATTGTTTCTATTTTCATATCATATTGAATAGAAGTAAGTGAATTAGATATATGTAAATATATATATATATATGTATATATATATGTATATATATATATATTTCCAGTAGAATTATTTTTTTCATATATTACGTACTTATTAATAATATATATTTTTATAATCATCATTGAATGGTGAATGTGGAAATGAATCTCATTGCATCATGGAGACGGTAAGCCATACGTACGCACGAGCGACAATATCATTTACTTAATGATAAAATGGTATGGAATTGGATGGTATATTAATTATAAATAAACATTATAATGTTATTTTCATTATTTATATACATAATACTCATCATTATATCCATCCAAATAACATAAAGTTGAATAACAAATTACACCACAATGTGGAAATGATAAGTCATACGTACGCACACATGGTGACATTGTTATTCATAGGATAGATAGAATAAGGAATATGGTTGTCCCATAATTGTAATAACATGTCATCTTGAATAAGGTACTGGATTTATTATTTTAGTATGGAAAAAACAAAGAAAGAGGAAGTAGAAGAAGAAAAGAACTTTGAAAGAGTTGATAAAATAATTACCTCTTCTTGAGGTGCTTCCTTTTGACTTGAACAAAAAGGCTACTTAGGTTAGATTTATGATAAAATTAAGGACTATAGGTTGAATAAAGCGTAGTTGGGAGGATATTTGATTAGGTTTTGGCTGAGACAAATGGCTTTGGAGGTGTGAATTAAAAATAAAGGGAGGTACCCTTTTATAAGAGATGTGAGGGGAACTTTAGAAAAATCTTGAAATATTAATTTATTATAAAATGATTTTCGGTTTTTAATATATCCTAATTGATTTATTTAGAGGATAAGATGGGTATGAGTCTAAATCCTCTCAAACAATTGGTTTTAGACATGTTTAGGTCACCATATTATCCTTATCTTTTAGATTTAACCCTTAGTTAAATAGTTTAACTTTTATCATGTCTTCTTATATTTTTATACTAAATGGTTAATATAGTTACTATAAAATGCAAACAGAAACTCAAGTGATTAATTAATGACATATGTAACATTATCTAAGTAATTTGGATGACCTTATATTTTTATGACTATTATATAATTTAATAAAATATTATTTGTTTTAAAACTCATTTATGTCAATTTTGATACTATTTAGTAATTGGTTTTTTTAAGTCATAAAAACTTTATTCCTTCTAAAAAAATAAATTGAATAAACCCTAAAATGTATTATTAACCTATAAAATTCATTTATGGCATCAAAAGTATCAATTTACATTAATTTTAACATTTATAAAATCAGTTATTTTAATCTTTCCTTAATAAGGTAATTACTGCATCACCATTGTCTCATAAATAAATTTTATTATTTAATGTCTAAATTTTATAAATAAAATACCACGATATGGGAAATATATTTAGATTTATAGTGAATATTTATAGTCAAATTTATATAGTGTATAAACCTATAATAAAAATGGTTTAGTTATTAAAATTTGAATTTAACACTTTTAACTCTACTTTAAATAAAATATAATAAGAGTCCTAATCTTACCCAGGTGGATCAAAAATGATCATATTTTTCTACTAAGGTTGATTTAGGTCTCAATTCACTTATCCAATATAATTAGGACATGTGTTAGGGTAATTTTATATTATCATAATATTATTTTAACCTTTACTTACCCTATTTACTTTTAACCGTGGTAAATAAAATTCAAAAGTTACTATTCAACAAAAAGTATTTTGATCATATTGAACCAAATTTTACTTACTGATGAAAATAATGTATGTTGGATTTTGGAAATTCAATTCACATAAATAGTAAAATTATGTTTTATGCTAATTTCCAAATGTGTCTAGAGGGTGGGTAAAAGACGTTAAAAGTTCAATAAAATTTTATATATCTAATCTTATTATAAAATGAATCAAATGACTTACATCAGAGTTATATATGTATTATGTATCTATTTTCACTTTAAGATAAATTTTAATTAAAAATAATTATTTAAATGAAAAAGTCGGTTTTTTATGTACTATGCAATATTTTTCACTATTCATCAAAAATTGTATGTTTTCAGAAAAATACCAAAAATTCATCCTAAGATAATTTTGATATTACAAATTTAAAAATGAAGTCTATTTTAACAAATTAAATATTTAGGATTTTCTAAAATTAATTTTATTATTGTTCACAAAAGGAAATAAGAAGTAGTTCCTTTATCAAAGTAGTACTTATATTTTAATGAAACTTATACATTTCTTTATAAATATGGTTTATTTATGTGATATAATTATAAATGAAATTTAAAATTTATTTGTTACTATTCATATTACTATATTTAATTATCAATTTATAAATATATCATTTGAATAATTATAATACTAAAGTGTTGTTTTGCAGAAACTCAATCTTGCATATAACGCAAGCCAAGTCAGTGTTGTGTGCAGTATAAGATATTAAATTACTTTAAAGATATAAATTACTATGAAATCATTGGGTGTCACATTGTTTACCCCTTTTGGAAATTGCATCCTCGTAATTTTAAAATTAGGTTTTGAAACTTCATTAAAAGTCCCACATCAAAAAAATAGTCAATAAAACTATCACTTTCATCCAAACCCATTTGAAATAGAAGTATAAACGTCACCCAAGGTAACCCATACTAGGGTTACATGTAGGAAAAAATGGATATAGAAGAGAAAAAAACCATAAAGTTCTGATGGAGAGTGATAGAAAACATGATAAGAAGGAAATTAACTACCAAAAAACCATAAACTTGTGATGGGTAAAACAGTCTTTGATTACCCTGTAGGAAGAGTAAATGGAAAACATTTTTTTTTAAAGTTTCTTTTAATAATTTTGAGGAATTTATTTATGAGATTGACTAAGAACATAAAGATATATAATTACTTTTCAAGTAGAGTTTCATCCTTTAATAAATTTCTTCCACAAACTCAGCTTTTCTCTAAATGATGAGTATTCAAGATGACTTGGTCACACATGAAGTGCTAGAATCAACTTCTAGATAATCACATAATCCAAAAAAGATGAACTATATATTTCCCTTGCCTTTAGACATTAACCAAAACCAAAATAGTTATTACAAGATCAGATGATCCCCGAAAAGGATAATCCTTTATAGAAATAAATACTACTCTTAATCTCCAAAATTAAACAAACAATACCCAAAGTTCAACAAAGACCATTTAATAAAAAATTGTCCTTAAAATTATTCAAAAAAACCAAAACTAAGTTTGAAACCCAAAATTCATAAGGATTTGATCACATCATCTTCCATGATAAATATTAACATTTATCTCTAAATTACACCGACTACTCTTAAAGTCACATACTTAAAAGTAATTAACCTAATCACATATTATCTATGATAGGTTAATAATTTCTATAAATAATCCTAATCACTATAAGTCCATAATAACAGCATAGATTCTTCCTAAATAAAAATCCACCATTACTCCTTAAATGAAATCCCATAGTATTCTGTTTTCCTTCAGCATATAGTGTTCCCAAAAGAGCGAACGTCTTCTAAAAATAACATTTATCACTTAATCAAAAAATAAATTTTGTATAGTAAGGATATCCATTTGATAAATCATAAGTTCCCAAAATCAACATATTCATGATCTATAAAATCATTTAACTAAAATGAATTAGTCATACTAACTAGGGACTTCACTTAGTCCAGTGGTAGGTGATAAATCTCAGTCTCACTTTGGTTGTGGGTTCGATTCTCGTAGATTTATCTGACACGATGGGTTGTCATGTGGTCTACATGTTGTCCTTTTTCATAAACTATATAATTTTATAACATTCCAAAAATGAGAAAAATTTCTCAAAAATAACCATAACATATTTTAACCACAAATGTTATCTCATACCTCACATTTTCATCCCAAAAAGTAATAACCTGTAATTGCCTCAAATTCAAGGATCATATAATCCCAAATGGTTATTTATAACTACATAGAAAAAAAAGAAAAGATAATTCTTCCTCAAATATAATTTTCACATAAAAAACTGCAGGGTTACACATACAATAGAAAAGTATTTCAAAGTAATCCCATCAACAAAGAGCATTAATACTTTTAAAAAAAATTCCATCCATTTATTTCCACATAGTATATTCATAGACCAAGAGGTTATCCTATATAATAGTTCATTGACTCAGGTAATGCCCAGGTCCCCTATATTTACGAAAAATGGCTATAAATAGATTCATAGGATTATTTTTATTTTCTTTTTTAGTACTCTTCATTTTTCCTCAGAAATTATTTACTTTATGTCCTTCTTTCCCACACATAAAGCATTTCATTTTTCCGTTAAGACACTTTACTAGGTGTCTCCTTCCACATTTCCTACATTATTGAAATTGAGATTTCTTTTCTCCATGGTCTCCACTGCTGGAGCTCTTATCATTCTCTGCCTTTATCTTCTATGTTGAGTATTGGAGTTGGTTAATGTATATGTTTTTGATCATATTTTTGGAAAAATAATTCAGCATGAACACGATATATTTTACACCTATCAAAATTCCATTTAGTTTCTCATTTCCACCACCGTTCCCACCTTGTACATCAGGTTCAATGTTACTATGACTTCCTTGGAATCTAACCATTGACTAAAACCAAAAAGCATAGTGTGAGTAAAAATAGTTAGAAAATCATTTAAAGAATATCATGAAACCTTATTTTCAATATAAAACACCTTAGGATTAACCAAGGATATTTATTCTCATCTTATATTAAAATCATTCAAATCAGTTTGTAAAGAAAATGTTAATTATCCTAATCATATACCCCCAGGAGTGTCAAACTAGGTGTGAAGTAAGGCTCGTTGTCATGTATCAAGATACCTCAGGTCAAGCCTGAAACTCCATGTCAGAGTTTTCACTCTTAGTTACATCTGTGACAAAACGACGTCTAATTTTAGTATCAAGAAAGTGATGTATTTCATGGAAAACTCACAAAATCTCTACATTACCAAAATTCTAGGAAGTTCTTCTATACTAATAATCAAAGTCTATCTTAGGTTAATTTTCTCTAATTAGAGTTTTTATAAATCTAGTTCCAAAGGTTTGTACTAAACTTCCTTCAATTCCAACTGTAATGCCCTGAACCAGAAGCCTGAAGCCGGTGCATTATTTTAATACATTGAAATGATTGCAAGTAATCAAGTCCCGAAAGACCAATCAGTTTAGCAGTCTTGGAAAATAGATTACATACATGAACTTCAAATTAAAATTTCAAAAATAAAATACAACATAGATAATCATTTGAGAATGCCATTATTATCCTAACATAAACCTGTATATAAATCATAATACACTTCTTAGAATTCTAGGAAAATAAAACATAATAAAGTGGTGAACTTGAATGCTCAATAAGGATAAACAATATAGCAGAATCTATCATAAATAATCATAAACTTTTATAGAAAGGTATAAAAATGAAACACAAGACCTTTAAACATAAACATCAGCATAATATGGAAAATATAAATCAAATAATGTCATTTACTTATTCACATGGATATTATACTAGTTGAATAATCACAGTGAAATCAATAACTATACTCATAATGATTGAATGTATAATGTTGGACATCTTAAACACAAATTTAAGGCATCATGCCAAGACCCTAAATATAAATTTTTTCAAGGCCTTATTCCAAGACACTAGTATGTCTCATGAGACCTACTGATGCATAAAGGGGATATAGAGGGCCCTGCCAATCACTTACTAAGTCAAATGTATTCCATATACAAAAATGGTGAAACATAACATAATCATTCGTATTAAAACTAGCATACAAAATGTTGATACTTTAATCATAAATAAGGATGGGTATAAACATGACACATCCACAGTCAAACATATGAAAACTCATTCAATACAATATGAAAGATTGTATTACAATAAATCAACCTCAATCAAGAATAATATCCAATAAAGGATGTAGACTTAAATGAAAATAATCAGTAAAACTCTTTGAGTGAAATATCCCTTTTCCATGAAGTAATTTAAAAGTCAAACAATTTATAAAGGAATTCATTTAAAAGAGGTTTTTGAATAAAAGTGTTTCATACCAATTTGAAACTTTTTAAAGGAATTAACATTTTAAAACAATCATTTATATATAAATAAACCCTTAAAGTAATTTTCAAAACATGTAAATTAATTAAAACGGTTTAGGAAAATAAATCTTTAAAACACTTAAAATGATGTTCTAGTTAAAGAGTCCATTCCATAAAACCTTAAAAGATACATATTTTAAAAAACTTTGAATTAACTTTAAAATAGATATAAAATTACCTTTATAATCCTTTTATATTAAAATAAATAGTTATGTAAAATAATATTATAATTTTAAAATGGATAAAGAATTAATTCTTTAAACATTCAAAGTATCTGATACCACTTTGAACATTTAAATCAGAGGTTTGATATCTTCAAATGAATCTATAAATACCATGAATATAATTGTATTAATGATATTAAATAAAATATAGGAATTACATAAATCATAAACAAGAAATATGTGGTGAACATGTATTATATCTCATGAATATTAAAAGTGAGGCAGAATTCCCTTACCTTATACTTTCCTTTAGTTGAGGGTATGTTTAACCTCCTGTATCATGAACATAATATGTTATTAAATTATACCGTTACCATATTCATATTTATTACATCATATATTATTCATTAACACTTTATAATACCCATTTAATAATAATTTTCATGTTAGAGTAACATTTTGGGTAATAATCACTTTCTTTATCGTACGTGTTTAACTTGTTATTCTTGATCGTATTACTTATATCATGATTTAATTACTTCCAAAATATAAAACAATATTTATATATCATATATATTCAGAATAAAAATATGTATAATAGATAGATATATGGAATGGAATACATCTTTTATGGAGACGGTTGGTCATATGTACGCATAAACGATGTTTCTATTTTCATATCCTATTGAATGAAAGTAACTGAATTATATATACGTACATACATACATACACACACACACACACACACACATACAGATACACACACACACACACATATCCAGTAGAATTATTATTTCATATATAATATAGTTATTAATAATATATATTTTTATAATCATTGTTGAATGGTGAACGTGGAAATGAATCTCATCACGTCGTGGAGACGGTAAGTCGTACGTACAGACGAGCGACAATATCAATTCCTTAATGAAAAAATAGTATGGAATTGGATGGTATATTAATTATACATAAACATTATCATGTTATTTTTAGAATTTATATACATAATACTCATCATTATATCCATCCAAATAACATAAAGTTGAATAACAAATTACACCACAATGTGGAGACAGTAAGTCGTACGTACACACGCATAGTGACCTTGTTATTCATAGGATAGATAGAAAAACTAATATAGTTGTACCATAATTATAATAAAATCTCATATTGTATAAGGTACTGTATTTATTATTTTAGTATGGAAAAAAATAAAGAGGAAGTATAAGAAGAAACAAACTTTGAAAGAGTTGATAAAATAATTACCACTTCTTCGGGTGATTTCTTTTGATTTGAACAAAAGGGATCCTTAGGTTGAATTTATGATCAAAGTAAGGCCTATATATTGGAGTGAGGGTATTTGGGAGAAAATTTGAGTAGGTTTTGGATGATCCAAATGGATTTAGAGGTGTGAATTGAATATTAAGTGAGGTACTCTTTTATAAGAGAGGTGAGGGGCACTCTAGAAAAAGCTTGAAATATTAATTTATTATAAAATGATTTTTGGTTTATAATAGATCCAAATTAATTTATTTCGAGGATAATATGGGGATTAATATAAATCCTCTCAACCAATTTGTTTTAGCAATGTTTAGGTCCCCATATTAACCTTATCTTTTAGATTTAACCCTTAGTTAAATAGTTTAACTTTTATCATGTCTTCTTATACTTTTATACTACATGGTTAATATAGTTACTATAAAATGACAAGAGAACCTCAAGTGATTAATTAATGACATATGTAACATTATCTAAGCCATTTGTTCTAACCTTATATTTTTATGAATATTATATAATTTAATAAAATAGTATTTGTTTTAAATATCATTTATTTCAATTTTGATACTATTTAGTAATTGGTTTTCGGTTAAAGTTATAATAACTTTATTCCTTCGAAAAAAATACATTTAATAAAACATAACATGTCATATTAAACTCTAAAATTCATTTATTGAATCAAAAGTTTCAATTTACATTAATTTTAACATTTATAATATCATTTATTTTAATATTTCATTAATAAGGTAATTATTCCATTATCATTGTTTCATAAATAAATTTTATTATTTAATATCTAAAAATTATAAATAAAATAATATGTTGTAGGAAATATTTTTAGATTTATAATGAATATTTATAGTCGAATTTATATTGTGTATAACCCTATATTAAAAATGGTTTAGTTATTAAAATTTGAATTTAACACTTTTAACTCTACTTTAATTAAAAGATAATAAATGTCCTAATCTAACCCATGTGGATAAAAAAGGATCATATTTTTGTACTAAGGTTTATTTTAGTCGAAATACACTTACCTAATATAATTCAGACATGAGTTAGGTTAATTTTATATTATTATAATATTATTTTTACCTTTAATTACCCTATTTACTATTAACTATGGTAAATAAAATTCAAAAGTTACTATTCAACCAAAAAAAACTGATCCTATTGAACCAAATTTTACTTAAAGATGAGAACCATGTATGTCACATTTTCAAAATTCAATTCTCAGAAGTGGTAAAATTATGTTTTATGTTAATTTGCAAATGTGCCTAGAAGGTGGGAAAAAGACATTAAAAAATTAAATAAAATTTTATATATCTAATCTTATTATAAAATGACTCAAATGACTTACATCAGATCTATATATGTATTATGTATCTATTTTTACTTTAATATAAATTTTAATTAAAAATAATTATTTAAATGAAAAAAGTCGGTTTCTTATGTACTATGCAGTAATTTTCACTATTCATCAAAAATTGAATGTTTCCAAAAAATACTAAAAATTCACCCTAAGCTAATTTTGATATTTGAAATTCAAAAATGAAGTCTATTTTACCAAATTAAATTTTTAGAAGTATCTAAAATTAATTTTATTATTGTTCACAAAAGGACATAATAAGTAGTTTTTTATCAAATTAGTACTTATATTTTAATGAAACTTATACATTTCCTTATAAATATTATTTATTTACGTGAAAAATTTATAAATAAAATTTAAAATTTATTTTTTACTATTTTTATTACTATATTTAATTGTTAATTTATAAATTTATCATTTGAATAATTATAATACTAAAGTGTTGTTTCACAGAAACACAATCTTACATATAATGCAAGACAAGTCAGTGTTGTATGAAGTATAAGAAATTCAATTACTTTAAAGATATAACATACTTTGAAATTTTGGGGTGTTACATTCTTCCCACATTTTGGAAATTACTTCCTCGCAATTTTAGAATTGGGCTTTGAAACTTCATTGAAAGTCCCACATTGGAAAAGGAGTCAATAAAACTATCACTATAAAATAAAGAAAGATAAGTACAAAGGTCACCCGAGATAACCCATACTAGGGTTCCATGAAAAAAAACATGGATATGGATGAGAAAAAACCATCAAGTTCTAATGGACAGTGATACAAAACATGATTAGGATAAATTTAACTTCCAGAAACCATAAACTTTTGATGGGTTAAACGGTCTTTGATTACCCAGTAGGAAGAGTAAATGGACAATGTTTTTGTTTTAAGTTCCTTTTTTATAATGTTGTGGAATTTATTTATGATATTGACTAAGAACATAATGATATATACTTACTTTTCAAGTAGAGTTTCATCCTTTAATAAATTTCTACCACAAACTCATCTTTTCTCCAAACTATGAGTATTCAAGATAACTTGGTCACACCTAAAGCACTAGAATCAAATTCTAGAGAGTCACAAAATCCAAAAAATATGAGCCATATATTTCCCTTTTCTTTATACATTAACCAAAACCAAAATGGTTAGTACAAGATCATATTATCCTTAAAAAGGATAATCCTTTATAGAAAAAATACTACTCTTAATCTCCAAAATTAAAAAAACAATACCCAAAGTTCAAAAAAATACCATTAAATAAACAAATGTCCTTAAAATTATTCAAAATAATCCAATATAAGTTTGAAACCCAAAATTCAGAAGGATTAGATCACATAGTCTTCTACGATAAATCTTAACATTTATCTCCAAATAACACTAACTACTCTTAAAGTCACATACATAAAAGTAATTAACCTAATAATATATTCTCTATGAGAGGTTACTAACGTCCATAAATAACTCTAATTGCTATAAGTTCACAATAAAAACATAGATTCTTCCAAAATAAAAATCCACCATTACTCCTCAAATGAAATCCCATAGTATTATATTTTCCTTAGGCATATAGTGTTCCCAAAAGAGCGAACGTCTTCCAAAATAACATTTATCACTTAATAAAAAAATCAATTTTGTATAGTAAGAATATCCAGTTGATAAATCATAAGTTCCCAAAATCAACGTATTCTTGATATATAAAATCATTTAACTAAAATTAATTAGTCATACGAACCAGGTACTTCACTTAGTCCATTGGTAGGTGATAAATCCCAGTATCGCTTTGGTTGTGGGTTTGATTCTTGTAGCTTTATTTGACACGATGGGTTGTCATGTGGTCTGAATGTTGTCCTTTTTCAAAAACTATATAATTTTATAACATTCCAAAAATGAGATAAATTTCTCAAAAATAACCATAACATATTTTTACCACAAATGTTATCTCATACCTCGCATTTTCATCCCAAAAAGTAATAACCTGTAATTGCCTCAAATTCAAGGATCATATAAACCCAAATGGTTCTTTATAACTACATAGAAAAAAAGAAAAGATAATTCTTCCTCAAATAGAATTTTCACATAAAACACTACAGGGTTACACATACAATAGAAAATTATTTCAAAGTAATCCCATCAAAAAAGATAATTAATACTTTTAAAAAAAATTCATCCATTTATTTCCACATAGTTTATTCATTGACCAAGAGGTTATCCTATATAATAGTTCATTGACTCAGGTAATGCCCAGGTCCCCTATATTTACGAAAAATGGTTGTAAATAGATTCATAGGATTATTTTTATTTTCTTCCTTAGTACTCTTCATTTTTCCTCAGAAATTATTTACGTTATGTCCTTCTTTCCCACACATAAATCATTTCGTTTTTCCATTAAGACACTTTACTAGGTGTCTCCTTCCACATTTCCTACATTATTGAAATTGAGATTTCTTTTCTCCATGGTCTCCACTGCTGGAGCTCTTATCATTCTCCACCTTTATCTTATTTGTTGAGTTTTGGAGTTGGTTAATGTATATGTTGTTGATCATATTTTTGAAAAACTAATTCAGCATGAACACGATATATTTTACACCTATAAAAATTCCATTTAGTTTCTCATTTCCACCACCGTTCCCACATTGTACATCAGGTTCAATGTTACTATGACTTCCTTGGAATCTAACCATTTACTAAAACCAAAAATCATAGTGTGAGTAAAAATAGTTATAAAATCATTTAAATAATATCATGAAGCCTTATTTTCAATATAAAACACCTTATGATTAACCAAGGATATTTATTCTCATCTTATATTAAAATCATTAAAATTAGTTTGTAAAGAAAATATGAATTATCCTAATAATATACCCCAGGAGTGTCAAACTAGGTGTGAAGTAAGGCTCGTTGTCATGTATCAAGATACCTCAGGTCAAGCCTGAAACTCCATGTCAGAGTTTTTACTCTTAGTTACATCTGTGACAGAACCACGTCTAATTTTAGTCTCTAGACAGGGATATATTTCTTGGAAAACTCAAAAAATCTCTACATTACCAAAATTCTAGGATGTTCTTATATACTAATAATCAAAGTCTATCTTACATTAATTTTCTCTAATTATAGTTTTTATAAATCTAGTTCCAAAGGTTTTGTACTAAACTTCCTTCAATACCAACTACAGTGCCCTGAACCAGAAGCCTGAAATCGGTGCATTATTTTAATACATTGGAATGATTACAAGGAATAATGTCCCAAAGGACCAATCAGTTTAGCAGTCTTGGAAAATAGATTACATACATGAAATTCAAATTAAAATTTCAAACATAAAATACAACATAGATAATCATTTGAGAATACCATTATTTTCCTAACTTAAACCTGTATATAAATCCTAATACACTTCTTAGAATCCTAGTAAAATAAAACATAATAAAGTGGTGAACTCAAATTCTCAGAAAAGATAAACAATATATCAGAAGCTATCATAAATAATCATAAACTTTTATTGAAAGGTATAAAAACGAAACACAAGACCTTTAAACATAAACTTCAGCATAATATGAAAAAGATAAATCAAATAATGTCATTTACTTATTCGCATGGATATTCTACTAGTTGAATAATCACTTGTGAAATCAATAACTATACTCATAATAATTGAATGTATAATGTCGTACATCTTAAACACAAATTTAAGGCCACATGCCAAGACCCTAAATATAAATTTTGTCAAGGCCTTGTTCCAAGACACTAGTTTGTCTCATGAGACCTACTGATGCATAAAAGGGATATAGAGGGCCCTACCAATCACCTACTAAGTCAAATGAATTCCTTATACAAAAATGGATAAACACAACATAATCATTCGTATTTAAACTAGCATACAAAATGTTGATACTTTAACCATAAATAAGGATGGGTATAAACATAACACATCCACAGTCAAACATATCAAAACTCATTCAATACAATATGAAAGATTTTATTACAATAAATCAACATAAATCAAGAATAATATCCATTAAAGGATGTGTACTTAAATGAAAATAATCAGTAAAACTCTTTGAGATAAATATCCCTTTTCTATGAAGTAATTTAAAAGTCAAACAATTTATAAAGGAATTAATTTAAAAGAGGTTTTTGAATAAAAGTATTCCACACCACATTGAAACTTTTTATAGAAATTAAAATTTTAAAACAATCATTTCTATATAAATAAACCCTTAAAGTCATTTTGAAAACATGGAAATTAATTAAAACGGTTTAGGAAAATAAATCTTTAAAACATTTAAAATGATGTTCTAGTTAAAGAGTCCATTCCATAAAACCTTAAAAGATACATATTTTAAAAAACTTTTATTTAACTTTAAAATAGATATAAAATTACCTTTATAGTCATTTTATATTCAAATAAATAGTTATGTAAAATAATATTAGAATGTTAAAATGGATAAAGAATTAATTCTTTAAACATTCAATGTATCTGATACCACTTTGAACATTTAAATCAGAGGTCTGATATCTTAAAATGAATCTATAAATACCATTAATATAATTGTATTAATGATATTAAATAAAATATAGGAATTACATAAACCATACACAAGAAATATGTGGTGAACATGTATTATATCTCATGAATATTAAAAGTGAGGCAGAATTCCCTTACCTTATACTTTCCTTTAGTTGAGGGTAAGTTTAACCTCTTGTATCATGAACATAATATGTTATTAAATTATACCATTAACATATTCATATTTATCATATCATATATGATTCATTTATGACTTTATATCACCCATTTAATAATAATTTTCATGTTAGAGTAACATTTTGGTTAATAATCACTTTCTTTATCGTACGTGTTTAACTTGTTATTCTTGATCGTATTACTTATATCATGATTTAATTACTTCCAAAATATAAAACAATATTTATATATCATATATATTCAGAATATAAATATGTATAATAGATAGATATATTAAATGGAATACATATTTTATGGAGACGGTAGGTCATATGTACGCATAAATGATGTTTCTATTTTCATATCCTATTGAATGAAAGTAAGTGAATTATATATATGTACATACATACTTACATACATACACACACACACACACAGAGACACACACACAAACACACACATATCCAGTAGAATTATTATGTCATATATTATATAGTTATTAATAATATATATTTTTATAATCATTGTTGAATGGTGAATGTGGAAATGAATCTCATCACGTCATGGAGATGGTAAGTCATACGTACAGACGAGCGACAATATCATTTCCTTAATGAAAAAATAGAATGGAATTGGATGATATATTAATTATACATAAACATTATCATGTTATTTTCAGAATTTATATACATAATACTCATCATTATATCCATCCAAATAACATAAAGTTGAATAAAAAATTACACCACAATGTGGAGACAGTAAGTCGTACGTACACACGCATGGTGACATTGTTATTCATAGGATAGATAGAATAAAGAATATGGTTGTACCATAATTATAATAACATCTCATATTGTATAAGGTATTGTATTTATTATTTTAGTATGAAAAAAAATAAAGAGGAAGTATAAGAAGAAAAGAATAATTACCACTTCTTCGGGTGATTTCTTTTGATTTGAACAAAAGGGATCCTTAGGTTGAATTTCTGATCAAATTAAGGCCTATATGTTGGATTGAGGGTATTTTTGAGGGTTTTTGAGTAGGTTTTGGACTATCTAAATGGCTTTAGAGGTGTGAATTAAAAATAAATCGAGGTACCCTTTTATAAGAGAGGTGAGGGGAACTTTAGAAAAATCTTGAAATATTAATTTATTATAAAATGATTTTTGGTTTATAATATATCCAAATTAATTTATTTCGAGGATAATATGGGTATGACTCTAAATACTCTCAACCAATTTGTTTTAGACATGTTTAGGTCCCCATATTAGCCTTATCTTTTAGATTTAACCCTTAGTTAAATAGTTTAACTTTTATCATGTCTTCTTATACTTTTATACTACAAGGTTAATATAGTTACTATAAAATGACAAGATAACCTCAAGTGATTAATTAATGACATATGTAACATTATCTAAGCCATTTGGTCGAACCTTATATTTTTATGAATATTATATAATTTAATAAAATAGTATTTGTTTTAAATATCATGTATTTCAATTTTGATACTATTTAGTAATTGGTTTTCTGTTAAAGTTATAACAACTTTATTCCTTTGAAACAAATACATTGAATAAACCCTAACATGTCATATTAACCTTGAAAATTCATTTATGGAATTAAAAGTTTCAATTTACATTAATTTTAACATTTATAATATCATTTATTTTAATCTTTCATTAATAAGGTAATTACTGCATCATCATTGTGTCATAAATAAATTTTATTATTTAATATCTAAAAATTATAAATAAAATACCATGTTGTAGGAAATATTTTTATATTTATAATGAATATTTATAGTCTAATTTATATTGTGTATAACCCTATATTAAAAATGGTTTAGTTATTAAAATTTGAATTTAACACTTTTAACTCTACTTTAAATAAAATATAATAAATGCCCTAATCTAACCCATGTGGATAAAAAAGGATTATATTTTTGTCTTAAGGTTGATTTTAGTCAAAATACACTTATCTAATAGAATTCAGACATGTGTTAGGTTAACTTTATATTATTATAATATTATTTTTTCCTTTAATTACCCTATTTACTATTAACTGTGGTAATAAAATTCAAAAGTTACTATTCAACCAAAAAAATGATCCTATTGAACAAAATTTTACTTAAAGATGAGAACCATGTATGTAAAATTTTCAAAATTCAATTCTGAGAAGTGGTAAATTTATGTTTTATGTTAATTTGCAAATGTGCCTAGAAGGTGGGAAAAAGACGTTAAAAAATTAAATAAAATTTTATATATCTAATCTTATTATAAAATGACTCAAATGACTTACATCAGGGCTATATATGTATTATGTATCTATTTTGACATTAAGATAAATTTTTATTAAAAATAATTATTTAAATGAAAAAAGTCGGTTTCTTATGTACTATGCAGTATTTTTCACTATTCATCAAAAATTGAATGTTTTCTGAAAAATACTAAAACTTCACCCTAAGCTAATTTTTATATTTTCAATTCAAAAATGAAGTCTATTTTACCAAATTAAATTTTTATTAGTATCTAAAATTAATTTTATTATTGTTCACAAAAGGACATAATAAGTAGTTTTTTTATCAAATTAGTACTTATATTTTAATGAAACTTATAAATTTCCTTATAAATATTGTTTATTTATGTGAAAAAATTATAAATGAAATTTAAAATTTATTTTTTACTATTTGTATTACTATATTTAATTGTTAATTTATAAATTTAGCATTTAAATAATTATAATACTAAAGTGTTATTTCACAGAAACTCAATCTTGCATATAATGCAAGACAAGTCAATATTGTGTGCAGTATAAGAAATTGAATTACTTTAAAGATATAACATAATTTGAAATTTTGGGGTGTTACATTCTTCCCACCTTTTGGAAATTACTTCCTCGCAATTTTAGAATTGGGCTTTGAGACTTCATTGAAAGTCCCACATCGGTAAAGGAGTCAATAAAACTATCACTTTAAAATAAAGAAAGATAAGTACAAAGGTCACCCGAGATAACCCATACTATGGTTCCATGTAAATAAACATGGATATGGATGAGAAAAAACCATCAAGTTCTAATGGATAGTGATACAAAACATGATTAGGAGAAATTTAACTTCGAGAAACCATAAACTTTTGATGGGTTAAACGGTCTTTGATTACCCAGTAGGAAGAGTAAATGGACAATGTTTTTGTTTTAAGTTCCTTTTTATAATTTTGGGGAATTTATTTATGATATTAAATAAGAACATAATGAGATATACTTACTTTTCAAGTAGAGTTTCATCCTTTAATAAATTTCTACCGCAAACTCATCTTTTCTCCAAACTATGAGTATTCAAGATAACTTGGTCACACCTGAAGCACTAGAATAAAATTCTAGAGAGTCACATAATCCAAAAAAGATGAACTATATATTTCCCTTGCCTTTATACATTAACCAAAACGAAAATGGTTAGTACAAGATCATATGATCCCTAAAAAGGATAATCCTTTATAGAAAGAAATACTACTCTTAATCTCCAAAATTAAACAAACAATACCCAAAGTTCAAAAAAGACCATTAAATAAACAAATGTCCTTAAAATTATTCAAAATAATCCAATCTAAGTTTGAAACCCAAAATTAAGAAGGATTAGATCACATAGTCTTCTACGATAAATCTTAACATTTATCTCCAAATAACACTAACTACTCTTAAATTCACATACTTAAAAGTAATTAACCTAATCATATATTCTCTATGAGAAGTTAATAACTTCCATAAATAATCCTAATTACTATAAGTCCACAATAAAAACATAGATTCTTCCAAAATAAAAATCCACTATTACTCCTCAAATGAAATCCCATAGTATTCTATTTTCCTTTGACATATAGTGTTCCCAAAAGAGAGAACGTCTTCTAAAATAACATCTATCACTTAATCAACAAATAATTTTTGTATTGTAAGGATATCCATTTGATAAATCATAAATTCCCAAAATCAAAATATTCTTGATCCATAAAATCATTTAACTAAAAAGAATTAGTTATACTAACTCGGGACTTCACGCAGTCCAGTGGTAGGTGAAAAATCCCAGTCACGCTTTGGTTGTGGGTTCAATTCCTGCAGCTTTGTCTGATGTGATGGGTTGTCACATGGTCTGTGTATTGTCCTTTTTAAAAAACTATATAATTTTATAACATTCCAAAAAATTATATAAATTCCTCAAAAAGAACTATAACATATTTTAACCACAAATGTTATCTCATAACTTTAATTTTCATCCCAAAAAGTAATAACCTGTAATTACAAAAAATTCAATGATCATATAAACCCAAATGGTTCTTTATAACTACATTTACAAAATAAAAGATAATTCTTACTCAAATAGAATTTTCACATAACAAACTGCAGGGTTACATATACAAGAGAAAATTATTCTAAAGTAATCCCATCCACAAAGAGCATTAATACTTTTAAACATTTCTCCATACATTTATTTCCACATAGGTTCTGTCTTGACCTAGAGGTTATTCTATAGAATTGGTAATTCACTTAGGTAATGACCAGGTCCCTTACATTTACAAAAAATGGCTATAAATGGATTATTAGGATCATTTTTATTTTCTTCCATATTACTCTTTATTTTTCCTTGACAATTCTTTACTTTATATCATTTTTTCCCACGCATAAAGAATTTATTTGTTCTATTGAGACAGTTTTATGGGTTTCTCCTTCCACATTTCCTGCATGATGGAAATTGATATTTCTTTTCTCCATGCTCTCCACTGTTGGAGCTCTTATCATTCTATACCTTTCTCTTCTTTTTTGAGTTTGGGAGTTGGTTAATGTACATGTTATTGATCATATTTTTTCGAAAACAGATTCATCATATACACTATATATTTTACACCTATCAACACTCTATTTAGTTTCTCATTTCCACCACATTTCTCACCTTGTACATTATTTTCAATGTTAACATGACTTCCTTGGAATCTAGACATTGACTAAAACCAGAAAGCATAGTGTGAGTAACAATAGTCACAAAATCATTTAGAGAATATCATGACACCTTATTTTCAATATAAAACACTTTAAAATTAACCAAAGGTATTTATTCTCATATTATATTAAAATCATTCAAATATGTTTGTAAAGAAAATGTGAATTATCATAAGCATATCCCCCAAGAGTTTCAAGATAGGTGCACATTAAGGCTCATTGTTGTGTACCCAGATACCTCGGTTCAAGCCCAAAACTCCTTGTTAGAGTTCTCACTTCTAGGTACATCTGTGCCAGAACCGCATCCACTTGTAGTATCCAGACAAGGATGTATTGCATGGAAAACTCAAAAAATCTCTACATTACCAAAATTCCACGAAGTTCTTCTATATTAATCCTCAAATTCTATCTTAGGGTAATGTTACCTAATTAGAGTTTTTCTAAATCAAGTTCACAAGGTTTGTACTAAACTTTATTTAATGCCAACTACAATTCCCTGACCCTAAAAGCTCAGAGCCGGTGCATTATTTTAATACATTGGAATGATTACCAGTAATCAAGTCCCAAAGGACTAATCAGTTTAATAGTCTTGGAAAATAGATTACATACATGAACTTAAAATTAAAATTTCAAACATAAAATACAACATAGATAATCCTTTGTAAATTCCATTATTATCCTAACTTAAACCTTCATATAAATCATAATACACTTCTTGGTATCCTAGGAAAATAAATCATAAGAAAGGGGTGATCTCAGATGCTCAGTAATGATAAACAGTATAGAAAAAGCTATCATAAATAATCAGAAACTTTTATGGAAAGGTATAACATTGAAACACAATCCCTTTAAACATAAACTTAATAAAATTATGGAAAAGATAAATAAAATAATTCCATTTAATTATTCACATGGATATTCACTAGTCAAATAATCACATTTAACATCAATAACTAAACTCATAATGATAGAATACATAATTTCAGACATCTTAACCACGAAGTCAAGGACTCGTGTCGTGAACATAAATATAAATTTTGTCAAAACCTTGAGCCAAGACACTAGTTTGTCTCATGAGACCTACTGATGCATCAAGGGGATATAGAGGGCCCCGCTCATCACTTACTAAGTCCAATGAAATCCTCATATGAAAAGGGTGAAACATAACATAATCATTCATATTAAAACTAGCATACGAAATGTCAATACTTTAACCATAAACCAAGAATGGTATAAAAATAGCACATCCATAGTCAAACATATCATAACTAATTCAATACAATATAGAAGATTGTATTACATTAAATTAAACTCAATCAAGAATAGTATCTAATAAAGTATGTTGACTTAGATGAAAATAATCAATAAAACTCTTTGAGAGAAATATACCCTTTCCATGAAATCATTTAAAAGTCACACAATTTATAAAGAAATTAATTTAAAAGAGGTTTTTGAATAAAAGTTTCCCATACCACTTTGGAAAATTTTAAAGGAATTAAAATTTTAAAACAGTCATGTTCATATAAATAAACCCTTAAATTCATTCTAAAAAAATGGACATTAATTAAAACAATTTATAAAAATAAATCTTTAAAAATTTTAAAATGATGTTCTAGTTAAAGAGTCCCTTAAATAAAAACTTATAAGATTAATCATTTAAAAAAATTGAATTAACTTTAAAATAGATACCAAATTCCCTTTATAATTATTTTATATTCAAATAAATATGTTTTTGTATAATAATATCAAGAATGTTAAAATGGAGAAATGATTAATTATTTAAACATTCAAAGCATCCCATACCACTTTGAACATTTAAATCATATGTACAATATATTCAAATGAATCTATAAATAACATCAAGAACATTATATTCATGATATTAAATACAATATATGTATTACATACACCACACATAATAAATAGTTGGTGAACATGGCTTATATCTCACGAATATTAAAAGTGAGATGGAATTCCCTTGCCTTATACTTTCCTTTAGTTGAGGGTAAGTTTAACCTCATGTATCATGACCATAATATGTTATTAAATTATAAAAGAACCATATTAATATTTATTATACCATATATGATTTATTTATAACTTTAAACTACCCATTTAATAATAATTTCCATGTTAGAGTAACATTTTGGGTAATAATCGTTTTCTTTATCATACGTGTTTAACTTGTTATTCTTGATCATATCACTTATATCATGATTTACTTACTTCAAAAATATAAAACATTATTTATATATCATATATATTCAGAATATAAATATGTATAATAAATGCATATATGAAATGGAATACATTTTTTATGGAGATGGTAGGTCGTACGTACTCATAAACGTTGTTTCTGTTTTCATATCGTATTGAATGGAAGTAAGTGAATTAGATATATGTAAATACATAAATACACAAACACACACACATATATATATATTTCTAGTAGCATTATTTTTTCATATATTATATACTTATTAATAATATATATTTTTATAATCATCGTTGAATGGTGAATGTGGAAATGAATCTCATTGCATCGTGGAGATGGTAAGTCATACGTATGCACGAGCAACAATATCATTTCATTAATGATAAAATAGTATGGAATTGGATGATATATTAATTATACATAAAAATTATCATGTTATTTTCATTATTTATATACATAATACTCATCATTATATCCATCCAAATAACATAAATTTGAATAAAAAATTACACCACGACTTAGAGACGGTAAGTCGTACGTACGCACACATGGTGACATTGTCATTCATAGGATAGATAGAATAAGTAATATGGTTTTACCATAATTATAATAACATCTCATCTTGTATAAGGTAAGAGATTTGTTATTTTATTTTGGAAACAATAGATAAATAGGAAGTAGAATAAGAAAAGAAATTTGAAAGGGGTGATAAAATATTTACCTCTTTTTTGGGTGCTTCCTTTTGATCTGCACACAAGGGATCTTAGGTTATATTTATGATGAAATTAAGGCCTCTAGGTTGAATTTAGGGTAGTTGGGAAGATATTTGAGTAGGTTTTGGCCGAGCCAAATGGCTTTAGAGGTGTGAATTAAAAATAAAGGGAGGTACCCTTTTATAAGAGAGGTAAGGGTAACTTTAAGAAAAGTTTGAAATATTAATTTATTATAAAATTATTTTCGGTTTATAATTGATAAAAATTAATTTATTTCAAGGATAAGTTAGGGATGTGTTGAAATACTCTGAAAAAATTGGTTTTAGAAATGTTAAGTCTTCATATTAACCTTATGTTTTAGATTTAACCCTTAGTTAAATAGTTTAACTTTTATCATGTCTTCTAGTGTTTTTATACTACATGGTTAATATAGTTACTATAAAATTCCAAGAGAACCTCAAGTGATTAATTAATGAAATATATAACATTATCTAATTCATTTGGCTAAGCCTTAAATTTTTATTACTATTATACAATTTAATAAAATAGTATTTGTTTTAAAACTCATTTATGTCAATTTTGACACTATATAGTAATTGGTTTTTTGATAAAATTATAACAACATTATTCCTTCAAAAAAACATTGAATCAACCCTAACATGTCATATTCACCTAGAAAATTCTTGGATGGCATTAAATGTTTTAATTTACATTAATTTTAACATTTATAATATCATTTATTTTAATCTTTCATTAATAGGGTAATTACTACATCATCATTGTGTCATGAATAAATTTTATTATTTAATGTCTAAAAATTATAAATGAAATACCATGATGTAGGAAATATTTTTATATTTCTAATGAATATTTATAGTTAAATTTATCTTATGTATAACTCTATATTAAAAATGGTTTAGTTATTAAAATTTTAATTTAATTATTTTAACTCTACTTTAAATAAAATATAATAAATCAGCTAATCTAACCCAAGTTGATCAAAAAGGATCATAGTTTTTTCCTAAGGCTGATTTTGGTCTAAATACACTTATCCAATAGAATTAGTACATGTGTTACAGTAATTTTATATTATTATAATATTATTTTTACCTTTAATAATCCTATTACTTTTAATTGTGGTAAATAAAATTTAAAAATTACTATTCACTAAAAAATATTTTGATCATATTGAACCTCATTTTACTTAATGATGAAAAACCATGTATGTCATATTTTTGAAATCCAATTCACAGAATCGGTAAAATTATGTTTTATGCTAATTTGCAAATGTGCCTATAAGGTGGGTAAAAGACGTTAAAAAGTTCAATGAAATTTTATATATCTAATATTATTATAAAATGACTCAAATGAATTTCCAGAGTAATATATGTATTATTTATCTATTTTACTTTAATATAAATTTTAATTAAAAATAATTATTTAAATGAGAAAGTCAGTTTTTTTATGTAATGTGCAGCATTTTTCACTATTCATCAAAAATTGAATGTTTTCAGAAAAATAAAAAAATCACTCTAAGATAATTTTGATATTTCGAATTCAAAAATGAAGTCTATTTTACCAAATTCAATTTTTATAAGTTTCTAAAATTAATTTTATTATTGTTCACAAAAGGACATAAGAAGTAGTTCTTTTATTAAAGTAGTACTTATATTTTAATGAAACTTATACATTTCCTTATAATTATGGTTTATTTATGTGAAAAAATTATAAATGAAATTTTATTTTTATTTTTTACTATTCATATTACTATATTTAATTTTTAAGTTATAAATATATCATTTGAATAATTATAACACTAAAGTGTTATTTCACAGAAAATCAATCTTGCATATAATGTAAGCCAAATAATTATTGTGTGCAGTATAATCTATTGAATTAATTTAAAGATATAACTTACAATGAAGTCTTGATGTGTTACAAAATGAACTTGAAATTATATGCAATAGAAACCAAGAATAGGGTTGCGTATAATGTAAGATAATACAGTGTTGCGTATAACGTAACATAATCTTGGTGTAGCATACCACACAAGACATCAAAGAAATTAAAAATAATCTATCTCATAAAATATCAGGATGTTACATTCTATGCCCCTTAAAATTAATTTTTCACTCGAAATTCGTTGGGGTTAGAAATGGTTTTCTACTTGAAAGTTTCTTTCATGGAAACTCACATTGTAAAAAGGGATACTAAAAAATCATTTTAAAATGGAAAGTTAGAAATATAATGATTACCCAAAGTGACTCATCACAAGGTTTCCACATAGGAGAACATATGTGTTAAGTGAAAACATGGATATGGAAGAGAAATCTAACCATTAATTTATGGTGGATAGTGATAGAGAATAAGGTTTGGGGAAAGTTAACTATAAGAAAGCCATATATTTTCGATGATTTAAGGGACCATATGATTCATTGGATAAGAAGGTACTAGGATAACATTTTTTATTTCAAGATACTTTTCCTAAAATTAATAGATTTTTTCATTAGAAGAAATACTTACTTGATTTCAGTATAATATCGATGTTGATCATTCCCTGAACAATTTCCACTTCATCTCTTATTTAAAGAAATGAAGTTGAATATTTCATTCTTGAAGTGTTAGAAAATCATGTGATAGAATGATAAGTGATTCCATCTATCTCAATAAAAAGGTTAGAACAGTTTATCAAATATGCATAAGTCCACCTATATTGATATAATACATTAATCTAAAAAACTTCAATCAGAATATAGCTTATACTATCCGTAAATGGATATTATTAAAATCCTTCTAAAAACTGAAAATATAAAACTTTAGAAGGAGGTGAACAAAATCAACTTAACATTTGTCTCCCATATCTCATTTGACAGTTCTTTTTTGTCACATTCCAAACATGTGAATACCTTAATCATGTATTCTCCTAAAACATGATAATAACATGAATTACCATATAACCATAGTGACAACATGTATTCTATCAAAATTAACTCTTTCCACACACCAAATATACCAAAAATTATATATACTCATACCATGATATCACTTTGTCCTTTAATCAGTCATGGGCTCATTAATACTATCAAACATCTCATTATCTCCATATCCATTCATTAAGTTCATATCATGTTCTTTCCAAAAATATTTAAATCACTTTTCATGGTCGCTGGTACCATATAATTATTTAAAACCACAATAAACCAATACATAGATATTCTAATATTCCATATTACTATAAATTAGACTCCACAACACTATTTTGGAGTCCTATTACATAAGAACTTAATTATTCCATCACTTTGTTTTCATACTCTACATCACCAATAGTGATTGCATGTGACTTAACTTTTTATTTTTCCTTAAGAGGTTGCTGACATCGATCATCATTAACCCTTGGATTAGGGCATTGGTTAGCATAATGCGCCATTTCCTTGCACTTGTAGCATTGAAGTGTTGGTGGTGCATTCTCTATAGTTTTTTCTCTATTCACTTCACTAGCAAACTTTTCCCCATTATTTTTTCACTCAATTTCCTGATTACATTATTTTCCACACTTAAAAAATTTTCTAGTCCCTTTAATACAATATCCACCATGCTTCTTTCCACACTTTGAGCATAAGGAAACATTCATCTTCTTTTCACCATTGTTTTGAGATTTTTCCTTAAACTCCATATTTCATTTCTTGTCAAAACCATGAGATGGTTATATAACACCAACTTATAGTTATACCTTGATAGAACTACACACAATCTCTTCATATCTACTAAAGTCTCTTATATCTAATTCTTTTAGAAGACTTGGTTTTAATCTACTGAAGAATCGATCAACTTTACTTTAAGGTTGGATGATAAATCTAGAAGCATACCATTCAATCCTTGTAGAATTCACCTCATATGTACCAATAGATTCATCATCATTTTTATTAAGCTCAAGGAACTCATTTTCCATGTTTTTTCTAAGAATATGAGGGAATTACATATTGAAAAACAAGTTCTTAAACTCATCTCATTCCATGGATTCAATTTCATCTTTCTGCCTTATATTCTTAATTAGAGTCCGCCAATAGTCTAATTCACCTTTTAAAAGATATACAACCAAAATGACCTTTTATGTTTTGAACATAAAAAGATGGAAAATATCTTTTCAATGGTACTGATCCATTTTTTAGCAACAAGTGGATTAGAAGACCCACTAAAATAAGGTAGACGTTGCCTCATTAAGGACTCAATATAATGTTGTTCCCTTCTCTGCTCATTTTGAAGTCTAGAATGATTTGTAGCTTGTTTTAGTATAGAAATAAGATTTTTCATTCCATATCCCATAACATTTCATTGTTTAGGAGGACAATCATTGCATTTCCCGATGCATTTATTATAAACACGGATCCTTCAGGTTCCAAGCATTGTCTAAAACCCAAAAAGAACAGTGTGAGAGGAAAAAATCATACTAGGAAAATAACATTGTCACGAGGGATTACTTTCAATATATAACATATCAAGTTTAAGCCTATGTTATTCAAGATCGTTACCATAATTCTAGGACTGTAATCTATAGTTAGACTTACCCTTAGGGACATCCCTAGGCATACCTTAGAAATATCTCTAGGGATCTCACTAAAGTCTTCGCATCCTTGTTTCCAAAGGTTAACTAAACATTCACGATGATACCAAATGTAGATACCCTAGCTTGACGTATATGGACATTACATTTATTTTTAGGAATACTTAATACATGACACAAACATATGCCCAAAGACTATATTAGTTTAGTGTCTTTGGAAACTCATAACATAATCTTCTAATCATGGTGAAAGATCTTCAACATCTCCTATAAAGATCTTCCACTTTTTTTCCTACATAAAACCTTTCTTTATATCCTGAGGAAAAGTAAACATAAAAAAGGTGAGCTAAAATTCTTATTAAGGGTAAACATGGAGAAAAAAAACAAACCATAATCATTTGAACGTAAAAATGCGAACATAAAGTTTAAACAAAAAAATATTGAGTTATGAAATAAATCTTGGAAGTACTTAAGGAATGGATCATAAAGGAATATTAACCATGATATAATATCATTGAAATAAAATATGTAATTATGTAAAACTAATAAGCACATAATATGATTTCCATAGTATCTAAGGAATTGCTTCTAAGACCATTATAGTGGACAAAGTCCATTACTGAACTCGGTTTACTTATTATTCTAGCCATGTATTACTAAACTAGATTTACTTTCCATTTCATTCATGTTTATCTCATGAGATATAATTATTTACCCAACTAATTGGAGGGAGATATATGTCCCACCCATCTGATAATAAAATAATTATTAAATGTTCCACAAAACATAAATCATTCATTATTGCATATCCTAAGAAATAAAATGGGTTTATTAAATATTATTTCATCATAACATAATCCTTATAAAAGATCATTCCATAATTAATAAAATAAAATAATTGTAATAATCGGGATAGAAACATAACCCTATTTAAGAGCGTCATCTTAGATGGAAAATAATTTTGATAAAACACTTGAACTTAGTTCTTTGAGGAAAATATCCTTTCTTCTTCAAAAATGTTTTCTTTTCTCAAAATGAAATGAAATTTTAAAAGAAAAGAATCTAGTTGAAAATAAACTAGAAATATTGTATAGGAAGCTTCATGGAAATAAGGCATCATGAAACTGTAAAAATCAATTCATTCCATATATGTTAAAAAACATTCTCCTCGTACTTTTTTCAAAAAAGTCAAAAAGTTCCTCATATGGTAAAAAAAAGAAATATTCCTTCAATACCATGTAGTAGAAGTCAAAATGAGTAAAAATGAATTTAAACGTACATAGAAGAATGTTAAACATTCTTTGAAAACATTTTTATAAAACATTTACATGGATGACAAATATATCCCCATTATATACTTACGTATAAACAATCTTGGATAAAAATGAAATTGCAAAATTATCCCTTTCCTTAGGTCCAATTTCTTCCGTATTCGTATGAAACTCCTGTATAGTGGGTTTAAACAAATTATTAACTTTTAATATAACTATAATAATATTTATGATATCATATATTATTTACTTATGACTTTATATTACCCATTTATTTTTCAATTCCATGTTAAAGCAATGTTTTGGGTAATAATAATTTTATTTATCGTAAGTGTTTGAACTTTTTATTCTAGATTTTTTTACTTAGATCATGATTTACTTAATTTCATAATATAAAACATTATTTATATATCATATGTATTCATTATATAAATATATATATAATATATAGTTAAATGAAAAGGAATACATTGTTTATAGAGATGGTAGGTCGTATATATGCATGAACGCTGTTTTTGTTTCCTTGTTTAATTGAATGGAAGTAAGTAAATGATATATATATACATAAATATAGTAGAATAATTATGTCATATATTTAATGATTATTTATTATATATACTTTATAATCATTATTTAATGGTTAACATGGAGAATGAATCTCATCGCGTTGTGGAGACGGTAAGCCGTACGTACGCAAAAGCGATGATATTGTTCCCATAATTGTTGAATGGTATTGAAGTGGATGGTTTATAATATCTCAAAATTATTATCATGTTATAATAATCATATATAGTAATTATTTCCCCCATTATACTCATCCAAGTAAGGTGGTGGTGAAAAACAGATTACACCACAGCGTGGAGATGGTAAGTCGTACGTATGGACGCGCAGTGATTTCATTTTTCATATGATGAATAGAAGGTGAAATAGGGTTGTTTAATTTTTATAATAACATATCAGTATATGAGTGATACTGATGTTATTACTTTATAATTAAACAACTAATGAAGAGTAATTATAAGAAGAAAGAAATTTGAAAGAATCGGTAGAAGAAATTACCTCTTCCTCGACATGCCTCCTTTAAATTTCTTCTTAGGGAACTAGAGTTGGTATTTTTAGAATAAAATCACCTCTAGAATGTAAATATGGATTTTTATAAGGGAAATGGTCAGGTTTTGGATGATATTGAATGCTCAAAATGGAGTGAATATAAGAGGGAGGAGGTTCCCTTTTATAAGAAAGGAGAGGGGCACTTTAGGAAAATCTCAAAATATTAATTTATAAAAATTTATTTTCAGTTTAAAAAGGTAAAAAATAATTTAATTTAAATATAAGATGATTATTTTTCTAAATCCTAGAAAAAAATAGTTTTTATACAAGTTTAGATCTCAAATTTAACCTTATATTTTAGCTTTAACCCTTAGTTAACTAATTTAACTCTTACCATGTCTTCTTGTATATTCATACTATATGGTTAATATAGTTACTATAAAATGACAATAGAACCTAAAATGGTTCATTAATGAAATTTTAAACATTATCTAAGTCATTTTCCTGAATCTTAGATTTTTATTATTATTATATCTTTTAATAAAATAGATTGTTTTTAAAAAAACTCATTTATGTAAATTTTTATACAATTCATATCATGACTTTTTAAAAATCCATAAAAACTTTATTATTTAAAAAAATCATTAATTAAATTATAAAAAGTCATACTCATACATAAAATTCATTTATGGCATAAAAATGTTCAAAATAAATTTATTTTAATATTTATAATCTCATTTATTTAAATCATTCATTAATAAGGTAATCACTACATCATCATTGTGTCATAAATAAATTTACTTATTTGGTGTCTAAAAATTATAAATAAAATACCATGATGTAAGAAATATTTTTATATTTATAATTACTATTTATATAAATATACATCATTTATATAACCCTATATTAAAATCGATTTAGTAAAATATATATGTTTAGGTTATAATTATCTTTACTTTAAATTAATTCTTTTAAAATGTCATTTTCACAACCAAGTCAATCCACGAGGTCCCAAAATATACCCAAAGATATAAATGTTCATAAATATCTCATCCAATAGTATTAGGACATGTTTTAGGGTAGTTTAATATTATTATAATATTATTTTTTACCCTTATTTACCAGATTTACCTTTTAACCATTGTAAATAAAATAATTTCTAAAGTTACTATTAATAATGTCCAAAAATTAAAGGTACCTATTTACAAAATTTAAACATTCTGATTCAAAATATGGAATCCATTTTTCCAAATTCAAAATACAGAAGTTTCAGTAATTAATTTAAAATTAATTCCCATTGTTATAACCAAAAAGCGGGTTTTTAAGAAGTAATATCTATCAAAAGATTTACATGTGTTTATGTCTAATTTAAATATTAAATTACTTACAATGACCAAAATTTGATGAAATTATAAAAATATAATCCAATTAAACTTTAAAACCAATTAAAAATATAATCTAACTATATAAATAAATTAGATAAAAAGGCATTTTCCACTTAAAATGCAGTATTTTTCACTATTCATTAAAATTTTAATTTTATTAGAAAAATACTGAAAAACCAAAAAAAGTAAATTTTTCTATCCCTATTAAAAATAAGAAGTTTATTTTTGTTAAAATTAACTTATAAAAGTGCAAAAACTAGATTTAAAATGGTTGTTCCATTAAAAGGCAGTAAAACTGCATTTTTTGAAAAATACTTCTTTTATCCGAAAAAAATGATCTATTTCTCATATCATATTCTAGAAAATGTGTAATATTAATGCTAATGTTATATAAAATTAAAATTTTGGTTAATACTATTCATAATAGCTAGTTATATAATATTTTACTAATATATTTTTGTTTAGTGAAACTCAGCAGTGCATACAACGCAAGCTATCAAGGAAAGTCACTTTTGCGTGTAACACAAGCCAAGTAAGTGTTGTGTGTAGTGAAATATTCTTTTGGTGTTGTGTATAACATGATCTAAACTTAGTTCATTTATATATTGAACAAAATCTATACTCAGTGTTGCATGAAATTAATTCTTTCAAAAGAACTTAAAATTGTGTGCAACACAAGCCAAGAAAAGTGTTGTGTATTCTACAAGCTAATACAGTGTTGTGTATAGTGCAAGATAATCTTGGTTTAGCGTACAACACAAAAAAATCAATGAAATTAAAAATAATCTATCTCATAAAATCTCGGGGTGTTACAGTGAAATCCTTCCCAAAGAACATTTATGATACCTAGTCACTAGTTTTGAGTTTCTGGGGATAGGTAACACCCTTTGGGCCTAGTGATATATTGGGTTAGGTGATGTGTCAGGTCATACTAGCCTTAGTAATTTTAAATGTAATCAAAGCCTATTTTTCTCAGTGAGGACCTAAATTTGAAAACAATTTCTTGTTATTTGGGGTGTCATTGTAATATGGATTTAATATTTTCATCAGAACTCATTATATTAGTCATGATTGTGTGCTTAATCACCACCTTTCATGATGACACCAGAGTTTCCATGGGTAGATAGGATTTGAATTATTAATTTTTTATTTCATTTTGATTATAATTTATGATTTATTGATCCTCATTATCATAGTATGAGTTTCATTAAGGTTCTTGTTGGGTTTAGGGGTGAAAATAGAAAAAGTGTCCAATATCATGAGGTTGGTTTTAATGTCATGATAAACCAAGTAGTGACCAAATAATTATTCTTAGAGAAATTTTAGGAATTATTTTGGGAGTAATTTTAGTCCATCAAACTATATGTTCAACCCAAGCATGGTTTCACATCCCATTTGACTTGTTATTTATATTTATCTTGACTAATATATAGTAATGGTAATGGATCAAGGAGATTCATATAGTATGCTGATGATGTGGATATAATTTTGGCTGAAATTGTGGTGTACCTCTTTTTTTGCGTGATTATTTCAAAATTAGATTTTATGAAAGAGTATTTTATGGGAAATGGTTTTTATTTGGAAACAATGAATTTGGGATGGTTTATAAAATTGAATTGGTTTTATGAAAAAAGGTTTAGAGTTTTTTATTTTAAAAATTGGATGATTTTGATGAGGATCCTAGAAAATGTTTTGGATTTAAAATTGGTTTACGGTTTAAGCATAAGATATTTTAACCCTTTAGGGGTGTGAATTTAAAAATAGTTTCTTTTAAAATGGAAAATTTAGTGGTGGATGATTTCAGAACATTTTGAGAATATGTAAAGTGTTTTAAAATTTAAGTGGATTTTATATGAATGCTTTGAATTAAGGAAATTTGAGTTTTAACTGATTTTAAAATGTATTTTTCTTTTAAAATGAGTTTTGGGGACTCCTTGTCAAGGGTTATGTATTAAAAATAAAAGGTTTTAGATTTTTCCCTTATTTTATGTTGGGATTGTTTGATATGATTTTGAGAAATATGACCAGTTTGGGTTCATTTCTCACTTTATTTAAAGCATACCTCTCGGAATGGTCTATACTAAAAGTGAGATGTTTATCATTAGGGGTATTTTTACCCTTATTATTGCATATTTCCTATATTCCAAATCGATTAGAAGATTTTTTTTTACCTTATTATGGTGTAATTAGTCATAAGTACTTAGTGGTGTTTCTTTGTGACTACGGCACATATGGAACCAATTGAGATTATTCATTTTCTCATGTCAGTTGGATTATGTTTGGGTTCTTTATGTGATGGTGGATTAGTTATGAGTCCCTAGTTCACCTCTTTATCTTAGTTTTATAACCCGAGGTTAGATCCCATACTATTTATTATTGAGGCATGATTTTTATTGGTTATCCCTATGTATTTCATATGATGTGATGGTTTTGGTTCATTTTTATGGATCAATCTAATGATCTTGGATGTTTATTGGTTTTATAGTATTTAGGATGTTTATTTTATGGAGTTTTCTTTTAAAGTTGAACTAGATATGTGGATGTATATGGTTCATGGAATCTGGTTGTTTTCCTTGTGGATTTGTGGAATCATAGTTCTTATGGTAACACTCTTATTATAGGATTGGTCATTATTGCTTCACTAATTTAGATCAATTCTAAATGGTGGGGTTACCCATGTTTGATATACCATCATTTAGAGACTATTTTCAGATGTATAGATATATATTGATTGATATTATTATTACTGATCAAGTATTTTTTTTGGATTTTTGGAAGATAGATCAAGTTTGATGTTTTATTAGTTTGGGGGTCTTCTTTATTTTTCTCTAACCCTACCACCTCTAATAGAGGTGATGATGTATTTAGTTTTCATTTTATTTTACTTTTTTAAATGTCTTTATAAGGGTAGAAGGTAGCATGTTGGGGATAATTGTAACACTTTAATGTCATTATTACCTTATATTTTATGTTATTTTATTATAATGTTGGATAATTTAAATTTATAAGAAGTTTAATCTTGAAAATTAAAGAATCTATAAATTTTCCCTCTATGAATAGTTTGAACACATGAGTTAGGGGAAACCGTGTGGTTACCCTTATATAAAAAGGTTTTTAGTTTATTTTTTTCAGTGCATAGTTTGTTTATATGGGCATCACATGGTTTAATCCAAACCATGCAATGTATAATGGAAATTGTGCGAGTCCTTTTTTGACTGAGGGTATTAGCGTACAACTTGTGAAACGTTAGAGGAAACAATGAGATAATTATAGAGGAAGTTTTAATTTTTTAAAAAATTGATTTTTTATGGTTAGAGCATGATTTTAAACCATATGGGTAAACAATGTAATTATATTTTTCTTAGGTAGTTCCATCTGCATGGTTGGCACACGGTTTCCCAAACCATGTAGAAAAACCATGTGAGTTCACTAGTATTTATTTAAAGGTGAATTTACATGTTTTATTTCTTTATTTTAAGTCCTAAGGCCAATATCATATCCCCTATCATTTGAATAAAAATAATTTTCCTATGGGTTATCTCCTTTCATCTCATCCTCTTTGATTACAAGCTTCTTCACTTTGTTTTCAAGCGGGTTTTTCTAGGTAAGCTCCTCTTTTCTTCTGCCCCTATATTCTCATTACTATCTATTTTTATTTTTCCTTATTTATTGAATCCTAACCATTATTTGGGTTGGTATTAGGGTTCAATATGGTTGTAATGAAAGGGATTTTATTGATTTTGGGTTCATGGGGGATTATTCTTTCCTGTTTGTGCATTCACTACCAAAGGTAAGGAATTTTGGTTGTGTTTCTGCTTGATGTGGTAGGTGTTTCTTTAGAATTATCCTATAATTCATGTTAAATTTTTTTTGGATATTTTAAATTGTTTTCTTATAAAATTATATGCTTGTAACATACCATTTTGGGTTGTAAATGGTTTAAAATGGTTTAAAAAATTTGCATGGACTTATCACATGCCAATTGTTCATCAAAATTATCAAGTTTCCTTCTTTAAAGGATTTAAATGTTTTAAAAAGGTGTTTAACCCATTTTTTATTTAAAAATGTAATGTTTGAGGTTTTGAGAGGATTTTTTTATAAAAAAAATGAGTTTATCCATTAATATAAAATATTTTGACATCATTGGGTCTGAGTAAGGTTTGATTTTCATTAAAAGGAGAATTATGGAAAGTGGTGGCTTCCAAATGAAATTTCAATTAATCCTTATGCTATTGATATGTTTGTTATGGATTGTGATGGCTTGGGGTATGTTTTATATTGATGTATATTTATGTTATGTATATTCATAAATGTGAAATGGTTTATTTATTATGGGGGAGTTAATGATGAGATGAGATTTATTTCCCTTTCTTTAAATATTGAATTACCATATTTCTCGATTACTCACCTCTATCGATTGATGTCATGGGAGTCCTAGGTGACTGAGTAGGGACTCTGATGAGTTCTAGACCAAGAAAAAAAATT
Source organism: Viscum album (assembly GCA_963277665.1). NCBI lineage: Eukaryota > Viridiplantae > Streptophyta > Magnoliopsida > Santalales > Viscaceae > Viscum > Viscum album. The sequence goes on from OY728125.1 coordinate 1,611,504,727, forward strand.
TATACAACTATGTAATATTTCTGAGTTATATTTAGAGATCTAACATGTTGAATTATGTTTATATGGTATCTTGAGCTCTCTTGGGATGGTTTTAGGGACCAACTAGTTTGATGGGACTACCAGAATGGAAAAGTTCATTAGTTTTGGATGAGGTATCATGCCACTAGTTATGATCATACTAATCATGTTTCAAGATTTTTCCAATGATTCTTAGGTCCTTCTTTATATATTTTAGGGGATTCTATTTATTAACTCACTTGTTTTCTCCTAGATTTATTTGATCATATGGAACCATTATTTGGTTATTTTAATTTTATTTCGATTATTTGATATCTTGGTATCGATTGTAATTATTTTTTATTTGGGATATGATTTTATTTTACTTTTAAACCAGTTTATAAAATGGTTTGGAAATTCTGGTTAAATAGTAAATATTTGGTTTTTTCTTAAACTGGTTTTAAGAAAATGGTTTGAATGTGGTTATTTGTGAAAAAGGTATTTTCATTAAATTTTTTTAAAGAGGTATAAAAGTTTATTCTAGATGTGTTTTAATTATTTAAAATTTATTCTTTAAATATTTGAAAAGGGTTAGAGAATGTGTGTGTCCATCCATATTTTGGAAAGGTGGATTTTTTTAAACCTGAGTATATCTTATTAGTGGATTTATTTTAATATATAATGTGAAAAAAAATATATTTTTACATTATATTCAAACTATTATTTATGAAATAAATTATTAAAGAAATTACAAAGACTCATTTATGATATCCCACTAGGTATGTTGAGCCCATACCCTGTATATAAACCAGGGCCTTGGTTTTTATGCCCCTCTTATGTTTCTATTTTAAGTTCCAATATCTATTTTTTCCTTAGATTTTTGTTCTATGGTTAGATGTTAGGCTGTGGTGAGTGATTAGGATTTTCTAGAAGTGGAATAAGATCCATTCGGGTTCTATTATCCTTTCGTTTTGGGTTGTTTTCTTTTATTTTGGATTGTTTTGTTTTGGTCACCTATGTTTTGAAGAATCCAAGTGGTTTATTAATGTTGAATTTGTGTTGAAGTTGAATTTTTTTCAATAATTTGTGAGAGGAAAATTGAATAAGTTTTTAAATGTGATTATTTTTGAACTAGTATTAAATATCAAAGAGATGTGTTAATGGTATTGAAGAAATGAAACATTATTTATAACATGCCTGAGGAGTTGTGAAGAATTGATTGAATTCCATGAAAAAATATATTTTTTATAAGGAATTAATAAAGAACTAGAGAAAGTGATATTTTCATTTGATGAGGTTTAGAGAGATAATTAATGTTATGAGAATGGGGATAAAAGGATTGGCATATTTTGTTTTGGAATCTCATACTTAGTTTTCACTGCATATTTTATTTTTCTTTATGATAAAAATTGGACAACCCTTAGACAAACAAGGACCCTCCTCAACCACACATGTGTACCCGAGGTTTGAAACCCGGATGGAAAGTTAAAAAGGCCATCCCAAAGTGACATTGAAGAGGTGGAGCACAATAATAGGTCAGCATAGTGTACACATAGTTCATATTAGATCAAGTATCACCATAGTACAGGGTAGATTAGTGGTGGAGGGGTGTCAGAACGGGTCGGTTCTAGTAAAAACTAGGAGCCATCCCCATTACTCATAACTAGTCCTCTCTCAGCATGTCTTTATTTATTAAGTGGAACCAGGTATAATAGATGTCTAACATGTGATTATTGTGATGTACAACACTATCTATCCACCTTATAAATTTATTTAATGAATAATGGTCATCTAATATATTGTATTTAAGTCATATGATTGAGGCCCATGTCATCTTCAACCTCCAGCCTCAGTGAAGGGATACTATTATTATGGTTCTTTATAGCTAAAGAATAGGTGAACAAGTTGAGCCTACAACAAATATTATATTAGTCATATAATTTCATTAGAATCTTATAATGGTAAAATGAGGTCATGGATGGGTTATATCAGGGAGGATAACCTTCTAACCTAAGTGCATTGAAGGTATGCGTGCATGGATTGAGAAAATTTAGTGAAATTTAAAATAATTAGGAAGTATTACTTACGTAATAAATCATAGTGAGTTGATTCCATGCATGGATGAAGACTACACGAAGTGGGATATGTTTGTTAAGTAAATATGGTGATTTACCAACCCATGTAAGTGAACCACATTAGCTAAGTTAATGTACACTAGTGAAGAGATACATTCTTCTTAGAGTGTTGAGGAGGTGTAGTTTTGTCTATAAATGCCTCTAGAACTCTCCATTTGAATATAAGTGATGAAATTTAATAGAAAAAGAGATAGTATAATTAAATAGAGTAAATAGAAACACCCAGTATTCATGTAAGGATTACATTCATTCATATTTATATTTTTTAATCCTCCATGATCATATGATGAAAAACTTGGTTAAAAAAACCTTTGATTGTACAACTCACATTTAAAGTAGTTTCTTGAAGAAACTGTGAATATTTTCCATGATATTCAAATCTTCAAGAAGTAAAGATCCTAAATATACTAATACATGAATAACAAATAGGTAAAAAGGATATTACACACTCTTTTATGTAAAGGATTTTGATATGAATACATGAGATAATATGCATGCATAAATATAATTGAGTTTCCCATAGAAGCATAATCATCAAGATGAAAATATATTATGTGTTTCATGATACATGAAATATACATACATTAATAAAATACTATGAGAGTAAGTATTTTTTTAAATTCTTTAGCATGTGAACTAAATCAATAAGAGATAGGGTTTCATGAAGTTATTATATAACTTGGTTTTGTGATACTTTCCTTATTATGAAGTATAAAAGTGAGAAGGAAAGTGAGATAGAGTAAGTGTGATTTCATTATTCAAAAATTTCATGCACATGAAATAATACTTGTATGAAAATAGTGTGAAGTGTGTTCATTTGTGCCATTGAAAAAATAAAAGTGAAGAATGATAGATAAGTTCATGCAATGTATCTTAAATGCATGAAGCTTGAGAGAAGCACATGAAATATAATTTTCATGAATAGAGTGCAGTGGAGTTTGAGATTTAATTTAGGCAGTGTTTTGGAATGCATTCATACCCAAGAAATCGGTGTGTTGAGATAAGGTCTAGATCATTTAAATATCAGCGGATATTGAGAAATATTGGGTAGATGATTGCCATCTACTAAAGTTATTGAAGTTATAGATGAATAAATTAGGTGTCACAACACAAACCCACATTTATGGATTTGGTATTAAAAACATGATTTGTATTTTTTTTATTTAAAAGTAACTAAAAAATATAGATCACACTACAAAACTAAGGATATTTTTCGGTCAAGGTTATAGAGATTTTGGAAAATACCTTAAATAATATCAGAGTTTACAAAAACAATAAAATAAATACTTGGATTCACGTATGATAACTCTTTAAATGAATTCATCCATATTATAATTTCTAAAAGACCTGTGAAAAATATTTTAAAACATGGGATGAGCATTAAATTTCCCAATAAGGGGTTTTAAAACCATTGAAAAATAATTTTATACATAATTATTTAAAAACTCTTGAAAAAATTTATATCAAATATGTATATTTGATTTATAAAATTCTTTTCAAAACTTTTCAAAAGTACATATCTTATTGAAAATAAATTTCAAAAATAATCTTTGAAAAACATTTGGATTTATCCTTAAAAAACATATTCTAAAAAAATTCCTTTATGTATTATATTTATACTTAGAAAATGTTATGAAAACGATGTGGCCACTTAGCATTATCACTTACTATACAATTTCCCATTGAGATCGTGGGTTCACTCTTCATTCTTCATCATATCATTTGATATACAAGTGATGAATTTTAAAAAAACTTTTTTTAGAAAATATTATTTTCTCATTCATAACCCATTAAAAACCATTAAAAACCATTCATCAATTCACTCAAATTATTTTCAAAGAAAAAAATAATTTTATATCCTATACACTTTCTCATAAACTAATTTATCATAAAACACAGTAGAGTTTGGAGAAATCCATGATTTAATAATTTCAAAGTAATGATTTAAAATTAAATTTAAAAAATAAGTTTAATATAAATGCATGGAATGACAATGATTTGCATAATGCATGGTCATTTGTATATGCATATGAAACATCCATAATTTCAATCCACATTAAATGATAATTTTAATAATAAAAAATATGGTTTAATAAACTTTTCTAACATGATATATAAAAATTACTTTGAGAATACTACTTATACATAAATTTATAATTGGAAGAAAATAAATTCACTTGAAAAAACAAATTAAAAATTTTTAATTGAAATAAATTATCTAAAAAGGGTTTTGAACTAAATAAAATCCCTTATAAAAAGGGGTTTTGAAATAAATATGAAATCATAGAAAAATGGAATTTTTGAAAATAATAAAACTCATTTACATAAATATTAATTCTGAAAACATAAATTTTTATAACAGAAAAACATTTTTTCTTTTAAAAAAAATAACCCCTTACCATAAATTGAACCAAGGAAGCCTACTGCTGGAGCTAAATAGAACCTAGGAAGCCTGCTTCTAGAGCTTGGAAAAATAGAATGGATGAAATGAGGAAGAGGGGTTTTCTAAGTCTAACAACCTAAATAAACCTCCCTATTTATAGTCTAACTTCACTATTGATATTTATCTATAATATTAAATTAAGGGTTGATATATTTAAGATGATTTTAGTTTGGTTTTGAGAATCATAACCTATATATCTTCAAAAAACCTGATAAATTCATTGTGATGAACACATATAACAAAAAAAAGTTTTGATTTTTAAAATTTTGTATGCATAAAATGATGAACTATATATATATATATATCTTCTCAACCAATAAAATAGGAATATTCCTTGGATTGCTAAGAAATCTGAAGAAACCAAGAAATTAATGTTTTAAATGAAATCCATTCTACTTATTCAAATATATATATATATATATATATTCTATGTTTACAGGTTCGATGAATAAAAATTTAAGATGATCCAAATCCAACTAGAATTGTTGACAAAAATGAATTTGATTTAATATCAGCATCGAAATCACTAGGAAGATGACGAATGGGTAGATAAAAATCTGAAAACTACCCTAGAAATTGGATTTAAACACCTAAAATAAAATAAATACTCACCTACCTTCAAAGATCTATAGAACTCTTTGCTGGAGGTTGAAGATGATGGAATCACCATCGCACATCATCCACACTCAATTTCACCTATCCGAGTTTGAAACCCTCCCCAAGATCAAAACCCCTTCATCATTTGAACTTACTCTCAAACCCTCTATCCGCATTTGAAACTCTATTTGATCCCATAACAGGCATTCTATTCCCCTATTGTGTTGAATCCTTCTCCTACAACGAACCACATATTAGCTTTGGCTTTGGATCACAACACTCGACCTCTCGAGAATGAATCCCTAATATATATATATATATATATATATATTATTTTTATAGGTTTTATGAATAAAAATTTAATATAATAAAAATACAACCAAATTTGTTGAAAAAAATGAATTTGATTTAATACCCATTTTGTCTATAAATGCCTTTAGACTTCTCCATTTGCATAAAAGAGCTGAACTTGAATTGAAAAAGAGATGTAAGATTGAAATAGATTAAATAGAAAAAACCAGTATTCATGTAAGGATTACATTTATTCATATTGATATTTTCTAATCCTCCATGATCATATGATGAAAAACTTGGTTCCAAAAACCTTTGATTGTACAACTCACATTTGAATCAGTTTCTTGAAGAAACTATGAATTTTTTCCATTATATTCAATTATTCATTAAGTAAAGATCCTACATATACTAATACATGAAGAATAAATAAGTAAAAAGGATATTGCATACTCTTTTATGTAAATTATTTTGATATGTATGCAAGATATAATATGCATGCATAAAGATAATTGAGATTCCCATAGAAGCAAAATCATCAAGCTGAAAATATATTATGTGTTTTATGATATATGAAATATGCATGAATGAATAAAATACTATGAGAGTAAGTATTTTTGAAAGTCTTGAGCATGTCAACTAAAGAAATATGAGATAGGGTTTCATGAAGTTATTATATAACTTGGTTTTGTGATACTTTCATGAATAAGAAGTATAAAAGTGAGAAGGAAAGTGAGATAGAGTAAGTGTGACTTCATTTTTCAAAAATTTCATGCACATGAAATAATACTTGTATGAAAATAGTGTGAAGAGTGTTTATTTGTGCCATTGAAAAAATAAAAGTGAAGAATAATAGATAAGTTCATGCATTGTATCTTACATGCATGAAGTTTGAGAGAAGCACATGAAATATATTGTTCATAAATAGTGTGCAGTGGAGTTTGAGACAGAATTTAGGTAGTTTTTTAGAATGAATTCATACCCAAGCAGTCAATGTGTTGAGATAAGGTCTATATCATTTAAAGATCAGGGGATATTGATAAATATCAGTCAGTTGATTGTCATCTACTTAAGTTCTTAAAGTTATAGATGAATAGATTAGGTGTCACAACCCAAACCCACATTTATTGATTTGGTACTAAAAACATGATGTGTATTTTATTTATTTAAAAAGTAACTGAAAATATAGAGTACCTTAAACAACTGAGTATCTTTTTCAGTCTAGGTTCTGGAGATTTAGAGAAATACCTTAAATAATATCAGAGTTTACAAAAAAAATAAACTAAATACTTAGCTTCATGTATGCTAACTCTTTAAACGAATTCATCCATATTATAATTTCTGAAAGACCTATGAAAAATATTTTAAAACATGGATGAGAATTAAATTTCTCAGTAAGGAGTTTTAAAACCATTGAAAAATAATTTTATACATAATTATTTAAAAACTCTTAAATTTTTTTATATCAAATATATATATATATATATATATATGATTTATAAAATTCTTTTCAAAACTTTTCAAATGTACATATCATCTTGAAAATAAATTTGAAAAATAATCTTTGAAAAAAATTTGGATTTATCCATAAAAAAATATTCTAAAAAAATAATTCCTTTATGTATTATATTTATACTTGTAAAATCTTATGAAAACTAGGTGGCCACTTAGCACTATCACTTACTATACAATGTCCCATTGGGATCGTGTGTTTACTCCTCATTCCTCGTCATCTCATTTGATATACATGTGTTGAATTTAAAAAAATAGAAAATATTATTTTCTCATTCATAACCCATTAAAAACCATTAAAATCCTTCCATAAATTTATTTGAATTTTTTTAAAAGAAGAAAATAATTTTATATCCTCTATACTTTGTCATAAAATAATTTATCATAAAACACCATAGAGTTTGTAGAAATAAATGATTTAATAATTTCAAAGTAATGCTTTAAAATTAAATTGAAAAAATAAGTTTAATATAAATGCATGGAATTTTAATGATATGCATAATGCATGGTCATTTCTATGTGCATATGAAACATCCATCATTTCAATCCACATTAAATGAAAATTTTAATAATAAAAATATGCTTTAATATACTTTTATAACATGAAATATACAAGTTAATTTGAAAATAATACTTATAAACAAATTTATAATTACAAGATAATAAATTCAATTTAAAAAACACATTAGAAGTTTTTAATTGAAATAAATTATCTAAAAAGGGTTTTGAACTATTTAAAATACCTTATAAAAAGGGTTTTTGAAATAAATATGAAATCATAGAAAAATGGATTTTTTAAAAATAATAAAACTCATTTAAATAAATATGAATTCTAAAAACATAAATTTTTAGAATAGAAAAACATGTTTTCTTTTTAAAAAATAACCCCTTGCCTTAAATTGAACCAAGGAAGCCTACTCCTGGAGCTAAATAGAACCTAGGAAGACTTCTTCTATAGCTTGGACAAATAGAACGGATGAAATGAGGAAGAGGGGTTTTCTAATTTGAACAACCCAAAGAAACCTCCCTATTTGTAGACTAACTCCACTATTTATATTTATATATAATATTAAATGTAGGATTGATATATTTAAGATGAGTTTTGTTTGGTTTTGAGAATCATAACCTATATATCTTTAGAAAACCCGATAAATTCATTTTGATGAAGACATAACTAAAAAAGTTATGATTTTAAAAAAAAATTATACATATAATGATGATATATATATATATCTTCTCACCAAACAAAATAGGAAGATTCCATGGATTACTAAGCAATCAGAAGAAACCAAACTATTAAAGTTTTAAATTAAATCCATTATACTTATTCAAAACAATATATATATATATATATATTATTTTTACAGGGTTTATGAATAAAAAATTAATATGATACAAATCCAACCTAATTTGTTGAAAAAAATGAATTTGATTTAATATCAGCATTGAAATCACTAGGAAGATGATGAATGGTTAGATAATAATTTAAAAACTACCCTGGAAATTGGATTCAAACACCTAAAATAAAATAAATACGCACCTACCTTCAAAGATCTATAAAAATATTTTTCGGAGGTTTAATATGATAGAATATTCATCTCACATCATCCACACTCAATTTCCCCCATCCGAGTTTGAAACCCTCTCCAAGATCAAAACCCTTCAGAATTTGAACTTACGCTCAAACCCTCTGTCCGCATTCGTAACTCGATTTGATCTCATAATAGGAATTCTATTCCCTTCATGTGTTAAATCCTTCTCCTACAATGAACCCCATATTTGTTTCGGCTTTATGTCACAACACTCGACCTCTCGAGACTGAATCCCTCATATTTGTTTCCCCTAAAAATGAGATCGACCCTCATTTTCTCACTTGGTCCCACTGTCAACTGTCTAAACCACTTATAAAAATTAATAATATAATTATCATGATTTTTTTATTAAAATATATTTTATAATTCTATAATTTTATAAAATAAATTAATAATACTTATATTATTATTATTATTTAACATATTTATAATTTAAAACTTTATAAATTTATATTAGTTATATTTATAATAAAATATATTCCCTTTAATGTTTTAAAATTTTAATAATAATATGTATTTCCTTTAATTTGATATGATATTTTATATATAAAAATTTATTTATTTTTTAATTTTATATGTCACATAATCATAATTATAATACTTTAGTTACAAATTAATATAAATTTTATATAAAATTGTTTTCTAAAATTACTTCTTAAAATTAATTTAAGTATTTATAATTATAATTCAATTTTTAAAATATTTTATAATAAATTATTATGAATAAACAATTTTTTTCATTTAAAAACATTTAAATTTATTTATAACTGAATTATTTTTACTTAATTTATATCCAATGTTTATAAAGTATTAAAACTCATATTAGTTAATAAATTAATCTATTTAATAAAAAAAATTATAAAAATAAACTAAGCTTATAATTTCCAGGGTGTTAGATTCTCCCTCCCCCTTAAATTAATTGCACCCTCGCAATTTGTTTGTCTGACTTGAGAAAACTCTGAATTTCTATCTTCATAATTAAGAAAAACTAGAACTTCTATATTTTGTAAGGGTACTTATTTAGCTAAAATTTCAAAATAAAATTTTATTGCATAAATTTTTCCTCAAATGACAATGCCTAATCGCCAAAGTTCTCTAGTACATTCTTTTTATGCCACTATCATAGCCCAAACCTGCATTTCCATATTTGATACTAAAAACATGATATGTATTTTTATTTAAAAAGTAACCAAAAATACATATTTCATTGTATAACTGAGTATATTTTTTCTAGTTTTTAGAGAATTAGAAAAATACCATACATAATATCAGAGTTTACAAAAAAGTAAAATAAAATAACTACTTGGCTTCACATGCACTAACTCCTTACAAAAATTCATCCATATTAGAACTTCTAAAAGACCCATGAAAAACATATACATCATATATATATATATATATTACATATCACATATAAAAACTTACACATCATAATAATTTATCAAAATTGTTAAATCCCCCATGATACGTAATATATTTCTTTTATGTAAGGTTTTTCCCTTAAGGAATAATCCATACATAACATATTTTACTTCAAACATAAAGTTCTTCCCTTAGGAAAAATATCATATGTAATATATTAATCTTTTTTAAGGTTTTTTCCTTAGCCAAAAATTCATGAGTAAAACTTTTATACAATGCATAATATATATTTCTTACAAGAAAACTAATATGTAATATTTATTTCTCATGTAATGTTTCTTCCTTAGTTGGAAAAACCATACATAGTATTTTTATTCTATGTGTAATATATTATCACTAGTACAAAAAATGTTTACCACGTCGGCGTTTTTTATGTTGGTTATATATAACCGACATGTAAAGCTGTAAAAATGGGTTTATCTTGTCGGTTATTTTTTCACAAATGTCACAAATGTAGAAAATTGATTTATAATGTTGGTTATTTTATAACCGGCGTCAAAAATACTGAGAGTTGATTTATCATGTTGATTAAAAAATAATCGACATGATAAATCAAATCTTGTTGATTTATCACGTTGGTTATTTTATAATCGACATGATAAATTAAATCTTGGTGATTTATCACATCAGTTATTTTATAACTGACATGATAAAAAAAATATTGGTGACTTATCACATCATTTATAAAATAACCAATGTGATAAATCAAATATTATGGATTTATCACGTCGATTATAAAATAACTGATGTAATAAACATAAAAAAATATTTTATCATGTTGGTAATTTACTAACCAATGTGATAAACATAAAAAAATAATTTATCATGTCAATTATTAAATAACTGACGTGATAAATCTTTTAAATGATTTATAGAGCCATGTATTCTGTCTTTCTGTTTTCTTTGATCGAACGACCTGGGACTCGTCTCTCTCACACGGAAAACCTAAAAATTATTTTTCGAAGTTGTGACCTCCAACCTTGTTTTTTCAACATCATTCATCATCTTTATTATCACTAGATTTATCAGGTCGACTCACAACACTCAAGTAAGCCTCACACACCTCAGTTTCATTATTTATGTTTCACGATGCCCTAAATTTATGTTTTGAGATATTATTTTTTTATCATTGTTCTTGTTATCATGGTAAGTGTCATAGTGTTCTTTTATACCATGCAAAGTTCTTTTCTAGTAAAATAAACCATGGGGGTGATATCATGGATGTTCTATGATTTTTGTTGCTACCATGTGAGTTCTATCATGTGTGTGTGCGTGCACTTCCATGTGTGTGCTACCATGAAATCATTATTGTGAATGTTCTGCCCTATAACCTTACAAGCTATAAAGTTATTAAATAATTTTTTTTACCATCAATAATTGTATCGTTATTGAATTCTTAATTTTGGTAATATATTCAAATTAAAATTCCTTTTATATTCAATATTTTATTTTTCCTTATATGATAAAACTCTTTATTCTGTGTTTTAATCTAAACTAACTTACTCTACCATTATCTTTAAAAATAATTTTGGTTGGAAACAAGAGATATAGAGGTGAATAAAGTCATCATATTGAGCTATATAATCTTCTCTTGTTGTCTCTAGGAGTTATTTAATAAAAATAAATTGAATGTGAATGATTCTAAATATTTCTTTTGTGGGTAGTTATTCAATGATAAGGATAGGTATATTTTTCTCTAATAATGATATCCCATTCTATCTTATACTTTTTTTTACTTCTATTTATATGTTTAATATGAGTTTAGAGAAATGAAAGACTTCAATAATGTATTTTTTTTAGAATAAGAGCTCATAATATCATTGAATGAATGGGTTAGGTGATTTTAAATTCCTTGTTAAGGAGTATATGAAGATTTACATGGTTATTTCCTTATTGTACATACAAGGATTATTATTGAGGAGTCTCTTCAAGATCTCACTAGAGATTTTAACCCTTTAATACTTGTTTCTTTGGATCAAGATGGTGATTGTATACATATTTTAATATTTATACTTCACATTTCATGTTTATGGAAGAGTGAATTTGGTATCCAGTTGCACTGGGATTTATTCTTTGTTTACCCTAAGAAGAAAGGATCCTAGATGAATTTATACTATTATTTCATGATCCATATGAGAGAGATATATAATCCTATAATAATTTTCATATTATCCCTCCAAAAATTAATATATTCAAGATAATATTCTAATTTAACAATAAGGTTTACTCTTCCATAAACATCAGTGATTTCATAATTAATTTCTTGAAGGTTTTCTTTTTTATGATAGAGGTAATAAATTATTACCAGAAGTCTTTATAGTTTTCAAATTCCTCTAATTAAACTTATTTGTAGATACCATCTTCTTGGAAAAGAAAGTTCTTCTTTTGAAAGGATTTCCATTCTAAATTAAACTTTCCTTTCACACCCTTTGAAAAAATTTCATGGGTTTTTTATCATCATCATATAATAATTTCATTGGACACTTTTCTATAAGATGAATAACTTTTTTATATCAATATAAATCAAGTAGAATCTTTCCTTTGAATGTTCCCCAATCCCTGATTACTAACACATCTATTCCTAATTGTTTTTTCAAAAAACATTTACATTAAAATTATTTCAATATTTTATATAAATATAAAACTATTATATCTAACAATGTTTTCTTTTTAAAATTATTTTCATGCATATCTTTTTCAAATACGCATATAATCGTTTTATATTTCCAAATTTTGTTACATTCAAATTATGATATTTTTTATATAAATCTAAAATTGGCTTATCATAACCAGATGTTTAATTTTGATATTTTTTATAGGTAATAATGAGTCGAAGTTGGATTACAACACATCAAATTAGTAATAAATATGAGGAAGGTGTTGATTCCTTTTTGGAATTTTCTAAACAAAATGTACCAAGAAACGACATTTTTTCTGTCCATGCCTGAAATGTTTGAATATGAAGAATTTGAAAAGTAGAGAGATCAAAGATCATCTGATTTGTCATGGTTTTAATCCGAGTTATAGCCCTTGGATTTGGTATGGTGAAACTGGACAGAATGTTAGATCTACTAATGATGATGATTTTCAAGATGGTAACTCTTATGGAATTGAATAAATGATTCATGATATTACAACAGAACAAATTGATATAGAACTGACAGTTGCGTGTCTATATGGTGATGCTGAAAAAAACATTGTATCTTGGTTATACGGATTTTACAGTTTTTTTGGTGGTGTTAAGATTGATTAACCTAAAAAATTAACATGGATGGAGTGACATATGTTTTACAGAGATGCTAGAATTGTTGAAAGTCATTCTTCCAAAAGACAACAATATTCTAGATTCACATTATAAGGCCAAGAAAATATTATGCCCGATGGGATTAGGATACAAGAAAATACATACCTGTATGAATGACTGTATGATATATAATAAGGAATATGAATTTCTGTTAGAGTGTCATAAATGTGGGACATCACAGTATAATTTAAAAGAAAAATCATAGGTTGATGTAGCAATTACAGAGATCCCTGCCAAGTTATTTTGGTATCTTCCTATAATTTATCATTTGAAACGTTTATTTACTAATTCACATGATGAAAAAAGGATAAGATGGAATCCTGATGAGAGGATATGTGATGAAAAAATATATTATCCATTTGATTGTCCACAATGGAAGAAAATTGATGAGTAGTATCATACATTCGGAAATGAAATTAGAAATCTCATACTTGGGTTGTGCATAGATGGAATGAATCCATATCTAAGCCTCAGTAGAACACATAGTTTGTGGCCTATTTTATTGGTAATTTACAACCTATCTCTTGAAGTTTGTATGAGGTGAAAACATGACATGTTGAGTATAATGATCTCAGGTCTGAAGTAACCCGAAAATGATATTGATGTTTTCTTGTCACCATTGATTGATGATTTGAAACTTTTATGGGAGGATGGTAATAGGGTATATGATTATTATAAAATGGAATATTTTCAACTTCATGCAGTGCTTATGTTCACTATAAATGACTTCCCAATAAATAAAAATTTGTTCAGATATAGTGTTAAGGGGGCTAAAGCATGCCCAAGTTGTGAACAACAGACTTCATATTGTCAATTACATCATGGGAGGAAAATAGTATACATGGGTCATCAAAATTTTTTGCTTATGGATCACTCTTATAGAAGTCTAAAAAGGTATTCAATGGATTACAGTAATTTGATATTTCTACAAAACCTTTATCCCCTGATGTGTATTTTAAGAGGGTGAAAAACATTGATGTGACATTGGGAAAGCCACATAAATCTAGTAATGAAAGACATATTTGGAAGAAAAGGTAAATATTTTTTGAGCTACCATATTAGAGATATCATGAAGTGAAACATAATATTGATGTCATGCACGTAGAGAAGAATATTTGCGATAGTTTGATTGGAACATTGTAAAATATTAAAGGAAATACTAAAGATGGGTTGAATGAAAGATTAGAATTACAATCAATGGGAATACTTTTGGAGTTATCTCTCACTCTTAATGGAAGATGAAAATTTCTTCCCCCATCTTGTCATACATTATCTAAGAGGGAGAAAATTAGCTTTTTTTAGTATCTTCATGATACCAAGTGCCTCAAGGTTATTCTTCAAATGTAAGAATTTCTACACTTTGAAGGATTTGAAGTTGATAGGTATGAAATCTCATGATTGTGACGTCATGATGCAACAACTTTTATGAGTTGCATTGCATGGAATATTGCACATCCATATCAGAAAGACTAAAATATAGGTGTGTTATTTTTTCAATTCAATTTTTAATAACGTGATTGATGTGAATGCTTTGAAAATTTTAGAAAATGATAAAATTTCTATACTTTTTCAATTAGATATGTATTTTCCTCCATACTTTTTTGATGTAATGGTGCATTTAATGGTTCATCTGGTTTGAGAAATAAAGCTTTGTAGAGCTGTATATCTTCATTGGATGTATCCTTTTGAAAGGTATATGAAAATATTGAAAGGGTATGTTAAGAATCCATATTGACCTGAAGCCTCCTTTATTTAAAATTATATTTCTGAGGAGGTTGCAGATTTTTGTACGAGCTACTTGGATACGAAAAAGCACATATGTTTGCCTCCATCTTTCCATGAATGAGTTAATAATGTGGGAAAGGGGATTCATGGATTGAAAGTCAAATCATTGTTAGCTGAATAGATGAAGAAGGTACATCTATATATCTTGAATAACATAGATAATGCTCAATTGTATATCACATTGAATATTAATGAGTTGAAACAATGTCATCCAAAGAAGAAAGAAATTTGTATTTTGAATGAGCATAACAAAACATTTTTTCCATGGTTTAAAAAGAACTTCCAAGGTAGATCAGATGTATCAGAGACATTAAAATGGTTAGTGGTTGGTCCATGTTTAAATTTGATAACATGGTCTGGGTATGACATTAATGGCTATAAATTTCATATAAAATCTCAAGAAAATAAAAGTGTAGTTCATAATAGTGGTGTATTGGTGTTTTCAGAATAAATTAATTTTTGGAGTTCTAAAGACAAAAACCCAATTTTTTCATCAAGTGTATATTATGGAGTCATTGAAGAAATATGGGAGGTTGATTAACTTAAAATTAAAGTTCCTATTTTTAACTAAAAATGTTTTATCGGTAAAAACATTGTCAGACATAATGAATTTGGAATGAAAGTTGTTAATATAAATAGATTTAAAGATACAATAGATTCTTTTATAATTGTAACACATGAAAAATAGATTTTCTATGTAGTTGATCAATCAGATATGGAGTGGTTTACTATTTTACAAGGGAAAAAACAATATATTGGCAAGGATAAACTTGATGAAGATGTTGACTTATGTGATATCCTTACTTTCATAAAAAGATTAGCAGAAAATAATGATGAGCATGTTGAATAAATGGTTTGTTCCATAAGGAATGATCATAGCAAAGGAATTTGGGAAAATAATCCATTTCTACATTCCTAATATTACAGGTAACATATGTTTATTTCTTATTTACATGTATTATTTTTATAAAATGTTAGATATTATAATTTTTTTCTTTATTAAAACGTGTATTAAAACAAATAAGTATAAATTTTTTTTTATTTTAATTTTTTTTAGTTTAGTTTTTCATGTTTACCATTACATAACATATATATTTATTTATTTTGTTGAATGAAAATTATTTTACCATGTTTACTATGTTTACCATAGTTTACCATAGTTTACCATAGTTTACCATAGTTTAACTTTACGTAACTTATATATTTATTGATTTTTTTTAATAAAAATTACCCTACCATGTTTACCATGTTTACCATCTTTACCATTATTTAAAATAATTACCATATTTACCAAGTTTACTATTACATAACTTAGTTCATTTTATAATTTTTTTACATTAGTATTGTAATATTTGATTTTTTATATTTGTGAACTAATGTTTTCTTTTTTGATTTGAAGGATAATGACAGATCAATCAATTGATCAACCACATGATTCTGGAGATGAGCATCATGATCATACCTATAGGGAGGAACATTCACATGCTCCTCTTGATGTTCCCCAATATTCCTCATTTTCACCCATAACGACAAAGATTTCAAGAGTTGGAAAACCTGGATGCACATGGTTACCAAAATTATCACTTTCCCATAGCCAGGACCAAAGGATACTCACTGAGTTTGATGAGAATGATATTTCTAGAGGTCCAAATGAAAAATATTTTAAGAGTTTTGGATCAACTCAAGGTAAAATAAAAGTACGAATTTTGTATAATGATTAGAGAAGTGTGGACAAAGAGATAATATCTCAGTTATGGGAGACAATTTTGGTAAGATTTTTTTCTATTGTTTGAATAATTTTTAATTGTTTATAGTATAATATGTTTTACCACTTATTTTTCAGATACCATTTGATATTTATGACACTGGATGAGTTAGGAGGAAATGTTTATCGATGGATTCTAGGAGATGGAGGGATTTCAAATCAACCCTCACATATGATTTCATTTTTGGTCATAGAAAATATGAAAATCCATGTCATATATATCCTTTCATAGATGAAGACATGTGGACACAATTTGTTGAAAGTAGAAGAAAAGAATCGTTTTTGGTAAGGGCAGTGTAAACTTTTATAAGCTTTCTTATATAAATGATCTTATCAATGTTTTGTTAATGATTTATTATTCTTAATTTATAACAAACAAGGACATATCATCAGGAGATCCAATCCAAAAATGTATACCCTTGTAGTTTATCTTGGGGAGGGTGTATTTTATTGAAAGAACAAATGATGGTAGAAAAATTAAAAAACATAGAGCTGAGTATTCAATATCTGGAGAGGTTTCCCCTCCATCCCCTCCATCTAGACATGAAAAATGGAAGAGAGATCGGATGGGAAAAAAATGGGAAATATCTTTTGGAAGAATAGAGAATCATAGATGAGAGGATTATAAGATATTTATTTTATTTATTTAACTTAGTTATATTCTTTAAATACTTTGAATCATTACAGAAATTTTCAATTAATTAATATAGGATTATCTTGAGGTGTATAGCACATAGGGGTTATTTACAGCTTCTGGGAGGTGAGATATTTTATTTGCAACATTGGGAAATCTTGAACACCCTGGTGGTGTATGAGGATACCCGACAAGTGTATAGGTAAGAAAAGTTTTGTCATGTTCTTCAACTTCTTCCATCGAGGCTGTTTCTAAAAAAATAGAATCCTTGGAGGATAAAGTTCATAATATTAATGTGATGATGGAGGAAAAGATTAGAGCGTCAATATAGTATATGTTTGCAGACATGGAAAGACAATTTCAGAATATAGCACCCACACCTCCACCGTCCCCTGTGGACCCCATTATTTATCCTCCACTTCTTCCAGCAGCTCCCACTCCACCACCTTAGCCTGCGTACCCCACTTTTCATCATAATCCTCTGCCAAAACTTCCTACTTATTGTGAGTTGTATTTTGATCATCCTCACCATCATATAGTTTCATACATGATGGTATATTATATAGGAGATACAATTCATCATCAAAAGTTAGAGGTAAAGAATCATAGGGTCATTGTACGGGATATTATAGATAGATCAACTCAAGTACCATTACCTACAGATGAGGTGATGAGAGTTGGACATAGTATTGGTCACTTCTTAGTTTGTATATCCACACTTCTATGACCCATTACCATAGAGTTATGTATGTTATATATTTTATTTTATTTTTTATTAAAGTTGTTTTAACATTTTAAAACTAATATATTTTTCTATTTATTTACATGAATACTTCAAAGGTAAAGAAATACTGTATAGACAACAATAAATACAAATGGTTATGGAATCAGATACAGATTCTAGTAGTCTTGACAAGTTGTTAAGATATTCAAATTTGTTGGAAAATCATTATTAGTTTCCGATGTAAGCTCATGTTTGTGGATGTGAAATAAATTTGGGGATTATGAAAAATGATATCACGGATCTTGTTAATAGAGATAATTTGGGCATCAACGTGGTGCATATTTTTTCCATGTAAGTTGTAACACATTTACCTACGTTATATTTATTAAAAATGTATACTTATGTCTATTTTTTATTAGGTATATTTATAAAATGTGTGAGAATAATTAGAAGACAAATGTATATAGATTCATGGACCCACATATGATTTCCCCTGAATCACATGCATTAGATGAGGAGTAAAGAACACATTATATTGCTGAAAGATTTGAACAGAATATAATCACATGGTGTTGGATGATGTCTTTTTGTGAGAGGTATGAAAAATATATCTAGAAAATTTTTCTTTATATTTTAACAAAAAAACCATTAACCTTAAATTTTATTTTATATCAGTGATCATTGGATGTTAGGTGTTTTTTGTCTAAGGAAGAAAACACGTTATTGGAAATGCTCTGTCAGTGGCGATGTACGGGGTAGTTTTAAGAATATATGGGAAAAGTAAGTTTTAATTTCTTAATAGTTATTTATATTATAATGAATTTTAAATTTATCCCATTCATATTATTTTATAACAAGGTATAATCCTACATTCGAAAAAACACAAAGATAAAGAGTTCCAAGATCAAATATATAAACGTAAAGGTAAATATCCATTTATAATTTGTACTTTTTGATGTATTACATAAAAATGATATTTTGAATTAACAATCATTTAAACAAAATTTTCATGAACAACAAGGCGTAATAGAATGAGGATATAATATGTTAAGATTTATTTATGAAATAATTACAACTAGAACACTTTTGAAGTATGACCAGGTTAAATTTCCTTATAAACTTTGCCATAATATTTCATTTGATTTATTCATTATACATGTTAACTAATTTAATTTTAATTTTTACCTCTTTTATGACCCTCAACCCTATTGTGATCAATAGGTCAAACACTTACAAGTGGAATGGTCAAATTATTTTATAGTTTTGATTGGATTTTAGATTGTTTGTAGTGTAAAATTTAATTTTGAATATTGTAATAGTAATTGTGTATTTGGTAGTTTTTTTTGTTGGATTTAGTTTTTTTAGTTGAAATTATAAGTTTTGAATGTTATAAATGTGAATGTTTAATTTTTCTCTGGTTCTTCTTATGTTTCGTCTAGTTCTGATACTTTTCTAGTATGGATTCTGGTATGGTTTTGGTATGCTTTTGGTCTGGTTTCTTCTTGTTTCAGGTTGACTTTGGAAGATCATAGTAATGGTTTCTCAGTTTTATTTAAAAAAAAATTAATTTTTACGTGGGTTATTTTATAAATGATGTAATAAATGTGTGGGGGATAATTTTTTACAATGATTATTTTATAACTGACGTAATAAATGCATGAAGAATGGTTTTTTACATCGGTTATTAAATAAATGATGTCTTATATTGTTTTTCACGTCAGATATTTTATAACTGATGTAAAACATTCTTTACAGACTGGCTTTTACGTTGGATATTTTATAATCGAAATAATAAATTCCTGGGGGGGATGGTTTTTTATGTCTATTAGTTCATAACTGATGTAATAAAGTCCTAGAGAATGGTTATTTAGGTCGGTTATTTAATAACTAATTTCGTATAACATTTTTGATGTTGTTTATTGTATAATCGACGTGAAAAATGATTCAAAAGCATGATATATTACATCAGTTATTACATAAATGATGTAATAAAATATATACCACATCAGTTATTTAATAATTGACGTAAAAAATTGAGCCTCTAGAGCATTTTTCACATTAGTTATTTAAGAATCGACGTGGAAAATGCTTCGGATTTATGTTTTTTACATTGGTTTTAAAATAACCTATGTAAAAAACAAAATTAATAATGTCTCCTTTAATAACATCAGCTAAAAACATACATAAAAAATAAAAAAACCAATGTAAAAAACATTTTCTGCACTCGTGTATTTTAAGTATAATAGATTTTCCTCAGCAAAAATCAATAAAAAATATTTTTCTCGATATGTGATATATTTTAGTTATCCATATTTTCATATGTAATATATTTATCATGCATAATATATTTTCCTTATTGAAAATTCCAAAAAAATATCATATTAGGAAACCCATTGATCATGACATGACCTACTTCATCTATTTTGCGGCACCTCCCTAACCACAACATGATCCTTCGACCAGCCCCTCATCATAATTTGGCCCTCATCTGCTATAGTATGATTAACCTCCTTTAAAAAAATTCAACTATAGGTCCACCCCAAACCCACTCCATCATTCACCCTAAACACTTCTTAAACCTCTAATCAAATCCAAAAACATGTCCTTAATCTATTCAAACCCTTTATATCTCAATATGATTCAAATTTATCTAAATATACACAACCTTAGGATCAAAAATTTAAATTACCTACGAATTTCACAACCCATAATGACATAGTTCGTTACATACATATTGTCTAGCATATGATGGAATCTAACCCTTGAATCCCCTCATGAATTAAAGGACTCAATATAAAGTATATGATCCTTATATTGGAATCAATGTGTGACATTATGAGATTAATAATATGTAGTTAAAACTCTCTTTAACCCAGCTCATCATTTATCTTCATGGAGAAGTTTCTATAACACCTTGGTTG
The DNA here is from genome assembly GCA_963277665.1 of Viscum album. Classification (NCBI taxonomy): domain Eukaryota; kingdom Viridiplantae; phylum Streptophyta; class Magnoliopsida; order Santalales; family Viscaceae; genus Viscum; species Viscum album. The sequence goes on from OY728125.1 coordinate 1,611,525,849, forward strand.
TTCAAGGATCCTCTAATTATGAACAAGGATTATAATAATTGGTGTCAAATATATGGAGGTGAGTGTCAATTGTTTATCACTAGGTTATCTCAATCCATCATACTCTAACAAATAACAGAAGATGTATTTCCCTATGATTTAGATACACTTATTTATATTTCATGTTCTTCAAACTTTATGTTGATTAATAGTAATATACCAAGAACTTTAAATGGGTTTTTTCACTTCCATGATCATAATATTATCCTCTAAGACCCATGAGACAAAATTATCTCCTTATATTCTATGACATTGGAATAACTAATTCATGTTCAATATGCTTTTGGGTATTAGTGAAAAAGTTCATATGTATATATATAGTTGTTGATGGCAATATAAAGAATTTTTTTCTACTTTTATAGTTATTATAAATCAAATAACTATACAGGTTATTTTTATTTATTTATCCTGGCTCATTAATAAGGGAATTAAAATTTTAAAGGAGTTGATTAGGGATATTTTGGTATTTTTTATGATGATTGTATAATAATTTGTTTTTATTGACTAATATTTATTTTATTTGTAATTTTTTAGGGAGGTTATACTACATGGTGTTATTATGGTACTTTTTTATATGGGTTGGTTTAGTGGTGTTTTCCTTGTTATTATTATAATACTAAGATAATTTTAAGGAAAATCCAACCTAGAATTTTATTTTGTTTGCGATCATTTTCTCTATGTAAAATTAAATCAATTTTTCTCCAAAAAAATGATATCAAACCCTTAATAAAATAATAAAATAATATTATAATGTATCATGAGTTTTTGGAAATCTAACCACCATGTAGATTGAACTTTCAATTTTTCATAATTCTTGGAAACTTATCATGTTTTTAAGTAATTCCATTCTCGATGAACTTATTATATTCTTGTATTTTTATGTATAATTTCTAATGTTCCTATATTAAATTTTTATGATCAATTCATGATATTAACATGGTTAAGAACTTATACAATTCATATAGATAGATTCCCCTTAAAGTAAGGATAAAATGTGAATTAATGTAATATGAATTCTATTAGGTATTTCTCTCTCGAGTCTTGTGCTTCTAACCACTTTCTTCACTCCAAGGTTTTACCTCTTGAACCTTTATTTTCTTGAGATGTTTGTAGATATATCCCCTTTTCAGATTTACTAAACTTCAAGTTGGAGAAGAATCTATGGGAAATGGAATATGTTTTCTCTAAATTATTAAAGAAATAGATTTTCTTCCACTACCTCACTAACTTTAATTTTGGAAGTTATATTATATGAATGAGTGTTATCATAGTATATGATATAGGTTAAAGAGAATAATATATATTTAATATTGGATATTATATTCAATTATATGATTATTATTATTATTATTATTATTTAAGGTTATGAGAAAATGAAACTATACACACACCCAAAAGGCCTAAATAAACTGAGCCACCATCCCCCAAAGGGCTAACCCACCCTTATATAAACCAATTATAGTATATACAAGGCTTGAAGTCCTTAAAAACATGTTCTAAATTCCTATCAAAAAAATCTAGAGTTTTTGTTAAGGTTTTCACTACAATAACCACTATAGTACTATTGTGATACTCATTAAATTTTATCTTTCCCAGATTCTAACCCTAGATTTTTATCTGCCTAGTACAGTGGTCAATGATATGATTATAATATAAGATGTGATATGATATTATAGAATGTGATAGGATATTAATTGAGTCATGAGAAGAAGTTGAGAATATCGAAGACAATAGTATAGACATATTGGAAGATGTGGTAACATAACATAGTTGAATCCTGATAAAATTCAACAAATAATCATTTTATGTGAATTTTAATTTTAATATTTCCACATATTTTCATTAATTTTGGGAAATATTAATCATTTTTTACACTTTGGAATAATTTTTAATTAATTTAGAGATGTGTTCTATTATGGATTGTAATTGTTTTATTCATATTTAAATTAATTAGGATGAATAATACATTTATTCATGTGTACTTGTTGTTTTTTAGGTGAAAAAAAAGCTACATAAGGGGAACAACATCAACCAACACTTGCATGATATTAACCATGGATCAACACTAATGTGTTTGAATAAATGTAGCATGGTAGAAGGTACATCATATTAAACATGGGTCAAAGGGTTTCATGACATATTAAAAGGCGTTGTGTGAGAATAACTCAAAGGGTCGTTGTATTGGATAAACTTTCACACAATAGGTTGTGTAAAAACCAACTAGAATGCAACACTAGTCACATAAGAATCATGTCACGACCCCATTCGTGTCAGATTAAAATCCAAACAATATATATGATTAAACTAGTCTCTTGGATCTCACAAAAGATTCATCCTAGCTATCCCATCTATGTGCCCTATCATCTTCTATGACCCATCTACCAACTGTATGTTATATTAAACCTATAGAATTTATGCTTGTGTGATATTAAATCATATTTTTTCCAAGAAAAAATGGTGCTAAACTAGAAATTAACATCAAAAATATTTTTTTCTACCTTAAATAAATAAATCACCTTGATAATCTTTAACATAATGTTCATTACAGTAAATAAGAAGATATTGATCATAGAGGAATTTTAAAGACAGATTAATATTTGAGAGTGATCTAATTAGATAAATCCCTACTCTTGACTAATCAATGTGGATGAATATACAGGGAGGAATAAAAGTACATGAGCCTTAGCCCGATTGGTAAGGATTCCATAAGTGCATCCAAGTGACCAGGGTTCAAATCCAGGTGGAGGCAGAATTTCCAAGGTATTGTAGAAGCACTGTAGCAGTATTTTAGCAGTACTGTAGTAGGAATTATAGCAGGAACTGTAGCGGGAACTGTACAGTACTGTAGCAGGTAATGTAGCGGGAACTATAGCAGGCACTGTTTGGCACTGTAGCAGCCGGGAATATGCCCTCGTTTGGCCCTTTGGGCCACCGATTTGGTCCCTAAGTCTTGTAAGGCCTTCAGGCCACCCAGGCCTTCGGGTCAATAAGGCCTTTGGGCCACCTCAAGGCCTTCGGGACACCTTAAGTGCAGATGAAAACCAGACAACCTACAAGGAACGAGCTCTACAAGGAGGATGATCAAGGAGCTTTCACCATAGTAGAAGCTAAATGGATTGCAAGAATGAGAGGGTATGGAACCTGCCATCGGGACAAGCCTGTGCGTGCACGGGAATGCCTAGTCGAATAGCCATGCAAAGGTGGAGAGCTGATTTCACGATGAAGATGCTGGGGAGGAGCAGTTCCAAGTAGTTAGTCTGGGTTGTATGTAATGTTTGAAGCCTACGGGCAATGAATTCCTCTAAGGCCTACAGGACATGTAATACTTATGCCTACGGGCCTTGTAAGGGTTCCACCTCACCCCTTGAAAGGTAGATTATCAAAATCAATAAAAAATAAAGGCCTTCGGGCCATTGGAGGGCGGAATAAAAGGATATTTTTGAAATGGAATTCACTTATATGAAGCAAAGGGTTCTATGATGACTATAAATTGAATTTATTTATCATTTATAAAGTATTTGTACCTTTGTCTTCTCTGAAACGGTATGATTTATCTTAGATATTTATATATTTTAATTATGTATTTTTAATATTAAATTCATTCTGTTTCATTTTTCATGCTCTTACACTCCCTCTCTTTTCTTATATTTTCATAACAATAATGTCTAAAGTTATCTATAATGGTGAGAGGCTAACCATAGTATTTCCATATAGATGAAACCAAATTATTCTATAGTCCACGCACATTTCCTTTTAAATTCTAGATTTTACTTAGAGTTCTTGGGTAATTGAGAAGATGAAGTGGATGATGGAAAATCACTCTCTTCATTACCCCATTTTCTTTCATACTGTGAAATCCATTCCTTATTATACTACTTAATTTATTGATTTGATTAATATCTTGAGTGATGTGTGCACTCGTGGTTGTGATCCACTGAGGTAGTGATGGGTGCATACTTAGTTGAAGTGTTGTCTTCTCTCTCTTTTTTTAGGTAATGATGGGTGGTGCACTTAAGAGGTTTCTTGGTTTTGTTATTCATTCACCTAATTTTTCATTGTGGGTGTGTGTAACCAGTTGAAAGAATATAGTGAGTTAGAATATGGAACTAAGATAGTGAGACAATAAAGTATCATTTGTGTTGAATCCAAAGGTGTCTCATTTCTTCCTAGTTTTATTCTGTCTACATTCAAATTGTATGTTTTATTCCTAATTTAATTTTACAAAAACCTAAACCTTAATTATATTTTCTCTCTACCATTAAAAATTTAAGAAAAAAAATATATTAATAAGTGTCATAAAGTATTGAGTGTATTGGTTGGATCTTTACAAGATGACCCTGGTCAGCTTCCCTATGCATTTCAAGAGATAAATTTTTTATTGATTATGAGGCCTAGAACAACCTCACATTAGTTCCATAAGTATATTGTAAAACTATGTTATATTTTTATAAATGATTAAGGATGATCATATGTAGCTAAAAGTGATACCTCATACTATAAAAAATATTTTTTCCTATGGTAAAGTGAGTTATTTTCTACAATAAAGGAAAATTGGAAATTTATCTTGAATCCAAACATAACATATCCTATGTGATAGGTAATATCACAATGGTGATATGAATTCATTTCATGGAATTTTTAATATTAAAATTTTGGTTCTTCTATTCATGGTGATGTAGATAAACGTTAAATCATGTGGGAATCACTTAAGAGATTACATGGAAATATATACAACCAAGGATCAAGGAAAATATAAAAAAATTAAACATAATATATGGAGTCATTTGTGATGGCTTAAATGAATACAAATAATTCATATTCATTTATAAATCCATGAAGGGGTGAGTATTATTTGTGAGAAAAAGAGTATCTAACCATGAAAAATTTGTAAAGATTAGAAAAAAAGGAGGATGCACATTATAGATTTGAGAAATCAAAAAAGGGGAATCAAGTGAATGTAGTCATTGATTTTATTAATTGAGTGTTTTATTAATATTATTAATTTAAAAAGACCATGTAAACTTATATAATTTAGATTAAATGAATTATAAACCCAAATATTGGAACACCACGCTTGATAAATGAAATCATACAAAATGTAAAATGAAGAAATTGTTGTATGTGTACCTTACACCATAGTGATTCTATTGTAATATTCTTCTTTGTATTCTTGATGAAGATCACATGAGAGGAGGTTGAAGGAAATATTGTCTCCAAAGTGATCCATGGGCTATAATAATGAAATGGCCCAACCCGTCAAGGCCCCACATGGGCTGATGGTAAGCCAAGAGTGCCACCCCAAGCCTCCCTCCAATAGGCCAAGGGCTGATGACTGGAACTGAGTAGGCATATCACATATATGGGAGGCCTTATAATAATTTATCATTATACATGGACATATCTTCAAACATACCATATTAATACAAAATAATGGAAAATGGAATAAAAAATTCATGCACATCCTCTAAAAACCCCTGATAGAGCACGAGAGTATATAACTAAAGTAAAAAAGGGAAAATATAGTCCACTACTACAAAATTGGGGTTATAGAATGTTATGGATTTAATATTTCTAGCTAAAAATGATGTTAAATACCCCCTTAGTCAGTGCTAAAAAAGTGCTCTTAAATGGAGTCTATAACAATGCTTTGAAGCGCTGTTAATGGGGGTCTTTAACACTTCTAAAAAAGAGTTGTTAAAGGGGGGGCCTTTATCAGTGCTTTTTTACAATCACTGATAAAGTTCCACCCTTTATAAGTGTTTTTTTTAATCATTTATAAATGGAATATAAATATATATAATATATAGACATATGAAATGAAATACATCGTTTATGGAGACGGTAGGCCATACGTACGCATAAACATTGTTTCCGTTTTCATATCGTATTGAATGGAAATAAGTGAATTAGATATATGTAAATACATATATATATATATATATATATATATATATCCAGTATCATTATTATTTAATATATTGCATACTTATTAATAATATATATTTTTATAATCATCGTTGAATGGTGAGTGTGAAAATTAATCTTATCGCGTCGTGGAGATGGTAAGCTATATGTACGCACGAGCGACGATATCATTTCCTTAATGATAAAATGGTATGGAATTGGATGGTATATTAATTATACATAGACATTATCATGTTATTTTTATTATTTATATACATAATACTCATCATTATATCCATCCAAATAACATAAATTTGAATAACATATTACACCACGTTGTGGAGACGGTAAGCTGTACGTACACACGCATGATGACATTGTTATTCATAGGATAAATAAAATAAGGAATATGTTTGTCCCATAATTATAATAAATTATCAGCTTATATACGGTACTAGATTTATTATTTTATTATGGAAACAACAAAGAAAGAGTAATTAGAAGACGAAAAAACTTTGGAAGAGGTGATAAAATAATTACATCTTCTACGGGTGCTTCCTTTTGATTTGAACAAAAGGGATCCTTAGGTTGGATTTCTGATCAAATTAAGGCCTCTAGGTTGAATTTATGGTATTTTGGAGGAGATTTGAGCAGGGTTTTGCCGATCCAAATGGCTTTGGAGGTGTAAATTAAAAATAAAGGGTGGTACCCTTTTATAAAAGAGGTGAGGGAAACTTTAGGAAAATCTTGAAATATTAATTTTTTATAAAATGATTTTCGGTTTATAATAGATAAAAATTGATTTATTTAGAGGATAATATGGGTATGGGTCGAAATACTCTCAACCAATTGGTTTTATATATGTTTAGGTTACCATATTATCCATATCTTTTTTATTTAACCCTTAGTTAAATAGTTTAACTTTTATCATGTCTTCTTGTATTTGTATACTATATGGTTAATATATTTAATATAAAATTCCAAAATAACCTCAAGTGATTAATTAATAAAATAAATAACATTATCGAATTCATTTTACCAAACCTTATATTTTTATTACAATTATATAATTTAATAAAATAATATTTGTTTTAAAACTCATTTATGTCTATTTTGATACTATTTAGTAATTGGTTTTTTATTAAAGTTATGAAAAATTTATTACTTCAAATAAATAAATTTAATCAACCCTAAAATGTCATATTCACCTATAAAATTCGTGGATGGCATCAAAAGTTTCAATTTACATTAATTTTAGCATTTATAATATCATTTATTTCAATCTTTCATTAATAAGGTAATTAGTGCATCATCATTGTGTCATAAATAAAGTTTATTATTTAATGTATAAAAATTAAAAATAAAATACCATGATATAGGAAATATTTTTATCTTTCTAATTAATATTTATTGTCTAATTTATCTTGTGTATAACCCTATATTGAAAATGGTTTAATTATTAAAATTTGAATTTAACACTTTTAACTCTACTTTAAATAAAATATAATAAATTTCCTAATCTAACCCAAGTGGTTCAAAATGGATCACATTTTTTCATAAGGTTTATTTTGGTCCAAATACACTTATCCAATAGAATTGGGACTTTTGTTAGGGTAATTTTATATTATTATAATATTATTTTTACTTTAATTACCCTATTTACTTTTAACTACGGTAAATAAAATTAAAATGTTATTATTCACCAAAAAAATATTTTGATCCTATTGAACAAAATTTTACTTAATAATTATAACCATGTATGTCATATCTTCGGAATTCAATTCACATAAGCGGTAAAATAATGTTTTATGCTAATTTGCAAATGTGCTTAGAAAGTGGGTAAAAGACGTTAAAAAGTTCAATAAAATTTAATATATCTAATATTATTATAAAATGAATCAAATGAATTACATCATATTAATATGTTTATTATATATCTATTTTTAATTTAAGATAAATTTTAATTAAAAATAATTATTTAAATGAAAAAGACGGTTTTTTATGTACTATGCAGTATTTTCACTATTCATCAAAAATTGAATGTTTTCAAAAAAATACCAAAAAATAACCCTAAGATAATTTTGATATTTTGAATTCAAAAATGAAGCCTATTTTACCAAATTAAATTTTTAGGAGTGTCTAAAATTAATTTTATTATTGTTCACAAAAGGACATAAGAATTAGTTCCTTTATCAAAGTAGTACTTATATTTTAATGAAACGTATAAATTTCCTTATAAATATGGTTTATTTATGTGACAGAATTATAAAAGAATTTTTATTTTTATTTTTTACTATTATTATTATTATATTTAATTTTTAAGTTATAAATATATCATTTGAATAATTATAATACTAATGTGTTGTTTCACAGAAACTCAATCTTGCATATAATGCAAGATAAATCAATATTGTGTGCAGTATAAGCTATTGAAATACTTTAAATATATAACTTACTATGAAATATTGGAGTGTTACAAAAATAACTTGAAATTGTGTGCAACACAAACCAAAAATAGTGTTGTATATACTACAAGATAATATGGTGTTGTGTATAGCGTAAGCTAATCTTGGTGTAGCATACAACAAAAGACATCAAAGAAATTAAAAATAATATATCTCATAAAATCTCAGGGTGTTACATTCTACCCCCCTTAAAATGATTTTTTCCCTTGAAATTCATCGAGGGTTAGAAATGGTTTTCTACATGAAATTTTCTTTAATGGAAACCCACATCGTAAAATGGGATACTAAAACATCATTTTAAAAATGAAAGTTGGAAATATAACGGTTACCCAAAGTAACTCATCACTAGGTTTCCACATAGGAGAAAATAGGTGGTGAGTGAAAACATGGATATGGAAGAGAAATCTAACCATCAAGTTCTAACAGATAGTGATATAGAATATTGTTTGGATAAATTTAAATGCAAGAAATCCATAAACCTGCGATGATTTAAGGTAGCATCAGATTCATTGAATAAGAAGGTATTGGGATAACATTTTTGGTTTAAAGATCCTTTTCCTAAAGTTGATGAATTTTTTCATTAGAATAAATACTTACTTGATTTTAGTACAATCTTACTATTGATCGTTCCCTGAACAATTTCAACTTCATCTCTAATTTAATGAAATTAAGTTGAATTTTTCATTCTTGAAGTATTAGCAGATTATACGATAGAATGATAGGTTATTCCATATATCTCAACAAAAAGGTTAGAACATGTTATCAAATATGAATAAGTCCACCTATAGTGAGATAATACATTAATCTAACAAACTTTAATTGGAATATAACTTATACTATCCATAAATCAATATTATTAAAATCCTTCCAAAAAATGAAAATATAAACTTTAGAAGGAGGTGAACTAAATCAACTTAAAATTTGTCTCCCATATCTCATTTGACAGTTCTTGGCTGTCACATTCCAAACATGTGAATTCCTTAATCATGTATTATCTTCAAACATTATAATAACATGAATTACTATAGAACCATAGTTACAACATGCATTCTATCAAAATTAACTCTTTCCACACACAAAATATACCAAAAATTCTATATACTCATACCATGATATCACTTTTTTCCTTTTATGAGTCACGAGCTCATTAATACTATCAAACATCTTATTATCTTCTTATCCCTTCATTATGTGTGTGTCATGTGCTTTACAAAAATATTTCAATCACTTTTCATGGTTACCAGTACCATATAATTATTAAAAACCACAATAAACCAATATATAGATATCCCAATATTCTATAATATAATAAATGATATTCCACAACACTATTTTGTAATCCCAATACATAAACACTTAATCATTCCACCACTTTGTTGACATACTCAAAGTCACCAATAGTGATCTCATGTGACATACCTTTGTATTTTTCCTTAGGAGGTTGTTGACATCTATCATCATTAACCCTTGGATTAGGGAATTGGTTAGCATAATGCTCCATTTCCTTTCACTTGTATCATTGAAGTGTTGGTGGTCCGTTCTATGTAGTTCTTTATCTATTCATGTCATTAGAAACCTTTTTACCATTACTTCAGCACTCAACTGCTAGATTACATTCATTTCTACACTTAAAACATTTGTTAGTCCCTTTAAGGCAATTTCCACCATGCTTCTTTCTACACTTTGAGCATATGGAAACATTCATCTTCTTTTCACCATTGTTTTTAGATTTTTCCTTGAACTCCATCTTTTGTTTATTATCAAAACCATGAGATGAATATGTAACACCAACTTCTAGTTCTACCTTTATAGCACAAATCACAATCTCTTCATATCTAATAAAGTCTCTTATAGATAATTCCCTTAGAAGACTTGGTTTTAAGCCACAGAAGAATCGATCAACTTTACTTTCAGGTTGGACAAAAAATTCAAAAGCATACCTTGAAAGCCTTGTAAACTTTTCCTTGTATATACCAACAGATTCATCATCATTTTTATTAAGACCAAGGAACTCCTTTTCTATATTTGTTCTAAGAATACGAGGAAATTAATTATTGAAAAACAAGATCTTGAAATCATCCCATTCCATGGATTCAATTTCATCTTGTTGCCTTGTATTCTTAATTAGAGTCTACCATTATTCTACTTCACCTTCTAAATAATAGACAGCCAAAATAAACTTTTCATGTTCTAAATAGTGAAGGATAGAAAGTATCATTTCAATTGTACTGATCCATTGTTCACCAATAAGTGGATCATAAGACCCACTGAAAGAAGGAGGACGTTGCCTCATGAAGGACTCAATAGAATATTTTTCCCTTCTCTGGTTATTTAGAAGTCCAGAATGATTCATAGATTGTGTAATTATAGAAATAAAATTTTTCATTCCATATCCCATAACATTTGGTTGTTTGGGAGGACAATCATTGAATTTCCTAGTGCATTTATCATCAACATGGTTCCATCAGGTTCTATCCATTGTCTAAATCCCAAAAAGAATAGTGTGAGAGAAAAAATCATACTAGGAAAATAACATTATCACAAGGGAGTACTTTCAATATCTAAAATATTGAGTTTAATACTAGGTTATTCATGATTATGACCATAATTCTAGGACTGTAATCTATAGTTAGACTTACCCTTAGGGACGTCCCTAGACATACCTTAGAAATATCTCTAGGGATCTCACTAAAGTATTTGCATGCTAGTTTCAAAAGGTTAACTAAACCTTCACTCTAGTACCAACTATAGATACCCTACCTTTACGTACATAGACATTACATTTATTTTGAGTAATACTTAATACATGACACAAAACAGACACCCAAAGACCGTATTAGTTTACTGTATTTGGAAACTCGGAACATAATCTTCTAATCATGGTGAAAGATCTTCAACATCTCCTATAAAGATCTTCCCCTTTTTTCCTACCTAAAACCCTTCTTTATATCCTGGGGAAAAGAAAACATAAATAGGGTGATCTCAAATGATCAGTAAGGGTAAACATGGAGAACATAAAATAAACTATAAACATTTAAACGTAAAAACATGAACATAAAGTTTAAACATCAAAATCTTGAGTCATGAAATAAATCTCGGTAGTACTTAAGGGATGAATCATAAAGGAACATTAACCATGATAGAATAGCATTGACATAAAATATGTAATTTTGGAAAAATAATAATCACATAATATAATTTCTATTGTATCCAAGGCATTTCTTCCAAGATCATCATAGTGGACAAAGTCCATTACTGAACTGGGTTTACTTATTGTTCCAGCCATGTATTACGGAATCAGATTTACTTTACATTTCATTCATGTCTATCTCATGAGATATAAAGCTTTATCCAATGCATTGGAGGGAGATATAGGTCCTACCCTTCTCATAATGAAATCGTTATTACATGTTTCACAAAAATATAAATCATCCATCATAGTATAACTTAAGAAATAAATGGGTTTCTTAAATATCATTTCATCATAAAATGGTCCGTATAAAATATCATTCCATCATTAATGAAATAAAATAATAGTAGTAATATGGATAGAAACATAACTCTATTTAAGAGAATCATCTTAGATGGAAAATAATTTTGATAAAACACTTAAACATAGTTCTTTGAGGAAAATATCCTTCATTCTTTAAAAATGTTTTCTTTTCTCAAAATACTATGAAATTTTAAAATAAAAGAAAATAGTTGAAAATAAACTTTAAATAGTGTATAGTAATCTTTATGTAAATAATGCATCATGAAACCGTAAAAATAAATTCATTCCATATAAGTTGAAAAATCATTCTCCTAGTACTTTTTTCCGAAAAGTAAAAAAGTATCTCCTATGGTAAACAAAATAAATATTACTTCCATACCATGTAGTAAAAGTAAAAATGGGTAAAAATAAATTTAAACATACATATAATAATGGTAAAAAATTTGTGAAAAAAATTAGAAAACATGAACATGGATGATAAATATATCTCTAGTATATACTTACGTATAAACAATCTCAGATAAAAATGAGATTGCAAAATTATCCCTTACCTTAGGTCTAATTTCTTCCATATGTCTCTGAAACTCTTATATAGTGAGTTTAAAAATATTATTAACTTATAACAAAAATATAATAATATTTATGATATCATATATAATTTACTTATAAATTTATATTACCCATTTATTTGTCAATTCCATGTAAAAGAAATGTTTTGGGTAATAATAGTTTTATTTATCGTACGTGTTTGGAATTTTTATTCTTGATATTATTACATAGATCATGATTTACTTAATTCCATAATGTAAAACATTATTTATATATCATATATATTTAGTATATAAATATCGGTCGGAATGGACCGAAGGCCTTAATTTGTTATTATTTTTGATAATACACCTTTCAAGGGGTGAGGTAGAACCCTTATAAGGCCCGAAGGCTTAGAGACAATTACATGAACCATAGGTCTTAGAGGGAATCACCCAGACAAGACCACTTAGAACTGCTCCTCCCCAGCATATGTCATGATATCAACACTCCACCTTCACAGGGCCGGTCGGCTAGTTATCCTATGCAAAGCTGTACAGGCCTGGTACTGATGACAAAGTCATACCCTCTCATTCTTCTAAATCCAGTTAGATCTTCTCTAGTGGATACGCCTTCCCTGAATCCTCATATGAAGCCTAGTTCCTTATAGTCAAACTGGTACATCTGAGTTCAAGTGGCCCGAAGGCCTTGGGGTGGCCCTAAGGCCTTAAGATGGCCTGAAGGCCTTGATAATCAACACGCCCGAAGGCCTTGGGTGGCCCGAAATCCTTACAAGATCTGAGGCCCAAACGGGTGGCCCAAAGGCCCAAATGGATGAATAGTTCTGGCTACTACAGTACCGAACAGTACCTGCTACAGCACTGCTACAGTACCCCGAAAATACCCCTCCACTCGAATTTGATCTCGGGTCTCTTGGATGCACCCACTGAGTCCTCACCAAAAGGTCTGAGGCTCATGTTCATATAAATATAAATATATTTATATAATATAGATAAATGAAAAGGAATACACTATTCATATATGGAGACGGTAGGCTGTACGTACGCATGAACGATGTTTTTGTTTCCATATTAAATTGAATGGAAGTAAGTAAATGACATATATATATACATAAATTTAGTATAATTATTAGGTAATATATTTAATGATTATTTATTATATATACTTTATACTCATTCTTTAATGGTTAACATGGAAAATTAATCTCATCGTGTCGTGGAGACGGTAAACTGTACGTACGCACGAGCGATGATTTCATTCTCATAATTGTTGAATGAAATTGAATTATATGGTGTATAATATCTCATAAATATTATTATGTTATAATAATCATATATAGTTATAATTTCCACCATTATACCCATCCAAGTAATGTGGTGGTGAAAAATAGATTACACCACGATGTGGAGACGGTAAGTTGTATGTATGCATGCGTAGTGATTTCATTTTTCGTAGGATGGATAGAAAGTGAAATAGGGTTGTTTAATATTTATAATAACATATCAGTATATGATTTATACTTTTTTTATTACTTTATAATGAAACAACTAATGAAGATTAAGTAGAATAAGAAAAAAAATTGAAAGAAACAGTAGAAGAAATTACCTCTTCCTCGATGTGCCTCCTTTAAATTTCCTCTTAGGGAACTAGAGTTGGGATTTTGAGAATAAAATCACCTATAGAATGTAAATAAAGAAGTTTATAAGATAAGTTTGAAGGTTTTGTCTGATATTTAATGCTAAAAATAGAGTGAAGCGAAGACGGAGGAGGTTCCCTTTTATAAGAGAGGAGAGGGGCACTTTAGGAAAATCTCAAAATATTAATTTATTAAAAATGATTATCAGTTTCAAAAGGTAAAAAATTAATTTAATTAAAATTTAATATGAATATCGTTATAAATCATCTCAACCAATAGGTTTTAGACAAGTTTAGATCTCAAATTTAACCTTATCTTTTAGCTTTAACCCTTAGTTAACTAATTTAACTCTAACCATGTCTTCTTGTATATTCATATTATATGGTTAATATAGTTACTATAAAATGACAATAGAACCTAAAATTTTTCATTAATGACATTTTAAACATTATATAGGTCATTTATCCGAATATCAGATTTTTAGAACTATTATATCTTTTAATAAAATAGTATTTGTTTTAAAAAACTCATTTATGTCAATTTTTATTCTATTTATATCATGACTTTTTAAAAATATATAATAACTAGATTATTTAAAAAAACTTCATTAATTATAATATAACAATTCATAATCATACATAAAATTCATGGATAGCATAAAAAGGTTCGAAATAAATTTATTTTAATATTTATAATCTCCTTTATTTAAATCATTCATTAATAAGGTAATCACTACATCATTATTGTGCCCTAAATAAATTTATTTATTTGGTGTATAAAAATTATAAATAAAATACCATGATTTAAGAACTATTTTTATATTTCTAATGAATATTAATATATATATATATCATTTATATAACCCTATATTAAAATTGATTTAGTAAAAGATATATGTTTAGGTAATAATTATCTTTACTTTGAATTAATTCTTATTTAATGTCATTTTCACATCCAAGTGAATCCATGGGGTCCCCAAATCGACCCAAGGATTCCCATGGTCAGAAATATCTCATCCAATAGGATTTGGACATGTTTTAGGGTACTTTAATATTATTATAATATTATTTTTTACCCTTATTTACCAGATTTACCCTTTAACTATGGTAAATAATATAATTACTGAAGTTATAATTCCTAATGTCCAAAATTAAAAGGTAACTATATATAAAATTTGAACCTTATGATTCCAAATATGAAATATATTTTTCCAAATTAAAAACACAAAAGTTACAATAATTAAATTAAAATCAATTCTAATTGTCAAAACTAAAAAACTGGTTTTTAATAAGTAATAACTATCAAAAGATTGACATGTGTTTATGTCCAATTTAAATGTGAAATTACATAAAATGAACAAAATTGGATTAAATTATAAATATATAATCCAATTAAACTTTAAAACCAATTAAAAATATAATCTAACTATATAAATAAATTAGAAAAAACGGCAGTTTTGAGTTAAAATGCAGTATTTTTCACTATTCATTAAAATTTTAATTTTATTAGAAAAATACCAAAAATTCTAAAAAAGTAAATTTTTATGTCCCATTTCTAAATAAGAAGTTTATTTTTGTCAAATTTTACTTATAAAAGTGTTAAAAATATATTTAAAATGGGTGCTCCATCAAAAGGCAGTAAAACTGCATTTTCTGAAGAATACTTCTTTTATCCGAAAAAAATTGATTTTGTTCTCATATAATATTCTATAAAATGTGTAATATGAATACTAATGTTATATAAAATTCAAAATGCGGTTAATAATATTCATAATGTCTAGTTATATAATATTTTACTAATATATCGTTGTTTAGTGAAACTCAGTATTGCGTACAACACAAGCTATCAAGGAAGGTCGCTCTTGCGTGTAACGCAATCCAAGTTAGTGTTATGTGTAGTGAAAGATTACTTTGGTGTTTCATATAACATAATCCAAACTTAGTTCATTTATACATAGAACAAAATCTATACTCAATGTTGCATGAAATTAATTCTATCAAAAGAAATTGAAATTGTGTAGAACACATGCCAAGAATGGTGTTGCATATACTACAAGCTAATATGGTGTTTCATATAGCACAAGCTAATATTTGTGTAGAATACAACACAAGACATCAAAAAAATTAAAAAGAATTTATCTCGTAAAATCTCAAAGTGTTATAGTGAAACCCTTCCCAAAGCACATTCATGATACCTAGTCACTAGTTTTGAGTTTTTGTAGATAGGTAACACCCTTTGGTCCTAGTGGTATGTTGGGTCAGGTGATGTTTCAGGTCATCCTCACCTATTTTATTATAAATTCAATCAAAGCCTAGGTTTCTCAGTGAGAACCTAAATCTGAAAACACTTTCTTGTTATTTTGTGTGTCATGGTAATATGGATTTAATATTTTCATCAGAACTCAATATGTTGGTCATGATTGTGTGCTTTATCAACACCTTTTATGATGACACCAGAGTTTACATGGGTATATAGGATTTTAATTCTAAATTTTTTATTTCATTTTGATTATAATTTATGATTTATTGATCCTAATTATCATAGTATGAGTTTCATTAGGGTTCTTGTTGTGTTTAGGGCTGGAAATATAAAAGAGTCCAATATCATGAGGTTGGTTTTAATGTCCTCATAAACTAAGCAGAAACCAAACAATTATTCTTAGAGAAATTTCAAGAATTGTTGTGGGACGAATTGTAGTCCATCAAACCATGTGTTCAAGACAAGAATAATTTCACATCCCATTTGAATTTTTATTTATATTTATCTTGACTAATACATAGTAATGGTAATGGATCAATGAGATTCATCCAATATGCTAATGATATGGATTGAATTTTGGCTGAAATTGGGGTGTACCTCTTTTTTTATATAATTATTTCAAAATTAGTTTTTATGAAAGAGTATTTTATGGGAAATGGTATTTATTTATAAAAAATTCATTTGGGATTGTTTATAAAATTAAATTGGTGTTATGAAAAAGGTTTTGAGTTTTTTATTTTAAAAATTGGTTGATTTTGATGTGGATCCTAAAATATGTTTTTGTTTTAAAATTGGTTTATGGTTTAAGTTTAAGGGATTTTAACCCCTTTGGGGGTGTGCATTTAAAAATAGTTTCATTTAAAATGGAAAATTTAGTGGTGGATGATTTCGAAACATTTTGAGAATATGTGAAGTGTTATAAAATTTAAGTGGATTTTATATTAATACTTTGAATTAAGAAAAATTGAGTTTTAACTCATTTAAAAATGTGTGATTCTTTTAAAATGAGTTTGGGGACTCCTTGTCAAGGGGTCATGATTAAAAAAAAGGTTTTATATTTTTTCATTTATTAGATGTTGGGATTTGTTTATATGATTTTGAGAAATATGACCAGTTTGGGTTTATTTTTCACTTTATTTAAAGCATGCCTCTTAGAATGGTCTATACTAAAAGTGGTATGTTTATCATTAGGGGTATTTTTACCCTTATTATTGGATGTTTCCAAGATTATAAATGGAGTAGAAGATTTTTCTTACCATTTTATAGTGTAATTAGTCATAAGGACTCAATGGTGTGTTTTTAGTGACTAAGGGGCATATGGAACTAATTGAGATTATGCATTATCCGGTGTCAGTTGGATTCTTTTTGGGTTCTTTATGTGATAGTAGATCAGGTATGAGGCCCTATTTCACCTCTTTATCTTAGTTTTCTAACCATAGGTTAGAACCCATACTATTTATTATTGAGGCATTATTTTGATTTGTTATCCCTATAAATTTCTTATGATGTGATGGTTTCGGTTCATTTTGATAGATCAATCCAATTATCTTGGTTGTTTCTTGGTTTTATGTTACTTAGTATGTTTCTTGGATGAATTTTTCATTTAAATTTAAACAAGATTTGTGGATGTCTATAGTTCATGGAATCTAGTTGTTTTCCTTATGGATTTGTGGATTCATAGTTGTTGTGAAAAAAGTATTATTATAGGATTGGCCATTATTGCTTCACCTATTTAGATCAATTCTAAATGGTGGGGTGACCCATGTTTTATATCCCTTAATTTTGAGTCTATTTTAGATGCATGGATAGAAATGGCTTGATATTATTATTATTGATCAAGTAATTTTTTGGATTTTTGGGAGATGGATCATGTTTGATGTTTTATTAGTCTGGGGGTCTTCTTTATTTTTCTCTAACCCTACCACCTCTAATTGAGGTGATGATGTATTTAGTTTTCATTTTCTTATACTTTTTAAATGTCTTTTTGGGGGTAGAAAGTATCATGTTGGAGATAATTGTAACACTTGAATGTCATTATTACCTTACATTTTATGTTATTTTATCTTAATGTGGGGTAATGTAAATATATAAGAAATTTCATCTTGAAAATTGAAGAATATATAAATTTCCCCTCTGTGGGTAGTTTGCACACATGAGTTTGGTGAAACTGTGTGATTATCCTTACATAAAAATGTTTTTAGTTTATTTTGTTTAATGCACAGTTAGTTTATATGGGCATCTCATGGTTTAATCCAAACAATGAAACGTATAAGGGAAACTATGTGAGTCCTTTTGTGACTGGGGGTATTAGCGCTAGACTTGTGAAAGGTTAGAGGAATCCATGTGACTACTGTGCAAGAATTTTGAAGTTTTTAACAAATTGGTTTTTTATGGTTGGCACATGATTTTTAAAACATGTGGCTAAATTGTGAAATTGTATTTTTCTTTGGTAGTTCTATCTTCATGGTTAGCTCATAATTTTCCAAACTGTGTGGAAAAACAATGTGAGTTTACGAGTTTTTATTTAAAGGTGAATTCACATGTTTTTTTATATATTTTAAGTCCTATGGACACTCTCTTCTCCACTATCATTCGACCAAGAATAGATTTCCCATGGGGGATCTCCTTCCCTCTTGTCCTATTTGATTACAATCTCCTTCACTTTGATTTCAAGCAAGTTTTTCTAGGTAATATCCTCTTTTCTTCTTCCCCTATATTCTCATTGCTATCTATTTTTATTTTTCCCTCTTTAGTGAAACCTAACCATTGTTTGGGTTGGTATTAGGGTTCAATATGGTTGTAATTAATGGGATTTTATTGATTTTGGGTTCATGGGGGATTATTCTTACCTGGTTGTGCATTCACTACTAAAGGTAAGGAATTATGGTTGTGTTTCTGCTTAATATAGTGGTGTTTCTTTAGAATTATCTTATAATTCATGTTACAAATTTTTTGGATATTTTAAATTGTTTTCTTATAAAATTATATGCTTGTAACATACCCTTTTGGGTTATAAATGGTTTAAAATGATTTAAACAGTTGGCATAGACTTATCACATGCCAAGTTTTCATCAAAATTCTCAAGTGGCCCTCTTTAAAGGATTTAAATGTTTTGAAAAGGTGTTTAACCCATGTTTTATTTAAAAATGGAATGTTTGAGGTTTTGAGAGGAATGTTTAAAAAAATAATGATTTTATCCCTCAATTTAAAATATTTTGATACCATTAGGTATCTACAAGGTTTGATTTTCATTAAAAATAGAATTATTGAAAGTGGTGGCTTCCAAATGAAATTTCAATTAATCCCTATGTTATTGATATGTTTTTTATTGCTTTTGATGCATTGGGGGATGTTTTATATTTATGTATATTTATGTGATGTACATTTATAGATGTGAAAGGGTTTATTTCTTATAGGGGAGTTAATGATTATATGAGATTTATTTACCTTTCTTTAAATATTGAATTGCCAAATTGCTCGATTGCTCACCTCCATTGATTGACGTCATGGGAGTCCTAGGAGACTGAGTAGGGACTCAGATGAGTGATAGACCTAGAACAGATTTTTTTTATGACTATAAAAGGTTTCCTAGTTATATTTAGAGATATAAAATGCTTAATTATGTTTCTATTGTATCTTGAGCGCTTCTAGGATGGTTTTATGGCCCAACTAGTTTGATGGGACTACCAGAATGGAGAATTTCTTAATTTTTTGATGAGGGGTCATGTCACTAGTTTTTATCATACTACTCAAGTTTAAATATGTTTCCAATGATTCTTAGGTCCTTATTTGTATATTTTATGGGATTCCATTTATTGAATCACTTGTTTTCTCCTAGATTTATTTGATCATATGGAACCATTATTTGGTTATTTAACTTTTATTTTGATTCATTGATGTCTTGGTATCAATTGTAATTATTTTTTATTTGGGTTATGATTTTATTTTACTTTTAAAATAGTTTATAAAATGGTTTTCAAATTATGTTTAAAAAGGAAATATTTAGTTTTTTTAAACCGTTTTTAAGAAAATGGTTTGAATGGGGTGGTTTGTGAAAAATGTATTTTCATTAAATTTTTGGAAATAGGTATAAAAGTGGATTCTATATGTGTTTTAATTATTTAAAATTTATTCTTTACATGTTTGAAAAGGGTTATAAAATGTGTGTGTCTATCCTTATTTTGGAAATGTGTTTTTTTAAACATGAGTATGTCTTATTAATTGATTTATTTTAATATATAATGTGAAAAAAATCTATTTTTACATTATATTAAAACTAGTATTTATGAAATAAATTATTAAAGGAATTATTTAGACTCATTTATTAGATCCCACAAGGTATGTTGAGACCACACCCTGTGTATGAACTAGTCCCTTTGTTTGTATGTTGCTCTTATGTTTCTCTTTCAAGTTCCCATCTCTATTTCTGTCCTTATATTCTTTTGGTTTATGGTTAGATGTTAGGATGTGGTGAGTGATCATGCATCTCTAGTAGTGGAATAAGATCCATTCAGGTTCTATTATCCTTTTGTTTTGGGTTGTTTTTTTTTCATTTTGTCTTTTTTTATTTTAGTCACCTATGTTTTGAATAATCCAAGTGGTTTATTGCAGTTGAAGTTGTGTTGAAGTTTTATTTTTTTTAAATAATTTGTGAGAAGAAAATTTAATACATGTTTAAATGTGATGATTGTTGAACTAGTATTAATGATCAAATACATGTGTTATTCGTATTGAAGAACTAAAACATTATTTATAACATGCCTGAGTAGTTGTGAATAATTGATTGAAGTCCATGAAAATATATTTTTTATAAGGAAATGATAAAGAATTAGAGAAATTGATATTTTCATTTGAGGAGGTCTGGAGAGAAAATTAATTATAAGAGAAAGGAGATAAAATGATTGGCATATTTATTTTTTTGGAATTTCATACTTAGTTTTCACTACATATTTTATTTTTCCTTATGAAAACAATTGGCCAACCCTTAGACAAACAAGGACCCTCCTCAATCACACATGTGTACCTGAGGTCTGACACATGGGAGGCAATTCTATATGGGCATCCCATAGTGACATTAAAGAGGTAAAACACCGTAACAGGTCAGAATAGTGTGCACATAGTTCATATTAGATCAAGTATCACCGTCATCTAGGGAGGCACAGTGGTGGAGGTGTGTGATAACGGGTCGGTGCTAGTAAAAACCAGGAGTCATCCCCATTACTCACAACTGGTCCTCTCTCAGCATGTTTATATTTATCAAGTGGCACCAAGTAGAATAGAGGTATGACATGGGATGAGTGTGATGTGCAACACTATTGATCCACCTTATAAATTTATTGAAAGAATAATGGTCATATAATATATTGTATTTAAGTCATCTGATTGAGGCCCATTTCATCTTGAACCTCCAACCTCAGTGAAGGGATCCTATTATTAGGGTTCTTTATAGCTAAAGAATATGTGAACAAGTTGAGCCTACAACATAGTTGATATTAGTCATATAAGTTCATTAGAATCTTATAATGGTGAAATGAGGTCATGGATGGGTTATATCAGGGAGGATAACCTTCTAACTGAAGTGTATTGAAGGTATGCATGCATGGATTGAGAAAATGTAGTGAAATTTAAAATGATCAGGAAGTATCACTTTTGTACTAAATCATAGTGAGTTGATGCCATGCATTGATAAAGACTACATGAAGTGGTATATGTTTGTTAAGTGGAGATGGTGATTTACCGAGCCATGTAAGTGAAGCACATTAGCTAAGTTAGTGTAAACTATTAGAGAGAGACATTGTTCTTAGAGTGTTGAGGAGGTGCAGTTTTGTCTATAAATGCCTCTAGACCTCTCCATTTGCATATAAGAGATGAATTTGTAGTGAAAAAAGAGATGGTATATTGAAATAGAGTAAATAAAAACATGCAGTATTCATGTGAGGATTAGATTCATTCATATTTATATTTTCCAATCCTCCATGATCATATGATGAAAAACTTGGTTCCACAAACCTTTGATTGTACAACTCACATTTGAAGCAGTTTCTTGAAGAAACTGTGAATTTTTTCCATGATATTCAAATATTCATAAAGTAAATATCCTACATATACTAATACATGAAGAATAAAGAAGTAAAAAGAATATTATATACTCTTTTATGTAAAGAATTTTGATATTAATACATGAGATAATATGCATGCATAAATATAATTAAGTTTCCCATAGAATAATAATCATCAAGATGAAAATATATTATGTGTTTCATGATACATGAAATATGCATGCATGAATAAAATACTATGAGTGTAAGTATTTTTGAAATTCTAGAGCATGTGAACTGAAGCAATACGAGATAGGGTTTCATAAAGATATTATATTACTTGGTTGTGTGATACTTTCCTGAATATGAAGTATAAAAGTGAGAAGGAATGTGAGATAGAGTAAGTGTGATTTCATTATTAAAAAATTTCATGCACATGAAATAACACTTGTATGAAAATAGTGTGAAGCGTGTCCATTTGTTCCATTGAAAAAATAAAAGTGAAGAATAATATATAAGTTCATGCATTGTATCTAACTTGCATGAAGCTTGAGATAAGCACATGAAATATACTTTTCATGAATAGTGTGCAGTGGATTTTGAGACTGAATTTAGGTAGTGTTTTAGAATGCATTCATACCCAAGAAATTGGTGTGTTGAGATAAGGTATAGATCATTTAAAGATCAATATATATTGAGAAAGATCGGGTAGTTGATTGTCATCTACTGAATTTATTGAAGTTATAGATGAATATATTAGGTTTCACAACACAAACCCACATTTATAGATTTGGTACTAAAAACATGATGTGTATTTTTTTATTTAAAAAGTAACTAAAAAATAAAGAGTACTCTACAAAATTGAGGATATTTTTTGGTCTAGGTTCTGGAGATTTAGGAAAATACCTTAAATAATATCAAAGTTTATAAAAACAATAAACTAAATACTTGGCTTTATGTATGATAACTCTTTAAATTCATCCATCTTATAATTTCTAAAAGACTTGTGAAAAATATTTTAAAACATGGGATGAGCATTAAATTTCTCAATAAGGGGTTTTAAAACCATTGAAAAATATTTTTATACATAATTATTTAAAAACTCTTTTAAAGTATTTTATATCAAATATATATATATTTGTTTTATAAAATTCTTTTCAAAACTTTTCAACAGTACATATCATCTTGAAAATAAATTTCAAAAATAATCTTTGAAAAACATTTGGATTTATCCTTAAAAAACATATTCTAAAAAAATAATTCCTTTATGTATTATATTTATACTTGGAACATATTATGAAAACTATGTGGCCACTTAGAATTATCACTTACTGTACAATGTCCCATGGAGATCATGGGTTCACTCCTCATTCTTCATCATCTGATTTGATATACAAGTGTAGAATTTTAAAAAAACTTTTTTTTGAAAATATTATTTTCTCATTAAAAACCCATTAAAACCATTCATAAATTTACTCGAATAATTTTCAAAGAAAAAAATAATTTTATATCCTCTACACTTTTTCATAAACTTATTTATCATAAAACACCATAGAGATTGGAGAAATCCATGATTTAATAATTTCAATGGAATTCTTTAAAATTAAATTTAAAAAGTAAGTATAATATAAATGCATGGAATATCAATGATATTCATAATGCATGGTAATTTTTATACGAATATGAAACATCCATAATTTCAATCCACATTAAATGATAATTTTTATAATAAAAATTATACTTTAAGATACTTTGATAACATGGTATATAAAAATTACTTTGACAATAATACTTATAAATAAATTTATAATTAGAAGATAATAAATTCACTTTACAAAACAAATTAGAAGTTTTAATTGAAAGAAATTATCTAAAAAGGGTTTTGAACTAAATAAAATCCCTTATAAAAATGGGTTTTGAAATAAATATAAAATCATAGAAAAATGGAATTTTTAAAAATAATAAAACTCATTTACATAAATATAAATTCTGAAAACATAAATTTTTAGAATAGAAAAACATGGTATATTTTAAAAAAAATCCCTTACCATAAATTGAACCAAGGAAGACTACTGCTGAAGCTAAATAGAACCTAGGAAGCCTGCTTCTAGAGCTTGGAAAAATAGAACGGATGAAATGAGGAAGAGGGGTTTTCCAAGTCTAACAACCCAAATAAACCTCCCTATTTGTAGTCTAACTCCACTATTTCTATTTATCTATAATATTAAATTAAGGGTTGATATATTTAAGATGAGTTTTGTTTTTTTTTTAGAATCATAACCTATATATCTTCAAAAAACCCGATAAATTCATTGTGATGAAGACATATAACTAAAAATGTTGTGTTTTTTAAAATTTTGTATGCATAAAATGATGAACTATATATATATATCTCTTCTCACCCAAAAAAATAGGAATATTCCATGGATTACTAAGCAATATGAAGAAATCAAGAAATTAATTTTTTAAATGAAATCCATTCTACTTATATATATATATATATATATTCGATGTTTATAGATTTGATGAATAAAAAATTTAGATGATCCAAATCTAACCAAATTTGTTGACAAAAATGAATTTGAATAAATATCTACATTGAAATCACTAGGACGATGATGAATGGGTAGATAATAATCTAAAAAATACCCTAAAAATTGTATTTAGACACCTAACATAAAATAAATACTCACCAACCTTCAAAGATCTATAGAACTCTTTGCTGGAGGTTGAAGATGATGGAATCTCCATCGCACATCATCCACACTAAATTTCCCCCATCCGTGTTTGAAACCCTCCCTAAGATCAAAACCCCTTCGGAATTTGAACTTACTCTCAAACTCTCTATCTGCATTCGAAACTCGATTTATCCCATAATAGGCATTCTATTCCCCTTTTGTGTTGAATCCTTCCCTTGCAATGAACCCCATATTATCTTCGGCTTTGGATCACAACACTCGACCTCTTGAGACTGATTCCCTCATATTTTTTTCCCCTAAAAATGAGGTCTACCCTTATTTTCTCACTTGGTCCCACTGCCTCCTCTCTAAACCAATTATAAAAATTAAGAATTTAATCATCATGATTTTTTTATTCAAGTATATTTTATAATTCTATAATTTTATAAAATAAATTGATAATACTTATATTATTATTATTATTTAATATATTCATAATTTAAAACATTATAAATATATATTAGTTATATTTATAATAAAATATATTCCCCTTAATGTTTTAAAATTTTAATAATAATATGTATTTCCATAAATTTAAAATGATATTATATATATATATATAAATTTATCAATTATAGGTCCACCCCAAACCCACTCCATCATTCACCCTAAACACCTCTTGAACCTCTAATCAAATCCAAAAACATGTCCTTTATATATTCCAACCCTTGATATCTCAATATGATTCACAATTATCAAAATATACCAAACTTTAAGAACAAAAATTCAAATTACCTATGAATTTAACAACCCATAATGATACAGTTCATTACATACATATTGGCTACCATATGATGGAATCAGACCCCTAAATCCCCTCACGAATGAAAGGACTCGACATAAAGTATATGATCCTTGTGTTGGCATCAATGTGTGAAATTATGAGATTAATAATCCCTATTTGAAACTCTCTTCAACCCAGTTCATTATTTATCTTCATGGAGAAGTTTCTATCAAACCTTTGTTGTTCAAGGATCCTCTCATTATAAACAAGGATTCTAATAATTGGTGTCAAAGCTATAGAGGTCAGTGTCCATTGGTTGTCACTAGGTTATCTCAATCCATCATTCTCCAATAAGGAATAGAAGATGGATTTCCCTATGATTTTGCTACACCTATTTATATTTCATGTTCTTCATACTATATTTTGATTAATAATAATATACCAAGAACTTTAAATGGGTTTCTTTTACTTACATGATCATAAGATTGTCCCATAAAACCCATCAGACAAAATTATATCCCTATGTTCCATGACACCGGACTAACTAATTCATGTTCAATATGATTTTCGATCTTGGTGACATGGTTCATGTGTATATATATAGTTTTTGATGGTAATATAAAGGATTTTTTTTCTAATTTTATATTTATTAGAAATCAAATTACTATCTAGGATATTTTCATTTATTTATCCTGGCTTGTTAATATGGGAATTAAAATTTGAAAGGAGTTGATTAGGAATATTTTTCTATTTTTTATGATGATTGTATAATAATTGGTTTTTATTGAATAATATTGATTTTATTTGTGATTTTTTTAGAGAAGTTATATAACATGGTGTTCCTATAATCCTTTTTTATATGGGTTAGTTCAGTGGTGTTTTCCTTGTTATTCTTATAATGCTAAGATAATTTTAAGGAAAATCCTATATAGTTTTTTATTTTGTTTGTGAAAATTTTCTTTATGTGAAATTAAATCAAATTTTCTCCACAAAAATGATATCAAACCCTTAATAAAATAATATTTTAATATTATAATGAAGCATGAGTTTTGAAAATCTTACCACCATGTAGATTGAACTTTCAATTTTTCATAATTCTTAGAAACTTATCATGTTTTTAGGTAATTCCATTCTCGATGAACTTAATAGATTCTTGTATTTTAATGTATAATGTCTAATGTTCATATATTAAATATTTATGATCAATTCATGAGATATACATGGTTAAGAACTTATATAATTCATATTGATAGATTCTCCTTAAATTAAGGATGCAATGTGAATTAAAGTAATATGAATTCTCTTAGGTATTTCTCTCTCGAGTCTTGTGCTTCTAACCACTTTCTTCACTCCAAGGTTCTCCCTCTAGAACATTTATTTTCTTGAGATATTGGTTGATAGATCCATTTTCCTTAGGTACTGAACTTCAAGTTGGAGAAGAATCTATGGGAAATGGAATTGGTTTTTTATACACTATTGAAGAAATAGATTTTATTCCACTGCCTCACTACCTTTAATTTTAGAAGTTATATTATATGAATGAGTGTTATCATAGTATATGATATAGGTTAAAGAGAAGAATATATATTTAATAGTGGATATTATAGTCAATTATATGATTATTATTACTATTATTTGGGGTTATAAGAAAATGAAACTATACACACACCCACAAGGCCTAAATAAACCGAGCCACTATCCCCCAAAGGGATAACCCACCCCTATATGAATCAATTATAGTATATACAAGGATTAAAGGCCTTAAAAACATGTTATAAATTCATATAAAAAAAATTATAGATATTTTATTAAGGTTTTCACTACAATAACCACTATAGTACTATTATGATACTCCTTAAATTTTCTCTTTCCAAGATTCTAACCCTAGATTCTTATCTTCCTAGTATAGTGGTCAATGATATGATTATACTATAAGATGTGATATGATATTATAGAATGTGATAGGATATTTATTGAGTCATGAGAAGAAGTTAAGAATATTGTAGACAAATATATATATATATTGGAAGATGTGGTAACATAATGTAGTTGACCCCTGATAAAATGAAAAAAAATAATTATTTTTATATGATATTCACTTCTAATATTACCACATATTTTCATTAATTTTGGGAAATATTCATCATTTTTTACACTTTTTAATAATTTTTAATTAATATGGATATGTGTTAGATTATGGTTTTTAATTGTTTTATTTATCTTTAAATTAATTAGGATGAATAATACATTGATTCTTGTGTACTTGTTGATTTTCAGGTGAAACGAAAGCTACGTAAGGTGAACAAAAACAACCAAAACTTACATGATATTAACCATGGATCCCCACTAATTTGTTTTAATAAATGTAGTGGGGTAGAAGGTACATCTTATTAAACATGGTTTAAATGGTTTCATGACATATTAAAAGGACTTTTGTGAGAATAACTCAAAGGGTTTCTATATTGGAATAAACTTTCACACCATAGGTTGTGTAAAAACCAACTAGCACGCACCACTACTCACACATAAGAATCATGCTGCGGCCCCATTCATGACATTTTAAAATATATAAATTATATATGATTAATCTAGTCTCCTATATCTCACACCAGATTCATCCTAGCTATCCCATCTATGTTCCCTATCATCTTCTATGACCCATCTACCAACTGCATGTTATATTAAACCTATATAACTATTGATCATGTGATATTAAATCATATTTACACAAGAAAAAATTGTGGCTAAACCAAAAATTAACATCAAAAATCTTTTTTTTCTACCATAAATAAATAAATCACCTTGATTAGCTTCCACATAATGTTCATTACATTAAATAACAATATATTGATCATATATTAATTTAAATCCATAATAATATTTGATATTTATCTAATTAGATAAATCCCTACTCTTGACTAATCAATGTGGAAGAAGATATAGGGAGGAATAAAAGGATGTTTTTGAAATGAAATTCACTTATATGAAGAAATGGGTTCTATGATGACTATAAATTGAATTTAATTCTCATTTATAAAGTATTTAGACCTTTGGCTTCTAATACATAGTTTGATTTATCGTGGATATTTTTATATTTTAATTATGTATTTTTAATAGTAAATTCATTCTGTTCCATTTTTCATGTTCTTACACTCCCTCTCTTTTCAAATATTTTCATAACAATAATGTCTAAGGTTCTCTCGAATGGTGAGAGGCTAACCAGAGGATCACCATCTAGATGAAACCAAATTATTATAGAGTTCATGCCCAATTTATTTTTGAATTCCAGATTTTACTTAGAGGTCTTGGGTGATTGAGAAGATGAAGTGGGTGATGGAAAATCACTCTTTTCATTACCCCATTTTCTTTAATACTATGAAATCCATTCCCTATTCCACTAATTGAGTTATTTAATGTATTAATAGCTTTAGTAATGTGTTCACTCATGGTTGTGATCCACTAATTCAGTGATGGGTTCATACTCATTTGAGGTGTTGTCTTCTATATAATTTTTGAGGTAATGATGGGTGGAGAACTTAAGAGGTTTCCCAGTTATTATATTCATTCACCCAATTGTTTAGTGTGGGTGTGTGTAACCAGTTGAAATCACATAGTGATATAGAATAAGTAACTAAGTTAGTGAGACAATAAAGTATCATTTGAGTTGAATCCAAGGGTGTCTCATTTCTTCCGAATTTTTTTTGTCTACATTCAAATTGTATGTTTTCTTCCTAATTTCATTTTACACACACATACACCTTAATTAAATTTTCTCTCTACCATTAAAATTTTAATAAAACAAAAAATATATTAATAAGTGTCATAAATTATTGAGTGTATTTGTTGAATATTTACGAGATGACCCTGGTCAGCCTCCCTATGCATTTCAAGAGATAATTTTTTTTTATTGATTATGAGGCCTAGAAAAGCCTCACATTAGTGCCATAATCATATTGTAAATATAAGATATATTTTTATAAAGTATTAAGAATTATCATAGGTGGTGACTAGTGATACTGCATGCTATAAAAAATATTACATCTTATGGTAAAAAGAGTTATTTTCTACAATAAAGGAAAATTGGAAAATTTTCTTGAATCTAAACATAACATACCTTATGTGATAGGGAATATCACAATGGTGATATGAATTTGTGTGGTGGAATATTTAATATTACAATTTTGGTTATTTGATTCAAGGTGATGTAGATCAAGGGTAAATAATGTGGGAATCACTTAAGAGATTATATGAAGATATATCCAACAAAGGATCAAGGAAAATATAAAAAATTAAACATAACATATGGAGTCATTTGTGATGACTTAAATGAATAAAAATAATTAATATTCCTTGATCAATCCATAAAGGGGTGAGTATTATTTGTGAGAAAAAGTGTATATTACCATGAAAATTTTGAAAAGATTAGAAAAAATGAGGATGCACATTATAGATTTGAGAAATAAAAAAAAAGGTAAATCAAGTGAAGGTAGTCATTGATTTCATTCATTGATTGTTTTCTTAAGATTAGTAATTTCAAAGGAGCATATAAAATTATATTATGTGTATGAAATGAATTAGAAACCCAAATGTTGGAACACTATGCTTGATAAATGAGATCATGCAAACTGTAAAATGAAGAAATTATTGTATGCATACCTTACACCATAGTGACTCTATTGTAATATTCTTCTTAGTATTATTGATGAAGATCACATGAGAGGTGGTCAAAGGACATAACATTTCCAAATGAATCCACGGGTTATACTAATGACCTGGACCAACCCGCCAGGGGCCCACATAGGTCGATGGTAAGCCAAGAGTGCCACCCCAAGCCTCCCTCCAATAGGCTAGGGGCTTATGACTGGAATTGAGTAGGAATATCACATATATGGGAGGCCTTATCATAATTTATTAGTGTACATTCACATATCATCAAACATACCATAGTAATAAAAAATAATGGAAACTAGAATAAAAAATTCATACACAACATCTAAAAACTCTTTATAGAGTATGATAGTACGTAACTAAAGTAAAAAAGGGAAAATATAGTCCACTAATACAAAACTGGGTTTATCCAATGCTACAGATTTAATAGTGCTAGCTAAAAATGTTGTTAAATACCCCCTTAGTTAGTGCTAAAAAAAGTTCTCTTAAAAGGGGTCTTTAGTAGTGTTTTTAGCGCTATTAATGGGGATCTTTAACACTACTAAAAAAAGAGTTCTTAAAGGGGGGCCTTTATCAGCACTTTTTTACTAGTGTTGATAAAGTTCCATCCTTTATTAGTCTTTTTTACAAGCATTGATAAATGGGGTCTTTTATCAATGCTTATAAAAAATCATTGATAAATACCTCCCCTTTATCGGTGTTTTTTTTACAAGTGCTGATAAAAGTATACTTCAAAAAAATTGTATTTTATTAAAAATAATATATTTATATATAAATATATTTATATTGATATAAATATAATATATTTTTTTGAAATATGTTTTAGATAAGGTAAATAGGAATTTACACTTAATATATAATATATTTAGTGAAAATGGAATAAAAAACAAAAAAAATATTTTTAATTAATAATTTTCTTATTATTACCAAGTAATAGTCATTTAATATCAATTTGCAGATAAAAATTCAAAAAATAATAATAAAATATCTAAAATAAGTTGAAAACGTAACTCGAACTTCAAACAACTATAACTTTTGATATGGGGGTTCCTTTGGGCTCTACCACACATCAAATCAAAGCATGCGATGAGCTCTATATCCTTAGTGACACATGTAAACCTTTGTCACATTTTTTTAGGCTAAAAATCCCATAAGGCCTTCTAAACTTAGTTTTTAGTCAGGGTATCCCGATTTTTTAACATCCGATGGATTTTCAGCCACGTTTAAAGGGGTCTTTTTTCCCTTTTTCAGTGGGGACTGAATTTATTCCCAGGTCTTACATTCATATTGATATTATGTGTTTTATTTTTTTTTCACAACATAATTTTATTTATAATTAAATATATGCATGTTTTCTTATATTTACTTATAATAAATCACTCATATAAATACATATATCAAAATATTTACAAAAAAATGTATATTATAATATATCTAAATAAATACATATTCTAAAAATGTATTCAAAACAATATATAACCAGTTTTTACATTATACAAATATATTTATAGTGTTTATATATACATATGTGTGTATTAATAAAAATATATATATATTATAATCTAATATATGTAAATGAGTATAATATATAATATATTTAAATATATATATATCACACACACACATATATATCATATAAATTTATTTAAAGATAGTTATATATATATATATGTAAATATATATATATATATATATATAGAAATATCATTAAAAGACAGAAAAACAACACAGTGTAGTGGTAGGCATTCCATCTTTGAAAGAGAGGTGCATGGTTCAAATCCAGGTGGGCATGCATGAGGCTGTAAATTCATAAAACATTGATAGAAGGGGTGGTGGGGTGAAAAGCACTGATAAAAGGGTCATAGAGTACTGATAAAGGGGTCACTGAAGTGATGATAAATGGGTCAAGCATGCATAGGTGTCTGAAAATAAAAGTATCCCCTTTAAAATCACTGCCTTTATCAGTGCTAAAAAATCTATGTTAAAGGAACCTTTTACAGCACTTTTTTAGTGTTGTTAAAGGGTGCCTTTAACAGTGATTTTTTAGCATTGATAAATGTTTCAAGTTTTTAACCGTACTCCAATTATCACTGCTTTTTTTATCACTGATAAAGGCCTTTTTAGAACTATTAAAGGAATTTTTTTAGTAGTGGTACCAACAACCAGAAATTAGGTCCCACCTGAAAAATAAAGGAAAATATTGTCTCAACACGTAACCTCCAGAGCCTAAACATGATCATGCTACAATAGAGAATCTCACCCTAGGATACATAGGGATACCTTAATCTATCTATATAATCCCATAGTAGGGGATCACATTCCTTATATGAGGGTGATGGGATACCAAACCCTGCCTAGGGAGAAGGAATGGGGAATTGTGACCTTGGGACCTATGGGGGGATAGCTGACCCTATCAATCATCGACCCATATATAGGGTATCTCATGGCCTATGTAGTAAGTTGGGATAACTAAACCTATCTAGGAGGATCAAACACTCCACCATCACATCCCACATGGAATCTTACTCGTAAAGGATGATTAAAGGTTTTAAACAAAGCAAAAGGAAAGTACAGATCATTTCATCCCAAGTTGATGATTTTGTCATTCACTATTTCCCAACATGGAATGTAAAAATCCAACTAAATGACATGTTATAAGAGATACATGACATGTAGGGCTAGCTTCAACACTCTACATGTGCCAATTTTCCCGATTCATGTTCCACTGGGAGTATATGGGGTGTATCTCTAGGCTACACAACATATAGGATACCCAGGATCCATGGGTGTGTGTTTTATATACACATAAAGGTGACCATCTAAGGTTACATTGTTTTTGGGATCGACTACATGATAGTGTGATATTTAACTTGGGGTAAATACCATCACCATATGTCCTAAAGAACACGTTGTGTTTTATTCTAGAATACACATTGTGTAGTCATGGATTTTCTTGATTATATGCTTCTTCTTCAATATTTTCCATTTCCACTATCTTATCCATGATTACCGATGAAAAACCCACAAATAATATTGGATGAGATCAATCCCACACTAGGTACTAGTTTCTTCCACTCTTTATAGGAAAATATAATTTCTATCACCTATTGGCTCACCCAAACATCAGGGTTTGTGGAACATCTATCGCATGACTCCTCCTTGAAGTTCCATCATTGTCATTCCATTTCAATGTTTCAACTCCCGATGATGAATCTACAATGAAAGTCCATGATTCCAAAGATAAATCATATAGAGAAACAATATATTAGTTGGTCTATCCTCTGTCCGAAATGAGATATGGGGGATGAACACATAAGAAACAGGGAATAAATTCATAAAACACAAGAGGTGAGTAATAAAATATGGCCATAAGTGAACATACACCACCTAGTGTTGTGGATTTTAAAGAAACAATTTATAATTCATAAATTATAAAATCAATGATTCCCAAATCACAAGTCCAACACATATTAAAAGATAATAGTTCTATGTTATGGATATTCTCAGATTAAAGTTTTAAAATAATTAATCTACAAATGTAATAAAATCAAATATTCTCAAATGGGATCGATCATTTATGAAGAACATGCTCAAAGGAAATATAATATTTGATCTCATTTCATTTGTCATTAACTTAATGAATCTCTATGGTCATCAACATGGATTTCACGACAACAATTCTCTCCCTCATTCTCTCAAATACCTAGGATTATACAGCTAACCTTAGGGGTTTATGCAAGATATGAATATATAGATACATCCTTGGTAAAATTTTAAATTAAACATATAATTTAATTTTTAATATAAAAATTTAAATCTTTTAATGAAAAGGATCCATAGTAGTGCTCGAGGTGAACAAAACCTATGTCATTCCTAGGGTAAAAACCACATTCTGAATTTAACAACAATCATAATTTCAAAATATAAGACTCTATTTTAGATGGAATCCATTACCTATAAAATTACACACATTAACTATCTAATACTTTTAATATATTGTTATAGGGACTACACAATGCCTAAAACTTCACACCAACTCCCCAACTAGATCTGAAAATATTATTTAAAACATTCAAAGGGTCTAACCACAAAATACAAATTAATTATATTCTCCCCACATTAAAATATTTTCATCTCAAAAAGCATTAACTAC
Source organism: Viscum album (assembly GCA_963277665.1). NCBI lineage: Eukaryota > Viridiplantae > Streptophyta > Magnoliopsida > Santalales > Viscaceae > Viscum > Viscum album. Next base: position 1,611,560,515 of record OY728125.1, read on the forward strand.
TCAAATAGGTGAGTTTATTGAGATCATATAAGGTTCTCCCACTCCCAAAAGCTCTCTTTAAGATTCTCTTGTTTCCATAGAACATGAAAAAGGTGAATTTTCACCCATGGAGAGTCTTCTCTTGTGGATCATTGGTTGCCACCAGATACTCTAAAAAGGTAGATTCATCTTCAATTTCTATATCACCCAATAAATAATTTGTTTTGGATCATCCATGTATTTCCTCAACTGAGATACAAGGAAGAAATCATGAACTCATTCCAATTGTGGAGGTAAATCCAAGAAGTATGCAACCTTGAAAATCTTATGTGGTATCTGAAATAGACCAATGAACCTCAGATAAATCTTGTCTCTCAAGATAAATCTCCACAAACCATGATGAGGTGAGACATTTAAGAAAACAATGTCTCCCTCATCAAACTCCAAAATCCTCTATTGGCAGTCCTCTTACAACTCTAACATCTTAGAACTATCCTCATCCACTCTCAGATGATCTGAATTTTCTCTATCATTTCCTTCACTAACTCTGGCCCCATAAGCAATGATTCTCCCAACTCTGACCAACATTGTGGTGGCCTATAAGGTCTCTCATAAAGGGCCTCAAAATTCATTATACCAATATAATATCGAATGTTTTTTTATATGAAAAATATAATAAAGGTAAGTAATCCTCCCAACTTTGGTCAAAGTCTAACATGCAAGCCCATAGAATTTCCTCTAATACCTAAATAGTCCACTTGATATATCCATCTGTCTAGGGATGGAATGCCAAACTCATCCAAAATTGATTCTTAAAATCCTTTTTCAAACCTTCCCTTAATCGATATTGTAAGAACTCGGTTCTTAGTTTTGAGGAACGGGTTTCTTCTTTTCTATTTTCCTTAAGTGTTTTTGGGAAAATAAGGAAAGTGGGAAAAATCATAAATTTTGTGACTACACACCGTGTACTTTTCCACACGCTGTGTACTTTGGCCATGTGGAAGGAGTACACAGGGCGTGTAGGCCGATCGGCGATGATGAGTGTAAAAACTGACTACACGTTGTGTAATGGGTATTTACATGTTGTGTAGTCAGTCGGTAGGTGAATAGTAAGGTGGTGGCCAGCTAAGTGGCGGTACTGGTCGTGTACTCAGTTATTACATGCCATGTACTCATGTCGACAGATAAACAGTGCCACGTTGGCGAGAAGCCGCTGAAGGAATAGTTAAAAAAATGAAAACTATATATTGTGTACCCAATAATACATGCCGTGTAGTCTATTTTTTTTCTTAAAATGGGAAGTAGCCTCCCCTATTCAAAGGGAAGGCTTAGAATCAGAGGAGAGCTCGGGAGGACGGCCGGAGCTTCGGAGATACGCTGATCAAGCACCAGGAATCTGTTTCTGCCTCCATCGATCTTGTTGGAACCGCACTGGTGAGTTCTTCCTTCTTCTTGTGAAACTCTTGCCAATTCTTCCTCTAAAGGGAGTTATTTTCGTTTGAAATAGGGTTTCTTTTACCTCAGATCTACTTCTTTCTCGGGTTTTTCGAGGAGCGTCGTTCAAGTATACTGATCAGGGGCGATCGAGGTAGGTGTCTTGGTGTTTAAATTCTAACTGTTGTGCATTTTTGTGTACCGTTGAGCTACGAGCCCATGTTGGGGTGTCGTGTGGTTGAGACCTTTGATATTTAAATACCTAGAATTGTATAGGTAATGAAATGTAATTGTAAACTGATGTTTGGGATCACTACTTGGATCCAGGACCACCCCGGGGGTGTGTTCCTCTGTTTATCCATTTTTCTAGGATACCCGAGGGTATGCCATGTTTATATTGTGCATTACTTTTTCCTTGAGAGTAATTTTATATAAATTGCATGTTTATTCTTTAGGCTCAGCCCAGTTACTTGTGCCTGAGGTTAGTGTTGTGATTAGCCTGTGGGCAGTGCTCCTTTTAGCCTGAGGGAAACTTCTTTCATGCCTGTGGGCAGTAGATTCTATGCCTGTGGGTGACACTCCGTACGCCTGAGGGCAATATCTGTTATGCCTGTGGGAAACTACCTACGGGTTGTGATTCTGTTACCTGAGGTTAAGTGTTTGCATGTCTGAGGAAACTGACTGTTACTTAGAATATTCACTGTGTTGATATCTTAAATTGAATGATTAAATGAATATTAAAATGGAAATATAACTGGTAAAGTTAGTTACTTTTGAGTACTGCTTAGTTTATTGCATTTATTATTACACACTGTTGTTGCATATTTTCACACAGTTGGGCACGGGCCTTTGGTGGGTGCTTACTGGGATTTATTTCTCACACCCTGTTTGGGTTCATGTCTTCATCCCCAAACAGATTATATTTCTGCAGGTATGGATAAGGGCAAGGGTCCCTATACAGGTACTTGATTGTTGTTGAGGTGTAGGGGAGCATGGGATAGAGCTCAGGATCATGATGTCGCCGGCTGTTTTGTTTTGGTGTACCTGTACTTTCTATTTTATCATTATGTACTACTGTGTAACATGTTCTGGCTATTTTCATAGAATAGTGACATACATATATATATGACTGCTGGTTCCTGTTACTTCAGTTGTTCATTTTAGTTATGTAAATTTTACTTCTTCTGCTGTTATTGTATGTTTCATCTTGTATTCCACTGCGCTACACTTTGACAAATGAGGGCATAGTTTCCCCACTATCAGACTTGGTCCCTCGTTGCTAGTCGGCAGCCTCTGGATTTTGGAAAAATGCGTTTGAGGTCATGTGACCAACTGGGTTCGGGGCACCCGTGGAGTGGTACCTGGATTCGGGACGTTACAAAGTGGTATCAGAGGGGTTATTTTCTTTGACTTGCTATTTGGAGCCTTAGTCAGGGATAAGATGGAAACGATAGTTGGTAATAAGCTATTCCTTGGAGTAGCTAACCCATGTACAGGTAAAAGCCAGTCTACCTCAGTTATTGCAATTTTTCTGATTTTGAAATTTTATAGTTGATTTGATTTTCACCGTTGGGTGACGCACTTGGGATTGTGCTATTTATATTTTATCCACATGTTCTATTTAGTTGCAACCCAATGAGATGAGGGTATGCCATCTCATGCATCATTTAGGCACATTCTAGAAATCACATGCCATGCATAGTTCCATGCCATGTAGGTGCATTATAAATAGCATGCTGTTGTGATAGTCATTGTGCTAGAAAAGCATGTTGTTGTGATAGCTGCTTTGATAAATACCTGTTATGTGATAAGGTATTTTTGTTTGATCATGTTGAAAGGATGGACGCCAAACTTTGGTTGTTGGGGAGCATGGGCCCTCAATAACCGTAATTTGGTGGGTAATTGACTTGTTTATTTGAGTATAACATGTATAAGCTGTCAAACTTTGATTCGTGGGGAGTATGGGCCCTCACGGATCGGAATTTGGTGCTTAGGTGTTGTTTTTCAGTGTTTTCTAGGCTTTGGAGTAGAATCTAAGGTATACTATCTGGAAAACCCAGTATACACGCCGTGTAGGTCTAGGACACACGTCGTGTGTTCTTATATTCAGGAATAAATGAAAACTTTTTGAGTACACGCTGCGTACCCTCAGTACACGCCGTGTAGTATCTTCCCATGTCATAGATCATGTGGATGGGGACACGGGGTAGAGAAAGGCTCGGGAAAAACATGTTGTGTATCGGATGTACACACCATGTAGGGTTGACCCGGAGTCCGCCAGTGTAACTAACAACACGGACGGAGGAGACCTTGCGAAATACACGTCGTGTCCATTTTGGAACACGTCATGTAGTCTGACCTGGGGACCCGGTCGTGTAGCTAACAAACACGGGTCGGTGTTACCTTTTCTTGAACACGTCATGTACCTAAGGGACACGTCGTGTAGTACTTACCGATGGTAGACCATGTAGACTTAGCCGTGTGGATTGGGAAATGGGGTGGTGTACACACCGTGTGCGGGTGTCACACGCCGTGTGATGTTAGCCGAGTAGTCGGCCGTGTCACGAACAACACAGGTATTTGGAATTAAAACCATACATGTCGTGTAGATTCCATACACTCTGTGTAGTCTTGTTCAAGTGAGCCGTGTGGCTTACCCATGTAGAAGGACTCGGGCAGGGAAAGATGATTCAAGTACACGTCGTGTAGTCCGAGGACACGTCGTGTGTTTGGGGTGTTACATGACCAGTTTAAGCTGGGGTACATGACCATGTGAATAGCTTGGGAGTACATACCGTGTAGTTTAATACACGTCGTGTAGTTTAATACACGTCGTGTATTCAAGTTTTGTAAATTCTGAAAACTTTCCTTCTCATGTCCCCTTGTTTTAGTTTTTGAAAATCTTGATCTAAGGTGTGCGTTTGACCTTGTAGAGTCATGTCGCTGAGACGACCACCAGTTGTTCTCCAGGAGAGAGGCGAAGATTATACTCCAGATATGGTAGGCCATGGGCTACCAGTGGATCCTCCAGTAGATCCAGATGCGGCGCCAACCGTTATACCAGACGCAGGCATGGAGGTGCAGTTCCGTGAAGGCTTCATGTGGTTTATGCAGAACTTTCAAGTAGCACCAAAGGTTGCCACATCTATGGAAGAGCTGATGCGTATCTTCCAGCAGTAGCATCCGCCTACGTTTTCATGTTATGGCAGACCAAAGGCTATGGAGTCTTGGATGGATTCATTGCAGACTATTTTTGAGCATCTAGAGATGCCTCCAGGGCGGAGGGTCAAGCTCGCGACGTATATGCTACGTGATTCCGCCAAGAGGTGGTGGGATGTTAACACCCAATCAGAGCATCACATAGACATGGAGTGGGAATATTTTCAGACAGATTTCTATGACTTATTCTTTCCAGAGATGCTGAGGGAAGATATAGCTCGAGAGTTCATGAATCTGCAGCAGGGAACTATGTCGGTGATGGATTATTATGCTCGTTTCACCGAGCTTCAGCATTTTGAACCCGTTCTGGTGGGTGATGAGACGTTGAGGGCTAGACGCTTTTAGGATGGTCTTCTATATGACATTTGTGCACTGGTGAATGTTTTCAGGTTGCCTACTATACATGTTATTGTGAACCAGGCACTGATTACCGAGCAGAATCTGCGGGAAGCTAGTGGTGTGGGCCAGGGCATTTCAGCAGCTGTTTCTGGTACTATTTATACCGGTAAGAGGAATAGATGGATGGACTTCTCTCACAGTGGTAGTACCAGCCAGAAGAATGTTTCAGGTGGCTAGGTCATATGTTACCGGTGTGGTAAAGAGGGTCACAAGAGGCCTCAGTTCCCACATAACCCAGTGGAATGCCAAGCTTGCGGCAAGATGGGGCATCTACAGTGCCTTTGTAGGTCGTTTCCACTAGTGGATAGTGAGAGGGGTTCTGTGTAGACTCTGTATGCAGGAGAAGGACCAGCAGCTTCTTACCAGTCGAGAAACTAGAATACGCCAGGGCGTGCAGGCAGGGATGGTGGTCATGCCGTGGTATCCATACACCTGGATCTCAGAGGCAGAGGGGCGGGATGGCTCAGGGTAGCCAGGATGTGTCGCAGGGCCACAGTATTGGGCATGCATATGCAGTGCAACAGACCCAACAAGATTAGGATCCCGAACCTTCTACTATAAGAGGTACTATTCTAATACCTTCTGTTTATTCTTCAGTACTTTTTGATACGAGTTCTACACATAACTTTATATATTTGCCCATTGTGGAGAGCCTTGGGCTCTGTGTTTCTTCTTCTTCTGATGTTATGATGTTAGACACTCCATTGGGGACTAGAATGGCTGGTGTGCATCAGTTTAAGGAGTTCCCCCTTGAGTTTGGTGGGTGGAACTTCCTTTGGGACCTCTATGTATTAGAGATGAAGAGCTATGATTTCATTCTCAGGATGGATTGGCTGGTTACCTTTCGATCCTTTATAGACTTCTATCATCACAGGGTGCGTTTCGCATCACCATAGGGCAGAGAGTTTTTATACAAGGTCGAATGGGATGTTTAGGGGAGTCGAGCTAGACCTGAGCATCATGGGTGAGGTGGAGTCATATCCTAGATTGCGAGTTTATATCTGGATGATCAGGGGACTTGTCAGAAGTATTTACCTCCAGTGGTTGATCATTTCAGGGATGTCTTCCCGGATGAATTTTCAGGTCTACCTCCAGAGCGAGAGGTGGATTTATCAATTGATCTTGTTCCAGGAGCGGCACCGATATCCATTCCTCCTTATAGGATGGCTACAACTGAGTTACAGGAGCTCAAGAGATAGTTAGAGGAGTTACAGTCAAAGGGTTTTATCCGACCCAGTACTTCTCCTTGGTGTTCTCCAGTCCTTTTTACGAGGAAGGCAGACGGTACCCTCAAACTCTGTGTGGATTATCGGAATTTGAACCATTTGATGGTCAAGAACCAATATCCCTTACCAAGGATTAATGATCTTTTTTATCAACTAAGAGGTGCACGAGTGTTCTCTAAGATTGACTTGAGATCAGGATATCATCAGTTGCACGTTAGACCATCTGATATACCTCTCACAGCCTTCAGGAGTAGGTATGGTCTATATGAGTACTTGGTTATGTCGTTCGGACTCACGAACGCACCAGCAGTTTTCATGGCTCTGATGAATCGTGTGTTCCATCCTTATCTGGATTATTTTGTGGTAGTCATCATGGATGATATATTGTTGTACTCTCACACTCAACATGACCATGCCACCCATCTTGAGATCATATTGAGTACACTGAGAGAGAATAAGCTATATGCTAAGATCTCAAAGTGCCACTTTTGGATGCACCAGATACACTTCCTGGGTCATATCATCTTAGAGGCAGGAGTTGCAGTAGACCCAAAGAAGGTGAGAGTAGTAGTTTTCTAGGAGTATCCCAAGAATTTGTTTGAGATACGGAGTTTCTTGGGGCTGGATGGTTACAACAGGTGCTTCATACAGGACTTCTCCCTCTTAAAAGCATCGTTGATGGGTTTGACTAAGAAGGGTGTGAAGTTCATTTGGTCATAATCTTGCGAGATAGCCTTTCCGGAGCTGAAGGGAAAGTTAGCATCAGCACCAATCCCGATACTCCCAGAGCAGGGGAAGATCTATACAGTTTACTGTGATGCATCAGGTATTGGGTTGGGAGCTATGTTGATGTATGGAAGTTGAGTTTTTGCGTACAGGTCTCAGCGGTTGAGGCCACATGAGAGGAATTACCCGACGCATGACCTTGAGTTGGCTGCAGTCTTTCATGTGTTGCACTGTTGGAGACATTATCTCTTGGGAGAGAATTTTGTGGTTTTCACTGACCACAAAAGTCTAAAATATATCTTTACTTAGTGTGACTTGAATCTGAGGAAGCGGAGGTGGGTTGAGTACCTACAGTCCTTCAATTTTTAGCTTGCCTATACACCTAGTAAAGGTAATGCAGTTGCTGATGCAGTGAGCAGGAATACTCAGACATAGGTGGTTCATGAGGCTAGTGGTGAGTGGAATCTTATGGCTTTGTTCTCTAAGATTCATTTGGAGGTACACGACAGTCAGGGGTAGATCTATCTCTCTTCTTTAGCTGTGACTTCTACCCTCTTAGACAGAGTGAGGATGAGACAACTATCTAATTCAGAAGACCTAGTTCTACGGGAGTCGGTGGCAAGTGAGGACCCTCCTCTTGGGTGGACGATAGGCGATGATGAGGTATTGTGTTCCCATGGACGAGTGTGGGTTCTAGGGGATATATGCGAGGAGATGATGTGGGAGTTTCATGCCTTATCTTGGGCAGTTCATCCCAGAGTTACCAAAATGTAATATGAATTGAGACGTTAGTACTGGTGGCTAGGTATGAAGAGAGAAGTAGCTAGTTTTGTTATGAGATGTTCCACCTGTCAGCAAGTGAAGTCAGAGCATTAAAGGCCAGCCGAACTTTTACAGAAGTTACCCATTCCAGAGTGGAAATGAGATGATGTCGTGATGGTATTCATGACTGGGTTGACGAGGTCACCTCGAGGCAATGATGTTGTGTGGGTCGTTGTGGACAGCCTTATGAAGGTAGCTCACATTTTTCCAATTAAGGAGACCTTCGGAGTTGACGAGCTCAGAAAGTTGTATATCCCAGAGGTTGTACGTCTTCATGGGGTCCCTCATTCTATCATTTGAGATAGGGACGCCCATTTTATGTCTCGTTTTTTGCAGAGTTTTTAGAGGGAACTGGGTACACAGGTGCTTCTGAGCACAGCTTACCACCCTCAGACCGATGGTCAGTTAGATCATATGATTCAAGTGCTAGAGGACATGTTGCGCGCATGTGTCCTAGACTTTGGGAGCTTCTGGGAGAAGCATATACCCCTAGTCAATTTTTCCTATAATAATAGTTTTCAGGCAACTATTGAGATGGAACCTTATGAGGATTTATATGGTAGGTCATGCCGATCACCTTTATGCTGGATGGAGGCAGGTGAGGCAGCTTTACTAGGACCACAGCTCATGCAGGAGACTTCTGAGTAGGTCTAGTTAATTCAGAAGCAGATGGCTACAGCACAGTCTTGTCATAAATATTATGATGATTGCCGCAGAATACCCTTGGAGTTTATGGTTGAGGATCAAGTTTTCTTGCATGTTTCACAAAGTTTGGGACACAGGTAGATCAGGAGACAGGGTAAACTTTCACCGAGGTATGTGGGGCCATTTGAGATTCTGGAGAGAGTCAGGTCAGTTACCTATCGGTTGTAGTTACTGCAGAGGTACCAGGCCACACACGACGTCTTCCATGTTTCTCAGTTGAGCTGTTATCATTTAGATCTGTCTCACATCTTTCAGCCCTAGGAGGTTGAGCTACATGTCAATGCATTCTTTGAGGAGCATCTGATTCCTATCGTTGATAGGAGCACGAAGTTTCTCCAAGGTCGGTCAGTTCCTCTCGTACAGGTGCTATGACAGCATGGCTGAGTGTGGGACGAAACCTGGGAGCGGGAGACCGACGTACATGCTTAGTGGCTTGAGTTTTTCACTACTTTATCTTCTCTACCCTTGGAAGGTAAATATGGGGAAGAATTTCTATAAGGGTGGAAGTTTGTAAGAACCCGGTTCTTAGTTTTGAGGTACGGGTTTCTTATTTTATCTTTTCCTTAAGTGTTTTTGAGAAAATAAGAAAAGTGGGGAAAATCCTAAATTTTGTGACTACACGCCATGTACTTTTACACACGTTGTGTACTTTGTCCATGTGGAAGGAGTACACAGGGCATGTAGGCTGGTCGACGATGATGGGTGTAAAAACCGACTAAACGTCATGTAGTGGGTATTTACACGACATGTAGTCAGTCGGTAGGTGAATAGTAAGGCGGTGGCCAGCTAAGCGGAAGTACACACTGTGTACTCAGTTATTACACGCCATGTACTCATGTCGATAGATGAACAGTTCCACGCTGGCGAGAAGCCGCTGAAGGAACAGTTAAAAAAATAAAAACTACACACCATGTACCCAATAGTACACGCCATGTAGTCTGTTTTTTTCACTTAAAATGGGCAGTAGCCACCCCTATTCACAGGGAAGGCTTAGAATCAGAGGAGATCTCGGGAAGATGGACGGAGCTTCAGAGATCAGCTGATCAAGCACTGGGAATTTGTTTCCGCCTCTGTTGATCTCGTTGGAACCGCACGGGTGAGTTCTTCCTTCTTCTTGCGTAACTCTTTACAATTCTTCCTCTAAAGGGAGTTATTTCTTTTTGAATGAGGGTTTCTTTTACCTCAGATCTATGTCATTCTCGAGAGTTTCGAGGAGCATCTTTCACGTATACCGATCAGGGGAAATTGAGGTAGGTGGCTTGGTGTTTAAATTCCAAATGTTGTGCATTTTTGTGTACTGTTGAGCTACGAGCCCATGTTGGGGTGTTGTTTGGCTGAGGCCTTGGCTATTTAAATACTTAGAATTGTATAGGTAATGAAATGTAATTGTAAACTATTGTTTGGGATCGCTGCATGGATCCAGGACCACCCCAGGGGTACGTTCCTCTATTTAGCCGTTTGTCCAGGATACCCAAGGGTATGCCATGTTTATATTGTGCATTGCTTTTTCCTTGAGAGGAAATTTATATAAATTGCATGTTTATGCTTTGGACTCGGCCTGATTACTTGCACCTGAGGGCAGTGTTGTGATTAGCCTATGGGAAGTTCTCCGTTCAGCCTGAGGGAAACTTCTTTCGTGCCTATGGGTAGTAGATTCTGTGCCTGTGGGCGAAACTTCATATGCCTGAGGGCAATATCTTTTATGCCCGTGGGAAACTACCTACGAGTTGTGATTTTGTTACCTGAGGGTAAGTGTTTTCATGTCTGAGGACACTGACTGTTACTTAGAATATTCACTGTGGTGATATCTTAAATTGAATGATTAAATGAATATTAAAATGGAAATATAAATCGTAAAGTTAGTTACTTTTGAGTACTTCTTAGTTTATTGAATTTACTATTGCACACTGTTGTTGCATATTTTCACACAGTTGGGCACGGGCCTTTGGTGGGTGCCTACTGGGATTGATTTCTCACACCCTGTTTGGGGTCATATCTTCGGCCCCAAACAGATTATATTTCTGCAGGTATGGATAAGGGAAAGGGTCCCTATACAGGTACTTGATTGTTGCTAAGGTGTAGGGGAGCATGGGACCGAGCTCAATCTCATGATGTCGCCGGCTATTTTGTTTTGTTGTACCTGTACTTTCCATTTTATTGTATTGTACTACCATGTAACGTGTTCTAGCTGCTTTCATAGAATAGTGACATACATATATATATGATTGTTGGTCTGTGTTACTTCATTTGTTCATTTCAGTTATTTATATTTTACTTCTTCCGCTGTTGTTGTATGCTTTATCTTGTATTCTGCTGCGCTACACTTTGAAAAATGAGGACATAGTTTCCCCACTATCAGACCTGGTCCCTCACTGCTAGTCGGCCGCCTCTGGCGTTCGGGGAAATTCTCTTGAGGTCATGTGACCAACCGGGTTCGGGGCACCTGTGGAGTGGTACCCGGATCCGGGACGTTACAAAGTGGTATCACAGGGATTATTTTCTTTGACTTACTATTTGGATCCTTAGTCAGGGATAGGATGGAAACGGTAGTTGTTAATAAGCTGTGCCCAGGAGTAGTTATCCTGTGTACAGGGAAAATCCAGTCTACCTCGGTTATTGAAATTTTTATGATTTTTCAATTTAACAGTTGATTTGATTTTCACCGTTGGGTGACGCACTTGGGATTGTGTTGTTTATATTTTATCCATGGGTTGTATTTAGTTTCAACCCGATGAGATGAGGGTATTCCATATCATGCATCATTTAGGCACATTCTAGAAATCACATTCCATGCATAGTTCCATGCCATGTAGGCGCATTAGAAATTGGATGATGTTGTGATAGTCGTTGTGCTAGAAAAGCATTCTGTTGTGATAGGTGATTTGATAAATAATTGCTATGTGATAAGGTATTTTTGTGTGAGCCTGTTGAAAGGATGGATTCCAAACTTTGGTTGTTGGGGAGTATGGGCCCTCAATAACCGGAATTTGGTGAATCATTGACTTGTTTATTTGAGTATAACATGTATAAGCTATCAAACTTTGATTCGCAGGGAGTATGGGCCCTCATGGATCATAATTTGGCGCTTAGGTGTTGCTTTTCAGTGTTTTCTGGGTTCTGGAGTAGTTTCTGATGTATACTGTCTGGAAAACCCAGTATACATGCCGTGTAGTTCTAGGACACATGCTGTGTGTTCTTCTGTTCGGGAAGAAATGAAAACTTTTTGAGTACACACTGTGTACCCTCAGTACATACCTTGTAGTATCTTCTCGTGTCATAGACTGTGTGGGCAGGGACATGGGGTAGAGAAAGGCTTGGTAAAAACAAACTGTGTACCAGATGTATACACCGTGTAGGGTTGACCCGTATTCTTCCCGTGTAACTAACAACACGGACGGAGGAGACCTTGTGACATACACACCGTGTCCATTTTAGAACACGTCGTGTAGTCTGGCCTGGGGACCCAACTGTGTAGCTAACAAACACGAGTTAGTGTTACCTCTTCTTGAACACGCCGTGTACCTGAGGGACACGCCATGTAGTACTTACTGGTGGGAGACCGTGTGGACCTAGCCGTGTGGCCTGGGAAACGAGGTGGTGTACACGCTGTGTGCAGGTGTCCCATGCCGTTTGATGTTAGCCGAGTAGTCGGATGTGTCACGAATGAAACGAGCAGTTGCAATTAAAACCATACATTCCGTGTAGATGCCATACACAATGTTTAGTCTTGTTCAAGTGAGTCGTGTGTCTTAGCCATGTAGAAGGACTCGGGCAGGCAAAGAGGATTCAAGTACACGCTGTGTAGTCTGAGGACACGCTGTGTGTTTGGGGTGTTACACGACCAGTTTAATCTGGGGTACACGCCCATGTGAATGGCTTATGAGAACACGTCGTGTATTTTAATACATGACATGTAGTAAAGTTTTGTAAATTTTGAAAACTTTCCTTCTCCTATCCCCTTGTTTTGGTCTTTGAAAATCTTGATCTAAGGTGTGCGTTTGACCTTGTAGAGTCATGCCACCGAGACGACCACCAGTTTTTCACCAGGAGAGCGGCAATTATTATACTCCAGAGATGGTAGGCCATGGGATACTAGTGGATCCTTTAGCAAATCCAGATGTGGTGCCGACCGTTATACTAGATGCAGGCGCAGAGGCGCAGTTCTGTGAAGGCTTCATATGGTTTATGCAAACCTTTCAGGGAACACTGCAGGCTGCCACATCTATGGCAGAGCTAATGTGTATCTTCCAGCAGCAGCATCCGCCTACGTTTTCATGGGATGGCAAACCATAGGCTATAGAGTCTTGACTGGATTCATTGCAAACTATTTTCAAGCATCTAGAGACGCCTCTAGGGTTGAGGGTCAAGCTCATGATGTATATGCTGCGTGATTCCGCCAAGAGGTGGTGGGATGTTACCACCCAATAAAAGAATCACAGAGACATGGTGTGGGAATATTTCCAGAGAGGTTTCTATGACTTCTTCTTCCCAGAGATGCTGAGGGCAGATAGATCTCAAGAGTTCATGAATCTGCAGTAGGGCGCTATGTCAGTGATGGATTATTCTTCTCATTTCACAGAGCTTCATCATTTTTCACCCGTTCTGGTGGGTGATGAGACATTGAGGGATAAAATCTTTTAGGATGGTCTTCGATATGACATCCACTCACTGGTGAATGTTTTCAAGTTGCCTACTGTACATTCTATTGTGAACCAGGCACTGATTACCGAGCGGAATATGTGGGAAGCTAGTGGTGTGGGCTAGGGTAGTTCAGCACCAGTTTTTGGTACTATTTCTACCGGTAAGAGGAAGATACAAATGGAATTATCTCATGGTGGCAGTACTATCCAGAAGAATGTTTTAGGTGGCCAGGTCATATTCTACCAGTGTGGTAAAGAGGGGCACAAGAGGCCTTAGTTCCCACATGACCCAGTGGAATGTCGAGCTTGCGGAAAGTTGGGTAATCTGCAGTGCTTTTGTAGGGAGTTTGAACCAATGTATGGTGAGAGGGGTTCTGTATAGACTACACATGTGGGAGCAGGACTAACAGCTTCTTACCAGTAGGGAAATTGGAATACGTCAGGGTGTGCAGGCAGGGATAGTGGTTGTGGTCATGGTAGCCAGACACCAGGATCTCAGAGGCAGTAGGGCGGGACAGCTCAGGGTAGCTATGCTGTGTCACAGGGTCGCGACACTCGGCAGGCATATGCAGTGCAACAGACCCAACAGGAGCAGGATCTCGGACCTTCTACTGTCTGAGGTACTATTAGAGTAGCTTCTATTTTATCTTCAGTACTTTTTTATATGGGTGCTACACATAGCTTTATATCTGTGCCCGTTTTGGAGAGCTTTGGGCTCTATGTTTCTTCTTCTTCTAATGTTATGACGCTAGACACTCCATTGGGGACTATAACGGCTGGTGTGCATTAGTGTAAGGAGTGCCCCCTTGAGGTTGGTGGGTGTCAATTCCTTTGGGACCTCTATGTCTTAGAGATAACGAGATATGATGTCATTCTCGGGATGGACTGGTTGGTTCCCTTTTGAGTCTTTTTAGACTACTATTGTCACAGGGTGTGTTTCATGTCACCCGAGGGTGGAGAGTTTCTATACAAGGGCAAATGGGATGTTCAGGCGAGTCGAGCTGGACCCAAGCATCGTGGGCATGGTGGAGTCATAGCTCAGATTGCGAGTTAATATCTAGATGATCAGGGGACTTGTCAGAAGGATTTCCCTCTAGTGGTTGATCGTTTCAAGGATGTCTTCCCAGAAAACTTTTCAGGTCTACCTCCAGAGCGAGAGATGGATTTCTTGATTGAGCTTGTTCCAGGAGAGGCACCGGTATCCATTCCTCTTTATAGGATGGCTACACCTGAGTTACAGGAGCTCAAGATATATTTAGAGGATTTATAGTCAAAGGGTTTTATCTGACCCAATACTTCTCCTTGGGGTTCTCCAGTCCTTTTTGCGAAGAAGGCGGACGGTACCCTTAGACTCTATGTGGATTATCGGAAGCTGAACTAGTTGACAGTCAAGAACCAATATCCCTTACCAAGGATTGATGATCTTTTTGATCAAATTTGAGGTGCATGAGTGTTCTCAAATATTGACTTGAGATCTGGATATCATCAGTTGTGCATTAGACTATCTGATATACCTCTCACAGCCTTTAGGAGTAGGTATGGTCTATATGAGTACTTGGTTATGTCATTTGGACTCACGAATGCACCATTAGTTTTCATGGCTCTGATGAATCGTGTGTTCCATCCTTATCTGTATTCTTTTGTGGTAGTCTTCATGGACGATATCTTGGTGTACTCTCACACTCGACATGACCATGCCACCCATCTTAAGATCATATTGAGTACACTGAGAGAGAATAATCTATATGCTAAGCTCTCAAAGTTCCACTTTTTGATGGACCAGATACACTTCTTGGGTCATATCATCTTAGAGGTAGGAGTTGTAGTAGACCCAGAGAAGGTGAGAGAAGTAGTTTCCTAGGAGCAGCCCAAGAACGTGTTTGAGATATAGAGTTTCTTGGGGCTGGATGGTTACTACAGTAGCTTCATCCAGGACTTCTCCCACTTAGTATCTCCATTGAAGGGTTTGACTAAGAAGGGTGTGAAGTTCATTTGGTCATAATCTTGCGAGACATCCTTTCAGGAGCTGAAGGGAAAGTTGACATCAGCACCAATCTTGATACTCCCAGAGCATGGGAAGAGCTATACATTTTATTGTGATGCATCAGGCATTGGGATGGGAGCTATGTTGATGCAGGGCGATCGAGTTCTTGTATATGGGTCTCGGTAGTTGAGGCCACATGATAGGAATTACCCAACGCATGACCACGAGTTGGCTGCAGTCGTTCATGCATTACGTTGTTGGAGAAATTATCTCTTGGGAGAGAATTTTGTGGTTTTCACTGACGACAAAAGTCTCAAATATATCTTTACTCAGCGGGAATTGAATCTGAGGCAGCGGATGTGGGTTGAGTACCTACAGTCCTTCGGTTTTGAGCTTGCCTATACACCTGGTAAGGGTAATGTAGTTGCTGATGCACTGAGTAGGAAGAATCAGACACAGGCAGTTCATGAGGCCAATGGTGAGTGGCAGCTTATGGCTTTCTTCTCTGAGATGCATTTGGAGGTGCACGATTATCATGGGAAGACATATCTCTCTTCTTTAGCTGTGACTTCTACCCTCTTGGATAGAGTGAGGATGAGACGGCTATCTAATTCATAAGGCCTAGTTATATGGGATTCGGTGGAAAGTGAGGACCCTCCTCCTGGGTGGACGATAGGCGATGATGAGGTATTGCATTTCCATTAACGAGTGTGGGTTACAGGGGATATACGTGAGGAGATAATGTGGGAGTTTCATGCCTCATCTTGGGCAGTTCATCCCGGAGTTACCAAAATATACCATGACTTGAGACGTCAGTACTAGTGGTCGGGTATGAAGAGAGAAGTAGATGGATTTGTTACGAGATGTTCCACCTATCAACAGGTGAAGGCAGAGCATCAGAGGCTAGCCGTACTATTACAACAGTCACCCATTCCAAAGTGGAAATGGGATTATGTCGCAATGGACTTCGTGACTGGGTTGTCGAGGTCACCTCGAGGTAATGATGTTGTGTGGGTCATTGTGGACAGACTTACGAAGGTAACTCACTTTTTGTCAATCAAGGAGACCTTTAGAGTTGACAACCTCGGAAAGTTGTATGTCTGAGAGGTTGTACATCTTCATGGGTTCCCTTGTTCTATCATTTTAGATAGG
The DNA here is from genome assembly GCA_963277665.1 of Viscum album. Classification (NCBI taxonomy): domain Eukaryota; kingdom Viridiplantae; phylum Streptophyta; class Magnoliopsida; order Santalales; family Viscaceae; genus Viscum; species Viscum album. The sequence goes on from OY728125.1 coordinate 1,611,576,801, forward strand.
GACACCCGTTTTATGTCTCATTTCTAGCATAGTTTTTAGAGGGCACTGGGTACACAAGTGCTTCTGAGCACAGCTTACCACCCTCAGACTGATGGTCAGTCAGAGCGTACGATACAGGTTCTAGAGGACATTTTGCGTGCATGCGTCCTAGACTTTTGGGGCTCTTGGGAGAAGCATATACCCCTAGTCGAGTTTGCCTATAATAATAGTTTTCAGGAAACTATTGAGATGGAACCTTATGAGGCTTTATATGGTAGGCCATGCCAATCACCTTTGTGCTAGATGGAGGTAGGTGAGGCAGCTTTACTGGGACCACAGCTCGTGCAGGAGACTTCTGAGCAGGTCCAATTGATTCAGAAGTGGATGGCTACTGCACAGTCTCGTCAAAAATCTTAGCCGATCGCCGCAGACGACCCTTGGATTTTGTGGTTGGGGATCAGGTTTTCTTGTGTGTTTCACCGAGGTTGAGACACAAGTGGATCAAGATACAGTGTAAACTTTCACCGAGGTATGTGGGGCCATTTTAGATTCTGGAGGGAGTCGGTCGGTTGCCTATCGGTTGCAGTTACCGCAGAGGTATCAGGACATGCATGACGTCTTCCATGTATCTAAGTTGCGCCGTTATCATTCAAACATGTCTCACATATTTCATCCCGAGGAGGTTGAGCTAAATTTCGATACATCCTTTGAGGAGCATCCAATTCGTATCATTGATAGGAGAACAAAGGTTCTCCAAGGCCAGTCAGTTCCTCTCGTACGGGTGCTATGGCAGCATGGCTGAGTGCAGGACGAAACCTGGGAGTGGGAGACCGACGTACATGCTCAATGGATTGATTTTTTCACAGCTTTATCTTCACCACCCTTGGAAGGTAAATTCGGGGATGAATTGCTTTAAGGGGGGAATTTTGCAAGAACTCGGTACGTAGTTTTGAGGTACGGGTTTCTTCTTTTCTATTTTCCTTAAGTGTTTTTGAGAAAATAAGGAAAGTGGGGGGAAATCCTAAATTTTGTAACTACACGCCATGTACGTTTCCACACGCTGTGTAATTTGGCCATGTGGAAGGAGTACACAGGGCGTGTAGGCCGGTCGACGATGATGGGTGTAAAAACCGACTACACGCCGTGTAGTGGGTATTTACACGCCGTTTAGTCAGTCAGCAGACGAATAGTAAGGCGGTGGCCAGCTGAGCGGTGGTACATGTCATGTACTCAGTTATTACATGCCGTGTACTCATGTCGACAGATGAACAGTGCCACGCTGGCGAGAAGCCGCTGAAGGAACAGTTAAAAAAATAAAAACTACACACCGTGTACCCAATAGTACACGCTGTGTAGTCTGTTTTTTTTTTTTTTGCTTAAAATGGGCAGTAGCCTGCCCTATTTATAGGGAAGGCTTAGAATCGGAGGAGAGCTTGGGAGTATGGCCGGAGCTTCGGAGATCAGCTGATCAAGCACCGGGAATCCATTTCTTCCCTGTCAATCTCGTTGGAACCGCACGAGAGAGTTCTTCCTTCTTCTTGCGTAACTCTTGACAATTATTCCTCTAAAGGGAGTTATTTTCATTTGAAAAAGGGTTTCTTTTACCTCATATATACGTCATTCTCCTGCATTTCAAGGAGCATCATTCACGTATACCGATCAGGGGTGATCGCGGTAGGTGTCTTGGTGTTTAAATTCTAACTTTTGTGCGTTTTTGTGTACCGTTGAGCTACAAGCCCATGTTGGGGTGTCGTGGGGCTGAGGCCTTGGATTTTTAAATACCTATAATTGTATAGGAAATGAAATGTAATTGTAAACTGCTGTTTAGGATCACAGCTTGGATCCAGGACCACCCTAGGGTGTGTTCCTCTGTTTAGCCGTTTGGCCAGGATACCCGAGGGTATTCCATGTTTATATTGTGCATTACTTTTGCCTTGAGAGGAATTGTATATAAATTTCATGTTTATGCTTTGGGCTTGGCCCGGTTACTTGCGCCTGAGGGATGTTTTGTGATTAGACTGTAGGCAGTGCTCCATTCAGCCTGAGAGAAACTTCTTTCGTGCCTGTCGGTAGTAGATTATGTTCCTGTGGGTGACACTTCATACGCCTGAGGGAAATATCTATTATGCCTGTGGTCAACTACCTACGGGTTGTGATTCTGTTACCTGGGGGTAAGTGTTTGCATGTCTGAGGAAACTTACTGTTACTTAGAATATTCATTGTGGTGATATCTTAAATTAAATGATTAAATGAATATTAAAATGGCAATATAACTGGTAAAGTTAGTTACTTTTGAGTACTTCTTAGTTTATTGCATTTATTATTGAAGACTATTGTTGCATATTTTCACACAGTTGGGAACGAGCCTCTGGTGGGTGCCTACTGGGATTTATTTCTCACACCTTGTTTAGGGTCATGTCTTCGGCCCCAAACAGATTATATTTCTGCTGGTATGGATAAGGGAAAGGGTCTCTATACAGGTACTTTATTGTTGCTGATGTGTAGGGGAGCATGGGACTAATCTCAGGATCGTGATGTCGCCGGCTGTTTTGTTTTTTTGTACTTGTACTTTCTATTTTATCGTATTGTACTACCGTGTAACATGTTCTGGCTGTTTTCATAAAATATTGACATACATATATATATGACTACTGTTTCTTGTTACTTTAGTTGTTTATTTCAGTTATGTATGTTTTACTTCTTCCGTTGTTGTTGTATTTTTTATCTTATATTCCGTTGTCCTACACTTTGAAAAATGAGGGCATAGTTTCCCCACTATCATACCTGGGACCTCGCTGCTAGTTGGTAGCCTCTGGCATTTGGGGAAATGCACATGAGGTCATGTGACCAACTGGGTTCGGGGCACCCATGGAGCGGTACCTGGATCCGGAACGTTATAGATATGTGAAACAAGTTTCATGGTATGATAAAATCATCATGGGGACTCCATGAATCCAAAAAATATCATTCACATACAAGCATCATAATATTTCCACTAAGATCTTCTCTTTGATGGTGAGGAAGTTGGCCAATTTAGTTATATGATCTATGATTACCCAGATATCATTGTGACCTCTCACCATCCATGGAAGTCCCATCAAAAAATTTATGGATATACCCTCCCACTTATATTTTGGTACCTTAAGGGGTTGATCCAAACCCATTAGAATGTAATGCTCAATATTCACTTATTAATAGGTGAGGCATCAAGAGATGAACGCTACAATACTCATATTTATCCCTAGACACTAGAAATATTATCAAATATTCTAGTATATCTTTTTTCACTCTAGGATGTACCACTAAGGGAGATGTATGGAACACTCTCATCCCATCCTTTTAAAGTGAGATTGTAACCAATGTTCACCCTTAGAAGAGGATAATATGCAACCCACATTCATAGAATCCATTAGAATATTTTCCTTTTAATATATGGCTTCTCAAAACATCACAGTCAATATCTTTAGTTTTTTCTTCCCTAGAATGCTATAATAGTGTAGGAGTCAAAATCATCGATCAGGGATACATTTCTCCCCCCTAATTCACCAAGGAAAAATTAAATGATCCTATCTTCTATAATTCCTCACCTAGTAATTAGGAGTGATATTTACTTTAAAGATAATATTCTAACACATTCTCTTTCTCTACAGTATAGACTATATCAATGTCATAGTCTTGTAAGAACTCTAGAAATCACCTCTATCTCTGGTTGAGATATCTCTGAGTGAAGATGTACCTAAGACTATTTTTTTTGGAATAAATAATCAAACAATAACCAATATGGTAGTGTATTTAAGTCTTCAGGATGAACACCATAGCTTCCAGATCCAAATCATTGGTCGCATAGTTCTGATCATGTGGTCTCGACTTCTTAGACTCTTAAGTAATCACTACCTGCCTCTATATCAAAACACACCCAAGCCTGACTCCATAGGAATTTAATAACACCTTGTACTCAACCCCTACTTTTAAAAACCTCAGAATGGGGATTCTTTTTAACCTCTTACACAACTCCCCAGAGGCCTTCTATCACTTCTTTGACCAGAAAAAGGCTATTTCTTTCAGGTTAAGGTAATAAAAGAATCTACAATCCTAGATAAATTTATCATGAATATCAAATAGTAGTCATAGAAACTAAGTAATCTCTACAACTCTTTCACGCTCTTAAGTGGATCCCAAGATAACCCTACCTTGATTTTCACTGAGTCCATAGATACTCCCTCCTTTAAGATTACATATCCCAAAAAGTGGACCTCTCTAGTTCAGAATTGACACTTCAAGAGTTTCCAATATATCTGATGCTCTCAAATTATGTATAAGACCATCCTCAAATTCTTTTCATGCTCAACCTATGGAGTTGAGTAAATAATAATTTCATTGATGAATATCACTATGAATTGTTCTAAGAAGAGTTATAAAATCTAGTTTATGATTCCCATAAACAATATTGGTGTGTTCTTCATGCCAAAGGGAATCACCAGGTACTCATAAAGACTATAGAAATATAAAAAAAATTATTTGGTATATAATCCTCCCAAATGTGTAGTTGGTGATATCATTACTTAAGATCAATATTTTATAACCACTTTCCCCCTTCAACAGATCGAATAGGTCATCGATATTTAGTAGTGGATACTTATTCTTAATGGTCACCTAGTTCAAATGGTGATAATTCACAAACAACCTTATACTCCCTTACACCATCTTATAGAACAATATATGAGCTACCTAGGGGGAAAACATAGTATAATAAATCATTTCCTATGATGTTCTTCCAATTTCAACCTCATCTCTTGAAGCTCAATGGGGATTATCTAATATGATGTTGAAGATATCGGTGTGTTCCTTTGGTGAAAGTCAATACCAAAATAAACCACTTGACTAGTAGGTAATTATAATACTTCCTTAGGGATTATGTCCTTGTACTCGTCCACTATTATGGGAAAACAAAATCTCAAAACACCAAATTTTACATAGATCAATTTGACCAACCTATGGGAAATTATCTATAATACATGAGTCCATCCTAATTTGACTAGAATTCCTTTTTTACTATGAAGGAAAATATCAACCGGTTATCCCAATCATGTTTTACCTTCCTTTATAAAAAACTAATATAGAAATGTAAGGTATAAAATTAATCCATACCAATAATGAAATCATAAATTATCATCATAGTTATGAAGATATCCTATTATAAATTATCCCATTCAAGAGTAAAGTCACACTATTGATGGAAGAGTTTGATCACATAATCCCATCTAGTAGAAGTATGCAACTGTAAAGGTCAATCTAGAGTCTCTACTAAAATATATATCTTGAAAACAAGGGATAAGGATATAATGGAATGTCCCCCTCTTGTGTCTACCAAAAATGATGCCAAGGTGTAAAAGTCATAGATCAATCCCCGAATTATACTGATAACCTTTGGGTCATAAGTATCAAAAACATTTGTTTATTTACACCTATAACTACCAACACTATGAGCCCAGAATGGTCCACCTAGAGGTGGTGGTGGTGGTATCATATCATAACATGGACTACCTCCTACAAATCCTCCATCTGCTCTTCCATAATAGCCTCTTTTAGAATGTCCCTGACCACCCCTGTGAGGTTCTTGGTTACATTGTTTCCTCTGATATGGTGATTTATCCACTATATTTCCTCCCTATATTGTATGATAGTTTGAGTAGTCCTGAGAAATATTAACTCACCCATCATAATAAAGGAAACACCTTCCCCTTAATTGAATAGATCCCCTCTATGAATCTTAATCCATAAATACTCTATTCTAAGATAGTGTATCACAAAGTACTGAGAATTTATATCTTAAATTCCTCCACTAGACACCAACCGATGAAGTTTCTAATCCTAGGTGACCACTACCTACAGCTGATGACAGTGGATACTTTTCCAAAAAAAAAATCTACTAGTATGGAAGGATCTAGTATCCCAGTTTTAGTGGTGATACAAATAGAAACCACTATAACTCGAATATATCTATGAATCCCCCTATCAAATGTTCATGCTCAGAAGTACTCATCACAAACCATGTTAGTAGAGTATTATGTGAGTTTGGTGAACCTCAATTCATACTTATTCGTAGAAATGATTCCCTACTACCAGTCCAGGAGCTCTTATATGTGTATTGATAGAAACGTTGTTGGAAAATACTCATCTTGGAAGAGACACTTGAACTCAGTCCAAGGAAGAGTTACATAATCATAAATATGAGTCACCAAGATCCACTAATGACCTTTCATGACATAGATAAATCTATCCACGAGCACCATCATCTAGTTAGGATGGGTCTGAACCAAACATAATATATGGATCATCAACTCCATAGAGTCCTTCGCTGCCTATGGGTCTGACTCGCCTTGGAACCTAGGTGGACTCTACCTATAGAACTCAGAAATCATGATTAGCCTAGGCATGTAATCATCCAATATTGATAGAAATACTTGATTTTCAATATAAAGAATAATATCAATATGCACTACCAAAGAAAGTCTACTCATTGCACAATAGGTGGAAGTACCGCTCATTATCCACCTAGAGGAAGAACCTCATGCACCAACCCCTAAATGGGGGCCTTATCACTAAAATGGATATTATCATGATATTGTCATGTAATCCTTGTTATTTGTCTATGTGGAGGTATCTTTCAATGGTCAAGATGTACCCTCTTAAAATGAGTATATATGAGGAGCTAACTTAAAAAGGATATAGAAAGTAAAAAAATTATTCTTATATGATTCATGTATCATTGTTTGTCCTGCAACTAATGACTCAATGTACCGATTTGACAATATAGCTATCAGATTCCTAGTGAGTAGATACATTGATCTTCATGCCATCATTGGGGTCCCTATATTGAGATCCAAACTTGAGAAACTTGAACATGTTGCCTTAAACCCCAAACCAATCCCCATAACTATTCTATATTCGAACTCAATCATAGGATATACCTACACTTTAATACCACTCTGACAGGACCAAATTCACCAGGGGCCCGCTTGGGCTAGTGGTAATTTGAGTGTGCCACTAAAAGACTAGCTCTAATAGGCCAAGGGCTAGTGACTAGCATCAAATAGTCATAGAAAACATATGGTAGGCCTTATCCTAATATTCATGTACACAAACACACATATCCATGTATACCAAAGTAATATAGAATAATGGAAACTAGAATAACAAATACATGAAAAACCTTTAAAATCCCTGATAGAGTATGATAGTACATAACTAATAATTCAATATCCAAACATAGAAGCTGACTTCGAACTCAAATAGGGTTTGATTCATCTTCTCCCTCATTTTCATGGGCTAGTCAGTGAGGATCCACATCTCCACCTTAAAGAGTTCCAAGTGGTGTGCTCTACCGTGAAGCCTCAAGGGGTTTCTGAGGAACAAATAAAACTCCAAGAATTCCCTTTCTCCCTAGCTGACACTGCTAAGTTCTGGCTCTACTACCTTTCTCCTGGTTCCATAACCACATGGAATAACATGAAGCGACTCTTCTTAGAGAAATTATTTCCTGCTTCTCGTATTGCTTCTATCCGAAAGGAAATAAGTGGTATCCGTCAATTCCCAAGTGAATCACTCCATGAATACTGGGAGAGGTTCAAAAAACTTGTGGCAACATGCCCACACCACAAAATTCATGACCAACTCTTGATCCAATACTTCTATAAGGGATTATTGGCTATGGAGAGAACTCTCATATATGCTGCAAGTGGAGGTTCTCTTGTTGATAAAACTCCTGCAGTTGCAAGAGATCTCATAAGTAACATGGCTGCAAACACACAACAATTCCATACTCGAGCACATTCTCAAGTCAAACAAGACCAAGAAAATGAATCAATTGAACCGAAAAAAATGACCAAGTGGATGAGTGAACTTATAGGTCTTGTGCGACAACTAGTTGTGGAAACCAAATCCCCAACCTCGTCTTCTCTGCAATCAATGTTTCTCGGACCAGTCAAAAACTGTGGAATCTGTAACTCTCCATCTCATCCAACTGACACATGTACACAACTTCAAGAGGATCAATCTGATTCATCTGGACCAATGGAGCTCAATGCAGCATATGCTCAGCGGAACACCAATCCTCAACTATCAGGTCAGTTTGTTAGAAACTTTAACCAACCTCACTCTGAGATCTTCTCCTCTAACTCTAACCAAGGATTGAGGTATGGTAACCCCATGTCTAACCCACCTCAATTCCCTCCTCAAAACCCAAACCAATTCTAATATGTTCAAGGTGGTGGTAACTTCCATCAACCTTATCCTTTTGTTCCTCAACCTCAAAGAAACAATCCTCCTCCTGGATTCCATTATCCTAGTGAGCCTTCTCAATTCCAAAACCAATACAATTGATTTCCCATGAACCAAAGTCAAGGCAATACCAATTCGGGACAAGCCTCTTCTCCCAAGACTTTGGCAGGGCCTTGGTACTTCCAATAAATCCTCTTTTGCTCTGAAATGCCAACCCTTTTGAAAGGATAGGAGGGGATATATTTATAGCCCAAGATGGTGGACTGTTTACATTCTAGAAATACCCCTCCACCTGGCTCGCAGATATAGACATCAAGACAGCCGAATATCGAGAAATTTTCTTCTTAAAAGTTGTAGATAATAAAGTTGGAAGACTATTTTCAAAATTTGGAATCATTTGGACGTAAGGATAAAAAGTTATGGTCGGATGATTAAACAAAGTAAAACTATCCATTTAAATACAGTCTTTTTGAAGTCCAGAATGTGAAAGGGTTTTTGAATATGAATATGCCTTTATATCCGAATGGGTTCTTCAAAATGGTAGTCCTCATATACCTCCTATTTTACACTGAAAAATCTCATCTCTATTTGATGCTTAAATCATGAGATATTTCATTAATACTATACTGATATTAATTCTCGTCCAGAATGGTGGGCTGGAATTCAAAGCTTCATTTGGGCCCCTTGTACTTATATTTGGGCCTTGAAATATTTATCCAAGATTACATGTAGTGTCCCCCAAATTATTGTGGAGATTTAATGTTTTTGGACTTCTGGATTGAGCCCAATAAATCAATCTTAAAGGCTGGTCCATTTTGTTCACAGATTCTTTGGTCTTGTTTGTGAGGACCATATGACCCTTCAAATGGAAGAATTGGCTCATGGTACCATCTAATGAAATGTTGTGTATTTAAAGGAGAATCCTACAAAACAAGAACCACACAATTTTTATCAGTATATTGATAGTTATTATTAAAACATTAAACTGACTCAATTGGACTACTTCTAAAAATGCTCAAAAATTATACTTAATATTAAACCATTAATATTTCACAAAAATTATGCACATTTCATATAAAATAAGTAAAGGGAGTATATAATAAGTCATGAAAATATTAATAAAATCAATAACCAACATAGAAAAAGAAAAAAATATTGTCCCAACAACCAAAAAATAAGTTCCACCTGAAAACCAAAAGTAAATACTATCTCAACAACCAACCTCTAGATCCCAACCATGATCATTCTACCACATCCACCAAGTACCACTATGCGCCACCTTCACCAAGTCCACCTAGTTCTTTGTAAAACAATCTATCATCTGTATAAGACACAAAACATGTGGTAAGATCCCATGTAGGGTTTATTAAATACATACCCATTATAGAAACTTGAAATCACCAAGAAGTAAAGCATCAAAGAGAGTCATCTCAAAATATTAAAGAAGAGGATATATCATGAGTAAACCCAGATATTCTCATAGAATGATACCGTTTATCCAGTAAGGACTAAAACCTTATATGCAATAAAATGATCAAATTTTTTCACACAAATCCATGAATTAGAACTAATGAGAAAGACACCTATATCTCAGGTAATGCCTGAAGGAAACACACAAACCTCACTTGAAAAAACCTCAGACAAGGGAATTCAACTCACATGTAGACGATAATACACTAGGTTATAGGGGTATACCTAACTCCATATATAAATTCCTATAGGAGGGTATCACACAACTTTAACAAGTGTAATAGGATACATGGACCTACCTATGGGGAAATAAAAGAGGATTATGACCCCAGACCACACAGGGGGATACTTTACCCTATCCATCATAAACCTATAGATAGGGGATCACATAGCCTATGTAGAAGGGTGGGATCCTAACCCTATATATGGGGATTGGAGACTGTACTATCATGCACCATATGGAATCCCACTCAAAAAGGATGATTGAAGGTCTTAATCCAATAAAAAAAGTGCACAGTGTGTCCAAGGGGTACACGATATTTCACCCCAAGTTGACAACTGGGTTGTACACTGATGCCCAATATGGAATTTAAAAAAGAAAACTACATGTAATGTGAGAATATATAGATGGAATCTAGGGTTGGGTTTGGCACTCAGTGTGTACCTATATACCCAATTAATGTTCCATCAAGAGTACATGGGGAGTAGTTATGGTTTGTACAGAGTCTAGGCTACCTATGATCCCTAGGTATGTACTTCATATACACATTGATCTATTCATATAGGGTTACATGGTGTGTGGTCCTAGACACACAATCCTATAATATTTAACTCAGTGTAAACCCTATAGTTCTATCTATGGAAGAACACAATATGTGTATTTCTAAAATACACACCATGAAATATTCATCGTTTCCACCTTCTTCTTCATGATTACCACCAAAAAAACTATAAAGTTTGTTGACCAAGATAAAAACCATATTGGGGACCAATTTTTGGACACCCATCATTGGAAAATTGGATTTTTGTTGCCTACCAAATCACTTAAATGTCTTAGTTCATGGAACACTCATCACATGTCTCCTCTTTTATGTTATTTCATTATCAATCCATTACAATGTTTTAACTCCAGATGAAAATTCCACAATGAAAGTTTGAAAAGAAAAAGATCAATTGTATATTGAAATGGTCTTAAAATTGGTCAAACCTCTAGCTAAAACAAGTTCTAGAGATGAACTTGTAAGAAATTGGGTATAAATCCATAAAACAAAATATGTGAGTAATTCATGGTTCCCACACATGATTGGCCACCACCTATAGTTACGGATTCCAATGACAAAAAATATAATTAAAAAATTATGGATTTAATTATACCCAAATCATAGGTCCAACACAAAATCAAATCTAGCAGGACTATGTTATAGACATTCACAGATTAAATTCTTAAAATAGTTAATCTATAAACACAATAATATCAAATACAAACATAAATACATAAAACAAGAGACCTGACTCAAATGGGTTCAATCATTGATGAAGAACATGCATGGAGGTGATGTTGTTTATGATCTTGTTTTGTTTGTCATTGAATCTAAAAATATCCATGGTTGTCAGTAAGGATTATACCATGAGGGATCTCTCCCTCACTCTATAAAATACCTAGTATTATATGGAAAACCATATGGGTTTCATAATATATGAATATATATATCTCCTGGGTAAAAATTTAAATTAAACATTTAATTTAATTTTTAATAAAATCATTTTGAATTGTCAATGATAGAACGTCACACGGCACCTGAGGGGAATCAAACCTATGTTGTTCCTAGGGTAAAACCCATTTTTTAGATTCAATGGAGGTCTTGAATTCTCCATCCAAGAAACCATTCAGGGGGTCCATTTGTTATGAAACTACGCTCATGTGTGAGATAAGGTATTTAATATTTTTAATATATTGACATCGAGGCTACAAAATGCCTGAAACATCATGTCAACACCATGACTAGATCCAAAAATATTATTTAAATTGTTCAAAGGGTCTAACTACAAAAACCACATCTATTACAGGTAAATTTCTTGATGCTCAAGCAATATCCTCTTATCACTCATGGCATACTAGTGAATCGTGAAGGAAATGGGTGAAAAAGAAGAGAGCTATGGAATCAAGGGAGTTTCAAACAATATTTCACAAGAAAGATTATCACCCCACTATCGTATGGTAATATTCCCATTAAATAGACCTCTAGGATAATATTATGTGTGTTCATGAATTTACTCATGTGTTATGCATGAGTAAATTTCATTTGTCAATCCATGCATTTGTTTCATGAAGGCATATACTTCCCCAACATTTCATATCATGAAATAGTTATTAATGATATTCAATGTGAAATATCACTTGAACATTAACATTTAACATTCGTCCACCATAATAATAAAATATATTGTTATGGTGTTGTATACCATGTCATATGATAGAGTTATTAATAAAATACTACTGTAATGGGAAGTAGCACAAAAACCATGATATATGTTATCACCTTGTCATACAATATGATATAGTCAAATACATCATATGAATAATAGATTTAGGGAATATCTCCTTCAATATCCCACTTTCTTTAAAGCCTTATAGACTTTGTGTCATTATACCTTATACTATATCGTATAAAATAACTTATGAAACCATATATAAACTTCGTCACGGCACATCATATCAAATACCTTATGAATATTCATTCAAAAATATTTTGGATTAAAACTAAAAAACTTTTAGAGTAGCTATATAGGTCAAAGGAAATCCTAAATTAGTCAAATAAAAATTTTAACTCCATGGGACATTATATCATTAAAAAATATATGAATCACCAGGTCCATAAATGTAAGAAAAGAGTGACCTCTAGAAAAGAATCACTATTACTGAAGCTATAAAGGGATATAAAGCGATCTCCATAAAACACATGAATGTATATACCTATTTCCACCAACTACATCATATGAAAGCATGCATTCTCATATGACCTATTTTTCTAAGACATAGAGTGAAAATAGTACACAGAGTATGTTAATATCATATAGTCTACTCATAAATTCTCAATTCTATGAGTATAGACTAACTAGATCAATGAATATATAACATGTAATAATCTTATGGATGACCACATCACATTACACTCACATGAATAGATAAGCCCATCATATGTACTATCTAGGTGCAGCTACACACTTCCTCAATCTATCTCAATTTAGGTAAAACATGTCATACTTGTTATAAAAGAGGAAAAATCTAATATTGGTTATATTCCAACCAATAATAAAATCAGTAACATACCCAACCACACTTAATTTTCTAAACCTCGATGATTTTGTAAAGAAGGCAACAAAGTATGAATGTTCTCATATTAGGTATCTTACCAACATTAGATAGTTGTGACTGAATATATGATCCATGCACCCATATTAGAAAAAATATTGAACCCAATAGTTTTTTCAAAATAAATTGGGTATTAAAATAGTATAACACCCAAAACATTTAATGGTATGTTTCTCTTAAATACTTTCAATTCATTAGATAGCCTATATTGCATAAATCACTAAGTCTCTTTGAAACAAAACTTGTCTATTTAGGAGGTAGTCATAACCTAGTCATTAAACTTAAATTTTACACTTCTGTGTTTTGAATTTTGAAAAGCAGACATACATGATTTCGATCAGGATGATATTTAGAGTCTGATATAATCAAGTTAATTTATGGTGAATAGTAACTTACCATTATGAATAGTAACTTATCCTTATGAACAGTGACATACCCTTATGAATAGTAACCTACCCTTATGAATAGTAATATGACCCTTATGAATGGTAACCTTACCCATGAAAGTGTAAACAAAATTTGGGTACCTTAAAAATGAAGGTGAATATTTTAAGTGTTGGTATTTTTCAAATAAATGTTGATTTTAATTAAAAATTAAATTTCTCCTATTTATAAAATAATTTTTAAAAAATTGAGTTCATTTTTTGATTCTAAACTTTAAAAAATGGTCAGGTTTAATTTTTTTTATTTTTCTAAAATACATGAATTTTTTGTGAATAGTAAAATTTGATAATTTATGAAATATGCTAAATAAATAAATTTATGCATTATGCTTGAGTCATGGATGATGTAAATGGACATTGGTTTGAACTCACATGCATTTATTACTATTTTTTGTCATAAGAATCAATAATATTCCTCGTCTTGGGCAAAATAATAAAATAATGATTAAAATAATGCAAAAACCATCCTCTCCTCCACTATATAAACCACCCCTACCCCCCTCTTTCTCTCACACCAATCAAACATTGAGACTTGCCTAAGTTCTGACAAATACACTTCCCAAACCCTATCCCCGCGTCCAAAACCTACTGGTCTCACCAAAAGGCCAAAAATAAAGGCCTTAAGTAGATTCTTAAGGAGGAGTACTCAATAGGTGAACCTCTCTTCCTTTTTCTTTCAACTTCTTTTACAAGTTCCATTATTTTGTTGCTCTCTCCTCATATCCCCTCATAAAAATGATATGATAATTCTAGTAACTTTAATTAACTGTTATTTTATTATTATAATGTAATATTTCATCAACGTCTCTCCTTTCCCCCTCCTCTTATACTAAAAATGAAAACACCGTCTGAGATGTGTTAATTTATCACATTTAAAGACGGTGGGTTTTCAATTTTTATTACCATCATCAATTCAGGTCATGAAACCATTTTTATGGTTTAAATAGATCATAATATATTTATTTCATATTATGTAATGTTCTTGAATCCTTACACACTCATAATATAAAATAATAATGCAAAACAAGTTCATTGTGCACAAAACCGCCAAGTTAATCCAAGCGTTTATCATTATATTTTATCAAAACATTTATCCTCATGGGATATAAAAAAATCATTATAGGATAATTTATATCTATTTAATGTCACTAATAATATATATAAACAATTATATATGTTTAAATACATTTCAATTGAACTTCCATTCATGCATACAAGTAAACAAATCATGAAAACCAAGGAAGAAAATACTTCCAAAACAATAAAATTGAACCTCTTAAACCCATAAAAAAGGCCATTAATTAACCAAATAATGTTATAATAAATAAATTAAATTTATATGAGGTTCTATAATTGTTAATTAATTAAGATAAATTTGATTATTCAAGTCTTTGATATCAATTGAAGAATATATTCAGGCATAAGGTATGGGGTTTCTCATCTCACTTTTATTTCTGTAAGATTTTCATTGTTCGCCAATTATTTCTTGTATTTGGTGTGTATTTAATGAAATTTGATATATAATATAATTATTCTCCTTATATTCATGATATATAGTGATTCACTTTATGATTATTAACTTGACTGATTACAATGTTGTAAGGGACTTTGTTTCAGTTTCCATTTCATTATGATTTACTTGGTTTTCTACACCTAATCATTCTTATGTGGTGTACCTAATGCCCCTTTTAGATCATTTTTTATTTTAAATTTAAAATATATTATATATCCATATTATGGTTTCATGGATATAATTTTTTTCTTAAGTCGTATACCCTTTTACATATAGTGTTTATTTGGAATGTTGTTTTAACTATGGAAATATTGATGAATCTGTATCTTCTACTTTATATGGATATTGAGAATGAATATTGTAATTGTTTTAAACCTATGTATAAATAATTATTTGGACTTGCAGTGGTGGGTGGGTGCCTCTATAGCCCCTTGATGCATCGATGGGTCTCATGAGACAAGTCAGTTGGAGACAAACCCTTCGAGTTTGTTTTCAAAATAGAACCAGACAGGTATCTACACACAAAATTAAACCATTTTGATGGTATAGTGGTATCATGTGATAGATAAATTACATAAAATTAATAAGAATTCTCTTTATTCATTTTCATTTATTACTATCCATGAGGTTTTCACTATGACAAAATCTATGGATGCAGTTTTATTCGCAGTTTATTAATGGCGTGTGTTTTTCATTTGTTCACCATGCCATATTGACTATGCCAATTTGATTATGATTACATTATTTTTTATTCAAGATTTTGATATTTTTAACCCTTACTGAGCATTTGATCTCACCCATTTCATGTGTTTACCTTCAACAGGTTATAAAGATGAGACCATTTATTGAGTTCTCGTGGATGTAGTTTATTAGTTTTTGTTATGTATTGTATTTTTTCTCCCTTTACCAATGTAATGTGAGTTACATGTATGTATCTAGTTTCTTCAAGACTACTAAACTAATTTTTCATTCATGATTTCATTTTTTTTAATCATTCTAATGTAATAAGTAATGCATTGGATCTAGGATTTTGGGGTCAGGGTGTTATAGTTGGTATTAGAGGAAGTTTAGTAGCAACCTTGGAAAGTAGATTTAGGAAAAATAGTTTAGAGGACATAACCCTAAGTTATTAATTTCAAGATAATTATAGAAAAACATCCTAGAATTTTGTTAATGTAGTTATTATGTGGGTCTTTCTAGAAAATATATCCTTGTCTAGATACTACAAGTGGACATGGTTCTAGCAGAGATGTACCTAGGAGTAACAACTCTGATGAGGAGTTTTAGGATTGACCTGGGATATCCTGGTACATGAAAACGGGCCTTACTGTGCACCTGGATTGAAACTCCCAGGGGATATGCTTTGGATAATTCAAATTTTCTCTACAAACCATTATGAAGGATTTAAAAGTAAATATAAACAATTTTTATAATTATGAGATTAGTTGTGCATAAATTTTCATTGTTTTCTAGTTAGAAATTATAAACTATGACCTAATTTAGTAAGTTCCATTGTTTAGTGATGGTTCCTTATAAAATAAGGGGAATCAATACCTTCAAAAAATATAGGTATTTCCCCATGGAGTAATTCAACATAGTCAGTGTTGGAGTAGATCATATCAACACCATATTGGGAAAACTTACTCAGGCTATGTTGAATAACCATGCTATACCTGTATTGGATCATTTAATGCAGCATAAACCCCCATATTTTAGTGGGACTACTAATTCTGTGATAGTTTAGTAGTGTATCAAGTCCCTTGAAAATATATTTATGGCATTAAGATGAAATTAAAATGAAAATGTAGTACTGGCAGTATATTTCCTCAAGGGTGATGTTTATCAATGGTGGTCTTTAATCCAGAATATCACAAAGGAAGGAGAAATAGAAGATATGGAATAGAGAAATTTTAAGGAAATATTCTTCGACAAATATTCCCCTCATTAATAATGAACTTAAATGAAGAGGAAATTCCTTAGCCTAAAGCAATGGGAAGAAGAGAGTTTTGCAGAGTATGAGGCTACCTTTACAAGACTATCCAGGTATGATATAGATTACATATGCGATTTGGAAGAAAAGATTTATCATTTATTTGAAGGTATTAATCCAAGTCTTCGAAGGGCACTGACTTCTCAAACATTTTCATCATATGATGAAATTGTATTCAGTGCCATCAAAATAGAGAAAGAATTTTCTAGATCAAATTTGTTCAAGGGAAATCAAGATAAGAAGGGGAATTCTAATAATCATGGAAAAGATGAAGTGCCAATGAGGAAGAAGGTAATGAATCAATTTCCATTATATGAGAACTATGGAAAGAATCATCTTGGTAAATTCTTTAAAGGTATGGGAGTTTTCTATAAGTGTGGAGAAAAGGGTCATTGATCTAGTGAATTCAAGGGTAAGAGACAAGTCAATGATGTTCAATGCTATAATTGTAGAGAGATGGGACATTTTGAAAATGAGTTTCCTGAGAACTGAGGAAACTTTCCTTAGAAAATTCAATGAGATCAAGAGAAAGCTTATTCAATTACAACCGTGGAAGTTGAAGTTCCTAATGATATGGTGGCAGGTACTTTAATTATTTCCTCAAACTTAGACAATGCTTTATTTGATTTTAGATCATTACATTAATTTATATATTCCCATTTTTTCCAGAAAATTAGACATGTCCAATTTGATTTAATAAAGGAGTTGTCAATAAAAACTCCTTGGGGATGTACATTACAACAAAGATGTGTTGATCAGTCCCCCTCATGACACATAAACGTACTTTAGTTTCTAACCTTATCATCATACCCATTATCAACTTTTATATAATTCTCAGTATGAATTGGCTATCAAATTATTATTTGAATATCTATTGAAAGAAAAAGGAAGTTACAATTTTGATAATGGTGTAGAATCCCTTATCTTTAGAGTAAAAACCTCTCCATCTAATTCTTATCAAGATCAACTACCAATAGATCTACTAAATGCAATTATTAGGGAGGAATAGAACATATTATCTATGTGTGAGGAAAGAAATCCTCAAATTGAATATGTACTTATTATACATGAATACATTGATGTATTTCCATAGGATTTACCTGGACATCCTCCAGAGTAAAAATTTGATTTCTCTATTGATTTAATTCTCAGTGAAAGACCTATATCAAAGACTCCCTATAGAATGGACACTATGGAATTAGTAGAGCTAAAGAAAAAACTAGAGGAATTGAGTGACAAATGATTTATTCGAACAAATGTGTCTACATGGGTATCTCATGTCCTCTTTTTCAAGAAGAAAGATGGATTCACGAGGCTATTCATTGATTATAGGGAAATTGATGCTATTATAATAAAGAACAAGTATCCTCTTACATGCATTGATGATTTATTTGATCAAATTCATGGAGCCCAATATTTTTTGAAGATTGACCTTCGATATGGATATCATCAGTTGTGTGTGAGGAAGGAAGATATTCCAAAGACATAATTTCAAACTAGGTATAGGCAGTATGAGTTTATAGTAATGCCTTTTGGACTAAAAAATGAGCCCTCTATTTTCATGGATCTAATGAATATACTTTTCATGGAATATCTTAATGACTTTGTTTTGGTATTTATTGATGATATCCTAGTATACTCCAAAAGCTACGAAGACCATGAGAATCACTTGTGGATTATTCTAAAAACTCTTAGAAGAAATAAATTATATAGGAAGTTTAGAAAGTGTGAATTTTGGATTCAATTAGTTTCTTTTCTTGGCCATATTGTCTCTAAGGATGGAATCTTAGTTGATCCTGTGAATACAAAGGCCATCCAATAATGAACCATGCCAACGAACATAACCTAGGTATATAGTTTTATTGTATTAGTAGGTTACTATCAGTGTTTTGTTCATAATTTTTCCCGACTGGGTAACCCACTAACCAAGATCACATGTAAAGGTGTTAAGTTTGTATGGATGAAATAATGTACATAATTCTTTTAATAATTGAAAAGAATATTGGTTAATGCTCTAATTTTGAATCTTTTATCTGAAAATGATGGATTTGTGATATATAGTGATGCATCAAATAATGGACTGGGTTTCATCCTTATGAAAAATGATAAATTTATTTCTTAGGCATAAAGGTAGTTGAAGACTCATAAGAAAATTTACCCAACTCAAGATCTTGAGTTAGAAGCTGTAATCTTTTCTCTGAAAATATGAAAAAATTGTATCTAAAGTGAAAGATGTGAGATATATATGGATCACAAGAGTTTGAAATACATTTTTTTACATATAAAGAACTCAAAATGAGACAAAGGAGGTGGCTTGAGTTACTCAAAGATTATGATTTTTCAATACACTGCCTCCCAGAAAAGGAAAATAAGGTGGCAGATGCATTAAGTAGGAAAATCATAGACTTCAGACCCAAATGAGGATTGAGAGAGATCCTATATTCATGGATCTACTAAATATGGATATGGTAAATTTTAAAGAAGGGGAAACATATTTGATCTTTCAAATTATTGTTAAACCATCTTTACTAGAGAAGATAAAAAGGTCTCAATATGATTATGAGAATCTAAAAAAGAAAATTAAAGATGTTAAGGATGGAAGATTGGAAGAATTCATGTATGAGGATAGAGTTCTGAAATTTGGGAAGAGTTTATGTGTTCCATCTGTACCTGAACTAAAAAGGGAACTATTAGATGATTCTCATAGCTCAAATTTCTTTATGCACCCTGGTATCACTAATATGTATAGAGATCTAGAGGAACATTTTTTGTGGGATAACATGAAGTGAGAAATTGATGACTATGTATCAAGGTGTATAGTTTGTCAACAAGTGAAGGCCGAGAGAAAACATCCTATAGAGGTCATGCAACATCTACATATTACTATGTGTAAGTGGGATGACATTACGATGGATTTTGTCATAGGACTACTGGGGACACCTAGAAGGAATGATTCAATATGATTAATTGTTGATCATCTCACAAAATCATCACATTTCTTTGATATAAGAGAGGATTTACTACTTAAACACCTGGAAAGACTTTATATTAATGAAGTTATAAGACTTTATGGTGCACCTCTATTAATTTTTCCTAATCGAGATCCCTAATTTACATCAAAATTATTTAAAAGTCTCTATAAGGCTTTGGATACTGAGCTTCATATGAGTACTTCTTATCACCCCCAAACCGATGGACAGTCTGAAAGGACTATTCAAACATTGGAAGACAAGTTGAGATCATGCTCTCTTGACTTTCAAGGTATGTGGGATCAATACTTTCCTTTGGTGGAATTTTCTTACAATATAATTTCCATTATAGTATTCAAATGGAACCATATAAAGCATTATATGGTAAGAGGTGTCGAACTCCAACTTGTTGGGATGAAGTTGGTGATAGGAAACTTATAGGCCCAGAACTTATCAAAGAGACAATTGCATAGGTAAAGAAAATTCGGACCCATATTAAAGCAGCCTAAAGTATGAAAAAGTATTATGCCGACAACTGGAGAAAGGATCGGAATTTCAAGAAATATATCATGTATTTCTAAAAGTATATCTTTGGAAGGGTGTCTTAAGGTTCGGTAATAAAGGGAAATTGAGCCCTAGGTACATCGAACCATTCAAAGTTATAGAATTAATTGGAGTTGTAGCTTACCATTTATCAATGCCACCAAGTCTCTTCAATGTTCATAATGTGTTACATGTTTCATTGTTAAAAAAAATACATTCCAGACCCAATGAATGTACTCACCTATGAATAAATAGAGCTGGAATCAGATTTGTCATACTGTGAAGAGCCTATCAAGATTCTTGACATAAGGGAGTAGGTATTGAGAAATCAGACAACTTTACTAGTAAAGGTTCTTTGGAGAAACCATAAAATGGAGGAAGAAACATGGGAACCTGAGGATGTTATGAAGAAGAACCACCCACATATTTTTAAAGGGATTTATACATGAAAAAATTTGAGGATGAAATTTCTGAAGGTGGGAAAAATATAATAACACAAACATTTTATAGAATGTATCTCTTAAATACTTTCAATTCATTAGATATATTATATTTCACAAAACACTGAGTCTCTTTGAAACAACACTTTTTTATTTAGAAGGTAGTCATAACCTAGCCACTAAACTTAAATTTTCCACTTCTATGTTTTGAATTTCAAAAAACGGATATACATGGTTGCAATCAGGATGATATTTAGAGTTTGATAGAATCAAGTTAATTTTCAGTTATAGTAACTTACCCTTATGAATAGTAATATACCATTATGAATAGTAACCTAACCTTATGAATAGTAATATGACCCTTATGAATGGTAACCTTACCCATGAAATTCTAAATAAAATTTAGGCACCTTAAAAATGAAGGTGAGTATTCAAGTGTTGGTATTTTTCAATTAAATGATGATTTTAATTAAAAATTAAATTTATCATATTTATAAAATTATTTATGAAAAATGGAGTTCATTTTTGGATTCTATTCATTGAAAAATGGTTTGGGTAAATTTTTTGTATTTTTCTGAAATACTTGAATTTTTGGTGAATAGTAAAATTTGATAATTTATGAAATATGCTAAATAAATGAATTTCTACATCATGATTGAGTCATGGATGATGTAAATGGACATTTTTTCGAAATTACATGAATTTATTACTATTTTTTCTCACAATAATCAATAGTATTCCTTGTCTTGGAAAAAATAATAAACTAATTATTAAAATAATGCAAAAACCCTCCTCTCCTCCACTATATAAACCACCCATCACCCCCTCTTCCTCTCACACCACTCAAGCTTTGAGCCTTATATAAATTCTAAAAAATAAACTTCCCAATCCCTCTACCCATTTCCAATACCTTTTGGTCTCACCAAAAGTCCAAAAAAGGCCTTAAGGAGATTCTCAAGGAGTACTCAATAGGTGAACCTCTCTTCCTTTTTCTTTCAACGTCTTTTACAAGTTCCATTATTTTATTGCTCTATCCTCATCTCCCCTCATAATAATGATATTATAATTCCATTACCTTACATTAAATGTAATTTTATTATTCTAATGTAATATTTTATCATCATCTCTTTTTTTTCCTCCTCTTATACTAAAAATGAAAACATCATCTCAGATGTGTTAATTTATCACATTCAAGGACGACGGGTTTTCAATTTTTATTACCATCTTAAATTCTGGTCATGAAACCATTTTATGGTTGAACCAGATCATAATATATTTATTTCATCTTATTTAATGTTCTATAATCCTTACACACTCATAATATAAAATAATAATACAAAACAAGTTCATTATGCACAAAACCACCAAGTTAATCCAAGCGTTTATCATTAACTTTTTATCAAAGAATTTATCCTCATGGTATATAACCCAAAATAATTATATGATAATTTATATCTTTTTAATTTCAAAAATAATATATATTAAAAATTAAATATGTTTAACCACATTTAAAATGAACTTCCATTCATGAATACAAGTAAACCAATCATTAAAACCAAGGAAGAAAATGCTTCTAAAACAATAAAATTAAACCTCTTAAACCCATCAAAAGGTCCATGAATGAACCTAATAAGGTTATAATAAATCAATTACATGTATATTAGGTTATGGAATTGTTAATTAATGAATCTAAATTTTATTATTCAGGACATTAATATCAATCAAATAACACATTTTGGCATAAGGTAAGGGGTTTATCATCTCACTTTTATTTCGGTGATATTTCTATTATTCGCCACTTATTTCATGTATGTGGTGTATGTTTATTGAAATTTGATATATAATATCATTATTATATTTATATTAATGGTATTTAGTTATTCACTTGATTATTATTAACTCGATTGATTACAATGTTGTGAGGGACTTTGTTTCGGTTTCCATTTCATTGTGATTTACTTGGTTTTGTGCACCTAATCATTATTATGTGGTGTACCTATTTCCCCTTTAAGATCATTTTTCATGTTAAATTGAAAATATTTTATATATCCATATTATGGTTTTATGGATATGATTATTTTCTTAAGTCGTATACCCTTTTACATATGGTGTTTATTTGCAATGTTGTTTTTAACTATGGAAATATTGATGAATTTGTATCCTCTACTCTATAAAAATATTGAAAAGGAATGTTGTACTTGAATTAAATCTATGTATAAATAATGATTTGGAATTTCAGTGACAGGAAGGGGCCAATGTAGCCCCTCGATGCATCAACAGGTCTCATGAGACAAGTCATTTGACAACAAACCTTTCGAGTTTGTTTCCAAAATAGAATCAGATGGGTATCTACTCACAGAATTAAACTATTTCAATGGTATAGTGGTATAATTTTCCAGATACATGACATCCAATTAATAATAATTCTCTTTATTCATTTTTAGTTATTACTATCCATGAGGTTTTCACTATGAAAAAATCTATGGATGCAGTTTCATTCGTAGTTTATCAATGGCATGTGTTTTTCATTTGTTCACCATGACATATTTACTATGCCAATTTTATTATGATCCCATTATTATTGATTCGATCTTATGCTATTTTTAACCCTTACTGATAATTTTATATCACCACTTTTATTTTTTTACCTTCAACAGGTTATGAATAAGATACTGTTTATTGAGTTCTCATGGATGCATTTTATTAGTTTTTGTTATGTATTGTATTTTGTTACCTTTCCCAATATAATTTGAGTTACATGTATGTATCTAGTTTCTTCAAGACTACTAAACAAATAGTTACTTGGGAATTTCATTCCTTTTAATCATGCCAATGTAATAATTAATGCACCGGCTCCAGGTTTTTGGGGCTGGGGTGTTGCAGATAGATTTTTAGGACCCAAGTTTAAGCAGTTGTGTTTTTTGAATTCAAGAAGTTTCCTATATAATTTGGTATTATGCATTGAGAATTAAATTGGAAGTGTCAGAGTAGATATTTTTATTATGTTTGATTTTTTTAATTCATAAATCATATTCAAACTCACATCAAAATAAATAATAATATGTTAGGTGAAGTATTTATATAAGTTTTAAGGAGTTTTCAATAAGTCTGGAAGTATTTTTAATTATTATTTAATTTTTGATATTGTAAGATAAAATATAATTCCCCAAAACTTAGTAAGAGTCATAAAATGTAGTTTATGTTATAAATATGTAAAAGTCATGACTTCATAATATTTATGAATCACTTTTGAAGATTAAAGTATGAGTTTGAAAAGGTAAATATAGATTTTATAATATTTATTTACTAATTTGGATGAGTCATAAAAGATTTCAGAAGAGTCATTTTACACTTCAGAAGAGTAAATTGAGGGTTTGGAAGAGTAAAGTGTCACTTTAGAAGAGTCATCCTTACTTTGGAATAATAAATGGAAACTTTGGAAGAGTCATTTCATAACTTCGGAAGAGTAAATCCTATGTTTCAAAGAGTCGTTTTGGAGTTTAGAAGAGCAATTTAATACTTTATAATATTAAAAAGACACTTCATAGAAGTTAATTTTGAATTTGGAAGAGTCACTTCTGGACTTTATAAGAGTTAGGTACTTATTAAAATTTTGAATGATGAAGTATGAAAATAAGAGATACTCCAAATTTAATTTTTTGAATAATAAAATCATATTAGATGGTTCCAATGTTTTTCAATCATTATTTAAACATAAAAATGGGTTTTTTATTCAATCCAATAGAGAAGAAGTTTTTCAAATTAAAAAAGAGAATTTTTTTGATGAAAAGAGGAGTGGTTATGGAATAAATGCTCAGTCTCACTACAACTAGTGCTATTAAACCATGAGTGGCTTGGAATAGAATTCATAATGAAGAAAAGAAAAATGGGAAAAAGAAAAAAGAAATTGGGTAGAAATTTTGGAGCAGTTATTTTTTTGAATTTGAATTTAAAATTAAAATTTAAACATAAAAAAATATTTTTTATTGTTTTCGTGTGAAACATATATTTGAATAGGTTCTGGAATGAAAATAAAAAATAAAAAAAGAGCATTCAACTCCGGTATTCTATGTGATTTATTGAAAAGATTATTTTCAACATTGAAGAATAATAGTGTTATGAAGAACAATTTGCACACTGATAGAATAAGAAGAAGATAAATAGATAAGTGGAAGAGAACACTTATAAGAAGTTTATGTATAATAAAAAAGAAGAGAAAGAGATCCTTGATTTGTGAGTGTGTTCATAAAAACTAAAACATGTGGTGAAGAAGAAGATAGTAAAGTAAAAAATGTTCTTATGGAGAAGAAGAACAGTGGTAACACTTTAAATTATTAGAAGATAATCATCGGAGGATAAAGATAATCCATACCTTAAAAAATACAATATAGTGTTGCATTTTTCTAAGAATTTTTTTGGGAGATAGTAGTATTGATTACTCTTGTAAACTTTAGTTCAAGGATATACCCCACTTGATATATCTATGATGGTGATTCTAGTGGATCATATGGTATCTGGTGATTCTAAATCATTTTAAGGACAAACCTTCTCATTTTGAGAGGTAAACCATGTACATAGAGTGTCCTTGTTTGTTTTTTTCCTTGGTGTGGGTGAGTTTTTTTAATGAGATTGATCACCATAACAAATAATGAAGTTTTATTTCATAAGAAAATATAAAAGTAAAAAAAATAGATATTGTTCACTGATTCACCCCCCCCCCCCCCCCCCCTCATGAGCCTACCGTGCCTAAGGCCACCTCAATTGGTATCATAGAACCCAAGTCTCCCTCTGAAGATCAAGAATTTTGGATTTTACTACTTTGAATAATTTTTTTTTAAATCTGTGAGTATTTTGAGTTCTTTAAAAAATTTATCCTTGTGGTAAAGATTTGGTCACTGAATTTCAATGGATAATATGGTTTTAGTTAATATAATGGGTATTACCACATTTTATGGGAATAATTATTATATTTATAATAATATAATATTTTTTATATATTATCTATTATATTTGATGTTCTGGAATACAAAATTAATGGTTTCACCCCTCAGGAAAAAGGCTCTGTCATGATAGTAGTATATAAGAAAAAATTGGAGAAAAATGATGTGCTCATAATGTCATATTATATTCCTTTTTAGAGAGAATTTTTTTGAAAGTCAAAGTAATCAATATAGTAAAAGGAATCCAGGAAAATATTGAGATCTTCTATGAAGGAAATACCAATTTGAAGTGGGAAAAGCTACAGATTTGGAGGTTGGGGTATAACAACCCCATGATTCATAATGATAAAACTATAAATTGATTCTTCATAAAGGTAAATTCAATAGTGGGAATAATCAGAGGATTTGGTGAAATGTTTTAATATTTTAATATGGTATAAAAGATCTTTCAGATCTTACCTGAATAGTTTGATGAAAAATTATAGACTTTGGATGATAGATACCCAAATACTATTACTCTTAATAACTTACACAAAATTTTAATAACTTATAATATGAGAATAGATAATATTTTCAAGAATAAGGTAAAGGTTGAGAAGTAAATTTCCTTTGAATCCTCAAAACCAGGGAATTAGAAGAAATTTTTTATTGAAGATGAAGTTAGTAGTTCTAATTATGATGAATAATTGGATCAAAGTTTTGATGAAATCATGTCCCTTATCTCAAGAATGGTGATAAAAGTTAAGGTAAAATATAAAAAAATATCCTACTAAAATGTTTTAGGTGTGGATATATTATTCACTTCATAGGAAACTTACTGTAATATACTGCCCCTCACCCATTATCTTGGGAAGAGGTGTAGGTGCTACTGACCTTAGATGATGTCCCTAAGACACCCAAGGATTGAAATAAATGTTAAGGGATTAAGAGGATATTGTGGGATGATTATACCTAAGAACCCATACATATTTTCAAGAAAAATATAACAACCTAGAAAAAATAAATGATGTGTGAGAATAAACCACATATCTTGATGAAATACTAGTATAAGAACGAAATTAGAGTACAAAAAAAAGAAAATAAAGGTTCAAGGATAGGAATACCAATAGAATGTCATTGGTACCAAAGTGGAACTATCTTAGACCAATATGCAGACACTCCCCAGTTCTAGATTTAGAAACCAAACCATGACATCATAGATCACCACTATATAAGTAAGTGAAATTTCCCTTCCTTGTATCTCAGTAGATGACATATACAAACACACTAAAGTGACCAAGAAGGGAGTGAGTATAAACTCAATATTCATTCCCCAAAAAAAATCTCAATACATACTAATAGGATAAGAACAAGTTATCACATTTTATATAAAAAAGGGTGAGAAAATAAAAATAGTTTACTATAATAAAACCATTTAAGAAAAATAATTAAGATCAATAAATTGATACTTTATTTCCATCCCTTTGGAATAATCATTCACATGTTTTGAACTCACACACACATGAATTTCATATGAAAATCCTTATAATAATTTGAGTTGTTATCTATTCCCCACATATTCATCATAAGTTGTATCCCCTTGTGACTTTCTAGTTTGGATCTGATCACTAGTCTATTTCACCTAGCCTCATAAAATAAAATATAAATACATGCCACCATGTATTACAAGACCATATTCTATAAATAATTTATTTTCACATAAATTTCATCTTTAAAAACCTACTATTTTGAAACCACATAAAACCAAGATTTTACAAATCAATTTCATAAGGATTTTCATCAAATCATAAAATAATTTAGAAAATTTCAATCCAACAAGTTCCAGAATAGTATAATTAGATAGAAACCACCTACCTAAATTTAAATTTCATAAGGTACCTAAAATGATTCCATAGATCAAGAATTTTCATTATGTGTCTCTATTAAAACCCAAGAATATCACATCACTAAAAATTCAAAACCATAGATCTAGGTATCAAAAACTGATCTATGTTTCTAATAAATCCAATAAAAAGTGATCCAAAATAATAAGGAAGAAACAAACCCCATTATTTTATTTCCATAAATGAACACCCAAATATTCATTACCAATGGATTACGGACATCAAAGATTGCTAGAAATCACCTAGGGATTCTATGAAATTTGATATGGAATAGAGGAAAACTAAATGATAAATTAAAAGTATCAGTAGTATTAAAAATAATTGGGACCAAAAAATTTATTGCATAAATTAATAATTAACATTGTAAAATTGTCAAGGGTCACTTACACCCCAAAAACCATCGCCATAGTTATTTTTCTGAGATAAATCCATTTTATATAAAAAAAGTTTAATTTATGATGTAAATATTTTTTACACATAGAACTTTTCTCATAGAATATTTCCTGAGAAAATTGCATCATATGTTAGGTCCACTAGGATAGATACCCTGAGAGGGGGGTGAATCAGGGTATGATAGATTAAAACAACTGACCATTTGGATCTTGTTTTTTTGTTAGACAAAACTCTCTTCTCTATCCTTCCCATTATAGAGTATGAACAAAACTTATAGCATGCACAGGATATAAAAATTTTACTTGGTTCATCATCACTGGGCTACATCCAAGGAGCATACCCCAGCGATGTGCCGATATACCAAATACACTATAAGGGCACTGCTATTTACAAGTTTGAAGTGGACTCATTGTCCCTCCTAGTTTACAACCAATCACAATTTGAAAGCTCACTCCTCTCTCAACTGAAGTGTACTCACAAATTCTTCAGAAGATCCACACACAGTTTAAAGACTTGTAGATATTATCATTATCACTAATGAATGCATCCTCCACTGTTTGTAGATGCTCTATTGAAGTCTAATTTTCATCCATTCATGAATAACCCTTTTCCACTAAACATTGGGTAATAATATTTGAAATACTTTTTCAAATCTCACTGATTCACAAAGCTCCCTATTTTTCAAATTTCAAACAAGCCTTTACAAAGTTCATGCCTCTACGTAAAGAACACACCTTTGCAGATCTCACTTCTTCGTAGAGTACACTACTTCACTGAACTCAATCCTTTGCAGAGCTCAAGCCATTGTAAAGCGACTTCCTTCACAAATCTCACTAAGCCAACACAGAACACCCCTTCTTCGTGAAGCTCTCAATACTTAAAGTCATTGAATTTTTTCAATACTAGGATTTTATTTTCTCAAAACTCAATCCTTTCTTTGAAACCTTGCTTCACAAAGCACCCATTACTTCGCAAAATCAAAATGACTCTAGATTTTCTCTCTTAAGATGCTTCAAAATGAAGTAGGGTGGCCTCTAATATATAGGCACAGTCGAAGGTGGAGCTTCACTTCTTCTAGCATGATTTATGTATTAGTCAAAATCGTCTATGCTCCATATCTTCTTTTTGCAAAGAACCACTTAAATTTATCATTGTTTCAATGATCTCCATCAAACACTTCATTTCGCCACCACAATTCTCCCTCACAATACTCTTCACCTCATCTATTCACAAATATCTTCGTAACTATAGAGCTCACTGTTAACAGTCTTTATATATTTGTGAAGTCCATTTCATGAATTCCATCTTCACAAAAATCATTAATTTTCCATATTTTGATGATATCTTCAAGGAAAACAACTTTCCTCAATTCCTTTGTATCTGTTATTTTGTACCGCCTCTAGATCTTCCATTCCTTTTTCATGGTTCTTTATCAACATGGATTTTCAACCACATCTCTAGAACTCAAAAATTTACCATGAAAACATTATTTTTCAACAAACACAACCAACCCAAAAATGTTGCAATGTTACCTTGAGGGATTTTTTTTCAACATCATAAAACCACTATTTGTAATGTAAATTGTTCCTATACATTTTTTCAACAGCCAGACTCCATGATATTCCCTTTTTATACCTCCAAACACTTCCAAAATCTAATCAAAATATTACAATGACAAGAAAAAAGTGTAAAATGATATCATACCACAAACCGGGGGTGATACAATCTCCCCACCATAGGGATTTCCATTCTTGGGAAGCTAGAAAAAATCAATCTATTTTTTCCACATTTCTTTTTCATGTTCCCATGTTTCCCCTTGAACTTGACCATGTTTCCATAGTACTCACACCAAGGAAATAGATCTCCCTTGAAGTTTATTTTACTTTTTATCCATAACACATACCAATTCATGGATAAATATTTAATCCATATTAAGAGTAACATGATCTCAACTAATCACATATCGAGGATCAGGGTAATACTTCTTCAATTAAGTAACATGGGAGACATTGTGGACTACACTGAATCTCAGTAGTAATGTTAACCAATACACAATTATTCCAATTTTTTAAATAACTTCAAATGATCCCACATAATGTAGTTCTAAATTACCTTTCTTCCCCAAGAATTGATTATAATGTTTTGGTGAGACTTTAAAGAACATGTGGTCACTCACATCAAAAGATAAAGGTTGAAGATGATTATCTGCTTATAATCTTTGTCTTCCTTGCACCGTAGTCATCTGATTTTGAATAATTTGGACTTTATCCATAGTCTTATAGATAAGAATTAGTAAAATCAAATATTCCTCCCCTATCTATACCCAACATAAAGGAGAATGATAATGATGGCCATACATAGGTTCAAATGAGGACATCTGTATTGTTTCTTGATAATTATTATTATAGGATAATTCTACTAAGGGAATATGATCCTCCCAAGAACCACTAAATTCCATGACAAACACTCTAATAATATCTTCCAATGTCTAAATAGTGTGTTCTGAATTCCCATTCAACTTTGGATAATATGATGTGCTCATGGTTAATTGACTTTTGAGAGCCTATTATAACAATCACTAAATTGATAATTGAATGGGGGTATCTATCAGATACAATCAAAAATATAACTCCATGTCACCTAAACACTTTTTCAATATAGAATTTTTCCAATTCTTCTACCATTTTGGATTCTATTATAGGGATAAAGTGGTATAGATTAGAAAGTCAATCCACTATTGCCCATATATCATCATGTTTCTTTGAAGTTCTTGGTAGGACTACGAAAAAATCCATCAAAATTTACTCCCACATCTAGAAAGGTATATTAATATATTGTAGCATACCATCTATTCTTTGATTTTCATCCTTTACCTGATAAAATGTCATATATTTCATCACATAGTCTGCAATTGTGCATTTCATACCTTCCAACCATAAATGTGCTTTCATCACCTTGTGTATTTTATAAACACCTCATTGAATAGACCATTTAATATTGTGTTATACTGAAAGGGGTTATTCCTAACAAAATTAAAGAACTAAAATTAAATTTTGATATAATAACAAAGATTTTTCATCTTCTGTCCAGTCTTTAGAAGTCTCCCCATCATTTAGGATTGAATTAATGGTGATATAATCAGGATCTGATATCTGAGCTTCTTTTGCTAAATTTATCAAGTTTGGAACAAGATTGATAGGAAAGAAAACTATGTGCTCCCCCTGTGAAGCACAATATAAATGAATATCAGTGATCATGATCATTAACTTTCATTTATTACAAGATTCTCGAACCACTTCACTGTATAATTTATGACTCAACGCCTTTGATATAGAATTCCCTTTATAAGGTGTGTATACCAAGTTTAACTAAAACATCTATAGGTACTCCACCCATCTTTATTTCCTTAATTTCCTGTCACACTGAGAAAATATGTTTTTACAAATCTTATGGTCAGTGAAAACTATGAAATTTTCTCAAAAGAGGTAATGCATCTAAGTCTTTAAGACATGGAAAACTGAATCTAATTCTAGGTCATGTGTAGGAAAATTCTTCTCATGTGCTCATAACTAACTAAAACCATAGTCCACAACATGATATCCCTGCATGAGAACAAAACCAAGACTATATCTAGACACATCAGAATATAACACATAGTTGTTACCTAGTTATGGATATATTAGGATGGGTTCCAAGGTGTGATGAGTTTTAAGCTTCAAAAATCATTTTTTATATTCATCATTCCATGTACATGGAACACCTTTCCTAGTCATAGCAGTTATGGGAGAATAAAGTCTGGAGAAATACTGAAAAAAGTGGTGATAATAGACTGATAATCCTAGAAAACTACATAACTCAAAAACATTATTTGGTGTATTCCATGAGACTACTGCTTCTATATTTCTAGGTTCAACTAATATTCCTTCTTCAGAAATGAAGTTCCCAAGGAAACAAACTTCTTGGATTGATAATTTGAATTTAGAAAACTTAGCATATAAATAATGTTCCCACAATGTACTCAATACAATTTCCACGTTCTCTTCATAGTCATTATTTTTTTAGAGTAAACCAAAATATAGTCAACAAATACCCTAAAAAATAATCAAGGTACCTGTGGAAGATATAATTCATCAAATCCATGAATAGTAATAGTGTTTTCATCATACCAAAAGGCATGACAACATATTCATAATGGACATTGATACTCTAAAATTATATCTTTGTAATATCCTCTCTTATGACTCTTAGATGATGATATCCTAAGAATAAATAAATTTTAGAGAACCACTTGGATCCCTTTAATTGATCAAACATATAATAAATCCTAGGAAGAGGATTCCAATTTTTAATCATTACTTGATTCAACTTTTGATAATCAATACAAAAGCGAAGAGTACCATCTACCTACTTTATGAATAAAACCAGTTCTTCCCAAGGCAATGTACTAGGTTTGATAAATCCTTTACTTTCCAAATATTCTAGCTAAACCTTTAATTACTAAAACTTATTCATAGACATTATGTAATATTTTAGTAAAATAGGGCATGTTCCTAGGAGTAGATCAATAGTAAATTTTATTTCACTTTTAGGTGGTAACCTAGAGAAATCTTTCAGAAAGACATCCAGGTATCGATACACTATTTTAGGAAGAGTCTTATTCCATTTTTCATAAAATACACTCATGTTAATTTTTTATAACTAGTTATAGATACTTCCTTCAATTATAACTAAAGGTCCTGCTCTGCCAATATACATATCTCAATCCTCTTTGAAAAGGTGAAGTGTGATACCCTGAGATTTTAAAAGAAGAAAATTATGTTTGATAGAATAAACGACCTGAAAAAATAAGATTAGATTATAATTTAACACCCTAATACTTTATGATATATATCATTTTAAATAAATTTAATCTCTTTGATAGCTTTCAATTCATGCAACACCGAGTTTGAACGAAACACAATACTCTATTAAAATATTATTATTTGAACATTACCATTATAATCAAGTCATTAAATTAGATGGTATGAATAGTACAAACTAAATTATGAAAATTATATTTTTTAAACATAAATAAAATTTATATATATTGATAAGAGATAAAATTATAACCTTTTGAAAGAAAAAAAAGAAATGTTTTTTTGAAAAATTGTATCTTTTCTAAAAGACCGTTAATCGCGCTTTGCGCACATAAATTATAATTAATTTTAAAAAAATTTATAAAATTTATTTGAAAAAATAAACTTAATTCTTGAAATCATAATATCAAAAATATCCTTGGGTAAATTTTTCAGATTTTTCTGAAAAGTTTCATTTTTTGATGAATAGTTAAAAATACTAAATTTTAATTGAAAAATGCATTTTTGTTTAAATTATTTGTAATTTAAATTATATTTTGAATTGATTTTAAAGTTAAATTAGTTAAATTATATATCTATTAATACAATTTATGTCATTTTAATATTTTTCATATTTAGTTTTTATATAAAAACATTGTAAACTTTTGAATATTTTTCTTGGAAAACCTATTTTCTCATCGCGTCTATGGGATTAATTTTAGATTAAATTTTCTACTTATATGATTTGAATTTTTAAAAATGGATTCCATATTTGGAATAATAATAATTTATATTATCTAAATTTTTAACTTAATTTTTTACCGTAATGATTAGTGAAAATAGTTAAAAAGTAATCACTATGATTAAGGTTAAAATGAGGTTTTATGTGCTTATGTTAGAGATAATTTTCCACAAACCTTGGAGTTTTATTTAATAAATTTATTTAATATTTATATTCATTATTAATAAATTTTATAATAAATTTCACTTTAATTCTATTCTTAAAGTATAAATTACCTAGGTAAATAAAAATATACAAGTTGTCGTGGTAAAAACTAAAAGTGAAAAATTGAGTAAACTTAAAGGCCAAGGAATAACGTGATAAAAATATGTTTATTTTTGTGTTTTGTAGTTTTTTATTGACCAAATTATCCCTCCCCTAAATTATTTATCAATTTTGGATCCACATGAGGTGAGAGTGACCTCTCATTATTGAATACTTTTGAGTATTTACAAAAATGTCACTCCTCCTCAATTATAAAAGGTCACCCCATATCCTCTCTTATTCACACCTTTAAACCCATTTAGTTCATCAAAAACCTGAAACAATACCTTCCATAATTAAATAATCCCATCATATAATCATTATTTTAGGAATAAATTCAACCAAGGAAGGCCTTTGGTGCAAACCAAAATAAGGTACCCAAAAAGGAGGCAACATTCTTTAATGAGAATTTTTATTTTATTTCATCCACCACTCCCTTAAATTATTATTAAACCCTGATTATATAATAAAATAAGTACATTGAATATTCTAATATTTTATTATGATAATTTAATAACCTAAATTATTTTCCTCTTCCATCAAATGGGTCAGGAAATCATAATTCATGTGTATGGAGGACTACCACCCTGTGAATAGATGTCATTAATTTTTCCATTACCACCTATCAAGGTTAGGTATGATGATAGATATGAAGAATATATTTGATATTTTTAAAATAATTATACCTAAGGAATAATTATATCAAATATATACCTTACTACTTTCCATTACGTAGGGTATATGATAACATCATTCGTGTGTATGGAAGACTACCACCTCGTGAAGTGATGTGATTCGTTTTCACTAACGCTTTGCATGGATGGTAATAAGGTTAAAGATAATGAATATATGTGATATAAATGGAAAAATAATTATATTAATGACATATTTATCATTCTTAAAATATAATATATCATTTTATTTCTTACATTTTTAGTCACTAAGAAATTGAAAAATGTTGTTCATTAATATGTGGACTACCACCTTCATGAAGTGATGTGACTCTCTTTTCATCACCACACCACATGGATGATATATAAAATTATATTTAAATAAATAATATGTTACTTATTATATTATTATAATTTTTTAAATATAAAATAGTACATACCTTCATTCCATAATGATCATTGAAAAATGGAAACATTACTCATGCGTACGTACGGTCTACCGTCTCCATGATTGTAACATACTTCATTTTTCAAAACCATATTTCATGATTGGTCTTAAAGTTATAAATTATGAATAAATATGATAAATATTTAATGATTATTATTCTATATATGTTTAAATAATTACCTCTTTGACCATAATCAACTTACCAAATTCATTTTTGACACAAAAGTCGAATATGGTCAAAACATCTAATGTAAACTTAATTGATTAAGTAATTGTATACAAAATTGTAATAATTTAAATAAAAGTAATAATAAAATTGAAAAAGAATCAACCAAATAAATATTTAACATAAGTTTATTATTCAAGAAGATAAATACACAAGTGACAAGTCGGACTCAAGGTAAAGGACGTCATCTCAATTTCCTTTCATTGAGGCATATTTTGATATTATACAAATATACTATATTATGAGGTTTAAATACAAAACCCTTGATAGGTTATATCATTGATTTATCTATTCTAATGGTATTTATAGTTTTTATCAATTTTATTCTTTCATGGGGCTTATTATTCAAAAATTTCCAAAGTGATAAGGGAATTTTCTTAAA
This sequence comes from Viscum album, assembly GCA_963277665.1. Classification (NCBI taxonomy): domain Eukaryota; kingdom Viridiplantae; phylum Streptophyta; class Magnoliopsida; order Santalales; family Viscaceae; genus Viscum; species Viscum album. The sequence continues at coordinate 1,611,612,624 of OY728125.1, forward strand.
AAAAACTCTTTTAATGTTTTCCTTCCAACTCTTTCTTTTCCATGCCATGTTTTCAAAATAAATTTATGAAAAAAATTTATATACAAAAAAAATATTTATAAATTTTATCTTATAAATTTTTTTAATTTATTTTCAAATGTTTTCAAAAGGAATATTTTTTCATGTTCTATATGGAACATTTTGACAAATGAAAAAATGAATGTTCTATTCTTAACGTGCATGGTGAAAATGGATTTTCAACTATCATGGAAATTATTTTATTTTTAGATTCCTTTGAAGGATTTCATGTTTTATTCAATGAAAAAATCTATTTATCTTTTGTTGAGTATTTTGGTATTGAAAATGGGTTTTTAAATGAAAATTATATTTTTATCCAAAATAGTTTTCATATAGGTTTAAAAGAGTTTTTCAAAAGGGTTTTATGATAGAAGTGTTTTATTCATGACATGGTACTTGAGAGTTATAAGAAACAGGTGATCCTGATACATCTTATATGAATTCTTAATCCCCATTATATATCACTGGTGTGTCCTACATATATTAAACAAAGGTTGATCCCCATTATAGATCATGAAAAATAGGTGAGCCCAATATAGATTATACAAAGGGTGAGCCCCATTATAGATCTCCGATTAATTGGGTAATGATTATATTGGAATTTGGAAATATGTTTATTCCAATTTAAATAGTTTTGAAATGATTTTATGAATATGATTCTCTAATTCACCCAAAATGGGTTTTAAATATCTTTTTATGAGTTTTAAATTCTTTCTTTTAGAAAAACACGTGTGTGTGTTTTTAATGTGAAAATGTTTTACTTCATACACCAAAATAAAATTGAAGGTAAAGGTAAAAGTTACATGTGTTTTTCTATTTTTCACTAGAATAATGGTTTTCTTTCTTTTAATGTCTCTAACTAGGATTTTTATACTCATCTTGTGTTATAAAATATTTTTCATAGGTTTTAAGGATGGGTATAAGAAATAAAGAAGTCAAGTTGAAAGTCGTGGATATTTTACATGAAAAGAAATCATGATTTATTTTAAAAGTTATACATTATGAAAAAAATAGATACTAATTGAAAGTTTCCACTTTGTATTTTATGGTTTTATTATGTATGAGTTATATTATAATTCTCTAAAACTCTAAACATAAAAAGATCCAAAAATGTATGAGAATGAATTCTTGACTTAAAAATAAATATTATATAATATTTAATGTGTGGCCCCGGTAGTTGGAATCATAGGATAGTTTCGATAAGTTTATAGGTTAGTATAATGTTAATAACACTCCCTTAAAACATTATAACTTATAGCTATGTTGAAATGAGATATCATTTTAAGATTACCATGTTGACTCATCTAAACTATGTCTGTTCAGAATGGTTTTTGCCATGAACCAACCTGGGTCAACCCTAAACCGGTCACCCGAGCCGGCTTGCGACATGGCCTGAAGGGAATTCCCAGTCCCCATGGGATGGAAACCAGTGTCGAGCATCAAAATTTAATTGTTGGGAATGATTTTTCCCATGAAAAAAAATGAAAAATAAAAAAATGATGATAAAAATGAAAACTAGCAGCGTAAAGAAAATAAAACTGAACATACCACCTTGTAAACTTCTAGGTCACCACCCAACTCAGACTCAAATCTGCTCCAACACTGAGCAACTGATCCAAGAACCTGAACAAGAACTACACCTGCAACTGAAATAATATTATAGGCATGAGCACCGAGTTGTTCAGTAGGGATGCCAAATATAACCATGAAATCTGAGTATTCCCTATCCCAAAACAGTCCGATAACACAAGTTTGAAATACAAATATAAAATTAGGGTTTTCACATTTTAAAATAAGCAACATAATTTTCCATTTGAAAATCCAACAAATGTTATATACCATTTTCAAAACCATTTTCCATTTCATATACAAAACCAAGGTAGATAGATCAAGAATGTGCTACAAGGGAAGTGGGTGAAACAAAACAAGCTGGAAAAAACTAGTACAACATAAAGTAAATAAACAATGAAATTAATTAACCATGGGTGATCCTAAGAATCCCTAGAAGGACCATAAATGTACTTGGTTCGAAACCACCTTCTGGTATATGGTGAAATTCCTAAGTCTATAACCAACTGGTCACCTTCACAACAATAGAAACCAGCGGCACTTCCCATCTGGCCTATAAACCTACTAGTGGGTACCAACCCATCTAATCAGCACTGATAAGAAACCATCACTCGATCAACTATAAGACACCCAGGAACCCATGGTGGTTATAATAATACTATATAGGTAGGAAGGCCCTCTCACGTGTGACTTATCTCACTGTACTTTCCTTCCCTCAAACATGGACGCTTCCTATACATTCACCCATAAAGGGTTACACTAGACAGGATCACCTCATATACATGTTTAGTCATTCAAATTAAAAAAAAGTGCCAAACAGGTCGTCACATCATGTTCATATCGAACCTTTTTTTCTAAAAAACCATTTAAAACTCCAACCAGGCACACACGCAACTTTCCAAAATAACCCATTCTGAAATTTAACAAAAACTTCACCCATGAGTTAAAAGAGCCAAATGGGCCTTTAAGTCCAAAGTCTCCCATTCATTTTTTGTAAAACCTTTCAAACTTTTAAAGAAAACACACAAAACAACCAAACGACCTCTCAATCCTAACATTTTCCGAAATGAACACTAATGGCCAAACAGGCACACCCTTTGAGATCTCATTTAAACCCTCACATAAAATCCACACAAAGGACTAAATCTTATTTAGAAATCAAAAACCATTTAGAAGACCAAGGTTTTAAGACAACACTATTTTAAATTTCAATGTCCTTTGAAGTCACATCCATGCCTGCACCTAGTGAACCCATGGATGTATCAACATCCAATGCCACACCTACAGTTTAAGAAAAAAACCAACAATATTTCAACAAAACTATCACTTTCATTGAAACTAAAACCAACAGCTTGATTTATTTGAAAAGAAAACACTGCCGCATTCAAAACCAAATAGCCCCCTTTTTATAACACCTTAACACAATTAACAAGTTGCACCAATACCAAAATTATACACCAAACTAAATTCACAAATAACCAATACCAACACACAACACAATCAAATCTAAACATTTCATAAAAATCTTCAATTCTACTTTGAAGAAATATAGTATTTTATCAAATATGATAAGTACACATGATCAAAGATCCCTCTCTTTATATTCATAAGATAATCATTTTTAACAACTTCTAAAAATTTCATAAACACCAATTCAGATCGATTTTATGTAAACTAAGACTGTGAATAAATTAAAAATATAATAATTTGAAGAATTCATGTGTTAAAGGAATGTATAAGAAAGGAAAAACTCATATTCACCTACCTCAAATGAGCGTGGACATGGAAAACTTCGACAGAAGGAAGAAAAATCCCTGTGGAGAAACCACGATTGCTAAACAGTGAGAAAAACAAAGAAACACAACCCGAAACAAATTTACAATTATCCAAATTAAATAAAAACCAATAATTAAAGTAAAATAAAAAATTAATTAATTAATTATACCTTAGGAGGGAATCAGCTTGGCCGTGCGCATGAGGGTTCGGATGTGCCGTTAGTCGGGGCAAAGAGGTCAGAGGTCGGGAGGCCAATGTGGAGGTGGTCAGCACATAGGTGGCCAGTACGAAGGTGGCTGGCATGAGGGAGGTTAGTCATGGGGTGCTCCAGTGAGAGGAAAATCGGATGTAGGTGCACCGACGAGAGGGAGGCTGGCTACGGGGAGGACGCCAGAGTGGCGGGTCAGAGCTCCAGTGAGAAGGCGGCTAGCCCGAGCTATGTTTAGCCAAAGGTCGGGTGGGTGGTTGGAGCTTCCTGGCCAGTGTAGAAGAAGGCTAGTGCGGTAGGGCAAGGTGGCTAGCCAGAGGTCCTGCGAGGGGGGATACTGGCCATGTCGGGAAGGATCCAGGAGGGTGAGGGGGTTTCGATCTGCTTGAGGTGACCTAGAGAGGGCGAGGAGAGGGTAGGGGGTGTGGGGTCTTGGGTGAGCATGGAGGGGAAAGAAGGGGGGGTAGGAGCCAGATGCATGCAGAGGGCCGGAGGCGTGGTGCGGGGTCGGCAGGCAAAGGGGAACTAGGAGGGGGCATGTCCGTTGGAGTCGGCGTAAGGAGGAGTCGTAGGGGAGACCCAAGGGAGACCTAGGTGCATCACACAGCAGGAATGGGAGGGGTTAGGGTTTTCCATTTTTTTCATTTGATAATAATAATAATAATAATAATACCAGAAATAAAAATAATAATAATAATAATATGATAAAAATAACAACATAATATTATTATTCCTAAAAAATATTCTTTTTAAAACTTAATCCACTTAATTATCTAATTCTGAAAAGCGGGTAACTGTGCACTCATCGCATGACTTAAAAAACATGCATGCAAATTGTGCTCCTCAACGCAGACCAATTGGGTACTCGTACAAGCACCTGGGGTGACCGCACGGTTACCGCTAACCATATGGTGCCCATGCACAGGTCTGAAACCCACAAAAAACATTAAACGTCAGAAATTCTAAATCATGACCCAGTCCGATCCTTGACACGAGAACGTGGAGATCAGAAATAATAAAAATAAAAATAAATTAAAATGTCGGGGTGTAACAATTATCCCTACCACAAACACTTTCTACCCCCAGAAAGTCACACATCCAAATGATGGACCAAACAAGATTCCATGCCCAATTGAAACTAAAATAAAGCATAACACAAGAGAACGAGAGAACACGAGAGGGTTCTCCCCACCATAAGAACTCAACAGATATGGAAAATTAACACCCAAACATACCACCCTAGGAAGGGGGTCGACACTGAAACTCCCAAACAATCTAGACTAACTTCTATAGAGCGAGTGAAATAACACTTCCGCTGAAACTTGGAACTCTTGACCCATACCAAGAACCCCCCAACACTAGGATAAAACCTCCAAGAAGAACTTACCCCAAGTAGTGAACCCGAGAATAACCAAAAACATAAACTCTTCCATAGTCACTTACATCTCCAAACGAACACAGTCAAATTGAGATTATCCCACATAAGGTCCAAACACACTTTTAAGAAAACTGCATGATTCAAAAGACTCCATGATCAGGAAAAAAACTGTTTAGATTACAATAGAACATGTCTGTCATAACTCCATGATAAAACAGTGAACTTACAATGATGTCAAAACTTTAACAGCAGAAAAATGAGAATGAAAATACTTTAAATGTTTCACTTCCAACACGGAACACAAACCCGAACCGAGGCTTCACATCCCCGGCAACTCCTGGTTGCATGCGAGCTTCACCCCAAGACCTGTGGTTGGGGGTCTGATGGATGAATAATCTTCTACCTCATAGTCAAGCACTAGAATCCTTCAGTCACAGTGTCTCTTCAGGCAACGCTTCCTACAAAACTTCTCTAGATGACCCAGAAACCCACAATTATGGCACTTCTTCGGAGGGATGTGACATGACGACTTTACATTCCTGAGCCATCCACACTGGTGGCACACCACTGAATAGTCTGATGAATTGGAAGCTAGAACCACTGCAGAGGATTCTTTAGAAACATTTCCCTCTGGAACACCCTGATTTCCATATGGGGAACCTTTACGAGCAACTGGATATGTTGGATTTCCGACCATCTACACTCCGGAGACCAACTCATATAAAAATACATCATCCACAAACTTCTCAAAATTATGGTCCCTATAAGGGAGGACTTTATTCTTGATCTCTGGATGAATACCCCCAATGAAGAGATAAGTCTTCATTAAATCCTGTGATGCTACCTCTGGAGAAAAGGACACAAGTTACTTGAAATGGTCGACATATGCCTTCACCGTCTGTTGGCCTTGTTTAATACACATGAGATCTTCCCTCTTCTTAGTCCTCATCTCTTCAGGTATGAACCATAGGACAAAGATGGATTTAAAGACATCCCATGTCATCCTAACTTTCATTGACGGCGGGGTAACTGACTCTCATTCGTCCAGAGCTGGACCTTCAAAAAAACCCAAAATAGAACGCACTCTAACATCTTCAGGAGTTCACAATACCCTAAAGACATGATCAACCTCTTCAAAACACTCTGATACCTATAAGGGACCCTGATCACCATAAAGGATAGAAAATGTCTGAGAAGGACCAAAAACTGCGCATGACTTATCAGAAACTCTAGGAACCTTTCTAGGCAGCATTTTCTGAACAACATATAAAACACAAATCAAAAACCAATATCAAGCCGAAGAAATATCATTGAAAGTTCCATCATCCAAAAACTTCCAGCTCAAAACCAAACAAATACAAATACAACCCAAAAATTCATTTTTCATTTTAAATTTCAAACCACATTTCTTCAAGGCCACTTTCCAAATACCAAACCCACTTTTCAAACCAAATTCAATTTTCCAAAAATCATTTCCCCTTTTAATTTTAAAAAACACCCTTACATCATTCAAAACCAAAACAAAACCCAACTTACAACAAACCATCAGGATGAGGAACTAGCAGTTATGCTTAACTTGGCAACATAGTAGTGAGTCATGCCCCAAGTAAGCATCAATAACTAGGAGGAACTTAAACCATGTACTCGGACTCTACATGGGTTACTACTCCATGTGAAATCATGATATAACATCGGCTTGCCTCCTCTGTCATCCCTCAATATAAAACAAACCAGAACAAGACAAGAAATCAATTCCCGGACTACCCCTGGTGACTCATGGTTCGAAACGGGTGAGGGTTCATGATGTCCTTCCCATACCTAACTCTCGAGTCCTAAAATTCCTAATCTCCATCTATCAGATACCCCAAATAACAAGAACCTACCTTTGATACCATTTTTTCATGAACCAACCCAGGTCGACCGTGAAATGGTCACCCGAGCCGACTCGCAACATGGCCCGAAGGGTGTTCCCAATCCCCACGGACTGGCAACCAATGTCAGGAATCAAAAATTAATCATTGGGAATGATTTTTCTCACTAAAAAAAGATTAAAAAATAAACAAAACTAATGATAAAATTGAAAACTATCAATATAAAGAAAATAAAACCGAACATACCTCCTTGTGACCTTTTAGGTCACCACCAAACTCAGACTCAAATATTCTCCAACAATGAGCAACTGAACTAGGAACCTGAAAAAGAACTGCACCTGTAGCTGAAAGAATATGATAGGCATGAGCACCGAGACTCTTAGTAGGGATGCCAAATATAACCACAGAATCTGAGTATTCCTTATCCCAAAATAGTCTGACAACACAAGTTTTAAATAAAAACATAAAAGTAGATTTTTCATATTTTAAAATAAGAAACATGATTTTCCATTTGAAAATCCAACACATGTTGTATACCATTTTGAAAACCATTTTCCATTTCATATACAAATCCAAGGCAGAAAGATGAAGAATGTGCTACAAGGGAAGTAGGTGAAACAAAACAAGCTGGAACAAACTAGTACAACATAAATTAAACAAGCAATGAAATTAATTAAGTAACCATGGGTGATTCTAAGCATCCCTAGAAGACCCATGGATGTACATGGTTCATAATCACCTACTAGTGTATAGTGAAACTCATAAGTCTATAACCAACTGACCACCGTCATAGTAATAGAAATCAGTGGCACTTCACATCTAGACTATAAACCTACCAGTGGGTACTAACCCATCTAATCGAGGCTGATAAGAAACCATCACTCGATAAACTATAATATTCCTAGGAACCCATGGTGGTTATAATAATACTGTATAGGTAGGAAGGCCCTCGGACGCGTGAATCATCTCACCGTACTTGTCTTCCTCAAACACGTATGCTTCCTATACATTCACCCATAAAGGGTTAAACTAGATAAGACTGCCTCATATATATGATCAATAATTCACATTTAACAAAGTTCCAAATGGGCCATCACATCATGTTCATATCGAAACCGTTTTTCTAAAAAAAACATTTAAAACTCCAACCAGGCACACACACAACTTTCAAACACAACTCATTCTAAAAGTTAACACAAAATTCACCCATGAGTTAAAAGAGACAAATGGGCCTTTAAGTCCAAAGTCTCCCATTATTTTTTTTTAAACCATTCAAACTTATAAATAAAACACAAAAAATGACCAAACGGCCTCTTAAACCTAACATTTTCTGAAATGGACACTAATGGCCAAACGGGCACACCCTTTGAGATCTCATTTCAACCCTCTCATAAAATCCACACAAAGGACTAAATCTTATTTAGAAATCAAAAACCATTTAGAAGACCGGGGTTTTAAGACAACACTATTTTAAATGTCATTTTCCTTTGAAGGCACATACATGTTTACACCTAATACACCCATGGATGTATCAACATCCAATGTCACACCTATAGTTCAAGAAAACAACCAACATTATTTCCAAAGAACTGTCACTTTATTTGAAACTAAAACCAACCTCTTACTTTATTTGAAAATAACACACTTCCACATTCAAAACCAAAGAGACCCCTTTTTATAACACTTTAACATAATTAAAAAATTACACCAATACCAAAAGTATACTCCAAACTAAATTCACAAATAACCAGTACTAACAGACAACATAATCAAAGCTAAAAATTTCATAAAAATGCTGAATTTTACTTTGAAGAACTATAGTATTTTATCAAATACTCTAAGTAAACATGATCAAAGATCCCCCTCTTTATATGCATAAGATAATCGTTTTAACAAATTCTAAAAATTTCATAAACACCAAAGTAGATCAATTTCATGTAAACTAAGACTAAGAATCAATTAAAAATATAAAAATTTGAAGAATGAAAGTGTTAAAGGAATGCATCAGAAAGGACAAACTCAGATTCACCTACCTAAAATGAGCGGGGACACAAAAAACTTCAATTTAAGGAAGAAAAATCTCTGTGGAGCAACCGTGCTCACTAAACAGAGAGAAAAATAGAGAAACACAACCTGAAACAGAATTACGATTAGAAAAATTAAATAAAAATAAATAATTAAAGTAAAAGAAATAAATAATTAATTAATTAATTAATTATACCTGAGAAGGGAAGTGGGTTGTTCATGCACAAGATGGTTCGGATGCACCTATGGCAGGGGAAAATAGGTTGGGAATCCAATGCAGAGGTGTATGGCATGCAGGTGGTCGGTACGAAGGTGGATGGCATGAGGGTGGTCAGTCACGGGGTGCGCTGGTGAGAGGAAAACTGGTTGTGGGTGTGTCGGTGAGAGGGAGGTTGGCCGTGGGTAGGATGCCAGAGCAGCGGGTCAGAGCTTCAGTGAGGAGGTGGCTAGCCCGAGCGGGGTCTGGCCGGAGATCGGGTGGGTGGTCGGAGATGCCTGGCCAGTGCAAAATAAGGTTGGCGTGGAAGGGAGAGGTGGCTGGCCAGAGGTCCTGTGAGGGAAAGGTTGCTGGCCGCGTCGGGAAAGAGCCAGGAGGGTGAGGGGGGTTGCGATCTGCAGGAGGCGACCTGACGAGGGTGAGGAGAGGAAAGGGGGTGTGGGGCCCTGGGCAAGTGTAGAGGGGAGAGCAGGTAGTCGCGAGCCGAATACAGGAAGAGGGATGGTGGCGCAGCGTGGGGTCAGCAGGAGGAGGGGGGCCAGGAGGGGGCGGTGTCCACTAGATCCATCACAAGGAGAAGTTGTAGGGGAGACTTGGGTGCGGCATGCAATAGTAATGGTGGGGGCTAGGGTTTTCCATTTTTTTCATTTGATAATAATAATAATAATAATAATAATAATAATAATAAAACTAGAAATAATAATAATAATAATAATATGATAAAAATCACAACATAATATTATTATTAATAACAAAAATTCTTTTTAAAACTTAATCCATATAATTATCTAATTCTGAAAACTGGGTAACCATGCACTCATTGTACAGATTAAAAAAATGTGCACACAAATTGCGTGCCTCAACACAAACCACTTGGGTACCTGCACAAGCACTTGGCGATACCGCGTGGTTACCGCTAACCATGGCGTGTCCGTGCATGATTTTGAAACCCACCAAAAACATTAAATGTTAGAAATTTTAAATCGGGATCCAGCCCAATCCTTGATGCGAGAACACAGATCCCATAAATAATTAAAATAAAAATAAATTAAAATGTTGGGGTGTGACAGTTTTCCATATAGGAAACATGGGATTTGTAGTGGTAAGGAACCGAGAGTAAAATATCCTTCCAAATAATCATTTTGATATGGTTGGAATTGGAACATAATAGTTTATTATAGTGATGGATCAATTAACACCATATATAAATGGTAGTGGTATCCTTTATTGAGAGGAACCTGATCTATTATTAAGTAACATGTCTATAATGGAACATTTCATGTGGAAACATCCCCCATTATTCATTGTATAATCTAACCCTATGGTAGCCTCAGGATGGATCAATGATTTGTAGAATATATTTTATATCATGGGATGTTTCGAATGTCAAAATTTAACTATTTACATTTATCTTTTTGAAGGTAAAGTTGGTCAATAGTTGTCATTTGTTAAGAATACCAAAGAGAAATATGATCTTGATGCTATGGAATGGGACACATTTTAGAATATTTTTTCTTGAGAAATATTTTCCTAATTTTTTTCAAATTAAGATGGAGAAATAGTTACTAGAATTTAGGAAAAAGGATGATGATTCAGTGCCTGCATGTGAATCTAATTTTTCAAGGTTTTCTAAGTATATATTAGATTTTTTTTATGACATTGATAAGTAAAATTAATATATTTTACTCAGGATTAAAACCAATATTTCAAAGATATTTTTCCACACAATAATTTAAAACTTATGAGAAATTTGTTTGTTTGTTTTTTGAGAAAGTTAAGATAGAATTTTCTAACACTTATGAAAAGAGTAATGAATGGTAAAATTTGAAATAAATATATAAGCATCCAACTAATAATTCTAGAGTTTATCCCTAAAAATTTTCCAAGTATGGTGAATTTAATTTTAGGTAATGTATTTTGGGATCTGAAAAGTGTTATCAGTGTGGTAAATTTGGTTACAAGGTTCTTGACTACAAAGAAAAGAGTCTTGAACAATCCAAGAATGAGATAATAGATAGTCAGTCAATAGTGATATGTTTTAGTTGCTATGAGTTGGAACATTATGCTAACATGTTTCTAAAGCTACTTACTCGGGGTGTAAATCATTATCATCAAAAGAAAAAAGGGTTTGAAAAATCATGTGTTACTTCTAAAATTGATGTTGGGTCATCTGGTGAAGTGGTGACAGCTCTAGGGATCTCATTATTTTTTAAATTTTCATTATAAGCTCAAATTATTATGTGCCCATATTTTGATGTTTTAAATAATGAAAATACTTTGGGAAACATTTATTGAGTTTTTATAGATATCTAAATTATATTTTTTAGTGGAAAATTTGTTTGATGAATAATGAATTTACATTTTATAGAAATAATTTTAAAGTTATTGATAACCTTTAGGGTTAACATGATCATTAATGGAATTTTAATAATAGTCAAATAAGATTATTAGATTTTTTTTCAAAACAAATGGTTGAATTTAAAACCTTAATAAAAATGTTATTAAATGATTAATTTTATTTCAAGGATGTTCGTCATTTTTTTTTGAAAATTTAAAGAATTATATTAACATAGTTTAGAAAAAGGAAAACTTGCATGTTGGGTGACAACCTGTCATATCTAGAAAGTTCTTAGGGAATGATCCCATGACTAAAGGATGATAAGTTTTTAGTTCCCATCACTAGCCTAGATGATGTTCTAGTTAATATGACATTGTTTTTAGTTTAACGTTCTAAAAAAATATTAATGATGAACCTGGGGTGTTACTTTTGAGGTTTAGAGATTAATTTATTATATTGAATAATTTATTCTAACAGTATTGGTTTTGGAAAATAGTTAAAGATAAACAAAAATACTCTTCACTCTTTTATGGATATTATGATCTGTTAAAAGTGAATTTTAGTGATTTAGGCATAAAAAATAAGTTTTTCATATTCATTTCTTTGAGTAAGTCATGAATTGTAAATTGATCAAAGCACAAACAAAGGATGAAATGTTATTATGAAATATAAATGTATCAAGTAAGTATATTTCCTTATATTATAAAACAGTAAAATAATTCCTCAACTTTAGGAAAAGAATCTTGAAACAAAAATGTTATCCAATTTCATTCATATCTAATGAATCATATGGAATTTTAAATCATCATGGATTTATGTTTTTGAGTCCCTTAGCTTTCCATTTATCATCCACTTTCTTTTTATGAATGGGCTCAATCACTCTCTATAATTATTTACACTTTTATTTCATGTCCATATCTTCACTTCTCACCAATGTTCTCCTACTTAGAAATCTAGTTATGTGTGATTCCATATGAACCTTATAATTCCCTTTATCTCTTATTAATAGTATTTTTTTAATAACCCTTTTTATAATGTGGGTTTACAATAAAATTATTTTCAAATTTCTATCCTCTGATTATCAATATAAAGTTCAAATTGTGAGGACGTAGTTTATTAAAGGGGGAGAGGATGTAACACCCTGAGATTTTAAAAGAAGAAAATTATGTCTGGTAGCTTAAATGACATACATCACTGATCTTATAAGATAATTTAACACCCCAAGGATTTAATATATATTTATTTTTAAATAAATTTAATCTCTTCTATAGATTTCAATGCATATAACACCGAGTTTGAATGAAATGTGATACTCTATTAAAATATTATTATTTAAACATTATGATTATAAGAAAGATATTAAATTATAGAGTATGAATAGTAATAACTAAATTATAAATATTATATGGTTTAAACTTAAATAAAATATATATCTATTGATAAAATTAGAGCCATATGAAAGAAAAATAAATGTTTTCTGAAAAAACTATATTTTTTTCTAAAAGAAGGTTTAGTTGCGCTTTGTACACATAATTTAAAATTTATTTCTAATACTTTTAGAAAATTTATTTTACACAATAAAAATATTTTTTAAATTATAATATCAAAATTATCCCAGGGTGAATTTTTTTTATTTTTCTAAAAATTTTCATTTTTTGATGAATAATAAAAAATACTGAATTTTAATTGAAAGCTGTCTTTTTGTTTAAATTATTTATAATTATAAATTTTAATTTTAATTGATTTTAAAGTAAAATTAGTTTAATTATATATCTATTAATCAAATTTATTTCATTGTAATTTTTTCATACTGAATTTCTATATAAAAACATTGTAAATGTTTGAACATTTTTTCCTTGAAAATCTGTTTTTTATCGCATCTGCAGTATTAATTATAAATTAAATTTTTCTAATTATGTGAATTTAATTTATAAAAATGGATTCCATGTTTTTAATCATAATAATTTATATCATATTAAAGGTTAAACTTAATTTTTTACCATAACAATTAGTGAAAATAGTAAAAAAATTATTATCGTGACTAAGGTTAAAATAGGGTTTTACATGTTACATGCGCTTATGTTAAAATTAATTTTCCACAAACCTAGGATTTTTATTTAATAAATTTAATTTCATATTTATAATATCTAATAAATATCAATTTAATTTTATTCTTAAATTATAAATTTCCTAGGTAAATAAAAAGATACAAGTTATCGTGGTAAAAACTAAAAGGGTAAAATTGACTAAACTTAATGGCTAAAAAATAACATGATAAAAATTTGTTTATTTTTTGTGGTGGAGGTGTTTTTAGACCAAATAATCCATATAATACAATATTTATTAATTTTTTGATCCACTTTAGGTGATAATTACCACCCATTATTGAATAATTTTGAATATTTACAAAAACGTCACTCTTTAATTATAAAATGTCACCCCTATCCTCTCTTATTCAAAAATTTAAAACCATTTGGTTCATACAATACCTACCAAAATCCCTTCCAAAATTTACTATTATCATCATAAAATCCTTAATTTTTTCATAAATACAACCAAGGAAGGCCTTTGGTGCAAACCAAAAGAAGTTACCCAAAGAAGAGCTAATGTTCTTCAACGAGCATTTTTATTTTTTTTCTTCCACCACCACCCTTAAATTATTCTTAAACCGTGATTATATAATAACCAAAATATCTTAAATATACATAAATTTTATTATGATAATTAAATAACCTAAATCCTTCTCCTATTCCATCAAATGGGTTATGAAATCATCATTCATCTGTACAGCGGACTACCGCCTCATGAATAGGTGTCATTAATTTTTTCCATACCACTTATCACAGTTGGGTATGATGATGGATATAAAAAATATGTGTGATATATATAACATAATTATACCTTTGTATTCATTATATCATATATACCTTTTTACATTCCATTCCATAGGGGATACGATAACGTCGTTCGTGTGTACGGCGGACTACCGCCTCACGAAGCGATGTGATTTTTTTTCACCAACGCTTTACATAGAAGGTAATGAGGGAAATATATAATAAATATATGTTATTTAAATGGAATAATTATCATATTAATTAAATATTTATCATTATTAAAAGATAATATATCATTTTTTTCTTACCTTTTCACTAACTGAAAAAGTGATAACGTTGTTTGTGAACGTGTGGAATACCACCTTCATGAAGAAATGTGAGTATCTTTTCATCACCACACCATATGTATGATATATAAAAGTATATTTAAATAAATAATATGGTATTTATTATATTCTTATAATTATTTAAATATAAAATAATTCATACCTTTTTTATAAGGATCATTAAAAAATGGAAACATTATTAATGCGTATATACAGCCTATTATCTCTGTGATTGTAACATGAATAATTTCTCAAAACAATATTTCATTATTGGTATTAAAATTATAATTTATGTATAAATATTATAAATATTTCATTATTATTATTCTATATATGTTTAAATAACGAACTCTTTGACCATAATCAACCTATCAAAGTTGTTTTTGACACATAAGCCGAATATGCCCAAAACATCTGGTGTAAACTTAATTGATTAAGTAATTATATAAAACATTGTAATAATTGAAACAAAATTAATAATAAAATTGAAAAAAAAATCTAAATCAAGTAAATAATTAACATAATTGTATTATTGATGAAGATAAAAACACAAGTGACAACTCATACTCAAGGTAAGGGACTTCATCTCAATTTTCTTTCATTGAGGCTTATTTTGATATTATGCATCTATACTCCTTTATGAGGTGTATATATAGCACCTTTTACATTTTATATCATTAATTTATCTATTATAGTGGTATTTATAGTTTTTTTATTTTTATTCTCTCATGGGTTTTATGATTCAAAAATTTCTAAAGTGATAAGGGACTTTTCTTTAAAAAATCTCTTTGAATATTTTCCTTCCAACTATTTCTTTTCCACATAAATGTTTTTAAAATGATTTTATAAAAAAAATTGAAATAAAATATTTATAAATTACATTTTGTGCCTCTTTTTACTTTATTTTAAAAAAAATTAAAAAGAAATCTTTTTATGTGTTTTATATGGAACATTTTTGAAAACTAACAAAAGGAATTCTCAATTCTTAATATACACAGTGACAATGAATTTTCATACTCTATGAACATTATTTTATTTTTGGTTTACTTTTCAATATTTCATGTTTTACTCAATGAAAAAAACCTCTTTCTATTTTTGGGTATTTCAGTTTTGAAAATTGGTTTTTAAATCAAAATTTTATTTTATACGAAAGTTTTTTGTCATATGGGTTTAAAAGAGTTTTTCAAAGGGTTTTATAACAAAAGTGTTTTGTTCAAGATATGGTACTTTAATATTATATGAAATGGGAGAGCTCGATATAACTTATATGAAGTACTAATCCCCATTATAACTCATATGTGATCCTAGTATAGCTTATATGAAGGGTTGATCCCCATAATATCTCATGAAAAATAGGTGATCCCGATATAGCTTATATGAAGGGTCAGTCACATTATAGCTCTTCAATGCATTAGATAATTATTATATTGAAATAAGGCCATATGTCTATTCCAATTAAAAAAATGAAAGTTTTTTATGAATATGATGCTCTAAGTCACCAAAAATGGGGGTTTAATTTCTTGTTATGGGTTTTAAATTTTTTTTTTAAGAAAAACATTTCTGTGTTTTTCATGTGAAATTTTTTTACTCTATACACTCAAAGAACATTTAAGGTAAAGGTAAATAGTATATGATTATTATTTTTTTCCCTAGACTAATGATTTTATTTCTTTTTATTTACCTTACTAAGATTTTTGTACTCATCCCATGTTTTAAAAAAATCACTAGGTTTAAGGATGGGTTAGGTAAAGTAAGAAGTCAATTTGAAATTCATGGAGATTTTCCATGAAAAGAAATCATGATTTATTCTAAAAGTTTTATCTTATGGTAAAAATGGATACTAATTGGAGGTTTCCACTTGGTATTTTATGGTTTTGTTATGTATGAGTTATATCATAACTCTCTAAAACTCTAAAATTGGAAAGATACTAAAATGTAAGAGAATTAATTCTTAACTTAGAACTATAGATTATGTAATGTTTAAGGATATGTCCTTATATTAAGGAATCCATATGGGATGTAAATTTTATCTTCCACTTATAGAAATTCATATGGGATTTAAATCTCCCAAGACAATCCATACTAGAGATTAAATCAAAAACATCCATCTCTATAACCGTAAACTCCTAGAAAACAGCCTTGCATCGATGGTGATGGAATATGTTGGACATTTGAAACCTATACACTCTTATTTTCTAAGGTTTGTCTTGATTATCATGATATGAGGTATTGTTTCCCTATAAAATCCAAATTTTTTAACCATATAATAATCAAGGAAATAATGTGATTTGTCAGTATCAAACAATACATTCATAAGAGTTGAGTTTATAAGAATGATACCTCACACTATATAGGGTATTTTTTACTCATTCACAATATAATGTTCTTACCTATATGAATATTGATTACCTATCATGGAATATCTCTTACTTACCTAGTGAAAATTCAACTAAACAACTAATGTGTTCTGAGAAACATCCTTGTTCACTTGTGTTTATGGATGTGAACTAGTCTAATGGGACTATTCCATCTGAGCATAAAAAAGTCGTGGCTGATTCGAGCCTATTACACCTACTAATTTATAAAGTTTAAGTAAGAACTTATTAATATGGATATTTTTTCATAGTGGTGTCAATTCCTCGGGGGTGGAGTACATTCTCTCTTCCAATGCGTTAATGAACCGCAGTGACAACAACATGGTGTTATATCAGATCTTACAACAAAATTAACTGATTTTGTAGTAAGATTATGAGGAGTACCACCTCCATGATATTATACATACATCTTTCTATTATTATCAGTACTATATTTGAAACTTTTCCCCATGGTAACAAATAGACTACCTCCCCCAAGATTCCCAAAAATATCCCTTTATACTACTATTTCCCTATTAACCATATATGTATAATTTTTAATATAGAGAACAACTATATTGGATCGAATCTTTAGTCACAATACGAACTCAAAGATACATTCCTTCAAGGACACACTATAATATAGTTTAGGGGTGAAACAAACTAAATTCATAAACTTGGAAGGATAATCTTTCACAAAGTGGTTCTCTTACTTCAAGATGAAGAAATTGGTTGCTCTTATTATTTTGAATATGTGGAGATAGAATTTTTTATTGGAAAATTCTTCAAAATCCTCCCACATAAGTCATTGGTAGGTTTTAGATTATACAACTAAATCCCACTATTTTTGTGAAATATATTCTAACATATAGGTTTATAACTTAATATTCAACTCTAGTGGTGTACCAAGAAAATTGAATATTCTATTCTTTCAGTTTAACCATAATTTGTCTTTCTTAGATTCAGAATCCCCTTGAAAAAATGGTGTGTTTTTTCTAAAACTATACCAAAGGATATACCTAACTTATTTCATCATTTCTATTTCCTCTATCAATATCTTGAAACTCTTTCACAATACTCTATACAATTTTTTAGTTCACCTGTGGCTCAAGTGAAACCACATTTTCAACAACTTCTTCCTACTAATTTATACTATTTATCTCTAGTAATTGAATTCTTTAATAAATTTCAAAACATTATAAACAATTATCATTACCATAAAAAAACAACCAATGCAACTATCACTTCAAGAATAACCATTTTAATCACTTTAATCATTTTTCAAAAATCATCAAGCAGTATAGGACAATGTAGTCCTAGTAGGAAGTCTGAATACTAATGTATGATATGAAATACTCATTTTATAAACCCACATTGATGAGATGAAAACACCTCTAGAAGTGTCTTAGAACACTTTTGTGCCTAGAAACCCTAGTAACTTGAAGTTCAGCATAAAAAAGGTAAGTTTCACTTTTTTATGCCATAAATTTCAAATTATGACATTCCTATCTCCTTACTACCAACCCAACTCAAGGACCAAAAAAATGGATACCATTCATAACATCTCTCATGTCACCCATTTGATAGGGAGGAGGTGGAGGTGTTATTGACCTTAGGTGACATCCCCAAGACACCATATGGTAGAAATAAATTCAAAGGGATTAAGAGGATATTGAGGGATTATTTTCCATAAGAACCCATATAACATGTCAAGAATAATTTAATAATCAAGACAAACTAAATAATTCATGAGAATAAACCACCTATATTGATGAAGTACCGGTATAAGAAAAAAATCAGAGTATAGAAGAAAAAGAAAATAAAGGTGAAATTCTAGGAATCCAAATAGAAAGACACTCTCACCAAAGTGGCACCATTACAGGACAAGATGAAGACACTCCCTATATCCAGGTTCATAAACCAAACCATGACATCAAGGATCACCACTAGCGAAGTAAGATACATGTCCCTTCCCTATGTCTTTGTAGACAATATCCAAAAATGTATAAAAAAATTCAATTAGGGGGTGAGTATAAACTCAAAAGGAATTCACCAAGAACTTCCCAATACACGCCACTAGGACAAGAATGTGTTATCACATTTTATTTAAAATAGAGGGTGAGAATATTAAAACAATTTACCATAATAAAATAGATTCATCAAAACAATTGAACTAAATCAATCGATCCTTTCTTTACATACACCCGGCACACTCATTCAGATTTTCTGAACTCACGTATACATGAATTCTGTATAACAATCACTATACTCATGTGATCGGTGATACATCCCCCACCTAACTATCACTAGGTGAATCCCCTTTCACCTTTCCAAGTTATAACTATGAACTATTTTGTTTCACCTATCCTGATACAATGAAATATGAACACATGCCAACAAGTATGCTAAGACCATATTCCATACATAATTTATTCAAACATAAATTTAAACTTTCAAAACCTACCATTTTTAAATCACATCAAACCAGTATTTTATAAATCAATTTCATAAGGATTTTCATCAAAGTATAACAAAAATTTAGAAAATTTCAATCCAATAAGTTCCATAATAGTAGAGTGAGAAATATTCCACCAACCTCAATTTAAATTTCACAAGGGACCTAAAATGATTTTGTAGATCAAACACATTCCTTATGTTTCTATATCCAAACCAAAGAAGATATCATCACCACAAATCTAAAACATAGATCCAAGTATCACAAACTGATCTATGGTTCCAATAAATCTAATATAAAGAGATCCAAAATGAGGAGGAATATAACCCTAACCTTTGATTTCCACAAACAAATTCTCAAATACTCACTACCAATAGAGTATAGATATAAAAGATCACTAGAAATCACCTAGGGATTCCCTATAATTTGAGAGGGAATATAGGAAAACTGAATGAGAAATTATAATCTCTATCTATATTAGAAATCATTGGGACCAAAAAAATTATAGTGTAAATTTATAATTTACATTGTAAATTCATCAAGGGTTACTTACATATAAAAACTAATCTTCTCGGTTATTTTTCTATGAAAAACCCATTTTATGATGTAAAATTATACTTTATGGTGTAAATATTTTTTATAACCTCAACTTTTATTATGGAATCTAGCCTAAAAATTTTGGATCGTAAAATTACTATTTACGATGTAAATTGTTTTTTTTATATTCATACAACATCTAAACTCCAAGTTCTTACATTTTTACACCTCTGAAAACTTCCAAAATATAACCTAGAGTATCCAAATACAAGGAAATCATAAAACAATATTATACAATAAATTATGGGTGCTCCAATACCCAAAGTCAAAATATGATAAAGACAGATATGAGAAAAATAAAAGACCTAAAAGATTGCATAAGAAGAAAACCAACAATCCAAAGTTTTATTTTAAAGATAATATTAATAATTTCTATAAATATAGAAAAATATAATTGTTATATAATTGTGAAGGAATTAATGATATTGAATATGGATGGGAATTTGAGACTTCTGGTTATGAAGTTGATGAAAAACTTCTTATTACTAAATTGAATAATGAAGATTTAACTAGTGATAAAAGTAGTAGTTTTGGAAGTGAATAATAATAATAAAATAGAATACATACTAAATAGATATTTAAAATAGTGTCTCTCAAAAATAGCTAAATTATATTAGGATATCAAAAGATTGGAGAAGGATAATAAGTCTTCTAATAAAAATGAATCGGTTTTTACAGGAGAAAATATAAGTTTCTAGAGGATATCAAAGATATAAAGAATATTATTGATGGTAAGGAGCCTCTAAATATAAATATTTAATAAAGGGTTAAGAAAAAAGGTAAATGGATTGATTGTATTAAATAGAAATTGGTCAATGAAAAAGATAAACTAAACAATTCCATATCCATCTTTCATAATTATATTTTAGAGTTTGGAGAATTTATAAATAATAATAAGGATTATAAAGACCAATAAAAATTACACTATAAGGGTAAAAATCCTAAAAACTTATTAAAAAATTTTGAGCAGAAGAAGCAAGTCAATAATACCAAGTGTGTGGAAAAGTCAGGTGAATCTTGAAAATCTAGAAATTCCAAGAATCCAAACTTGAACTCATAAAATTCTACAACTAGTGTCTTGGAAAATATTAAGAATAATATTTATTTTAATAATAATATTTCAGGAGTTAATAAAAAATAAATTCATAAAAAGGATTCAATATTATTGGCTTAAATAAGGAAGTAAAACAAGTATCAAATTTTAAAAAACATACAGTTTACAAAGGTAATTATACTTACTATGGTTTTATTTTGTACTATAGAGTATTTTTTCTCACAAAAAAAATATGTTTTGGTTTAATTTACCATTTAATAAAATTCCTATGAGTCTTCTAAGGAATGTTTTTTGGGGGAGTCAGATGTCTCATAAGAAGAAAGTTCATAAAAAAGTTGTAAAATCTATATAGAAATCATAAAATAAATTTAAAGTTATTAAGGAATTTTATAGAATATGTGGCCTAACAATTCACCATAAAAATGAATGTATACTCCTTATAATATCCTAGAAAATTATAATTTACAATAATCAAAACTCTCATAATAAGGATAGTAAATGTAAGGAGAAATATTTTGTTATAGAAGTGTCACTTAAAGAATATAAAAGGGAAAGACCATAGATCCTGGATAGGGGATGTTCCACTCATATAAAAAGATATTTAAAACTCCTAAAAGATATTTAAAATTGAAAATAAATATGACTAAAATATGATAATGGTGGGAAAATCTAGAGTTATTGGTTCAGCTTTCATAAAAAAAGTCAAGCTAGAATTAAAAATACATTATTTTTTGATAGGTTGAAACATAATATAATAAGTGTGCCTCAAATTTTTGATGAAGACTTTGAAGTATTATTTAATAAGAATTAATTTTTTGTGAATAAGTTAAAAAAATAGTTGTGTTATGTTGAAAAGATATCACAATTGTGGAAACTTATTTTAGGTATGTGAAACTATGAAGGAAAAGGTGTCTTTTAAAAATAATAAGGAATTTTCTGAGAAGTCTATGGAGATTTTTGACACTGAGAAGAGTGTAAAAACATTTATACTCAAAAATACGGTTGAAGAGTTAATCTCAATAAGAAGGTATTAGAAAAAAATAAAGAAGGTGTTGGAATTTTATGGAAGTAGTGTAAATTTTCTAGAAATAAATAAATCAATTACAGTGAGAAGAAAGAGAATTTAGCATGTCATTTTTCCAAAATTAAAAAGAAGATTTGTACTCTAAATCTAATATGGGAGTAAAAGAAGAATATAACTGATCAAACTAGTTATCAGTCAAAATGGAGAGTCAAATAATAATCTATGAATATGTAATTGTAATTTTAAACCTTCAATTATCAAAGGCTACGGTATGTGTGATTTTTTCCCTCTCTCATCTTGTTCTTTGGATTCTTGTTGTTGAGAGGGAGAGAAAAAGGAAAAAATCAATGTTGTTTATATTAATTCCTTTATGTATTTAAAAATTTTATTTACAAAGGTGTAGTGAATTATTTTATAGATAATATATCTATATGTGTTTTCAAAATGTGGGAGAGATATATTATTTAGAGGTATCATGTATTCAGAGATAGTTATTAAAAGTTGAAAGTTGCGATGGAAAATTTGTGGGTGTGTGAGTCCATGTGAACTATTTTAACAATTTTTATGATCATGTGTTCAGGAATCTATAATAATATAGGGAATGTATGGGAATCTATTTTTATAATGGTTTAAAAAATATTTATTAAGAAATGATAGATTTATTGATTTTAATAAGTATTGATTCTCAAGTGATATCTCAAATTATATTTCTAGTGGTATCAAGAATCTAAGAAAATTTAACTGATTTTTCAAAGTGTTGTCAAGAGGTTCAGAGGATATAAAGGTATGAATTTAAATCACTATTTTATGGATAGTATGGTATTATTATTCAATTTCCTTGTTTCCTAAACCAAGTTCACTCAAGTAAGATTGGAATTATTGAATTATGGTTCATTATTAATAGGTTTTATTTTAGAAGTTATTTATGTTCCTTAGTTTAAAAAAAAATCCATAGGGGTATATTGTTGAGCCTAAGATATTTTTAGAATATTTTGAGTACTTGGGGATATTATTGGGACCTAGTTTAAGTTTTTTGTTTTTTTTAATTTAATTATTTTCTTTAGAATTTTTTATTATGTCGAGTGAATGAATTGGAAGTGTTGAAGTTGATATGTTAATTGTGAAATATATTTTTCAATGCATAAATCATATTCAAAATCACCTAAAAATAAACTATAATATGTGAGGTGGAGGCTTTATAGAAGTTTTGAATATTTTTTAATAGTTATGGAAGAATTTTGAATTGTTATATAATTTTTAGTATTTTAAATGGAAATATATACAAATCCCCAAAACTTTGGAAGATTCATACAGTGTCGTGGATGTTGGAAATATGGAAAAGATATGACTTTATAAGATTCATGAAGCACTTCAAAAGAGTAATGTCTAAGTTCATAAAGTTAAATCTATACTTTGTAAGAGTCATCAATGACTTTGAAAGAGTCATCAATGAGGTTAAAATAGTCATTAGACAATTTAGAAGAGTAATCTGGGAGTTCATAAGAGTAAAGTTTCACTTTAGAAGAGTCATCCTGACTATGTAAGATTGTATGAGAACTTAAGAAGAGTTATTTCCTGACTTTAAAAGAGTAAATCCATTGTTAAGAAGATTCATCCAAGAGTTTAGAAGAGTAAATTCCTACTTTGTAAGAGTAAATCTACTCTTTAGAAAAGTAAATTGCTTATTTAAAATAGTTACTTCCTAACATCATAAGAGTCAGATACTTAAAGAAATTTTGAATAATGAAGTCTAAAAATATATAAAATTATAGATTTTATTTTTTTTAATAAGTAAATGATATTAAAATATGTCAGTGTTATTTGATCATTATTTAAACATCACAAAATGGGTTTTGTAATTAAACACAAGGGAGAAGAAGGTTCTCACAATAAAAAAGAGAATTCATTTGAAGAAAATAGGAGTAGTTATGGAATAACTACTTAGTCATGTTACAATAAGTGTTGTTGTTTTGCGAGTGACATAGAATATAATTCAAAAATAAGAAAATAAAAATGGGAAAAAGAAAATTAATTGGATAGAAATTAAAAAGAAATTGTTCAATTAAATTTGAATTTAAAATTTAATATTCAAATGTGAAGAAATTGTTCTTGTTATTCTGTGAAAGATATATTCAAAGAGGGTATTATATATAAAAATAAGAATAATAAATGAGCTTGTAACTCTGGTACACTATGTTTTGTATTGAAAAATGATATTTTCAATTTTTAATAAGAACAGTTACGTGAAGAACAGTTCACATAGTAATAGAAAAATAATAATAGTAAGAAATAATGTGAGAAGAAAAAGAAGAGAAAGAGCACACCGGTTTATGTGTGTGTTCTTAAAAACTATGACATGTGGTGAAGAATAAGATATTAAATTCTAACATGTTCGTATATTGAAAAATAATCATGGGATCACTTTAAATTATTAGGATACAATCATCAAAGAATAAGGATAATCTTGTCCTGAGTAAATATAAGAAACCATTGCACTCTGTTAAGAGACTTGTCGAGATATAGTGGTTCCGGTTACTCTTGTAAACATTATTTCCAGGATATTCCCTACTAATTGTATCCATGATTATTATTCTAGTGAATCATATGGTCTCAGATGATTTTAGATCATTCTATGGATTGTCCTTATGGTTCTGAGAGGTAACCCTTGTACATTGAGTGTCCTTATTTGTTTCCTTCCTTAGTGTGTGTGAGTTGTCAAATGCGATAAATCACTCTAACAAGTGATAGTTATTGATTTCATAAGAAATCATAAAAGTAAAGAAAATGGATATTTTTCACTGATTCACCCCCCCCCCCCCCCCGTGAACCTACCATGCCTAATTCCACCTCACCAAATACATAATCTATGATATTCCATGTGGTATTCTTAGTGAGTTATACAGTGCAAAAAACTTTTTTTCTATCACATGATCATATTATATATCTAAATATAATAATTAAACTCACTTTAACCTAAAAATTTCACCATAACCTATAATAATTCATCATGAAAATCGATTAAAGATAACTAAAAGACGTACTTTGAGAGTTTAATTATCATTTCAACTCAAGAAATTTATACCAATATATATATATATATATATATATGAATCCACTATGAAATAATGATAAAGTGGAGATTTCATTTTATATAACATGATATATTTTATATTATTAAACTCTTTTAATAATAATTAACAAAACCATACATAAGAATATCTAACATATCATAGATGATAGATTTTTATATCGACTTTACATCATTCATGTTATATCACTATGTGACCATCTGAGAAAAACTCCCCAACTAAACTCTTTAGTGAGTAACATATATGAAGAAAGAAATTTTGAATAATGGTGAGAATTATGAATCATATTCCCAAGTTTCAACTCCTAGAACATATTCAAATTCCTTAACTTCACAACATTCAATGTTATGATGTTAGTTTATGTTTATTTGATTAAAAATCCTTCTAAGCACATCATCATCATTCATTAGAACCAATTACATCAAATTTTATCCTTGAAATATTTTGGTAACTACTCTAACTATTTATATTATTACTTTAACAACACATCCTAAACTCTTTTAGGATATTAAGTATCATTCACTTTGTATTTTGACTGATATAATTATTTTCCTAACTTTGAACTTCTTAAAGTCCAAACATACTCCCACTAGACTTTTAGAAACTATATCATTTTTAGAATATCATACCAAGATATACAAACCCATTTATTTTTAGGAAATAACTCTTATTTACATTTAATATGAATATTTTAAAACCCATTATTTCTATATCATATATGGTACTCTATTTTCATAGATCATTTTTTAGGGAAGAATATTTTTTTTAAATTTCACTGATGGTTAGAGGTGTTTAATTAGATGGACTGGAGTGAGGAGGTCCAAGCCCACATAGACCAAGCCTAAAAATTCTCAATCTATTTAGGCGTGTATTTAATGAGGTGTCAAAAAATTTAGTCCAATATGTTCCTCATTTTAAGTGGACCAATTTGTGGGATAGCCCGCATTTATAATCAAAATTTAAAATAATTTTTAAATAAATAAAATAAAATAAATATTAAATATATTAAATATTAAGCACATAATAGTTATTACATAATTATTAATTTATTATATGTCACAAACTTAAACATATATATATGTGTGTGTGTGTGTGTGTGTGTTTTTCATGAAAAATAATTCATTAAATTAAGATAAGAAAAAATAAGGAATTTAATCTTAGATCATGGGATATCCCTCATTTCTAAGTTTGGTCTGCTTAATCCTATGATATCTCCCCCCCCCCCAATATGTTTAATACTATTTAATCCTCCTCCCCATTCCCTAGGTGAAGATAGCTTCTGAGCAGGCCCCTCTCCCTTAGTGGGGGAGGGACCTTCACCTCCCCATGAAGGAAATCAACTCTCTTCTTTCTCCCCCTTTTCATATCACGATTTCCTTCCTTCCTTCCTCCAAATATCCCTTAGTTTGAAGGTTCCTAAGTTGTACAAAGGGCTTCCGCAACTTTCGATTTCGACCTAGGAATTTACCGATGCTTCTTCCTTGTTGGATATGACACTGATAAAACTTTTCAAACAACAACATCCATCCATGGACTCTTTCAATAGATTCATATTTGGGTCTTGAGGTTTGTAAGAGTGCACTATTGTGGGCCTCCTCGATTCCAAGAACATCATGATATGGTTTTCTATAGAAGACGACCTGATTTTGGTGTGCTTGAGCACTCCTCAATTTTGCAACGAATCCAAGTTTTTCCTCTTTAAGTGGTCATATAACTATCACATGAAGAGTGATTCACCAAACATGGAGATATTGGTAAGATTCCCAGAACTCTAGATCCCTTTTCAAAATCCTTCCATTATCTGAATGTTAGGAAATCTAGTAGGTTGTTACCTTTGTTCTGATAGTAGGACTAGAGCATTTTTCCTCCCAGTTTCTCCCAAAGTATATGTTTAATTAGATGTCTCGAGACCACCTATGGATTCTTTTTAGATTTCTATTTTTGATGAGTTTCAGTACAAACAACCAGTTGTTTTCAAAACATGGTATGATTTCTTATCTAGGTTCTTGAAATTGGGGCATCAACTAATAGTGTGCAGGCACAGGAAGTCAAACCAGAAGATGCGTAAGGGTTTGAAGTCCAGTGATGAGAATTTGGAATCTGGTTCTAGTTCAAAATAGGTGAATCAGGCTTCAGTCGGAGTGTCTTTTGACCATGGTAGTTTTCTATATTTGGTTTGAAATGAAATACATCAGGGTTTGGAGTTATAAGGGGCTTTCCTTGGTTAAGGTGTTTATTTCATAAACTTGTGTGGCACAGTTAAGAATACTCAGGAGAGGTAAATGACTACTCCTCCAAATTCGAGAGTTTTGGATGTTTATGACAAGTTGAAATGCGGCCTGGAGGGTGTATGTGTTCCAGGGGAAGTGGTGAGTTAGGTTAATATAGTGGAAATGTATGTTGGAGATGAAGGATCCCAAACTATCACAGCTCCTTCGGTTTGAAATGATGAGGAGGGGGACGCTCATAACTTGAGGGTGCCTCGTGAAGGTGGTTTAATTGGATGTAATCATGAGTGAGTGAATGTTATAGGTAGTATGATGTTGATCCCAAGAAAGGAGATTCCAATTATTGATCTTGGAAATCATTTTTAAGTATTGGAGAATGTTGAACCGGTTCAGGAGTAGGAAGCAGTTTGAGTTATTCCCTTAGATGGGAAAGGGGTCCCCGAGTATGAGTCCAGTGATGAGCCTTCTGGTAATTCTTCATTTGATACTACAGATTACTTTTAGGATAGTAGGATTCCCAATCTAAGGAGGAGGAATATCTATAGAGGAATTCAGAAAGGGATTAAGGACAACTCTCACTTACCACTTCCAAAGGAAACTAGATCCACCAAGAAGGTGAAATCTAAGATGACTTTCAGTGATTCTATGGATCTTGAAACATCTATTAGAGATGATGATGTGGTTTATGGGGGTGTTTCCCCCACATATTCTATAACCGGTTAGTGAGGGGAAGGTGTAGCTCATGAATCTTTGGATCTAATTTTTCACTTGGAAGAGAAAATGGTTGAAACGTTTATGGTGATCAATGCTACTAAAGATGAAGCTAAAAGGATGATGGGAAGGCCATTAAGAGTTAAAACCAATGATGATAATAGTACATAGATTGAAAAATAAGATCTTATATTGATAAGGGGATTCAATGAATGAAATATCAATCAAGTGGAGTACTTTCAGACTTGGGAAAAGCTAGCATATCAATTTGAAGACTTCTTAATGGATGATCTAGATACTCAGGTTAGCAATATCTTCTAGAAATTATGTAGTGAAATTGGTTTTCGTAGACTTAAGTAGTTTTTCAATGGATTTTTCATATCCTTCAGTGTTTGAATCTTGTGGTTTCTCACTTTTACCTTAAAATTATTTTGATAATAAAAGAGTTAATTTTCAGTCATCCATTTAAAATGTGATCCATTATTTTCTAGTCTAGCTCACTCCATATCAGGGGGACCAAGAGGCCTAAGGCCCATTAATAACCCCTATTAATGGTGGTGGAATATTAATTCTTCACACTTTAAAAAACATCTAGATAAACTCTTTTATCTTGGATAAATCATTTTTATCCATATCTCCTTTTTAAACATGTTAGAGGATCTGATGAATCATAAATCATATGTATTGATGTCATTATCTTATAGTTTTCATAACAACACATTGTTAACAAAAAAAACTCCTCTTATAATATAAAATAAATAAGATAATTATACATGTCTTTTATTTAGATTCATCTAATCTTGATACATTTATTTACATTCAAACATTTTATTTTGAAACTCTATGCTTCATCATTTGATACAAACCACAAGCTATATCAATCCTTACCTTGATTTTGAATGCCTTATATTTACAACACTTGTAAAAAATATAGTTGGTATCATGAACTCTTTAAAATCAAAAAAATTATTTATATAATACCAATACCTAGACATTCTATTGAATTTCAAAAACTCTACAGGTGTCCTAGATAATTCCATCATGTGGAATCATTACTCCTTCTTCATGACTCTAAGTTTCAAAACCATGACTGGCTATTTGAAGAAAACTTGTTTGATTTTATAACTAACTTTAATTCTTAAATTATAAAATTTTACCTACTTTTAAAATTAATATATAACTAGAAACCAAACATCATATTCCCTAGTTCATATTTTCTCAACACTTTGAAAAAATAGTGTAAACATTTCTTGAAAATATTCACATTGTGAGAACATTTCCATTAATATAAATGGGAAGAAATTATTAACCATAAAAATATTTATAGGATACCTCTAGTCCCACTAAGTCAATAGAATACACAATCACATTAAGTAATGAGTGAAGAATAAATTTCCTTATTCCATTTTATATCTAATTCCTTTGAAACCTTAAGTAAATTATTTTTTCCTTCT
This sequence comes from Viscum album, assembly GCA_963277665.1. Classification (NCBI taxonomy): domain Eukaryota; kingdom Viridiplantae; phylum Streptophyta; class Magnoliopsida; order Santalales; family Viscaceae; genus Viscum; species Viscum album. The sequence continues at coordinate 1,611,642,189 of OY728125.1, forward strand.
CTTAAACATCTAGATTATGATGTTGAACAACTTCAATAATGATTCACTTGGTAAGAGATTTCCCTAACACATAGAATTTTTTTCTTTTACTTAATAAATTTAATTAAGTTATTAGTCTTAAAAATTGATTACATTAAGATTTTTATTTTCAAGAATTAAAAAGAATCAATTCAAAAAATCTAGTACTCTTAAACCCAATAAATCAAAAAATTAGCATACTCTTGAAATCATAATACTTCCTTTATATATAAATTAGTTTACAATATAAATAAAAACTATGAATTCATTGAATAAAAATCAAATCCTTTGAAATAAAATATTTACTCATTTTAAATCCAAACATGGCATAACTCACAAAACACCACTTCAAACCAAAACATTCAATATCTACCTTACATGTCCAAAATGAATTTTTCAAATGAGATAAATTAAAAACCATTTTAAATAACTATGATCCATTTATTACCAACTTATCCAAAATGATTTTCTGAGAAACACCACTTCTGAAAAAAAAAATACAATCCATAATTAAACACATACAAGCTAAAAAAATTAGTTGTCTATGTTTTTAAAAGATATTATTAAATAAAATAAACTAGTAACCCCTTATCAATTTGGTGTTCATTAAGATAAGTCATATAGTTTGAGCTATATAATTTATTTAATGATGATTAAATTGATGTAAATACCATTCTATTTTATGGATCCCACCAAAAACCAAGAATTAAAATTCCACTAACCCTACACAGAGGGAAATACATCTAAAATAGTAAAAATTGTAAGAAAAAACCATTTATCATAGAAAAACATTCCTACAACGATTTTCCTATATTTTTGGAAACATTTTTCACCACTTTAAAAACTATTCAATTTCAAAAACACCATCATCACACCTATTCAAATTCTAAATCTTACTACATTCTAATTATCCCTACTAAAATCTCCCATCTAAAACCTTTATTTCATTATAGAAGATTTAATCAAGAGAAACCATCACTTTTGAAACTCATATATAATATAAAATAATGCTTATTATTTCACAAAAATTACTCCAGATTACTAAAAGTCATCCATATAAAAAAACCACTATTATTATTTTCAAAAATAATTTCTAAAAGTTTCATATTTAAAATAAAAAAACCAAAGTTAGAAACATAAGAAATGAATCCCATTATATTTAAATAATAATACCACAAATAAATAATCACAATTCATTTCACATTTAAAACAAACCAAGATCAAAGTAACTTATAATCATATAAAAATCATCAATATCAATCAAAATCAATCCATGAGATCAAAATAAAATATTAAAAAAGCATTGAAAAAGGAAAATCACAATAAAACCACAACCTTACTAGATATATAATTTGTGTTCATGTTTTGCAGCTCATGCATCCTTCCCATGAATCACATTGGTCCCTCTTCCAACTTCCTTCATATATAGAATTTTAGTCTTAAGGAAGGATAAATTCAACTCACAACTATAATTACACATTCCTTTCTTACACTAGAAACTCATGGGACTGTACAAAAGGTAGTGATCAAGAATCTACTCATGATCTACCTCTTTTGTTCTTACAATCCTATTTCTTATCTACCTCAACTCAACAAAAAGTATTAAAATACTAGGTTCTAATAATACTTTGTCACAAACCAACCCAGGAAACCTTTGAACTAAACATTTGAATCATCCCATGACATGGGCCTAAGGGCGTTCTTGATCTCCATGGACTAGAAACTAGTTATTGTAAATCAACAGTACACAAGTGGGAATGATTTCACCCAATAAAACAAGAATAGTACAGAACTCTAACCCAAATTTCTTGCATGAAAACACCATGCATCATACATTTAAACAAACAAAATAATCATCTTCAATGATAAATAATCCAAATGATTCATAAACATACAATTATCCAAGGATATCAATATAATTAATCCAATTTTAAATAAAAATACCAAAATAAAATCATCATCATGGAATCATACATGCGATGATCTAAAATAAAACAAAACCATGATCACCCATCTCCATGTGTTAAGAAAAGTGCCCCCCTATATGGAACCACCACCATACCTGAATTGAAATCTTACGAAAAACTTCTATATCTAGGATAATCCTACAAAAAAACTAAAATATATATAGGTGTGATAAATAAGTCCAATAGGTAACTTCCCCACATCATGTGTATAACCTTTAAATGTAAATATTTTTCATGTTGGTTTGAAAATATAATTATGAAAGTAAACTTTCCATTTTAATCAAAACAAGTCACATGATACCATCACTTAAATTATTTCTTTTACCCAAGGTAAAAAAATCACTCATTTAAAAAATCAATCTTTAAACCATTTAAGAAGATATGTCATTTATAATAAAACCAAAAATTTCAAAATCATACCTTACAACAACATCATTTTGAAAAATAAGTAAAACAATCTACCTTTTAAATATTTTAAAAATAAACTAAATAACCCATTAGAAATACCAAAACCAATTCTTAATAAAAAGGAAAATTCTCAAAGGTGATGAACACAAACATGATAATCATAAATCAACTCACATCAGAATATACATAAGTATGAGTAAATCACTACTTGAAAAAGGTAATAGGAAGAAATAACATACACTAAAACAAAATAATAGAAATGATTGAATGTAAAAAATGTAGTACTTAGATGAAGGATTAATAAAATAAACAACATAATTTTGAAATAACTTTTATTGAAACATCAAAAAAATCCTCTGGTTTTTATAAAAAAATCCATTATCTATAAAAAAAAACATACACAAGACAGCCATAAATCATAAGTTAGGGAAATATATCATAATCCATATCAAAATTTTCAAATAAATAAATTTTAAATAGGTAATAGAACATCTCAACCGAATACCATATATGCACCATGGGGATCTAACCTTTGGGTCTCAAGTAACTAGGACTTGTCTAAGGAACGCTAATTAGTATATGTTAACCTAACAATTTTAGGATCTATCTCAGTCTTATCAGTACAAAAATAAATTCTTGGGGCTCTCTCAGTATCACCAAGGTTAAATCCATCATGTTATCTTACATAGTCTAACTAGACTACAATCCCCAGCAAGCACACAATCTACACTAGGGTATCACCTATCCAAGTTGCCAACAAACACTCAATGTATCACATGTGCAATGAACAAATATTCACATATTATAAACAATATCCATAAACAGGTAACAATATTTCACATAAATACAAACCCAAAATCAAGGAAACATCAATCACTATATATATATCCCTTTTTAAATAATCCTTTAAACCCCATTTAGTTACAAAATATTCTTAGAGACATTTTATCAAAGACATCTTAGGCATAAAAATGACCTTTAAAAAACAATTGAAATAAACCCATTCATTTATAAGATCCATATAGACATATTCAAGTATAGATACTAATAAAATGTCAACAAAACACCTCAAACAATCATTAAAGTCCAAAACAACACTATAAAAATCCCGACAAGACTTATTTTGTAAACCATTTCCTTTAAAATCATTGAAAATTAAAAACACCATTTTTATTATCAAATCCATTTAGAAAGATACCTTAAAAAGTAACTAACATTTCATATGAATAATTTATGTGAAAAATAGTTTTTGAGCATAGAAACACAGTTCTCAACCTTTAATAAACTCAAATAATAGCTTAAAACTAGGAAATCAATCAAAAATTTAAATTTAAATAGTTATACATAGAGAAAAATACCTTAACTGATGATCTATAATAGATCACAAGCTTTTAGTGACCTAATCCATGTCCTTTATCACATAAATCAATCATAAACACCACTAAATTAATAAACCGAATATCTAAAACCAAAAACCAATAATGGAATAATCGATGCCATACGCGCCGAAAAGCATAATGACACTAATCCATGAGAAAAGGGGGTGTGGTCCACTTCAAACATGCATTAGGATCTAATACACATAGAATTACTAATTAATATCCTCAATCCAATGACCAATAAAACTTAAAATCACAAAAAAACCTAAATAATCTCATGAGAAAACGTACCTCAAGAAAATGATTAATAGGGGAATAAACATCCCCTTTTAGGACCTCCTCACACTGAAGACCCATCATGTGCAATGATTTCACCAAAAACTATGGGAATCAGTGACCTAAAACCCTTTTGGTGAACTAAAAATTAGAAGGAAAAAAAGAAGAAGAACAAGGGAGATATGGAGAGGAGAAAAACCTAAAATTCACATGATGAAACCACCCCAAACAAGCTAGATATATGGGAGGTCAAAGAGGGATAGGTCGAGATCCAAATAGTTCTCTCCATTCTTGTCATATTGGTACACACCAAGGTAGCCTGAGGGAGGGTTCCAAATAGCACTCCCTCCCCCCTCAATTTACCAAAATCTACCTTTATAAAAATACCCAGCATCAAGTCGCATTGCAGACCTTGTGGATTGTGACACAATTACCCCACAGGAAGAGGGAAAACCCCAGTCCATACACCATCATGATACTATACATCTAGGTTGTATCATGGACACTCTCAAGTAAAGGGATCCACCCTCAATTAAACCTCATCACAGCATGACCTGCCTAGATCGCAGCGCAACCTTCTAAAAACTATATAATTTCATCCATCAACACCCTAAAACCCGCTCCATGTGTTCTCCACCTGAACTATAATTTTTGAAACATCCCAAAAATCAGTTAAAACATATTCAATACTCTCACTCCTCGATCTGAATCAAAAAATTAAAATTTCCTCAGACTTCACTAACCCACAATGACATGGTTCATTATCATCTCACTGCTATAAAAACTTTTCATCCTAAGAAATTCCCACATGCTTCCTTTAAAGGAAACCATCCACACAATAAGGGTTAATTCACATCAAACTTCATAAACTTCTCATAAAAACTTCATACATTTATGGGGTTCTCCCCACCATAAAAAATACTTTTCGTTACTCCAAAACCAAATATCATCAAAGTGGTAACCAAATATAATACATAAACAAAGAAGAACTCAAAATAATAACCAAACCCAATAAAAACTCCCCAAAAAGAAGAGTTTAATTATAAAATAATCAATTTGGACAATATGATCCTCTTAAACCCAATACATCAAAAAATGATCATAATCTTGAAATCATAAATCATTATTAACATATACAATATTTTCCAATACAAATAAGAATTAGGAATTCATTAAGTAAAAATAAAATCCCTTTAAATAAAAGAGTTACTTATTTTAAAACCAAATAGGGAATGACCCAAAAAATAATACTTCAAACTATATTATTCAATATCCACCATACACGACCAAAATCATATTTTCCAGTGATATAGACCAAAACCCCATTTAAATACCCATGATGCATTTATTACCAACTTATCCAAAATTATTTTCTAATAAACACCCATTTTGAAAAAAAACAATCCATAATTAAACACATGAAAACTAAAAACATTTAACAACCATGTTTTTAAAAGATACAAGTCCATAAAATAAATTTGTAGTCCCATACCAAATTGGTTATCCCTGAAATAAATCATTTAACCTAAGCTATGAAACTTATTTTGGGATGATTAAATTAACATAAGTCGCATTTTATTTTATGAATTCCCACCAAAAACCAAGAATTACAAGTTCAAAAATCCAAAACGGGGTGAAATACATCTTAAAAATAATGATTTTAATCCAAAAATCATTTAGCAGAGCAAACACATTCCTATAAAGATTTTATTATATTTATGAAAATATATTTCACTAATTTAAAAACGATCTAATTTTAAACATTTCACCATCACACTAATTTAAATTCTGAATATTCCCATATTATAACTTCCCCATTAAAATATCCCATATAGAACCTTCATTTTATTATAAAACATTTAAGTGTGGTAAATCATCAATTTTTAAATTCATCCATAATATACAATAACATTACTTTCATCAAAATCACTCAATATTTCCAAAAATAATCTATGTAAAAAAGGAAAACCCATTTTTATTTTCAAAAATAATTTACAAAATGTTTGTATTTAAAAATTAAATACCAAAGTTCAGAACATATGAAATGAAACCCTACATAATTAAATAAATAATACCTTAAAGAAATCCTATTAATTCATTTCAATTTTAAAATAAACCAAGGCCAATGTAACCTAGGATCATATAAACATTATCAATATCAATCAAAATCAATCCATGAGATCAATCACAAATATTAAGAAAATATTGTAAAAGGAAAATCACATCAAAACCACTCTTACTAGATATATGGTCCATGTGCATAGTCTACAGTCCGTTCACCCTATCCTTGAATCTCATCGGTTCCTCTTCTAACTTACTTTAGAGATGTAATTATACTCATAAATAAGGATAAATCAAACCCAAAACTATAATTACACATTTTTCACTTCCCTTGGTAACTCATGACTTGGTAAAAAAGGTGGTGATTAATCACCGACCTATGACCTACCTCCTAAGTTTTGATAGTCCTATCTCATGTCTGCCTTGACTCCCCAAATAGCATAAACAAAATTGGGCTCATGTACCATTTTATCATGTACCAACCCAATAAACCTATAAAATAGGAAATCAATTAAACTTGTGACATTTATTGAAGGGCATTACCAATACATAGGGGCTGGAAACTAGTGTCAAGACATCAATTATACACAAATGAAATGATTTTACACAATAAAATAATAATATCATGAAAGTATCACCTGGAATTTTAGTATAACCACTCCATGTTTCAGATGATCATAGATAAAAAAATAAGAATCTTCAATAATAAATCAAACAAATGATGCATAAACATACAACATAACCAATCATATCAATATAATGAATCCAATTTTAAATACAAAGACTAAAATTAAATTTCCAACATAAGATAAATAAAAAAAGAAAAATAAAAAAAAGGAAGTGATCACTCATCTCTATGTGTCAAGTAAAGTGCCCATCTATTTTTTACCACCTCCATACATGAACTAAAATCCCAATACCAGCTATCATATCCATAAAGATCCTAAATAGAACATGAAATATGTATAGGCATTAGAAAAAATCTTATTAGTTAACCTGATCACTCCTCATACATAACCTTTAAAAGTAAATCATTACCATGATCATTTGAAAATACAGCTATAAAAGTAAAATTTCTATTTAAGTCAAAAAATCCATGTGATACCATCACTTAAATTATTTCTTTTACCCAAGGTAAAAAAAATTATTCATTTAAACAAAATAATTTTTAAACCATTTAATAAGAGATAGAATTTATAATAAAAGAAATATTTTCAAAACTTTTCCTTATAACAGCCTCATCCTAAACAATAAGGGAAAATATACCTTTTAAATCTCCTTTTAAATATCACCTAAATAACCCATAATAAATACCAAAACCACACTTCTCAATAAAAAGGAAAATTATAAAAGGTGATGAACACAAACATGATAATTATAAATTAACTTACATTAGAATGTACATGGGTAGGGATAAATCATGTTGGATTGGTGTAGCCCAATCCATTGGATAAATTGGTCCATCTACTATAGGCCCAAACTTCATACCAAATCACAAATATCATGGTTCAACCTCCATGTTGAGTTCACTAGGGGTTATAGGGGCAGAAAACCCCTACTCAAGGTTCATATGGCCAAAGTTCCCTGACCGAAATTTTGGGCACTAAAGCATCTCAGACTGGAATGTAGTAGATCTGAACAAGTGATACCAATAGGGAACTATATCAGTGTAGAATTTGGCATGGTTATTATTGAATCTCAGACTTTGGATACATTGGTATTGTAACTCTATAGACTTCCAACCACCTGTCACTGTAGCATAGTGGATTTACCATACAGTTAGTGGCATAGTTGCATCATAATATTTATGAGCTCATTCAATATAGGGTTTTCATGTGTGTTTGAAACTTTGAAATTACCCAATAATTATTCCCCCAATAATAGTGATATTTCTAAATCTCCATAGATATAGGGGTCATTTCCCAAATCACATAGATCATTGTTTCATGTGTTGGTCTTCTTCTTGTTCTTTTTCCATTATTTTCTTAATCTGTAAGCCATTATGTCTCTAAAAATCTAGGCATTTTCACAAAAAATAACTACCTAAAAATATACATGGTCAGCAATAGAATCTACTCAAACAAAATAATAGAAATTATTAGATGTAAATAGAAATATCATTACTCATAAAAAGGAAGAATATAATGAAAACATAATTTTGAAATACATTTTCTTGAAACATCTCATAAATCCTCTAGTTTTTATAAAACAAGTAATGCTCCACAAATAGTATGAACAAGACATCCAAAAATAAAAACTAAGGGAAACATAGCATAATCCATATCAAAATTTCCAAATAAAGGAGTGGGAAATATATAATAACACTTCTCAAACAAATACCATATACACAGCATGGGGATCTAAAATGTGCATCTAAGGTAACTAGGACTCTTCCAGGGAAAATATCTAGAATATACATGAACCAAACAATTTCAGGATCTCACTCAATCTCACCAAGTCACAAATTAACTCTAGGAACTTTCTCATCCTCACCAGGATCAAATCCATCTTGTTATCCTACACAGTCTAACTGGGCCATAATATCTATCCATCACATAGTATAAAATATGGTATAAAATGTATGGGTTACCAACATGATCCCATGTGCAATAAATAACCATTAACTTATCATAAAAAATATCCATAAGAAAGTAAGAATCTTTCACATAAATTTATACCCATAATCAAGGAAACATTAATCACTAAACATATCCATTTTTAAAGAATCCTTTGAAACTCATTTAGAATTAAAACCTTTCTAGGAAAATTTTATTAAACACATTTTAGGACTTAAACTATATTTTAAAGAAAACCATTTAAAATCACCATATTAATTTTATAAACTCTTCCTGAAAACACATCATAAAATCATTAAAATCCAAAAAAACACTAGAAACCCCATGTCCACCCTTAGTTTATAAACTATTTCCATAAAAATCATTGAGAATCAAAAACAAACTCAATATTTACTAAGTAATTTTGGAAATATCTCATAAAACATTTTCATAAACACTTCGTATTCACAATTTATGTGAAAAATAGGTTTTGAGTATAGAAATGCAGTTCAAAAAATTTAAGAAATTCAAAGCATGATTTTAAACTAGGAATGAAATAATAAGATTAAATTTAAAGAGTTGTTAATGGAGAAATATAGCTCTATAATTGACCCAAATCTCATAGTGACCTCCCCCAGGTTCTTGAGCACCTAACTCAACCACAAGCACTATTACATTAATAAACCAAAAATTTGAAACTAAAACATCACAATAGAATAATTGACTCCAAACTTACCAAATATAATAATGACATAAAACCATGAGAAAAGGGGGTGTGGTCCACTACCAATAAGCACCAGGTCCAAATCCACACAAAATTCCCAATACATACCCCTAACAAAACAACCAATAAATCCCATAATTTTCAAAAAAATATATAAATAAACTCATGAGAATACATACCTCAAGAAAATGATGAATAATGGCATAAACATCCCCTTCCAAGACCTCCTCTAGAATTATCATACTTAATCCCCATCAAGTGGAATGATTCCATCATGCCTAGGTTTAATTGACTCCTCAAAACCATGTTAATGAACTGAAAATTAGAAGTAAACAGCAAAGAAGAACAAAAGAAAGATGAAGAGGAGCCCCACAAAACCACCCCAAATGATTCGGATCGAAGGGACATCAAATAGAGAGAGGTGTAGATACAAATAGGGATCTACCATCTTGTTTGAATGGTTCAAAACAAGATATCCCAAAGAGGGGTTCCAAATAGAACCCCCCCCCCCCAAATTACTAAAAGAACCCTTTCTTAAAAAAGACACCCAACATCGGGTCATGGTGCAACCACCCCTCAGAAAATCCTAACAAGACTCCATCATGGTGTGACCCATCTAGATCATGGAATTAACACTCCTATTCAAAGGGTTATACCCTTTCCCAAACCTCATCACGACATGACTTACCTAGGTCATGGTGTTATCTTTTATAGACTTTAGAATTTTAACCACTGACACCCTGGAACTCGCTCTTTGCATTATTCCCTGAGACTAACACTCTCAAAACATCCCAAAATCTTTTAAAACATAAAAAATACCCTTAATCCCCATAAAAAATCCAAAATATAAATTTTCCATATACTTCACCAATTTTTAGTGATGTGGTTCATTACAGGTTTCTTTAACACATAGAATTTTTTTCTTTTACTTAAGAGATTTTATTAAGTTACTGGTCTTAAAAGTATCTTACGATAAGCTTCTATGAGGTGTAACAATATAAACATGTCCTTATTTTACATAATTTTCATAATTTAAACATTATATCTCATAAATAATATCACAATCATGAGAATCAACGGTTTAATGTCATTACAAATTACCTAAATAAAAATATTATTTCACAGAATTGTGAATATTTCTCCATAATTGAACCATACTAGTGTTGGAGTTGGTGTTAAATAGATAACTATTTATAATTTATACTTCATAAATATAATAAAATAATTTAATATAAATAAAAAAAATTATTACATATTATTCATTGTTCTACATGACCTTATTGTAATAATGTACTAGAGTATTTGTCACATTGAAAAGAGCATAGAATTTCTACACTATGATGGGAACCTTGAAATTATATGATGATATTATTATATATTTTTTGATGGTTGGAAAAAAACCTATGATGGTACACATAGTATTTTGGTATTTAAGTGTGATTACTCGTAATAGGATGAGGATTCATCTCACAAAGTTCACACTTAGTAATCTCTTGGAGGAGAAACTGTGAGAACAATCCCACTTATAAGAAATCCACATGTTAATTTTTCATTGGATATTTCAATCCATGGGTGTGTGTAATGATCCTTATACTTTAATAATATTATTAATTTGTATTATAAATTGTGTACTTTGATCTACTGACCAAAATTGTGATGTTATATATTCTTGGGAAGTATGGTATGTTGGATGCATCACGAATGATATGTTATTAATAAATAAATCGATTAAGTATTTGTAACTTCCATCATTTTGGAAGTTGATATATCAGCCCTTTGATTGAAATGTAACTATCATTTCACACCCTGACTTTTAAATTTATTTTTATTTTATTATTTCTTGGCTTAGGGTTCCCTCGTCGAGGCTCAAGTCGAACGTGGGGTTAAAATTTTTGAGGATTTTTATTTTTGGATTTATTATTATTATTATTATTATTATTAGAATTTATATTATTTTTATTTTTATTTTTTTTAATAAAAATGATTATAATTATTCTTAATTTTTTTATTATATTAATGGTATTATTATTATTAAGAATATTATTATTATTATTATTTAAAAAAAGGTAACCCTAACCTACCCGACGCCCCCCTTCCCCTTACTTATTGCACGCAGCAACCCCCCCCCCCCCCAGGCAGGCAGCTCCCCCCTCTCCCTCGCCGGCCAACTCCCCTCCTGGTGGTGCCCCTCTAACGATGCCTGAGGGGGGCCTACCGCGCCTCCCCACCTGGCCCTGTGCACATGCGGCCTGGAAACCTACCCAAGTCTGATGCGGCCCGACCCCCCACCCCATCCTAGCACACCTCTGACGAACCTCATTCCGGTCAGTTCGTGCAGAACCTCCCCCCTCAGTCTTCTCCCTATGTGTGCAACAGTCTTCCCCTCCTGTGTGTTTCCCTTTGAATTGTATTTTTCTCCATTTGACTAAACCTAGGGTTTGAAGGTAACACCTGATTGTTGTGTTCTTATTTCAATAGGATATGTGAATGGTGTCTTGGGGCATGTTGGTCCATAATCCAGTATCTGCCTCTAACGGTGAGGCGGATGGACTCAAATTACTTTGTTGTTGTTGTCTCAGATAAGATTCTAAATCCACTAATTGGTTTTTAACCACTTAATTTAGGGTCTTATGGTTTATATGAGTCCCTGGTATTTATTTAGAGGTTTTTTGGTCTTTTCCTCTTTAATTTTGGGTCCCTGATAATTTTTACAGTGGGTTTTGAACATCCTTAAGGATGAACACGTATATACTCAGGTATGAATATATATAAATATATATATATATATATGATGTGTGTGTTCCCTTATGGCATGGAGGACACATACATTGGGTTAAGGAAATATATATATGTATGTGTATGTATATATATATATATATATATGGATGTATGTGCGTGTGAGTGGGAGACTTCATGAGTTAGAAAGAGTCAACTTAGTTCTTCAATGGGGTTATATCATGTTCTCTCTTGGATTGAGGTAGTCGAATATAAATTTTCCTTTCTGGAATGATCCTTTGGCACTTTCATGTTTCTAATTTCTTTTAAAATTTTATTCGCACCTTTATTGTACTCATGAATAGATTAAAATGTTGGTTTCTTGATGATTGAACTTATTAAAAATATGTTTTCAAAGTAATTTGTGTGAAATGTCTAGTTTTTTGGCATCTAGGGTGTTTAATATAAATGTTATTGTTCTTTAAAAGTGGAATTGGGGGTTTTTTAAGAGATGTGTATATTTAATTTTTTATGATGGTGTTGTTTGTTTATTAATTTAGTTATGTGTGGGTGATTTGGTTACGATATGGTTTGAGAGTTGTGTTAAACATCTTAAAAATGGCTTTTGGTTTTAAGGGGGGTGGTTTGTGCTCTTTTAAAAATAAGGTGAGTTAGTTGAGTTTTGTTTCAAAACAAATTGTGGTTTATTAAAAATATGGCTTTAGGTATTTTCTTGGATTTTTGAGTTCCATTGGATGTTTCCACATCCATGGGTGCACTAGGTGCATGCATGGATGTTCCCCCAAATGAATATGGAGCTTTAATCTATGTGTCCTATAACCTTTGGTTTCCAAAAAGGTCATTTCTTTCTAAATAGTGTTGGTCTCTTCATGTGGATTTACAAATAGTTTGAAATTTAATCTTATTGTGTGTGCCTGTTTGGATTTTGTTGTGTGTTTTGGTGAATGTAAGCCTTAAGGTTCCGTTTGGATTTGTATATCTAAAAGTGGTGTTTTAAAGATGTTTTGGTAAACGTATTTAGGAATGTCAACTTAAAGGCCCGTTTGGAACTTCCAATTCTAAAGTGATGTTTTGTGTTGAACTTGGAAAGGTTTGTGTTTGCACTTGGTTGACAGCTTAGAAATAGTTTATGAGATGGTTTGAATGTTTATGCATTATAGCATCCCGGTTGTCACCGTTGTGTGATATGAAATGTATTGTCACACCCATCATATTTGAATTATTTATTTTATTAATTTTCTTTGCATCGGGTAGTTCAGGTTGATGTCTGACATAAAAATTTTTACTTCTTATTTAGAAACTCATGTATTGTCCTTGACTGCATCCAGCACACCGTGGTCAAAGTCGCACAGCCTCACCTGGGTCTTCGTGTGACTTCGCTCGGTTCACCGCACGGCCTGACCAGTGCACGACTAATTATTTAATTAATTAAGTTTAATGATAAATAATGGATTGAAATTAAAATAGGTGTTAAAGATGATAATTTTATTATGTTTATTATTATTATCATCATCTTTCTATTAAAATTTTAATGGGTTGTGCGGGGTAATGGCACGGTTTCCCAACTCTTTAAAAATAATAAAATAATCAAATGATGTTTAAAGAATTTTTTTAATGATAATAAAAATATTAAATTTTATTATTATTATTATTATTATTATTATTATTATGCTCACTGTGTTTATTAATATAAGTTTTATTATTATTAAGTTACTATTATTAACTTTTTATTAAATTTTGTTAAGTTTATTATTTTTATTAATATCATGTTAAGTTATTATAATTATTAATATGATTATTATTATTAGTAGTAGTATTATTATTAGTAGTAGTATTAGTATTATTTCATTTATATTTTAGTTTTTTTATGATTTATTTTACTTTTCTTTTTCTTTTTTTCTCTTTTTTTCATCTCTTCCTTCCCTTTCTCTCTATCTCATCAGACTGCCCTTCCACATCCTTTGGTGTTGTGCCGCAGCCCCCCTCAAACCCTAGGTTGTTTCCCCCCTGCTCCCTTGGTTGGCCTCCATCCAGCGCCGCTCCAGCCTCTCCCCCAGACACCCACCATCACGCCCAGCTCCTCTCTAGCCACACATGCCATCACGCCCAGCCCCCTTGGCCTCTCCTTGGTCCGCCGCATCCCAGCTCAGCAGCCCCCTCTCCTTCCATTCGGCGAGCCTTGCGCCGCCCCGGCTTGCACCGCCACCCTGACCTCCTAGACTGCCCACCGCACAGCCTCCTATATGGTCGATTCCCTACTCCCCTCCGGCTCTGCCATTTGGCCACTCCCCTGGACACCCTTCATCACACCCAACTCCTCCCCACTCGCGGCCTTCAACTTGCCTTTTGTCCGGCTGCACTAGATTTCACCGCACCCCCTTGCTCAGTGGATTCCTCCTATCCAACCACCCACTTCCTCATACAGCCCACTCTCTGCCTCCCACTCCATCTGTCTGGTCGCCCCGCACCCCTGCTACCCACGCGCAACCCCTTGGTCGCGCCCTCTTCCCTTTCGACAAGACCCCAGTTGGATTTTTATGGCGCGACTCACTTCTAGAACCCCTTGGTGTTCTCATGGGAAACCACATACATGGGTGTATATGGAAGTATAAATGGTCAATGACACAATAATATGAGTGTTTGGATGGACATGATGTGGGTGTCGGTTTATCACGGGAACATGCATGTGTGAGGCCCATGGGACACCATTGGTGTTTGTGAAACCCACTAGATTTTCTTATTTTCAAAAAGTGTGGTTAGATGAAAATTTTTTGTTTTAATAACTAGTGATTGTGTTGTGTGTCCTGGTATTTTCAGGATGTTGTACACAAGGCCGTTTCGAGCTGAGAATCCTTTTTGACTGATTTGTGTCTTGATTTTAAATTCTTATTGGTCAGTTGGTGTGGAAGCATGTGGTTAGTGGATTCTTTTAAAAAGTGATTCAGGAATCAATTTTAGTGGTTCCCCCTACACATTTAATGTTCGCTTGCGATATGTCTTGACCATTGGACCAGTTTGATTGGGTCCATGGTTTTCTTTCTTAAGTTCATCCATGAGACCCAGGATCAGATCCAGGTAGAGGCACAATTTCCGGGGGTACTGTAGAAGTATTGTAGTAATACTGTAGCGGGAACTATGCAGTATTGTAGTAGGAACTATAGCGGGCACTGTTTGGCACTGTAGTAGCTGGAAAGTTTCCCCCATTTGGGCCTTCGAGCCACCGATTTGGTCCCCGATTCCTTTAAGGCCTTCGGGCCACCCAAGCCTTCGGGCCAGTAAAGCCTTCAGGCCACCTCAAGGCCTTAGGGCCACCTTAAGTGCAGATGTAAACCAGACATCCTACAAGGAACAAGCTCTATAGGAGGATGATCAAGGAGATTTCACCACAACAGAAGCTACATAGATTGTAATAATGATAGGGTATGGCACCTACTATCGGAACAAGCCTTTGCATGCATGGGATAGCCTAGCCGAATAGTCATGCGAAGGTGGAGAGCTTATTTCACGATGAAGATGCTGGGGAGGAGCAGTTCCAAGTATTTAGTCTGGGTTGTATGTAATGTTTGAAGCCTACGGGAAATGAATTCCTATAAGGCCTATGGGCCATGTAATTCTTACACCTACAGGAATTGTAAGGGTTCCACCTCACCCCTTGAAAGGTGTATTATCAAAATCAATAAAAAATGAAGGCATTCGGGCCATTGGATGGATGGATTGAAGTGTGGACATGGGAAATTCGTCGTTGGCCATCCCTCCAACTAATTAAAGTAAGGACTCCCCCTTTTTAATGATTGTGTTAAGTCTATTCCTTTTCATTTTCGGTTAACCAGATCCTCTCGCAGTGGGATGACAGATGCGAGCAGAGTTCAAGGGAGTGTTGGTATCTTTGAGTAGTCTAAGATTTTGGGTATGAAATTTGACACCATTGCATCTGAATGTTTCCCCCTCGAAGAGATGAAAGGAATTCCAGTGGGGGAGTTTGAAGGAGGTTCAGAATTATTGGTGTTGGCTGATGTTTTTAAATTCTTGTAGTGCTTTCATCAGCCACGAGGGTCATGTTTGGTGAAATCTTTTAGTGTGAGTTCTCTTCAAAGTGAAAATGTAGATTTCATAAAACCCTCTGAGAATCCTTGTCTTCATAAGAGTGTGTCCTCTTATGGAGTTCTATTTTTTCTGTTTAAAGGGGAGTGGTTGTTGTGCGTCTTTCCTTATTAAGTTTCTTATTTAAGGTGAAGAAGTGATTCATGTGCATCATCTAAACCCCTATTTTGGTGGATGTGTCATGAGGGAGTAGTTGGATGTCGTGGTGAGTTGTGATTTTTGGTGTTGTCTCGGTTGTGGTGTGGTCATGTGTATCAACAAAAAAAGAAGCTCTGTTCGGGAGTCTTTGATGCCTAACTGCATGGCAAGAGATGCTTCAAATATCAGGGATCTAGCCATAGGCCTTAAAGTAAAGCTGGTGCATGGTCAAGAACCACAAGAGTGTATGGGACCCCAACTTTATTTCTGTCATCAAGACTAAAGGTGAAGGTAGTTTAAATTTTTTTTTTTATCCATTCTGAACAACCCATTTGGGTGCGTGCTTTTTTCTCATGGTTATGAGAAAGTGTGTTCGTCTAGTTACCTTAAAGTCCTGGTGGTTGTGTCCCATCAGATGTAATCACTTTTAGTGGTGCTTATGGGGTCTTTTGGGTAAATTGGTCTCAAATTTGAATTGTTCTCATCCAAGGATGTGGATATTTTGGTTTGTCTTCGGTTGTAGTTTTAACGCCCCGGTAGTTGGGACCTTCCCTCCCTGCCCTTTTTGGTGGGGTGTTTGGTCACTGTTAGAAAAATTTTTAAATTTCCCATATCTTTTGTTAGTTTTAATGGTGGGAATACCCACATCATGTCTCGCTCAAACGTCTCTGGAATGAGTTAGTGTTAGCCTTTTTCATAATTATGGGGAGTACACCTAGGCCTCCCTGTGTCGGTTTTCCAATCTAGTCTCGGGCGTTGGTAGGTTTCTAATGGTGGGGAGCCCCTCCGGGCTTTCCCACATTGGCTTTGTGGTAAGTGATAAGAGTGTTATTTGGATATGGTTGGATATTGTGTGTTCACTCCAATAAAATGGTGTGGTTTTCATTCTATGGTGCTTGAGGTGTTTCAGTTTATAAAGTTTGTTTTCATAGGTACAAGAGTTTATCTCCTTGATCAATCAACTGGAGATGTCCTAGCTCTTTGGGGCGGGTAACGCATAGTGGTAAGTTCTTTTTTTATGGGTTTATTGAGTTTGTCATGTAATTCACTTTCTCTAATCATGTTTAATTTGCCTCTTTTCACTTTATTTTTATAGGGATCCTCTTTGAACCTCAAGGGGGTATCTTTTGTGGCTTTGGGTTTCAGTCTCGTTGTGGATTTCTGAGGGTGGAAAGCTTTATGGTGGGGATAATTGTCACACTTTCCATCTTTGAATTATTTATTTTATTAATTTTCTTTGCATCGGGTAGTTCAGGTTGAAGTCCGATATAAAATTTTTAAGTTCTTATTTAGAAACCCTTGTATTGGCCTTGACTGCATCCAACACACAGTGGTCAATGCCATGCGGCCTCACCTGGATCATCGTGTAACCTCTCCCGATTCACCACATGGCCTACCTGGTGCACGACTAATTAATTAATTAATTAAGTGTAATGATCAATAATGGATTGAAATTAAAAGAGGTGTTAAGGATGAGAATTTTATAATGTTTATTATTATCATCATCATCTTTCTATTAAAATTTTTATAGGCCGTGTGGGGTAATCGCATGATTGCCTGACTCTTTAAAAATAAGAAAATAATCAAACAAAGTTTAAATACTTATTTTAATGATAATAAAAATGGTAACTTTTATTATTATTATTACAATAATTATTATTATTATGATCACTATGTTTATTAATATAAGTTTTATTATTATTAAGTTATTATGATTAACTTTTTATTAAATTTTGTTAAATTTATTATGTTTATTAATATCATGTTAAGTTATTATAATTATTAATATGATTATTATTATTATTAGTATTATTTCATTTCTATTTTAGTTTTTTTAGGTTTTATTTTACTTTTCTTTTCCTTTTTTTCTATTTTATTTCCTATATTCCTTTACTTTATCTCTTTCGCGTCAGACTACCCTTCCCCATCCCTTCATGTTGCGTCATAGCCCCCCTCAAACCTTAGGTTTATACCCCCATTCTCTATTGGTCGACCTACATATGGTGTCACTCCAGCCTCTCCCCCAAACACCCACTGTCACGCCCAACTCCTTCCTAGCCACACCCACCATCGCACCCAACCCCCTTGGCCTCTCCTCGGTCTGGCGCACCCCAGCTCAGTGACCCCCTCTCCTTCCGTCCAGTGAGCCCCATGCCTCCCTGGATTGTACCTCTACCCTAACCTCCCATCCATCCCTATACACATCATCCTACCCAGACAACACTCTCCTCCCCTCCATCTTCGTCGTCCGACCACTCCCCCAAACACTCGTTGTCACGCCTAACTCCTCCCAGCTTGCGGTCTTCAACTTACCTTTCATCTGGAGATACTAGATTGAACTGCACCCCCTTTCTTAGTGGCTTCCTCCCATCCAGCCACCCCCTTCTTCATCTATCCCACTCGCTGACTCCTTCTCCATCCTTCTGGTCGCCCTCACCCCTACTACCCACGTGCATCCCATTGGATATACCCACTTCCCTTCCGGTAAGACCCCGGTCGGATTTTTATGGTGCAACTCTTCTAGTACCCCTCTTATTACTCAGACATCCCCCCAATATCCCCACCGTAAGTGAGTTTTATTTTGATTAGTTGTTTCTTACTTTTGGAGGTTTTCGAGTTAGGTTTTTAGGTTGCTATCAGTTTGATTTTGATGAAAAGGGTTTTATATTTTTATTTCAGTACTTACACGTGTTGTTTGAGCTATGCGTGATGTGCAGCGGTCTTTGCACACTAATTTTGTGGAGTTTCTACACACTGGTAGGTATTTCCAAGCCTTTTAATCTTTTAGATAATTTAATTTACTTTTTTAGTTAAATTTAATATGTTCTATGATTTAGTTTCATGATGCGAACTATGTTTTAAAAATGTTGTGACATGCGTGCATGATGAAAATTATACTTTATTTTAGAAATTGTCATGTTTTTCATTTCGACCTTGTTGTAGTAAATTCTAGATATGTTTAATAAATTTTTTATGGAGTGTGAATGAGGTTTTAGAAGGTTTGAATTGTGAAATTGATTTTATAATGGTATATTTTTCATGTGATATGTTTTATAAACTGACTAATTGTTTATTTGAGGGGTATTTAGGATGTGAAACATGGTTGGAAAGGTGTTTGTGGTCATCTGGTCGGTTTGAAATGCATTTTCAAGGTCTTTGAGGTGTGTGCATAATTAAATGGAGATTTTTAATGGAAAATGAGTCACTTTGGGTGCTTTTTCCATGCTGTGTATTTCTAAAATTGAATTATAAATTGTTTGAACAATAGAAAGCATGTTTTGATATGAATATTCTGTACTTTTGGTTTTAAAGTGGCGTTCTTATACGAAATCAGGTGTGTCTTTCTTGTGTAAACCTTTGCTTGATAATTTTAAGTGTTTTATAAAGTGTTAACAAGATTTATTAAATTATATGTGAGGTGAGGGATTTGTATTTGATAGGATTGCATGTGCGTTAAGTTTTTAAAGGAACTCTTATATGTGGAACTAGACATTTTTTTTGAAAACCCTTGTTGTGCTATTTAGAAATGTTCTTTAAATTTTTTAAATAGTTTATCAAGTCATGCAAGTGATGTTAATTATGTTATGAAATGGTTTTGGTGTGTGTGTGTTTTTTAAAATGGTGTTTGGGTATGAAAGTGGTGTCTTGTGTGTGTAATGTCTTGTTTGGTTTGTGATATGAGAAAGTGATATATTATGTGAATGTGGAACTTTATTGAGAATAAGGGAAAACCCCAGGTACCTAGGTGGGTGGATTAGGACTAGTATTCTAGATGACATGTGAGTGGATTGTCTCGGTTTCATCTGTCAGGATTGATATTACAACACTAACTAAAATTTTGTGATGATCGGAGACCACTAGGTTATGGATGTGTTTCCCTACTAGTGGATAGTGCATGAGAGCGTTGATTATTGAGGTTCTTTTTCTATGTTTACACTGAGGTATGATGTCTCTAGCACACCACACATACTAGTTGCCTTAGGGGATTTACCTGTTGTGCTCTAATATTAAGGATGTGGTTCCTTCCATCGGTATATGAAGTAACACTTGAGTATGTGCATGTTATTTATAAATTTTTTCTTCCTTTTTAAAGTAGTATTTGTGAAATGGGTTTTATTTTAGTGCTCTTTTCTTTTCACTTTCAGCTTTTAAATGGTTTCCTTAAAATATTTTTAAAAGTATGGTTTTAAATAGGCATGTTAAATTATATTTTTGATGTTGTGGCATGGAAACTTTTTATTGGGTGTTATCATACTGGTCTCTTAACTCAAACCCTACATACACCTTTGGGTGTATGTAGATCTTGTCCTTTGTGTATTCCAGGTTGAGGCATCTTGCTTAGTGACGGTGGTTCCGATTGTCGATGGTTTTCACATGTAGGTCTAACGATGTTGAGTTAAGGAGGTAGCTTCTCATGTTGCATGAAGGAATGAATTGATGTGTTAGTTTTCTTTTCATTTCATCCTTTTTAGAGTTTTGTGTTGAATTGTAAACTTTAATTTTTTTCCAATGTCAAGGGTTTGTTTGGTTTGGTTTTCCAGCATTTGTTTATTTATCTTGTTAATTGTATTTATTTATTTTATTTTAGGTAAACTATTCCCACATGTTACTTTTAATACTCGAGCACTTATGCCAGCTCATGGGATTGGGAACACCCTTTGGGCCATTTCGCGAACTGGGTCGGGCATCGGGTTGGATGGAAAACCGGGCTGGTTTATGACATGTATGTATATTTATATGGGGCACCTTTATATGAAGGATATCCCTTAGGGGTTATCATATATCGGTGTCCATGTTTGGGGTAGGCAAGTGTGGTGGTGTTAGGTAAGGTGGTCCATACATGTGAGGGCCTCCTACTTACACAGTATTACTACCACTATGGGTTCCTGGGCTTCTTTTAGATGATCGAGTGATGTTTTCTTTCTAGTCCCAATAAGACGGGTTAGTACCCTCTTAGAGTTATAGACAGTCCAGGAGGGATGTGCCACTATCGAGGCCAAGTTAGGGTTGTTAGATGGTTATTAACTTAGGGGATTCACCATACGCCGATAGGTGGTTCCGAACCGATTACATCTAGGGGTCTTATAGGGATGTTTAGGATCACCCATGATTATATTCTATGCTACTTGGATACTTTATTTACTTTCTTTTTGGTATTTTACTACACCTAGTTATCTATTTTCCCTGTTTGTTTATTCTCAACATAGCCCTAGTATCTTTTGTTTTGGGTTTTATTTATAAAATGGTAGTTTTCTTTTAAAATTAAAGGTGATGTGTGTTGGTTTTTAAAACAAGGTGGAAGGATATTGGTTGTTTATTAAAATTTTAGGAAAATCATTTTTATTAATGTTTTTCAAACTAGTGTTAATGGACTATTTTAGGAAAGGAAAACACTTGGATTCTGTGGTAATTTTCTACTGATCATTTCAGTGATCAGCCCTATCTTCTCATTTCAGTTGAATCTTCCCTTTTCTCAGGTTCTCCTGATAGAGTTGATCATTATTGGATCAATGTTGTTCTTTGGTTGGGTAGTGACCTGGAAGGTCACATGGAGGTATGTGTGGTTTTATTTTATTTCTGTAACTAGTTTTTATTTTTATCATCAGTCTTTATTTATTTGGTTATCTTTTTTTCATGGGCCAAATTTTTCCCAATGGTTAAATTTTGATTCACGACACTAGTTTCCATCCTAAGGGGATCGAGAACACCCCTCAAGACATGTTGTGGACTGGATCAGGTGCCCGCTTCAGGGTTGACCTAGGCTGGTTCATGACAAAATGATATTAGAGGAGGCCCTTTTTATTTGGGGTGTCTGGTAGAATGAGATTAGGACTATCAGGACTCCAGAGGTAGGTGTGGGGAGAGTGTTGTGAACTCTTTCTCGCACTGATCCTAGAGTCACTAGGGGTATTTTTGGGTTTGAGTCTTCTATCTTGGGTTGTTTTGGATTGAGAGATGATAATGGAGGTGAATCAGGTTATGTTGTGGACTCACATGGGGTGGTGACCCATATGGAGTCCAAGTTCCCAATTGAAGGTCCACTTAGTGTTATGCTTTATTTGGGGCACGGCCCACCACCATGTCTCTAATTTAGGCCTGAGAACTAGTTTCTTATTCCAGTTTTTTGTTGTTGGTTGTGTTTTTTTTTGGTTTCAGTTGATGTGAGTGTATTTTAAAAATTAAAGTGGTTTGAAAATGGAAAAATTATTTCTTTCAATTGGTTTTGAAATTTGTGAAGTGGGTTTTTAAAGAGAAATTGTTTCGATTTGGAAAATCGGTATGTTTTTGGATTTGATAAGTAAAAGAGATGTTTGGTCCTTGGAACTCTTATGGAGGATCACATGTGTGTGGTTATGTACAGAGAGTGTGGGGGGTAATTTTTCTGTAGATGATGTAAGAGGGATTGGATGAACGTGCATGTGATAGTTTGCAAGGTGCCATAGGTGAGTTTTAAAATTTAAAAGAAATGTATGTTTTTGGAAAAGTAACCCTTGATTGTGTTTGTATATGTTTGGCTTATGAGCATGTTTCCCTTGGATTGGGATATTTCTTTGATTGGGTTTTGGCTTGTTCCAGTTGTATTTTTCATGTTGTTTGGAGTCTTCCACCGAGAAAGGTCGCTAATTTTTCTAGTGAGTCATGCCCAGTTTCTAGTTCCTCTCAGGTGTTTCTTGTAATTAAAGTAATTTGAGGTCTGTTAGAATTATTCTAATGGATTGATAGGAACATAGCATGTCTTCGGGTGGTTGGGAACTCCCGAGTTTGTTAGATTCTGTTTTGTATCAGGTTTAATGGAGGGTCCAGTTTTGGACTAGTGTAGGTTGGGTGCCTCATCATCGTTAGGATTTGGGGTGTGTTTAAAGGGTAGTTGGTTTTCGTAAGGGTTCCTTATCTATAGAGGATTGCATGCTAGAGGAACTTGTCTCTAAGAAGCTATCTTTTTCGATGTTGGCTCCAGGTTTGTCATACCATTCTATTATGTGCCACTAGTATGGCCAGTTTGAGCATTCTAAGTCATCACGTTGCATACCATTAAAAACGTACCACCATTGGGGTCATTTGAATCATCAGGAGGAAGAAGGAAATTCTGATTCAGGGATGAAAATGTCTGACTATAAGGCATAAGTTGCTTACGCCATCTGAGCCACAGCCATAGGTCTCAGGGTGAAGCTCGCGCACATTCAGGAGTTGTTGATGGTGTGTGGATCCTTGGTTTGGATCATATTTTCAGCTTTGGGATGGAAATATCTAAGGTTTCCTTATTCTATTCTTGTTTCCATCTTAAGCTCATCCTTGTTGTGGTGGTGTGATGAGCTCATTCTACCACAATCGAAGCGGTCTTATCAGCTCTTCATGTGGTTTGTAAATCGTTTGGATTCTTTGAAGGGTGTGGGGACCATGAATAAATGTACCCATTCTGATTTTGACTTGGTCTCAGTTGTGTTTGTTAGGGGGATGTTTGGTTTTGTGAAATAAAGGGGTGGTGTTTTTTCCCTTTCTTAGTTCGGACGCCTATCTGTGGGTTTTCCTTTAGTGTGTTTCTAATTTTTAGGGGGTTCCTCCATCCCAGTGTACCAGTGTGCCAGTTTACCCCGTAATGGTTTTAATTCTAGTGGTGGAGTTGTTCTGTTAGCATTGAGAAAGTGGGTTGTGTTCGGGCTAGTAATTCCCTAGTCTCCGGTTCTGGTGAGGATTTTATTCGATCGATGTGGGGGATGTTTGATTAAATTTCCCATCCTTAGGTTGCTGGTTCTTTTTTTAGCAAGTTTTCTATTTAATTATCTATGGTTTTGTTCAATCCATGTGGAGAAATTGAATGAGTTTGGTTTGGTAGTTCCCGTGTTGGCCCCTCGAGGGTAGTCTATTCAGATTTTAAGGTTTCTGTGTTAGTGAATTCTTGTGGTGGGGAGAACCCTCCCATGTTCTCCCCTCAATATTGGCCAGTGGTTTTTCTTGAATTGGTCGGGTGTGATGTTTGTTGGGAATGGTCACCCTGAGGCTCTCGATTTCTATTGGTTTTGTCAGGGCATGGACTCAAGTGTGTCAACTGTTGGCTTGGGGACTTTCTGGGGGAAGAAAGTTTTGTGGTGGGGAGAATTGTCACACCCCCACTTTTAAATTTATTTTTATTTTATTATTTCTTAGCTCAGGGTTCTTTCATCAAGGCTTGGATCGAACGCGGGGTTAAAATTGTTGAGGATTGTTATTTTTAGTTTTATTATTATTATTATTATTATTATTATTATTATTATTTGTATTATTATTGTTGTTGTGGTGGTTTTTAAGAAAAATGATTATAATTAGTCTTAAAAAAATTATTATTATATTAATGGTATAATTATTATTATTAGAATATTATAATTATTATTAAGAATGTTATTATTATTATTAAAAAAGGTAACCCTAACCTACTTTGTGTCCCCCTTCCCCCTTACCTGCTGTACGTGGAAGCCCCCCCCCTCCCCCCTAATTTCCACAGCATAGCGTAACCCCCCCCCCCCCAGGTAGGCGGCTCCCCCTCTCCCTCGTCGACCAGCTCCCCTCCTGGCGGCGCCCCTCCTAGGATGCCCAACAGCAGTCTGTTGCACCTCCCCCCTGGCCCTATGCGCACGCGACCCAGATACCCACCCAGGTCCGGTGCAGCCTGACCCCCCCCCCCCCCATCCCAGTGCACCTCTAGCGAACCCCGTTCCAGCCTATGCAGGCAACGCCTCTCCCCTCGGTTCACTCCCTATGCGTGCAACGGTCTTATCCTCCAATGTGTATCCCTTTGAATTGTGTTTTTATCCATTTGATTGAACCTAGGGTTTGAAGATAACACCTGATTGTTGTGTTCTTCTTTCTATAGGATATGTTAACGGTGTCTTGGGACCCATTGGCCCATAATATAGCATCTTCCACCAATGGATATGCGGATGGACCCGAATTGCTTTGTTTTTTCTATTTCAAGTAAGAGTCTAAACCCGCTAATTGGTTTTTCACCACTAAATTTAGGGCCTTATGGTTTATATGAGTAACTGGTATTTATTTAGAGGTGCGTTGGTTTTTTCTGCTTTAATGTTGGGTCCCTGATATTTGTTTCAGTGGGTTTTAAATTTCCTTAAGGGTGCGCACGCATATACTCAAGTATGAATATATATATATATATATATATATATATATATATATATATATATATATATATATATATATATATATATATATATCCCATTTGTGTGTTCCCTCATGGAATGGGGGACATGTGCCTTGGATTAAGGGTATATATATATATATATGAGTTTATGTGCGTGTGAGTGGGAGACATCTTGAGTTAGAAAGCATCAACTTGGTTCTCTGTTGGGGTTCCATCGTGTTTGCTCTTGGTTTGAGGTAGGAAAATCCAACTTTTCCTTTCCTGAATAGTCCTTTGGAACTTTCATGTTTCTAATTGATTTTAAAATGTTATTTGTACCTTTATTGTACTCGTGGATAGATGCACATGTTGGTTTCTTGATGATTGAACTTATTAAAAATAGGTTTTCAAAGGAATTTGTATGAAATGTCTAGATTTATGGCATCTAGGGTGTTTAATAAAAATGTTATTGTTCTTTAAAAGTGGAATTGGGGGTTTTGAAGAGATGTGTAGCTTTAATTGTGTTATTATGGTGTTGTTTGTTTATGAATTTGGTTATGTGTGGGTGATTTGGTTACGCTGTGGTTTGAGAGTTGTGTTAAACATCTTAAAAGGGGATTTTGGTTTTAAGGAGAGTGGTTAGTGCTCTTTTAAAAATAAGGTGAGTTAGTTGGGTTTGGTTTCAAAGCAAATGGTGGTTTTTTGAAGAAGGGTTTTAGGTCTTTTCTTGGATTTTGGAGTGTCATTGGATGTTGGAACATCCATGGGTGCACTCGGTTCATGCATAGATGTGCCCCCAAATAAATATTGTGCTTTAATTTGTGTGTCCTCTAACCTTTGGTTTCCAAAATGTTCCTTGATTTCTAGATAGTGTTGGTCTATTCATGTGGCTTTACAAATTTTTTGAAATGTAATCTTATCATGTGTTCCTTTTTGGATTTTGGTGTGTCTTTTGGTAAATGTAAGACTTAAGGGCCTGTTTGGCTTTATAGATCTAAAAGTGGTGTTTTAAAGATGTTTTGGTAAATGTATTTAGGCATGTCAACTTAAAGTCCCATTTGGAACTTCCAACTGTAAAGTTATGTTTTGTGTTGAACTTGGAAAGGCTTGTGTTTGGTAAATATGTGCACCCAGTTGACAGCTTAGAAATGGTTTATGAAATGGTTTGAACGTTTTTGTAGTATAGAGGCCCAGTTGGAACCTTCTTGTGATATGAAATGTACGTATATTTTATATGGGGAACCTTTATAAAATGGATATCCCTTAGGGGTTATCATATATTGGTGTCTGTGTTTGGGGTAGGCAAGTGCAGTGGCGGCAGGTAAGGTGAGTCACGTGTGCGAGAGCCTCCTACTTACACAGTATTACTACCACCATGGTTTCCTAGGTGTCTTTTAGATGATCAAGTAACGGTTTCTTGTTAGCCCTGATTAAATGGGTTAGTACCCTCCTAGAGTTATAGACAGGGTAGGAGGGATGTGCCACTAGTGATTCCAAGTTAGGGTGCTAGATGGTTATTGACTTAGGGGTTTCACCATACGTCGGCAGGTGGTTCTGAACCAAGTATGTCCAGGGGTCTTCTAAGGATGTATAGGATCACCCATGGTTATATTCTATTCTACTTCTATACTTTCTTTAATTTCTTTTTGGTATTTTACTACACCTAGTTTTCTATTTTCCCTATCCGTTTATTCTCAGTATAGCCCTACTCGTATACCTCTATCATTCTCTATAATTATTTACACTTTTCTTCTATGCTCATATCTTCATTTTCCACCAATGTTCTTCTACTTAGAAACATAGTTATGTGTTACTCCATATGACCTTTATACTTACCTTTCTATCATATTAATAATGTGTTTTATTTACCCTTTTTACGATGTGGGTTTTCAATAAATGAATTTTTAAATAGAAAACCCTTGATTTATTAACACAAGATCAAATTACGAGGATGAAATTCATTTAAGGTGGATAGAATGTAACATCCTGAAATTCAAAAAGAATAAAATTGTATTATATAGTTTATGTGACATGAAACACCAAACTTAAACAACCCATGAAATATATTTCTTTAAATTTAATCTCTTCAATAGCTTTTGGAACATGTAACACTAAGTCTAAATGAACTATAATATAGTATATTGTTATAACCTATCCATTAAATTAGATGGTATGAATATCGATAAATAAATTATAAAAATTATATTTTTTACACATGTAAGAAAAATTCATTGGTTATTTATTTATTTGAAATAAAATAATAATCATTTCAAAGAAAAAGAAATATTTTCTAAAAAACTATATTTTTTTTCTAAAAGACGGTTTTGTCATGATTTGCACGCATAATTTGAAATTAATTTTTACCACTTCTAGAAAATTTATTTGATAAAATGAAATTAATTTTTGAAATAATAATATCAAATTTATCTTAGGGTGAATTTTTTTTATTTTTCTAAAATGTTTCATTTTTTGATGAATAGTGAAAATACTAATTTTTATTGAAAACTACCTTTTCATTTAAATAGTTAACATGGTTAAACTACATTTTAAATTGGTTTTAAAGTAAAATTATGTCAATTATATTAAAATTTAACTATTTTAGACCATTGGAATCAATTTCATATTGAATCCTGATATTAAAACCTTCAATACTTATGAGAATTTTCTCTTTAAAAACCCTCTTTTTCATCGCATATGTGGGTATAATTTTAAATTAGATCCTAAAAATTATCTGAATTGAATTTTTAAAAATATATTCCATATTTTGAATCATAATAAATTATATTATATAATAATTTCAACTTAATTTTTTACCATCATGAATAGTAAAAGTATTAAAAATTAATTATCACAATTTAGGTAAACACTGATTTATCGAGGGTTAAACTTAGAAGATAAGGGTTAAATTGATCTACCAAATTTTCTAATGCCCATTATACAGCCATATTTTTACCTTTCATGTGTAATTCACTATAATTATCCATTTTTAACCCTTTTGGCATGTAAAAAATGTGGACACACATTTTTCTTTTCAAAAATTACAAGTGTTCCACTCACCTCACCTATAAAATACCACCCACTTTTCTCTCTTATTCACACCTTTAAAACTTTTTGGTTAGGGAAATACCTTACCATCCACTCATTCTAAAATCCTTTTTTTCATAAATCTATTCTATGAATAATTTAGGTATAATTCTAAAGAGGTGGTCTAAGAAGATGTAAAAAATCCTAGTTGTGCATTTTTGTTTTATTTATTCTTCTACCTCCTTCAAATATTCTTCATTTATGTTTATATAATAAAAATTGTGTCTCTAATTTATTGAGATGTTATTATGAAAAAATTTTAAACTGTATCCATATCCTCTTCCCTCAAATGGGAAATGATAACGTCGCTCATGTGTACGGTGGACTATTGTCTCACGAACTGATGTGACATGTTTTCCATCAACATAGACCACAGTTGGGTATGATGATGGATCTAAAATATATATGTGATAATTATAACATAATTATACCTCTTTGATCATGCTTAATTATCCTTCATATTTAAGATTATTATTAATTCATATCATGGCATGAAATGACCAAAACTGTGATACTATATGTTCTTAAGAGGTAAAGTATGTCGTATGCTTCATGAATGATATGTTATTAGTGAATAAACCAACAAAGGATTTATCACTTCCATATTTATAGAGGTTTATATCTCAGGCCTTTGATTGAAATGGAATCATCACATTAAATTTCATGTTCATGGTGTATAAATGAGTTTATTTCAAATAGTTAAAGAAAGACGTATCTGGTATATAGGTTGATGGTGTGGATGAGAAACTTACTTCACTAGATATCATAAAAAAGTAATTATATTTCACATTTAGCATTCATATATGGTTTCTTTCATTATGATATATCTTATTACTCTATGGGTTTCGTGACTTGTTGCTAGACAGTAATCATGGACTTTAAACAAGATCATCTAATACCATTGAGGAAGGGGGCTAGATATTCACACAAAAAGTGTTTCCATTAATCTTAGTTAAATATTATTTATATTTTATAGTTTGAATAAATATTATTATTCAGACCAAGAATTAATATTCATTAAGTTTTTATTAATCAGTCATAAATATTAATTAAATATTTATTCATGAGGTAATTTTTTAATTATGAAAACATATAATATTAATTTATCTATTATTATTTTCATGGTAATAAATAAATATTTATTAATTAAATAATTTATTTAATTAATTAAAAAAATATTAAATAAATATTTATTATCCAGAATATAAATATAATATTTATTTATTGAATGAATAAATAATTTTTATTTAATTGAAAATTCAATAAATGTTAAGAAGGACGAGAAAACTTGATTTTTTTTGGTAATAAATATTTATTTACCAGGTTGTAAAATAATATTTATCATTACATACATTAGCACACATCATTAAATAAAATAATGTTACTATTTTATTTCATGCTATTGAGTTTCTTTTGGGTTTAATATATTATTAAGGGACTTTGTGCAATTAATAAAATATTAAACTCTAGTTCTAGGTCTATAAATAGACCACTACGTCATTTTGGGAGAGGTTAATTATTTTGAACAACATTCCTCTCAACTTATTCCTTATCCTCTCCTCCTCTCAATACTGAAAATAATAAGATAAAATCCTTCAAACCTAAATAAAGATGACGTAATCAAGGAAAACAACACAATACAATCAATCGACTTTGCTAGCACCCAGTGTTCCATCAGTATTGTTCAGAGATCAAAGGAGTAGTGTGGATCATTTATAAAGGGGCACTTCTTTGGGATGTCGGGAAGAAATTATGATACATCATTCAAGTTTGTATGATCAACACGATCAATGAAGAAAGATATCCAGAATTATTTAATATTTTTTCTTATGTTTTAAATTGATTATAAATTAATATGAATATATCCTCTATCTTGGTTCTGATGAAATCATTTGTCAATATTATTTAGAAAAAAATTATTGGTTGTGGAGTTCACATCAGGTACATCATATATTATTTTCTAAATCCAAAAAAGTAGACTTGGACATAGTCCAAATAGGTGCTTTCACTACATCCAAAACCAATAACAAGACCTTCTCTTGGACGATATGTTATACTTTTCTTCATAATCTGGGAATGGAAACATAAGAAGGGTTTAGGTCAAATGCTTGGTAAGGAAATAAATTATCAACATTTCATCAAGTCGTAGATCATAAACATGTGAGAAAACATGAGCATGGTATAAATATCTTATTGCAAATAACATGAAATAATAAGATTTGTTTGTGGGCTATAATATAAGGACATGTAATCTCAAAAGATCAAACATACACCATAGAATAATATTGTAAAATCATGATACATTAATCATGATACATGAGCATAAAATAGGAATATAACATAAGAAATGTATAAAACCATATAAATGTAGTCTACCAAGGAACTATGGCACAAACATAATCACAATAAATCATTAAATTGTGAGTAAACCCATGATTCTTATGATTCATTATCCCATGAGATATAAAACTTTACCAATGAATTTGAGGAGGATATGGGATCTCACCCATCAACATCCATACATATGTGTGTCATAAGATATCAATAATTAATCTTACCATGAGAACCCATGGAAAGAAAATGGTTTCATATCATTTCCAATTGGTATCACATAACATGACATCAGAAGTAGTTTGGTTAATACCAAAAATTCAATCACAGAAAAGAAGTATTTCATGAAGGAATTTTTAGGGTGATTTAAAAAATCATAACTTTATAGGAGATAGATATTTTGGATTTAAATAGTAAAATAAAATAAAAACATAAAAGAGCCTTTAGAAAACGTTTCTAGACATTTTGTAAAGGGACAGAGTTATGAGTTCATTTTGAAAATATCATTTTGGAGAAATTGAATTGAAGACTTTTCAAACATTATTTAATAAGAAATATAAATAAGGAATCCTTGAAAAATATATAAAGGTTTTACAAAGGAAATCTAGAGTACAAGGTGAATTTTATGATTATGAAATAAAAAAACTTTCAATATTAAAAATACCTTTATTGAAACACATGCTGCAAAAAGAGTGATAGATCTTCCATTTGAAAAGTGGTAAAGATGAATTTTAATATTAAAAGAAATAAAATATATTTGGAATTCAAAATAAGAATGGAGGATAATGGAGGGAAGAATAAATATGGACATGGAATAGAAAGATCCTAAATAGCACGGGAAGGTGTTTCACCACTAATAAGGGGGGTTGAATCGGGGATGATTTTTATAATTTTTCTTTCTTTTGAAATTATCCTTTATTTACCTGTTAGGATTTGATCCACTCTTATGATTGATCAACCCTTCCTGAATGCAGTAAAAGTAAATAGCTCAGGGACACAATATTTTTACAAGGTTCAGTCTCAATTTGAGCCTACTCCTTTGTGTGATTAGTAAGATTCCTCCATCACATATTCTCTACTATAATCACAAGTGATTACAACATAAAATCTCTACAAGAACAAAGTCACACTATGCTTTCTAGAGTCCCACTGGAATGATAGTTTCACACCGCCTAATACAAAATGAATTCAAACAACACAAGAAATATCACTTCTAAGATTATGTGTGTAATAAATTTTTATTATCTTATGATTTATTTTCAATTATTTTATGTGGATTTACATTTTATAAACAAAATATAATCATTTATTAATTATAACTTCAACATTATGATTATTATAAGGGTTTTTTTCCAATATCATTCTAATCGAGATTTTTTATTCTTGAATTTAAGTTGAAGGAAATTATTTGATAATTTGATAATAAACCCATTTAATTTTCTTCTCATTTGATTATTCATGAAGTTTTCAATCAATAATTTCATTTTTCCACTCTTTGGTACTTAAAACTATTGAGAAAATGTTTTAATAAAATTCAACTTCATTTCTATCTTTGGTTGAAAATCCTTTTTCTTCCAAAGCCATGTTTTATAAAAAAATCAAAAATGTTTTTAACCCTTTTAAAAATAATTTATTAAAAACATTTTTACCCATTTTTACTTTTTAAAAAATGTTTTTAAAGGAATATTCATGTCATTTTCAAAACAAGTCTCTTTTTAATTTTATTGAAAATGTGAAAGGAATCTTTATTTTAACGTATACGGAGTGAATAGAACTTCCAAACATCATGACCACTTAATGTTTTAAAGTTTATATTATAATTTTAAAATGTTATTTTCAAAGAAAATTATTTGAAAAAATTGTGAACATTTAGTTTTAAAAGGTGATTTTCCAAATGAAAATGATATTTTCCTCAAGAATGTTTTTAAAAATATTTTTATGGTATTTCTATTCATCAATGAAAACAACCCTTTATTTTACATATGCTCTATTGTGGATATGTTGTATTGATATCATCTTTATTCTACCTCTAGATGGTTTATGATTATTTTGACCAAGGATAGTATTGAAACTCACTTCCTTGATTCATTTTTTTAGTCATTAACTTTCCCTTGAAATATTCACATTACTTTGATCATTAGATATTAAATTTACCCTAAATATCCATATTATTTATCATGGATATGATTATTTATTAAATTGTATTTCATTTTTATATACATTGTTCTATTTATTTATCTTGGGAAATATTTATAAATCATTGTTCTCTACTTAATATAGATATTTTGATGATAAGGCACATTGTTCATGAATTAAATCAATTGTTTGATATATAAGGAATGGTTTGGACATACAATGAGGGGTGGAGCCTAGAATTATATAGCCCATTGATGCATCAGTTGTCTGATGAGGCGAATCAGTAAGCTAGCATTAAATAGGTTTATACCTATAGTTTTAAACTGTCTTGTGAAAGGTCTTGATAGTAGATACATCATGTGCCTGAGAACTTGATGTCCAATGATTAAGTATTTCCTTCATTAAGAATTTAGTAATATAGGAATTTAAGCAAGATCATCTAATACCATTGAGGAAGAGGGATAGATATTCACACAAAAAGTTTTTCCATTAATCTTAGTTAAATATTATTTATATTTAATAGTTTGAATAAATAAAATTCTTCAAACCAAGAATTAATATTCATTTATTTTTTATTAATCGATCATAAATATTAAATAAATATTTATTCATGAGGTAATTGTTTAATTACGCAAACATGTAATATTAATTTATCTCTTATTATTTTCATGGTAATAAATAACTATTTATTAATTAAATAATTTATTTATTTATTTAAAACAAATATTAAATAAATATTTATTTTCCAAATTATAAATATAATATTTATTTATTGAATGAATAAATAATTTTTATTTAATTAAAAAATCAATAAATGTCAAGGAGGACGAGAGGACTTGATTTTGTTTGGTAATAAATATTTATTTACCAGGTTGTAAAATAATATTTATCATTACATGTATTAGCACGCATCATTAAATAAAATAATGTCATTATTTTATTTCACATTATGGAGTTTCTTTTAGGTTTAATATATTATTAAGGGACTTTGTGCAATTAATAAAATATTAAACTCTAGTTCTAGGTCTATAAATAGATTGTTATGTCAGTTTGGGAGAGGTTAATTATTGTGAACAACATTCATCTGAACTTATTCTTTATCCCATCCTCCTCTCAAGACTGAGAAGAACAAGAGAAAATCCTTCAAACCTGAAGAAACATGATGTAATCAAGGCGAACGACAAAATATGATCAATCGACTGCGCTAGCACTCGGTGTTTCATCAGTATTGTTCAGAGATCAAAGAAGAATGTGTAGATCACCACTAAAGAGGCTCTTCTTTGGGACATCAGGAAGAGAAGACGAAACTTCATTTAAGTTTTGATGATCAATGCCATCAATGAAGAAAGATATCCAGAATTAAGTAATGTTTTTTCTTATATTTTAAATTGATTATAAATTAATATGAAAATATCCGCTATCTTGGTTCTTGTGAAATCATTTTTCAATATTATTTATAAAAAATTTATTGGTCATGGTGTTCACATCATGTACATCATATATTATCTACTGGATCCAAAAAAAGTATACCTGTCTATAGGCCTAATAGGTGTTTTCACTACATCTAAAACCAACAACAAGACCTTCTCCTGGATGCATCATATGTTATACTTTTCTTCGTAATTTGAGGAATGGAAACATAAGAATGGGTGATTTAAAATGCTCAGTAAGGAGATAACTTATCAACATTTCATCAAGTCTTAGATCATAAACATGTGAGAAAACATGATCATGGTATAAATATCTTATTACAAATAACATGAAATAATAAGAGTTTTCCATGAGCTATAATATAAGGACATGTAATCTCAAAAGATCAAACATACACCATAGAATAAGAGTGCATAATCATGAGACATTAATCATGATACGTGATAATAACATAGGAATATAACATAAGAAATGTGTAAAACCGTGGAAATGTAGTCTACCAAGGAACTATGGCACAAACATAATAATAATAAATCATTAAATTGTGAGTAAACCCATAATTCTCATGCTTAATTATCTCATGAGATATAAAACTTAACCAATGCATTAGAGGATGATATAGGACCTCACCCATAAACATTCATACATATGTGTGTCATAATATATCAATAATTCATCTTACCATGAGAACCCATGGAAACAAAATGGTTTCATATCATTTCCAAATGGTATCACATAACATGACATCAGAAGTAGTTTGGTTGATACCAAAAATTCAATCACAAAAAAAGAGTATTTC
Source organism: Viscum album (assembly GCA_963277665.1). Taxonomy (NCBI): domain Eukaryota; kingdom Viridiplantae; phylum Streptophyta; class Magnoliopsida; order Santalales; family Viscaceae; genus Viscum; species Viscum album. The sequence continues at coordinate 1,611,677,445 of OY728125.1, forward strand.
ATGAAGGCATTTTTAGGGTGATTTAAAAAACATAACTTTATAAGAGATAGATATTTTGGAGTTAAATAGGTAAATAAAATAAAAACATAAAAGGGTCTTTAGAAAACATTTCTTAACATTTTTTTAAAGGGATGAAGTTATGAGTTACTTTTGAAAATATCATTTTGGAGAAATTGAAGTGAAGAAATTTCAAACATTATTTATCAAGAAATATAAATAAAGCATCCTTGAAAAAGATATAAAGGTTTTACAAAGGAAATATAGAGTACAAGGTGAAGTTTTTTATTGTGAAATGAAAAAAAAACTTTTCAATATTAAAAATACCTTTATTGAAACTCACGCTGCAAAAAGAGTGATAGATCTTCCATTTGAAAAGTGGTAAAGATGAATTTTAAGAATAAAATAAATAATACATATTTGGAATTCAAAATAAGAAAGTAGAATAATGGTGGGAAGAATAAATATGGACATGGAAGAGAAAGATCCTAAATAGCTCAGGGAGGTGTTGCACCACTGATAAGGGGGGTTGAATTAGTGGTGATTTTTATAATTTTTCCTTCTTTTTGAAATTATCCTTTGTTGAATTGTTAGGATATGATCCACTCTTATGATTGATCAACCCTTCCTGAATGTAGTAAAAGTAAATAGCTTAAGGACAAAATATTTTTACAAGGTTCAATCTCAATTTGAGCCTACTCCTTGGTGCAATTGGTAAGATTCCTCAATCGCATATTCTCCACTATAATCACAAGTGATGACAACATACAATCTCTACAAGAAAAAAGTCACACTATGCTTTCTAGAGTCCCACTAGAATAATAGTTTCACACTTTCTAATACAAAATAAATTCAAACAACACAAGAAATATCACTTATGAATATTGTTTGCTTCTACAACTATTGATGAAGGTATTACTTTTGAGACTTCAAGATGAATCAAAAAGCATATGCTCTCTTCTTATGGAATTATAAAAATATATTATGTCGGCTAAACTCACTTTCTAAAGAATATCTCTGAAATGGTACTTCCTCAAATTATAGAAATTCTTGAATTCTCAAATATACAATACTCATATAGAATGTGGAATTATCATTATGTACATTATATGATTACCACATAGCATCACATAGCACTTCAAATTATCAAAATTCCTCATCTTTACATAGGAGTGTATTTTACAAAGGAATGGATATTCTTAAAATAACCACTCCTCAAAGTGTTGCACTTGTTTTGGAAAACTCAACTAGATTCATGAAAGATATTTATTACAATATCTTATTCTCCATAAATTCACACCCTTAATCTAAAAATTAATCCACTATTCATAGGCCTCAAATAAGTGGTTAACACATGATAATCCCAAAAAATCTGGTACACCATTCATCAATTTGCGACACTGAAAAATATGATTCCTCTTTCTGCAAGAAACATATAATTTTTTCATACAAGCAAACTCTTATCACTGCATAGAAACTTTTGTAGGCATATCATAAACTATAATTTCATGGCATTATTTTTGTAAACTAAATTTCACAGTTAGTAGTATTTTGTACTTGGAAAAAATTCTCCATCTTACAAACACATATTCCATTCTCTCATGGTGTTGGATATGCTTTACGGCTACACATGGAATTTTAGATCGCATGGTGTTTTTTTTCTACATACTGCATGTACACCTTCTCAGAATGCATTATTATCCATTTATTATACTCACACTATATACTATTATTCACAACTCAATTGTGAGTATTGCATGGAAGCTTCTTCGCGAACCCATCTTTAGCATGACATCACAGTATAGCAATAGAATCTGCAAACTTCCACAAACTAATATCACACTCTCATAGAAACTAGCTCACATGGAATCTTCACAAACTGAAACTCCTTTCTCGTCTGTATAGCGCATAGAAAACTCAATGTATCATACTTTCCTCATCGAAAATTGTTCTAAAAATTTTGGAAATCCATACTTAACTAATTTCGATAATTACATCAAGCTTAGGATCATCCCATAAACTGTTTAAGTTTGGTCATATGTGGTTTATCAGTATGAAAACCATTCATCTGTGGAATCATTTGATGTTAGAAGGTTGAAGATAATTGTGGCTGTGATTGGACATCTCAGATTAACTCGATTGGACAGTTGACATTTAATGTGTATATTCTTAAATAAGTTAGTAGTAGCCACAAAGTATGTCAAGTCACTTAGATGCTCCACCTCACTTCTCAGTCACATTGTTCCTCTATTTTTTGATAACCACAACTTTAGATTCAAAAATCATGATAGAAGTTTATAATTTTCTCTCCACTATTGATACTAGAATCCAAATCCAAGTGGGGGTTTCACCCATAAGACTTCAAGTGAGAGGAGAAGACGAAAAATGAAGCTTCAACCTTGATTCCACAAATCTCTCTCTTGGAATAGGTTTGGTGAAAATATATACAACCTGGTCTTTTGTAGAAATGTATTCGAGCTTGATATCTCCACCTACCACATTTTCTTTGATAAAATGATATCGGATATCAATATTATTGGATCTTGGATATTGTAATGGGTTTTTAGAAAACCTTATAGCACATTGATTATCACATGAAATTTTCAGTGGTCTCTCGGTCTCAATTTTCAAATCTACTAACTGCACTTCATCTATATACAATCATGTTAGACTTCAACATAGTTTTCCTTGTTGTTCTTAGAGACATTAAATTCTGATTATTTCTATACCAACTAACACAACCCTATCCTATAAAGAAATTTTAAGTTGATCATCTATTTTTACAATCACCTTCCTAATATATATTTATAAATCCCAAAAATTTCAAATATGCATTGTTTTTGTATAATATTCCATAGTTCATAGTTCCTTTCATGTATCGTAGAATTCTCTTAGTAGTAAACAAGTAACACTCTTTAGGATCACTTTGAAATTTGGAACATAGTTTCACTCTAAAATTTATATATGGATTTGATTGTAAGAACCCGGATCTTCATTTCAAGTATGGATCTTGATTTCAAGTTTTTTTTTAGGAAAAAGAAAGAAATTGGGTTTTTTTAAGTACACGTCATGTACTTCTGAGTACACACCATGTACCCGGCTTCTGTGTACAACTGAGTACTGGCCGTGTAGTGGCTGCGTACATAGTCGTGTGATGACCTGGCAGGCTGCTTAAGTCAGGGGCCGATTAAGGCTACTACAATACATGTACATTTAATGAACACACCATATAGTTTTCTTTTTATTTGATATATCAGAGTGAGGTCACATATTATGTCTAAATATGTCTTCTTATTCCCATGGTTCATATAAGAGACCGATGGAATAGCTGACGAACTTGGAACCCCTCCCGATTCTTTTTCTAAGCTCCAATTAAGATGTCATTAGGTGCATTGGAATCCCACCGGTGAATTCTCTAAACCCCTAGAGCATTTATTCCTGATTTTTACTCTCTTGTGAGTTATTCAAGGTTGGGTGTTTTTCATATTTTTTTAGATCTATGTCGATCTAGGCCGATTCAGGGGCCGACGTTCGAGTATATCGATCGTGAGACATTGAGGTAGGTGTTTTTTGCCTTTCGTTGTTCATCTTTGGATTATATATGATAAAAGTGTCATATACCCACATTTAGGGTATTGCGTGTTTTAAAATTAAACCCTATTTGTTACCTATTATGGTTTAGTTGATTGATAAAGGGTAGTTACATATGCGTAAATTTAAATACCTTGGTTATGGGACACCCCGTGGGTGTGTTTCCCTTGATTGTTGGTCTAGGTTTCATGTTAGGCTTGCCTTTTTTTCCATTCCTTGTTTTTCTAGGATGAATTTTCAGATTATATGAGATGCATGTGATATGAATTGTGAAAATTTGACCAAGGGGAATCGATTGTGATAGCTTCCATAGGTAGGGTCATTTATGTATGTTTTACCATTATGTTAACCCAGGGGTATTGACTATGAGAGCTTCCAAGTGGTTATTGACTCGGGGGTTTAGACCGTGAGAGCTTCCTAGGTGGTCATTTATAATTTATTGATGCTATGTTGACCAATGGGTATTGACCGTGAGAGCTTCCCATGCGGTTGTTTGTAAATATTTAGTGTTATGTTAGACCAAAGGGGTTAGATCATGAGAGCTTCTCAGATGGTCGTTATTTAATGATTTGGTTTTATGTTAAACCAAATGGATTAGACCATGAGAGATTTCCCAAAGGGTTATTTATGAATGATTGAATGATTGTAATGAGTTTGTCAAGCCAAAGCACAAGCTTGGACTCGGTCTTACTTGATTTGTTTAGATGGTCTTCTGAGACATCTGTTTTGTTACTATTACATAGGGGGGATATAGAGCTTAGGCTAGATCCCGAGATTACATGATTCAAAGGATGAATAATAAATGTAAATGAATGTAATTGAAAATTGTAGGACTCTTTACTTTTTGAGTACTTCCTAGTTTATTGCTTCATTTCTGCATATTACCTGCTATATATATTCACTGACTGTTAGGCACAGATCTTTTGGTGGTTTCCTACTGGGATTCGTCTCACACCATGTTTGGGTCATGTTTTAGACCCAAACAGATTATATGGTTTTAGGTATAGATAAGGGAAAGTTCCCTTCTTCATCAGGTACTTTATTATTGTTGGAGTTGGAGAGCATGGGACCAAGTTGAGGCTTGCGATGCTGCTAGAGTTTACTTGTTTCTTTTTTACTTTGGTTTCTATATTGATTTCTATCATTTTGACTTGTTTGGATATTTTCTTAGATACATATTCCATGAATCATATATATATATATATATATATATGTGTATATTGTGGCTTCTGTTGGATTTGCTTTAGTCTTCCACTGTTTATTTCTGTTGTATGGTATTACTGCTTCTGTTATTATTTACTATTTGTTTTTTATTGTGTATACTCTACCAATGAAGTCATAGTTTCCCCATTATCAAACATTGGCCCTTGTTTCTAGTCAGAATCCTATGGAATTTAGGTAAATTCATTTGAGGTCATGTGACCAACTAGGTTCGAGGTACTTTTGAGTGGCACCCGGATCTGGTAAATTACAAAGTGGTATTATAGGGATTATTTTCTACTTTGCCTTACTATTTGGATTCAATAGTCTAGTATAGGAAGAAATAAGTAGTTGGAAATAAGCTATTCTTAGGAGTAGCTAACCCGTGTATAGCAAAAATCCAAGTTACCACAAATATTGCAATTTTTTCTAGTTTTTCAATTGTTACAGTTTTTTATATCACCATTGGGAGAGTCACTTGTTTTGTGTTGTTATGATTGATATCAATGTGGTTTTATTTCTATTGAAACCCGATGATATGAGGTTATGTCATCTCATGCATCATATAGGCACTTTCTAGAGATCACATGTCATGCATTATTATCATACCATTTAGGGTTCATTACTGATTTCATGTTTTTTTATAGATGTTGTGCTAGATATGCATGTTATTGTGATAGATGTCGTGATGGAAATACCTTCTATTTTTATAGGTTATTGGTATATGTAAATTTTCATTTTTATGGATTCCAAACTTTGGTCCCTAAGGTGTTATGGGCCCTCTTGGATTAGAATTTGGTGGATCATGTTTGAACTTTAATAAATTATGTCAAGTTATGATATGAATAAGCATTACAAACTTTTGTTCGCAGGGATTATGGTCTCTCACGGATCGGAACTTGGCATGCCTTGGCTAAATTTTAATTTTTTGAGGGTTTTGGAGAAGTTTCATAGGCTTACTATCCGGAAACTTGGACAACAAAGTGTGTGATGTTATGAACACATGCCATGTGTTCTTCTGTTCTGGAAGAAATGACTTTTCTTAAGTACATGTCGTGTACCATATGTACATGCCATTTAGTATTTGACTATGTGACTGACTGTATGAGCAAAGACACAGGGTAGATAAATGTTTTGTAGAACATGTCGTGTACTGGGAGTACATGCCACGTTGTAAAAGACCATGTATCCGGCCATGTGACTAATGACACGGGTGGATGAATCTTGGGTTGTACATGTTGTGTCTAGATTATAAATTCAATTTAGTGATTGACCATGTATCTAGATGTGTGACTAATGAAATGGGTGGATAGAACTTATGTGGTACACATCGTGTCCAGAGTGTGTGCATCGTGTAGTGTTACAATGGCAGAATCATATAGTTCTAGCCATGTATAAGTACCTGGGCAGGAGGGGATATTCAAGTAAACATCCTGTCTCATAAGGAACATGCCGTGTGTATGGGTTGTTACACGACCAAGTTGGCAGAGGTACAATCCCATGTTAAGTCTTAAAGGGAACATGTCGTGTAGTGGTTCTACACGTAGTGTAACCGTCTTTTGTAAAACTTGAATGCTTTCTTTCTCCTGTTCCATTCTTACACTTATAGTTGCCTTAGTTTTAACTTCTTTTATTTTTGATATAAGTTCTTCCCATAGTTTTATATCTATTTCCATTGTAGAGAGACTCATTCTCTCCATCTTTACTTCTGATGATGTTATGATGCTAGACACTTCGTTGGGAATTAGGAAGGATAGTGTACGTCAGTGTAAAGATTTCCCTCTTAAGGTTGGTGTGGGTCACTTATTATATGACCTCTATGTCTTAGAGATGATAGGTTTCGATTTCATTCTTGGAATGGACTGATCGGTCACCTTTCAAGCCTTTGTTGACTGCTATCGTCGCAAGGTGAGTTTTACATCACCAGAGGGTGGGTCTTTTCTATACAAGGGTGAATGAGATATCCAAGAGATTAGAACGGGACCCAAGCATCATGGGTTGGGAGGATTTACAGCTCAGATTTCTAGTTTATATCTAGATAACCAGGGGACTTCACAGATGGACTTTCCTCCAGTAGTGGATCATTTTATAGATGTATTTCTATATGAATTTTCATGTTTAACTCTAGAGATAGTGGTAGATTTATTTATTGATCTTATTCCAGGAGTGGCATTGGTGTTCATTCCTCCTTATAGGATGGATACACTAGAATTACAGGATCTCAAGAATTAGTTGGAGGATTTGCAGGAAAAGGGTTTCATCCAACCCAGTACTTCTCCTTACGTTTCACCTGTTATTTTTACAAAGAAGGCGGATGGTACCCTTAGACTTCATGTGGATTATCGGAAGATGAACCAGTTGATGGTCAAGAATAAATATCCCTTACTGATGATTGATGATCTCTTTGATCAGCTTCGAGGAGCCCGGGTGTTCTCAGAAATTGACTTGAGATCTGGTTATCATCAGTTGCATGTTAGACCATCAGATATACCTCTTACTGCCTTTCGGAGTAGGTATGATCTATACGAGTATTTGGTTATATCGTTCGGTCTCATGAACACGCCAACAGTTTTCATGTTACTGATGAACCGAGTGTTCCATCCTTACTTGGATTCTTCTGTTGTAGTCTTCATGGACGATATCTTGGTGTACTCTCACATTTGACATGACCATGCCATCCATCTTGAGATTGCATTGAGTACACTGAGAGAGAATTAGTTATATGTTAATCTCTCAAAGTAACACTTTTGGATGGACCAGATTCATTTCTTTGGTCATGTTATCTCAGAGACAAGAGTATCAGTAGACCCAGAGAAGGTGAGAGTGGTAGTTTCTTAGGAGCATCCGAATAACATATTTGAAGTATGGAGTTTTCTAGGTCGGTTTGGTTACTACAGATGATTTATTTAGGACTTTCCATGCTTAGCAGTGCCTTTGACGGGCTTAAATAAGAAGGGTGTGAAGTACTTGTGGATAAATTCCTACGGTTCATCCTTTTAGGAGCTGGAAGGAAGATTGAATTCAACACCAATACTGATTCTTCTAGAGCCAGGAAAGAGTTACACCATTTACTGTTATGCCTTAGGTATCAGGATGGGAGTAGTGCTTATGAAAGGGGAAGGAGTTTTTGTGTATAGGTCTCGGCAGTTGAGGCCACATGAGAGGAATTACCCAATGCATGATCTTGAGTTGGCTGAATTTGTTCATGCTTTACACTGTTGGATACATTATCTTTTGGGATATCATTTTGTGGTATACACTTTCCACAAAATCCTAAAGTATATATTTACTTAGCATGATATGAATTTGAGACAATGAAGATGGGTTGAGTAACTTTAGTCTTTTGAATTTGAGCTTACCTACACTCCTAGGAAAGGCAACGTAGTGGCTGATGCATTGATCAGGAGGACTCAGATATAGGCAGTTCAAGAGGCCAGCAGTGAGTGGAAGCTTATGGATTTGCTCTTTGAGATGCATTTAGATGTGCATGATAGACAGGTGCAGATGTTTCTTTCTTCTATATCTTTTACCTCTACTCTACTAGATCAAGTGAAAATGAGGCATCTATCAGATTCTGAAGGCCTAGTCTTATGGGAGATTGAGTCAGGTGAGGACTCTACTCCTGGGTAGACCATAGTTGAGGATGAGGTTTTGCATTTTCATGGGTGTGTATAGGTGTCAACGGACATACACGAGGAGATTTTGTGAGATTTTCATGCCTCTGTATGGGCAGTTCATCCTGGTGTCACAAAGATGTATCAAGATCTACATCGTTAGTATAGGTGTCCAGTAATGAAGAGGGATATAGCTATTTTTTTTATGATATGTTCCACCTATCATTAGGTGAAGGGTGAGCATCAGCAACTGGTAGGGCTATAACAACAGTTACCCATTTCTAAGTGGAAGTGGAATGATGTCGCAATGGATTTCGTGATGGGTTTACCAAGGTTGCCTTGAGGAAATGATATTGTATGGGTTGTTTTTGATAGACTCATGAATTTTTTACATTTCCTATCGATCAAGGAAACCTTCAGTGTTGATGAGATTAGAAAGTTTTACATTTGAGAGACAGTACGTTTTCATGGGGTTCTGCACTCTATCATTTCAGACAGGGATGCCCAGTTTACTTCTCATGTCTGGAAGGGACTACAGAGGGCATTGGGTTTACAGGTAATTCTGAGTATAGCTTACCATCCCCAGACAAGTGTCCAGTCTGGGCGTATGATCAGGTTTTGGAGGACATGCTTCAATCATGCATCTTGGATTTCAAGGGCTCTTGGGAGAGACACATACCCCTGGTGGAGTTTTCCTACAATAATAGTTTTTAGGAAACAATTCAGATTGAACCTTATGAGGCTTTGTACAATAGGTCATGTCAATCACCTCTATGTTGGCTGGAGGTAGGAGAGGTAGCTATATTGGGACCTCATCTTTTCTAGGAGACCATTGAGTAGGTGGAGTAGATTCAGAAGAGGATGGCTATTGCACAATATCACTAGAAATATTATGTTGATCGATGGAGATAACCTCTAGAGGTCAAGGTCATAGATTAGGTTTTCTTACGTGTCAGCCCGAGGTTGGGACACAGGAGAATTAGGAGATAAGGAAAGCATTCACCGAGATACGTTGGGTCATTTGAGGTTTTGGAGAGAGTTGGGATGGTTGCCTATCGGTTGTAGTTACCTCATAGGTACCGAGTTATTCATGACGTCATTCATGTTTCTCAGTTACGGTGTTAATTTTCATACTTGTCTCAAGTTTTTCAACCCAAGTAGGTTGAGTTGGAGGTGGATGCATCCTTTGAGGAGCACCCTATTTGGATTGTGGATCACAGCACGAAGGTTCTCTTTGGCTAGTTTGTTCCTCTGGTACGGGTGGTATGGAAGCACGGGTGAGTGCAGGATGAGATTTGGGAGAGGAAGACCGACATACGATCACAGTGGTCGGAGTAGTTCACATATTCTTCTTTACCACCCTTTTAAGGGTAGTTCGGGGACAAATTTCTTTAAGGGGAGAAGTTTTTAAGAACTTGGATCTTCATTTCAGGTATGAATCTTGATTTTGGGTTGTTTTGAGGAAAAAGAAGAAATGGTGTTTTTTTTAGGTAAATGTTGTGTACTTTTGAGTACACTCCAGGTACTCAGTTTCTGTATACAGTCATGTACCGGTCGTGTAGCGGTCGAGTACATGGTCGCGTGATGACCTGGCAGACTGCTTAAGTCGGGGGCCGGTTAAGGATACTACACGGCATGTACATTTAATTAACACAAGGTGTAGTTTTCTTTTTATTTGATATATTGGAGTGGGGTCATGTATTATGTCTGTATATGTCTTCTTCACCTCATGGTTCGTATAAGAGCATGATAGAATGGCTGAAGAAATTTTAACCCCTCTCGATTATCCATCCGAGCTCCGATTAAGATGTTGTTGGGTGCGTTGGAATCCCATCGGTGAATTCTCAAAACCCCTAGAGCCTTTATTCCTAATTATTTATCTCTCTTCAGTTATTCAAGGTTGGGATTTTTTCATCTTTTTGTAGATCTATGCCGATCTAGTCCAATTCAAGGGTCAACGTTTGATCTCATAGTGATTCACTATTCAATTCCACCCTTACACCGCTCTTTTAAACTAGTTTTATAATGAATATTACAAATATAATAATAAATTCCACTTCATGTTTTATTCAATGAATTAATTTTAATCACTGTAAAAAATTTCAACTATACTTTTTTTATATTTTCATTGAAGGTGGAGGTGATTGGGAGGCTTGGAGATCATCCAAAATAAAAATGGGTCAAACTGCATGGCATCCCATGGACATTTATCCATTGATTTGACTAGTACAAGAATTTAATGCATCAAAATTGGATGAAACTCTTTGGTCCTCTCCAAAAAATCATGGGATACAACTCTTATCAAGTAACCAAATCCCAATTAGGAAATCTGGTGGCCCATACGAACCATTTTTTCTTTGGGACAGAATCTTCCCTAATTAAAAAGTTTGTTTCGGTCTTTTGACTATATCACCCAATAAATTTGTCTAATGGATGCCAAATTCAACAAGGATACATTCAATAGTCTTCCCAACAACTATTCTCTTTTGGTTAAGTCATTATATGGCTTTATACTATTCCAAAACCGAGACACAAGTGGTATCTCAAAAATAGGGTTCTCAAAACCATGTCCCATTTTGGCTATAAAAAGGCACCATGGGTACCTCATTTTCAAGTTCGTACAAGAAGAAAATATCTAACATTTTGGAGTCCTAGGGTAGTCTCCTCCTCATCCTAGAAGTTATGGAGGCCCCTATCCTCATGGGGGGATCAAGGATGAAATATTTCCACCCGACTCTCCTCCCCCTGGTGTCAAGTTAAGCGGTGGGTGATCATTGCGAGGGAGCTACACACTTGAAGAGGGAGTTCCGGAACATAATTATATACTATTTTGGTGTATATTGTGGTTTTAATTTTTCTTTTATATTTATCTTAACTTTTTTTGATGCATTGGATTGAAACACTTTTTATTTCATAACCGATTGGTGTGTGATTTTAATTGTGTGTCTTCTATTGTTCTGATTAGACAACATAATAATCCTTTTATTTCCTAAACATTTGAGATTTAAATATTCTTTTAAAAACCTTAAAGCATTCTAAGGGGATGAAACTTGAATACACGATTGTTATGTCAAGATTTAGTTCTAATCGCATCATTTTAAGAGGTTTGTGGGTACCCAGGATCTTGGTTAACCCTCAACCAAAGGATTACACTAAAACCTAATAATCAATTAAGAATGAGGAACTCCTAAAGTGTTGTAGTAACTTAGGAATGATCACTTATTTATCTCATATTTTTTATAATCCACTTGTTATTTCAATTTATAACTCTTTAAATTAAGTTACTTTCTTGAAACTATTTTCACAACCACCACCTTTTTTTGTTATTATTAAAAATAAACACTCAAAACCTATCAATGATCCTTAAGAGACAACCTAGGGTCTTCCCTAGACTACAAAATATTCTTTAAATCACTATCAATTTGAATTTTCATGAAAATGCGGTCAAATTTTGTCACCATTGTTGGGGAGAGCTTTAGTTTTTAGGGCGTTTTTTTATAATATATTTATAAATTTTGTGAATATTTATTTGTTTTCTCTTATACCTTTTCAATCCTTTTTTGTTCTGGTCTATTTTTGTGTAGGTTTGGTGCATGAAACGTTCTAATATAGAATATTTACCTTCTTTCGAACCTACACTAGAGAGGATCTTATGTCAGCGACCCCAAGATGCACAAGAGAACCCTTTTAAGGAGGATACACAAGACAACAACATTCTTCTTGATCCTTCATCTTCTTCTTCTGGAACCAACATAAAAACTGAAATAAACTTGTATAACATGGATTAAAACAATAGAACACTAAAAGAAATAACCTCATCTGATGTCAATATCCAACCCACATACATTCAATTATAAGGTGAGGCGCCCAATTTTGAACTAAAATCGGGTTTAATTCATCTATTACCAAGATTCCATGGACTTCCTCGAGAGGATCCGCATAAGAATTTAAAATAATTTCACACTATTTTTTCAACATTAAAACCTACTAATGTGAATGAGGAACAAGTAAAGCATGGAGAATTTCCCATTTATTTATAAGATACTACAAAAGACTGGATTTATTATGTTAGTTCCCCAATAAGAGGTTGGGCGAACATGAAATGACTTTTTCTTGAAAAATATTTCCCAGCCTCTTGAATTGAAACAATAAAGAAATAAATATATGTTATAATAAAATCTCAAGGGGAAACACTTCATGAATATTGGTAAAGATTTAAAATATTATGTTCAAGTTGTCCACACCACCAAATAAGCGATCAACTTTTAATACAATATTTTTATGAAGGTTTAATTCCAACTGATCGTAACATGATTGATGTTGTTGTAGGTGGTGCACTAGTGGATAAGACCCCAATTGCTACAAGAACCTTGATTGAGGACATGGAATAGAACACTCAACAATTTGGTACAAGGTCCATTGTACCCATTCGAGGTGTCCATGAGGTGCAAAGTACTGAATTTGAGAAGAAGGTGGACACAAAGTTTGAAGAGGTAAGTACCCTTATAAGACAACTTGCTCTCTCCAAAGGGAAATCTCAATCTCCTCCTCCCATCTATTGTGGAATCTGCTCTTCTGACACCCATTATTCTGACCAATTCCCCCAATTGAGAGAAACTTCTGAGAGTTGTGAGACAATCTTTCCAGGTCACCCCTATAACCAACCCTTTAGTAAAAAACCATACTATCCATCCAACTCTGGGTGGAAAGAAAACCAAGATTATAGGCAAGGGGGTATTCAAACTAGCCTCATCAACCATGGAACCAACAAGGAAAGAGTAGTCATCCACCACCACCACCCAAAAATATTTATCCAGCCCAAAGGCCTTTCCAACAACTCCCTCCAAAACCTAAGACTAGCCTAGAAGATATGATGAAAAAATGGTTTCCAACAATCTCCAATTCCAGAAAACCACCCAGGAATCCATACAAGACCTCAAAACCTAATTAGGCCAACTAGCTAACACGGTGGGGGAAATTCAAAGTCATGGGTCGGGTAAACTACCATCTCAACCATTAGTCAACCCAAGAGATAAAGTAAATGTCAGTTCCATCACCCTTAGGAGTGTAAAACAACTATAAAGTCAAATTAATCCTTCATTAGAGTCATCCCCTCCTGAGGAAACCTCCATCCCAACCATTAAAATGTTCTAAATGTTGAAAAATCATGTCTTGATAAAAGCACTTCTAAAGGAAAGAGTGTGTATTTTGATGAGTCACCTATCCCAACCATTCCTCTTCTATTTCCCCAAAGGGCCACCCAACCTAGAAAACAAAAAGAAAATGAACTATATTAGGAAATATTGGAAACTTTCAAAAAATTATAGGTAAACATTCTCATGATTGATATTGTGAAACAAATTCCAAGATATGTAGAATTTTTTAAGGAGATGTGTACACATTGAAGGTGACTTCGTGGAGATAAAAAGGTGAGCTTGGGGAGGAACTTATCAGCATTGATAGAGACATCACATTCCACTAAGTGAAACAATCCTGGGACATTCTCGATTCCATGCACCATAGGGGAGTATTAATTTTCCAATTCCATGCTTGATTTAGGTGCTTCTATAAATGTGATGCCTCACTCCATTTACTCTACATTGTTGGTTGGGGAACTGAAGACCACTAGAATTTTTGTTCAACTGGCCAACCTGAGTACCGCACACCATTATAGTGTGTTAGAGGATGTCCTTGTGAGGGACCAAAATTTAATTTTTTTCTGCTGATTTTTATGTGCAAAAAATGGAAGATGATAGGATGAATGGACATGCCCCAATTATATTGGAAAGACCCTTCTTCAAAACTACCAAATCCATAATTAATGTCCATAATGGTACATTATATATGAAATTTGGTGGTGAAATATTCCATTTTAATATCCTTTATTCCATGAAGCACCCCTCATAAGAACATTCCCCTCTATGTTGATTCAATAGATGTACTCCCTTCCCCTGAAAACACTTCTTATCATTCCCCTGATCCCCTTTCTGAGTTTTCATCCTTGATTGATTGTTATAGTGGTCTAGAAAAGTGTCATGCATGATTATTAATTGATAATTTCTTAAACACTGAGGATCCAATTACCATAGATGATACTGCTAAGCTTGTAAAAGCTCATTCCTCATTTGAGGATGATGCCATTGAGTAGTTAGATAAGATTAGTGACCTCTTAATTTCACACACACTTCCATCAATCAAAAATACACCTTAATTGAAACTAAAACAAGTGATTCAAGATTTAAAATATTCATATCTTGAGAATGAAAACAAGCTTCCCATCATCATTTCTAGTTCACTCCCTCCTGAGCATGAATTGTGACTTCTTGAACTTTTGAGGGATTATAAACAAGATTTGGGATGAACACTTGCTGACATTCTTGGTATTATCCCATCAATTTTTTCACATCATATATTTTTAAATGATGAGGCTAAACCAGTGAGGTAGGCACAATGTAGAATGAACCCAAACCTCCAAAAAGTTGTAAAAAATGAGGTCACAAAATTATTGGCTACTAGAATCATTTACCCCATCTATGGCAGCCAATGGGTCAATCCTGTTCAAGTAGTTCCTAAAAAAACTGACCTTACAGTAATCAAAAATGAAAATAATGAATTGGTTCCAACTCGTGTGCAGAATAGTTGGCATGTCTTTATAGACTATCGCCGACTAAACTAAAACACTATAAAGGACCATTTCTGTTTTCCATTCATTGACCAAATGTTATAGAGGCTATCGGGTAAGTCCCACTACTATTTCCTTGATGGGTATTCTGGATACTTTTAGATCCATATTTCCCCAGAGGATCAGGAAAAGACAAGCCTCACTTTCCCCTTTGGCACATTTTCATATAGGAGGATGCCATTTGGTCTATGCAATGCTCTGGGTACTTTTAAGTGATGCATGGTTAGTATTATTTCAGATTACCTGGATAATTGCATGGAAGTTTTCATGGATGATTTCCCTATTTATAGATCCTCTTTTGATTAATTTTTAAGTAGTCTTGGTTAAGTCCAACGTTGCTGTATTGAAAATAATATTATATTAAATTATGAGAAATTCCATTTCATAGTGAGACAAGGTATAGTTTTGGGGCATGTCATTTCTGGGGATGGTATCCAAGTGGATAAATCAAAAGTGGATGTCCTTTCTTCCTTACCATTCCCAAAAAATGTACGGGATGTGTGGTATTTCATAGGTCATTCTTATTTTACCATCGTTTCATTCATGACTTTAGTAAAATTTCACTCCCCCTCTCTCGATTACTCCAAAAATAAATAGAATTTTTTTTTGATAAATAATGTAAAGAATATTTTAATAAGTTAAAATGGATTCTCACGTAACCCCCAGTAATCCAACCACCATAGTGGGATTTACCATTTGATCTCATGTGTGATGCCTCTAACTATGCACTTGGGGCAGCCTTATCACAAAGGGTCAACCGAGCTCCACATGTCATAACATATGCCTCACGTACATTGGGCCCTGCCCAAGAAAACTACACCACAACTAAAAAATAATTCCTTTACATTGTGTTTTCCTTGGAAAAAATCAGGTCATACCTTTTGGGGTCTAAATTCATTGTGTTCTCAGACCATATAGCCTTCCGGTATCTCCTTAAGAAACCAGAATCCAAACCACTTCTCATTCACTGGATGCTCCTCCTTCAAGAATTCAATTTAGAAATTAGAGATAAAAAAAGAAGCATAGAATGTGGTGGATGACCATATCAGTAGGATTCCCCCATCCTCGGAAATTGAATCATCTCCCTGTATTCTTATAAATGATATGTTTATTAATGAGAAATTGTACTGAGTGCAAGATGTTATTCCTTGGTATGCTGAAATTGTAAATTATTTGGTAGCATCTTGCATTCCTACTGATTTCAATAAAAACCAAGTCATTCATCTAAAACATGAGTCTCATTGGTATATTTGGGATGACCCCTACCTCAAGCTCACATGTAGTGATCAAGTCATTAGGCATTGTTTCCCCGATAGAAAGTTTTAATCTATCCTTAGATTCTTCCACAATCTTGCTTGTGGGGGCCACTTTGGTCTCCAACAGACTACTCGCAAAATCCTTGATTCTGGTCTCTTTTAGCCAACACATTTTTTGGATGCCCATGATTTTTGGTAAATCTTGTCCTCATTGTCAAATAAATGGGTAATGTCTCTAAAAGAAATGAAATGCCACAACAACTATTTCTCTTTCATGACATTTTTTGATGTTTTGGGTATTGACTTTGTGGGACCATTTTCAAATCCCTTTGGAAACTTGTACATTCTTCTAGTGGTTGATTATGTGTCAAAATGGGTAGAGAAATGATCCATAAGGAAAGATGATTCCAAAATAGTTGTGGAATTTTTGAGGACTCAGATCTTTTGTAGTTTTGGATCACCTAGGTTCATCATTAGTGACTAGGGTTCTCATTTCTGCAACTGAACAATGAAATCACTTTTGCATCAGTATGGCATCAGTCATAGAGTGTCTACTGCATATCACCCACAGACCAATGGTCAAGCCAAGGTGTCAAATAGAGAAGTAAAACAAATTCTTGAAAAAATGGTTCAACCCAACAGAAAAGATTTGAGTCTTAGACTTAATGATTCATTATGGGCTTACCGTAATTACTTTAAAACTCCCATTGGAATGTCACCTTATAGGCTTGTTTTTTAGAAAATGTTGTCACCTCCATGTTGAGATTGAGCATCAGGCCTACTGGGCCAGTAAACAATGAAATTATAACCTTTCTGGTGTAGGTTCTCAGTGGAAGTTATAGATTCAGGAGATGGAGGAAATGTGTAGAGATGCATATGAGAAATCCATGATTTATACACAACTAGAAAATGGAGCTATTATCACGGACCTATAGCCACGGTTCTATGGCCTGTAGCCACAATTTTAAAACTGTGGCTATAAGCCTATTTTTTGTGGCCTATAGCCATGGTTTTTATAACTGTGACTATAGTCCATGTCTATTGCCATGGTTTTTTGACCTATGGCCATGGTTTTAAAACTGTGGCTATAGATCAATTTTTCGAATCCCTATAGATACGGTTATCCAAAACCGTGGCTATAGGGTTCCCGTGCTTTCGTAGGAAAAAAATCACGCCAAAAATTTGGCAGGAAGCCCTACCACCATGGTTTTGATGTTATTACCATGGTTTTTATTAATATATATATCATAATATATATATATATATATATACCTGAATTGTGGCACGGTATAGTGGTAAGAGCGCTAGATTGCAAAGTGGAGGTGCAGGGATCGAAACCCGCCAGTGGAATTTTTGATTTAGGCTATTACCACGGTTTTCTAAGTCTATAGCCATGGTTAAACCCATGGAAATAGCCACCTATAGTCACGGTTTAAACCATGGCTATAGGTAAACCACCACAGTAGCCATTTTGGAGTCCTATTTCCACATTTTTCAAAACTGTGGCAATAGGCCGAGACCTACTACCACGGTGATAGCGGCCACGGTTGGCCAAAACCATAGTTTTAGCCTATTTCCATGGTTTTAGGGCCTATTTCCATGGTTTTGAACCATGGAAATATCCCTTTTTATAGTTGTGATAAGTACCGAACCAAGGATGTCCATGACCATCTCATCCTTCATCGTCCATTCCACATTGGGAAGAAGGTCCTCCTCTATAATTCAATGCTAAAGTTGCATCTAGGTAAGCTTCATTATTGTTGGTTTGGACCATAAAACATTACTAATGTATCTCCATTTGGTGTTTTTTAGGTTCAAAAAGAAGAAACCATGCAAAACTTCACTGTCAATGGGCAGCAGCTGAAGCACTTCCACAAAGCCCTTCTGGAGTTCTTGATAGAGGAACTTCATGTTCAAGAAGCAACATACCAGTAAAACACACCAGGTTTTATTCTTCCTCGTCACATTATCAATTATTATAGTGAGGACACTACACATTATAGGTGTTGGGGTGGATACATTCCTGGGTTCATTAGGATTTTTATTTTCTTTCTTCTTTCTTCTCTTTTTCACCTTCTTTATGGTATTTTCACTTTTCCCCATCTTTCTGGGTTCATTAGGATTTTCATTGTCTTTCTTATTTCTTATATTTATTTCCTTCTTTATGGTATTTTCACTTTTCTCCATCTTTCTGGGTTCATTAGGATTTTCATTGTCTTTCTTATTTATTATATTTTTTTACCTTATTTATGGTATTTTTACCCCCCCCCCCCTTATGGTCACCAAATCAAGGAACTTACTGAAAATGCATGTTGAAATTTTTTATTCCATGTTGATTTAACATTTGATGAAAAACCTTTCTTTGTTATGGATTGAATGTTTGTATGAATTTATCATCAGGGAGTGATTTTTAGTGAATTGGTTTTCTATCAATGATATAAATGGCTATATCACTGTGAAACCTTTGAGATGATTGATACCCCTTGTGTGAGTAGTTTTTGAGAAAACTGTGTCACTAATATCTCCACACATTTTTTCACCAAACCCCAAAGTGTGAATATTTCTTACTTAATAGAAGGTAAATATATGTTAGGTTAATATTTTTCAACTTTAAATGACATTTCCATACGTTCGTTCCTTATCCAATCTGTTTCATTACTGTAGCAGATTAACCTATGTGTGTGTACCTAATGTTTGACCATTGTACGCCCTCAAAAAAATTGGGTTGTGCATTGGGTAGGTCAGAAACCACTCCTCCTTAACCTTTTATCTTGTTATAACTGTTACAATTAGTTTCGTGAGGAGATCAAACAAGTGTCGAGAGATTAGTGTGAGATTTGTTCCAAATGAAAATTCTAAAAAACAAAAATAATAAATGAGGGGAGTGATGAAATTTGAAACATATGGGGATATCTAGGTTGGGAGCTTATGGTTTTACTGTTGGGAATGCTTTAGTGAGTGGGTCTTGAAATATTATTGCAAAGGATGTAGGGCAGTTTGGGTGAAAGAAAATCATTCAAAGCTGAATAATGTTAAAATAACCTATATTTATTGGATAAAAAGTGGAAAGAATAGCATGGAATGGTTTTCACACACACACATAAGGAGCTAGTGGAATGGTTGACTTCTTGATTCCTTTCTCAATTTGGTATCATGAATATCTTTGAATTTCACTATGATATGATTTATGAGACATCTTTTTCCATTTTCACTAGGAAGAACTCCTTGGTGTGGTTTGTGCATTGATCACATTACTTTAATAAATTAAAATTTCCTCAAATTTTAAATCTCCATTGTGTTGGGAATATATACATGCATCCTTTTTTTTAATATGTGACTTTTCCTAGGAGTTCAAATGTTTAGGTGTGGGGGTGTGATTGCATAGTGATTCACTATTCAATTCTGCCCTTATACAGCTGTTTTAAACTAGTTTTGTAATGAATAGTAAAAATATAATAATAAATTTAAATTCATGTTTTATTCAATGAATTAATTTTTATCACTATTAAAAATGGCAATTATACTTGTTTTGATATTTTAATTGAAGGTGGAGGTGATTTGGAGGCCCCGAGATCATCCAAAAGAAAAATGGGCCAAACTGCATGGCATTCCATGGACATTTGTCCATTATTTTGAGTAGTAAGAGACTTTCGTTCATCCAAATGGGATGAAACATTGTGATAATCTCTAAAATATCATGTGATATAACTCTTATCAAGGAACCAAAGCCCAATTCGTCCATATGGTGTCCCATACGAACCATTCTGTACAGGGGACAGAATCTGCTTCAATTCAAAATTTTGTTTTGGTCTTTTGACCATATATCCCAATACAGTTGTCTAATGGCCTCCAAATTATATAGAGATACATTCAATAGTAATTTAAACAACTCTATCCTTTTGGTTAAGTCGTGATATGGATTTATACTATTCTAAAACTGAGACACAAGTGGTATCTCAAAAACAGGGTGCTCATAACCATGTCTCATTTTGTCTATAAAAAGTCTCCATGGGCACCTCATTTTCAAGTTCGAAAAAGAAGAAAAGATCTACCATTTTGGAGTCCTAAAGTAGTCTCCCCATCATCCTATAAGTTCTGGAGGCCCCTATCCTCATAGTGGGATCAAGGATGAAGAAGGAGTTCCACCCGAATTTCCTCCTCCCGATGTTGAGGTAAGCGGTGGGTGATTATTGCGAGGGACCTACACACTTGAAGAGGGAGTTCAGGAACAAAATTATCTACTGTTTTGGTGTATATTGTGGTTTTAATTGTTCTTTCATGTGTATCTTAACTTGTTTTGATTCATTGAATTTAAACACTTTTTATTTCATAATCAATTGGTGTGTGATTTTAAGTGTGCGTCTTGTGTTATTCTGATTGGATAACATAAGAACCCTTTTCTTTCCCAAAAATTTGAGATTTCAATGTTCCTTTACAAACCTTAAATAATGATAAGGGTATTAAACTTTACTACATGATTTTTATGTCAATATTTAGTTCTAATCGCGTCATTTTAAGAGGCTTGTGGGTACCCAAGATCTTGGTTAACCCTCAACCAAATTATTACACTAAAACCTAATAATCAATTAAGCATGAGTAACTATTCAAGTGCTTTAGTAACTTAGAAATGATCACTTATTTATCTCATATTTTTCATAATCCACTTGTTCTTTCAACTTTATAACTCTTTAAATTAAGTTACTTTGTTGAAACTATTTTCACAACCACCACCCTTTTTTTGTTCTTCTTATTAAAAATAAACACTCAAAACCTATCAAAACTCCTTGAGAGACAACCTAGGGTCTGCCCTAGACTAAAAAATATTCTTTAAATCACTATCAATTTTATGTGTCACAACAACACAGTCAATTTTCAAGTATATTGATCGTGAGATATCGAGGTAGGTGGTTCGTTCCTTTCATTGTTTGTCTTTGGATTATATATGCTAAAAGTATTGTATACCCACATTTGGGGTATTGCATGTTTTGAAATTAAACCATTTTTATTACCTGTTATGGTTTGGTTGATTGATAAAGGGTAGTTTCATATGTGTAAGGTTAAATAAATTGGTTATTGGACACCCTGTGGGTGCGTTTCTCTTGATTGATTGTTTATGTCTGTTTGTTCTAGGTTGCCTGTTAGGATTGCCTTGTTTTTCATGCATTATGGAAGTTTGACCAAGGTTAATCAACTATGAGATCTTCCCAATGTAGGGTCATTTATGTATGTTTTACCATTATGTTGACCTAGGGGTATTGACTGGGAGATCTTCCAAGTGGTCATTGACCTGGGGGTTTAGACCATGAGAGCTTCCCAGGTGGTCATTTATAATTTATTTATGTTATGTTGACCAAGGTGTATTGACTATGAGAGCTTCCCAGGTGGTCGTTTGTAAATGTTTAGTGCGATTTTAGACCAAAGGGGTTAGACCGTGAGAGCTTCCCAAAGGGTTGTTATTTAATGATTTTGGGTTATGTTAAACTAAAGGGTTTAGACTATGAGATATTTCCCAGAGGGTTGTTTATGAATGATTAAATGATTTTGATGAGTCTTCCAAGACAAAGCACAATCTTGGACTCTGACTTACTTGATGTTTTTAGATATTCTTCTGAGACATCTGTTTTGTTACTATTACACAAGAGGGATATAGAGCTTAGGCTAGATCCTGAGATTACATGATTCAAATGATGAATAATAAATGTAAATGAATGTAATTAAAAACTGTAGGACTATCTACTTTTGAGTACTTCCTAGTTTATTGCTTCATTTCTGCATATTACCTGCTATATATATTCAATAATAGTTAGGCATGGATCTTTTGGTGGTTGCCTTCGAGGATTCATCTCATAGCCTGTTCGGGTCATGTTTTGGACCCAAAAAGATTATATGGTTGCAGGTATAAATGAGGGAAAGCACACTTCTTCATCAGGTACTTGACTGTTATTGGATCTGGAGAGCATGGGACCAAGCTGAGGCTTGCAATGTTGTTGGAGTTTTCTTGTTTCTTTTGTACTTTGGTTTCTGTATTGCTTTCCAGCATTGTGACTTGTTTGGTTGTTTTCTTAGATACATATTCCATGCATCACACACACACACACACACACACACATATATATATATTGGCTTATGTTGGATTTACTTTAGTCTTCCATTGTTTATTTCTGTTGTATGGTATTACTGCTTCCTCAATTTTTTACTATTTGTTTTCCACTATGTATACTCTTCTAATGAGGGCATAGTTTTTCCATTATTAGATATTGACCCTCTCTGCAAGTCAGCAGCCTCTGGAATTTGGGGAAATTCACTTGAAGTCTTATGACCAGTTGGGATTGGGGCCCTTTTGGGTGGCACCTAGATCCGGAACGTTAAATTGATGATGTTAGATAAATTATAATTCCAATGATTCTTATGAATTATTTCTAGTTAACACAGTTTCCAGTTTCATCCTTGTGCAATTTGGTTCCCACTAAAATGGGAGTTTAAACTTATTTTTCATTTTTCATTCTAAACTTTTTCATCAATCCCCTTTCATACTTTTCCTGATATAAAAATATTTAATTTGGTTTTTGATCAATCTGAAATCCCAAAAAGTATGCCATCTAACCAAGAATGGACATCTCAAAATTCCTTTTCATCTGCTTAGCAAACTCTTCACAGATACACTCCTTGTCACCAACAAATATGATGTCATCCATATACACAATTAATATGAGATTACCTTTAGAAATATCTCCCACATAAAGGTTAATATTACCTTTACCTTTTATAAACTTCATATCCCTTAAACAACCATTCAATTTAGAGTACCATACTCTAGGGGCCTATTTCAAACCATACAAAGCTTTCCTCAATCTGTATATCATGCTTCCATCTTTATTTAAGATAAAACCATTAGACTATTAAATATTGACTTCTTCCTTAAGATCTCCATTTAGAAAGGTATATTTCACATCCATTTGATAAACTTTGTAATGTTTTTTTGTTTCCACTACCATTAAAATGTTAATATCCTCCATTCTTGCTACCAATGAAAAAAAATCAAATTCAATACCTTCCATTTGAGAATATCCTTCACACACCATCCTAGCTTTACTCCTTAACACCTCACCTTTTTCATTCATCTTATTTCTAAAAACTCACTGGGTTATAATGGAATTTTTATTTTTAGGTATTGGAACAAGATCTAAAGTGGATATTTTCTTAATATGATCAAGTTCCCCATTCATAGCTTGTATCCACTCCTCATTAACAGCTTATTTATCCACTATATGAGGTTCAATTTGAGAAATAAGTGTATTTTGATCTTCAATTATCAATCTTCTTATAGTTTGAATTGGTGCATGTTGATTTCCAATGATATTTTCAATTTCAAAATGTTTCTTCAATTTATTATACCATTTTCTATAATTTAAATCAGCTTCATATTCATCACTATTTTGTTCAAAATCATTATCAGTAGTGATTGGTTATTTCTCAATAACTTCATTATTCTTTTGTTCTAACATTTGAATTTAATTTTCTATTGAATCTTCTAAAACTGAATCAATGGTTATATCTAATTTGTTCTTGTTTTCAATAATCTTGATATCACTAAAATCAACTAGCTTGTGCAACTATTTTTTTCAACATATGAATCCACTTCCATTTGATAGGTATCCCATGAAAATTCCTTCATCAACTCTCTTTAAATTTTCCCAAATTTCCATTCTTGATTTTTATAATGTAAGTAATTCAAAACTCTTAATTATTTAATAGTTTAATTTTTCTTATACCACATTTCAAATGTTGTCTTTTGTGTTTCTAGTCTTAGTAAAAAACCCATTTTGTATATGTATAGCAGTATATATAGATTCTCTCTAGAAATACTTTGAGATTTTGTATTCATCTAACATGGTACTTCCTAGCTCAACTATACTTTTTTTCTTCCTTTTAGCTACCCCATTTTACTATGGAGTATATGGTGTGATATATTGATGATTGATTCCATGTTTAGAAAAATAAATTTCAAAATCATCATAAGTAAATTCCTTACCATTATCTAATTATAGTTTCTTGATATAAAGACCCAACTTCTTCTTAACTTTCCTTCTAAAATGTTTGAACATTTTGATTGCCTATGGCTTTTGTTTTATAAACATGACATAATTAAATGATTATGATCATCAATGAACATAATGAAATAAAGATCACCTTTGGTGGAATTTTATCTCATTGGACCGCATGATTTTTTATAAATAATCTCAAGTAGTTTGGAAGATAGAATGTACACTCCTTTATGTGAACCTTGAGCCATTTTATCTTTTTAACAGGTTTCACGGATTTCATCCTTGTCTTTTTTTAGCTCGGGTCGATCTCTTAAAATATCATGTTTCAAAATTTTACTCATACTTCTTTGACCAATATGTTCAAGTATTCTATGTCATAAGTTATTTTCATCTTTGGAACTCAAGTAATAGTAATTGGTAGAATCGCTAATTTGGAATAGATTTTCATTAGTTATTTTCCCTCAAGTGATTATTCTTCCATCCTTTGTGCTTTTGATGATACATGAATCCTTTTTTAACACCACTTCATGTCCATCATCACAAAGTTGGGTGAAACAAATCAAATTGTGCTTTATCCCTTCAACAAATAATATATCATTAGAATTAAAATTTTGTGCTCTAATCTCTATTGATCCAACGCCTTTAATTTTCAACGAATAATCATTACTGAAACTCACAGCTCCCCCTTGATTATTATCAATATTTCTCAGAATTTTTGTGTCACCAGTCATGTATAAAGAACATCCACTGTCAAGTATCCATGACATGGTTCTTCTATTTTCCTTCAAAGAAACTTCAGTGAAATAATATTTTTCTTCATTAAATTTTTTAATTCCATTAACTTTCTCAACATTATATATTTTTCTAAGAAGACTACTCATGCACTTTTTAGAAATATGGACTTATTAATCACATCTTCCACATATTTCTTCTAAGAATTCAAACTTGTTCTTTATTGGAAGATAAGATGAATTCCTTGTTACTACTTGCTTGCTCTTAAATTATTTTCTCCTTTTCTCAGAATAGCTCCCCCTTAGTTCATGTCTCTTCTCTGGTAGTGACATGTTATACCAACATGAGTACTCTTTATTCCCAAACACACCACAACACCAGTAGTATCCTTTGAACCTTGATCTTCCATACTCATAATAGTTATATCTTGAATATTGTTGATGTTGTCTTCCCATATAATATAGTTTCCTTTTATCTTAGTTAAATGATATTCTTGAAGAATCCCTTTCTTCCTTTGATCTATAATAGGATTTATCACTCTTATTCATGGGATATATAGGTCCAAAATTGATTTTAGAATCTGCATTTTAGAGATAACATGTTTTTTTGAAATCCATAAGAAGCTAAATTAACCTTCTTCTTTAGACCCCTCTTTTTACTAACTTGTGATGATTCAACCTTGATCTAAAAAACTTTATTGAAATATTCTCTAATATTATTAAAATCATTCTATGATTAAATACATTATGATTGAATCTTAGATCATTCTTCTTCTATAAGAGTAAGTTTTTCTTCAAGGACTTTTACCATCTTCTTCATTTCAGCTACTTTCAGTTTGTATATCTTGATCTCTTCTATCTAAAAAACCTATTTATTTTCATATTCTTTCTTTCCCTTAACTATATTTTCTTTTTCTTTCAATAGAAATCACTTATCCTTCTTGATCTATGTGTTTTTATCAATACAATATTCTAACACATTTTTCAGCATGTGCTCCAGCTCAATTCGTTCACTTTCATCATTTTCACTACTAGAGGTGTCAAACCCTTTTTCCACATGAGCTATAAAATTAGTTTCAACTTTTGATTGGTTTCATGATGTGGATTCATCTTCTTCTTCTTTTCTCACATAACTACTTTTAATTTTAAAGAACTTCTTCTTGCTTCTACAAAATTTGGTTGTATCTTTCGATCTTTTAACCCATTTATTCTTCTCAGGTTTCTCATCATCTAACTCGGGTTCGACATACATATTATTAGGATAATTTATGGAAAATTATCCAATGTCATTACAATTGTAGCATTTTGGTGGTAGTTTTCCTTTACCCTTAAACTCCCCCTTCTTGAATTTCTTTATGCAAAAGTATATTTCAACTAGATTAATGAAAGATATTTATTATAATAACTTATTCTCCATACATTCACACCCTTAATCCAAAAATTAAGACATTATTCATAGGCCTCAAATAAGTGGTTAACACATGATAATACCAGAAAATTGGGTACACCATTCATCAATTTGTGACACTGAAAAATATGATTCCTCTTTCTGCAAGCAACATATTATTTTTACATACCCTAAAACTATTATCACTGCATAGAAACGTTGGTAGGCATATCATAAACTATAATTGCATGGAATTATTTCCACAAACTAAAATTCACAGTTAGTAGTATTTTGTACTTAGAAAAAATTCTCCATCTTGCAAACACATCTTTCATTCTCTCATGGTGTTGGATATGCTTTGCGGCTACGCATGGAATTTTAGATTGCATGGTGCTTTTTTCTACATTCTACATGTACACCTTCTCATAATTCATTATTATCCATGTATTGTACTCACACTATATACTATTATTCACAACTATATGGTGAGTATTGCATGGAAGCCTCCTCGAAAACCCATCTTTGGTGTGGCATCACAGTATAGCAGCAGAATCTGCAAACTTCTGCAAACTAATATCACACTCTCATGGAAACTAGCTCACATGAAATCTTTACAAACTAAAAAACCTTTCTCATCCGTATATCACATATAAAACTCAATGTATCCATACTTTCCTCGTCAAAAACTATTCTAACAGTTTTTAGAAATCCATACTTAGTTGATTTTGATAATTCCATAAAGCTTAGGATCATCCCGTAAACTATTTGAGTTTGATCATATGTGGTTTATTAGTATGAAAACCATTCATTTGTGGAATCATTTGATATTGGAATGTTGAAGATAATTGTGGCTATGATCGGACACCTTATATTAACTCGATTTGATGATTGATATTTAATGTGTATATTCTTAAATAAGTTAATAGTGCCCAAAAAGAAGGTCAAATGACTTATGTAACATCCCAGCCTTAATCAGGTACAAACCATTTTTACTTTATTGCAGTCTAATTAATTAAGCAACTTGGGGCGCCTGCCTGCACACCTCGCTGCGGGTCCTGGGCAACTTTTTATTTAATTTAAATAATTACAGATGTTTCATGAAAAATGTCACGTCATGCTTTGGCGTGGTGTTCGGGTTTTAAATAATTAATTAAGGATCGGAAAAGAGTAAAAAGATATTTAAAGACGATTTAAAAGAAATCAAGAAAGGATAAAATGAAATTCTAAAATAAAATAAAGAGGGGGTTATGGGAACAATGAAAATAATTAAAATGGGGGATTCCCATTTTAAATTATTTTTATTATTTTCCTTTTCATTATTTTGTTTTATTTTATCTTTTTCTTTTATTTCCTTTTTCCCTTATCTTTTATTTTTCTCTTATTTTTTTTCTTTTATTTTTCTTTCTTTTCTCTCTTTTCTTTTTTCCTCTCCTCTCTCCCTCTCCCACTCATCACGTCGCACCCCTCAATCTCTTCATACCAACCAGTAGCCCCTTCAGAAGGTCATTTCTCCCCTATCTGACGTTTGATTCCTTCACTGTTAGGTGCGTAGTAAACCTTAGGGAAATCCTAACGTTGAAAAAGTGGAATCGTTCTATTCCATTGAGTATTCTGCTCGCAGTTCATCGCGGAAGATTCTTACCCTATTTTGGGGTTTTTCTAAAATCCTTTTTGTTCATCCATTTTAGGTCAAATAAAAGTCTACCATGGATCTTAGAGTCATATAAAACTACAATGTAGGTTTCCTACTCGCTTTCCCTCTGTTTCATTGCAATTTATAAAAAACACATCGTTGTGCTGTTAGTCGGTGCCTACTGGCTTTGTGTAATTTTACTCATTTTAATTACTTTAGTGGTTCTATTTAATTGTTGCAACCTTAATCATATTAAATTAATTTTTTTTAATTGTTTCAACAAGATCAGACACCCCTTTGGGTGTACCGACGTAGTCGGCGTATTTTTTCGTTATTCGGGTTATTAATTTAATTAGTTGTGGGTATTATGCAGCCCCTTTTTATTGTTTTTAAATTAAATGAATAGTTGTTTGAATTATTGAAACAAAGTTGGACACCCCTTTTGGCGTGCCGACATGATTCATGTATTCTGGCATTAGCTGAGTTTATTGTTTGATTAATTGCATGTGTTGTGAAGTAACTTTTTATTATAATTAAATTAAATAAATAGTTGCTTGAACATGAACTTCAATTGTTGGATCATTGGAAGCTATTTTGTTGAACTGTTTATTATTTAAATATGCATTATCTGTTGAGGTTGATATGATATTTATATTTCCTTGCAAGTTGTTGTATTGTACTGTTAAATTTATGCCTTGTGATGCAAGGGTTTATTTGGTTATTTTTCAAGCTGTGACTTTATATGCTGATTATGTCATATCTACTACTGTGAAAACTTTAATTAAATTCAGGGTGGGGAAAGGAGGCGGGTCCTGTATTAAGGGCCACACTTATATCCTTAGTTCCTAATGGGTTACCTCTATGTGTTGGGGGGGCGGTGTCATTGGATTTTCTGGACCGAGACTTCCCCAGACTTTCTAATACTTTTGAGTGATATCGGTTCCAAAAGGGCCCATTATGGCGGATCTATTGGCAATGTGGCTATGCTAGCCTCAGATGACACTCGACCCCTTTTTGAGAGATCGGGACGGACTCATAGTAAATCCATGCCCCAGGCGATACTTGGTCTTTTGAAAGATTTCCTTGGACGGGCTCAGTGGCATTGGATAAATTGACGTATGTTCCATAGTGATACCTTCAGGATGGGCTCGGACTCCAACTCTCAACTTGAACCTTAAATAATGATTCACTTAAGGTTTATTTTATTTCTAATTGAGTCTCTTGAGAATTGAGATATTTCCCCTGATATGTGGAACTGTTCCTGGTTGACATTGGACTTGAACCCCAAGTTAAAGCACTAGCTTGTGGTATACTTTTTTTGGATTTTACCTTGCTTTCTAGGTTTTCTGTGTGTGTGTGTGTGTGTGTGTTTTCGTTCTTTTCTGCTGACAGGTACCCTTTCAGACTACCAGCTTAGGCTGAAGCAGGTAACCAGGCATGAGTGTCGTTTGGGACCTGGGTCGACTTATTTATTTCATTACACTACAATTAATTTATTTGAAATGGTTATGTAATGGCACACTGCATTTTTATTTTTGCACAAAATGGAAAGGTTTATACACCGTGGGTGCCGGCCTACTGGGATTTTACCTCACACCCTGCTCGGGCATCGTCGATACCCGAGTAGATTACATGCTTGCAGGTATTGACAAGGGGAAGCATTCTGCTTCCAATGCTTGATTGTTCATTACTTATTAGGATGGAGATTGGGGCAGAGGATCGGGCCTTGCTCACGATGCAGTTTCTGCTTGTGTCTTTTCTTTTAGTTTACTGTGTGTTTGAGTTCTGTTTTCCGTACTTTCAGTTTATACTCATATCATGGCATGACACTATTTTATGATTTTCCACACTTGGTTTTTATTTTTCAGTTTCATTAATTACATTGCTTCTGCTGCAGTTTATTTATTCACATGCTTCTGGTACTTATTATTAGTTGTTTTTTACTTACGCTTTGATATTATCGATTACCTATGAGGGAATAGTCTCCCCCACGGACACAAAAAGGGCCATCACTACTAGTTGGAATCCTCTGGCATTCGGGGAGATGCGCTTGAACTTATGTCATGCACCGGTTCGGCCACCGTCTCAAAGGTGATCTGGGTCGGGATGTTACAAAGTGGTATCAGAGGTGGTTTTTCCTTTTGAATTACTATTTGGGTTAGACAGGAGACTAGGATATAGGGATTTGGTATTTAATCTATGCTTAGACGTAGCTAACCCATGTACAGAGGAAAACTCATATTCCTGGGTTGGGATTGCAGTTATTGATTATTCTAGTTACTGTTGATATGATTTCACCTTGGGTGACTCACTTGTATTGAGTTGTTATTGTGCTGGTATTATTGAAATAATGGGTTTACCATTGCAACCCAATGATACGAGGGAAAAACATCCCATGCATCATGATAGGCACTATAGGATTTAAATTTCATGCATATTGCCATGCCATATCTACTTTCAGCATTCATTTTCCTGTTGCATGTGAGTGCTGTTATACCTAGTGGTGAAATTTT
Source organism: Viscum album (assembly GCA_963277665.1). Classification (NCBI taxonomy): domain Eukaryota; kingdom Viridiplantae; phylum Streptophyta; class Magnoliopsida; order Santalales; family Viscaceae; genus Viscum; species Viscum album. The sequence continues at coordinate 1,611,708,094 of OY728125.1, forward strand.
GAATTGTTGGTTTATTGAATATAAGGTTGTGTTAGTCTATTATATGTTATCCTGACTCAACCTAGGAGTGGGCTATAGAATTGTTTAATAATCCTTTTTAGTTGTATCTTCAATATCTAAACCCAGCTCTTGAGGCAGGTTGTCTGTTGTTTAGTGCTCAGCGGCAGGCTATGTACCTAACCTCTTTTTCACCCTACTTGTTTTCTCACCTTATTTACTCCTTTTCTAAGGGTGTTTTTGGCTGTCATAGACAAATGCCGCCATAAATTCTTCGTGTTGTGTCTTAGGAGAGTGGAAATGAGCGCATTCCAGAGATAGTGGGTCCTAAACCACCAGTGGTTCCTCTCGTAGTGCCTCCTGTGGCACTACCTCCTGTCGATATTCCAAGGGACCCTAATGGTCAGTTCAGGGATAGTATCCTTGGGTTTATGCAGTCGGTTCAGAATATTCCCAGACCTGCCACGTCTATGGTAGACCTTACATGGGACTTTCTGCAGTAGCACCCTCCCACCTTCTCGGGGAGTGGCGGCCCTCATGTTGCAGAATCATGGATAGAAGTTATACAGTCTATCTTCGACCACCTTGAGACACCTCCAGAGTGAAGGGTCAAGCTTTCAATCTACATGCTTCGTGACACCACCAAACACTGGTGAGACGTTGTTTCTCAGGCTGAGCAGGTCAGTGACATGGCTTGGGCCGATTTCCAAGCAGCCTTCTACAATCACTTTTTTCCGCAGAATCTAAGAGATGATCGTGTGCAGAAGTTCCTACTTCTTCGGATGGGATATATGACTATGTTAGAGTATTCTACTCGTTTCACAGAACTTTAGCATTTTTCCCCATCTCTGACTGGTGATGCATAGACTACTACAAGGATTTTTTGAGGATGGACTTGAGTATACTATCTTCTCACAGGTGAATGTCTTTTTTTGACCACTGTTACAAAGATCATAAATCAGGCACTAATCTCAGAGTGAAATGTTAGGGAAGCTAAACCAGTGAGCCAGGGCAGTTTAGTTCTGAGACAGGGTGATGGCTCTTCTGGCAGCAGGAAACGTCATTTTGAAAGTGCATGTGGGGGAAATCCCATCCAAACAACACGTCTTGATAGCTCTTTCACTTTTTATCAGTGCGGTATGGATGGTCACAAGAAGCCATAGTGAACGAGAGATTCGAAGGAGTGCCAAGCTTGTGACAGGATGGGTCACCTTCATCGTTTCTGATATTCCTTCTCTTTAGCATCCAATGGTAGGGGATCCCCACCTGCACCTCCATCAGTTATGGGATTTATGACTCCACAGCAGTCTAGAATTTTTTTTTACACCGGTCAATCAGGTCAAGGAAATGGTGGAGGTTGTGGTCGAGGAAATCAAGTTCCAGACTATCTGCGTCAGCAGAGTGGACCTGCTCAGGACAACCAGGAAGCGTATCAGGGTTGTGGCTCAGGTCCCACGTATGCGGTGCAATCAGCACCAGAGGAGCAGAGTGCAGGGCCATCTACAGTTAGAGGTACTATTCTAGTAGCCTCAACTTTAGTTTATGCTCTTTTTGATACCGACGCATTTCACTCCTTTATATCTGCTACTGTTGTTTAAAGTCTTGGTTTTCCAATTGAGTACCTTTGCAGCATCATGTCTCTCGACACCAAGCTTGGGGTCAGGACAGAGGGAATACGTCAGTGCCAAGAGTGCCCCCTCGAGATAGGTGGGTACCATTTTGTTTAGAATTTCTATATCCTCTATATGTCTGGCATCAAAGTCATTCTTGGTATGAACTGGATTTCTCCTTACCATGACCAAGTGGATTTCTATCATCGTCAGGTGTCCTTCACATCCCCTGAGGGTGACACATATCTTCATAAAGGAGAGTGGGACCTATAGGAAGACCGAGCTAAGCATAAATACGCAGGGTTGGGCAGAGTGACAGCTCAGTTGGAAAGTCTCTTCATGAGCGATCAGGGAACACAACTAGTTGAATTCCCTCCAGTGGTGGATCTTTTCAAGGATGTCTTACCTGATGATTTCTCTAGCTTACCTCTTATGAGAGACGTGGAGTTCACTATTGAGCTCATTCTAGGTGTGGAACCAGTGTCTATTCCTCCTTATAGGATGGTGCTAACAGAGCTACAGGAACTCAAAAAGTAGCTTGAAGACCTTGAGGCTAAGGGTTTCATCAGACCTAGCACATCGTCGTGGGGTTCACCTATCCTTTTTTCCAAGAAGGTAGACAATAACCTAAAGTTATGCGTGGATTATCGTCAACTCAACCAGATCACAGTAAAGAATCAATATCCATTACCTCGTATAAATGATCTCTTTGACCAGCTCCGAGGAGCAATTGTTTTCTCCAAGATTGATCTGAGCACGGGATATCACCAGGTGCATGTGCGACCATCTGACATACCGCATACAGAATTATGAAGCAGGTACAACTTGTACGAGTATCTGGTTATTCCATTCGGCCTCATGAATGCGCCAGTAGTATTCATGGCTCTGATGAACTAGGTTTTTCATATGTGCCTTGATTCCTATTTAGTAGTCTTTGTGGATGACATCTTAGTGTATTTGTGTTCCAGACACGACCATGCAACCCATCTTGAGATCATGCTGAGTACACTGAGAGATCACCAGTTATACGCTAACCTCAGTAAATTCCACTTTTGAATTGATAAGGTACACTTCTTGGGTCATATTATATCTGAATAAGGGGTATTAGTTGACCCAGAAAAGGTGAGTGTTGTGGTTTCATGGGAGCAGCCCAAGAGTGTCTTTGACATCCAGAATTTCTTGGGGATTGCTAGCTATTATAGGTGATTCATTTAGGATTTCTCCTGCTTAGCAGCGCCTCTCATGATCTTGACTAAGAAAGGTGTACAGTTCATCAGGTCAGAATCTTGTGAAAAGTCTCTTCAGGAGTTGAAAAGAAGACTGACCTCAATCCTGATCCTGATTCTGCCTGAACCTTGTAAGAGTTATACAGTTTATTGTGATGATTCAGGAATTGGACTGGGTGTAGTTTTGGATGCAGGGTGATCGATTCATGGCTTATGGATCCCGCCAGCTAATACCACATGAGAAGAACTATCCTACACATGACCTTGAGTTTGCAGCTATGTTTCCTACTCTACGTTGTTTAAGACACTATTTTTTTGGTGAGAGATTCGTTGTTTACACGGATTATAAAATCTTGAAATATATCTCCACTCAACAAGACTTGAACTTAAGGTAATGCAGGTGGGTAGAATACTTGTAGTCATTTGATTTTGAGCTTTCTTATACCCCTGGGAAGGAAAATGTTATGGCAGACTCTTTAAGACACAAGACACAGACACAGGCCGTGCAGGTAGCCAGCAGTGAGTGGAAGATGATGGCCTTGTTTTCAGAGATGCATCTGGAGGTTCAGGAGTAGAGTGGACAACTGGTTCTAGCAGCTCTTACAATGAAATCATCTCTTCTAGCGCAAGTCTGCAGGCAATAGTTTATTGACCCTAAGGGTCTCATTTTTAGGGAAAGTGTTACATGAGAGAACTCACCTCCTGGTTGGGTTATTGATGGAAGTGAAACTCTCCTTTATCGTGGTTGTGTATGGGTACCTTCAGGTATACGGGAAGAGAAGATGAAGGAATCTCACACCTCTGTTTGGGAAATTCATCCTGGTATGACCAAGATGTATAGAGACATGTATCGACAGTATTGGTGGCCTGGTATAAAAAGGCAAATAGTAGGTTTCATCACTCGGTGCTCCACCTGCCAACAGGTGAAGGCAGAGCACCAGCGACCTACTGGACTCCTACAGCCTCTATCCATTTCTAAATGGAAATGGAATGGCATCACCATGTATTTTGTTACAGGCTTTCCAAGATCTCCTTGAGGCAGCGATGCGGTATGGGTGGTTGTCGATAGGTTGACCAAGGTTGCGCACTTCTTGCCTATCTGAGAGACCTTTACGATTGATGAGTTGGGAAGGCTGTATATTCAGAAAATTGTGTGACTTCATGGTGTACCTCATTCTATTGTCTCAGATAAAGATTCCCATTTTACTTCATGGTTCTGGCAATGGTTGCAAAAGGCACTAGGCTCATAGGTACTTCTAAGTACTGCATATCACCCCCAGACCAATGGGTAATCCGAGAGAGCTATACGAGTGTTAGAGGATATGTTATGGGCTTTTATCCTTGATTTTGGAGGTTGCTGGGAGAATCATTTACCTCTTGTCAAGTTTACCTATAATTACAGCTTCTAGGCGACAATCCAAATGGCTTCGTACGAGGTTTTCTATGGTAGATCGTGTTGTTCGCCTTTATGCTGGCTCGAAGCAGGTGAGGCATCTATGTTGGGTCCTCATCTCGTTTAGGAAACTTTTGAGCAAGTTCAGCTGATTCAGAAGCGTATGAATATAGCTCAGTCCAGGAAAAAGTCTTATATTGATCGTCATCACAGACCTCTGGAGTTCGAGGTAAGACATCGAGTCTTTCTGCATGTTTCTCCAAGGTTGGGTCACAGGCGGAGCACATGAGCCTCAGCCCAGTTGGTGAGGACTCCTTAAGTGCATCCAGGAGACCCGAGATCAAATCCAGGTGGAGGATAATTTCCGGTAATGTAGCAGTATTGTAGCAGGAATTGTAGCAGGGACTGTAGCAGGCATTGTAGTGGGACTGTAGAAGGCACTGTTTGGCACTGTAGTAGCCGGGAATATTCCCCCATTTGGGCCTTCGGGCCACTGATTTGGTCCCTGAGTCCTTTAAGGCCTTTGGACCACCTAGGCCTTCGGGTCAGTAAGGTCATTGGGCCACCTTAAGTTCATATGCAAATCAGACAACCTACAAGGAACAAACTTCAGAAGGAGGAGGAGCAAGCAGCTTTCACTATAACAGAAGTTAAACGGATTGCAAGAATGAGAGGGTATGGCACCTGCCATCGGTACAAGACTGTTAATGCATCGGAAATACTAGCTGAATAGTCATGCGAAGGTGGAGAGCTGATTTCATGATGAAGATGTTGGGGATGAGCAGTTCCAAGTAGTTAGTCCGGGTTGTAAGTAATGTTTGAAGACTATGGGCATTGAATTCCTCTAAGGCCTAGGGTTCGTGTAATACTTATGCCTACAGGCCTTATAAGGGTTCCACCTCACCCCTTGAAAGGTGGATTATCAAAAATCAATAAAAAATGAAGGCCTTCAGGACATTGGAGGGTCACAGGCGAATCAGGAGACAGGGGAAGTTATCACCAAGATACATCGGGCCGTTCGAGATAGTGGAGAGAGTTGGGCCGGTAGCCTATTGGTTACTGCTACCTCAGAGGTATCATGCCATGAACGATGTTTTCCATGTATCTCAACTTCAACAATATCATCCAGAACCATCTCATTCTTTTGACCCTGACAACATCGAGCGTGATACTGATGCATCCTTTGCGGAGCATCCGATCCATATTGTCGACCGTAGCATGAAATTCCTGCGAGGAAATTCAGTCCCACTAGTTTGGGTGTTGTGGCAACAAGGATACGTTCAAGACGAGACCTAGGAGTGAGAGACGGATGTACATGTGTAGTGGCCGGAACTCTTCTCTGGCGATGTTCCACTGCCCTCAGAAGGGCAACTCGGGGACGAGTTTTCTTAAAGAGGAGAGGTTGTAACGTCTCGGCCTTAATCAGATATGGACTGTTTTTACTTTATTTCAGTCTAATTAATTAAGCGACCTGGGGCGTGTACCTGCACACCTCACTGCGGGTCCTGGGCAACTTTTTATTTAATTTAAATAATTACAGACGTTTCATGAAAAATGTCACGTCGCGCTTTGGCGCGGTGTTTGGGTTTTAAATAATTAATTAAGGATTTGAAAAGAGTAATAAGAGATTTAAAGAAGATTTAAAAGAAATCAAGAAAGGATAAAAAGAAATTCTAAAATAAAATACAGAGGGGGTTATGGGAAAATGAAAATAATTAAATACGGGATTCCCGTATTTAATTATTTTTATTATTTTCATTTCCATTCTTTTTTTTATTTTATCTTTTTCTTTTATTTCCTTCTTTTCCATATCTTTTATTTTTCTCTTATTTTTTATTTTATTTTCTTTTTCTTTCTTTTCTCTCTTTTCTTTTTTCCTCTCCTCTCTCCTTCTCCCACTCATCATGTCACACCCCTCAATCCCTTCACACCAACCAGCAGCCCCTTCAGAAGGCTATTAATCCTCTTTCCAACTTCTGATTCCTTCACAGTTAGGTGCGTAGTAAATCTTAAGGAAAGGCTAAAATCTCACAAGTGGAATCGTTCGATTCCATTGAGTATTTTGCGTGCAATTTGTCGTGGAAGATTCTTACCCTATTTTGGGGTTTTTCTAAAATCCTTCATTTTCATCTGTTTTAGGTCAAATCAAAGTCTACTGTGGATATTAGATTCAGCTACGACTACAAGTTAGGGTGTCTACTCGCTTTCTCTCCATTTCATTGTGATTTATAAAAAACGCACCGTTGTGCCGTTAGTCGGTGCCTACCGGCTTTGTGAAATTTTACCCATTTTAATTATTTTAATGGTTCTATTTGATTTTTACAGCCTTAATCATCTTAAATTATTTTTTTTTGAATGGTTTCAACAAGATCAGACACCCCTTTGTGTGTGCCGACATAGTCGGCGTATTTTTTCATTAGTCGGGTTATTAATTTAATTAGCTGCAGGTATTGTGCAGCCCCTTTTTATTGTTTTTAAATTAAATGAATAGTTTTTTGAATTATTTCAACAAATTTGGAAACCCTTTTGGGCATTCCGACATGATCGGTGTTTCTTCCATTAGCTGAGTTTATTGTTTGATTAATTGCATGTGTTGCGAAGCAAATTTTTATTGTAATTAAATTGAATAAATAGTTGCTTGAACATGAACTTCAATTGTTGGATCATTGGCACTTGTTTTGTTAAACTATTTATTATTTAAATATGCATTATCTGATGAGGTTGATATGATATGTATATTTCCTTGCAAGTTGTTGTGTGGTACTGTTAAATTTATGCCTTGTGATGCACGGGTTTATCTGGTTAGTTTTCAAGCTATGACTTTATATGCTGATTATGTCATATCTGCTGCTTTGAAAACTTTAATTAAATTCAAGGTGGGGAAAGGAGGTAGGTCTCATATTAAGGTCCATGCTTAGATCCTCCATTCCTGATGGGTTATCTCTATGTGCTGGGGGGCGGTGTCATTGGATTTTCCGGACCGAGACTTACTCGAACTTTCTAATACTTTTGAGTGATACCGGTTCCAAAAGGGATCATTGGGACGAATCCATTTGCAATGTGGCTAAGCCAGCCTCAGATGACACTCAACCCCTTTTTCTAAGATCAAGACGGACGCAGGGTAAATCCATGCCTCGGGCGATACTTGTTCTTTCGAAAGATTTCCTTGGACGGGCTCGGTGGCATTGGATAAATTGACGGATGTTCCGTAGTGATACCTTCAGGATGGTCTCGGACTCCAACTCTCAACTTGAACCTTAAATAATGATGTAATTGAGGTTTATGTTATTTCTAATTGAGTCTCTTGAGAATTGAGATACTTCCCCTGATATGTGGAAGTGTGCCTGGTTGACATTGGACTTGAACCCCAAGTTAAAGCACAGGCTTGGGGTATACTTTTTCCTAGTTTTACCATGCTTTATGGGTTATATATATGTGTGTGTGTGTGTTCGTGCTTTTTTTCTAGAAGTTACCCTTTCAGACTACCAGCTTAGGCCGAAGCAGGTGACCAGGCATGGGCGCCGTTTGGGACCCGGACCAACTTATTTTTTTCATTTCACTGCAATTAATTTATTTGAAATGGTTATGTAATGGCACACTGAATTTTTATTTTTTCATGAAATGGAAAGGTTTAGACACTGTGGGTGCTAGCCTACTGGGATTTTATCTCACACCCTTCTTGGGCGTCGTCGACACCCGAGTAGATTACATGCTTGCAAGTATTGACAAGGGGAAGTGTGATGCTTTCGATGCTTGATTGTTCATTACTGCTTAGAATGGAGACTGGGGTAGAGGACCGAGCCTTGCTCGCAATGCAGTTTCTGCTTGTGTCTTTTCTTTTAGTTGAATGTGTGTTTGAGTTATGTTTTCCGTACTTTCAGTTTAGACTCATATCATGGCATGACACTTTTTTGTGAGTTTCTGCACTTGGTTTTTATTATTCAGTTGGATTATTTACATTGCTTCTGTTGTAGTTTATTTATTAACACGCTTACTCTACTTATTATTTGCTGTTATTTACTTCCGATGTGATATTATCTGTTACCTATGAGGGCATAGTCTCCCCCACAGACACAAAAAGGGCCCTCGTTGCTAGTCGGCAGCCTCTGGCATTCGGGGAGATGCACTTGAGGTTATGTGAAGCACCGGTCTGGCCACCATCTCAGAGGTGAGCCAGGTCGGAATGTTACAACTTAGATGCTCCCACTCATTTCACAGTGGTTGGAGTTGTTCATAGATATTTCTTCACCACCCTTGGAAGGGCAGTTCAGGGACAAATTGCTTTAAGGGGAGAAGTTTGTAAGAACTCGGATCTTCATTTCAGGTATGGATCTTGATTTCGGGTTGTTTTAGGGAAAAGGAAGAAATTGTGTTTTTCTAAGTACACACTATGTACTCAGTTTCTGCGTACAGTTGTGTACTGGCTGTGTAGTGGCCGAGTACATGGTCGTGTGATGACCTGGTCAACTGCTTAAGTCGGGGGCCGGTTAAGGCTACTACACGGCATGTAAATTTAATTAACACACCATGTAGTTTTCTTTTTATTTGATATATTTGATTGGGGTCACGTCTTATGTCCGGATATGTCTTCTTCTCCCCATGGATCATACAGGAGAGTGACAGAATGACTGAAGAACTTTTAACCCATCCTGATTCTCCGTCAGAGCACCGATTGAGATGTCATCGGGTGCGTTAGAATCCCATCGGTGAATTCTCAAAAACCCCTAGAGCCTTTTTTACTCTATTTTTAGTTATTCAAGCTTGGGATTTTTTCACCTTTTTGTATATCAACACCGATTCAGGGGTCAATGTTTGATCGCATAGCGATTCACTATTCAATTCCACCCTTACACCGCTGTTTTAAACTAGTTTTGTAATGAATATTCCAAATATAATAATAAATTTTACTTCATGTTTTATTCAATAAATTAATTTTTATCACTATTAAAAATGGAAATTATACTTGTTTTGATATTTTCATTGAAGGTGGAGGTGATTTGGAGGCCTAGAGATCATCCAGAAGAAAAATGGGTCAAACTGCATGGCATCCCATGGATATATTTCCATTATTTTGAGAAATAAGAGAATTACTTGCATCTAAATGGACTTAAACTTTGTATTCATCTCCAAAACATCATGGTATAAAACTCTTATCAAGTAACCGAAGCCCAATTGGTCCATCTGGTGTCCAATTCGAACCATTCTGTCTAGGGGACAGAATCTTCCCAAATTCAAAAGTTTGTTTCAGTATTTTGACCATATCTCCCAATCAAGTAGTTTAATGAACACCAAATTCTACAGGGAGAATTTCAATAGGCCATAAAACAACTCTTCTCTTTTGTTCAAGTCTTTCTATGGATCTATACTATTCCAAAACCAAGATACAAGTGGCATCTCAAAAACAAGGTGCTCAAAACCATGTCACATTTTGGATATAAAAAGGCACCATGGGAACCTTATTTGCAAGGTAGGACAAGAAGAAAATATATTACATTTTGGATTCCTATAGGAGTCTCCTCCTCATCCTATAAGTTCTAGAGTCCCCTATCCTCATAGGTGGATCAAGGATGAAGAAGGAGTTCCACCCGACTTTCCCCCTCCTCCCGATGTCGAGCTAAGCGGTGGGTGATCATTGCGAGGGAGATACACACTTGAAGAGGGAGTTATAGAACATAATTATCTACTATTTTCGTGTATATTGTGGTTTTAATTGTTCTTTCATATGTATCTTAACTTGTTTTGATGCACTGAATTGAAACACTTTTTATTTCATAACTGATTGGTGTCCGATTTTAAGTGTGTGTCTTGTGTTGTTCTGATTGGACAACATAAGAACCCATTTATTTCCCAAACATTTGATATTTAAATGTTTCTTTACAACCATTAAATCATTCTAAGGGTATGAAACTTGACTACACAATTTTTATGTCAAGATTTAGTTTTAATCGCATCATTTTAAGAGGCTTGTGGGTACCCAAGATCTTGGTTAACCCTCAACCAAAGGATTACACTAAAACATAATAATCAGTTAAGAATGAGGAAATCTTCAAGTTATGTAGTAACTTATCAATGACCACTTATTTATATCATATTTTTTATAATCCACTTGGTATTTCAACTTTATAACTCTTTAAATTAAGTTACTTTCTTGAAACTGTTTTCACAACCACCACCCTTTTTTGTTCTTCTTATTAAAAATAAATACTCAAAACCTATCAACACTCCTTGAGATATGACCTAGGTTTTTCCCTATACTACAAAATATTCTTTAAATCACTAAAAAAATTATGTGTCATGAAAACGCGGTCAAATTTTGGCATCGTTGTCGGGGAGCGTTTTGTTTTTTAGTGTGTGTTTTTATAAGATATTTGTAAATTTTGTGAATATTTATTTGTTTTCTCTTCTAACTTTTCAATCCTTTTTTGTTCTGATATATTTTTTTGTAGGTTTGGTGCATGACACATTCTAATCTGGTAGATTTACCTCCTTTCGAACCCAAACCAGAGAGGATCTTATGTCAGCGACCCCGAGATGCACATGAGAACCCTTTGAATGAGGAAACACAAGAAAACAACACTCTTCTTGATCCTTCATCTTCTTATTATGGAACCAACATAAAAACTGAAATAAACTTGTATAAAATGGATGAAAACCATATAACACTAAAATAACTAACCTTGAATGATGTCGATATCCAACCAACATAAATTCAATTCTAAGGTGAGGCACCCAATTTTTAACTAAAATCTGGTTTAATTCATCTATTACCAAGATTTCATGAACTTCCTAGAGAGGATACACATAAAAATTTAAAATAATTTCACACTATTTGTTCAACATTAAAACCTAATAATGTGGATGAGGAATAAGTAAATATTAGAGCATTCCCTATTTCTTTAGAAGAAACTGAAAAAGACTAGATTCATTATAATAATTCCCCAATAAGAGGTTGGGCGGACATGAAATGACTTTTTATTGAAAAATATTTCCTAGCCTCTCAAACTATAACAATAAGGAAAGAAATATTTGGTATAAGACAATCTCAAAGGGAAACACTTCATGAATATTGGGAATGATTTAAAATATTATGTTCAATTTGTCCACACCACCAAATAAGCGATCAAATTTTAATACAATATTTTTATGAAGGTTTAATTCCAATTGATCGTAACATGATTGATGCTTCTACAGGTGGTGTACTAGTGGATAAGACCCCAATTTCTACAAGAACCTTGATTGTGAACATGTCATAGAACACTCAACAATTTTGTATAAGGTCCAGTGTACCCATTTGAGGTTTCCATGAGGTGAAAAGTACCAAATTTGAGAAGAAGGTGGACACAAAGTTTGAAGAGGTAAGTACCCTTCTAAGACAACTTGCTCTCTCCCAAGGGAAATATCAATCTCCTACTCCCATCTATTGTGTAATCTACTCTTCTGATACCCGTTATTCTGACCAATTCCCCCAATTGAGAGAAACTTCTGAGATTTGTGAGGAAATCTTTCAAGGCTGCCCCTATAACCAACCCTTTAGGAAAGAACCATATTATCCATCCAACTCTGGGTGGAAAGAAAACCAATATTATAGGCAAGAGGGTATTCAAACTAGCCTCATAAACCATGGAACCAATAAGCGTAGAGTTTTCATCCACCACCACCACCCAAAAATCCTCATCCACCCCAAAGGACTTTCCAACAACTCCCCCCAAAACCTGATCCTATCCTAGAAGATATGATGAAATAGATGGCTGACAATAATATCCAATTCCAAAAAACCACCCAGGAATCCATACAAGACCTCAAAACCCAATTAGTCCAACTAGCTAACTTGGTGGGGGAAATTCAAAGTCACGGGTCGGGTAAACTACAATCTCAACCATTAGTCAACCCTAGAGATAAATTAAATGTTAGTGACATCGCCCTTAGGAGTGTAAAACAAATAGAAAGTAAAATGAATCCTCCATTATATCCATCCCCTCCTAAGGAAACCTCCATCCCAGCCATTAAAAATGTTACAAATGTTGAAAAACCATGTCTTGAGAAAATCACTCCCAAAGGAATGAGTGTGTCTTTTAATGATTCACCTATCCCAACCATTCCTCTTCTATTTCCCTAAAGTTTCACCCAACCTAGAAAATAAAAGTAAACTAAACTAGATAAGGAAATATTGGAAACTTTCAAAAAAGTGCAGGTAAACATCCCCTTGATTGATGTTGTGAAACAAATTCCAAGATATGCAATGTTTCTGAAGGACATGTGTAAACACTAAAGGAGACTTCGTGGAGATGAAAAGGTGATCTTGGGGAGGAACGTATCAGCATTGATAGAGACGTCACTTCCCACCAAGTGCAATGATCCTAGGACATTCTCGATTCCATGCACCATAGGGGAGTATTCATTTTCCAATGCCATGATTGAATTAGGTGCTTCTATAAATTTGATGCCTCACTCCAATTACTCTACATTGCAGGTTGGGGAACTGAATCCCACTAGAATTTTTGTTCAAATGGCCAACTGAAGTACTACACACCCTTCTGGTGTGTTAGAGGATGTTCTTGTGAGGGTGTAAAATTTAATTTTTCCTGCTGATTTTTATGTGCTAAAAATGTTAGATGATAGGATGAATAGACATGCCCCAATTATATTGGGAAGACCATTCTTGAAAACTGCCAAAACCATAATTAATGTCCATAACGGTACATTATCTATAGAATTTTGTGGTGAAATATACCATTTCAATATCATTTATTCCATGAATCACCCCTCATAAGAACATTCCTCTCTCTCTATTAATTCAATAGATGTACTCCCTTCCCCTGAAAACACTTCTTATCATTCCCCTGATACCCTTTCTGAGTTTTCATCCTTAATTGAAATTCTTGGTAATGAATCATTCATTGATTTTTGTAGTGGTCTAGAAAAGTGTCATGCATGTTTATTAATTGATAATTTCTTGAACACTGAGGATCCAATGACCATCGATGATACTGCTAATCTCGTAAAATCTCATTCCTCATTTGAGGATGATACCATTGAGCTGTTAGATGAGATTAGTGACCTCTCAATTTTACACATTCTTCCATCAATCAAAAATCCACCTGAATTAAAACTAAAACAACTACCTCAAGATTTAAAATATTCATATCTTGAGAATGGAAACAAGCTACCCATCATCATTTCTAGTTCACTCCCTCCTGAGCATGAATTGCGACTGCTTGAACTTTTGAGGGAGTATAAAGAAGCTTTGGGATGGACACTTACTGAAATTCCTGGTATTAACCCATCAATTTGTACACATCATATATTGTTAAATGATGAGGCTAAACTAGTGAGGTATGCACAACGTCTACTAAACCCAAACCTCCTAGAAGTTGTGAAAAAATAGGTCACAAAATTATTGGCTGCTAGAATCATTTACCCAATCTCTGACAGTCAATGGGTCAGTCCCATTCAAGTAGTTCCTAAAAAAATTGTCCCTACAGTAATCAAAAATAAAAACAATGAATTGGTTCTAACTCGTGTGCAGAATAGTTGGTGTGTCTGTATAGACTATCACTAACTAAACCAACACACTAGAAAGGACCATTTCCTTTTTCCATTAATTGACCAAATTCTAGAGAGGCTAGCGGGTAAGTCCCACTATTGTTTCCTTAATGGGTATTCTGGATACATTCAGATCCATATTTCCCCCAAGGATTAAGAAAAGAAAAACTTCACTTACCCCTTTGGCACATTTTCATATAAGAGGATGCCATTTGGTCTGTGCAATGCCCTAAGTACTTTCTAGCGATGTATGGTTAGTATTTTTTTAGATTACCTAGATAATTTCATGGAAGTTTTCATGGATGATTTCACTATTTATGGATCATATTTTGATGAATCTTTAAGTATTCTTGGTTTACTCCTACATATCTGTATTGAAAATAATCTTATATTAAATTATGAGAAATGTCATTTCATGGTGCGACAAGGTACGGTTTTGGGGAATTTCATTTCTGGGGATGGTATCCAAGTAGATAAATCAAAAGTGGATGTCATTTCTTCCTTACCATTCCCCAAAAATGTAAGGGATGTGTGGTCTTTCCTAGTTCATGCTGGATTTTACCGTCGTTTCATTCGTGACTTTAGTAAAATTTCACTCCCCCTCTCCCAATTACTCCAAAAAGAAAAAGAATTTTTTTTTTGATAAATAATGTGAAGAAACTTTAATAAGTTAAAATGGAGTCTCACGTCACCCTCAGTAATCCGACCACCACGGTAGGATTTACCATTTGAGCTCATGTGTGATTCCTCTAACTATGCAGTTGGGGAAGTCTTATCACAAAGGGTCGACCGAGATCCGCATGTCATAGACTATGCCTCATGTACATTGGACCCTGCCCAAGTAAACTACACCAAAACTGAAAAATAATTCTTTTCCATTATGTTTACCTTGGAAAAATTCAGGTCATACATTTTGGGGTCCAAAGTAATTGTGTTCTCAGACCATACATCCCTATGGTATCTCCTTAAGAAACTGGAATCCAAACCATGTCTCATTTGCTGGATGCTCTACCTTCAGGAATTCAATTTAGAAATTAGAGATAAAAATGGAGAAGAGAATGTGTTGGCTGACCATATCAGTATGATTCCCCCATCCTTGGACATTGACTCATCCCCATGTATTCATATAAATGATATGTTTCCTGATGAGAAATTGTATCAAGTGCAAGATGTTATTCCTTGGTATGTTGAAATTGTAAATTATTTGGTAGCATCTTGAATTCTTGTTGATTTCAATAAAAACCATGACATTCGTCTAAAACATGAGTCTCATTGGTATATTTGGGATGATCACTACCTCGGGAACACATGTAGTGATAAAGTCCTTAGGTCTTGTGTCCCTGATATCGAGGTTCAATCTGTCCTTAGATTCTTCCACACTCTTTCTTGTGGGGGCCACTTTGGTCCCCAACGGACTGCTCACAAAATCCTTGATTCTGGTCTCTTTTGGCCAACACTTTTTCTGGATGCCCATGATTTTTTTAAATATTGTCCTCATTGTCAAAGAATGGGTAATGTCTCTAAAAGAAATGAAATTCCATAACAACCATTTATCTTTCATGAAATTTTTGATATTTGGGGTATTGACTTTATGGGGCCATTTCCCAATTCCTTTGACAACTTGTACATTCTTCTAGCGGTCGATTATGTGTCAAAATGGGTAGGGCCTGATCCACAAGGACTGATGATTCCAAAATATTTGTGTAATTTTTAAGGACTCAGATCTTTTGTAGGTTTGGATTACCTAGGTTCATCATTAGTGACCAGGGTTTTCATTTCTACAACCAAACAATGCAATCACTTTTGTTTCGGTATGGGGTCGTTCATAGAGTGTCTACTGCATATCACCCAAAGACCAATGGTTAAGATGAGGTGTCAAATAGAGAGGTAAAACAAATTCTTGAAAAAAGGATTTAACCCAACTAAAAAGATTAGAGTCTTAGACTAGATGATTCATTATGGGCTTTCTGTACTACCTTTAAAACTCCCATTGGAATGTCACCTTATAGGCTTGTTTTTGGAAAAAGTTTTCACCTCCATGTTGAGATTGAGCACCAGTCCTACTGGGCCATTAAATAATGCAATTCTAACCTTTCAGGTGCAGGTTCTTAGAGGAATTTATAGATTCATGAGTTGGAAGAAATGCACAAAGATGCATATGAGAACTCCAGGATTTATAAGTAGTGAACCAAGGCCTCCCATGATCGTCTCATCCTTCATCATCAATTCTATATTGGGTAGAAGGTCCTCCTTACAATTCAAGGCTGAAGTTGCATCCAGGTAAGCTTCATTCCCATTGGTTTGGACCATAAATTGTTACTAATGTATCTCCATTTGGTGTTTTTCAAGTTCAAAATGAAGAAACCATGCAAACCTTCCCTATTAATGGGAAGTGGCCGAAGCACTTCCACGAAGCCCTTCCGTAGTTCCCGATGGAGGAACTCCATGTTGAATAAGCAACATACTAGTGAAACACACCAGGTTTTATTCTTCCTTCTCACATTCTCAATTATTATAGTGAGGACACTGCACATTCTAGGTGTGGGGAGTGGATACATTCTTAGGTTCATTAGGATTTTCATTATCTTTCTTATTTCTTATCTTTTTCGCCTTCTTTATGGTGTGTCCACTTTTCCCCATCTTTCTGGGTTCATTAGGATTTTCATTGTCTTTTTTATTTCTTCTCATTTTTTCCTTATTTATGGTATTTTCACTTTTCCCCATCTTTCTGGGTTCATTAGGATTTTCATTGTCTTTCTTCTTTATTCTCTTTTTCACCTTCTTTATGGTATTTTTACTCCCCCCCCTTAGGGTCACCAAATCATGGAACTTACTGAAAATGCATGTTGAAATTTTTTATTCCATATTTATTTAACATTTGATGAAAAACATTTCACTGTTATGGATTGAATGTTTTTATGAATTTATCATCAGGGAGTGATTTTTAGTGAATTGGTTTTTTGTCAATGATATAAATGGTTATATCACTATGAAACCTTTGAGATGATTCATGTCCATTGTGTGAGTAGTATTTGGGAAAACCGTGCCACTAATATCTCCACACATTTTTTCACCAAACCACAAAGTGTGAATATTTATTACTTAATAGAAGTTAAATATATGTTAGGTTAATATTTTTTATCTTTAAATGATATTTCCATACATTCATTCCTTATCTGATCTATTTCATTACTATACTGAATTGACCTATGCATGTGTACCTAATGTCTGACTATTGTACACCCTCAAAAAAATTGGGTTGTGTCTTGGTTAGGTCAAAAATCACTCCTCCTCAAACTTTCATCTTTTTATAACTATTACAATTAGTTTCATGAGGAGAACAAACAAGGGTTAAGAGATGAGTGTGATATTTGTTCCAAATTCAAATTCTAAAAAAACAAAAATAATAAATGAGGGGAGTGATGAAATGTGAAACATATAGGGATATCTAGGTCGGGAGCTTATGGTTTGACTGTTGGGAATTCTTAAGTGAGTGGGTCTTGAAATATGATTGCAAAGGATGTAGGGCAGGTTCAGTGAAAAAAATCATTTAAAGATGAGTAATGTTAAAATAACCTATATTTATTGGATAAAAAGTGGAAAGAATAGCATGGAATGGTTTTCACACACACACATGGAGAGTTAGTGGAATGGTTGAATTCTGAATTCCTTGATCAATTTGGTATCATGAATCTCTTTGAATTTCACTATGATATGATTTATGAGACATCTTTTTTCATTTTTACTAGAAAGAACTCCTTGGTGTGGTTCGTGAATTGATCACATTACTTTAATGAATTAAAATTTCCTCAAATTTTAAATCTTCATGTTGTCAGGAATATATACATGCATCATTTTTTTGAATATGTGACTTTTCCCAGGAGTGAAAATGCATAGGTGTGGGGGTGTGATCACATAACGATTCACTATTCAATCCCACCCTTACACTGTTGTTTTAAACTAGTTTTGTAATGAATATTCCAAATATAATAATAAATTTCACTTCATGTTTTATTCAATGAATTAATGTTTATCAGTGTTTAAAAGGGCAATTATACTTGTTTTGATATTTTCATTCAATGTGGAGGTGATTTGGAGGCTTGGAGATCATCCATAAGAAAAATGGGTCAAACTGCATGGCATCCCCTGGACATTTGTCCACTGTTTTGAGTAATAAGAGAAGTATGTGCATCCAAATGGGCTTAAACTTTGTGTTCCTCTCCAAAACATCGTGGGATACAACTCTTATCAAGTAACTGAATCCCAATTCGGCCATATGGTGTCCCATCTAAACCATTCGGCATAGGGGACAGAATCTACCCGAATTCAAAAGTTCGTTTCAGTATTTTGACTATATCTCCCAATCTAGTTGTCTAATGGCCACCACATTCAACAGGGAGATAGGAAATATCCCTTCCAACAACTCTTATCTTTCAATAAAGTCATGATATGGCTTTATACTATTTTAAAATAGATACACAAGTGGTATCTCAAAAATAGGGTTCTCAAAACCATGTATCATTTTGGCTATAAAAAGGCACCATGGGAACCTCATTTGCAAGTTCGGACAAGAAGAAAATCTCTGCCATTTTTGAGTCCAATAGGAGTATCATCATCATTCTAAAAGTTATGGAGGCCCCTATCCCCATAGGGGGATCAAGGATAAAGAAGGAGTTCCACCCAACTTCCCTCCTCCACCCAATGTTGATCTAAGTGGTGGGTGATTGTTGCGAGGGAGCTACACACTTGAAGAGGGAATTCCAGAACATAATTATCTACTAGTTTGGTATATATTTTGGTTTTAATTTTTCTTTCATATGTATCTTAACTTGTTTTTATTCACTAAATTGAAACACTTTTTATTTCATAATCGATTGGCGTGCGATTTTAGGTGCGTGTCTTGTGTTTATCTGATTGGACAACATAAGAACCCTTTTCTTTCTTAAACATTTGAGATTTCAATGTTCCTTTAAAAACATTAAATAATGCTAAGGGGATGAAAATTGACTACACAATTTTTATGTCAAGATTTAGTTCTAATCTCATCATTTTAAGAGGCTTGTGGGTACCCAAGATCTTGGTTAACCCTCAACCAAAGGATTACACTAAAACCTAATAATCAATTAATAATGATGAACTCTTCAAGTGGTGCAGTAATTTAGCAATGATCACTTATTTATCTCATATTTTTCATAATCCACTTGGTCTTTCAACTTTATAACTCTTTAAATTAAGTTACTTTCTTGAAACTGTTTTCACAACCACCACCCTTTTTTTGTTCTTCTTATTAAAAATAAACACTCAAACCCTATCAATGATCCTTGAGAGACAATCTAGGGTTTTCCCTAGACTAAAAAATATTCTTTAAATCACTATTAATTTGACGTGTCACAACAACGCAGTCGACATTCAAGTATATCGATCATGATACATCAAGGAGGGTGGTTTATTCCTTTCATTGTTCGTCTTTGGATTATATATCCTAAAAGTGTCATATACCCACGTTTGGGGTATTGCATGTTTTGAAATTAAACCATGTTTATTACCTATTATGGTTTGGTTTATTGATAAAGGGTAGTTGCATATGTGTAAGGTTAAATACCTTGGTTATTGGACAACTCGTGGGTGTGTTTCGCTTGATTGACTGTTTATGGCTGTTTGGTCTAGGTTGCCTATTAGGATTGCCTTATTTTTCATGCATTGTGGAAGTTTGACCAAGGGGAATTGGTAGTGAGATATTCCCAATTTAGGTTCATTTATGTATGTTTTACCATTATGTTGACTCAGGGGTATTGACTGTGAGAGCTTCCAGGTGGTCATCGACCTGGGGGTTTATACCGTGAGAGCTTCCCAGGTGGTCATTTATAATTTATTTATGTTATGTTGACCAAGGGGTATTGACCGTGAGATCTTCCCAGGTGGTCATTTGTAAATTTTTAGTACTATGTTGGACCAAAGTGGTTAGATCGTGAGAGCTTCCCATAGGGTTGTTATTTAATTATTTTTTGTTATGTTAAACCAAAGGGGTTAGACTGTGAGATATTTCCCAGAGGGTTGTTTATGAATGATTAAATGACTGTGATGAGTCTTCCAAGCCAAATCACAAGCTTACACTCGGTCTTACTTGATTTTTTTAGATAGTCTTCTAAGACATTTGTTTTGTTACTATTACATAGGGGGATATAGAGCTTAGTCTAGATCCCAGTATTACATGATTCAAAGGATGAATAATAAATATAAATGAATGTAATTAAAAACTGTAGGACTATTTACTTTTGAGTACTTACTAGTTTATTGCTTCATTTCTGCATATTACCTGCTATATATATTCACTTCTAGTTAGGCACGGATCTTTTGGTGGTTGCCTTCTAGGATTCGTCTCATATCCTGTTTGGGTCATGTTTTGGACCCAAACAGATTATATGGTTGTAGGTATATATGAGGGAAATCACACTTCTTCATCAGGTACTTGATTGTTACTGGAGCTGGAGAGCATAGGATCAAGTTGAGGCTTAAGATGCTGCTGGAGTTTACTTGTTTCTTTTATACTTTTGTTTCTGTATTGCTTTCCAACATTGTGAAATTTTTGGCTATTTTCTTAGATACATATTCCATGCATCATATATATATATTGTCTTATATTGGATTTACTTTAGTCTTCCGTTGTTTATTTCTGTTGTATGGTATTACTACATCCTCAATTTTTTAATATTTGTTTTCCACTGTGTATACTCTACCAATGAGGGCATAGTTTCTCCATTATTAGACATTGTCCCTCTCTGCAAGTCAGCAACCTTTGGAATTTGGGGAAATGTTCTTTAGTTCTTGTGACCAGTTGGGATTGGGGCACTTTTGGGTGGCACCTAGATCTAGGATGTTAAATTGATGATGTCAGATAAATTATAATTCCAATGATTCTTATGAATTATTTCTAGTTAACACAGTTTCCAATTTCATCCTTGTGCAATTTGGTTCCAACTAAAATGGGAGTTTAAACTTATTTTGAATTTTTCATTTTAAACTTTTTCATTAGTCCCCTTTTATACTTTTCTTGAGATAGAAATATGTAATTTGGTTTCTAATCAATCTGAAATCCCAAAAAATATTTCATCTAACAAATAATGGACATCTCAAAATTCATTTTCATCTGCTCAGCAAACTCTTCACAGATACACTCCTTATCACCAACAAATATGGATTCATCCATATACACAATTACTATGAGATTACCTTTGTAAATCTCTCTCTCATAAATGTTACTATCAAATTTACCTTTTATAAACTTCATATCCCTCAAACAACCATCCAATTTATAGTACTAGGCTCTAGGATTCTATTTCAAACCATACAAAGCTTTCCTCAATCTGCATAGCATGCTTCCATCTTTGTTTAAGATAAAACCATTATGCTATTAAATATTGACTTCTTCCTTAAGATCACCATTTAGAAAGGTATATTTCACATCCATTTGATAAACTATGTAATGTTTTTTTTTGGTTTCCACTTCCATTAAAATGTTAATAGTCTCCAATATTTATACTAATGCAAAAAAATCAAATTCAATACCTTCCATTTGTGAATATCCTTTGCACACCATCTTAGATTTACTCCTTAATACCTCACCTTTTTCATTCATCTTATTTCTGAAAACTCACTGGGTTATAGTGACATTTTTATTTTTAGGTATTGGAACAAGATCTCAGGTGGATCTTTTCTTAATATGATCAAGTTCCCCATTCATAGCTTGTATACACTCCTCATTCACAGCATCTTCAGCCATTGTATGTGGTTAAATTTGAGAAATAAGTTTATTTTGATCTTTAATTCTCAATATTCTTATAGTTTTAACTGGTTCCTGTTGATTTCCAATGATATTTTCAATTTCAAAATGTTTCTTCAATTTATTATACCATTTTATCTCATTTCCATTAGCTTTATATTCATCACTAGTTTTTTAAAAATCATTATCAATAGTGATTGGATATTTCTCAATAACTTCATCATTCTTCTATTCTAACATTTGAATTTAATTTTCTATTAAATCTTCTAAAACTCAATCAATGGTTATATCTGATTTGTTCTTGTTTTCAATAATCTTGATATCACTAAAATCAACTAGCTTGTGCAACTATTTTTTCTAACCTATGAAGCCACTTCCATTTTATAGGTATCCCGTGAAAATTCCTTCCTCAACTCTCTCTTCAAATTTTCCCAAATTTCCATTCTTGATTTTTATAATGTAATTAATTCAAAACTCTTAAGTATTTAACAGTTCAATTTTTCTTATACCACATTTCAAATGTTTTCTTTTGTGTTTCTAGTCTCAATAAAAACACGTTCTTTATATGTATGGTAGTACATATAGCTTCTCTCTAGAAATACTTTGAGATTTTTTATTCATCTAACATGGTACTTCCCATATCAACTATAATTTTTTTCTTCCTTTCAGCTGCCCCATTTTACTATGGAGTATATGGTGTGATATATTGCTGCTTGATTCCATGTTTGGAAAAATAACTTTCAAAATCATCATAAGTAAATTCCTTACCATTATCCAATATTAGTTTCTTTATATAAATACCCAACTCCTTCTCAACTTTCCTTTAAAAATGTTTGAACATTTTGATTTCCTCTGGCTTGTGTTTGATAAATATTACATTAGTAAAATGATTATAATCATCAATGAACATAATGAAATAAAGATCACCTTTGGTTGAATTTTATCTCATTGGACCGCATAAGTTTTTATGAATAAGCTCAAGTGGTTTGAAAGATAGAATGTACACTCCTTTATGCGAACCTTGAGCCATTTTCCCTTTTTAACAGGTTTCGCAGATTTCATCCTTGTCTCTTTTTATCTTGGGTTGATCTCTTACAATATCATGTTTCAAAATTTTACTCATACTTCTTTGACCAAGATGGTCAAGTCTTCTATGTCATAAGTTATTTTCATCTTTGGCACTCAAGTAATATGAATTGGTAGAATCACTAATTTGGAATATTTTCATTGGTTCTTTTCCCTTAAGTAACGATTCTTCTATCCTTTTTTCTTTTGATGATACATGAATCCTTTTTTAAAACCACTTCATGTCCATCATCACAAAGTTGGCTGACACTAAGAAAATTTTGTTTTATCCCTTCAACAAATAATATATCATTAGACATCAAATTTTTTTCTCCAATACCTATCGATTCAACTCCTTTAATTTTCAAGGAACAATCATTTCTGAAACTCATAGATCCCCCTTGATGATTCTTAATGTTTCTCAGAATTTTTGTGTCACCAATCATGTATGAAGAACATCCACTGTCAAGTATCCATGACATGGTTCTTCTACTATCCTTCAAAGAAACATTGGTGAAATGAGATTTTTCTTTATTCAATTTTTTAATTCCATTACCTTTCTCAACATTAGATATTTTTTTAGGAAGACTTCTCATGAAATTTTTAGAAATATCGACTTATTAATTACATCTGCCATAGATTTATTCTAAAAATTCAAACTTGTTCTTTATTGGAAGATAATATGAATTCATTGTTACTACTTGCTTGCTCTAAAAATTTTTTATCCTTTTCTCATAATAGCTCCCCCTTGGTCCATGTCTCTTCTCTGGTAGTGACATGTTATACCAACATGAGTACTCTTTATTCCCAAACACACCACAACACCAGTAGTATCCTTTGAACCTTGATCTTCAATACTAATAATAGTTCTATCTTAAATATTGTTGATGTTGTCTTCCCATATACTATAGTTTCCTTTTATCTTAGTTAAATGATCTTTTTGAAGAATCCCTTTATTCATTTGATATATAATAGGATTTATCACTCTTCTTCATGGGCTATATAGGTCCAACATTGATTTTAGAATCTACATTTTAGAGATAACATGTTTTTTTTAAATCCACGGGAAGCTAAATTAACCTTCTTGTTTGGACCCCTCTTTTTACCAACTTGTGATGATTTGGCCTTGATCTCAAAAACTTTATTGAAATATTTTCTAATATTCTTCAAATAATTATTTTCTTCAATACATTATGATTGATTCTTTGACCTTTCTTCTTTGTGAGTAAGTTTTTCTTCAAGTACTTTTACCATCTTCTCCATTTCAGCTACTTTCAGTTTGTATATCTTGATCTCTTCTATCTAAAAACCCATTTATTTTCATATTATTATTTTCCCTCAACTATATTTTCTTTTTATTTAAATATAAATCACTTATCCTTTTTGATCTTTGTGTTTTTATCAATACAAGATTCTAACACAGTTTTCAGCATGTGCGCCAGATCAATTCATTCAATTTCATCATTTTCACTGCTAGAGGTGTCAAACCCTTTTTCCACATAAGCTATAAAATTACTTTCAACTTTTTATTAGTTACATGATGTGGATTCATCTTCTTCTTATTTTCTCACATAACTGCTTCTTTTAATTTTAAAGAACTTCTTCTTGCTACCACAAAATTTGGTTGTATCTTTCGATCTTTTAACCCATTTCTTCTTCTGAGGTTTCTCATCATCTAACTTAGGTTCAACAGAAATCTTATTAGGATAATTTATGGAAAAGTATACAATATCATTACAATTGCAACATTTTGGTTATAGTTTTCCTTTACCCTTAAACTCCCCCTTCTTTAATTTCTTTAATATGAGAGAAATTATTCTATTATAATCTTCATCTCCTTCTTCATAATCAAATTCACTTGATTCTGGAATTTCATTATCTTTGATTTTTAGTTTTCTCATATCCTCAAAATCCATGTCATCTTTGATCTTCTTCTTAAAAGTTGGGATCTTTCGCATTTCATAATAAATGAGAATATTATGGAATTTATCAATAGTAAGATCTTCTCTATTATCTAAAGCTAAAATTTTAGGATTAAACCCATCAGTAAAATTTCTCATCAATTTTTTGAAAATATTCGAATCAACCATATTTGCTCCAAAACTCTGAATAAAACTGAAAATTTCATTGACACTTGTGAATTATTCATCAACATTTTCTTCTTTAGTCATCTGATATCTTCAAATTTTCTTCTCCAAATTTGTAATTTGGCCTCCTTGACTTTCACATTTACTTTATAGCTACTTTCCAATTTATCCCAAATTTCCTTGGTATTTTTTAGTCTCATAAACTTTATGTAAAAAAATTTTGAAAGAGAAATCAAATTGATATTTTGAGATTTTCCATCAACTTCCATTTTTTTGAAAATTATGTACTTGTCTTATGCATTAAAATAAATATTTCTTTCAAATTTTTGATAAAAAATCAAAAGAGCCTCAATTGAAAAATGACAAGAAGATTCATTTTAAACCTTTTTTTAATTTAAACATGGGAAAAATGTCTTTGAAAAATCCTTGAAGAATAGTAAAAACTTTATTTAAAACAATTCTATAAAACATAGATATTGAAGAAAATGCATTTTCAACCGAAGTGAGAAATAAAGCCAGTTATTCCTTAAAAACATTCTTATGGACTCTTGAGTGCATATCGAGAGAAAAATGAAAGGAAAACATGTATTATTGTGAAATAACCAGAGTATAAGAAAAGTTATGAGGATTTTTGATAGATAGATCATAAGATTTAAATATTAGAGACTTAATCATAAACAATCTCGATAAATGGGGAGACTGCAACAAAAAATCATTACCATTTTGGAAACATTTGAATCGTAAGCCCCATGAAAGAATAACATTAAAAAAAATTATATACCATGAAAAAAATAAACTAATGATATAATATATCAATGGGGCAGTATATACACCTTATAAAATAAGATAGGTTTATAACATAACTTATTTCCTAGGAAGGAAATTTGAGACAAAAATCTCTTACCTCAAGTCTTGATTTCTTCGCACACATTTGAACCTCCTATTTAATAAATATAAATTTATTATACATCTAATACAGAACTATATTAATATTTATAATATCATATATGATCCTTTTATATCTTCTTATCACCCATACGTTAATATTATTTTATTATTACTATTATTTCGGTTGTTATCTGTCTAGTTTTTTCATTCATGTTTTATCATGAAAGTTCCAGATCGTGAACATAGGATATAGTTCCAAAATCTACAGAATGATATTGATCTTATAATATCATTTTTGTTCATTAGATACATATTTAGAATCATTATTGAATTTTTAATATGGATAATGAATGACATCACTTTTTGGAGACGTTAGGGTTGAGAAAATTATTGTTTTCAACAATACATAATAATGTTATTTAAAGGGGGAGATTATTGAAAATAATACTCTATCTCTTTATGATAATTTTGATGCTCACAAATACCCTTAATTATTTTCTAATGATTTTATTTATAATTTTTCATGAATTTATCACTTTATTTTACTCTTGAAATTTTGGGAATTTATTGTTAAAGTATTCATATTTAGCGTGATCTGGAAACACTGTTCATGCGCTACTTATTCGGAATCTACTTTAGCATGTCCTGGAATCACTGTTCATACCCTACGTGGATAAACATAGCGTAAGGATGAAAAGCGTGTATACTTTTTGAGATAAGAGAAAAGTATGGTTAATCAACCATACGTTATCAGCAAAGTATGGAAGAAGAACCTTACGTTAGGAAGGAACATTATGTTTGGGTTATCGACAAAGTATGGAAGAAGAACCTTATGTTAGGAAGGAACCTTACGTTTGGGTTATCAACAAAGTATGGAAGGAGAACTGTATGTAAGTACTAAATGTTACGTTTGTTTCTCAAAAGTATGGTTCATCAACCTTACTTTTGTAAACAACCATACGTTCTTGGAAAAGTATGGATCTTTTACAGTACATTTGAAAGTTGAAGGAAAAAGTATGGATCAAGTAAAAGTATGGATCTTTTACCATACATTTTAAAGTTGAAGAAAAAAGTATGGATGATCAACCCTACGTTTATGATCAAACTTACGTTTGAAGAAAGTAACATGAACCCTACGTTTATGTTTAACCTTACGTTTTCAACCCTACGTTTGGAGGCCACGTCATCAACCTTACGTTTGGCGTCGGAAAGTTTGACAGACGATATTTTTATGCAACGGTCAGCAAGCTGATTGTTATGCAGATTTCAAGCCGGATTTAAAGTCGATTTTAAAATACGACTTTGACTGATTCAAAGTCATTTTATCAATGGATTAAAGATCTAATTAAAAGGATATTTTTATGCTGAGTCTTCAGGGAATCTACGACTGCTCTGTAAATTCAAATGTTTGAATATCGCGAGTAAAAAAGGCGACTTTTATGGATCGAAATGTGAAGAGATATGCTCGGCTTTATTATATATGTTTTCTCTAAAACACCAGGCACAGGTGAGTGGTGATCAATCTATTATTCAAAAAGGTGAAAAACAGAGACTACAAAAAGCACTCAGTTTTTTTGATTTAAAAGGAGCGTCAAAGCTCTGTTTATTTAAGAAGAAGGAACTCGATAGAAGATTCACTTGTTCTACATCAAATATCTACTGTGGATCTACTACTGCTGAAGTTGTGAATTAAATCTCTATATCTACTGCAACCGGATCAACTTAGAACTGCTTCGACTTGAAAATCAATATTTCTAGAGACGACGATCCATCTGTTGTCAATTGCATTCTGTTGCAATTGTGAAGATCAACTAGAAAAGTTCTTTCTAAAATTCTTTTTATCTTGAGTAACCAGCTTTTTGTACTAAGCTGTGTAGGTTCTCTAAGTGAACTAGAAGGATTTGTTTTTCCTTAGATTGTAAAGGTGTCAACTGCCTGTACTCAGTTGTGAACCGGTCTGTTAAAACGAGGAACAGATAGTGAAAATCACCAAGCTCATGGAGTAGAGAATTTGTGGAGTGGACTAGGGTCCTTCTGTTCCCCGAACCACTATACATCTTGTGTTTCTGCTATTTAAATTTCCGATGTATCATGTTATCTGATTAAGTTAAAAGGCAGAACACAATCACGCAAAGATTTTTGAAAATACACAATTCACCCCCCCCCCTCTTGTGTATATTTGGTGTAATCTGATCCAACAATTGGTATTAGAGGTCGAGCTTTCTGAAAATGCTTTAACAATCTGAAAGTGATTATACATAGAGAAAGATGATTGATACAAGAGAGGGAATGTTTATGGTCAGAGCACCGTACTTCAATGGAGAAAACTATGGATGCTGGAAGTCTCGAATGATTATAAATCTGAAAAATCTTGGATACAGAGTCTATTCTAAGATTTTAACTCCATATGAAATACCAAAAAAACCTGAAACATGGAGTGTAGCTACTGAAGCAGAATATGATATGAATTCTAAGGAAATGAATGCAATTATATGTGGTCTAGGACTTGATGAGTTTAACAGAGTATCTCAATGACCAACAGCATATGAAATGTGGCAAACTATTGTTGTTGCTTGCGAAGGAACTAACAATATCAGAGAAATGAGATATGCAACTATTGAGCTTACATTTGATACATTCAGAATGGTTGAAGGTGAGAGTATTGCTCAAATGAATGGAAGATTGAAAGAGATTTTCAATAACATAATTGCCTTGGGAGATCCCATTAAGAAAGCTGATCAAGATTTAAAATTGTTGAGAGTACTGCCTACAAAATAGAATGGAATCTCTGCAGCAATCAGACAGTTGAAACCTGTCAAAGATTTAACCATGAGAGAACTGATTGGAACATTAATGATGTATGAAGCTGAGATGGAAGATGAATCTAATGAACATAAATTTCTCATCAAAAGAGAAGATACTACCCTGAAAGCATCATCACAGATCAAAATCAGAAATATGAAGAACAGAGAAGTCAAAGCTAAATCAGAGAGCTCTGACTCATCAAACTCAGATGAAGAACTGGCTCAGCTAGCCAGAAAATTTAGAAAATTCTACATCAAGAAAAGAGACTTTAAAAAATTCTTTAAAAGATATAATAAGGAAGTAAGATTCTATGAATGCAAGAAGATGGGGCATATCAGACCAGATTTCCCACAATTGAAAGATGCAAAGGAGAAGAAATTCTTCAAAAGAAATGACTATGAGCAGAAAGACAAGAAAGCTATGAAAGCCACTTAGATTGTTTCTGAAGACTCCAGTAGCTCTCTTGAATCAAGCTCAGAGAAAGAAGAAGTCAATCTAAAAAGCAAACATGTGTTTCATGGTAGAAACCAATAAGGTACACTCATATTACTCCTCTGACTCAAATAATG
Source organism: Viscum album (assembly GCA_963277665.1). Taxonomy (NCBI): domain Eukaryota; kingdom Viridiplantae; phylum Streptophyta; class Magnoliopsida; order Santalales; family Viscaceae; genus Viscum; species Viscum album. The sequence goes on from OY728125.1 coordinate 1,611,737,057, forward strand.
AATCAAATTTTGAATCAAGCTACACAGATGAAAAACTTGCAGCCTACTACAATATGCTTCAAGAAAGATATGACTCACTATTTAATAAACATAAGTCACTAAAGAACATACATAAATCTATTTTAGATGAAAGAAATACAATGCTGAAACAACATAAGGAATTAACTGATAAATACAATTCTATTAACAGTAACTATATTAATTTTGAATCAAAAATAAAAACACTGCAGGATGAAGTAGAATCTTACAAATAGGTTGTATTGGTTTTTACAAAAGGAGAGAATTCATTAAATGAAATTCTTGGAAAAACTATCATTAAAAATGAGAGATTTGGAATTGGTAGTAAAGGAGAAAAACCTAAGCTATATAAAAATTATTTTGTTCCTAGCTCTAAAAAGGCTAATTGTAACTTTTGTGGGACAAAGGGACATATAGCTAAAAACTGTTTCTTAAGACAACCTAAAATATGTGGTATTAAGAAAGAATATGTTTCAAAAGACTTATATGATTCAGATGATTTTAAAAGAACAAAGAAAATCTGAATACCCAGATCATTGCTAGCTAACACCCCTAGACCCAACAGAATATGGGTACCAAAGCAATTTGTTTGAATGTCTTTGCAGGTAGCAAGCCACCAGAGTAGAAAAGATATATGGTACATGGACAGTGGTTGCTCAAGACATATGAGTGGAAACTCATTGAATTTTTCTTCACTCACTCAAAAGGAAGGAGGACTTGTCACATTTGGTGACAATGCCAAAGGAAATATCATTGGCATTGGAACAGTTGGAGATCTAGAAGTTGTCTCAATTAATAAAGTACTTTATGTACAAGGATTGAAACACAACCTGATAAGTATCTCTCAACTTTGTGATGATGGATATACTGTTGATTTTACTAACAATTGATGTACTATTTCTAAAGATAAATCGCTTAAATTTAGAGCACCAAGAACTGATAATGTGTATACCCTGGATTTAAATTCTTTGTGTAAACAACAAGTAAATTGCTTAACGGCTAAAATGAATGAATCTTGGATCTGGCATAGGAGACTTGGACATTGTAATATATATGTTTTAAATAAGTTATCTAAGAAACATTTAGTTTCTGATTTTCCTAGTCTCAAATTTGAAAGTGACAGATTCTGTGATGCATGTCAACTTGGCAAGCAACACAATTCATCCTTCAAATCTATTAACAAAATTGCTACATCTAAACCTCTAGAACTTATCCATATGGATTTGTTTGGACCTTCCAGAGTAGCAAGCTTAGCTGGTAAATTATATGTTTATGTATTAGTTGATGATTATTCTAGATTTACTTGGATTTTCTTTTTGAAATTTAAAAATGAAGCTTTTACTTTATTTGAAAGTTTCTGCAAATCTGTTCAAAATGAAAAAGGTTTTAATATAATCTCATTGAGAAGTGATCATGGTGGAGAATTTGAGAATCATGAATTTAATTCCTTCTACCCAAATATGGGTATTAAATATACCTTTTCTGCACCTAGAACACCTCAACAAAATGGAATTGTTGAAAGAAGAAATAGGACTATTCAGGAAATGGCTAGGACTATGCTAAATGAATACAGCCTTCCTACCTACTTTTGGGCAGAAGCTATAAGCACAGCCTGGTATATAATGAATATAGTTTTAATTAGACCTTTTTTGAAAAAGACACCCTATGAACTATGGAATAACAGAAAACATAAAGTAAATTACTTTAAAGTTTTTGGATGAAAGGTTTACATCTTAAACACCAAGGATAATCTTGGTAAGTTCGATCCAAAATCTGATGAAAGAATTTTCTTAGGATATTCAGTTACATACAAAGCTTATAGAATCTATAATAAGAAGTCAAGGATTGTTGAAGAATAATTTCATGTGAAATTTGATGAATCTGATCCCTTTGAGAAAAGGATAGATCAAATGGATGAACATGACTCTAATGATAACATGAGACTTGAGAACTTAAAGAATGATTTTGAGAAAGATATAAATAAAATTTAGTCCAGTTCAGAAGAACATGATACTGAAGAACCTATAAGTGTGTTGCCTAGACAGACTAGAACCCTAAAGAATCACCCTTTAGAAACTATAATAGGCGACTTAGATACAGGAATAAAATCAAGAAGAAATATAAGAAATCTTGTAGAATTATCTACCTTTCTATCCCAATTAGAACCCAAGACTATAGAAGAAGCTTTAGATGATGAAATCTGGATGTTAGCAATGCAAGAAAAATTAAACCAGTTCAAAAGAAATGAAGTCTGGGAATTAGTTAAAAGACCACAGAACTATCCAGTAATAGGAACCAAATGGTTCTTTAGAAATAAGCAAGATGATCAAGGAATAATAACTAGAAATAAAGCTAGACTTGTAGCTAAAGGATATAATCAGGAAGAAGGTATAGATTATGATGAGACCTTTGCACCTGTAGCTAGACTAGAAGCCATTAGATTAATCTTAGCCTATGTATCTCATATGAACTTTAAATTATTTCAGATGGATGTTAAATCTGCCTTTTTAAATGGTTATTTAATGGAGGAATTTTATGTTGAGCAACCTCCTAGTTTTGAAAACTCTCAAAAACCAGATTCTATTTTTAAATTTACTAAAGCTCTTTATGGACTTAAACAAGCACCTAGAGCTTGGTATAAAAGATTAAGCTCTTTTCTTTTGAAAAATGATTTTACTGTTGGAATGGCAGACCCAACACTGTTTAAGAAAACTGTGAATTCTAATATTTTATTGGTTCAAATTTATGTTGATGGTGTAATTTTTGGATTAACTAATAAAACCCTTTGTCATGAGTTTTCAAAGTTAATTCAAAAAGAATTTGAAATGATTATGATGGGAGAACTAAATTTCTTTTTAGGACTTCAAATTTATCAAAAAGATTTTGGAAATGTTTTGAATCAATGCAAATACATTACTGATTTGTTGAAGAAATTTGGACTTTAAAACAGCAATACATATACAACTCCTATGTGTACTAATATAAAACTTGATTTGGATGAAGCTGGAAAATCAGTTGACAACAAGTTATATAGAGGTATGATTGGTAGTTTATTATATCTTACTGCTAGCAGACCAGATATAATGTATTCAGTATGTCTTTGTGCAATATTTCAATCAAATCCTAAAGAATCTCATCTAAATGCTGTTAAAAGAATTTTTAGATATTTAAAAGGAACCGTTTTTCAATCTATTCTTTATCCTAAAACTTCTAATTTTAATTTGATTTTATATTCAGATGCAGACTTTGGGAGTTGTAGATTAGATAGGAAAAGCACTTCAGGAACTTGTCACTTTTTAGGAAAATCTTTAGTGTCATGGTCAAGTAAGAAACAACATTTAGTTTCCCTGTCAATAGCTGAGGCAGAATATATTTCTGCTGGCAGTTGCTGTGCACAGGTGTTGTGTATGAAAAACACTCTTATTGACTTTGAACTAAATTTTAATAATACTCCTATTTTATGTGATAATACTAGTGCTATAAATATTTCAAAAAATTCTATTAATCATTCTAGAACTAAGCATATTGATATCAGACATCATTTTCTAAGAGATCATGTTCTTAAAAAGGATATATCTTTGGAATTTATAAGTACTGAAATTCAATTAGCTGATATTTTTACTAAACCACTTCCCACTGCAAGGTTTGATTTTATTAAGGGGGAGCTAGGTTTATTTGATTTTAAATAAAATTTTATTTTACAAAGCTAGTTATTTATTTTAATTCTGCTTAAAATAATTTTTCTATTTTTGTTTTTCAAACAGAATAAGTTTATTTTCCTCGTGTAATATATTTTATTTATTTTTAAATATATGTAATGATTATTAAAAACACGGGAATCAAGGTTGTCATAAACCCTTTCGACTTCTAAACCATTTCATTTCTATCGAAACCTTTTCGAATTCGCAAGTCGCACCTCTACTCGTGAACCCTAATCTTCAAACCTCTGAAACCCTAACCTTCAAACCTTTAGAGATTCTCGCAGAGATGGTAAGGACTAAAAGATCCATTGAAGCTGAGACAAGCAATGCCAAGAGACAATGCTCTGAAGGAAGAAAAATCTTAGAGGGAAAGGTAATTGATCTCGACTGGTTATTTCAGAAAAATCTCTTGTTGAAACAAGTGCTGTCATTTCTGAACCTTGAACTGATGTTCAACAGTGAAAATATGGAATTTCTTTATGAGGTATAACTTAGATACTTCTTCAAATCTGTACAGTTTAGTCTGGGAGAAACTAAGGACAGTATGATGGCTAAAATAGAAGATAGGGATTTCTCAATCTCGTCCGTAAAAATTGGTCAGATTCTTAACTGCCCTCATGAGGGAGTTTTTCATTTCTATTTGAAAAATATTTTAGATTCTATGCATAAATACGAGGACATAATGTCGTTTCTTTTTTGGTACTACGACTATAAAGAAAATTTTTATCAAGGATTTGGAGCCTGATCAGAAAATTTTGGTCAAATTTGTGCAAACAGGGATTGCACCGAGGATGTCTGAGATGGAAAAGATATTATACCCTGATATGTACATAATTTATCTTCTGTTAAGTGATATAAAATTAAACTTCACAAGGTACATGGTAAGGTACCTCAATTATTGTTGTCAGAGTGATGCCCGAATGAACTTTTATCCTTTTGGTCGATTCATTTCCAAGTTGTTGCTTAAGAAGGACATGGTGAGATTAGTGGATGCCCGAGTACACTGTCATCACAGTAATGTATTCAATGTTGGAACTCTAAGAAAAATTGGCTATTTCTGGAGCACCATTAAAAGAAAACTTTTTCCAGTAGGAGCTGAGGATGACTCAGAGAGTGCTCAGGCTCAACCTGCTAAGTCCAAGGATGGATAAGCTGAATCAAGAGTCAGCAATGTAGCAAGAAGGATCCGATTTGAAGTGGAAGATGCTGAGAAAGAAAGAAGTCAGGAGGGACTTCAATCTCAAAGAACTAGACCTGTTAATGAGGAAATTACTTCCCCTGTATTGGCAACAACATAAGATTTATTTTCTTATACTTTTGTAAGAGAAGCTGCTATTGATAAGACCATGGAAGATGTTAGTGAAAGGAAGGCACCAGTAGAGGGATCAGGAGTTCAAGAAGAAGCTCAAAGGGAGAATCAGGAACAGATTGTAGCTGATGTTGAAGTTACACTTCAACAGGAACAAGATAAGGAGGCAGAGCCTGGTGAGGAAGTGGCCAGACCTCAGGAAACTCCTGAAAATATTGTTCTCAAAATTCCAGTGGAAGAAAAAGATGCTAATATTTGTGATGAGCATGCTTCTGAAGCTCACACAGAAGTACTTCAAGGGGATTTTTCTGTGGAGGAGTCTGAGAACTCTTAAGAAAAAATCTGTGGACCAACCCACTTAGGACAAAGAGAAAGAAAAATCTGATGTTGAATCATTACCTTTGGTACTGCTGCATCATCCAGATCCTGAGAATGTGAATCAAGCACAGGGTGTCTTTGATTCAAGGAAGAAAGAAGTTGACGAACTGTACAAAAAGCTGTCTCAGTTGGAATCTGAGAATGTCACTCTGAGAAATGCCTTAGACTTAGAAAAATTGAGATTTCAAAAGCTAAAGGAGAGTACAGTCTCAAGGCAAGAAGTTGAAATGTTTAAAGAAGATATGTTGAATAAAGTTGTCAAGTTGAAATTTGAAATGGTTATGAACACAGATTTATCAGATCTAAAATTGTTTATGGAGAACCAATTTGCATCAGTTTCAAATAGTGCTGTTAGTGGATCAGGTACTTCACCTGATTTAATCAGAATATTTCAAGCTATCACAGTCGCGATGAGCAACATGAATGACAGGTTGCAAGATCTTTAATGTAACAGTGCTCCATTATCAGTGTTTCTAGACAATCAAAAAAATTTAGTGGATCAACTGACATCTAGTGAGCCACCAATCAGAACACTGTTAAATCAGATGTCAGAGAAGCTATCAGTGTTTATAAAAAAATACGAAAGGATGCATGAGTTTTTCAGGGTCAATTTAATCGAAGATATTCATATGACTTGGGAGAATAGAGAGTTCATTATCAAACTTGGAGATGGGATGATGAAGAGACTCAGGGAACAGTTTACAGAAATCAAGTCTGCAATCCAGAGGAGATAGAACCTATTGGCTACATGTTCACTCCAAAAAACCTTGATTCCTGTGTTTATCATACTTGTATCTATTTTTGATTTATTAATGAAAATATGTTTCTTTCTTTCTATTTGTTTTAATGTCTTTATTTTGATATGCCAGTACTCTATATTTAATTATTGATAAACAGTTAATAATAGCATTTACCTACAGTTCATTGCAACATTAAATGTGTTCAAATCCATGATTTATCATTCTTTTTTATATCACAAAAAGGGGGAGAAATTTGGATAAACACAACATTTTATTTTAAAAAACTTATTTAAATGATTTCCTGTATATTTGATGTTTTGGATTTATACAGATTTATACTTATATAGAAAACTATTTTAAGTTATTAACAGTCGTTTATTATAAAAGGAAATTTTCTTTTTCTTTTTATTCAGAGGGAGAAATTTGGATAAAACTAGAAAGTTTTATTTTTAAAGAAATTTTATTTTATTTTCATGAAGGGGGAGAAATTTTTATGATCTTGTTAAAATTAAATATTGTTTTGTCCTCTCAAAATTCTAAAACTTTAAGTAACTAATTTTGAAAGTTAATTTCATTTAATTAGTCTTAATATTTTATGGGTTTTGTGATCATCAAAAAGGGGGAGATTGTTGAGCAATGTATTGTTTTCAACAATACATAATAATGTTATTTAAAGGGGGAGATTATTGAAAATAATACTCTGTCTCTTTATGATAATTTTGATGCTCACAAATACCCTTAATTATTTTCTAATGATTTTATTTAGCATTTTGCAGGAATTTATCATTTTATTTTACTCTTGAAATTTTGGGAATTTATTGTTAAAGTATTCGTATTTAGCGTGTTTTTTAAACACTGTTCATGCGCTACTTATTCGGAATCTGCTTTAGCGTGTCCTGGAATCACTGTTCATACCCTATGTGGATAAACATAGTGTAAGGATGAAAAGCGTGTATACTTTTTGAGATAAGAGAAAAGTATGGTTAATCAACCATACGTTATCGGAAAAGTATGGAAGAATAACCTTACGTTAGGAAGGAACCTTACGTTTGGGTTATCGGCAAAGTATGGAAGAAGAACCTTACGTTAGGAACCTTACGTTTGGGTTATCAACAAAGTATGGAAGGAGAACCGTACGTAAGTACTAAATGTTACATTTTTTTTCAAAATTATGGTTCATCAACCTTACTTTTGTAAACAACCATAAGTTCTTGGAAAAGTATGGATCTTTTACCGTACGTTTGAAAGTTGAAGGAAAAAGTATGGATCAAGTAAAAGTATGGATCTTTTACCGTATGTTTGAAAGTTGAAGGAAAAAGTATGGATGATCAACCCTACGTTTATGATCAACCTTACATTTGAAGAAAGTAACATGAACCCTACGTTTATGTTCAACCTTACGTTGTCAACCCTACGTTTGGAGGCCACGTCATCAACCTTACGTTTGGCGTCGGAAAGTTTGATAGACAATATTTTTATGCAACGGTCAGCAAGCTGATTGTTAGGCTGATTTCAAGACGGATTTAAATTCGATTTTAAAATATGACTTTGACTGATTCAAAGTCGTTTTATCAATGGATTAAATATTGAATTAAAAGGAACTTTTTATGCTGAGTCTTCAGGGAAGTTATGACTGCTCTGTAAATTCAAATGTTTGAATATCGTGAGTAAAAAGGCGACTTTTATGGATCTAAATGTGCAGGGATATGCTTGGCTTTATTATATATGTTTTCTCTGAAACACCAGGCACAGGTGAGTGGTGATCAATCTATTATTCAAAAAGGTGAAAAACAGAGACTGCAAAAAACACTCAGTTCTGTTGATTCAAAAGGAGCATCAAAGCTCTGTTTATTTAAGAAGAAGGAACTCGATAGAAGATTTACTTGTTCTACATCAAATATCTACTGTGATCTACTACTACTGAAGTTGTGAATTAAATCTCTATATCTACTGCAACCAGATCAACTCAGAACTGCTTCGACTTGAAAATCAATATTTCTAGAGATGACGATCCATCTGCTCTCAATTACATTCTGTTGCAATTGTGAAGATCAACTGGAAAAGTTATTTCTAAAATTCTTTTTATCTTGAGTAACCGGTTTCTCGTACTAAGCTGTGTAGGTTCTGTAAGTGAACCAGAAGGATTTGTTTTTCCTTGGATTGTAAAGGTGTCAACTGCCTGTACTCAGTTGTGAACCGGTCTGTTGAAACGAGGACCAGATAGTGAAAATCACCAAGCTCGTGGAGTAGATCGTTGGTGGAGTGGACTAGGGGCCTTCTGTTCCCCGAACCACTATACATCTTGTGTTTCTGCTATTTAAATTTTCGCTGCATCATTTTATCTGATTAAGTTAAAAGGCAGAACACAATCACGCAAAGATTTTTGAAAATACACAATTCACCCCCCTCTTGTGTATATTTTGTGTAATCCGATCCAACAGTTAGGTCGTACGTACGCACGAGCAACGTTATCATTTCCTTAATGGGTTAAAGGGTAAGGAAGTGGATGGTATATTAATTTTAAATAATAAATATCATGTCATATATGTCACATATATTCATAAATTTTTCCTTTTTTACCTTCCATGTAAAGTGTTAGTGAAAAAAAATCACATCACTTCGTGAGGCAGTAGTTTGTCGTACACATGATCGACATTATTGTATACCCCACATAATGAAATGTAAAAAAGGTATATGTGATATTATATTTCCATAAGTATAATTATGTTACTAATATAATATATATACATTAGATCTATCATAATACCCAACTATGATAGGTAATGATGGAAACTTGTCACATCAATTCGTGAGGCGGTAGTCTGTCGTACACACGAGCGACGTTATCATTTCCCAATTGAGGAAAGAGGAGATGGATATAGGTAATGCCTTTAACATAATAATATCTTATTATATGGAAGATAATAATTTTATTATATTGGAAAGGTTTAATAATAATTGAAAGGTGTGGAGGAAAAAATAAAATAAAATGCTCGATTAAAAATGTTATCTCTTCTTCAGACAACCCCTTTAGGTTTACAACAAAATCCTTCCTAAGTAAGATTTTTGATCAAACCAAGGCCTCTAGTATGTTGGAAGGTAAGTAAGGAAGATATTTGGGCAGTTATTCATTGAACAAAATGATTTTTTAAGTGTAAAGAGGAGAGGATAGGGGGTATCCATTTATAAGTGGGGGAGAGGACACATTTAAAATTTTTTAAAAGAAGAATGTGTGCCCACGTTTTTATCATGTCACAAGGCTCCAAAATGGACCATTATAGAGCCTATAAGGGATAAGGTCAAAATATGATCATCCAATAAGAATTGGAAAAGTTTTTAGGTCATCTTTACTCTTATCTTTTTAGTTCAACCTCCCGGTAAACTTGTTTTTACCTTAACCACGGTAATTAATTTTTATTATTTTCACCATTCATTATGATCAAAAAAATAAGTTGTCTTAATTATATAATATTAATCATACTGATTTCAAATATGAAATCCATTTTACCAAATTCAATTCATAGAAGTTAAATAATTTAATTTAAAATTAAACCCACTGATATGAGGAAAAAATGGTTTTCCAAAGAGAAAATTTTCATAAGTATAGAAAATTTTAATATCAAAACTCAATATAAAATTAATATTAGTGACCTAAATTGGATTAATAAATATATAATTTAAATAATGATACTTCTAAAATATTTTAAAACCAAATAGAACTTTGTGAATGATTTAAATAAAAATGTAGTTTTTAGTAAAAATTATTATTTTTCATTATTCATTGAAAAATAAATCTTTTCAAAAAATTATATTCACTCTAACCTAATTTTGACATGATAATTCCAAAAATAAACTTTATTTTCTCAAATAAATTTTCTAAAAGTTTCAAAAAATAATTTTATTATTTGTTCACAAATAACAATAAAACATTTTTTTAGAAAAAATATTTTTGAAGCATATAAAGGCTTTAGTAAAATCTATACACTTTATCAAAATATTTTATTTATATAAAACCATTATAATTAATTTTAAAATTTTGGTTATTCATATTCATATCGTCAAGTTTAACAACTATGTTATAAGAGGCACGTTTAAATAATAATATTAATCATATATTATTTTTCATTAAAACTCGGTGTTGCGTGAAATGCAGACTACTAAATAAATTAAATTTATATTAAAAAAACATTCCATAAAATCTCAAGGTGTTATAATTTTCATTATCAGATATTATCGCTTTTTGATTGTTTTGTGCATGTCTAAAAATGTTGATGTCAATCCCCATTCTTTGATATCACGTTTATTATTCCTAGATTATCCAAGGTACTGGAAGAGATGTTTTATAATGATTTCTAAAGTTCTAATTTCATTTCATGAGAATTTCAGTAACGATTCGTGAAGACAAAGTCGATGACGAACTTATTTCTGTAATTTTTGATGAACAAAAGTTGGTTTGTTAATAACGTGTTAAATTTTCATATAAAATTATAAAACCTTAATCATGTCATAAACATATTTTTAATTAATTCAATACATTCTTATAATCATCCAAGTTTAATGGTGATGAAAAATGAAATATGTTGCTTCATGGAGGCGGTAGTCCGCACGTACACACGGATGATGTTTTCATTTTCCATAGAACAGAAAGAAGGTATAAATTGAATTATGTTTTTAGAATCTTAATCATGTTATAAATATCATATTTATTCATTAAATTCCCCTTTTCAATTAGTCATGTAAGGCGGTGATGAAAAATAAAACACATCATTCATGGAGGTAGTAGTCTGCACATAACACGAATGGCATTTTCATTTTTCTAAGGAAAGGGGAAAGGTAGATAATGGTTATTCCATCAATATAAAAACATTTTGGTGTTCTAATAATATTTAGTTCATTATATTATAATGGGTAAAATAGATTTAAAAATAGTAGAATAAGAAGAAATGGAAGAATTACTATATAGGAGAAAATAATTACATAGAAGAATTTGATTTCTTCTTGGAAACTTTATTAATTTAGAAGGGATTTGGGAAATATCTAGGGAACATAATCTCAAGAACAGGGAGGGTCTTATTTGGGAATAAAATGAGGTATGAAAGATAGGAGAATTTGAATTTTTGGTGTAGCTTTGAAGGGGGTGGGAAGCTCCTTTTATAAGTGAAGGGAATGGAAAATGGATCCAATGTGGACAATAATGGATGGTGGGGTAAGTTAAGGTTAATAAATCCCTCAATTAATCATTTAGAGACATGTTTTTAACATGTTTTGGGTCATTTACCATTTGATTTAACCCTTTTACTATTTTTTACTTTTACTATGGTAATTAAATTTTACCTAAATAATTTATTTTTAGGCCTAAAAATAAAATGAAACTTATTGCATAATTTAAACCTTTTGATTCCAAATATGAAATTAATTTTACTAGATACAATTTCTAAAAGGAATAAAATTAATTCTAAAATAATAAATGTACAACTCATTTAAAATAGTTTTAAAGACAAATTTAACTTAAATTCTAAAATGTCAAATATATGTTTGTAAATTAAGCTTAATATTTTTAAATGTATAATTTTACGTGTAAAATAAACCCATGTTCAAGAAATAGGTTTCATAAAATTTTAAGTCATGCTTATATCTTAATAATATCATTAAAGTCACGGTATTTGTAAAAACGGTATTTTGTACTATTCATCTAGATTTCAATCTTTTAAGAAAAAAATCAATATTTCATCCTAATCTAACATTTTCCTGATAATTCCAAAAATGAATTCCATTTTTTCAAATTCAAATTAAATAATTTAAGAATTAATCTTTTAAATGGAAACATAAAATATAATGAAAATTGTTTTTATAAGAAAATATCTTTTTAAATATTAATTGTTTTTATTCTTATTTCCTATCAATTAATAATTAAATTAATGTTATTATATTATTCATATCAACAATGCACTTTATCAAAATTTTACCATAATATATTTAGTTTCTTAAAAAAATTCATAGCGCATAGAAATGCAATTTTAAGTAAAATACATTTTTAAGTATAAAATGAATTATTCTTATTGTTTTCCTAATAATAATTATTGCATGACTATTAATTTATTTATCAGTGTATATTATTAATACATTTTATTAAAATCATTCTTTAGTAGTGATTTATTATATTAAGATAAAAATACACAACACATTTAGAAAAATAGTTCCTTTAAATAATATCTATTTATATAAAAAGATATTAAACTAAATGCCATTAAAATTAATTATTTATATTCTAAAAATTTAATTTTACTGATCCATTGATATTAAAATATTTCTTTAAAATTTATAAATAAAACAAACATAATTTAATAATAATAATAATAATTAACGCATAAAGTATTTTTATAAATAAATATTTTAATTAAATAATATATTTTTGTACCATTCTTTATTAATTTTGCATTATATTATTTTAAATCTATTACTAAAAATACACAATTTAAATGTACCTATCGGTATGTGTATCCAACGACCAAATTTCCAACGGTCATTTTTTCAACAATTATATTTATAACGATCAGATTTGTTCATATATATAGTCTTATTTAAATTATTAATTCATTTAATTATTACTTCACATAGCACACATCACATTCATATTAAGTACTTTGCATAATGTGTTCTCCTTTCATTATTTTCTTTCTTATTATAGGTTTAGTTCAACTAATGGTAACCCTCAAAGAGTGAAGATGATCCAGAAGATTTTTTAATTATAAAGATATTATTCTTTTCTATTTATTATTCACTTTAATTTATGCACTTTTAAGAAATGTAATCATCCATGGTATGTAGTAATCCATGGTATTTAATACTTTACTTTATGTAGTCTTTATTGTAATGTTCTAGTATGAATGAATAAAGTGTTAGTTTGATCCATATCTTGTGTGTCTTACTTTATACTCAAGTTAAATTCTTTTGAAAGTATGGAAAACATATTTAATAATTATAGATATACAATTTAAGGAAATAAAAAAATCTTAAATCCTAGGGTGTTACATTCTCCTTTTCAATAAATGATATCAAAGTTAAGTTTGATGACACCTATGGTGTCATTTATCTACTACTGAAGCTTTTATTAGATGAATATCATGTTTTAAAAACATTTAATAAAACTTTTATTAAATGGAATCCCACTAAAATGATAACCCCTTTTAAACTCATAATATCCATTCGTGGGCCAAGGTCCTTTTTTCACTAAGAAAATGACTATGTTTTAGTGTGAACTTCACTGCTTAGTTATTTAGGTAGGGGATCATCTCAATCGTATCGTATATGACTCTTGGATGGTTAATGGGACAATAATTTTACAATTCATCATATGGATAAACTCAACTCTATTCATCTAGTATCTTAACCCTTCAGGTTTCCCAGGCAAGTGTAAGCTCACAACTAAATTTTGTTAACTAACACTTAGGGTTTGTCATGCCTTACACAAGATAATCCATGGCACTTTGGCATGAACCTACCAGGTTGGATGATTGAGATCTTGACATGTGTTTTCTTAGGAAATAATCTAACACTTGATATTTTAAAGATGATTTAATCTCAGCATCTTATCTCATGTTATTCTTTTTATATGTGCATGCTTCTGATGATTTAATTTTGAAATCATTGTTTTTTTCATCAAATCAATATGTTCAAACCATATTGATGTGCAACTCATTACACAACTCATATTTTGTATTCCTAACTCAAATTAAAAGTCAACTATAAATATACATATCCAAATGCACCATATGAAAAAGGTACATGAAACATGTTCATGTGAAGGCTTAGAATTACATGAAATCAACAATCTCTGCATGAGTAAGTCTGAAGTCATAGATAGTCAACCTCAATTTTTCTAGAACAAGGCATAAGCCTCCAGACCAGTGGGAAGTCCGATCCAAAATAAATCTATACAGAAATACTTAGACAGATCTTAATTCCATCATAATTCTAACACCTAATATATATAAATCATAATTAACTATTTATTTCAAGTTAAAGACTCGATAAAAACCAAAGTTAATGTAGAAGAAAACTAAATCAATTATCATACCTGACTTGTAACTTCTTAAATGCATGTATGATAACTTTAAAGTGGTTTAAACACCTTTAAACTAAATCATACACATATTTAAAATATAAAAAAATTAGGACTATGAATAATAAAGCAAAGAATAACTTTTAAATCAATGAACAATTCATAAATTCAAACATGAGATAAAAATTTATAAACAATTCGTACATAAATCTAATTATAAATAATTTATAATTTTAGTTAATCATATGAACATACCATAATTTTGAATATAAATTATAAGGCACATCGTATAGTTGGTCAAAGATATTACATTATTAACATTTAATATTGTGAAATGTTTATTAATGAATTCTTCATAAACATTTGTTAGATCTGGTTAATTGTATTTTCGGGTTAAGTGTATTTTCAAGTCTCACATCACTTTCCTCCTACTTGTAATTATTTTCCTCCATCATTAAATGAATGGCTCCACCACTCTTTGAGGTACGAATTATACCATTCTACATGGCATCAAAGGGATATGTCTTCTAAATTTTCCCCACCACACCCTGCCCCGATTTTTTTTATTTACCTCCTCCTCTGCTACGCCTTGTCGTCAGCCGCTCCCTGCGCATCAGGCATCCACCCCTGCGCCCCGTCATCGTCCCACTTGCGCGGCAGGCCTAGCACCCCATCTCCATCCCTCTTGTGTGGCATCCCCAGCACCTCGTCGGCGGCCCGCCTATGCGGCAGCCCTGGTGCTCCATCGTTGACACACTCTTGCGCTCTATCGCCAGCCACACCTTGTGCAAGAGCCCCGGTGCCCCCGTGCGCCTCCATGTGCGACGTCCCACCCCCTCTAGATCTACCTCGCCCCGTTGGCCCCACTCACGTCGCCACCTCCCACTCGCGGTGACTCCCTGTGTGACAGCTCTTGTGTCCTGTAGTTGGTTGATCCCTGCACCGCCATTCTCCATCAGCTGCAGCCCCCGACAGCCCACCCACTCCAAATCTGCCTCACTCCGTCAATCACAACCGCCCCCACTAGCACCCTTGTGTGTCGTTCTCTTCCACCCGTTCCCCTATGTGATGACCTTGCGAGAGTGCCACCCTCCACAAGTGTCACCCTTCTCCTGCACGAGCGCCTCCCTACGCCTCCACCCCCAGGCTTTCCCGCCTTCTTGCGCACCGGCCCTATACACATTGCTCCTCCCTTCTGTGCAACGGATCCTGCCTGTGCGACCCCTCCCTGCAAACGTCTTCCTATGAGACTACTCCTTCTGATCCCCCCTGCACAACGGCCTTCCTTGATGCTACCCTCTTCCTAGCGCTGGCACCCATGATTGTGACCCGCTCGCCCCTTTGCTGGTAGCATGGCACATTTGAAGTCATGTCAGACCATCTGTCGAACCTCATCCTGCCAAACGTTGCACCTCTTGTCGTTGTCTCTCCCTATAAAGTATTCCTCCTCAAATCTGGTTGTCCATCCTCTCCTCTACCCATTCTGCATTTCCCTTTAATCATATTGTTTCACCACTAATGTGACCTGGTTATTCTTGTCTGACATCTGATCAATGATTTGTCATGTGTTGTTCTTGAACGCCTGGATGCTTTTGTCTTGGCTATTCCTGTTGCGACATGATCCTGTTATTTCAGCAGATGTATTCCATTTTCGACTATTCCTGCAGGTTCTGAATGTCGGGCATTGTTCCTTGGCTGGCACATCTTTTTCAGTAGCATCATCCATCAACTTATTGAGGGGGAGTAGTCATGGAGGTTTAAATTTTGTTATTTTTTGTCTTGTTATGTCATCAAGTTGGGTATGTTCGGCTTGAGGGGGAGTGCTGGAAGTGTTTTTGCTTTTCTTTGCTTTGATTTTTTTCTTTAATTATGTATCCAAGCTAGGTAGACCTAGATTGAGGGAGAGTGTTGGAGTCTATGTCTCACATTGTATTTGAGGTATCGTGTCATCTTTATCATTCATTATTATTAAACACCAAGGTCTCCCTTAGAGAGAAATCTCAGGTATTGGTTCACCTCTCTCACCATAATATGGTATCAGAGTAGGTTTGTTAAAGCTAGCCCTCCCTCCCTTCTAATATCTCCCCTCCCGTTCTTTTTTTTACAACGGGGGGCAGCGGCCCCATGGCCACTGATCCCTAATCTGGTATCGCCCCTTCGTCTTTGCTCGCTCCCCTTCTCATGTGGTATCCCCGACGCCCCACTCCTAACATTGTCGCCCCTCCTTTCCCAACGCCCCCTCTTGATACCCCCCCCCCCCCCATGTGTGCCACCCCTCCAACCAGTGGCCCTCCTCCCTGTTCGATGGAACCCTCTGCACGACAACCCCACCACCATGCGCAGTTTCAGAATACATGAGGTTCAAGGAGTCCCAGAGTTCTTTAGTAGTGTCCGTCGTCCGAGTCACATCTTTAACGAAGTGTTCCATAGAATTGACAAGCAAAGCAAAAAAAATTGTCAACAAGCTTCCAGACCTTGTACTTCGAA
This sequence comes from Viscum album, assembly GCA_963277665.1. Taxonomy (NCBI): domain Eukaryota; kingdom Viridiplantae; phylum Streptophyta; class Magnoliopsida; order Santalales; family Viscaceae; genus Viscum; species Viscum album. The sequence continues at coordinate 1,611,753,752 of OY728125.1, forward strand.
CCTAAAAATGGTGGGGAAGGAGAAACCAAGTGTGAGTCGAGATCCATGTTGGTAAAAGACATAAGGACCATTTTACGCCAGACCTAGAAGTTAGTTGCATCAAGGTGCTCATCGACAAGGAAAGCAGAGACGGTGATCAACTGAGGAAGGAAGGAGGAAGTCGGTGAGGATTCTACCATGGTAAGAAGGATGGAGGGAACATGCTACAAGGTTTGACCAAACCAACGAGAAGGGTGCAGCAAGTGGTCCAGCAGGAATGGGTGGAATGGAAACACATGCATCAGTAAGAAAACAAGGGAATCTGGTTAGTGGGTGGGATAATCACTAACATGTACAGGACTAGCACAGAGAAAGAAAAAAGCATGCAGGAGGATGGATGCGGGAGGATGGATGTTGGGTGCATATAAGGGTCCATAAAAAGACACAAAGGAGTGTTGTAGGAGGATGTATCACAGGAGAGAGAGCTTTTCTTTCAGGGAAATGCGCATGGAGGACCAAAACTATCTGGGTCGGCAGAGTGCACCTGGGGAGGATAACGCCATTAGGGGCATTGGTGTGTGTTGGGCAGGGCGGTGAGGGGGTGTTGGGGCTGCCGCACAGGTTGGCCGGTGAGGAATTTTGGGGAAACCAAGCAGGTGGAATAGCGAGGAACGTTGGGGCAGCCATGCGGACGGGCCGGCGACGGGGGCGTGAGGTTTTCGTGTAGGCGGGTCGGTGATGGGGTAAAAGGATTCACCCAGACATATGGTATTGATTATTTCAATACATTTTCTCTGGTTGTGAAGATGGCATCTTTCCAATTATCCATCTCTCTTTTTGATACTCATCATTTGATTCATCATCAACTTGATGTCAAGAATGCATTTCTACACGGCTTTCTTGACTAAGAAGTATATCTACAACAACCTCTTGGATTCATTGCCTTAGGAGCTTGCTCTCATGTCTATAGGATTCATCGCTCTCTTTATGGGATCAAACAGTCTCCTAGTGCATGGTTTAGTAGATTCTGTACTATCATCGCTACATTTGATCTATCTCAGAGTATGAAGGACCACATTGTTTTGCACCATAAAACATCCTCCAATTGCATCATGTTTAGTTGTATATATTGATGATATCAATATTACAGGTAGCGACTCACATGGAATTGATCATCTCAAGGTTTATCTTTAACAACAATTTCAAACCAAAGATCTGGGTCCTCTCACATACTTTCTTGGCATTGAAGTCTCCTGTTCTCCAAATAACATCTTTCTTTCCCAACATAAATATGCATTGGATATCTTGCAGGATGTTGGTTTGTCTCATACAACTATCGTTGACACTCCACTTTAAACTGGGGAATGGTCACTAAATGATGGCACGAACCCATATTCTCACCCAAAGAGGTATCGTCGCCTTATGAGAAAACTCAATTATCTTACCATGACTCGTCCGAATATTGTCTGTGTTGTCAGCAAGGTTAGATAATTTATGGAACATTCAATGAAATCCTAATGGGATTTTGTCCTTCAAAATTTCCAAGTGCATGAAGAAAGACCTTGCTCGTGGTCTTCGGTATTCACATCATGGTCATCTGAATATTGAGGTCTTTTGTGATGTTGACTATGCTGGTTGCTTAGCTACCCAGAAGTCTACTTCTAGGTTTTCCATTTTCCTATCTAGTAACTTAATCTCATGAAGAAGCAAGAAACATACTTTCATATTCAGATCCAGTGTTGAATCTGAATATCGTGCGATGACCACAGTCACTACTAAAATTCTTTGGCATCATCATCTTTTTCATGAAATTGGTTTCTCACCACAGACGTTAGCTCATATTTGGTGTGATAATCAAGCAACCACAAAGATTGCTTCCAATCCAGCCTTCCATGAATGCACGAAGCATATCGAGGTTGACTGTCACTTTCATCATCATCACCTCGAGCAACACCATATCAGTTTCAGTTACATTACAATGGATTATTAGCTTGCCAACATCTTCATCAAATGATTACCAGGAGATCGAATGGACTCTCTTTGAACCAAGATTATCGGTGACGGGGTGTTGCAGCTTCCATGCAGGCAGGCCAACAACGGGGCGTGGGGCAGTCACACAAGCGGGCCGATAACTGGGGCACCGGTCTTCTGTACAGGCAGGTCGGTGACGAGGGCGCGGGGCTTCCACGCAGGTGGGTCAGTGATGAGGGCACGGGGATTTCGTGCAGGTGGCCTGGTGACGGGGGCACAGGGCTTCCGTGCAGGTGGCGCGAAGGAGCAGTGGATGGGGAAAAATTATTGGATGCATACCTATGATACTTGAGCTTTGGCCCCTTCCTCAAACACCAGAGGCTGCTTTGGCCCAGCGAGATCAGTTATGTCTCTTCGGTCTTTTTCATGGCCTTGATTCTAAGTATTCCACAACTGCTACAGAGATGTTGGTCAGCCCCTCCTCTATTGAGATTACACTGGTCAATCATCACCTTGGAAAAGCTCATCGAGTACTTTCTCCACCTACTGGAACTACCAATCATACTGCCCTACTGGGTCGTGGTGGTGATCATTTTTCAGGTACTCGTGGTCATGGCCATAGTGGGAGCCGTAATCGTCCTTTCTGTCAGCACTGTGGAAAACCTAGCTATATCATTGATCGGTGTTGGGTTCTTCATGGATATCTGTTTCAGCCATCTCAGCAAGTTCAGACAGCTCTAGTCAATTCTTCCTCGTCATCTTCTGGTTTCCCTCACAACCTAGACCTCTCCATAGATGAGCTCCAACATATAAACAATCATTTAGATGCTTCGCTACCTGGTTCCTCTTTAGCATTTGTTTCTCAAACTGGTAGTCCCACTACTTGTGTCACTCATCAACTTCCTGCTTGGATGTTTGATTCTCATGATTTCGATCATCTCACTAGTGATGCAGGTATGTTATCTACTTATCATCAGTATACTTGCCCTACTGCCATTACTATTGCTGACGAATCTATTGTCCCTATTATGGGATTCAACACCTGCTCCATGAATTCTTGTATTTTCATACCTTCTATGTCACATGTTCCACAAAGTAATTTTAATCTTCTCTCCTCCAGTAAGCTCACAAAGAACTTATACTGTTTTTCTATTTTTACACCATCTGATGTTGTGTTTCAGGAGTGGTCAATGAATCGGGAGCTTGGTAGAGGTCATCTTCGCGATGGGGTGTACATGTTCGATAGTTCGACATCCCCATTTCATTCCACGCCTTTATTTTCATTGTAAGTCTTATAAGCTTTCAAAACATCATCGTGTATCTTATATTCCTCGATTGGTAACGTGGGCATCTAAACCTTTTAATTTAGTCCATTTAGATGTATGGGGTCCATGCACAGCCCCAAGTCAGTTAGGGTGCCGATATTATGTATCCTTTATTGATGACTTTTCTCGCATGACATGGATTTATCTTCTTCGTGATCATTCTGAGGTGTTTTCTACTTTCTAGACCTTTTACCATGAAATTCACACTCAGTTGTCCACGCCAATTAAATGTCTCTGCTCGAACAATGGTCAAGAATATTTATCCTCTTCTCTTCAGCAATTTCTCAAAGATCACGGTATCCTCCATCAAAAATATCACCTCGATACACCTCAGTAGAGTGGAGTGGTCGAGCATAAACATATTCATATTCTAGTGACTGTTTGTGCCCTCTTCTTTCACATGCAGGTGCCTCTTTATTTTTGGGGGGATTCAATTCTTACTGCTACCTACCTTATAAATCATCTTCCCTCTTCTATCCTTCAGGAGGAAACTCCTTTTTCGGGCTCTGTTCTCCTATCTCCCTCCTCACCCTCTTTTACTTCATGTGTTTGGGTGTATTTGTTTTGTACGTGACACCCGTCCCAACCTATCTAAATTTTCTCCAAAATTCCTCTGATGCATTTTCCTGGGCTATTCCCACACTCAACCTATATATTGTTGTTTCTCTCTAGACTTGTGTCATTATATCATCTTTACTGATATATCTTTTATTGAGAACTCCTCATTCTCTCCACCCTCTTCCCACCCAAATACCACTATCAATGACTGTCTTCCTCTCACCATCCACCCACCCTAGTCTCAGTTGTCCCACTCTATTGATCATTGTTTTGGCTCTGTCTACTCTCATCGACCATCGAACATGTCCCCCGTCTAGACCAAGGACAACATCTCCCCAACTTCGTCTGATGCTCTTTCTCTAGGAACAGATGACTTACCAATTGCATTGCGGAAATGTACTCACTCTTGCCAGAATAATCTTCTTTACACAACTTCATACAGCGGCCTCTCTACCCTGGATACGATATATGTTCCTCATATGATTGTTGAAGCTAAACCTCACCCAGGGTGGCTTCACGCAATGCAGGATGAATTATAGGCCTTGGATGAAAATCACACTTGGGGTCTGGTCTCTCTTTCGATAGGTAAACAAGTGGTCGGTAGCAAATGGATTTATACGGCCCGCCTCAAAGCACATGGAACCCTTCATCACCTTAAGTCCCGACCTGTGACAAAAGGCTTCTCCTAGCCATGTGGTGTTTATTATTTTGATACATTCTCTCCAGTTTTGAAGATGGTATCTGTCTGATTATTCGTCTCTCTTGTCCCTGCTCATTATTGGCTTCGTCACCAACCCGATGTCAAGAATGCATTTCTACATGGATTTATTAACGAAGAAGTATATCTGCAACAACCTTCGGGCTTCATTTCCTTAGGAGCCATCTCTCATGTTTGTCGGCTTCGTCGCTCTCTCTATGAGCTCAAACAGTCTCCTCGTGCATGGTTTGGCAGATTTTGCACTATCATCACTACATTTGGTCTATCTCAGAGTATGAAGGACTACACTGTTTTCCACTGCAAAACATCCTCCGACTGCATCATGTTGGTTGTATATGTTAATGATATCATTATTACTAGTAGTGACTCGTACGGCATTACCCGTCTCAAGGTTTATCTTCAACAACAATTTCAAACCAAAGATCTGGGTCCTCTAACATACTTTCTTGGCATTGAAGTCTCTCGTTCTCTAAACAAAAACTTTCTTTCCCAACGAAAATATGCATTATATATCTTGCAGGATGCTGGTTTGTCTCAGGCAACTGTCATTGACACTCCTCTTGAACCCAAGGAACAATCTCTATATAATTCCACATACCCACATTCTCACCCAAAGAGGTATCATCGTCTTGTGGGAAAACTCAATTATCTTACCATGATTCATCTGGATATTGTTTGCGTTGTCAGCAAAGTTAGCTAATTCATGGAAGATCCGATGAAATTCCAAGGGGATGTTATCCTTCGCATTGTCAAGTACATCAAAAAATACCCTATTTTTGGTCTTCGGTATTCACATTACGATCGTATGAATATTGAGGTCTTTTGTGATGCTGACTATGCTGGTTGCTTAGCTACCTGGAAGTCTACTTCAGGGTTTTCAATTTTCCTGGTTGGTAACTTAATCTCATGGTGAAGCAAGAAACAGACTATCATCTATGCTCGGACAATGGATGAGAATATTTATCCTCTTCTCTTCAGTGATTTCTCAAAGATCATGGTATCCTCAATCAAACATCATGCCCCGATACCCCTCAGCAGAATGGTGTGGCTGAGCATAAACATCGTCATATTCTAGAAACAGCTTGGTCCCTGTTATTTCACATGTTGGTACATCTTCCTTTTTGGGGAGATGTTATTCTTACTACTACCTATCTTATCAATCGTCTTTTTTCTTCTATCCTTCAGGGGGAGAGACCGTTTTCAGCTATGTTTCTCTCTCTTCATCCCCACCATCTTCTACTTCATGTATTTGGGTGTCTTTGTTATGTTTGTGACACTCGTCCATGTCACTCAAAATTTTCCCCAAAGGACCTTTGTTACATCTTTTTGGGATACTCTCATACTTAGTGTGACTACCGTTGTTTCTCTCCTAACTTAGGATGTTATATCATCTCATCTAATGTCTAATTCATTGAGAACTCTTCATTGTTACCCTCTCCACCCTCTCCCCGTCATGATTCCACCATTGATAATTGTCTCATTCACACACTAATGAAAAAATTACCTATACCAATGGTTTGGAGCCGTTGGTATAGCCTATACCAACAGTTTGGGAAACTGTTGGGTGATTTGGCATGGGGATAGACCTATCCCAATGGTTTTCCTATCCCAACAGTTTAGGGAAAACCGTTGGGATAGGTCTTTCCCAACGGTTTTCCCCAAACCATTGGGATAGGTCTATCCCCACGCCAAATCACCCAACGGTTGCCCAAACCATTGGTATAGGTATATTAAAAAAAAGTTACAACAGAGGTTCGAACCCACAACCTCTCGGTTATATATCAAAGACTTTACCACTATCCTACAATTACCTTTGTGAATATATTTGGATATATATATATATATGTAATTTATATATTGATTTATTTGATGATATTCGACAAAAGAATTCATAAAAAATAAGTGTACTTATCACAACGGTTCTCAAAACCATTGGGATAGGCCTTTACCAATGGTTTTGAGAACTGTTGGGATAGGTACCCACCTTTTCCCAATGGTTTGGCCAAACTGTTGGGAAAAGTGGCCTCAAAGTGGGATTTTCCCAAAGGTTTGGCCAAACTGTTGGGAAAGGGTATGGCTTTCCCAACGGTTTGGCCAAACCGTTGGGAAAAGTGGCCTCAAAGGGGGCTTTTCCCAATGGTTTGGCCAAACCATTGGGAAAGGGGACCTATACCGATGGTTTTTGAAAACCGTTGGTATAGATGCGTTGGTATAGCTCAGATTTCCAGTAGTGTCACCATCCACCCATCTCAGTCTCCATTGACCCAATCAGATGGTCTTCATTTTGGCTATGCCTACTCTTGTCATTCATTTACCATGCCCCTTGTCTCGACTGAGGACACTGACCGAGGACACCATTTCCCTATCTTCGTCTATCACTCTTGCTACAAGCACTAATGACTTGTTGATTACATTGTGGAAAGGTACTCACTCTTTCCAGAATAATCCCCTTTACACAGCTTCATACAAAGGCCTCTCTACTTTGGAGATGATATATGTTCCTCATACGGTTGTTGAGGCCCAATCTCACCTTGGGTGACTTCAAGCAATGTGGGATGAATTACAGGTCTTGGACGACAATCACACCTAGGATCTGGTCACTCTTCTGGCAGGTAAACAGGTTTTCGGTAGCAAATGGATTTATACGGTCCGCCTAAATGCATATGACACTCTTCATCACATTAAAGCATGACTTGTGGCAAAAGGTTTCACCCAGACATATGGTATTGATTATTTCGATACATTCTCTCTAGTTGCGAAGATAACATTTGTCTGATTATCCATCTCTCTTGTCGCTGTTCATCATTGGTCTCTTCATCAACTTGATGTCAAGAATGCATTTCTACATGGTTTTCTTGAAGAAGTATATCTGCAACAACCTCCTAACTTCCTTGCCTCAGGAGCCGATTCTCATGTCTTTCGGCTTCATCGCTCTCTTTATGGGCTCAAGCAGTCTCCTTGTGCATGGTTTGACAGATTCTACAATGTCATCGCTACATTTGGTATATTTCAAAGTATGAAGGACCACATTGTTTTTTACCATAAAATGTCCTCTGGCGGCATCATGTTGGTTGTATATGTTAATGATATCATTATCACTGGTAGTGACTCACGTGACATTGTCTATCTCAAGGTTTATCTTCAACAACAATTTCAAACCAAAGATCTGGATCCTTTGACATACTTTCTTGGCAATGAAGTCTCTCATTCTCCAAACACCATCTTTCTTTCCCAACGAAAATATGCATTGGATATCTTATAGGAGACCAGTTTGTCTCGGAAAACTGTCGTTGACACTCTTCTTGAACCCAGGGAACAATCACTACATGACGCCACACACACATATTCTCACCCAAAGAGGTATCGTCGTCTTGTGGGCAAACTCAATTATCTTATCATCACTAGTCCAAATATTGTCTACGTTGTCAGTAAGGTTAACCAATTCATGGAACATCCGACAAAATCTCAATGGGGGGTCCTTCACATTTTCATGTACATTAAGAAAGACCATGCATGTGAGCTTCAGTATTCACATCACAATCATCTGAATATTGAGGCCTTCTGTGATGCTGACTATACAGGTTGTTTAGCTACTCGTAAGTCTACTTCTGGGTTTGTCTTTTTCCTAACTGGTAACTTAATCTCCTGAAGAAGCAAGAAACAAACTATCATTTCAAGATCTAGTGTTGAATTTGAATACCGTGCAATGTTCACAGACACTACTGAAATTTTTTAACTTCATCATCTTTTTCATAAAATCAGTTTCCCACCATAGACTTTTGCTCATATTTGGTGTGATAATCAGGAGGCTATGAATATTGCTTCTAATTCAGCCTTTCATGAACGCACAAAGCATATCGAGGATGGCTTTCACTTTCTTCTTCATCACCTCAAGCAACACCATATCAGTTTTAGCTATATTCCAACAGCTCATCAGCTTGCTGACATTTTCACCAAAGGTTTGTCGGGAGCTCAACTGGACTCTTTATGCACCAAGCTAAGCATTCATAGCATCAGCGACCCAGCTTGAGGGTGAGTGCGTGCGGTTATATTTGTTGGTGTCTCTTACTTTCTATTTTGTAGGACTCTTCTTCCAAGTTATACATGTTCTAGATTTAGGGAGAGTGTTAGACGTAGTTAATTGTATTTTTGGGTTTAGTGTATTTTCGATTCGCACATCGCTTTCCTCCTACTTGTAATTATTTTCCTCTATATATAAATGAAATTATTTGCCTCTCTTTGAGGTAGGAATTGTATCATTCTACAACATTTAACTAATTATTTATATACTTTATAATTCATTAATATATAAGAACTTTTATAAGTTAATAAACATCCCAAAATACGTTTTATTATAATTTATAAACATTTTATTAATTATATATTTCAATTCATAATTGAATTTTAAGAAAAATACTTTTTTAAATTGTTTTTCACGATATGGGAGTAATCATATAATATGATTGATAAGGCTGCAGTGTTTAAACTAACAAATTTCCAATTATGTGGTAGAGGCATACGTAAAGGTTTCCCACTGTGTAAAAGCATGCATAGAGTTTGTCTGTTGCGCAAAGGTATGTGTAAAGGTTACTAGCGATGTAACACTTGCGTATCAACCCCAGACCCTTACATATGCATCTGCTGTATTTGACAATATATGTTATATCATTAGTATGACACGATGCTCTATTTTCGTGCAACCCAAATTTCAATCATAGCCTACGATATCACCTATATCATAGTTTATAACACAGAACAAAAATACAAGTTTGATGTATCATACTCTATGATACACCAAGCATACAATGCTCATTACATTATCATACAACATAATGTCAAACAGAAGCAACACACATTATGATATCCTATATCGAAATGTGTTATCACATAACATAGTGTCAGTTCTTCTTCTTCATTTCAAAAACATGGTTTCAAGTATTAAATGACATGGCACTGCTCAAAAACATCAAACTTGATAAAAGAAATCATGCAAACTGTAAAATGAAGAAACTATTGTATGTGCACCTTACACCATAGCGTTGTTGTTGTTGCGATCTTCGTCTTTGTATGCTTGATGAAGATCACATGAGATGCCCAAATGACATCCATCCTTAGAAGGCATCCACAAGCTCTATTGAATTGCTTGACATGCAAGCGGGGTCCTCTTATCATCCATGATGATAGTGTGTCGTGAAGACAAAAGACTAAGGGTGAGGTAGTTTCGGCCAAAAATGCACGAGCAAGATTATAACCCCATCATTGCATAGCAGTAGGCCCTTTAAATAGCTCCTAAGGACACTCCTTGAGTGTTCATGCATTTACTCATGCATGAGTGAATTTCATTCGTGCATACGCATGAATGCATCTACTTCCCCCAACATTTCATCTCATAAAACAGTTGTTAATGATAGTCAATGTGAAAGATAACTTAAACACCAACATCTAATGTCGGGCCGCTATAACAATGGAAAACAGTGGCTCGGTATCATATACCCTGCCTTCAGATATAGCTAGTCATACAATACGACTTGCATGGGTTGTAGCATGAAAATCATGTTTTACGATATCCACTTATCATATAATACAATATGGCCAAATGCGTCATATACATAATAGCATCTCCTTAAATCATACCATGTGAAAGGAAGAAGTGCAAAAGTGTAAGTCAAGCCATGAAGGTTAACCCCTTGCTTGAGATTGGTCCTTATGGAGTCTTGGAGAAGGAAGAGGAACCAGAACTTCAAGTTGTTCGAGTCGGTCCCTGCAATGAGTATGAGCTGATTAAGGGTGATGATAAGGCAGAGAAGTTATACCGTGAAGAGCCTCTTGGGTTTACACCTTCTGAGCCGGGATCTCACTGGTTTGAATCTTTTAAGCAGAAACGGGGTCAAACTGTTAAAGTTTATGGGGGATGGAAAAGAAAGACAAGAGGACAGAACATTATTGCAGTTGCTCCAATATTGACTTACAACAGGAAACATCCACATGAATCCTTGGCAAATGATGATAATCTTGGCTCCCAAAAGAAAATGAGGGTGGAGGGCAATGAGTTGGACTTTGGTTTTGAGGCGGAGGCTGGTGTTATCCAACCCCGCCTAGCATAATGAAAACCTTCTGTTGGAACTGTCGGGAACTTGGAAACCCCCGAATAGTTCATACACTCCATCATTAGAGGAAAAAATACTGCCCTGACATAGTTTTTGTATCTGAAATTATGTTGGATTACAAGGATGCTTGTCTTTTGGGCCCGAGAATCGGTTTCAAGAATGTCTTTCCGGTTGGTCATCATGGGCATGTCGGCAGCCTTTGCCTTTTCTGGAAAGAGGATCTCGAGGTTAGGATTGTTAACTTCTCTGACAACCATATTGCTGCCATAGTTGTTGTTCCGGGTTCTCCTTTGTGGACCTTTGTTGGATTTTATGGCTGGCCTAGTTCCCAAGATAAAGCCAAGTCATGGAATTTGTTGAAGCCGCTTCGTGATGCTTTCACCGGCCCTCTTCTCATTGGGGGTGACTTCAATGAAATTCTTTACCTCCATGAAAAAGAAGGGGCCTGCCAGAGGAAGGACGCGGCAATAGAGGCATTCCATGACTCCCTCTCTTTGAACTCTCTTCATGATCTCGGCTGCTTAGGGAGACCTTTCACCTGGCAGAGAGGTAACGTTGCGGTTGGTCGTACGGATGACTAGATATCCATCTTTCACGCCTTCACTATCACCCACTTGTCCCCTCTCTCCTCTGATCATTTCCCTATTTTGATGTTGACTTCCGCACAAGAAGGGAGGATGCGTTCAAAGCGTGTCTTCCTTTTCGAAAATTTGTGGCTCCATGATAGCACCTGTGAGGCGATGGTTCGGTCATCCTGGGAAAATCAAGAGCATGATTTTTTTGGAAAAATACAAAGTCTTTCCTCCAGTTTTCAGAGATGGAATGCTTCCAAATTTGGGGAGTTTGATAAACGAATCAATTTTGCAGAGGACCGGCTTAGAAGACTCATATCCCTTCCTTGTAGTGACTCGGTGCTGAAGGATATTTCTCGTACTGAGGAAATGTTGAACAATGCCCTGAAAGAAAGGGAGAGCTATTGGTTCTTACATGCAAGAGAAGCTCACATTAAGGAGGGAGACCAGAATACCTCTTACTTCCATAAAAAAGCTAGTGGCAGGAGGAGGGAAATTTTCATTGCTCAGATTAAAGACTCTTCAGGGGAGGTTATTCATGATGCCTGCAGAATTAACTCTATTATTTTGGATTTTTTTCAGCAAGCTCTTTAAGACTAAAAGTATTGAAATACCAGCTTGTCTTTCCAATTGTATTCTAAAGGTGGTCATAGAGGATGTCAACCGCATGCTGGAAAGGGATATTACCAATGATGAAATACTTGGCGTTCCCCATCACATTCATTCTATGAAGGAGCCAGGTCCTGACAGATTCCAGGCTATCTTTTTTAAACGATTTTGGCATATTGTTAGGCAGGACGTGATTCATCTTATGAAGGATCGGTGGTTAGGGAGATCTTTGTTTGATCATCTGAATGAAACTCTGGTCACTCTCATTTTGAAAGTTCATAATCCTCAGAAAATCTCATTCGGCCGATTAGTCTGTGCAACGTCATATACAAAATGTTCTCCAAAAATCTGGTGGCTCGGCTTCGAGATTCTCTTCCCCTTTTTGTCACTGAAAACCAAAGTGTTTTTGTTCCGAAGAGTTCCATTACAAATAATGTTGCTATTGCCTATGAGATTTTCAATTCAATGAAGACTCGATCATCTGCTAAGATAGGAGTGGTGGCGATGAAGCTTGGTATGATGAAAGCTTATGATAGGGACGAATGGCCTTTTCTGGAAATGATCCTCTCCAAAATGGGTTTTGGGAATAAATGGGTCAATACCATCATGAACTGTGTTTCACCTATGTCCTACAGAATTAACATCAATGGTAGACCTTAGGGGAAATTTAAGCCCTTAAGGGGCCTTCGGCAAGGGGATCCGCTTTCACCCTATCTCTTTATTTTGGTGGTGGATGTTTTTTCCCACTTGCTTCTGGATTCGGTGGAGAAAGGGGCTATCCACAGGGGCTAAAGTATGTCGAAATAGTCTTGCTATCTCTCACCTCTTTTTTGCTGATAACAGCCTTCTTTTTGCACGGGCCACTTCTCAAGAAATTTGCTCAGCTCTGAAAATCATTCATTTATATAACAGGGATTCAGGACAACAGATTAACCCTTCAAAATCTGAAATGCAGGAGTTTTACCAGAGAAACAGGGTGAGTTGTAACATCTTTGCGGGTTCCCAATTGTGGAGAAACGTCAAAAATATATGAGCCTCCCTCATTGGAATATCAAAGAATCAAGTCTTCACCTCGATTGGTGATAGAATTTATACAAAGCTATCTCTGTGGTCTAGTAGGAAAATCTCAAGTCTTCGCCTCGATGTCTCTCTTCAAATTACTTACTACCCTGGTTGGCCAGATCCATTCACGACTGGCTAATTTTTGGTGGGGATCGTTTGCCGGAAAGCATAAGACCCACTGGGTGTCATGGGAAAAGCTTCGTATTTCCGTTCTATGGTGGTCTCGGCTTCTGAAATTTAAAGTTGTTCAACGATGCTCTACTGGCAAAGCAAGGATGGTGTCTTCTCTCTTTCCCAAACACCCTCTTTTCAAGAGTCATCCAAGCTAAATATTTTTTCCAATTCTGATTTCATGCATGCCCATATGGGGCCTCGGCCCAGTTTTTGATGGAGCATCTGAGGTGCAAACTCCCTTCTCAAGAAAGGGTGTGTGTGGAGAATTGGTAACAGGAATGATGTGCAAGTGTGGAACGATCCGTGACTGGCTGAACTTGCTAACCCAAAAATCTCTTCACCTGTTGTTCCAGGCTTTGAGGATGTTAGGGTCCAAGAGCTCATTAACCCCTCTTGGTGATTGGGATCGGGACCGGATTCATTCATAGTTCAACGACAGGGACCGTCATCTCATTCTGAGCTTACCCCTTACTCCAAATATGGGTATTGATCAGTTATCCTAAAGTAAAGAGCCCAGAGCCTCGGGTGTCTTCGATTCGGTCGGGTTATAAACTTTTGGTGGATGATGCCTCTTTTGGCCGGTCTTGTTTGTTGGAATGATATTTGGAAGCTCAATATCCCCCCACCCCCCACAAAAGTTCAATTTTTTTTTTTTTTGTGGCAAGCCTGTTTCGGAGCTCTCCCAACACGTGACCTCACTGTTTGGCTGGCTTTGGGAAGACCATGTATGGTATGATCATTTTCCTAACTGGATTTGTAATGTCCCTTCACGCGACCACTAATATATGTTCTCTTTGCTTCAAAACAAAAAAAAAAATCAGAAGTGTAAGCCAAATCCTAGGACACGTATTTTCAACCCAAAAATGTATATGGGCGTGGTGAAGTGCAGATTCTATAATATATGCAAGACACTATTACAATATGGAAATGAAACATAATTCAAACTGGACCACAGGCAGTGATAAGCTATATTGTGTATCATGCAATATGAAATACAGGCAGCGGCAATTGGGAATTGTATAATGTGGTCGCGAAGAAAATGGGAAATTGAACAGTTGGTACAAGATGACAAAGATAGCCCAAGAGTAGTGGAATTCACACGGATCAAAGTTTACCATGGAGTGTTGTAATCGATTCGGCAGCGAGAATTTTGAGAACATGGCTTTTATTGTCATCAACGCCATGGACGCCATGAGGATAAAGACACATGAACCTTCCCAGCAATCGCCGTTACACCTGTTTGAACTCAACTTCATTCATACTGGCGGTCAAGATTCAAGAGCCCGACACAAACTACTGCCCAAACAGCTGCGTGAACCATTTGGTCTGATGCTGCACGGCCTGAGGAAAATCCAGGCACTGCTGCTCGGAGAAGGCAATGGTAAGCACCTTTCAGCTGGCATGGAACACCCCACACCTTGTCTTCCTTGACAACCGATAACGCAAATTCATTCATCTTCTCTGCAAGGAAAGAGAGAAAAACACACCTGAAATTCCACTAAACATCAATCTATGAAAACACGCAACTATTATTCAACTAGTGTAAATAAATATACCTTCAAGAGCGCGGTTTGCTTGCGTTCATATGCACCAGACAGGGAAAAGACCTCATGACAGCTTTACTAATATAGCGAGCAAAAAGCTGCAAATCCAAGAGATAAGCCTTCAAAATCAGAAAGGGGGCAAATCTTTAAAAGGTTACCGGACCATATTGAGGAGTACCCAATATAACCTACATTTAAGAGAGATGACTGATCACAGAAGTCTGCGAAATCGCATGAATCCCCAAATCAGGTCTGCAAACATTCATCCCATTTCAGAATATTGAAAAAAGAATGAACAATAAAAACCCCCAATTCCATATGAGTCCACTAGATAAGAAGAAAATCAATAGTATCAGTGATTTCCACCAGAGAGAGGGAAACACCGGTGTAAATGCTCTCTCCCCAAAAGGAGGAATGCGGAGGAAGGCCATGGAAACCCAATTAATTTAATAGCAATATAATTACAATAATTAACTATTCATGATAATAATTAACATCCATTTTTTATTATCATGCTATTGTTTTATTAAAATTAAATTATTTTCATTTTCTTTATCTGCCAAACAATGCCTTTTTTTTTTTTTTTACTTCCCATCCTTTCATTTGCCTTCTATAAATCAAAACAACATTGGGAGCTGCTCACCGCTTAAGCAAGACGACTGCCAAGAAGCTTCAGGACAATGCATAAACAGATATGTCTCCTGCAGGAGGGGAGACCAAATTTTTAAAAAAAAAAACAGAAAATAACTGATGAAGCAAACTAAATGCAGTTTGATGTACTGGAAATTTCAACCGAACGGTGCAAAAAAAACAACGAACAAAAAAAAAATCTAATACCTTCCACAGAACCTAAAAATAAGAAGCAGAAGCCATGTTTATACAGATATTCTAGAGATTTGGAGTTCAGAAAGCATTTTCTGTGAAATAAGTGATTTTCTTTTTGAATTTAAGTGCAAACATTTTTTCAGAAACAGAACAAACACCAGCTGTTTTTTCAAAAACTGATCATCATAAAGTGATAAATGCTTCTGTATGACTGTATCCAGATTGCTCGAATGTTTGGTCACAAACATAACACATTTTTTTTACACTAAGCAGATAGAATAAATAATGCATCCACATAAAAGAACAATCGTTTTTAAAAAAGAAAAACAAAGAATGGAATTTACCATGTCCAAGAATCATAATTGCATCTGCAGCCAATGGAATAATGTCTTGAATTCTTTCACTGGCAAATATCATTTGACTGACTAACAGGAAAAAAACGGAAACTTTAGAATGAATAATCAGTTGGATTCAAGCAAAACAAATGAACCAACAAGTTGTGCCATTATTTTTAAGATAAAAAAAACAGAAAGCATGATTTTACACAATAAAGGCCAATCCAAATTAAATAAACATGCAGATACTTCTTTGAATATGCAACTCACATTATTAACCAAAAACACTACACAAAACTGTTGGGGGGGGGGGGAGGGAGGGAGAGAGGGAGAGAGGGAGAGAGAGAGAGAGAGAGAGAGAGAGAGCGAAAGAGAGACGTAAACTCTGTATTAAGCTTGCTGAACAAACACTGCAAAAAGAATTACAGTAGGAAAGAATGTAGACGGAGTAGAGATAGAGGTAGAGGAGTTCCCCTCGAGAAGACTACTCTGCCGAGGGCTTGGCAGGGACTTCCCTAAGTAGACGACTACCAGCCGAAGTTGCAAATCAGTCGTACCCCCTCCCGTAAAGCAATTCCCCATACTTAATACCCCACCAGCCCAGCCAACAACGCACAACCGCCCCAACCTACTAATAAGTCAAAAGACAATACTGCCCCTAAGCAGCTATTCCCAACTCCAGCCCATACACGGACAGCCCCACCACTTTTAATAACCCTACCACTTTTAGTAACACTGAGAGCCCACATTGCCCACTCATTCCTAACATTACCTTCCACTTGAAAGGTCAGCCTGTCCTCAAGATGGATGTATATCTGAAACAAATTGCCTTTGTCTTCTCAGCATCTTCTGAACCCTAGGAGAGAACTTGTTGCTGTCATTGCGATGTATGCGCTTCTTAGCTTCAGCATAGGCTGTAAGAGCAGGAATTGCCCTACAACACTTTTGTCTTCTCATTTCCAGTTCACCTGTCATGGCCTTGACCCCTCCTGCACTTCGCCTCTTGCCCTCTCTCGCCATTTAGCATCCATTTCCTTGCCAGGGGGATATTTCAGCAACTTGAAGGATGACACGATAGAAGTTTTGTCACAAGAGCAGAGGAAACATAAATAAATCCACGAACCAAATCCCATGCTTTGAACTCGGATTTCTGTCATTCAGTAAGCATCACACCGCAGCTTGACAGCATGTCATGCAGAGCTTTCACTTCATTGGGTTTGGTGCTCTTCATGGGTGAAATGCATTCCTTGAAGCCAGGACCAACATGATTAGAAGGCTGCTGGGGTACCCACAGCTAATGTAGAAGCCATTCCCTCCCCTTGCTTGCCACCAAGACGGGGATCATGTTTTGCCACCACATTGTGAGAACTATGTGTGGCTTGATTCTTGTTATTTCAGGATATCTAGTGCTGCCCGGATCTCCTATCTTGGACCCCGCCGTGAAGCTCCACCACTTCCAATCCCCTTGTTCTTACACATGAATCGGATCCGTGTAGGAGTTCTCATCGCATATTTTGTCCACACCTACTAGTTTTCACCAAGGACAAAAAGCCCCCCCCCCACAATTTCCGTCCTCACTGCAAAACATTAAATTACATAGTTCAGGTCCTCGTTGCATGAAGTTAAACTGCGGGACTTTAAATCTACTATACAGAACCTCCTAAGTTGTTCGGGTTGGTATGTTTATGAGATCCATTTCTATTACATGAGAGCCAGACTCATGTAATAAGCTTTAATGCATCTATCAATTTGCACTAGGATAAATGCATTTTCCCTATGTTTCAGCCAGATCAAAACAGGATGTATCTTTCATAAGAACTACATGTGCCTTGAATCCTATTATTCCAGGATACACAGTGACTTCGGGACCTTTTGTCCTAAGTCCACCCACAAATTCCCCAATAGTCATTCACCTTTCATTATATGATCTCTTCATTCACATCGGATCTTTCAACAACAAAATCTACACTGAAATAGTGTATCCATCATAAGAACTATGTGTGGGTTGATTCCTGTTATTACAGGATGCGTAGTGTCGTCTGAACCATGCAAATCAGACTCGGCAACAAATCATTATCCATCTCCATTCTCCTATTATCATCCCTAAACAGCCCAATCATGGCTAGTTCAGGGTTGAGATGTTCCTATCACCTCTTAGATGTTTCCTTCCACATGTCACACTTCATGTCTTAAGTGTTTGAATCATCATAAACCTTTCATGGTTATTGGTAACGAGTGTATTTGGCCCTAAGGGACACCTATGTTTGACCATGCACACATGCCCCCATTATGGCTTTGTGTATACGCCCACAATATGGCCTGTCAACCAGAGGAATCATTGTCCAAAGAGGAAGGTCGTTTAATCTCTGTACACCTCAATGACATCGCAGCGGAAGCCGTCATTCAAATATTGGTCAGCGGTCATCCTCAGCATACTTGTCCCATTTCATTTTCCCCGATGTAAACACCTCATATCACGGTTTACATAGTCGCCATTCCCCATTCGAAGGTTTGGGGACAATCCTAGCTCTAGAGTCCCATGAGGATTGTCATATCATACCCCATATTGATTTCATACGCTACCCACCATTGTCGGTAGGACGACTGACACTCAGTGGACTTTGGGAGTGTGTTTTCCCCAACATACAGGTTGGCAAGGAATGGATGGCTAACTACCCCTTCTAACTCCCTCTCTTCTCCTAATAGTATTATGTGTCGGTATACACAATGGTTACCTTTCTCATATGTGTGTGTAGAGGGTTGTAATGGCTTGTGGTTATTTCACACACATGTACCACCGGATATAATCTCCTATTGATTATTACAAGTATGTCGTGTATGAGTTGTGATGGATACTCGACATATGAGTTGTGGCAGCTCCCGCAAACTGCTCAGTTACTATTTAGAGAAATGGCATGGGATGATGAGATGATGTGTCATCGGGCTGACTTTCTTTGATATTATGATGGTTATTATATGATTGCTTATATGCGATACTTGGTGAGAGAGCCATAGTGAGGCAAAGAACTTAGCATACCAGATTAGGTGACGAGTTAGCTTCACGTGTTATTCACTGGGCTTTAGTCTACTTTTTTTATCTTTTGCACAAAAGGCTCCGGGGAGAATCCCACTGAGTACACACGTTATGCTCACCCTATGTATATATAAACTATTTTTCAGGACCGCAAGAACTGGTTGGTGATCAGGGTGGACATTACTAGCCTATGGAGTTGTTCAGGAGTTGTTTGGGTTCGAGGATGATGTTGGAGATTTTCTCATTGTACTTGTAGTTTCTTTTGCAGTTGTTCAGTTGTATGACATTACATTCATGTATTGGGATCTCTTTTTTTTTATTTTTATCTGAGCAGGTGTTGTTGTTGCGGAATCGTCGGGAGTCGCAACAACAGAACGAGAAACGAAAAGAAGAATGCAGAAAGAGAAATAGACACGGGACACACAAATTTACGTGGTTTGGGAATAACCCTACGTCCACGAAGAGGCAGAACTTCACTAATTCAGGAGCATAAAATTACAGAGTTTTTTCAGTAGTAACCCCTAACCCGAAAATGGGCTATAAAATGGAGAAGACGATCATTGTTCCAAAAGTAAGTCTGCGTCGCTACAGTGAACGACGGTCACCTTTGTCAAGAGTCCTACGGTGGCTGCCGGCTGGAAGTCAAAAGTGCTACAGTCCAGTTGACTCCGAAGTCCGCACTGTTACAGTGTCTGTCGGTGTCGGTCGGTCAACTCTGCTACAGTTGCGGGCCGCAAGCATTCGGCCCAACCGGATCGGACAACACCAATCCAACAATCTCCCACTTCGAGTCTGATCCACTGCACTGCTATGCTTCGATTCAACTGATGAAGACAACTTACTTAATCTGAGTTTTTTCTCTTCTTCACTCACTAGTGGCGTGCTTTCCATTCACAGATTCATGAAATACAAATTGTTTTCCTCTTGTGCTCCCATCAGGTCCTCCATTATTTTGCCTCTCATCCTCCGTTCATCAGTGGAGACCAACAGAGGCACAACAGTGCCTCAACTTCTGTATCACCATAGGCTTTGTCAACATGTCTGTCGGATTGTTGGTTCCACAGATCTTCTGCAAAGTCAGCAACTCATCCTGTATCAAACCTCTGATGAAATGGTAGTTCAACAGAATGTGTTTCGTCTGGGCATGAAACACTGGGTTCTTTGCAAGATGTATAGCACTCTGACTGTCACAGTGCAATACATTCTCCTCTCGCTTTCTTCCCAATTCATCCAAGAAGTTCTTTAGCCAAACCATCTCTTTCTCAGCTTCTGTTACAGCAATGTATTCTGCTTTTGTGGTGGATAAAGCCACCACCTTCTGCAATTGTGATATCCAACTTACCGCAGTTCCTCCATAGGTAAAAACATAACTCGTGGTACTCCTCCTGCTATCGACATCGCCTCCAAGTTCAACATCCACATACCCCTGCAATGAATTTCCTTTCCCAAAGCACAAATATACCTCTTTGTTGCCCTTCAAATACCTCAGTATCCACTTCACAGCTTCCCAATGTTGCTTTCCAGGGTTAGCCATATACCTGCTCACAACTCTCATTGCATGAGCAATGTCAGGTCGAGTAAAGACCATGGCATACATCAGGCTTCCAACAGCTGATGCGTATGGAACTTTTGTCATGTACTCAACCTCTTCTGTCATCTTCGGTGATTGCTCATTTGATAGTTTGAAATGGCTCGCCAGGGGAATAGAGACTGCATTTGCTTCCATCATACTGAATCTTCTCAGAATCTTCCCAATGTAATCATCCTGTGACAACATCAACGTTCCAGCTCTACGGTCTCTCTTGATTTTCATCCCCAGAATCTTACCAGCTTCTCCAAGATCTTTCATTTCAAACTTCTCAGCCAACTGCCCTTTCAGCTCATTAATCCTCTGCATACAAAATCCTGCAATGAGCATGTCATCCACATACAGAAGTAATATAATGTATTCATCACCAAAGGTCTTGATGTAGCAACATTGATCCATGCCACATCGTTTATATTCATTTTTAAACATAAATGAATCAAACTTTTTGTTTCACTGCCTCAGTGCCTGCTTCAGTCCATATAAGCTCGTCTGAAATTTGCACACCAGGTCTTCCTTCAAGACTCTACATATCCCTCGGGCTGCTGCATGTAGATATCCTCCTCCAAATCTCCATGAAGGAAAGCAGTCTTGACATCAAGTTGCTCAAGGTGCAAGTCCTCTGACGCCACAATGCTGAGAACCACCCGGATAGTGGTAAGTTTCACTACTGGTGAGAATATTTCAGTGAAATCAACTCCCTCCTGTTGGAAGTCTTTCACTACAAGCCTTGCCTTAAACCAACTCTTGTCATCATGTTCTTCCTTGACCCGGTAGACCCACTTGTTCTGCAATGCCTTCTTTCCTGTTGGCAGAGGTGTCAGCTCCCAAGTGTTGTTATCATGCAATGAGGAAATCTCCTCCTTCATAGCCAACTCCCACTTGCTCGACTCCTTCAGTTGCATTGCCTCTTCAAAGCATTCTGGTTCTCCACCGTCAGTCATTAATAGATAATGCAGGGATAGTGAATACCTCTGCACAGGCCTTCTCGCCCTCATTGATCTCCTCAACTCTACTGGAGTAGTAGGTTCCACCGGTTCCGGTTCGAATCTCTCATGCTTAGATACACCTTCAAGCTCCACTTACTCTTTGCACTCTGATTCAATGTTCTCATTTTCATCTTCAGCTGCATGACGATCTTTGTACATGACACCTTCATTGAAGACCACATTCTGGCTCCTGATGACCATCTTCTTGAGATCATCCCAAAAGCGGTAACCAAACTCGTCAGCACCATAGCGAATAAAGAAACATGGCTTGGACTTAGCATCAAGCTTGTCCCTTGCATTAGCATCAATATGAACATATGTCAAACTGCCAAAGACTCGTAAATGTGAGAGTCTTACCTCCTTCCCAGACCAGAGCTCCTCGGGTAAACGTTCTCCCATTGGCACAGATGGACTTCTTTTAACCATATAAGCTGCCATGTTCACTGCATCAGCCCAGAAGGTTTTGAGAAATCCCGAGTGTAACCTCATGCTTCTGGCACGTTCATTCAACGTCATGTTCATCCTTTCAACTACACCATTCTGTTGTGGTGTTCCTAGGATATTTTTCTCCCACCAAATCCCATTATCAGAACAGAATTCTATGAACTTCTGGCTGCCATACTCTCCACCGTTGTCAGACCTCAAGCATTTCAGCTTAGCTCCTGACTCATTTTCCACCATGGCCTTCCACTTCTGAAACATTTTAAACACATGAAATTTACTTTTCAGAAAGTAAACTCATACCTTCCTTGTTGAGTCATCGATGAATGTCACATAGTATTGTGACCCTCCAAGGGATTGTACTAGTGCAGGCCCCCAAACATCTGTGTGCACCAAGTCCAGCTTCCCAGCCTTCGGTGTTCTGCCTCCTTTTGCAAAAGACACATTTTTCTGCTTTTCGAAGATACAATCTTCACATAGGCCAACATCCACAGACTTCAGCTCTGGTAGCAACCCTTTTGTTGTCAACACCTTCATCCCCTTCTCACTCATGTGGCCTAGCCTGTTGTGCCACAGTTGTGAATCTCCTACAGTTTTGAGTGATGCAGTCATGTCCATGCAAGTTTCTATCATGTTGTATAGAGTACCATTCTTTGCTCCGCGAGTTATGACCATAGCTCCTTTGGTGATCTTCCATGCACCACCAGTGAACGTGGTACTCAACCCTGCATCATCAAGCTGTCCCACAGAAATGAGATTTCTTCTTAAACCAGGGATGTACCTCACGTTTTCCAGAACCAGCAAGCTCTCACTGTTGGTCTTGATTCGTGTATCGCCTTTTCCCACAATCTACAAGGGCTAATCATCGGCAAGATGTACCTTGCCGAAATTTCCAAAAATGTAATTTTCCAAAAATCCCTTCTCCGATGTAGAATGGAAAGACGCTCCAAAGTCTAAAATCCAAGACTCCATTGGGTTGTCCACGGCTCAACAGCAGCACATCATCAATTCCTTCAACCGTCGTGTTTGCTCCACTGGTTTCAGGTCCCTTCCGTTTTTCTTTGCACTCCTTTTTGACATGTCCTTTCTTCCCGCATGTCCAGCAGGTAGGACCATTGCCTGGTCTCGGCTTTTCCCTCTTGACCTTGATTGCCCTCTACGAATGTCTCGTTGTGGGTATCTTCCTCTTCCTTCGACATTCAGAGCAGAACCAGAGAATCTGTCTGATTCTCTTCTTCAAACATCCTCACTAAGGATTAGGTCCCGTATATCGTTCAGAACCAGTTTGGTATTCCCCGAGGTACTGCTCACAGCTGTTACAGTAGCTTCCCAACTGTCAGGCAAAGAGGACAGTAAGACCACTGCACATACCTCGTTACTAAGATCAATCTTCACTGATGTCAGCTGACTGATGATGGTGTTGAATTCGTTGATGTGGTCTGCAACGATTCTCCCTTCTTCCATTTTCAGGTTGAACAATCGGCGCATCAAGTGCACCTTGTTTGCCGCAGAAGGCTTCTCAAACATATTCGCGGGAGCTTTCATCAGGTCAACCGTCGTTTTTTCTTCTCTGATGTTGAATGTCGCGTTTTTGGCCAACGTCAGGCACACAACACCCAGAACCAGTCGATCCAGCAGCTCCCACTCTGACTGCTCCATGTCTGTTGGCTTCAGTCCCAGAAGCGGCAAGTGCATCTTTTTTTGATAAAGATAGTTCTCGATTTGCATCCTCCAAAAACTGAAATCAATTCCATCGAAGCGATCGATCTTCACTTTGCCTTCATCCAAATCCATCGTTGGAGAATTCCGAACTCACCCTCTGATACCAGTTGTTGCGGAATCGTCGGGAGTCGCAACGAAAGAACGAGAAACGAAAAGAAGAATGCAAAAAGAGAAATAGGCACGGGACACACAAATTTACGTGGTTCGGGAATAACCCTACATCCACGTAAAGGCAGAACTTCACTAATTCGGGAGCACAAAATTACAGAGTTTTCTCAGTAGTAACCCTAGCCCGAAAATGGGCAATAAAATGGAGAAGACGATCATTGTTCCAAAAGTAAGTCTGCGTCGCTACAATGAACGGCGGCCACCTTTGTCAAACGTGCGACAGTGGCTGCCGGCTGGAAGACAAAAGTGTTACAGTCCTGTTGACTCCGAAGTCCGCACTGCTACAGTGTCGGTGGGTGTCGGTCGGTCGGCTCCGCTACAGTTGCGGGCCACAAGCATTCGGCCCAACCGGATCGGGCTACATCAATCCAACAGTTGTTGGGTGATTTTATATGTATGATATACTCATGATGCTTGTCGTCAACCAATGGCTTATTAGAGGTGGGCTTCGAACGTCAGTATCTCTCTTATCTCATTGTCGGCTCAAGAGGGTGTTGGATTTGTGTAGCCCGATCCGTTTGGATGTTGTGTGGGCCCTATGTTAGTGGCCCATACTGCACATCAAGCCACAACTCTTGCAAATCGAGCTCCGTGGTGAGCTTGTTGGGGGTTGCAAGGGGTAACGCACCCCACTCCGGGGGTTATGGGGGCGAAGATCCCCGACCCAAATTTTGGAAGCACTGTAGCAACTGTGACCGATTGGAGCAGACCTAACCGAACGACACCGACAAAGCAGTGTCGCGGTGCAGACTTTGGCACGGCTACTGCAGCAGCTCGGACTTGGGAGACAGAACTCCTTGCCACCGGCCACAGTAGCAACTTGAACTTTAGTGGCTTCAACACTATAGCAGTGCGGCCCTTCAACCACCTTTCACAGTAGCAAAGCGAACCTTCTGTGCGATTGGTGGAACAGTGTTTCGTCCTCTTTATGAGCTCATTTCGAGTTAGGGTTTATGTGTTGTAAAACTCTAATATTCTCTCTGTATTTGTGCTCCCGAATAATGGTGAAATTTTGTCTCTCCATGGACGTAGAGATTATTCTCAAACCACGTAAATCGTTGCGTCCTGTCAGATCTTCTTCTCGCTCTTTTCTCGTTTTATTCTGTCTTTTCTTCGTCTGCAAACCCGTTTTGTCGCTGCGACTCCCGGCGTTTCCACTATAGAGAGTACCTTTGGAAGGAGGGGGTCATGACATAGTGGTATCAAAGTTTTAGGTTGAGGGACAGGATGGAGTTTGGAGATAGTCACAGATGAGAACTTCATGGGTTGGTAGGGAAACGGTGTCAGCTGAGTTTAGCATACGATGTAAACAGGGGAGATCGACTATATTTAGGGGCCCTAGATCCAATGCACGGACCTTAAAGTTCAATGACCCTACTAAGCGAAATGATACTGGTTGCGGGATAGAGACCTAGGAAAAGATCATGCATCATTCTTCTTTGCGTCAGTGCTTGAAATGGGCAAACTTTGGGATTAAGTTAAACCCTAAATAATAAATTTTAATTAATTAATCATAAATATTCCATATTTCAGGTTTATGAGTCTAACAGTTTGTTCTTTTGCAAGTATGGCTCCAGGTAGAAGTCCTCATCAGGTTTGCGTTGAAGATGTTTAGCAAAACGTTCCAGCAGATAGTCGCCCAGAGTTGAGGTCGACGATGACGACAATTGGAAGACACTCCGAGAGTTTCAGCGTCATAGTTTGCAGAAGTATAAGGGCTTCTTTTCGAATAAAGTGATAGAAGACTGGTTGGAGGGGGTGAAAATAGTCTTCAGTTCAATCCATGCTCAGATGGAGCACTGGAATTCGTTTGTGGTGACAATGTTGTGTGGGGCAGCAAAGAAGTGGTGGTTCTTGTTACTCAGAATTCGTGGGGAGTCGATTCTGTAATGGGAGAAGTTACGAGAGAAGTTTCGAACCAAGTTTCTTTCTTCAACCGGGAAGGTAGTCAGTCGTCAGAAATTGTTTACCCTTCGACAGGGAAGTTCCAACATACGAGGGTTTGGGATTCATTCCAGGACCATTCTTCGACCTGTTACCAAATGAGGAGACAGAACGAGGCATTTCGAGGAGGCTTTACGTCCAGAGAACCAGCACCAGGTAGCAATGTGAAACGGACGGGTTGGGGCAGGGCGGGCTAAACCCACCCGGGCTTTGGACCGTGCGGGCTTGAGATCGAAAAAGCCCGCATGTTAAACGGGCTGACTTCTCAAGCCCGCCCCGCCCCACAGCGGATACGGGGAAGCCCGCAGGCAACCCGCATTATTTATTATTATTATTATTATTATTATTATTATTATTATTATGTTTTTAATTATAAGTAAGATGTTATGATAAATTGATATATATATATATATAGATAAAAATATATGAAAAATGAAAAAAATATCACGCCCTGGGGTGTGGGGGGATGGAGCCGACAACATGGAGGGAGGTGGGGGGAGGCAGAGGTGATAGGGGTGGTTCGGTGTTGGGGGATGCAGAGCAGGGAGACGGGGTGGGGGGAGGATTAAGTGAGCGATGGGGTCATCCGGGCGTGGGGGAGGAGGCGAGAAACATTGACGGTGCAGCGTGGGGGGGGGGGGAGGATGCGCATGGTCCAACGTGAGTGGGGGGGGAGCGACATGACTGGTATAACGTAGAGGGAGGCGGAGAAGGACGACGACCTGGGGGAAGCCGAGGTGGGCGGCGAGGCTATTTCGGTGTGGGGGGAGGCGGATGGGGGTATGGGGCTGGTACTATGTGGGCAGAGGTCAAGGTAGGTGACGACATGCCTGGAGGGGGAGGGGGAGGCAGGCGAGCATTGGCCTGTCTGGAGGGGCGATAATAAGTATGGAGGGAAGGAGGAGGGGGGCAGGGAATAATGGTCTCGAGAGAAGAAGGGACGAAGAGGCCTGATGCTGAGGCGGTCTCGGGAGAGGAAGGGATGGTGAGCCGCCAGTTGGGACTGCTGCCACATTAATGGCACGAGAATATCATATACTTGCAGGGGCAGAAAAGCGACATGGATAGAGGAAGCGACACAGAAACACAGACAAAGCGTCATAAACGAGGGATTTTCGTCTTTGATTGGCGAGCAGTGACGGGAACTATGCAACATAGATGGATTTTAACCGTCGTGGGTGGGTTGTTTGTCGAATAAATGAATAAATTTTATTTGAGTTAATACACACATATATATAATCATATATTTTCAAATATTTTATTTTAAAAAAAATGGGCAAGCGGGCTAGCCCGCACCCGCCCCATATCCTCAAAGCCGCGGGCGACGGTCCCGTTTTGCATCGCTAGCACCAAGTCACCCCATTTATGTTGTCGATGTATCTCGAGGTGTTGGCGAGAACAGAGGTCGTTGAGAAGACATTGGACAGAACCGGATCATCACGAGAAGGGAGTCGTCATGATTCCCCCTGTAGCAGAGTTGTAGTCTGGGGTTCCTAGTTGCTCAGACAAAAGAGTTTTTGAACAGTCAAAGATAAGTCTAAACCCTTATCTTGTTTCCCCAGAGGTGGCGGCTCTGAGGCTTGTCAAGGGATAAGAAGCATGTTTTTTTTATAGAGGGCGTGGTCATGGGCAGCGAGAGTGTC
The DNA here is from genome assembly GCA_963277665.1 of Viscum album. Taxonomy (NCBI): domain Eukaryota; kingdom Viridiplantae; phylum Streptophyta; class Magnoliopsida; order Santalales; family Viscaceae; genus Viscum; species Viscum album. Next base: position 1,611,781,057 of record OY728125.1, read on the forward strand.
CGACCTTTCTGAGCAAGCAGCGTGCGGTAGGTGTTCCGTTTCAAGTTTCGTCATTGATGCAGTTTTAGACGAGGCAGCAGCAACAGGGTGCTCCAGCTTTCGATCGGCAAAGGGGGGACAAGGCGGGCATATGACAACTCTGTGATGCTCGTCCTCAAAGAGCAAAGCGCGGTCGTGGAAATGGTCATCATCAGGGTCAGAGAGGGCTTAAAACAAGTCGTGGGTCAGCTGCGTGCTCTGGAGTTGCCATCGCAAGGCGAGACAAACGTCCTTCGAGGTACCCTTTGCTTGTTTTCTACTTGGGTACATGTTTTGTTTGATTCAAGGGCTACGCACACCATATCATCTGCCCCAATCTGCGCAATGGGACTTGAGGTGGAGAGGCTTCCAGTGCCCTAGGCGTTGACTATGCCGAATGGAGGTCGAGCTTATCTGTGTGAAGTATGTAGAGACTGTGAGCTGGTGTTGGGGCAGCACCACTCTTGGGAGACTTCCTATGTTTACGAATACAGTCATACAACATCATCCTCGTCATGGAATGGTTGTATTTTGTGCAGGCTATTGTGGATTGCATCAGAAGGCAGATTGTGTTCTATGATGATAACGGAGAGTTTGTGGTCTTTGTTGTGAGTGAGACCCTCGGTTGAGTCGGAGACGTGTTTCGTCTTTTGTCTTCCTTGATGGTTGAGTTGATGTTGTTTTCGTCGAGGTTCAGTCGACAGTGTTTCTCGAGGTTGTAGAAGAGTACTCTAATGTCTTTCCTGAGGAGGTTGTGGTGTTACCCTCTCGAAGGAAGATCGGTGATCTTTTGCAGCGAGGTTTTGTTCGGCCGAACATGTCACCTTGGGGTGGACCGGCATTGTTCATAAAGGCAAATAGCAGTCTAAGTCTCTGTATCGATTATCGTCACTTGAATCAGGAGATAATAAAGAATCGCTATCCTCTTCCGCAGATTGATGATTTGTGCAATCAGCTGAAATAAGCTACTTGGTTCTCGAAAATCGATCTACAATCAAGATATCAACAGATGCGCATAAAGAATAAGAATATTTCGAAGACTGCTTTCTGATGTCGTTATGGGCATTATGAGTTCGATGTAATGTTGTTCGGTGTGACGAACTCTCCAGCACTGTTGAAGGGATTGATGGACGGAGTGTTCCGAGAGTTCTTGGATCGATTCACGGGGATTTTCATCGACGACATCCTTGTTTATTCCGTGTCTGAGGAGCACACAGAGTATATGCGGGCAGTTTTAGAGGTTCTTCATCGCAGCAAATGTTCGAGAAGCTGTTGAGGTGAGAGGTCTGGGCTCATGAAGTTCACTTCTTAGGCATGTCGTGTATCAGCATAGTGTAATTGTGCATCCTTCGAAGATCGAGGCGGTCGTTTCTTGGTCAGGGCCCAAAAGTGTTGCAGAGATGCAGAGTTTCCTATGTCTTGCAGACTATTATAGAAGATTTGTACTTGACTTCTCTCGGATTGCGACTCCTCTGACAGTCTTAACCAGAAAGGATCAGGAGTTCTTGTGGATTGACCAGTGTCAGGCAGCCTTCGAGTACCTAAAGGAGAAATTGGTCAACGCTTCAATTCTTCGTTTGCCAGAAGGGGGTTCATTTTGAAGTTTTATGTGAGGTCTTGCGTCTTTAGCTTAGGAAGTGTCTTGATGCAACAGAGATCGGTTGTTTCTTAGGGGCTCGGCAATCACGTCTCTATAAACGTAACTATGGCACTCAATGATCTCCCACCACGACCTGAACTCGCGACAACGACAGTGGATAGAATTATGTAAATGGTGAATTCCCCTTACCTCAATGTGAGGTGGGGATACTCTTTTATAGATGAGTAAATCTAATTACAAGGAGGGTAAGTCCGATGTGGAACTCAGAAATACCCATTTAGACTTAAATGGGGTCCAACACTCCCCCTCAAGCTGGACATGCCCAAATTGGATAGAGTCCCACAAAGAAAAAAGATGACAAGACACAATACCATCTCATACTCCCCCTCAAGCTGGGTCATGGAGGCTGTGAATACCCAGCCTGGTAGTGAGAGACTCAAGGCGAGCTCCTAGGAGACCTTTGGTGAAGAGATCGGCAAGCTGATCTGTCGTCGGGATATGGCCGAAACCGATATGGTGCTGCTCCAGATGGTGGCGGAGAAAGTGACAGTCCACCTCGATATGCTTTGTGCGTTCATGAAAGACGGGATTCGAGGCAATCTTCGTGGCAGCCTGATTGTCACACCAGATATGAGCAGGAGTCGATGCTGGGAAACCAAGCTCATGGAGGAGATGACGAAGCCAGAGGATCTCAATAGTGACTGTGGCCATGGCTCGATACTCGGCCTCGGCACTCGATCGGGAGACGACAGTCTGCTTCTTGCTGCGCCAAAAGATGAGATTACCGACGAAGAACACGGCGAAACCCGAAGTAGACTTGCGGGTAGCGAGGCAACTGGCATAGTCCGCATCACAAAAGGCCTCAACATTCCTGTGAGCATGATGTGAGTACTGAAGGCCACGTGCAGGGTCTTTCTTGATGTAGTTGGCAATGCGGAGGACAGCATCCCACTGAGATCTGGTGAGATGCTCCATGAACTGGTTAACTTTGCCAACGGCACAGGCAATGTCGGGACGCGTCATGATGAGGTAGTTGAGTTTACCGACCAGGCGTCGATAGCTCTCGGGATGAGGAAATGGCTCCGAGTCGGAATGAAGGGAGCGTTCTCCAGGCTCAAGTGGAGTGTCCACTGCGGTGGCTGTGCTCAACCTGGCATCCTGCAAGATATCAAGAGCATACTTGCGCTGGCAGAGAGAGAAAGTGTCTGCAGTCCGGGAGACCTCGATGCCAAGGAAGTAGGTGAGGGGACCAAGATCTTTGGTGTGAAAGTGCTGGTGAAGATGCGTCTTGAGGCTGGCGATGCCTCTGGAGTCGCTCCCTGTGATTATGATGTCATCAACATAAACCACAAGTAAGATACAGTCGTGCGTCGTCGTACGGAAGAAGACTGTGATCTTTCATGCTCCGAGAGAGGCCAAAGGCTGTGACGACAGTGCTGAAGCGGCCAAACCATGCTCAAGGAGACTGCTTGAGGCCGTAGAGGGAGCGACGGAGACGGTAGACATGGGAGTCGGCACCAGAGGCAGAAAAACCAGGGGGCTGCTGCAGGTAGGCTTCTTCGTCAAGAAAGCCATGGAGAAAAGCATTCTTAACATCCAGTTGATGAAGCGGCCAGTGATGATGAGCAGCCAGAGAGATGAATAGGCGGACAGAGGCCATCTTTGCGACTGGAGAGAAGGTCTCAAAGTAGTCGATGTAATAGGTCTGAGCAAATCCCTTTGCGACAAGCCGGGCTTTGAGGCGGCAAAGAGAGCCATCAGGATTGAGACGGATCGTGAAAATCCATTTACAGCCGACCGCCTGTTTGCCCGCCGGAAGTGGAACAAGATCCCATGTATGGTTGTCATCCAGGGCTTGCAATTCATCCCTCATTGCGGCTAGCCACCCGGGGTGAGATTTGGCTTCACCAACTGTTCGAGGAATCGACACGGACTCCAGAGCTGACAGACCCCTGTATGAAGATACAAAGAGAGGAGAAGTCTAAAACGAGCAAGTACCTTTCCGGAGCGCAATCGGCAAGTCCTCGGGAGCTGTGACAGGAGCATCGGACGAAGCGGGAACAATGTTGTCCTCGGCCTGGATGGGAGGTACAGCGGAAGGACGACGAGAGTAAGTCTGTCCAAAGAGATGACTGGTCGGAGGAGACACCAGAGGCGGGTGAACCATGAGCGGAAGACAGTCATCGATGGTAGTGTCAGGATAAAAAGAGGGGAGAGTGAAAGAAGAGCTCTCGACAAATGATACGTCGGCAGAGGTGATATACCGGCGGAGGTCTGGAGAGAAGAATCGGTACCCACGTTGAGTGCGGGAATATCCGAGAAAAATACATCGAAGGGATTTGGGAGAAAGTTTGGAGAGATTAGAGCGAGTGTCCCGGACATAACAGAGACATCCGAAGACGCGAAGTGGAAGGGAGTGAGAAGGAATAGAGGGGAACAGGGTATGAAAAGGAGTCTCCCCCTGAAGGATGGAGGAGGGAAGACGATTGAGAAGGTAAGTAGCAGTGAGGATGGCATCCCCCCAGAAGAGAAGAGGTACCTGGCGGTGGAAGAGGAGGGCACGAGCGGTTTCCAAAATATGTCGGTGTTTCCGCTCAGCCACCCCATTTTGCTGAGGGGCATCAGGACAGGAGGTCTGGTGGATGATGTCGTGGGCCCGCAGAAACTGCTGAAAGTGAGTGGATAAGTATTCCCGCCCATTGTCAGATCGGAGACATTTCACAGGGATAGAAAATTGTGTCTGGATCACATGGAAAAAGGTCTGAAAGGTGGAGAGAACCTCTGTCCGATCTCGAAGAAGGTAAAGCCATGTCATACGGGAATAATCATCAATGAAAGAAATGTAATATTTATACCCAGATTGACTCGAGGTGGCACAGGGACCCCATACATCGGAATGAACCAAATCAAAGGGTTTGGCGGCCCGTGTGTCAACTCGAGGAGAATATGATGTGCGATGGTGTTTCGCAAAACGACACGACTCACAAGGAAAAGATAAACGGGGACTAATATCGGGATAGAGCTGATGAAGTGCTGAGGCGGAGGGGTGGCCCAACCGAGAATGGAGGTCTACGGCACGAGCAGGGACAAACGCGCAGGCGATGGAAGTCGGGTCATCGAACATGTACACCCCATCCCGAAGCTGGCCTCTACCAAGTTCCCGGTTCGTCGTCCGCTCCTGAAACAAAACAGAAGACGAGGTAAAGATAGCATTACAGTTGAGATCCTTGGTCAGCTTGCTGATGGAAAGCAGGTTAAATAGACTGCGGGGTACATGAGCCACCGAGGATAGGTGAAGGGAGGAGGTGAGGGAACAGGTGCCAAAGCTGGCTATGGGGAGAGTGGACCCATCAGCAACAGTGATGGCTGAGGATCCACTATAGGGACGGTAGTTGGAGAGTATACCTGCATCCCCGGTGAGGTGGTAGGACGCACCTGAGTCAAACATCCATGCAGGGGAACGATGACTGACAAGAGCAGTGGGACCACCGGAATGGGCAAGAGAAGCTGATGAAGAGTCCGGCATGGAGGTGGTCCGGTAATCGTGAATCAACTGGATCTCAGGCAGGGATAGATCCAAATCCAAAGACGGGGGAAGAGCAGCAGCAGGTGATGACGCATCGCAAATCGCAGTCTGGCCCTGTCGAGGGTGCGAATCGGGACGACCATGAAGGACCCAGCAGCGGTCTACCAGATGGTTGAGCTTGCCGCAGTGCAGGCAGAGGGGGCGAGGTCGGCCGTCTCCACGGCCGCGTCCTCGAGGGCTGGTAGGGCGGCCACCGCCACAGCCTAGACGCGCAGTGTGATCAGGGATGGGGACGGGTGGTGCAAGGGCCCGATGAGCCTTCTGCAGGCGATGATAGACCTGCGGGATATCCAGCGTAGACGGGCTGGCGTAGTCCGGTGCAAGGCCATTCAGGAGATTGAATAGGCAGAGTTGGTCCCGTTGAGTCTGCGCTTTTGCCGGAGTCTGAGGAATAGGCCAGAGTTCCTGCAGTTCGTCGCGGAGACCCTTCCATTCCATGAAGTAGTTTGGAAAGGTATGATCCTGCTGGCGGATGTGGGAGAGACGTTGTAGAACGTCTGAGACCTGAGCCAAGTTATTGGTCTCGGAGAACATGACAATCAAGGAATCCCATAGTTCTTTGACAGTGTTGGCAGTCCTGGTGACATCTTTCACGGATCGGTCCATTGAGTTGACCAGTAATGCGAAGATTTTGCTATCTGCCAGCTGCCAAGAGTCGAATTTGGGGTCAGTGATTGCGGGCAGGGGTTTCTCAAGATGAGAATGAAGTCACATGCTGCGTAGGGACATCAAGACCGTCTTCCGCCAGACGGAGAAGTTTGTGGCATCCAGCCGGTCATCGACAAGCCGGGAAGAGGCCGTGATCAGGGACGGCAGAACGGAGGAAGCGTCCATGGAGGGCGGGCGCTGGACCTGGTTGCTGGGAGTCGCACGGTGGAAGGGAGGCGGCCCGGAGATGTCGCCGGAAAGAGCAGCGACAGGAGGTCGCGCTCAGGAGGGTGCGGCTGAGGCAGGGGCGCCGCGTGGGCGCGGGCGCCACTGGGGCTAGGACGCGGGCGAGAGCGCCGCTGGGTCGAGGGCGGTGCTGGGCGACGGCGCACCGTGGGAGGGCGCCAGAAGCCGGGGCCAGGAGCCACGCCGAGAGAGGGCGCCGGGAGGGGAGCCGCTGGGCGAGGGCGAGGGCACCAGGGTGAGGCTGAGGGCGAGGCGCCGGGGCGAGGTCGAGGGCGAGGCGCCGCTGGGCAAGGGTGAGGACGTCGGGGCGAGGCGCTGACGAGGGCGCCACTGAGCGAGGGGAGCCGCGCCGGGAGAGAGGGCTGCCGGGAAGGGAGCCGCGTCGGGAGAGAGAGCCGCCGGGAGAGAGTCGTCGGGAGAGAGGGCCGCCGGGAGGGAGGGCTGCCGGGAGGGAGGACCGCCGGGAGAGAGGGCCGCCGGGAGATTAGGGCAGAGCCAGAGGGGGGAAGAGAGGCGGGGCCGGACAGAACCGGGAATCCGCTGGGAGGGAGGGTCGGGATTAAGATCCCTCTGATACCATGTAAATGGTGAATTCCCCTTACCTCAATGTGAGGTGGGGATACTCTTTTATAGATGAGTAAATCTAATTACAAGGAGGGTAAGTCCGATGTAGGACTCAGAAATACTCATTTAAACTTAAATGGGGTCCAACAAATTCTTACAAGATTATGACTTCGACATTTCCTATATCCCGAGAAAGAGTAATGTTACGGTTGGTGCGTTGAGCAGGGAATCACACAGTGATATTGTGTGAGTCTGGAGATTCTTGGAGAGTGATGGAAGAACTCTTTGTGTTGCATCTTGATATGGGAGACGTTGGTGGCAGAGGATGCCTTTTTCAGATGGTGGTGCAGTCGTCTTTGGTGTAGCGGGTGGAAGAGTCTCAGCTGAGGCATTCTGAAGTGGAGGTCAGGCGAGACTGGGTTGTCTGTGGTGATGCCCATGATGGTTGGTCTGAAGATGATCAACACCGGGCGTTGTTCCAGGGGAGGTCTTTCGTTCTTTCGGTGTGACGTAGTTTTTAGCGAGTTCCACAGCTCACCATTGGCGGTGCATCCCAGCATGACAAAGATGTACCGTGCACTGAGAGGTCGGTTTTGGTGGTTTGGGTTAAAACATTCGGTTGCAAAGTTTGTGTCACATGATGTTTGATCTGCCAGAAGGTGGAGGCAAAAAAAACGTGTTCCCGATAGTTTGCTTCAGTCGTTAGATATTCCTCAATGGAAGTGAGAGGACATTTCGATTGACTTTTTCACCGGTTTACCTCAAGCTCAGGGATCCTATGATGTCATATGGGTGATAGTGGACCGATTGACATTGGCTCGCTTCTTAGTTATCAAGGAGTCGAGCTCGGTGGGGGTTTTGTCAAGACAGTACCTGGAGGAGGTGGTGAGGGCTCCATGAAGTCCTGAGAACGATAATCGTTGATCGTAATCCTCGTTTTACCTTCAGTGTGTGAAGAGGTCTTCGACATGCTTTTGGCTCTCAGTTCTGCCTTAGCACCGTTTTTTATTAACAGACAGACGGTCAGACAGAGCGGACCATCCAAACACTTGAAAACATGTTGCGCGTTTGTGTCCAAGATTTTGAAGGTTCGTGGATGAGTCACTTACCTTTGATCGAGTTTTTTTACAACAATAATTTTCACTCCGCCATTGGTATGCCACCATTTGAAGTTTTGTATGGTCAACCTTTTCATTCTCCGTTGTGCTGGACTAGGATCGGAGAGTCAGCGATTCTCGGGCCGGAATTAGTACAAAGCACGTCAAAGATGATTCAGGTGATTCGCGAGAGGATGAAGGCAGTGCAAGATCTTCAGAAGTCCTATGTCGACCATAGAAGGAGACATCTGGAGTTCGACGTTGGAGATCATGTGTTCCTGAAGGTGACTCCTCGTCGTGGGCAGCGGTTTGGTCATCGGAGTAAGTTTTTTCTCCTGTTGGTAGGGCCTTTCGAGGTGTTGGCTCATCTTGCAGTCGTCGAGTATCAGATATTGCTTCCCCTGCAAATGAGTCGGATACATGATGTCTTCCATGTATCGCAACTTCATCGATATCTTCATGACGATTCTCACATCTCAGTTGGGGCGAGATCGACATTGATAATGATGCGACCTTCGAGGAGTTGTCTGTGGAGATTCAAGACTGCCAGGAGAAGGTGTTGTGCGGGCATGCTATTCCCTTGATTCGTGTCTTGAGGCAACACGGTGGTGTGGAGGAGGGCACCAGAGAACATGGGTCACAAATATGTGTTCGGTATCCCGAGTTGTTTGATGATTAGCTCTTCTTTGATGTCTTGTTTTGTGGTCTTGCTCTTGTTTGAGATGTATCTCTCTCGGGAGAGTATGCAAGAGTTGGTTGTTAGTGTTGTGTAGCTTTGCATCTTGTTCCGCGTGAGGTGGGTGAGCTCCTGTGACGGTAAGATTTTTAAGAGGTATCTCGCGGGGTGGGTGTTCGAACGACCCCTTCTTTTCTCTCTTCGGGTTCGGTTTTAAATTCTCGAGGACGAGAATTGTTTGAGGTGTCTAATGTAATGGTACGGGCCTTCCCAACATTGTGTTTTTCCAAGGCTTGGTGGTGTCAAGAGAGAAATTGGAGACGTTCTGGAGGCTAAGAGAGGGCCTTGGGCCTTTCTAAAGGTCACCACGCCCCGGTGATGGCGTGGTGGAGAGCGTTTTTAGGTGGTTGGTAATTGGCCCTGAAGTGCTTGGTGCGCCACGACCAGAAAAATGACCTGTCAAGCCTTTTTGGAAGCTGTTTTGGGTTCGGTGTGTTCTGTCTGAAATAACCAACTCAAAACACCCAAGATGGACTTAGCGTCGGGCATGTTGTCTTGAAGGGTAACCTATCCGAAAAGGGGACAGGGGAAACGAATTGCCAAGCCGTTTTGGAAGTCGTGGCAAGGGGAAAACGGCTTGAATATGGACAACACGTCGTAGGGGATGTTGTTTTGGGCTGGCATGCTCAAGAACCACAATGGCCAGGCCAAGTTGTGGTTGCGTTCAAGCTTGCTTTGAAACAGCTGAAAGGTTGTCGGTCTTCATGGATCTTGACCGATTCAGGGGTCTTCAATGCGTTTTTAAGTCGATTCTTCCCCTTTAATAACTGATACGTGCATGTCCTCTTGAATTCCTTAGATTTCCAGAAGTATCTGAAAAACCTGGGCATGGTTGCTTGTTTTCTCGCGTTGAGGCTTCGTTGAGAGAAGTTTTCATAGTCAAAGTGTTGGTTCAACGTCCCTTGGCAACCAATGATATACTCCTTGAGATTCTAACCCCTGGTTCGTGCAGAATCGAACGTTTTTGGTTCAAGGTACCTTTCCCTTCATTCATCCTTCGTGTTTGGATGCTCGTTAAACTAAGGCCTCTTATTTTGGGTGTTGTTGAGCATGGTTTGTTGGTGGCTTGCCAGTGATAGGTTCTGACGGATCTTCCTTCAGTTCCGGTGGTGGTTGATCCTCAATCATTTGTTCTTGTGCAAAAAACGTTGAACTTCTAAAACGAGGATTTGTTGTTTCTCCTGTTATTTTATGTGCAATCGTAAAGTTACCATGTTTTATCTCATTGGGTGACGGTGGAATTAATCATAATAAAGATTAAACTAGATTAAAGAATGAACCTTGGTTTTGGTTGTAACTATCGCATGTCTTTCCACCATGATAACGGATTGCCTCCTGTGTTGCTAGATAGTGTGTAATCTATGTTTATGTTTGGTTTAGCATGTTTGTTTATGCTATGGTTTAACATGTTTGTTTATGCTATGGTTTAGCATGCTTGATATGATGAAAATTGTTAAAGAATGTAAAGTCGGTAATGTTTGTTGGCTAAAGAATTTAACAGGCATGTTTAAAATGAAATTGTTCCTCTTATGTTTTGATGGAAATCAAAGTGATGCTCAATGCATGTTTAAATGAAACCTTTCTTTCTTATGTTAATGGAATTGGCTAAAGAACGTGAAGCTAGAAATGCTTGTTTGATAAAATAATAAAGAGGCATGCTTAATTAAAAATGTTCTTCCTTGTAGTTTAATGACTGTTTGTTGTTCTTGTGCTGCTTCATGTGTTGCTCTGGATGTGAGCCTTGCGATGCGACGTGATGTGAGTTTGGAATGGCTGATGGTTGACGAGACATGGGCAGGGAGGCCCAAGTTTGTGACACCAGTTGGCATCGGTGATGGCAGGATGGAGACATGATAGTGTCGGGGATGGCACTAGGCTGATAGAATGGGTGGAAGTTGGGTTTGCCCGTTGTTGTTGTGCTGAAAGTTGGGATGTTTGCTTGATAATGAATCTGCTTTAAAGGTCGGATGGTTGGGTTGCTTGTTTTCGCATTCCTCTCCACTGGTTGAAGCAATTGGTTGTGGTGGCTTAGGATGGTCGGGTTGCTTGTTTCTACATTCCTCTCTCCACTGGTTGAAGCAACTGGTTGTGCATGGTTTATGCATCTCCTTCTGGGCACAAAACCTGGAGTACCTAGAATTATGGAATGCCAATAAATAATAAATGTTTTAACCCATGAGGTTGGTGACTTGTTGGAATGATGATTATGATAATCTTAAGAAACTATGGGATCGGTAGGTTAATGCCTAGAGGGCAAGGTAATCAATTGATGATCATGGTAATCAATTGATGATCTTTGCTTATAGGATGTCTAGTTCTTAGCGGTGGCAGCCGGGTGTCCGAGTGACGATGGCTGCAGTTGAGCCTAAAGACTAGGTCAATGCCCGGTGTGGTTGTGAGTTGTATATATCTTGTATGTTATGTGATTTCATACGCTACCACACCCTTGTCGGTAGGGCGACTGGCCTCTGAGAGTGTTTTCCCCAACATCTAGGTTGGCGAGGAACAGATGGGTGACCACCCCCTCTGGCTTCGCTCACTTCTTCTGATAGTATTATGAGTTGGTATGCACGGTGGTTACCTTTCTCATATATGTGTGCAGAGAGTTGTAATGGCTTGTGATTATTTCACACATATATCTTCGGATATAGTATCGTATGGATTATCATAGGTATGCCGTGTATGGGTTGCGATAGCTTGAGGTATAATATTCGACATACGGGTTGTAGCGGCTCTCGGAAACTACTCAGTCACTATCTAGAGATGTGGCATGGGATTAGGAGATGAAGTGATGCACGAGGTGCATAGTATGTGATGATGAGATGATGTAATGCACGGAGTGCATGGTATGTACAGTAGCCCAGGTGCGTTTGGGTTAGCTTACTTTTGGAGAGAGTTGGCTCGGGACGTGAGACGTGGGCAGAGCGGCAAACAAGTGGGAAGTGATAGCGGGGGTGCCTTCTTTAATATTTATGATGGTTATTATATGATTTACTTGTATGGAATGCTTGGTGAGAGTCGTAATGAGGGTGGGAACATAGCATACCTGATTAAGTGACAAATTAGCTTCACTTGTTATTTACTGAGTTTTAGTATACTTTTTTTATCTTTTGCACAAAGTTGCTTCGAGGAGGATACTACTGAATATACATGTTATGTTAACCCTACATATATATAAATTGTTTTCCATAACCGCGGGAGCTGGTTGGTAATCGAGCTAGACATTACTAACTCATGGAGTTGTTCACGAGCAGTTTGGGCTTCGAGGTCGCTGCTAAGGATTTTCTTTTGATAACTGTAGTTTCTTTTGCAATTGTTCGGTAGTATGACATTGCATTCATGTATTGGGATCTTATATTTTTACTTTTATCTGAGCAGGTGTTGTTGGGTGGTTTTATCTTATCTCTCATTCCTCGTGTTCTCTTATAGGGTAATGCCTACCCTCGGTGCTTGTCGCCAACCCATGGCCTATTAAAGGCAGGCTCCAGGCGTCATTATCTCCCTTTTCTCATTATCGACCAAAGGGGTACCACCTTTGGGGGAAATGGGTGGTTAAGGTTTTACATCTCATGAGATAATGATGTGATGCGTGAGCATTTTGCATTGTTAACAACCTGAGGCGTCGACATTTTGCTTTGTTCACACGTGTTTATTGTCTCATGATTCTGCACTCTAATGCCTGCCCTGAAGTGGTCGATGGAATGGGTCGATGGACTCCAGTAGGAACGGGGATATGAGCTCATTACCGTTCTTCATTCCTCGTCAAGATGTGTCAATGATCCTCCTGAATGGGAGCGAGAATATGTATCCACTCCCGAGTAGCTTCTAAAGTATGTTGATGAGCTGCTTTGTTAACAGAGGCGAGAATATGTGTTTGCCCCTAATGAGACCCACACATTTTTTTGGATTTTTATATTTTCTAATAGGTATAAAAATCATTGATTTGATGAGACATAACAAGGAATTTGATCCATTCAAGAGATGACTTCATCGTGATTTTTTAATCTAATGATTTAAGATTTGACTATCGAGATATGCCGACAGTGGCCTTATGTTGTTGCCAAAATAATCTAACAATTATTCAAGGAATGAGCACAGATGTAGGTCTGCCCTTCGATCGTCATCGGTATATGTTGGCGGACTTCTTCAATAGGAACGGGAATAAGGCCCGCTCTTTGATGAGAGTGGGGATAGGAGCTCACTCTAGTACTTCGGTTGTCGGCGGGATATGTCGGCATGCACCTCCTGATACCGCCAGGGTGCACTGGCATGATTGATGAGTAAGAGCAGGGATATGAGTTTGCTCTTTCGATCGCCGGGGCCACAGCCTTCATGACAGTTATGGCATACATTTGACACTTTCAGGATGCCATCGGTTTAAAGTGCCTTTTAAGGTCGTACAATCAATACCAGGTGATGGCTAGGTGAAAGTAGCAATGGTTGATGTGGGACTTACTTGGGGACAACCCTTTATGATTAACAACGGAGGGAATATAGCCCAACGAGAATGAGTTTGTTTCACGAGGAATGTGGCCTCGTGGGACAGATGGTTGATTGGCTGGTTGGGATATGACCCACCGAGCAGGATATGGCTTAATTGGGAATATGGCCTGATGAGAGGATGACGTATAGGGAATATGGCCCTACTGAAGAAACGAAAGAATGGTGATGTTGAGTTTGAACCTCAAAGAGGCGTCTTGCGTATCCTGCTAAAACATGAATCAAAGTTCACGTGGTTCGAGTGCACATTTTAAAGTCGTACGTCAGGACTGCACTATGTAGTTTAACGTCATGCGGTAAGGATGTTCGTGTCATGAAAGGAACGACAACGAACGATTGAATGGGGCATACGCATTGATAGGGGAGTTAGGTAGGGTGGTCTTCCTGCCAGGTCGTTGGTAGTCCATACTTACCAAAGGGAGGGAAATAGGACAATTGAAGTGGGCTCTGACTCCTCTCAACTGTTTTAACAGCTTGGGGGGCAAACTTGTAATTAGCTCTTTAGTTTGTTAGATGGAGGGAATAAAAGGAAGGAGTGAGAAGTTTGGGGGATATCTGGATATTTTTGGGTAATCTGGTTGTTTAGAGATAGAGGCTCTAGGAGAGAGCAACTCCCTTAGAGAAATGACTTATATTGCTTGGAATTCAACTAATATACCAAAGTTTCCTATCAACTTTGGTGCTTCCATTGAGAGCACTTGCCATTGAGGAGAGATAGAAAACTCGATGAGGAGAACAGAAATTTACGGACTGTTGTATGCCCACACGTATGGAAGGGAGAGTATCGAAAATAGAATCGGTGATCAACAGAACGAGCACCAACGCCAGGAGGTTGGGCAACTTCGACGAGACATAGCTCAACAACAGCAGGAGGAGGCGCTTCGACAACTGGAGATCTAGATGCGGGACTTGACGTTAAATACGTCCCGACTTGTAGCGAATCAGTTGGATCATTCAGGACGAGGAGATGAACGAGGAAAGTCTGTTATTGCGGAGGATGGTGGAAGTAGTTTATTACATACTGGGGAAGAAGAAAAGAATTTGAAACAGGAGGTAGCAGAGGATGGAAGAGGCGCACGCGGAACTGTTATGGAAGTGCAATGCAGGCAGTCTGGTCATCAGCAGACTAAGCCTATGGAGATGCCAAACTTTTCTGATGAATATCCAGTGTCGCAGATCGTGAGAGCTGAAATGTACTTTTCGATTTATTGAGTTCGAGGAATTGAAGGCACCACTTGCGCAGTTTTGTATGGAAGGCATGGCACAATACTGGATAATATCTTTAAAAAACATGAAATCGGACTTATCTTGGACATAGTTCAAAGAAGAGCTCCTTAGACTATATAGAAACACAACTAAGGAGGATCCGGTAATTTTTTTAAAAGGCATACGACAAACTGGAACAGTAGATGACTATATTGATGAGTTTGAGCAGGTAGCAATGCGTTTGCCGGATTTATCTAAAAAATGGTATGTGAGCCTTTTCATTGGGGGATTACGTCGTACTATTTTGACTCATGAACCTCAATAAGGTTCAGCAGTTGACAATAACTAGAAGAGTAGAGCGGGAACTGATTGTGAAAGGTGATATTAAGTAGTCAGAATTGCGAAGAAATAGTTCTGTGAAACAGGGGCGAACTTAGAATACTAATTCAATGAAATTCTTTCCTGCTATTGGTGGGGACAGCAAAAAATTTACTTTCTTTCACATTGATGATCTTTTTAGGTTTAGAGCTTTAAAGAATTAGGTCATAACTCATACATAACAAAACCATAACAATACAAAGTGGACACTTCAGAACAGTATTCATTTTTCTCATAATCTAAAGCATTTAAAATAAATCATTATCACTTTTATGATAACTCTTCAGGACATTCAACATGACATCTCCAAATCCTAATCATCATTAACTCCTGTGAACAACATTAAAAAAACGTGGGATAAGCATAAAAAACTCAGTAAGAGATATAAAAAGAAGAAAATAGTTAGTCTATTGATAAACATTAGAACTCATGAAAAAATTATCATAAAGTAATACTTTTCATTCTTTAATAAGTAGTAAATACTTTCCTTTGAAAATAAGCTCATTTCCTACCTTTTTTGTAATCACAAGATTACCGTAAAACCCATAACATGTATAGAAAATACATAAAGGTAATCTGCAACATAATTATACGAAATAACCATGCGATCGACTTCCATACATGTTACTCTTACAAAATGGAATAACCATACGGTCAACTTCCATATCCAATGCATTAGAGGTTATAACGTAACCATCTATCTTTGGTTTATCAAGGAACCACTCGTCCTTGGTTTATCACGTAATCACCCGTCAAATTTATAAATACCATTATATAATCATAACACATAAAAGCTTGCAAATTTTCAACATTTCACTAATAAAATTTCACAAGAAATCAATTCAAGTTATTGAAATAATCAATCTATTTTCAAAAACCATTTTTAATAACAAAATACCCACAAAAGGAAAAGAAGGGTTTCTTTTTCTTTTAAAACCACAAAGTCTTGTAGAGGAAGTCAAATATCAAATAATGGTCACGGCGGCAGAGAAGTTGTTGTCGCCGTATACGTTAAAAAGATCATTTCTTTTGTCGTTTGACAAAACGTTTCGTATAAAACACATAAAAAGATTACTTTTGAAAACCTTTGAATGAAATTCAGAATAGACATAAAATGACCTTTATATTACTTTTATATCCATATATATAAATATGTAAAATAATATCAAAAATATTGATATGGAGAAAATAGATTTGATAATTAAATCTTTAAACATTCAAGGTGTTTAATACCACTTTGAACATTTAAATCATAATCTCCATGAAAGAAAACATTTATCAAAACATTAAATAACACGAGTATAGATAAAATATGGATATGAAATGTCATATTATCCGTATACACATCTTATAAAGTAATAAATGTGCATATCATCAAGAAATGGCTCAATGAAAAAAAAAAATTAGACAGAATCTCTTACCTCAAGTCTGATTTGTCACACATGTTCTTTATCTTCCTGAATAATAAACTTATGTTAATTATTTATTTGCTTGAAAACCTTTTTCAAGTTTATTATTCCTTTTATATCACTTATTATCATTTTATAAATATTACTTAATTATTTAAGTTCATGTCGAACGTTTTGTCGATATTTGGTACATGAGTCCAAAAATGATTTTGGTAAGATGTCAATAGTCAAAGTGGTCATTAATCCATCATCTCCAGAATAATATTCATGACATAATAATCACTTATATACATCAATTATACCTTTTGTTAAAACCCTTTTTTTATTATTATTCTGGGTAGGTTCTGAGTCTCACATCGGAATACTCATGTGTGTATTTTGCATCCTCAATCTATAAAAGTAGGCCTCCGCCTCACTTTGAGGTAAGGGGGATACCTCCTTCGAGAACACTCTGAAGTATTTTCCACCTTCCATACATTTTACAATGAAATTCTTAACCAATTTTCAATCTCTATTAAATGCCTCTACTCCGACAACGGGCGTGAATATCTCTCCACTCCCTTTCGGCAATTCCTCCGGACGAAAGGCATCCTTCATCAAACCTCCTGTCCTGATACACCCCAACAGAATGGAGTGGCCGAGCGCAAACACAGACATATTCTGGAGACTGCTCGTGCCCTCCTCTTCCACCGCCAGGTGCCACTTCTTTTTTGGGGCGATGTCATCCTCACTGCTACCTATCTTATAAACCGCATTCCTTCTTCTATCCTTCAGGGGGAGACTCCTTTTCGAGCTCTGTTCTCCACTCTCCCTCCTCACTCTCTTCCACTTCGGGTGTTCAGGTGCCTCTGTTATGTTCGTGACACTCGTCTTGGCTTCTCCAAACTCTCCTAAATCCCTTCAGTGCATCTTCTTTGGCTATTCCCGCACTCAGCGCGGATATCGTTGCTTCTCCCCGGACCTCCGGAGGTACGTCATCTCTGCTGACGTTTCATTTGTTGAGAGCTCTTCATTCTCCCTTCCCTCTCCACATCCTGACTCTGCCATTAATGATTGTCTTCCTCTCATCATCCACCCTCCTCCGGTGTCCCCCCTGGTGTCGACACCCATTTTGGTAAAGTCTACTCACGTCGTCCATCAACTGTATCCCCCGGCCTGGCCAATGACACCGTCATCCCCGCTTCGTCCGATGCTCCTGCCCCGGCACCAGACGACTTGCCCATTGCTCTCCGAAAAGGTACTCACTCTTGCCAGAGTACTCCTCTCTTTGTTACTTCCTACAAGAGTCTGTCAGCTCTGGAGACAATTTTCATTCCTCGCACAGTTGGTGATGCAAAATCTCACCCGGGATGAGTTGCAGGCTCTAGAAAAGAACCATACTTGGGATCTTGTCCCTCTTCCAGCAGGCAAACAGGCAGTTGGCAGCAAATGGATTTACACTATCAGGCTAAATCCCGATGGCACTCTTCATCGACTCAAAGCTCGCCTTGTGGCAAAGGGATTCGCACAGACTTACGGTGTTGACTATTTTGATACCTTCTCTCTGGTCACCAAAATGGCCTCCGTTCAGTTATTCATCTCTCTGGCAGCTCATCATCATTTGCCTCTTCATCAACTAGATGTCAAAAATGCCTTCCTCCATGGTTTTCTTGAGGAAGAAGTTTATCTGCAACAGCCCCCGGATTTTGTGCCTCCGGCGCCGAATCTCAAGTTTGTCGATTCCGCCGCTCTCTTTACGGCCTCAAGCAATCTCCACGTGCTTGGTTCGGCCACTTCAGCACCGTCGTCACCGACTTTGGGCTCTCTCGCAGCATGAACGACCACACCGTGTTCTACAGGATGACCCACGCTGGTTCCATCCTGTTGGTCGTTTATGTGGATGATATCATCATCACCGGCAGCGACTTTGCTGGTATCACCCACCTCAAGGGGCATCTTCTCGGACCTCTCACATACTTCCTCGGCATCGAGGTATCCTATTCTCCGGACACCATTTCACTCTGCCAACGAAAATATGCCTTGGATATTCTGCAGGATGCTGGGCTGACACAAGTCACTGCTGTGGGCACTCCTCTGGAGCCTGGGGAACGGTCTCTTTATGCCTCCTCAGAACCATATTCACACCCAGAGCGGTACTGTCGACTGGTGGGCAAACTCAATTATCTCACCATGACTCGCCCCGACATCGCCTGTACTGTTGGCAAAGTGAGCCAATTTATGGAGCATCCGACCACCTCTCATTGAGATGTTGTTCTCCGCATCGCCAAATACATCAAGCGCGACCCTGCCCGTGGTCTTCGCTACTCTCAGCATGCTCATCTGCATATTGAGGTCTTTTGTGATGCTGATTATGCCAGTTGCCTTGCTACTCGGAGATCTACTTCTGGGTTTGCAGTCTTCTTGGCAGGCAACCTCATCTCCTGGCGCAGCAAGAAACAGACGGTTGTCTCTCGTTCCAGTGCAGAATCTGAATACCGTGCCATGGTCACCGTCACAACGGAGATCATTTGGCTTCGACATCTCCTCCAGGAGCTTGGCTTTCCTCCACAGACATCTACTCATATCTAGTGTGACAATCAGGCAGTCACCAAGATCGCTTCGAATCCCGTCTTCCATGAACGCAAGAAACATATTGAGGTAGACTGCCACTTTCTTCGCCACCACCTGAAGCATGATCACGTCCGCTTTAGCCACATCCCGACGGCGGACCAGTTTGCCGACATCTTCACCAAAGGCCTCCCAGGGGCTCGCCTTGCCTCGCTGAGTTCCAAGCTGGGCATCCACAGCATCTGCGACCCAGCTTGAGGGAGAGTGTGTCTGGTCTTGTATGTTTTTTTTCTTCTTTCTTTTCTGTGGGACTCATTGTCCAAGCTGGGCATGTCTAGCTTGAGGGGGAGTGTTAAAACCCTATTTTTAGTATTATTCTGGGTAGGTTCCGGGTCCCACATCGGAGTACTCATGTGTGTATTTTGTATCCTCAATCTATAAAAGCAGGCCTCCGCCTCACTTTGAGGTAAGGGGGATTCCCTAATCTACACCTTTAAATCAAATCATTTATGTATGGTTATGAAAAATGAACATCGTTATTATCATGGAGACAGTAGGTCGTACGTATGCTGCATGAATAACGTTTTCATTTTTCAATAATCATTATGGAAAGAAAGCAAGTATTATTTTATCTTTCCAGAACGATCATAATATCATTAATATCATGTTAATTATTTAAATATACTTATATATATTATTCATGTGATGTGGTGATTAAAAATGAATTTATCGCTCCGTCAAAGTGATAATTCGCACGTACGCACGAACAATGTTATCATTTTTATGTGCATGAAAGTTAAGGACGTAATTGATATATTATTCTCTTATAATGATAAATATGTCATGAATATCATATATAAACATTAATTTCACCATTATACAGACGGTAATGGAAAACGAATTGTATCGATTCGTGAAGGTGATAGTTCACACGTACACACGAACGTTAATTCTTTTCTCATTTGATGGAAACGGAGATGGATTTAGATGATGACATTAACGTAATAACGTCTCAGTATATTGAGGATATTGGAGTTATTATTTCATCATAGTTGAAGAATATTTAAAGGTAGTGGAAGAAGAAATAAAATAAAAATACTTAAATGAAAATGATAAATCTTCTTCAGACGATTTCCTTTGATTATCACCTCAACACCTTTAAGGAGGGTTTTATGCCTAAACTAAGGACTCTAGAATGTGGGGAGAGATTCTATGAAGGGATTTAGGCAAAACCTGGTCAAACCAAATGGGTTTTAAAGTGTGAATAAATGATAAGTAGTGTCCTTTTATAAGAGAGGAGGGGCACTCTTGAAAATTTTCAAATTATTAAATTAATATAAATTAATTTTCTATTCCAAATGGCTCCAAATTGAGTTATGTTGAACATAGAATGGGGATGGGTCGAAATCCATTCGTCCAATGAAAATTAGACAGGTTTTGATTATTTTTTTAATCCTTATCTTTTTATTTTAACCCTTATTTTACCCTTTTAACTTTTATCATGGTATCATATAATTTACACTTTGATGGTTAATATAATTACTATAACATGCCAAACGACCAATAAATGAGTCATTTATGACATTTTAGGACTTATCCCAATTAGTTGACCAAATCTTAGATTTTTAAAAAATTTATATCATTTAATAAAATATTTTATAGTTTAAAATACCATTAGTGTAAATTTTGGCACTATTCATTTCTTGATTTTTTTAAAATATCATAACTTGATATCTTCCAACAAACTATATTAACTCATCTCTATCATGTCAAAGTAGTAATGCGAAACGGGCGGGGCGGGCCAAGCCCGCGCGGGTTTGAGCTCACGCGGGTTTGTCCGCAAAAGCCCGCATATAATGCGAACAAAAAAATTCAAGCCCGCCCCGCCCCACATAAGCCCGAGAGTTGCCCGCGGGCTGCCCGCATTTTTAAAAAAAATACTATTTATAATCATTTAAATATTATATTTTTTTCTCATACTTAAGTTTAGTTGTTGGGAGAAGTATGAATTTACAATAGCTATAGTTTTAAGAGATGTGATGGAACATTTTTCTATGGGTTAATGGTGTCATGTGTCGACGTCAATGTGGTGGTGAACTGTTGCAATGCAAAGTAGGTGAGTGATCAATGATGAGCGAAAAATGATGATGTTGATTGTGTGGCGATGTGAATGGCTAGACCTATGAATGAACGACGACACTTCAAGCAATGACTGGTTTCAGAGGAGGCTATTAGGGTCTCATGAGATCCTTTTATGTTTTCTTAATAACAAAATAAAATTAAGTAATAACAAAATTAAATCAGTCCAAAAAAATATTATAATTATAATAACCCTTTTAGAATTGAAACCAAGTGAAGGAGAGATGAGTTCCATTTTTCGAGAGGTGCGATGACACGCCATGTGAATATGGTTAATAATTACTATATAAATATTATAATATCATATTAAAACAATAAATATTGACCTATTTAAAATTCACATGTAAATGAATGGTAAATTTGTATGACCATTACGGTGAGAAATCATATGTCATGGTTTAATCATGTTTTTTTTTAAAAAACTAAAATGCCAAAGAAGCATATATTGTACAAAAAAAAATTAAATTAGGCCCGCGGGTAAGCCCGTACCCGCGCGGGCTCAACCCGCATTGGACCACGCTCTTTGGGGTCAAAATTTTTAGGCCACCCCTGCCCCGTACCCGCAAAGCCCGCGGGCCCGTTTTGCATCACTATGTCAAATTCATCCAGAAAATTCATGGATGACATTAATTATATCAAATTATATTTATTTTAATATTTTTAATACCATTTATTCGATATTTCCTTTAATTAAACAATTATTGCATCATCATTGTGCAAACCTTTAATTTAATTATTTCTTCCCTAAAAATTACAAATAAAATATCATGATAAAAATAAATCTTTCAGCTTTCAAATGACTATTTATAGTCGGATTTATCTTCTGTATAACCTCATATTAAAAATATTTCACTTGTTAAAAACGAAAGTACGACAAAATTGACTTTTCTTTGGAAAAAATACTATTAAATGTCTTAAAAGTCATCTAAGTGGCTCCAAAAGCTCACAAAATCGGCTCAATGATGATTTTGGTCGAAAATAACTCATCCAATGAAATTTGGACAGGTGTTGGAGTAATTTTCAAATATTTTATAATATTATTTTTATCCTTAATTACCTGATTTACCCTTAACCATGGTAATAAAAATAATTATTAATTACTATTCATATTTTCCAAAAATGAAAGAGGTCTGTTTACTAAGTTTGAACCTTCTTATTCCAAATATAGAATTCATTTTTCAAAATTCAAAAAACAGAAGTGACTAAAATTAATTTAAAATTAATCTCATTAACGGATTGAGAAAACGGATTTTTGAAGTAAAAACGTTCAAAATTCACAAAGTTTTTATATCCAATTTCAATGTGAAATTGATTCCAATGACCTACATCGGATTAAATGATAAAAACTTGATTTGATTATCCTTTAAAACCATTCAAATATATAATTTAACATTATAAATAAATTTGATGAAATAACAGTTTTCAATTAAAATGCAGTGTTTTTTTACTATTCATCAAAAAATGAATCTTATAAGAAAAATATCAAAAATTCAACCAAAATAAATTTTGATACTCCACTTTCAAAGAAGAAGTTTATTTTGTTAAAGTAGAATCAATAAAAATGTCAAAAACTAGATTTATAATAGGCCTCATCAAAAGGCGTCAAATGTCTTTCTTGGAAAATATTTCTTTTATCCGTAAAATTGAATTTATTCTTATATCATGTCTAGAAAACATATAACATGAATGTTAAATATTATATTGAATATTATATATATCAATAAAAATGTCAAAAACAAGATTTATAATAGGCCTCATCAAAAGGCAGCAAATGTCTTTCTTGGAAAATATCTCTTTTATCCGTAAAATTGAATTTATTCTTATATCATGTCTAGAAAACATATAACATGAATGTTAAATATTATATTGAATATTATATATATATATATATATATATATATCATTAATATAATCCAACAAGAGTGATTTGTGGATTATACTTGTGCACATTTAAATAGTTTTTCTGAAAAACATTTCATTTTATTTTAAAAGGGGTTTTATTTTCATTTATAATTAATTGATCAAGAAATTAATTATATATACATATGTAAACCATATTTTCATAATTCAGTTAATACTGTTTATTTACACCATTCTAACGGTTAGGTTATAACGGTAACATTTAAATAACAATATTTAGTCATTTAAGCTCGATGTGGCGCATCATGTACGCTATCGAACATAGTGTTTCCTTTTAAAAAAAACTCGGGATGTTACAACAGCGGAAGGAGCGAGCCTACGCCAAGTGGAAGGGAGTGAGGAACCTGTCTAGGGAAGAATTTGAAGAAAGGAAAAAGAATTATGCTACACATGTGGTCAACGATTTCAACCTGGGCATAAATGTTCAGAGAGAGGATTTAAATTGATGGTTTGGAATGTGTTGAACCTAGGGAAAATAAAGAGGATGATGGGAGGAACCTAGAGATGAAAAGGTAGCTGGAAATGAGGCCGAGCATGGCTATCATCTTGAGAGGGACTGGGGAATGGTGATGCAGGGAACCACAGAGTAAATCAATGTAGAGCAAATCATAATTTTCTCTCTAAAGAGTTGTTAAAGTAGTTTACAGCATTTGTCATAGATACTAGACCCTTCAATATACGTTTAGGTGACGACCACCGGGTGGAATTGAGGGGGTATGCAAGGCATTAAAGGTGTGGCTTGGAGAAGTGGAATTTGATGTAGATGCTTGTATTTTTTATACCACAGGTCCAGATTTGGTACTTGGCATATCGTGGCTGGAAACTTCGAGTATGTAACAACTCATTGGGGAAATATGAATAAGTGGTTTGAATGGAAGGGCAAAGAAGTTATTCTTAAAGGGTTACATTGTCCATTGGAGGTAACGAGAGCGTTGCAGGAATATCTTGGGGGAGAAAATTGGGGCAGAACCAGTGAATAAACACCCTTATAAGCTTGCCTGCTGCATGAAAAATGAGGTAGAAAACCAGGTACAAGAGGTTGTTGGATCAGGGATTTATAAGGCATAGTTCATGTCCTTATTCTAGTCCTATAATACTTGTTAAAAAGAAGGATGGTGGGTGGCGTATGTGCATAGATTACTATGCATTAAACCTTCAAACTGTGCCGGACAGGTATCCTATACCAGTTAATTAAGAACTTATAGATGAGCTGAATGGGGCGGCATATTTTACTAAGATTGACTTGAAATCGAGATTCCATCAAGTTTGGATGATGGCTGATGATGCGGAAAAAATGGCATTCAAAACTCACGAAGGGCATTACAAATAGTGATGGTATCTTCTGACGACATACTCGTTTACAGCAGAAATTGGGAGGACTGTGTTAAAGCTTTGGAACGGGTTCTGCAAACTATGAAACAGAATGAGTAATATGCCACCTAGAAAGTGTTCATTCGGTCAGAAAAGAGTGGAATATCTAGGACATTATTTCAGTGGATGGTGTTTCAATGGTCCCAAAAAAGATACAAGCAGTATCTGTTGCGGAATCGCCGGGAGACACAACGACAGAAACGAGGAAAAACGAAAAGAAAGAAAGCAAAGGACACAACGATTTACGTGGTTCGGGAAAAATCCCTACGTCCACGGGAGAGGCAGAATTTCACTATGATTCGGGAGCACAAAAAATTACAGAGGATTTCAGTAGTAAAACCCTAGCCCGAAATGGGCTACATATGAAGAAGACGGTCCACTGTTCCGAATAGTAGTCCACGTTGCAACAGTGATCGGCGGCTCACTTTGTCAAAAGTGCTACAGTGTCTGCCGGCTGGAAGTCAAAAGCGCTACAGTGAAGTTGACCCCGAAGTCCGCACCGCTACAGTGCCTGTTGGTGTCGGTCGGTCAGCTCGACCCGCGACAGTTGCGGGCCACAAGCATTCGGCCCAACCGGATCGGACAACACCAATCCAACAGTATCAATGTGGCAGCAGCCAAGTAATGCCCATGAAGTCAGAGGATTTTTAGGCTTGACAGGCTATTACAGGAAATTTATCAAAGATTACGGTCCCCTAACAGTTTTGACCAAAAAAAGATGGATTTTCCTGGACTTCAGCAGCGCAGCAGGCTTTTGACAGGTTAAAGAATAGTTTAATTTCTGTACCTTTACCAAATATGCCTGATTTTTCTAAAGATTTTGTGGTAGGATGTGATGCTTCGGGGGCTAGTATCGAAGTTGTATTAATGCAGGACGGACAACCGCTTGCTTATTTTAGCAAGGCATTATCCGATTCAGATTTGGAAAAGTCTATCTATGAGAAAGAACTTATGGCGTTGGTGTTATCAATTCAGCATCGGAGGCAGTTTATGGTTTTTACTGACCATCGTAGTCTCAAAGATTTGCTTAGCCTGCGTGTTATCTCGATGAATCAACAATGTTGGCATGCTAAACTTTTGGGTTATGATTTTGATGTCATTTTCAAACCAGGGAAATTAAATAGTGCTGCTGATGCTCTTTCTCGAGCTGGGGGAACAACCAGAATGTTTGCAAATGACTATTTCTGAACCAACTTGGTTGAATCTCCAAACATTGAAGGATGAAATTCAGCAAGATGTTCAGCTACAAGCAATTATTAAGGCTTGGCAGAGTGATCCGACTTCCAGATCAGATTACACTTACCGTGTGGGACTGCTTTTCTTCAAAAAAAAACGCCTAGTGCTGTCTAAAGATTCAGTTTTGATACCCAAACTTCTCCAGCATTATCATTACTCCCCGATTGGGGGCCATTTGGGGTACCTTAAAACATATAAATGCCTTGCTCAAGGGGTATACTGGACAGGAATGACACGGATAATGCAGCAGTATGTACGATTTTGTGTCGTTTGCCAGCATAGTAAGTATGAAGCAATGAGTTTGGCAGGTCTTATAGCCGTTGACTCTGCCAGCATTGGTTTGGGAGGGGAAATTTCTATGGATTTTATTTCTAGCATGCCAAAATCTCAAGGGTATGAAATTGTCTTCATGGTGGTTAATCGATTGAGTAAATATGCCCACTTTATATTGCTTAAACATCCTTATACAGCTAAACCAATTGAACTACATGGTATTCCTACAGCTATTGTCCGTGACCAGGATCCATTGTTTACTAGTTATTTTTTAAGAGTTGTTTAAATTGCAGGAAACAACTTTGAAGATGAGTTCATCTTACCATCAACAGACTGATGGTCAAACTGAGGTGGTGAACCGTTGTTTGGAATTCTATTTGCAGTGCTTTTCTTCTGACCATCCGAAGCATTGGGCCCACTAGCTGCCCTGGGCAGAGTTCCATTATAATCATCCTTTCATACATCTCTAGGAAAAACACCATTTGAGGCTGTATACGGATGTACACCGCCACATATCCTTCGCTATGTTAAAGGGGAAGCAGCAGATGAGGCTGTAGAAACAGCCTTAATTGGCCGGGATGAGGCACTACGGCAGGTTCATGTGAATCTGCACTGAGCGCAGCAACTTATGGTGTGTTTTGCAAACCACCATCGACGGTTAGTAGCTTTTGATGTTGGAGATTTATTTTGGGTCAAGTTGCGTCCCAATCGTCCAGGGGTTGTTTCCAAGATCAATCCAAAACTGGCAGCACGGTATTATGGTCCATTTGCAGTTCTTGGGAAGGTTGGACAGGTCGCTCATCGATTGAAGCTTTTCCTGTTAATAGCAAAATTCATCCGGTGTTCCATGTCTCCCAGTTGAAGGCTGCAGTTGGACACCAGTTCGGTACTGACACCTTACCTGAATAATTTGTTGTTGGACGGGACTTTCATCTTGCTATTTTGGCATATAAGACTCAAGGGAATGATCTACTATGGCTCATTCAGCGGCATGGCCGACCAATAAATGACACGACTTGGGAAAAAGCACCCGAAATCCAGTCCCAATTTCTTAATTTTCACCTTGTGGATAAGGGTGTAATTTCGGCCCGGCCCGGTCTAGGCCGGGCCGGCCTGAACAACCTCACGAGGCGGCCCGAGCCCGGCCTCAGACCGGCCCAAGGTCGGGCCGGGCTTTTTCAAGTCGGGTCATGGTGGGCTTTTATTATTTTCAAAATAATTGTTTGTTTTAAAACTTTTTTTAAACATTTTTTTACATTTATTTTTAAATGCATGTTTTTTAGATGTATTTTTTTTAATGTTTAACATGTTTTTTGTAAAAACATTTAATTTATTTTTTTATTAACATTTTACAGTGGGTGGATATGTCATTTTTTTTTCTAAATAGATTTATATATGTGAATTTATATATATTATGTGCAAATTGTAAAAAAAATTAATGAAGGGTTGGGGGATGCGCAGTAGTGAGTGAGTTTAAAACATTGTTATTTAAACATTTTTTTAACATTTATTTAAAATATTTTTTTAACTTATTAATAATTTAAGCGTTCGTTAATTTGTTTTATTTAAAAAAATTTATTTAAACCGTTTTTTAACTCTGTTTAAAATATTTTTTTACATTTATCTTTAAATGATTAATTTAAAATGTTTTTTAATTTTTTTTAAACGCATGCTTTTTACAAGTATTTTTTTAAAACATTTAACTTTTTTTAAACTTTTAATGTAAAAAGTTTTTTTAAGTGTTAGTTTAAAAAAAAATTAAATGTTTGTTTTAAAAACTTTTTTTAAACATTTTTATTTAAACCGTTTTTTAACGTTTGTTTAAAACAATTTTAACGTTTATTATTAGACGTTTAATTTAAAACATTTTTTCGAACACGTGTTTTTTATATGTATTTTGTTTAAACATTTAACATGTTTTATGTAAAAAAATATTATTAACATTTTACAATGGGTGGATATGTTATTTTTTTCAAAATAGATTTATATATGTGTGTATATTTATATATATTATGTGCAATTGAAAAAAAAAATAATGAAGAATTGGGAGATGCGCAGCAGTTGATGGGTTTAAAGCGTTGTTATTTAAACGTTTTTTATCATTTATTTAAAACGTTTTTTACGTTTATTTTTTTAACATGTCTATGAAAAGTATTTTTAAGCGTTTGTTCAATTTAAATCATTTTTTTAAACGTTTTTGAATTTTTTTTTTTAAACGCATGTTTTTTACATGTATTTTTATTAAACGTTAAAACATTTTTTTTGTAAGAACGTTTATTTTCTATTTTATTAACATTTTACAGTGGGAAATGTGATTTTTCTTCTAAACAAATTTATATGTGAATCTAAATATATTATATGCAAATAAATAATAAGAGGTTGGGGGATGCGCAGCAGTGGATGAGTTAATTTTTTTTCTAAATAAATTTATATATGTATATATAGTATATATAATATATGCATGTTTCATTATATTTAAAAAAAAATAATGAGGTTGGGGTGTGCGAACATTATTGGGTGAGTAGTTATTTTTTTGTTAATATATATATATATATATATATATATATATAATATGAGAAAATTGTAAAAAAAATAATTAGGGGTTGGGAGGTGTCGCCGTGAGCGGGTTAATTTTTTTTTCTAAATAGATTTACATATAGTATATGTAAGTTGCAACATACTTAAAAAAATTAATAAGGTGGGAGACGTGCACATCATTAGTTGTGTTATTTTTTTATTAATATACAATAAGTTATTATATATACAATATTAAATCATTGATATATATATAATATTAATAGCTTTGTTTATATATATATAATATTAAATCATTTATATATATATATATATATTATTAATGGATTTTTAAAGACCACACTTAATTGATATATATTATTAATGGCTTTGTTTATATATATAAATATATAATTATATATCGGCTTTGTTTATATATATAAATATATAATTATATATCGTTATATATACACACACACACATTGTAATTATATATAATAATAGTTATATGTATATATATACATTATTATATATATATATATTATTTTTTGTTAATATATATATATATATATACATATATCGTTGATATATATACATATATACAGTCTAGTGAATATAACAGGCACAGCCTTGGAAGCCTGGGGGGTCGAATCTCCCTACCAGCAGCTTCCCGTTATATTTTTTTACAGTGGGCCGGGCTTCGTACGGGCCAGTGGGGCGGGCTTTTTCGAGCCGGCCCGACCTGGCCCGCGGGCCTTCTTGGACAGGTCCGGCCTGATGAACCTACAGCCCGAGCCCGGCTTGGCCCGACGCGAGCTTTGCCGGGCCGGGCCGCTAGGGCTTTCGGGCCGGGCCTTCTCAGGTTTTCGGGCCGTCGGGCCAAAATTACACCCCTACTTGCGGACAAGGTGATATTTCTGAAGGGTGGCAATGATAGGGGAGTCAGGCAGCGTGGTCTTCCTGTCAGGCCGCCGATAGTCCATACTTACCAAAAGAAGGGAAATCGGACAGCCGGCATGGGTTGTGACTCCTCTCAACTGTTTTAACAGCTTGGGGGGGCAAACTTGTAATTATCTCTTTAGTTTGTTAGATGAAGGGAATAAAAGGCATGGGAAGTGAGGAACGACTCCCTTCGAGAGAGACACGACTTGTATTGCTTTGAATTCAACTAATATACATGAGCTACACTAATGTCGCTAGGGAGCAGTGAGGATATGTATGGGGCTTATGCATGTGTTGCCCGGGCATATGCAGCTCACTAATCAATTATCAGGATGGGATCGTTAATGAGGGCATGATTGATTGGGGGGGCTATTTCTTTCATAGGAAAACAAGGATATGTCTGCGGGGCTTACGCATATGGTTGCCCATCTATAGGTTCGCTTCACATCCGCTGGTAGGTGGTGAAGGGAGACTGGACCCATGGGGGATATGGCCCCATGTGGAAAAGGTGTTGGGGCTTACGCGTGAGTTGCCCAAGGTACTGCGACGAGAACAGGGAGAGCATGAGTCGGGCTTATGCATTGGTATGGGCGGCCCGAGTGTGGATGTTATCCCAAAGTCCTTCCTCCCTGGCTCGCCTGATGACTCATGTTGATGAAATCATTAATGGAAACATAATGGGGCTTACACCTAAGAAGTAGGTTCATAGTACTCATTGTTCATTCGTTGAAATCAAGCGTCCATCAAGCACCCAGGCCGATCGGGCTCTGACCTGAATCGGTCAAGTTGGGTTGCATGAGCCACATAAAATCTCACTAGTATCCTCTTGATAAGAACCCACGTTATCAAGGGACTATATGATCATGACTACCCTAGGGGGTCCTACTTGTTGGGGAGGATTTCTCGAGAGATGTCTTTTATCAAAAGAATACATGATCGAAGGGGCACACGGTAGTGTGCATGCCCTGATCCTAGCTTTGAAGGAGGCCTTGATGATTGGATGCTCGGGTAGGAGACCTGGGATAAGGGGTGTTCCACCATTGGAATTAACGTGTACATGGTACCCTACTAGTGCGGGAGCAGAAGAGTGGTTCGCTCTGGCATGGGACCTAGGGGAAGCTTCACCCCAGTGGAGGGCTAGGTGAGGTAGTTCGCCCAAGTGATGTTGGGGCGGAGTGGCCCCTAGTGATGGTGGGGTGGAGTGGGGCCCTAGTGATCTAGGGTGGAGTGGGGCCCTAGTGATGCTAGGGAGAAGTGGGGCCCTAGTGATTGAACTTTGGCACAGCTTCACCCTAATGCCATCAGGTGAATGGTGCTTTAGTGTGTCGCCTGGTAAGGGTCCTTCGCCCTAGTGTTGGAGAACTAGGGAGGAAGTGGTTGCTAACAAAGGTCGTTTGCCCTAGTGTTTTAGCTTAATTAAGCTACCTGGGGGAGTTGAAGACTAAGGCTCAAGACTAGGGCACGCAGAGCTCTGGGTCGTCTATTCATCTTCCAAAAGGTCCTAAATGAGGACCCCTAGATCCTATTTATAGATAAAATCTAGGACTTTGGTGCGGCAGGATGGGCACGCAGGTGGAGGGCGCTAGTGTGGCCCGCTGATAGGCTTGACGCGGCCATGGGACTTCGGCGCAAAGGTTAAACTTGGACGCACTTACGGTGTCTTCCTTAAGACTTTGCCTTCACCATTTCAAGGTGTCCTATACTTTGCCTAAAAGGGAGCACCAACATGGTGCCATCATGTAGGAGGGCCTAATAGAGGTCATGTTGTTTATGGAATTATGTGATTCGTTTGATACAATCTGATTATGATTCTTTATGATTCTTTCAATGCAGTTGGGGTTAGAAACGCACCACCACTCATGACCATGATCGAGTGTGACCCAATATCCACTAGGTGAGTGAGCCCTTAGGATGGCTAACTTAGTAAATGAAAGAGTAAGTGAAAGAGCCCAGGACAACAGGGTAAAAAGATCATGGTTGAGGAGTATTAATAGCTTGTTAGGGGAGTGGGAAATTTTGAGCCCACGTGGAGAATCGAGAATCTATTAGGCTATTAGAGGAGAGGAAGGGTTTGGTTATAAATGAGTGGAGGGTTAGAGAGAGGGGAGGAAGATAATGTTGTTTAGGCTGCTTAGGCTGAACGGTTGAGGCTTGGGCGAGATTAAAAGGAGCCTCTCAAGGGATTTCCCTTATCTCTCCCAGTCTTCTTCATTTCTCTCCAACTTCCCCGCCTATAACTTTGTGGGGTTATGCTTCAATATACATACATATATATATAGACACACACACACAAAAGGAGTCTGTTCTATGTTTCTATCAATCGGTCCAACCTGCCACCTGAGGCGCGTACGCCCAGAGAGCCCAGAGAGCCCAGAGAACCCACACTACTGGATTCTTCTCAAGCACAACTATGCACTACCGGATCTCCATCCCCTCATTGTTGCCAATTTCCTCCGGATCTGAGATGGAGCGTCCTACCAGTTTTTCACTACGAGAGGACGCGAGCCGACGGACCACTTTCAAAGGAGGCGTGTGCCGCCAAGTCACATCTGAGGAAGTGCGCACTGCCTGCTCGCATTCTGAAGCAATGCACCCTACTGCATTTCTCTTGCCACCTCCAGCCTTGGCGTCGTGGAGACTCACTACCAATCTCGCCTCGACGCCCTCAAGCAACGTATGGGCGTACTAAAAAGCATCTGTCTTCGAGCATACCACATCCATGATACAAGCTCAGCAAAAACTGGGATAAGGAACAACTTAAGCAAGCCGCTTTCCGCAACTTCCTGCTCAACCGCTTCGAGAAATTGGCGCAGCGAGAGCCTCGGACCTGCCAGTGGCCCATTCTGCTGCATCTGGTACCTTCAAGGCGCAGGGGAGCGACACGATTGTGGCTGCACCTCCATCTGGTTATGCCTACGACCAGCCCTTCATTGCGCGCCGCGTAGAGCTTCACATCTTCGTCAGAACTGATCCGCGAGGCTGGATCGCGCATGCCAAGCTCTACTTTTGCATCAACCAGACCTCAGAGGAAACAAAGGTCCCCCTGGCGCAAGTCAGCATAGAAGGTGTTTCTATTCACTGGTTTACATTGCTCAATGAGGTGCACCCGCATTTTACATAGATGTGGTTCAAAGAGGAGCCGATGACACGTTTAAGTGGACTAGATATTCAAAATCCATACGAGGAACTCACAACTCTCCAGTAGATGGGACCAGTTCAAGAGTATATCGAACAATTTGATTATCCAGCGTCTCTGCTACCCCAACAATCTGAGCTGCAATATGTTCGTTATTTCATGCATTGTTTGTGCAAAGAACTTCAAAGTTAGGTTAGCATTCACAACTCAACGGCCTACAAGCCATGTGATTAGCTTAGCATGTGGAGCTCGCTTTCACAGGAGGCGAGGGCACGCAGTTTCGAGGCGGTGGGTCGCGGCATTTTAGTGGAGTACGCGAAGCTAAACCATGGCAGTCACCTGACTGTTTAGAGACATAGCTGCCGAAAGGGACCACTCTCCAACCGATCAGACGAGGGGAGGCTGTTGATATAGGAGTTCGACGGGAGTCTCCAAATAAGACACCTCCTAACGGGCAAGGTGTTTGGCATCTGACGGCCAAAGAATGGGAAGGCCGCCAAAGCAAGGGCTTGTGTTTCAGGTGTGGGCGGCCCTATAGACCCCTGCACCGGTGTGTTGATCTCAAACTATGGGTGTTGTTGTTCAGAGAAGATGAAGATGGGGCGTTGAAAGTGGAGGAGCTGAGTGGGCCAAGGAAGCACTCCAAACACAAGAGTCCCTTCATCCAGTCTTGCAAACAAGACTGCTTTCAAGAGGCGGCAAGTGACAGAGTCTGGGACAGCAAGGGTAAAAAGTGTAAGAGTTGGTGTCCTAGAACCAACTGGTTGTACTATGATTACATGGGCATATGTATTTAAATATTAAACATCTTATTACATATTGTTCATTGTTCTGCATGACTATGATGTAATAATGTCCTAGAGTATTTGAATTGATAAGGTCATGGCAGTTCCCCACTATGATGAGAACCTTGAAATGCTACAACAATATTCTTAAATATAGTTATACGGGATGACATACTATGATGGGACACACAGCATACAGACCGTCAGGTGTGAGTACTCGCAAGCAGATGAGACTTCCTCTTAGGAAGTTCGCTCTTGGTAATCTCCAAGACATGAGATTATGAGAACAGACCTGCTAGTAGTAATTCCGCATGTTTTGGTGTCATCGGATATTTCTATCTGCGAGCGTGTGCAATGATCCTTAAATTTTAAGATTATCATTAATGCGTGTCACGACTCGCGCACTTTGATTTACTGACAAAAACTATCACGCAGACAGTTGACGGAAAGTAGGGTACGTTGGGTGCAGCACGAGTGGCATGTTATTAATGGATAAGTCGAGAAAAGATTTGTCCCTTCCATTTATACAAGTTGATATCTTGACCCTTTGATTGAAATAAAACCGTCGCGCGAAATTCTATGGTCATGGTGTAACGATAAGTTTATTTCAGGTAGTCAAAGAACGACGTATCAAGCATAAAAGTTGATGACACTATCATGAAACCTGTTTGATTAGATATTACAACAAAGAGATTATATTACACAGTGAGCGTTCGTACGTGGATGTCGTTGTTACGATTTTAAGTTCTTTCTTTTGGGTGTCTTGACCCATTGCTAGACAGTACTCTTGGACTTTAGGCAAGTCTGTCTAATGCCAACGAAAAAGAATCTTAGAGGCTCACACACTAAGTATTTCCGGTGGTCTCGGTTAAATTCTATCTGAATTTAATTAATAAATATTATTCTCAAGACAATGGAATAATTTTATTCAAGTTAAAATAATTGCATAAATTAAATAAATATTTATTCATCGGATTGTGGGTAAAATATATTTATTTATTTTATTGAACATTTAATAAATATTTATTTACTAGTTTGTAAATAAAATATTTATTTAAGAGAATAAATTATATAATTATTTATTCGGGTGTTCAATAAATGGAAGTGGAGTTCGAGAGGATCAAGGTCGGTCCAGTAGTAAAATAATTATTTGCAAGACGATAAATAATTATTTAACTAGTGGGCACAAATTAAAATAACGGTGCTATTATTTTGTGACGCGGAATTTTATTTATAATTCCGTTTTGCGCAAGTTGGTGCACCATAAATAATGACGCGGTATTATTGTTAATAGCATGGGTTTTCTCTAAGGTTATGAATGTATTTAATTGATATTGCGCAATTAAATATTGTAACTGAAGTCTCGTGTCAATAAATACACATACGTCTATTGTGTCAGGCACAGAACCGCACACCCGGTGAATTGAGAATTGTTGAGCTAAACAATTTCTATTTCGAATCCTCTTCTGCCTCTCTCAAGAACGAGAGACGTTCTTCAAGGCCGAAGAACAAGCAATCAAGAACGACTGACACAAAACATTCGCTTCGCCGCGCTATCACCCAAGAACGAGCGGTGTCGATCGGAGGTCATCGGAGCACGTGTGGATCACCACTAGAGGGATTCTAGTTTGGATCTTTGCAAGCGCAACAAGATAATCCGAAAGGGTCATTCCGGACGATCAACATCATCAACGAAGAAAATACCGAAGATCCAGGTATTATTTTCTTTATGAAATTAATTAAATTAATTATAAACATGATGTGCAAGATCTTCTCTAAAGGTTTCGAGTCTCTTCTTTCTTTATCTAAACCTTTGATTCTATTCCGTAGAGACTGGCGTTCATCGTCGTATTGATCCCGAAACAATCATTGATCATGGTAAAAAACAAAGTTGGGATCTGTCCCAACCGCGCTTCTGCTGCGCCCGGAACCTACAAAAAGGTCATGGATGAGGAGTATTGTTAGTTTGTTAAGGGAGTGGAATTTGGACCCACGTAGAGAAACGAGAATCTATTAGGCTATTAGAAGGGGGGGAGGGTTCGATTATAAAAAGAGGGGAGGGTGGGAGAGGGGAGGAAGAGAATATTGTTTAGGGGAGAGTGCAATGAGCCTCTCGAGGGATTTCTCTGATCTCTTTTAGTCTTCTTCATTTCTCTTCTACTTACCCGCTTGTAACTCTGTTTAGTGTTGCTTCTATATATAAATACAACGAGTCTATTCTTTGTTTTTATCAATAAGCTTTATCACCTCCCCACATGGTACGAGCAATGCTGGCGGAAGTGTGACTTTGAAATATGAGCAACTAGCTAGTGGAAGTTGTTTTGCGATGGAGCGGTTCTAGATGACTATCTACTCCCCGTAGAGTGCTCTAGGTCATCAGAGGTAGGAACCGGTGTGCCTCAACATAAAGTGCCTAGTTGGTGAGAATGACCCATGATGAAGATGGAGATCTGGCATGAATAAGGGGTGCCCGCCCGTGATCAATGCAATATGAAAATATTGGGAAAATGCAATTTAAGATGGTTGACAAATGCAAGATCTGATACATTATACATGATGGGTGAGCAATTGTGCATGGTGAGCTATAGATACCTATAGATTGTGGACCTCACATTGGGATTGGACTAGATTGTTTTTGTTTGAATGATTAACATTGTCATGTCTGCACACAGTGTGTTTTATTCACATTGAATTGTTGGAGATCTATTTGGAATGATCCTAATGAAAATGTAAATGCACCACTCTAAAGGCACACATGCGTGCCCTTGTTGAATCATTGCGGATTAGATGGTGGTCATGTTAACATTGTTGTTCAAGCAACGTTTGAGATTGGTTGTGATTCAGGCGATCAATTAGAGGTAGGCGAGTAGCATGGGTCTTCCCCTTTTCTTGTTTTTTCCCCTAGGTGCATTGTGGTTACCTGGGAGAGGGGGTCTTTAGGCTTTTGTTGTATTTGTATTTGATGTTTGACATTCATGCGTGCTCTGTTGATTACTTATTCAAAGATTTCATACATTTAAATGTTTATTTGGGTTTGCGTGTTTGATGTTGCAAGTGACTTAAAAATGTAATGTGTCGCATGAGAGTGACTTGAACCGTAGACGCTGATTGTCAGTTCCTGACCTATTAACGTGATCTAGGTTGTTTGGGGATTGAATGCACATACATTACCTTTAATGTAGTGAGTAAATGCATACTCTTTTGCCACTATTTTAAGTTACTGTATTGCTCCAATTTTACCTTGTTGAATAACATGAGTTAACCCTTAAGATTTTAAGAGGAAATGGAACTTAGATGTTGGCTGAGTAAAATCACTGGTGCACATTACATTGTCACTCCTCTTAATAATTGATTTGACATTGGGTGGTTAGCGAATTTCATTTAGGATACAATGCCAAACTCATATTACCGTACAAAAGTACCTTTTGGCGGATAAAACACTGAGAAAAAATAAAACAAAAAGGTGATTATAATCCTAAATATTGAGTTATATTTAGATCTTTTAATGCTTTCTAAAAAATGAAGTTTGAAGGAAGATATGGAAGGAATAAATAATGGTTTGAATAATTGGATGCATCAAATGGCCCCTTGATAGGCTCAAGGCACCCCTTTGGTCCTTTTCGATTATGCATGTACATATTTGAAGATTTATGTCACATCTGAATGAACCTTGTCTTTAAGATTGCATCTGATTAGATAGATGATCTTGATCACACTCCTTGGTTGACAGAGTTTTGCTTCAAATCTACAATCTTGATATGATGAAATTCCACGTCTAAGGCTAAAATCAACATTTTTGGATCACTTTTTTCAGGGAGAATCCTACCCTCTGTCCAATGCATTTCTTAGGCCTAGCGGGCATGCCACATCCCATTCCAGATTTTCCAGATGCTTTCGAGGGTGGGAATGACTTGATCTCCTATGGCGCAATCTATTGGTTGTTGGGATTGTTCGTTTCGTAGTGGTAGTGACGATGGGAACCTGATTTGATTTGATGTAATAGTCCAAAACAAACTAATTCCAAATAAACAAACTAGGTCACGTCAATTCCCAAACCGGTGAATTTGATTGAACCCCCAAGTCAATCCAACCTATTTTGAACCATGTTTGACCCACAAAGGGCGGATTTGAATCTCGATCTCCATGCGATGCTTCATAAACCACATGATTGATCCACAACCAAAATTTAACAATACACCCAACAAAATTGAAAGCTCCTCATTGCACCTCACACTGATGCAGGTGTGCAATCAAAATGCCATGTTGTATCTGCAATTGTGTGTGTTACGCGCACACGCATAAAGGGTGCGGTGCACTGCCTCACATACAATTCTTCTCCATACTTTTAGTCGTTATTTAATTATACAAAACCAACTTATTTATATAAACCATAACTTCCCAATTTAAAAACAAATTTTCTACCATTATAAAAAACCAAAAAAATAGTTTAAAAAAGTCTAAAAATTCTATAGCCATTTTTGCCACACTAGGGACAACATCAATGCAATCATGTTTTTTCTGCAAAAAATATCATGATTCCTGAAAGTGCCAAAGGTTTCCATACTTCAGCATTTCTTAATGAATCATAATAAAAATTTATAAAACCTGATGTCAGCATATGCCCTTCTTTGCTCTCACTTGTTTCAGTTTCGCTATTAGAAATCTCTGAGTCAGATAGCGTCATTATGTGCACAGAATATAATCCATCTGATACCCAAATAGTTTGATTCTCTGCAAAATGAGTGCAGCTCAGTTGCATAGAGTGAAGAGAACTCAATTACTGATCAATTACTTCAATAATCTATCAACTTATTCATGCAGAAACACAAGCACTTTATACGAATCATACAACATTTACCACCTTTAGTATTCAAAAAAATGAAATTTAATAAAAGAAGCATACTTGTTGAGCTGTCAGCAAAAGCAGCCAATTTGCGCACTTTTATGCTATGAGCCAATTGTATCATTTGGAAAGTTGGTTCTGGTTGAGAGGTTGGGTTGGAAAGGCAGAAGAAGTGTAAATTACCAACTGAGTCCAATACTAAATACTTGTTTACAGACAATGCCTGAATGGATATCGCCCTTTCTGAAATTGGACTTGCAGCAAAGTTTGAACTTCCAACCTCCTTGCGCTTAAAAGCCACAAAATATGAATTACCTTGTCTTAGGTTTTGCCCCAGTTTCAAAGTCCTGAACTTCACTGCAGGTAACAACGGGCAGTTAATTGCCTCAACCAAATGACACCAGTCACAAATCTCTAATAAAAGGATATGCTTGGACAAAAGGGTTTTAAAAAAATTCTTTGTGATAAAAGAAAAGCACAAAAAAAAAATCGCATTAATAGTTTAGTCAGGAGAATCAATCAGATGAGGAGCAAGACAATAATAAAAAGAAAAAGCAGAATAAAAGCGCCCCAAAAAAGGCTTAATTATGTTGATTAGCAATTTACCATCTAGAAGCATCTTTTTCATTTTAACCAAAGGGCTGCACCCTGCTTAAAAAGAGAAGCACCCTTCCCTGGGAAAAAGGAAAAACTTGTAAACAATTTCTGAGCCTCAAATAACATTAAAAAATTAATAATGTTTCCCAAAAGCAGAATGGCGCCGGTTACTGAGTTGGAATGGAAGTAGTTCACATTAAGTTAGTACATAACAAGGTTAGTCATACAAACTATAAAATAATGACATACAAACACACAATGTATGCTCAAGTTAAGACAGCAAGAAAAACTAGGATGCTGACAGGAACGCGTGTAATTTGACAAAAAAACACACATATTTTCAGCAAAAGCATCCGCAATGGGTATGACTCTGGCTACTTCTCTGAAATTTCAATGACACCATAAAGAACGGTGAGGGGGGGAAAGACCTCGGTTGATTCAATCCTGCTAAACCTTATTTACAGGTATACCTATCAAAGCATGATAAATATGGGTTTCGCATCTCGCCCACCCTCCTTCCAAAAATTACACACAGAAAGAAAAAAGAGAGAGATTGGTTGTTTTTTACCATTACTCATTAAAAGACGTCTGAGAGACTAAACCCTCTGTACCCTTTCCTTTAGGGGGTAATAGAAGACGAAAATGAATCAATTTCATCTTAACTAAAAATGCTGGAGATTCAGTTAGGCAACTTCTTGCATCACTTTGCAAGGCTTGAGAAGTTTTTGATCATGCATTCTGAGAGGGGGTGCTAGGAATGTGGGCTGGCAGGGGCTGCGTGGGTACTATATAACTGCCAAGGGGCAGTATTGTATTTTAGCAGTTAATTGTTTGTTTAGGTGGCTGTAGCAGGTATGGGCTGTTGGCTGGGTAGGAGAGGTAATAAATAGGGTAGATAGGTGTTGGGAAGGGGGTGCGAATGAATTAGCATTTTCAGTTGGCTGCTGGAAGGTGGTCCGGCCTTTGGGAGGTCTGACCTTTGTTGTGCTGTTCGTCCTATTTCCTCTACCCTATTTCTGCTGTACGACCTACTCGTTAGCTCACGGCGCTAACAATTGGTGATTTCATTGAGAACGCTGTGTGCGCTGTCGTGACGCGATCGCAGAGGGAGCATACGAAGCTGGGCGTATGCTGAGAGGTTGTTGAGAGAGACGAACGCTGGAGATCAGTCATTGAGAATCGGACTCAAAGGAGAGGGGTCGTTGGAGCAGGTGCGGCTCCACTGGGAAAGCTGATCGCTGCGAGCTGTTTTGTTGAGTGCCAATCGCTAACAGAGCTGAACACTGAGGGGACGATCGTCGCTGGATGGTCGTTGAAAGGTTGACAAGAGGCGAGGACGGTCAAGCAATTTCGGGAAACCCAGCACTGCTGGAAGCAGCGTCAGAGAGGAGAGGATGCTCTCTAGAACCTTCCTACACGCAGCAAGGAGAAGCGCTCAAGGAGGTTGACAAATTGCTGTGAGGACAGGCAGAGCCAGATCACATCAAAAATCAAAAGTGTTGTCCAGCCGGAATGGAGACTGGAGAAGCAACGGTTGAGTCGGAACTCGTGCAGTTGATGCAAGCCCAGGCGGCCAAGATGCAGGAGCTTCTAATGTCTGTAAAAGTCCTTGCTGGGGTACAAGCAGAGCGCTGTGAGC
The DNA here is from genome assembly GCA_963277665.1 of Viscum album. NCBI lineage: Eukaryota > Viridiplantae > Streptophyta > Magnoliopsida > Santalales > Viscaceae > Viscum > Viscum album. The sequence continues at coordinate 1,611,820,987 of OY728125.1, forward strand.
AGCAGCGGTCCTTGCAGGCACAGGTTGGAGCCTGGCGAGGTGGCAGTGCCCCCAATGCCTGTTCGAGAGATGCAAGGGCATCTATCTGCCACAGGCCAGGCGAATGCAGACTTGGGTGACGAAAGCTCCTAAAGCTTGAGGAGGTCAGTCCGACTGTTCTGAGCAGTGAGGACAGGTTTGATTCTGGTTTGAAACTTGAAGAATGGAATGGAGAAGAAGAGCGTTACATTGTGATGGAAGAAACAATAGTTGGGAGCTGGGGTGGCAGTTTGAATCCAATCCAAAAAACGGCCTGAAGAGGTAATCACTGGTCCGAATTCTAGTTTGTTTAAGTGCGACGAATTACCTGCAGTGGCTGAGTTGAGAAAGAAGGCCTGAGGCTTCATCTGAGCTGAGCGAGCAGCGCAAAATGGGAACTGTAGATGTTGAGGTAGGAAACAAGGAATCACCCGCAGTTCAACCGGCTGCAATAGTGAGCTACAGGCGGCAGCTAGCAGAAGCTGAAGATGTTGGGGGCCGAAAGGGAGGCTTGGAGGGGCATCAACCGCCACACCAGAAGAATCTACGACGTGTTCCAATTACTGCTGAATTAGAGGGCATAAAGGCTGCTGCAGTTAAAGCTCAAGAGGTACTCAAGGATATTCTGAAGAATAAGGCAAACAGCCATCTTGTAGAACTGTCCAATGCTTCCCATGGTTGGTGGTGGTAGGGTTTTCACAGCTCTTAGTATCAATGAGGAAGGAAAGCCCAACCATGACCCTTTAGGACTTTTGGAGGCAAATGACAAAGAAGAATTGGTTTCTAGTGACACTAGTGCCTCTGACCATGCTAATACTTTGGTTGAAACAGTGAAGAAACATGTTGGACATGTTCCCCCAGACAGGAAAGTAATTCAGTGCAAGCATACTCTACATCAAATAGGTTTTGATGTTGTTCGCACTGACAAAATTTTGTTGTTCTATGAAAAGCAGGAAAGTTTTTACAAACTTAGGGATGTCCAGGCTGTTTATGCCCTGGATGGATAAAGATGCAGGATAATGTGAAGGAATGAATGATATTTGCTTTCCAGCGATAATTCTTCTTGGAGTCAAGGCTGACGTTTTTAGGTGTTTCCAACGTCAGCTGCCTGGGTTGCAAGGAAATTTCAGACGTGCTGAGAGATCGGTTGGGGTGGAGACACGGCTTGGTGATTTGGCCTTAATTCCTCATATAATCAGTACAACGCTTCACAAGCACTTGGAGATGTCAGGATCTCTTCCTGCTGCTTACAATACAGGCAGGAATAGACTCTTAGGAGTGGAGGAGCTGTATTTGGAGGTCGTTGGTTTGGCAGGGGAGGAGGTTTTAGCTGCTGATATAGTAGACTTAAATTTCGGGACACCTTTTTGCTATAAGGGATCAGTTTTCCAACGCAATATTGTAGGATTTGCCAAATATTGTAGGATTTGCCGTGCAAGATGGTGATATATCAAACGGAAATAGCACTGGAGACAGAAGCATTTATAAAGGGGATGTTCAAGGGATAGTCAAGGTTCCCTTGGCAGATAGGGACGGCTTAATAGTTGCTGCTCAATTAGCCTCCACCCTAGGAAGAGTGCTCGCAGCTCGCGGGTAAAGACACCCCAGGAAGCAATATTCTGGCCAATATTCATCTTGTTTTGTTTTTCTAGCGAACTCTTGTTGGGATAATGGTGACGTAACAAATGTTCGAGCAGCATAAGTGGTTATTAGACACTTTGACGGATGCAAGCATCTGAATGAGAAAGAACTCTTGACTGAGAACTTTTTTCTGAATGGGATGCAATGGGCTGACTCAAGTTTCCAGCAGTTTGCAGTTGTTGCTGGCCTATGTGTAAGGGGCAATGTTGTTGCCAGTGCAGCGGTTGAATGTACTGGACATGGGACTGTTGTTAGCCACAACAAGCAGTCTATCAAAGACGCTTCTGCTTTTGTCGTTGCTGCTGAGCCTCTAAAGGAAATCGTTCTTGAGCATCTAAAGGAGGGGTAAAATATTAAGCCTTGGGAAGTTTCCCTTTCCAACACAGATTCGTCCTTGGAAAAAGGGTTGACTTTTACATCTCCAACAGGGCAGCAGCTTAAAAGGGAGGCAGATGAGGTTGAGGGGATGGCAGAAATTTACAGTGATAATAGGGAAGCGAAGATAAAATTGGATTGTTGTGTTGCGGAGCGGCTGGAGTTGGTCTGGGAAGACTCAGATGCAGGATCAAGAGTGCCTCCATTTTCATGGGCGGGAAACCGGACCAGTGCTAAAGAAGTTGAGCCGTGTTTTTGGAGGTCCACCTTATTAACAAGATGGTTTTTAAAGCCGGGGCAAATGTTAGGAATGTGAGTTGGCTGGAGCTGAATGGATATTATACAACTGCCAAGGGGCAGTATCATATTTTAGCAGTTAATTGTTTGTTTAGGTGATGTAGCAGGTAGGGGCTGTTGGCTGGGTAGGAGGGGTAATAAATAGGATAGATACGTGTTGGGAAGGGGGTACGAATGAATTGGCATTTTCAGCTGGCTGCTGGAAGGTGGTCCGACCTTGGGAGGTCGGTCCTGGGCTTCGGAAGAGTGGTCTTCTTCAGGAGATTCTTCTTCTACCTTTTTCTTCCTCCTCTACCACTGTAATTATGTTCCATCCCCTGCCGCAGGTTAAATTGAGTGTTGTTGTGCTGTTCATCATATTACCTCCACTGTAATTCTACTGTACGGCCTACTCATTAGCCCACGGCACTAACAGTGCGGCATTAAGTCCATTGAGCCTGGGAGAATAAGATGCTCGAGGGCCCTATAGGAGGATGACAAATAACAATTTTGATAGTACATTTCACTGCTATTCCTTCTTTTTTTATCTTTTCAAGACAATCTAAACACATGGAAAAAGAGCAGTCTTCTTGCATGATGACACGTTTACACAACCCTATAGAAATGAAAATCCTCCATAACAGAGATGTGTGCAGCTTTTGAAGCCCGGGTCAGTGAGGTGCCCCAGGGCCTATAAGTAAGAAAACAAAGCGAAAATTTGATTGGAAATTTCACACTAAAATAAAAAGGTCGATGTTGAAAACATCCAAAAACGTCGAAAAAGAAAAGTCTTCCGGCATGTTGCCACATCTACCATAAAGGCTGCAAAATCACCTATAACCAAGGAGATAATATTACAACAAACAAACAAACAATCCTTTGTTGGAGTTGGTGACCTAGAACCAACTTTTGTATACTTTATGATAACATGCATTCATAGTTTTGAATATTAATAAACTTTTTATCACATCATGATTGTTATTCTGCATGACATTGTATATGATAATGTCCTAAGAGTAGTTGTCGCACTAAAAGGTCATAGCGGATCTTTGCTATGATGAGAACACGAAAGTGTCATGACACTATTATTGAATGTATGTTCTATAGCCAGATGATATCATTTGAAGGGAAACAAATGATACAGGCTATCAGGGGTGGAGACTCATAGGGCTTTGAGGCACCTTCTCATGGTGTACGCCCTTGGTAATATCCAGTGTAGGATGTTATTAGAACAAGACCCACCAATAGGAAATCCACATTTATATGTGTCATTGGATGTTTCTATCTGTGGACATGTGTATTGATCCTTAGACATTAAGAATATTATTAATGAGTATTATGAGTCGCGTACTTTGACGTGTTGACGAAAACCGTGACAACATATATTCGCGGCAAGGTAAGATACATTGGGTGCGTCATGAGTAATATTGAATTAATGAATAATGCAAGAAAGGATTTGTTCCTTCTGTTCCTTAACGAAAGTTGATATCTCAGACCCTTTGATGGAAATGATATAGCTTATAAATAAATCGATGGTCATGGTGTTCTATAGGCAAGTTCAATTTCTGAAAAGTCAAAGAAAGAGACATCGAGCACATAGTTTGATGTCACCAGCATTCAACCCACTTGATTAGAGATATCGTGATAAAAGAATTATATTACAAATAAGTGTCTGTATGAGATATTATGTCGTTGTGGCATTAACTTCTTTCTTTATGGGTGTCTTGGCATGTTGCTAGACGTCAACCTTGAACTTTAGGCTATTTTGTCTCATGTAATTGAGAAAAAAGTCTAAAGAGTCGCATATTAAGTGTATCCAAAATCTCCTTTAAATTGAATAAATATATTCTCGCATGTGATTTAATAATTATTCGTGTTTGTTTGATCGCATATATTCTGTCACCAGTTATTCGAGAGAATATGATGTGAGCGAAATATTTAATAAAATATTTATTTGATATTTAGTGAATATAATATTTATTGTTGGTCGTAGTGAGTAACTCAAAGGGTGTGAATTGAGTTCCTAATAAAAAATTCTATTAAAAATTAAGTTAAAATAAAATCCCCTTAATAAAACAAGCTGACCAATTGATCAAAATAGCAGATCGATATAAGACCTATCCTTTTAAAAGATTTCTCAAAGAGTGATTATGTCTCAGTTAAAATAATGTTTAGAATTACCTTAGATTTTGAAATCAATTTACTTCGACAAAAACAAATATAAACACTAGTTCAGATTAATTATCAAAGTAATAGTTTTGTTTATAGATTAAAAACAATCTAGGATATGGTAATAAAACAAAACACAATAATACAGCGGAATAAACAAGAGGTTAAGTCTGAAGATGAGACTTAATCCCCTCCACTTGGCAATCACATGTTGCCATACAGATTATAATAATAATCAAACAAATCCACAACCTGGATCAGGTAAACAAACAACAGCTATAAGTTGTCCAGGCTAAAGAGCTTCTTCCAAAGTTATACATGGGAAGTAAAGATAGCACAAGTCACACAAGGGCCTCTTCTACAAACACCGTGGAAAAACAAATGTAAAGGAGAGAATAACAAGCATTCTCTGGTTAGGTGCAAGAGACAGTGTGTGTTTGATAACAAAGTAACAACACACTGCTCAAAAGAGAGAGCAATAAACAGCAAGAGCAATAAAGAAAATAGAGATGCTCAGTCTGGTACATTTAGAATGGTTAAAGTCCTCAGATCAGCTTTGGTGAGGAGTTCAAGCTTTCTTTTTGAAGGTTGCAGCAAAACAAAGGATCGTAGGAATTTGCAAGAATGTCCCAGTTAGTCTCTGTCGGTGTCTCAATCGATCTCTGTAATGGATTATGTGCTTTTGTGTCGTTGGTCTTCATAGAACATGAATTCGTAAGCTTGTAAGGGTTCACGGATACAATCGCACACTTTTCCGTAGGTTTGTTAGTCAGTAATCGTCGTATATGTCGTATAGAGAGAGAGATGTCCTTAGCGTAGATATAACAGCATCAGTTGGAGGAGATCCACAATCCTTGGATCGGCTTTGACTATGTCATTAAGACTTGGTCAAATTGTCCTTTGAATATAAATAGTCGTTGAGCCATTCATGCCAAAAGTCCTCAGACATCAATAGTAGCAAGAAGCTGGCGGTGACTCAGCATCTAGCGGTATCTCAGACTAGTGGTGACTCAAAGTCTGACGGTGACTCAGAGTCTGACGGTAACAAGCCTGGCGGTAGCTCGTCCTAGCAGTAGCTCCTCTGACGATAACAAGCCTGGCGGTGACAAGGCTAGCGGTGACTCCGCTAGCGGTAGCTCATCCTTAGCGATGACTCCTGTTTGGCGGTGACTCGCCTCAGGGGTAGCTCCTGGCTGACGGTAGCAAGTCCTGACGGTGACTCGCGGCTAACGGTGACTCGCCATAATACTTAACCGAATTATCATAAAAACTGCCTTACTATATAAAATGTTATTATACAACATGTAGATCATTAGTACTAAAAGAATCATGGTTTGTGATTATTAAAATAAAAGAGTGTCAAACATACTCCACACAAAGAGGTGTCAACATTCTCCCCCTTTTTGATGATCACAAAACATGGCATTTTATAAAACATGTACTAAATAAGTGAACATAGATAATCCGAGATGTATTTAAGTTAAAGACAATCTACTTATCATTTCAGAAGATATATGTGTGATATAAACAAACATAGATAAAAATTCAGAAATATATACATGTCACGGAATATTTAGAATTTTTAGATGCTTTCCCTGTAATAAAATAAATGTCCATTTCATCTCCCACTTTGAGATTATCAAAAAGAAAAGAAGGATAAAATAAAAAAATAATGGAATGAGAAGAATACTAAGATAGTTCATTTAATATCAGCCAAAAAGGTATGGAGTACAGCAATAAAGATAAAGAGTACAAGGACATGATCCCTATCAGAAGACTACATCCAATCAGATTCACTGTTTAGAGGTTGGTGGCAGATTAACTTTCTCTTTCCCATTGTCCTTGTCTTTGTCATGAAAGGTTGAGACGGTAGTAGTGAAAGTTGGAGCATAGGTGGTAATGGAAGAGATTGTTGTGGCAGGAGGAAGAGGTTCGCGAATAAGAACTGGCCTCCGGTGTCTGATTGCATCAGGTGGTGATAAACTCGTAGGTTGAAATGGAGGCAAAAAACCATCAAACTGAGAAATCCCTGCAGGTCTGTATCTAACTGGCCCTGTGGTTGTGGTTGAAAAAACTTTTGTCACTAGAATTGCTTCTTTTGCTATAACCGCAGTACTATGGACATGTAGGAAGGGTTTCATGAGATTGATAAAATCTATAATTATATTACCACCCCTTTCCATAGCACTAAAGAAATCCTTTTTCTCTTCCATGAATCTCTGCAAGACTGGTGTGAGAACCTTCAGTTGACTCACTTGTTCTTTGAAAGCTCTTGTAACTCGTGGCAACCTCAAGTTCTCTGCCAGAAATTTGAAGTTATTAGACATCTCATGCTTTGTATAAATCCTTGACAAATAATACTTGATAGTTTTCTTAATGATGTCTTTATCAGTCCTGAGATCAATGGCATACTCCCTTATCATCTTATATACATGCTCTCCATGATGATGTATCTGCCTTAATTATTCTTCATGTGTTGACACATCACCCAAAGCAGTATGGAGTTCGTCCCTGATAATCTAACTGAGCAGATCTCTATCAATTGAAACAGGAGGTGCAGAGGATGTAGAGGCAACAACAGTCATGCTTTCTAATTTCTGAAAGATAGAATTTAAACTTTCTGAGAAGGAAGATGCCATTCCCTCTACAAAGGTTTTCAGACTTTGTACTTCTGTTGATAATCTTCTATTCTCCACTTCAAGCTCTTGAATATGAAATCTAACTCTTTGTTTTAAATGAGATATAACCAACCCAACCAAATATTGAGTGCTTTCTTCATTGAACCTGGCTACTGGAGAACGTTGAGAGCTCAAGACATTTTTAAAATCTGAAACTAAATTCCTTCTGAAAGATTCCAAATCAGAATTCACATTTCTTTGAAAATATTCTAAATCATCTTTTGTCACAGCATCAAGAGGTATAACAACTTGAGCAGAAGGATGATCTCTTTGCTCATGAGGCACTCCAGCCTCAGCTGATCTATCAGTCTCCATGGGAGTAAAAGGCTGCAACTCTCCAGCATGATTAATTTGATCCACTACAGATCCTTCTTCTCTGACAAGATTTTCATTTGCCTCGTCATCCGATTCACTGTAATCCAAACCAAGTAGAACAAAACCAGGATACTTTTCCCATTCTTTAAAAGAACTTAAATCAGGTCTTGTATATGGAGGAAGTGGTGACTCTCTCGGAACTCAGGAAGTTTTACCAACTTCAGGTACAGAAGGGCCAGGTTTTGTATGAGTTGTCTGTGTGAGTTTTGCTGGATCTATGTGAACCACTGGTTCTGACAGATTAGCGGGATTGGGAGTCTTCTCCCCCTCACTAGCAGCTTCCATATCTTCTGCAGTAACAGGTGGTAAATCAGTCATCTCAGTATCTTTAGATTGATTCTCATCTCTGATAGAACCTGATACCACTGGTGATGAAGGATGTATTTGAACTATTTCTTGATCGTGGTCAGCAGGATCATCTCCATTCTTATTACTGCCATCATTATGACACCTCCATGATTCTCACCATCTCCACCATTATGATCATTTCCATGATCATCACCATGATCATCACCATTTTTACTATCATGATTATCTTCATCATCATGACCATCATCATCATCATGATCATCATCATCCTTACTCTCATTTCTATATGATTTTTCATGATCCAGATCACCATCGGCTTCCTTAGAAGCATTTTCATCAATGCCATTATCATTCTGATCACTTGATGATTTGGAGAAAGATGTCTTAAACTGTGATTCTTCGGATGCTTCAGTTTCCTCATCATCATTTTCATCTAAGATTCTCGAGTAGGCAGAGAACCTAGTGGACTGACAGATCCAAAAGAAACTTGAAGAGGAGATTGAGGAATCTCCGGATCACTCCCCACTTCCACTGACAAATCTTCTTCTTCTTCTTCCATCGTTTTCTCAACTTTTTCATTATCATCATCATCAGAGTATTCAACTAACTCATTGGGCTCAAAACCAAGATCCACCATGTTCTTAGGTCTGGTTGGATGATCAATAGGGTTAAATTCATCATACAATTTGTCATTGTCTCTTACCCAGCATTTCTTCCATGGGTTCCAGCTCACTTTAACCCTTTCTTCCATTGTTTTGGTTCACTTATTAAACACTCCATAAGATTTGTTGGAAGTTGAATATCCAAGGAAAATTCTTTCATCAGTCATAGAAGCAAATTTGTCCAGATTAACCTTTGTATTTAAAATAAAGACTTCCCAACCAAAAACTTTGAAATAATTAACCTTTGGTTTTCTATTATTCCTCATAAGGTGTTCTTTTTAATAGAGGTCTAATTAACCTTTGGGACGTGGTCGTGGGGTCAAGTCCCCAGGCCAACGGGTTTACCTGTATTTTATTCTTTGTGTGTGTGCCGCTTTCGCACTTATAACCAAACCTTTTAACAGGTTGTATTGACAGCCTCTGCCCAAAAGTACACAGGTAAGTCATACTCGTTTAGCATAGTCCGGACTATCTCTTGAACAGTTCTATTTCTTCTTTCTACCACACCATTTTAAAGTGGTGTACTAGGAGCAGAAAAGTTGTGATTATAACCATTTTGAGAACAAAATGATTCAAAGTCTTGATTTTCAAACTCTCGGTCATGATCACTTCTTAAGGTCTTAATCTTAAGTCCACTAAAATTTTCTACATATTTGGCATACTTAATGAAGTAAGAACAAGTTTCACTTTTGTGAGCTAAAAAGAATACCCAAATGTATCTAGAGAAATCATCTACAAGGATATAGACATAATGTTTGCCATTTAAACTGGAAACTCCGAAAGGTCCAAAGAGGTCCATGTGAACTAACTCTAGAGACTGAGAGGCTGAAACTTCTTTCTTAGATTTAAAGGAAATCTTATGAAGTAACCCTTTTTAACAGGGATCACAAACTCTATCATTTGAGAATTCAAGCTTTGATAGATCTCTAACTAATCATTTCCTGGTTAGCTTTCTAAGTAATAAATATTGCAATGGTCTAATCTCCTATGTGAAAGCCAAGATTTTTTGTGAAAAGCATTTAAGAAAGAAATATTTTTAGAAGATTAAGAATGTAAATCAATAGAATAAATATTATCATTTCTTAAAGCAGTAAAAATTAAAACATTTTTATCATCAAAAATATGACAGGCATTGTTTTCAAATTTTAGATAAAATTCATCATCGCATAATTGAGAAAAGCTGAGCAGAATATATTTTAAACCATCAACATATAAAACTTCAGAAATTAATATTGAATTAGAATTACCAATTTGATCAAGGCCGATGATTTTCCCTTTAGCATTGTCACCAAAAGTGACATTACCACCATCAACTTTGATTAAATTCTTGAAGTTTGAATATTCACCATACATATGTCTGGAACATCCACTGTCCAGATACCATAGGCTTTTACTGGAGGTTTTCAAACAGGTTTCCTACAAAACAAAGTTTATGCCAAAAATGATTTTGGTACCCAAATCCTCTTGATTCCAGTTATGTTAGTAATAAGAGGTTTTGGCACAAATAATTGTCTAATGGGTTTCTTATAAACAGATTGTAAGCTTCTAGAAATAAATACTTTATTACGTCCAGTTGAGTAAGTACTGGCTGTATATGAATTTTGAGAACTGGTACTGGACGTAAATCTGGTTTTAGCAATTTTTCTCTGTCTTGATTGATAACCTATGTCAGTTATATACTTGGGAACAACTTGTTTTCCCAGTATTTGAGTTCAAGTTTTCTTACCATTTGTAAACCTTTTTCTTGATGAACTTCTTTTTCCTATAAAATTTCTTGAATCTTCTGGCCATATGGGTCATCTCTTCATCACTGTCATCAGGAGATTCTTCTTCACTAGTATTTTCAATTTGTACCTTTTCTCTTTGTTTGGAGGTAGTAGTCTTAAAGGCTACTGGTTTTCTTTTTGGTTCATCTTCATCAATCTCCTTGTTGACTTTAAACTCTTCTTCATACATCATCAGTTTTCCTATCAATTGACAGGTAGTTTACTCACATCACACGATTCTCTAATTGACACAGGTGTTCCTCTTCATTTGTCTAGTAAGCATCTAAGCAGTCTCATCACTTGATCTTTATCTGTCAACTTGATCTTTATCTGTCAACTTGATCTTTATCTGTCACTTGTTTCTCGAGTGAATGCATAGTATTCATTATTTCATCGAAGCTGAGATACATATCAGAAATAGGTTCATCAGATTTCATTTTAAAAGTATCATACTTGATTGTATATGTGTTTAGTCATATTTCTTTGACATTTGATGTCCTTTTTTGTGAAACAGATAAAGTATACCATATTTCAAAAGCAAAATTGCAAGTAGATATTCTATTAAATTCATTATCCCCAAGGCACAAAACAAAGCATTCATACCATTATAATTATTATTGTATGCAGTTTTTGTAGCATCGCTCCAAATAATTCTAGCAGTTTGTGGTATTTCATATTGATCTTCTATTACAATCCATATGTCAAAACTCATACTTTCTAAATGCATTTTCATTTTAATTTTCCATTAAACATAATTTGTACCATAAAAATAAGGTTTATTGGTAGCAGATTTTTCTTGTCTATTATCCATAAAGAACTAAAATTTAGAATTCACAGAAATTTAAAATCTTTAGAATGTAACAAAAATCAGAGTTGAAAAGTTAATTTAAAAATGTCTATGATACCAAATGTTGGTTGGAGTGAGTAACTCAGAAGAAAGGGTAAATTGAGTTCCAAATAAAAATTTCTGCTAGATTAAGTTAAAATAAAATCCCCTTAATAAAACAAACTGGCCAAGTTGATCAAAATAAAAAATCGATATAAGACCTGTCCTTTTAAAAGATTTCTCAAAGAGTGATTATGTCTCAGTTAAAATAATGTTTAGAATTACCTTAGCTTTTGAAATCAATTTAGTTAGACAAAAACTAATATAAACACTAGTTAAGATTAATTACCAAAGTAATAGTTTTGTTTATAAATTAAAAACAAACTAGGATATGGTAATAAAACAAAACACAATGGAAAAAAGAAGAGGTTTGGTCTCAATATGAGACTTAATCCCCTCCACTTGGCAATCACCTGCTGCCAAGCATATTATAATAATATTCAAACAAATCCAGAACCTGAATCAGATAAACAAACATTTATAAGTTGTCCAAGCTAAAGAGCATCTTCCACAGTTATACGTGGGAAGTAAAGATAGCACAGGCCACAAAAGGACCTCTTCCACAAACACCTTGGGAAAACAAATGTAAAGGAAGAAGAGAATAACAAGTATTCTCCAATTAGGTGTAGGAGACGGTGTGTGTTTGATAACAAAGTAACAACACACTGCTCAAAAGAGAAAGAATCAACAAACAGCAAGAGCAATAAAGAAAATAGAGACGCTCAGTCTAGTATGTTTAGAATGGTTGAAGTCCTTAGATCAACTTTGGTGAGGAGTTTGACCTTTCTTTTTGAAGGTTTCAGCAAAACAGAGGATCGTAGAAATTTGCAAGAATGTCCCAGTTAATCTTTATCACTATCTCAATCTGGATTATGTGCTTATGTGTCGTTGATCTTCACATAACATGAATCAGTAAGCTTATAAGGGTTCACATATTCAATTGCACACTTTTCCGTAGGTTCGTCAATCAGTAATCGTCGTATATGTCACATAGAGAGAGAGATGTCCTTCGCGTAGATATAACACCATCGATTGGAGGAGATCCACAATCCTTGGATCAACTTTGACTATGTCATTAAGACTTGGTCAAATTATCCTTGAATAGAAATAGTCGTTGAGTGATTCACGCAAAATCCTCGGACATCAACGGTGGCAAGAAGCTGGCGGTGACTACACTTTTCCGTAGGTTCGCCAATCAGTAATCGTCGTATATGTCGCATAGAGAGAGAGATGTCCTTCGCGTAGATATAGCACCATCGATTGGAGGAGATCCACAATCCTTTGATCAACTTTGACTATGTCATTAAGACTTGGTCAAATTATCCTTGAATAGAAATAGTCGTTGAGTGATTCACGCAAAGTCCTCGGACATCAACGGTGGCAAGAAGCTGGCAGTGACTCAGACTAACAGCGACTCAGAGTGTGGCGTGACTCAGAGTCCGACACTAACAAGCCTGGCGATAGCTCATCCTAGTTGTAGCTCCTCTGACGGTAACAAGTTTGACAGTGACAAGGATGGCGGTGACTCCACTGGCGGTAGCTCATCCTTAGCGATGACTCCTGTTTGGCGGTGACTCACCTCAGCAGTAGCTCCTGGCTAACGGTAGCAAGTCCTAACGGTGACTCCCAGCTGACGATGACTCGCCATAATACTTAGCCGAACTATCATAAAAATTGTCTTACTATATAAAATGCTATCATACAACATATAGATTATTAATACTAAGAATCATGGTTTGTGATTATTAAAATAAGAGCGTCAAACATACTCCACACAAGGAGGTGCCAACATTTATTTATTTAATAGCAAATAATACAGTGATATTTATTTATTAAATAAATATTCATTATTCAATGCCAGATAAATATTGTAGAGGAATGGCGGACCAAGTATTTAGGTTCGATGAGAAATAATATATATTGAATATTATTTGATTAAATAATATTTAATTTAATTCGCAAGTTAGGCGCATGTCCAAGAAATAATATTATTATTATTATTTTAGATATGAGGTTCCGCAAGGGATTAAATAAATATTAATGGGCATTTGTGCAAATATTTATTTCTAAACCCTAACGGTATTTAAACCCAATTATATTATTTTTTCAGAGAGCCAATTCATTTGTGTTGTGCACAACAACAGCCTAGGAGAATCCTCTCAAGCCCTATAGAGCTCCCTCTCTAAGAACACTCCCAATAACAGATAGCGATCTTCCTCCACTGCTCACTCTCGAGTCTAGAGAGATCAAGAAGAACGCTTTGGAAGCGATTCTCATGACGATCAAAGGCGAACGACACAAGCGATAGGATCTGTCGTGCTAGCTCCCGGAAATTCTTACTGTGAAGTTCGGAGATTTGTGGAACACGTGTGGATCACCGCTAAAGGAAATCTGCTCTTGATTCCTTCAACGCAACGACGGTACAACGTAGATCTGTTGTAAGATCCATCAACAAAGAAAGAATTCACGCGAGATAATTCTTTAATTGGTTAAATTAATTATAAATAATATGTAATGATCATTTGCTTGGTTCCGGCATTCTATCTCTTGTCTGTTTTTTTTTATTCAATTCCGTTGATCACGACGTTTATCATTGTGTAAATCTCGGATTGATCATCGATCATGACAAAAAGCAAAGTTGGGCACGACTCATCGCACGCTTCCGCTACCCCTGAAACCTACAGCCTTAAACATATTTAAAAGGGATCAGCATAGTAGTCAATCTCGAATCGCGCCACGACGCGGCGATGTCCTATAGCAGGATAGCGGCGACGCGGATCGCGTCGCCGTCGCTCTTTTATTCAATCGCAGGCCAATTAATATAATTTAAATTATATAATTCTAATTACATATATATGCTGAAAAATTAAAATATGATAAATAAAATATAAAACGGAATAAAAATAAAACATATATAATAACAAAAAATAGGGTGCAAAATGGAACGTTTTAACTAACAAGTACATTAAAAAAACAAAAAACAAAAAACAAAATGGATGGGACAGTGGCCCTAACGCGGGGCGCAAAGGGTCGTGGAGGCAAGACGGAGCCAGGCATAACATGGGGAAAAATAGAAAAAAAATTAAAGCTCGGCTGGCCTGGGCGTTAGGCACAGAGGGGGGGGTCGGGGAACACGGGGAAAGAAATATAGGGGGGAAAGTACGGCCAGCCTGGTCGTCGTCGTCGTCATTGGGGTAGGGGTGGTCGAAGTCGGAGGGGTCGACGACGATGGCGCAGGCAGAGCATACAGTGCAGGGAAATAACTCATTTTTTTGCGCGCAAAGACACAGCGCGTCCGCAACAGCCAAGGTCACGCGCGACCCACAACGCCGCGATTGTAGCGCAACCCGTGCAATAGCGTACTGGGACGTGGCTTAGCCGCCAAGAGCGGCGGTGCACCGCTCTGCATCGCACCGCATTATCGCAAGTGCTACAGCGCGATTTGATAACTGTGGGGATCAGCTACATGGATCAAACGTCGTCAATTAACTCTATTGAAGACCATATTTTCATTGAAACCATTTAGAACGAGATTATCTTGAATGATTTGTAAGGATATTTTTATATTTACCTCTACCTTTTTTTATAAGTGAATTGGTCATTAAGTTTACCCTATTAATAGGTGCATCGCTGTATCTTATTCTAACATGTCTAAATCATCTTAATCTAGCCTCGATCGTCTTCTCGTTAATCGAAGTCACTACAATTTTCTCTCGAATACATTCATTTCAAATACTATTCATCTTAGAATGTTCACATGTTCATTATAACATTTTCATTATCCTTATTTTTTGTTCAAGATATCTCATCAAAGGCCAACACTCACTACCGATATTGAATAGTTGTCTATTAACAATCCTATAAAATTTACCCTTCAGTTTCAAAGGAATTTTACGATCACAAATCACCCCAAAAACTTTTCTCCATTTTATCTATTCAGTTTGAATCCTATGAGAGCTCTGATTATTATTTTAAGGAATTGCAATGATTGTCGCCCTTGGGGTAAAATGAAAAGAAGTGAACTTCCGTCCAATCTTGGAGAAGAGTTATAAAGACGAAATAAACAAAATCAAGGTAATTTAAGCAAACCTAAAAATAAACCGAACCATTAACCAGCCAAGTGGATGAGAGGGGGGATGGCGTTCAAAGGTCAATTTCATACATAATGCTTTGACCTCTGGGGTTAAAAAAAACAACCCGCCCTTTTGAATTTACCAATCACACCCTTGTAAGAAAAGAGTGTAAGCAGTAAAAAAGAACACGCTTACCAGAAAACCCAGCGCTATCACCCTTTTTTTCAGAACAACCTCTATCACCACCGGGAATATAGTTCAGGCGAAGAACATTGGTTTCACCAGTAACTTGCACCACACCATTTGGTAACTTTGGGACTCCAGCACCTTTCAAGTTTTCCCGATCACTTCTTGAACTCTTACTCTCTGGCCGTGGTTTCTTGACCCACCCCTTCACGAGGGGCCGTAAGGGCAAAACCCTAACCCCATTTTCCTCGCCCAGAATCATTAACCCAAAGGACAACGTGATTGACCAAACAGGCAAACTGCATTCAATGACGGCACACTTCATCAGCTTGAAAAACACCCCGTCGCCATCGTCATGCTCCCCCGCCGTCTTCACCGCAAAAATCCAAATCTTCAAATCAGAACACGAATATAGCGCAAAATAGTTTGTGGAACCAGAAAGTTTGATTGAAACCCCGTGCCGAGCTTTCAACACCACTCCTAACCCGTCCTCCGATCGGAGATTGCTTTGGGAACACATGACACGAGCTTTGGAGAACACCCTAGCTTGTTCATTAAGGATCCAGAACCGAAGGAGCGTCGAGACTCCACCTTCGAGAGGGCCAGCTACGAAGAAGAGCACGCGCGGGTTCCCATTATGGTTAGGGTTTTGAGACCGGACCAAGAGGAAAGAGGCGGCGGAGGAGGGAGGAGAGATAAAGGTCGGTAGGGGCGGAGGAGGAGGGGGGACGGAGAGAGGAGAGAGACAGGGGAGGAGAGAAAACGAAGAATCAGGGTGCATGAGGGCTAAAGAGAGGGAGTGGGGTTCGAAAAGTAGAGAGGATACTTGGCGGGGCGAGAGAGAAGATCGAGGTAGAATCAGCTTGGTGGCCTGCACAACCATTAGAGCCTGCACAACCTCCGCTGAGGCCGTCGGCACGAGCACCGAACGCGCTTCTTGATCCACCGCCGGCTCCGGAAGGGCTCCGCCGCGTTTGGAGCCCCTGTCTCGGTGACCTTTGGCAACTCCCTTTATGAATTGATAGGTTTGAAATGGAAGAAAACACGGCAATTGGTTCAGAAGGCCAAGAATTCCATGTGCCAGTGATAGATTACAAATAAAAATAAACTTTGTTTATAAAATAAACTTTGTTTTATTGGTGTTTTTTTTTAAATAAGTGACACCCTCGTTTCTTTTTAAAATATTTTATTCTTCAAAATCATGTCATAAATCTAACTGCAAAAAATATATTAATCAATTTGTAGGAGAGGATAGAATGTATAATGATAATTTCATGGTAGAGTCAATTTTAGACAGTTTGACTGAAGAGTGAAAACGAAGGTTTAGGTATGGTACACATATGCCAAAATTAAAGGAAACAAAGAAAAGGTATGTTACAAATGATTGTTTTCAACAATAACAATGTAAACGGGAGTTAATATGTGAGGTAAGATAACAACACGTTGTAAAACAAATAGTGAAATTAATATATTTCAAGCTATTCAATCAATTGTTGGTCCAAAATGTGTGAAATCAATTCAATCAATAAACGTTATGCCTAAAGTGCATCTCAATAAACTATGTAAAGTGTACAAATAATTGTGAATCGATACAAATAAAGATTGCAAGAAACGTGTAGTTTATTATAAAACTAATATTAATAAAGTAAGTTTAATTAACTATCAATCAAACTGTATATAGTCAATACTGCTTATAATATACAATTGAACAAACAAAGATTGTTTTTAAACTGATAAAAAAAGGCTAGCAAAAAAAATTATTCAACAGTGCATACAATATACAATATACAGTAGACATTGAAACAAAGTAACTAACTAAATTTTAAATAAAGATTATTTAGTCAATGTTGTGTAAACAACAACAAAGCTCATGTATACAATTGTTTAAACACAGGTTATCTAGTCAATACCGCATGCGACATACAGTCAAATAATTAATCTTTTATTGTTGTCTCATTTACATACAGAGTGTGGATGATAACCATTAACATTTTGACTGTTTTTTAAACCGATTAGCAACGATAGTTTATTCGGATTGAAAATCAAGCCACTCAATGAAGCTGGTATCAGTTTGGTTTCCTAGTTTGTGAAGTTACTAAAATTGATAATCAAGTAACTCTAAATGATAATCATAATCTGTATTCAATAGGCATTGAAACAAAGCTCACGTATACTATTAAATAAACAAAGGTTATTTAGTTAATACTGCACAAACTTTATACAGTAGACATTGAGACAAAGTTAATGCACAGTGGAATAAAGAAAAACTATTTAGTCAATAAAGCATAAATTGTGTACAGTAGACATTGAAACAAAGATCATTTATGCGATAGAAGAAACAAAGGTTATTGTAATGACCCGCCAATTCTCATTGGCTTGAGAGTGCAATGAGTCATTATCAGGCCTTAAGCGACATCCCCAAGACGCCAAAGGCTGACAATAAATGCCGAAGGGTCTCAAGCATAAGTGGGGGACGATTTACCCTTTAAGAAATAAACTCGTCCAATAATCATTCACTATATGATGCATGAACAAATGAAAGACCAACCAACAACTTCATTTATGTCAAACCACATCAGAGTACATAATAGCAGAAAACCAAACCAAACATCAAAATACACAGCAGAAGGACAACACAAGACTCTCAAAAGACACTACGACTCAGTGGTCCACAAGCTCCAAGCTCCACAGCATCTCCCAAACATCACCACGAGCCATTAGTAATGAGATGTTTTACCTTTACCTGTGTCTCGGAATACAACATCTGCAAAAGCACCAAGGTGCCAAAGCATGGGTGCGTATAAAACTCAGTAGGTTTTCCCCAAATGACTTCCCTACTCACGCCACTAGGATAGAAAAGTTAGTCACATTTATATAAAAACAGTTTATATAAAACAATTTCACCAAAACAGTTTATAACTAAATATAAACAAGTTTTCCAAAACCATCCATGCTCAAAAGCATCAAAGTGCAATTTAAACTGGCTTTTCCAACACGTTATTTTCCAAAAAAATAACCAACCAAATTTCCAAACCATTTCACAAACATCCCGTTTTAGCATACCCAATCATTTCACAAACCCGTGAAATCAATCATGCATGCTTCGTTATGATAGTTCCATACTCATGAGTGGTTTCTCGTCGATCTACCAAGTCGTCACAAGGTAATTATTCCTCATGTGCCAATACACCTTTGGCACCGAGCACAATGTCATATTTCAACCAAGCCTTGTATAGGCAACATGAACACACACCACACATTCACAACAATCATGCCAAAACCATCCTTTCAATAAAACACCTTTTATTGAAAACCATTTTCATCAAAACCAAGTGTGTTCAACCAATTCAAACCATTTCAATAAAACACCCCTTTTTATTGAAAACCCATCTTTCATCACACCATTTGTCATTCCAACAAATCCATAATTTAAAATCAACATTTTAAATTCAAGAAGCCAAATCACTTTGCACAACAATTTACCAAGATTTCATAATTTCATCAAAACCATAAATCATCACCAAAGAAGATTTATTTCATGCTTTGCACAATCAATTTCATTCAAACAAGCCAATTTGAAACTAAACCAATCAATTCTAACAAGAGGAGTCGAGAGTGAAGCCACCTACTTCAACAAAAAGGCGAAACCAAGCAACGGACGAAGAACGCTCAAGAACACCGAGTCAAATCTCCAAAAAACCCACCTTAGATCTCTTCTCCTAACACAACCAAGACCAAATCTCAACATATTTGGCATCCACATACTTAGGTCTACCCCTAACGGGCATAGATCTAAGAAACCGAGAGAAATGGAGAAGTAGATCTAAGTAGATCTAATAAACCATTCAAGAACGAAGCAGAACGATCACAAACCTCAAGAATCCGGCTTCAATTCACCAAGAGAAGCCTTCAGATCGCATTCGGAACGATGAGAGATCCCTCTTTGACCTTAGGAGAACCAAAATCCCAAGTTAGGGCTACTTAGGAGCTTTAATGAGGCAAGTAGAGGCAAAACGAGTTAGATCCACAATTTAAGGATTTAATTTAAGTGACCGCACGGTTAGTCCGCACGATTTGTCCAAACCGTGCGCTAACTGTGCGTTAGCTACTGCCTCGACCACCCTTCTTGCACGACCTCATCGCACGGTTTCCCTTAACCGTGCACCGACCCTGCGGAAGCCACTACCTCCTCAGTCATCCACGCACGGTTTGGCCGCACGATTTAGACAAACCATGCGTCGCCCGTGCACCTTCCCCTTTACTTAAAACTTCAGTCCAGGATCTCCCGACTCTCCCATACGTCACCCTTAAATTTTAAAACCAAGAAAATCATCAAGTAAGGGTTACATACCAGAAATCGGGGGTACGACATTCTTCCCACCATCGGCCTTTTCGTCCCCAGAAAGTAGAAAACCAATGCTTGTCTGAAAGAGTTCTGGCCACTGCTCTCTCATTTCTTTCTCACGTTCTCAAGTCTCTTTCTGAATCTGACCATGTTGCCACAAAACCCGCACTAGACCGATGATTTTCCCACACAAGACTTTATCCTGCCTGTCCACAATCCGCACCGGGATATGTACTAATGAAGCATCCGTCTCTAGGTCGACGTGATCCCATCTGATCACATGGTCAGGATCGGGTTGATACTTCTTTAACTGAGATACATAGAACACATTGTGCACCGAACTGAACCGTGGTGGTAATTCCAACCGATATGCCACCTCTTCAACCCGTTCCAGTACCTCAAAAGGGTCTATATATCGAGGAGATAATTTTCCCTGCTTCCCAAAATGACGATGTCCAAGTCTTGGAGAGATCCTCAAGAAGACATGATCACCCACAATGAATGCCAACGGTCTGCTATGGTGATCTGCATAAGATTTCTGACGACTTTGAGCTGTCTCCACCCTCTTTCTAATCAATTAAATCTTCTCCGTTGTTTCTTGGACCAGGCTCAACCCGACTAGTGAAGTTTCACCTGTTTCCACCCGGCATAGTGGAGAACGACAAGGACGCCCATACAATGCTTCAAACGGAGCCATGCGTATCGAGGCTTGATAACTTTTATTATATGAGAACTCCACTAAAGGCACGTGCTCTTCCCACGAGCCACCAAAATCCATTACACAAGCCCACAACATGTCTTCCAACGTTTGTATCGTCTGCTCGAATTGCCCATCCGTCTGAGGATGATACGCCATGCTCATCGTCAACTGAGTCCCCAGGGCTTGTTGTAATGATTTCCAGAAACGAGATGTGAACCTCGAATATCTGTCTGAGAATATAGACACAGGTACCCCATTCCTCTTTACCACTTATCAGATATAGATTTTTGAAAGATCTTCCACCGTATGAGTTTCACGAATAGGGATGAAGTGGGCCGACTTGGTTAGATGATCCACTATCACCCAAATGGCATCGTTTTTCCAAAACGTTCTTGGAAGACCTGTAATAAAATTCATTGCTATCTGCTCCCATTTCCACACTAGTATAGGTAAAGACTATAACATACCAGCTGGTCTCTGATGCTTTTCTTTAACCTTCTGACAAGTTAAGCATCGCGAGACGAACTCAGCCACCTTCCTTTTCATGTCGCTCCACCAAAACTGCGCCTTTAGCGCCTTATACATCTTCTGTGTACCCGGATGTACAACCCATCTTGAATGGTGGTAAGCATTAAGTAGTTGTTCCTGACAAAATATAGGTACAACCATCCGATATTTGTAACACAAAACTGAACTCCCATTTAGGTTCCATCCCTCAATGGTCTCCCCACCATTGAGTTTTGAACTCATTGCAACACAGTCTACATCGGATGCATGTGCCTCCTTTACTATCTCCACCAAATTAGGAACAAGTGTAACTGAAAAGAAAACAACAAAATCACCTCGGTCTTCACATTCGACATGCATGTCGTCTAAGATCGACATAAACTGCCACTCATCTGAAGCTTTCTTTGCCAACTAAGCATACGACTTCCTGCTTAATGCATCAGCCACCGAATTTCCCTTACCCGGTGTATACATTAAGTCAAAGTCGAACATTTGAAGATACTCCATCCATCTCCTCTGCCTTAGATTCAAATATCGATGTGAGAAAATGTGTTTCAAGCTTTTGTGATCCGTAAACATAGTAAATTTCTCACCAAAGAGATAGTGTCTCCATGTTTTCAAAGCATGGACGACTGCAGCCAACTCTAAATCATGTGTTGGGTAATTTTTCTCATGCACTCTCAACTGCCTTGAGCCATAGGCAACCACATGGTCTCCTTGAATGAGAACACAATCAAACCATATTCCCGAAGCATCACAATACACCACATATCCTTGCCCTGATTCTGGCAAGATTAAGATAGGTGCTGATGTAAGGCGAACTTTCAACTCTTGAAAAGATCTCTGACATTCCTCAGTCCATTGAAATGCACTATTCTTCTTTGTCAATGATGTCATAGGCGAAGCTAGTCATGAGAAGTCACGGACAAAGCGTCGGTAATAACCAGCTAGACCAAGAAAACTTCGTATTTCAAAGACATTCTTCGGTGGTTTCCAAGAAAGAACAGCTTCTATCTTGTTTGGATCCACTGAAACACCTTTCTCAGAAACAACATGGCCCAGAAAATGTACCTCTTGTATCCAAAAATCACACTTTGATAATTTGTCATACAACTAATGGTCTCGCAAGATTTCCAATACCATCACCAAGTGTTTCTCATGCTCAACCCTTGTTCTTGAATACACCAATATATCATCCAAAAACACCACAACAAAAGAATCCAGATATTTCTGAAATATCCGATTCATCAAAGCCATGAAGATCGTTGGTGCATTCGTTATACCGAAAGGCATGACTACATATTCGTAGTGGCCATATCTGCTTCTGAAAGATGTCTTCAGAATATCCTCCTTCCGAACTCACAACTGGTAATATCTTGACCGCAAGTCAATCTTAGAGAACCACTGAGATCCCCTCAATTGATCAAACAGGTCATCAATGCATAGAAGTGGATATCTATTCTTTATCGCAACTTGGTTAAGTTTACGATAATCCACACATAGCCTCAAAGTTCCATATGATTTCTTTACAAACAAAACTGGTGCTGCCCATAGAGACATGCTTGGCCTAATGAAACCCTTGCTTTCTAGCTCCTCTAACTGCAATTTCAATTCCTTTAACTCCATTGGTGCCATCCTATAAGATGGAAGTGAGATAGGTCTGGTCCCTGGAAGGAGATCAATCATAAACTCCACTTCTCTTACAGGTGGTAATCCTGAGAATTTTTCAGGAAAAACATCAGGAAATTGATCCACCATAGTTGGAAAACTATTTTCCTCGCTCTCTTCCAATGATGCCAAAGTTAATGATGCCAATTGGTAAGAGATCGTTCCCACCATTAGTGCCAACAAGATCTTTGCGCCTTTGTTTACTATCCTTTCTCCTCTAAAGAGATGCTCAAAGCCATCCTTAGTCGTGAAACTAACTGTTCTCCCATAACAATTGATGTGATCCTTAAACGTTGTCAACCAATCCATACCCAGGATTACATCGTAGACATCCATATCCAACATAGAGAAGTCCCATTTCAGCTCAACTCCATCAACAGTTATAGCACATGCTCTATAGATGAAGGCTTGGCATTCTCTTTCACCAAGAGGAGTTTTTAGTTTCAAGACAGAAGGCATCATTTCCAGTTTTAAGTTCAACAAATCAGCAATACGAGAAGAAATAAAGGAATGTGATGCACCAGTATCAAACAACACTTGCACGAGGGTAGAATTCAAAAGAATCACACCTCTCACCGTAGATGGTCCAACCTGATCATCGACTATCATCTGTTCATCTCCATACAATTACTTCATTGCTGCACTTTTCTCCTTATTTCCGTGTTGAGATTTCCCTACCTGAGGAGTCATGGTATTCCAGGAATCACCATAACTAGCTCTGTTTTGTTGGCGAGACTGATTTTTCTTTCCTCGCCCAGTCGAGGCATACGATTCTTGCGACGCCTGAGAAGTGTCCCAAACACCCGATCGTGGAGCACTGTGACAATATCGCTAAAGATGACCCATATTGTTGCAATTGTGGCATTCTCTTGGTGGTGTTGTACATTCTCGTTTCATGTGATCAGTCGAACCACATTGAAAGCAACCTTCTTTGCTCTGGGGTCGTGGAGGAAGGTTGACTGATCCCGCCGTCTGGTTCTGATTCGTTGTCCCACCTTGGAAGTAGGTGTCCCTCTTCCGCTTGTTCCCAGCATTGGAGTTCCCACCCGTTCCCGTGGGTATCATCATGCCTCCTCATATCGATCCCAAGATATAACATTAAACAACCGTTGATCTGTTCACCATCTTTGTATAATCCGTAATACAGAGCACCACAATCTTTGATTGAATCTCCTGCCTTAGCCCCGATTTGAAGATGCGTGCCTTCAAAGAAGCACTTGCCGCAACATCTAGTGCAAAACAAACTAAATTCATGAACTTATATGTATACTCTGTGACAGAGAGGCTCCCATGTTTCAAGCTGAAGAAGTCCATCATTTTCTGGATCTTGAACATGTGAGGATAGAATTGTTTGTTAAATAATTCTTCAAAATCATCCCATGTAAGTCCTTCATCCAATCTAGCATGCACTGCTAAATCCCACCACTGACGTGCAAGATCCTCAAGCATATATGTCGCCAGATTTACTTTCAGCTCCACTGGTGTGCCGATGAAATCAAATATACAATTCATCCTGCTTAGCCACACCTCCGCCTTCTCGGGTTCAACATCACCCCTAAAGTTCGGTGGATTCTGCTTCATGAACTGGATGGTATGATCCACGTGTCATGGCTCATTCCTCCAGTTCCCCGTATCCACAGCTTGAAAGGCTTGGACAATACTCTGAACCAGCTCTTGGTTCACACGTGGTTCAGGTGCAACCACATTTTCCGCAGCTTCTTCAGGTTGGTTTCGACGATGCCTACCGGGTGCCATTTTCTAAACCAACAACAAACTCCATCAATCTCACTCTCTAGCAACTGTTGGCTTAGCATTTCAAATTCTATCACATCAACTATCACAAAATTGTTCTCAAACAACATTTTTCCATGTTCAACCATTTTTGAAAACATTCAACATAATTTTTGAAAATCAATCCATTTTCAAAATACACCAAATACCCTGTTTTCAATGTCTTTCGATTGAAAACAATTTCCAAATTTTTCAAAAATTGTCACCTTTCAAAAAATTCTTACTAATTCCTCACAATGAGATATGCAATCCTAGTGGGAAGTCATTCCTATACAATACATGTCATGCTCCTCTCATTGGATAAACCCACGACAATGAGATTTCCAACATTCTAGAAGTGTATCCAAAACACTTATGTACCCAACACCCTGGTAACTTGAAGTTCAGCATAAATGGGTTAGCTATGTCCTTTTATGCTATACATTTCAAGTTCCAAAAATCATACTCCTATATAAGATGAACACCTAAGGAATAGACAAGAAGGAATTTCAACTACAAGACCAAGAACATCGATGAACACTTGTTAGGCAAGGACCGAACAAGCTGATACCATTTGTAATGACCCGCCAATTCTCATTGGCTTGAGAGTGCAACGAGTCATTACTAGGCCTTAAGCGACAACCCCAAGACGCCAAAGGCTGGAAATAAATGCCAAAGGGTCTCAAGCATAAGTGGGGGATGATTTAACCTTTAACAAAAAAAACCCATCCTATAATCATTCACTATATGATGCATGAACAAATAAAATACCAACCAACTACTTCATTTATTTCAAACCACATCAGAGTACATAATAGCAGAAAACCAAACCAAACATCAAAATACACAGCGGAAGGACAACACACGACTCTCAAAAGACACTACGACTCAGTGGTCCACAAGCTCCAAGCTTCACAACATCTCCCAAACATCACCACGATCCATTAGTAATGAGATGTTTTACCTTTACCTGTGTTTTGGAATACAACATATGCAAAAGCACCAAGGTGCCAAAGTAAGGGTGAGTATAAAACTCAGTAGGTTTTCCCCAAATGACTTCCCTACTCACGCCACTAGGATAGAAAAGTTAGACACATTTATATAAAAATAGTTTATATAAAACAATTTCATCAAAGCAGTTTATAAATAAATATAAACCAGTTTTCCAAAAACATCCATGCTCAAAAGCATCAAAGTGAAATTTAAACCGGCTTTTCCAACACGTTATTTTCCAGAAAAATAACTAACTAAATTTCCAAACCATTTCACAAACATCCCATTTTAGCATGCCCAACCATTTCACAAACCCGTGAAATCAACCATGCATGGTTTGTTATGACAGTTCCATACTCATGAGTGGTTTCTCGTCGATCTACCAAGTCGTCATAAGGTAATTATTCCCCATGTGTCATTACACCTTTGGCACCGAGCATAAGGTCACATTTCAACCAAGCCTCGTATAAGTAGTTACCATGTGCCAGTACACCTTTGGCACCGAGCACAAGGTCATATTTCAACCAAGCCTCGTATATGCAACATGAACACACACCACACATTCACAACAATCATGCCAAAGCCATCCTTTCAATAAAACACCTTTTATTGAAAACCATTTTCATCAAAACCAAGTGTGTTCAACCAATTCAAACCATTTCAATAAAACACCCCTTTTTATTGAAAACCCATATTTCATCAAACCATTTTCCATTCCAGCAAATCCATAATTTAAAATCAACATTTTAAATTCAAGAAGCCAAATCACTTTGCACAACAATTTACCAAGATTTCACAATTTCATCAAAACCATAAATCATCACCAAAGAAGATTTATTCCATACTTTGCACAACCAATTTCATTTAAACAAGACAATTTGAAACTAATACAATCAATTCTAACAAGAGGAGTCAAGAGTGAAGCCACCTACCTCAACAAAAAGGTGAAACCAAGCAACAGACGAAGAACGCCCAAGAACGCCGGGTCAAATCTCCAAAAAACCCACATTAGATCTCTTATCCTAACACAACCAAGACCAAATATCAACATATTTGGCATCCACATACTTAGGTATACCCCTAATGGGCATAGATCTAAGAAACCAAGAGAAAGGGAGAAGTAGATCTAAGTAGATCTAAGAAACCATTCAAGAACGAAGGAGAACGATCACATACCTCAAGAATCCGGCTTCGATTCGCCAAGAGAAGCCTTCGGATCACCTCTAGAATGATGGGAGAACCCTCTTTGACCTTAGGAGAACCAAAATCCCGTGTTAGGGCTTCTTAGGAGCTTTAATGAGTCAATTAGAGGCAAAACGAGTTAGATCCACAATTTAAGGATCTAATTTAAGTGACCGCATAGTTTGTCTAAACTGCGTGCTAACCGTGCGTTAGCTACTTCCTTGACCACCCTTCTCGCACGACCTCATCGCATGGTTTCCCTTAACTGTGCGCTAACTGTGTGGAAGCCACTACCTCCTCAGTCAGCCACGCATGGTTTGGCCGCATGGTTTAGACAAACCGTGCGCCGCCCGTGCACCTTCCCCTTTGCTTCAAACTTCAGTCTAGGATCTCCAGACTCTCCCATACGTCACCCTTAACTTTTAAAACCAAGAAAAACATCAAGTAAGGGTTACATACCATAAACTGGGGGTACTACAGTTATTTAGTCAAAACATCATACAATATACAATCGAGTGAATATTCTTTCATTGCTTTCTCATTTACCAGTAGAGTGTGACTGAACAAATGAATACACTGAGAACAAATAGCGCATACACTAAAACAAAGGTTATCTAGTTAATATAGCATACACTAAAACAAAGTTCTTGCACACAATTAAATAAACAAAGGCTATTTATTCAATACTGCATAAACTATATAAAATATACATTGAAACAAAGATCATGTACACAACTAAATAAACAAAGGTTATTTAGTCAATATTGCATACAACACACTATCAAATAACTATTATATTACTGCTTTATCATTTATAGGAAGTGTGCGAGTGATAACCAATGATATCTTGATTGTTTTTTAAACTGATCAACAATAACAGTTTATTCAAACTAATAATCAATTTACTCAATAACGTTGACATTAGTTTGGGTTCTCAATCTATAAAGTTACTAAAACTGATGATCAAGTTACTATAAATGAGAATTCATTCAAAAAATTCACAGTTTATGTGGTTTATTAAATAATATGCATTTGATGTATTTGTTATGTTTATTTATTAAGCTGTATACAATTTATTCAATAAAATACATGTAATCAATAAAGTCCTTTTATTTTATTCAATAAACGGTATGCAATCAGTTTATCCCACAAATTGAATTATATGTATAAGACAAATTAATAATTAAAGACAAAACATTAAATATGCATTCCTAGAAAACTTTATGCCGGTTTTGAATGATTTAAACCGCATGTATAACTGGAATGATTTGTTAAAAAAACATTAAAAGACAATTCATTAAAATTGTTTGTAATGTAATGGTTTACAATCCATTGGAGAACAGATTTTGCATTGTTGGGTAACCTGACGATGATGGTCTATTGGTGAAGTTAGTTATCTGAGATCTTACACTGGAAGAAGCATCCTATAAGAAAATAAAGGGGAAAAGGCGAGATATAATTACTTATTATAATTTTTTGAACATTGTATCATTGGAATTCAAGAGAAATTGAATTTTACAGCTTATAACACCACAAATAGGTATGGAGGTAGTACCTTTATTCAATGCGTGAGATTATTGAAAACCTTGACATGTTGGACACTGTTTGTAATGAAGAGAACCTTGAAAGTATATTATTCATAGGATTAGTGCTAGTTTCAAATGTTGTACCCTGAAATTTCAACAGTGAGCAACATTGTTTTATGTTTTAATGCATTCAACTCAGTTGGAAACCCAAACCCACCATTTTCCTTCATTGTGGAGATTTACTTTAGTTAGAAATTACACACCATATTAAAACAATTATAAAGAAATATTAGTGATTTACCCAAATAAGAGTATGTCTTAACTCAAAGGTAGTTTTTGATATGAATTGCATGGCCAGTTTATCAAAAAGGACAATAGAGATATATTCACTATTATCACTGACTAATAATTTCACTTGGTATCTAAAAAAACACACAATACAGTTAGTGCATGTTTGGATGTGTAATGATTATCAATGGATATATTTACATGAGACTTAAATATATGGAAATACAATATATTGGATCTAAATGTTATTACTGTAAACTGTAATAACATTCAAATGTTTTCAAAATATCCTCAGTGTATTGACTGTATCAAATGTAGATTATAATAATAGTCAACGATTATCAGTCATTTTAGCCTTACAAATGTTGATCATATAGAAATGTTATTCTTGTATAATAGTCAATACATTTTATTTCAACTACATCTTATAAATATTTTGAAATAAGCATCTAAAATTTGAATTGGTACCATGGAATAATTGATTTCAGGGATACATTATAGTTTTTACACTAAATGTTTTCATTTAATCAGTCTACCTTATTCGTACAGGATATCCTTGATTTATAAAACCAATTGTAGTTGTTTTGATTTTTTTTCACAGTGGCTAAGGTGGGTACACTTTGTAACCTGTAATGAAAATCGAATGAAATTTATGTTACAAGAGAGTTTTCATCATCACATTAGTTAATGAAGGAGTAAATATTTTAAGAGAACATATTAAACTCAAATATTATCTCTGTATAAGAACTATTTTCTAATAAAGTTTTCTTGTTATTAAAACAATGGAACATTGTTTCAGAAGAGTTGAATCCCTATTTTCCAGAAGTGGGAAGAAACAACACTCATTTTAGAGGTAATGCACTATTGGAAAATAGGGATTCAATAGTAGCCATATGACATTCAAACTTGTGATAATAATAGCTGCATCTAATTCGTAGTAACAATTATAAAGATAATGAAAGTAATTAATAATTTGTGTATATTAATATAATAATTGCTTGTAACTGGTTCTGGAAATAACATACTTGAGTAACACTCTACACGAACGAGTTGTATGAGAAACCTTTTTATTGACTATGTTTCATTCGTGTAGTCAGTTGTTTTGCAAACCCGTCCCATGACGTGCAACTAATAATTTCTCCTCTATAACAGTTAATTGGAAAATGTGAAGTAATAATAAATTATTTATGGTAAATGAATGTTCTTAAAAATGTGGTTTTGATATCACCCCTTATTCCTTAAGGTAATTTACATCCTCTTGTTATTATTCCCCCATGGTTGCATTAGTTGTGTTGGTAATCTATGCCAGACCATCGATCCACCAGAATTTGTCCACTGGAAGATGTAATGTAACAAAAATAAAACCCACAAAACTCCCTTCAATTGGAAAAAATTCCTCAAACTCTATGTATTGAAAGTTAGGAAGACACTAAACCCTAAATCACCCACCAAGTCAACCTTACACACACTCAAGAAAAACCCACACAACTCACACACAACATTTTGGATAAACAAAAATTAAACAAAGCAAGGAAAGTTTGAACACTTTAGTTCATGTGGTTCATACATGGTCTCTATATCCACAGGAGAAACACTACTACCTTTCCATTACCATAAGAAGATACAAGGAATTACAATCATAATCAATAATTACTAATATTAGTCAACCATATAATTTGAGTTATCACACACACATGTACAAGTAGTCTCACCCGCCTTTATAGTGGATCTCGACCAATCATTCAGTTGCACTAACTTTTGATTTTTGCGGGCATCCCACCATCAAACCATGGTGAGTAAGATCGACTATAGCAAACAAAACTTGATTGTTGATATCCAGTGAACAAACCAAGTTACCCAACCTTTTGTTGTAAAACCATGAGGACCTTCTTCATAACTTCTACTAAACATTAACTGGACCATTAACCCATGCATGCTCCATCGAAAGGTGAAACCTTCTGATCAAAATACTATATTCTAGAGAGATCTCATTACCATTGCCTAAACCCTAAAGGATGATCTGTCTTCAAATTTCTCTCTATCTAGTTAAACTGGAATGGAATATAAATAGGTTTTATTCCTAACAATCTCCCAATTAAAGACTACTTCAAGGTAAAAAACTCTGGAAACCCTCCAACACTTTGGAACATTCACTGAACCTTACGCAACAAAAAACAACTAGTGATCTCCACATCTTTCCATACACCCAAGTCCCACTGAGGCATAATGTTGCCTCAAACTTTCTTGGAAAAAAGTTTTGATGAACATGTCTATTAGATTATGCTTCTCTGTTATCTTCCTCAACTCTAACACCTTTTCCTCTAGAAAATTATGGATGAGGTGATATTTCTGGTTGATGTGTTTCATCCTTGCATAAAACATCAAATTTTGAGCCAAGTGAATTTCACTCTAACTATCACATAATAACACACCACAATTTTGACATCTTCTATGTTCCTTTAGAAAATGAATCAACCATATTAATTACTTTATCACTTTTATTGTTATTATATACTCAACTTCTATTATGGAAAAAGTAACCAATGGTCGCAACCACAACATCCAAATCATGGTTGCTCCTCCTCAGGTGAACAAAAACCTTATGGAGCTCTTCTAAGTGTCTGAATCCCTAGAAAAATTTGTGTTGGAATAAACTTATAATGGATCATCTTCCTTAAATAATAAGGCTTCATCTTCTAGCCCCTTTAAGTATCAGATGATCAACTTCACAACCTCTTAGTGTTCCATTCCTAGATTTTACATAAAACAACTTACCACTCCCATTGAAAATGTAATGTTCAGTTAGGTATATATCATGGCTTACATCATTCTCTCTACTGCTAATGTGAACAGAACTTTCACTATGTATTGAACCACATATTCTATTTTAGATGCCTTTTCCTTGGACAATTTGAATTGTACGACCAATAGAGTTGGAACCAACTTATATCCAGTCATCCCAAATATTTTGATGACCTTATGGGTGTAATCCCTTTGAGATAACACTAAAGTCCCAACTTTACTATATCTCTAAATCTCCATTCCCAAAATATTTTTATCTTAACTGAGATCTTTCATCTTGAACCTTCTAGAAAATTCATGCTTAAAATCTTGAATCCTTATAATTTCCAAACTAGCAAGTAATATTTCATCCACATACATGAGAAGTATAATGAAAGTCATATCATCCCATGCCTTTTGGTAACAACAGTGACCCAAAAGGCTTTGAGTAAAACCTTCCTCTACCATGAAAGCATTGAATTTATGATTCCACTACCTTGGTGCATGTTTCAAGTCATAGTGGATTCTCTTCAAATTGCACACCAAACCCTTATTCTTATCATTCTCGAAACCCACTGGTTTCTTTATATGAATTTATTCTTCAAAATCACTATGAAGAAATGTTGTCTTTACATCCGTATGCTCTAAGTACAAATTATCGAAAGCTTCCAGGCTGAGAACTATCTAGATGGTAGCATGCTTAACTAAAAATGATTGGATTTAGGAGAAAACAATACCTTCCTTTTGTTGTAATGTTTTCACCACTAGTCATGCATTGACTTGTCGCTAGACAATGATCTTGGACTTTTGGCAAGCCAGCCTAATACCATTAAAAAATAGGGATAAAGATTCACACACAATGTTTTCATTGATCTTAGTTAAACATTATTTATATTTAATATTTGGAATAAATATTATTCTTCGGACCAAGAATTAATATTTATTCAGGATTTATTAATTGATCACAAATATTAAGTAAATACTTATTCATGAAGTAATTGTTTAATTACAAAAACATATAATATTAATTTATCTATTGTTATTTACATGAAAATAAATAATTATTCATTAATTAAATAAATAATTTATTTAATTACGCAAATATTAAATAAATATTTATTGGCCATACTGTGAATAAAATATTTATTTATTTTTAAATGAATAATATTTATTTAATTGATAATTTAATAAATGTTGATGAGGATGAGTGGACCAGATCTTGTCTGGTGATAAATATTTATTTACCAGATTATAAAATAATATTTATCATTACATGGGTTAGCATATATCATGAAATAAATTATTATTATTATTATTATTATTATTATTATTATTATATTACATGGAATGAGGTTTCTTTTGGGTTTAATATATTATTAAGGGCCTTTGTGCAATTAATAAAATATTAAACTCTAACTATAGGTTTATAATTAGAATGTTGTTTCATTTTGGAAGAGGTTAATCATTATGAACAACATTACTCTCAACTTTTTCTTCCTTATCTCTTCCTCTCAAGACTAAGAATAAAAATAGAAATTCATTCAAGACTGAAGTAACATGACATGATCAAGATAGATAATGAAAGATGATCAATCAACTGAACTAGAACCCAACATTTCATCAATGTTATTTGAAGATCGGAGGAGCATGTGTGGAGGTAGTACCTTGATTTGATGTGTGGGAGTATCGAAAACCCTGACATATTGGACACCATATGTAATGAATAGAACATTAAAAGTATATTGTTCAAAAGATTTGTGTTTGATTCAAATGTTATACCCTTAAATTTCAACAGCGATCAACACTATATTATGTTTGAATGCATTCAACTCAGTTGGAAACCCAAACTCACCATTGTATATCAATGTAAAGATTTACTTTAGTTGGAAATTGTACACCATATTAAAAATAATTCTAGAGGGATATTAGTGATTTACCCAGATAATAGAATGTATGTTCTCAGAGTCTATTTTTTATATTAATTGCATGACAAGTTTATCAAAAAGGTTAATAAATATAGATTCACTACTGTCACTGACTAACAATTTCACTCGATGTCTAAAAAAATATATAATATAGTTAATGCATGTTTGGATGTGTAATGATTATCAATGGATATACATTGCTGGAATTCTTGGTTGTACCAACAGTTCAAAACTGGTGGTATAGGCTGGAGAACCGTTGGTATAGCCTATACCAACAGTTCTCCAAAATGTTGTCTAATGGGTTGTTGGTATAGCCCTATACCAATGATTTTCAGTGAACCGTTGGTATAAGGCTAATTGAATTTTAGTTATACTAGCAGTTATGATGAAACTGTTGGTATAGATCTATGCCAATGATTTGTAACCATTGGTATAGAGATACACCAATGGTTCCAAACCATTGGTAGAGAGCTATACCAATAGTTTCATCATAACTGTTGGTATAGACCCCCCTAATTCCATAAGCAGATGCCCCCCCATTCTACCCAAACACCCACCAGAAGCCACCAAAAATCATAGAAACACCCCACATTGTTCAATTACCTACAAAAAAACATCATCGACCAATATACAAACAATGATAACATAAGAAATTGATTAATTCATTCAACCGGTGATAACACACATTCAAAACATCACATATATTCCTTCAGATCTAATCATCAAACATCAAATGTCATAAATATCAATAAAAATGTAAAGGATCAATCTGTCCCTCAATACCATCACCATTACCATCATCTTTTTCATCCTCACCATCATCCTCATTATTATCCTCGTCGTTATCCTCACCGTCATCCTTGTCATCATCCTCACCATCATCCTTTCCATCGCTATCTCCATGAACTTCATCGTATAGACCAACACTAGGACCACCACCCGATGCCCTATATAGCGTATGCATTGTCGAAATATATGCATCACAATCCACAATGGTATCTAGGGGAAGTGATTGACATAAGACTACCATGAATTCCATAAATTCATCATTGGCCCTTTGATTCTATTCACACTCCTGTATGACCATTTTTTGGACTCTTCTGCCTCGACCTGAGCCTATGCTACCCATGCATTATCTTTTTTTAACTTAGTGCTACCAAAACTGGAACCTGAAGTGGACCAATATCTAGTTGGGACAATATTATTCCTTGGTCGAATGTGTACTCTACCATGGTTCTTATCTCCCAAAACCCGATGTAAATGATCATTTGGTCCAAATTTGTCAGCTTCTTAATCATCAAGGGACTCCAAAGAACATTTTTACAAATATAAATGGACTATTTAGTTACAAAATAGATATTAAAATTTGAAATCAATAAAGTAAAGCTTACAATCTGCTGTTATGTCAGTTTGTTTACCACGTTTCCATCTTTCTTCTTTTTGCTCAAGCAAAACAATTTTGCTCGATGTACATATCCTTCAATATTCAAAACCTCCCTCTACAATGACATTGAATGTTGAAAAACATAATTGAAAATAGGTTATTAATAATTAATTTCATAACTAAAATCAAATGGATATACTCAATGATGCAATATGATTTACTATAATGATAGATTACTTTGTGCTAGTATGATATGAGTTGGTTAAAAAAGGAGATTTTATATAATAAATTGGGAGAATTTAGAATATGATTAAATACAAATTTGATAAATTAACTTAAAGTGGAATTTAATGATTCTTGTTTGTATATATTATTTTCATGAATATAAGGGTAATGTAATTATATAATAACATAAATGGAATGTCTATTGAAAAAAATGAATCAAGAATAAATACATGTATAATATAGTAAAATGGAAAGGTGAAATGTATGTTAGATGTGTTCCGATTTGTTTTTATATGTTTCTATGATTTAATTTGAAAGGGATTAAAATAGAGAAATTCAAGGTAAAATTTTCATTGATGGATATTGATGACAGATTATAATCAATATTGGTGTTTGTTTTTATTAAAAAGACACATGAAAGAATTGTATTTATTGTTTATTTGGTTAAATAATGTTAATTTTTAGTTAGCATGAGAGTATGTAAGGTCATCTTGGTTTTGATCCTTCTTATTACTATTCATTTTTACATGATATAATTTTATTTAGCTATTTTTAATTCAATTTGGTTAATTATGGTTCAATTCAATTCAGTTTGGTTCAATTATATTCAATTTCTATTAATTACGTACCATTTCATTATGTTCGGCTTTTTTTTTATTCTTAATTCAGTTTAGTTTATTATGTATCATATTTATTTATTTTGATTCACCTATATTTGTTTATAACTTTTCATTTAAATTTGATTTAGTTTTCACCCCTTATATGATTTAGTTTGGTATATGTTACTTTATAGTCATTTATTTAAGTTAGCTTTCATTTGATTTATTTCAATTCAATTCAATTCAATTTTATTTGTTTTAGTGTGTTGTTTTTTCATTTTTATGTAGAGACCCGATTTTTGCCTTATAAGACTTTGAAATATTTTTATATATATATATTTCTAGATCTAGGTGCCAAGATGATGAAGTGCGACCGATTGTATCCTATCAACCATTCAAGGTTCTGATGCTCTTTTAATGTGTTTAACAACACTTGGGTCAAAGCCTTGGTGTGATACTTTTTAATAGTCGATTGTTTTTAGTTGATTGTATTTTGATTGGGGGGTTTTTTTAAAGAGATTAATTGAAATGATTAATTAATTGATTTATATTGATTTAAAAATTTAATAAATATTGGGGTGAGTTCATCATTATAGAGTTAATCTTTCGATATCCTTGATTTTTTCTTCATATTGTATTAAATTAACATCCGCTTCACAAGATGACGTTGATTGGAATTCCCAAGTGTTGAGGAATTAATCCAAGCATTAACTTAACTTAGAGTTCTAATATCAATCAGTACATGTTTATGGTAGTGTATTTATAGTTCCAATAATCCATGGAATCTATACGTTAAGCAAAATATGTCATTAATCCATGACAATTTAAGATTAACATACACAATGTTAATTGAAAAAATATTCATCGAGCAAAAGCTCTCAATCAATTAACATCCCCAAATTATAAATCACCCAAATGGTATATTTACTAAGACATTGGTTTGGTTAATAATATGGTTTTAATGTTTATGATGATAAATTATCAATAGAATAAAAATAAAGGGACAATATAAGATTAGTGCGCCGAACACACACAAAAATGGTGATGAGAATTAAAAACGAAATTTTGATTGAATGAGGAAGCGAATGAAGGAAAGGGGTTTAAAATTGATTTAAAATATTTTAAGAGAATTAATATTTAAAAATAGAGGGTGGACGATAAAAATAGAAAATGAGAAAGGAACATTCATTAAAACAGAATTACTACACAAACACTGATGAGATTACAAACAAAGAAGAACACAAAAGTAAATGAAAACAAAGAAATGAGAGTCTCTAAAGTGAAAACATGAGTATGGAAGTTCCTACTAAGACTTTGGAAATTATTTGGCTATGCCAATGTATGATCTTGTCTTCTGAAATTCCAACCCCTTTTAAGGAGAATAGGGGGATGCATTTATATCCCCAGGTGGTGAACTGTTTTCATTCCAAATCTTATCCTCCACTTGGATTGACAATTTGGACATCAATACAATTGAATCTTGAGATATGATATTCTTAAAAGTTTTATATATCAATGTTTACCGTCATCCCTCAAAATTTGGTGTCCATTGGACTTTTGGATCCAAATATATGCCTATTTTACTAAACAGTGTGCACCTGTCCACTTTTATCAAAACTTTTTTAAAAGGTCATAACATGACTGGGTTTTTGAATAGGAAGATCCCCTCAAATTCGAACACTTTATTAAACAAATATTTCCACCTATATCTTAAATTTTACACTGAAAAATCTCAGCTTTCATGGATTTATATATTATGATAAAATTCAATAAATGTGTGCTAGTTTTAATTCCTAGACATAATGGTGGGCTGGACTTCATAGAAACATTTGGTCCCCTTTTTAGTGGAGTTGGACCTTGAAATTTTTATACAATATGAATGATATTTTCCCCTGAATTTTGATGTATAATCAATGATTTTAGACTTTTGTATTGAGCCCAGTAATTCAATCTTCACGGCTGGTCCAGTTTCTTCACAGATACTTTGGGCCTTATTGTATAAATCCTATGACCCTTCCAATGGCCGAATTAGAAAAATAATTATTCTAATGATATATTCTATATTCAATAAGGAAACCTACAGAACAAGAAACATGTAATTTGGATAAGTAGGGTGGGAGTTATAATTAAAATAGTAAACTGACTCAATTGGACTACTTCAAATAATTCTCAAAAATTATATTTAGTATTAAAAGATGAGTATCTCACATCAATTATGCACTTTTACATGAAATTTACTAAAAGGAGTATACAAAAAGTTATGAATAAATTAATAACATCAAATCCCCCACACTTAGTCTTGTGCATGTCCTCATGTGCAACAAATATAAAAACATAACTAAATTATTCTCACTCGCTAAAAAATATAAAAATTTTGTTTTCCACAATCAGGGGAGGTTTAGACCATTTCACTCATCCATATTGAAATCCACCACAAATTATTACAGAAAAAATGTTAAAAAACAATTCATTTTTCATCCTCAAATTTAGAAAGGGAAAATATGGGCACTCGAAATTTACTCCTCTCAAGATGATAAAATTTATTTATGGTGGTTTAATCATTCACCAACCAAAGGTGAAAATCTTAGAGTTTTAAAGATATCTCAGCTTATATTCCCTATCCTAAAGTGCACAAGAATAAATAGGTCTTTTGAAGGGGGTTTTCTATGGATATGGTACGGTAGGAATTTAATGTCCAAGAGAGAGGAGAAGGGGGATAAAACATCAACATGGCTAAAACAATGCACAATTTTTTTTTGAAATGAAACATGGAAGGAAATGGAAACACATATTTACAAGGGAATTATTGTGTGAATAAAGACACAAAGGATAAAGAAAATTTTAAGGGGGTGAGAAGATGAAATATTTACAAAACACAAAACTTCTCCCAATGACATAAGAATATATAATGCAAGTGTTCTGTTCTTTTTCTTTTCTGCATTTTTTTCAAAAGTTGAACTTGAAAAAGATCTCACACTCATATCCCAACCCATGTTTGATATCCTCACAACACTAATTGTAATAGTTATAACAAGATCAAATGTTTATGAAGAGTGATTTTTGACTAGCCCAAGACACATCCATTTTTTTCTTTTTTCTTTGATTTTTTTTCATTTTTTTAAAAACTTTTCATTAAAATTTGTACAAGATTTCATAAACATATATACATTCTCAAAACTCACTAAATTACAACCTCCCCCTACACTAAAATGGGAAAAATTATTGGGATTGTAATGTGGCTATAAAAGAAAAGGTTTTCATACGATCGAAGGGGATTTCAAAAATAGGATTAATGTAAGGTTAATGGGAGGCTATTTGGATATTGTGATGCTCATGTGGTTCAAAAAATGCCTCTATCATATTCAAGCACACCAAAGTAGGAAATTTTGCTCAAAGGTCCATAAACTCAAAACTCACAAAAGGGGTTGAAAATGAACAAAATGAAAAGATGTTCATAGGTGACCTTGTAATTAAAGATAATGTTGTTACTCTTATTTAGGGAAAAATCATTTTCCAAATATAATACTGAGCATTCAATATTTTTTTGGTTTTGACACAAGATTATTTATCCAAATTCATGATGAAAATACAATTTTTTTAGATGAAAACATGTCTTTTTGACTCCCCAAAATGGTTGGAAGAACATTTCATAAGTGGATGGTGAGTAAGTATGACTCTTTGTTTTTTTTGTTTTTTTTAGTTTTTTTAGTTTTTTAGTGTTTTTAAAATACACAACCACACAAAAGAGAAATAGAAAAAAGAGTTTGATGAAGTAAGTGGTAAAAAAATGAAAGAGGGAGGAAGAAAAAGAGATGCCCCCTGGTTTGTATTTAGTGGATCTCTATCTCCATCCAGTGGTGGATCAACTGTAGAAGTTGGGGATCCAATGGAAGTCAATGTGGTTCTCAGGATGTGTGTACTCTTAGGTGATGCTTTATAAAATAACCATTACCTAAAAGATAAACAAAAACAAAAATCACTATTCATTTAATGAAAATCTAAAAATAAATTAAAATTTCATAAAAGTAAAGGAAAACTTGGGTTTCCTCTCAAGAAGCGTTGCATTTATTTTGTCTACAACTGGATAGTTGTAGTGGACTACCCATAGTTCAATGGTGGCCATAATATTTTCTCAACTCCAGAGTGCTTCTAGAAAAATATTTCCTTTGGGAGTCCCAATTGTTCATTGGAAAATTTCTTCCCTTCCTTGTTGTTGCTCTTCCAGTTCAATGGGGGTGGAAAGAGAATATGGTTATCCTCCCTTTGGTATTCAACTTAATGAATTATGTTATCCACACAATACTAGTTTTGTATGATTAGAAATTCAAGAATATGTTTTAATTCTGATGATGAATTTATGTAAGGTTCAGATAACATGTAATCAAAGCATGAGATCCCAATTATTTTCAACTCATTTATTTCATCACTTATCGATGTGCAATAATGAAGATCATTAGAGTCATAAAAATGAATAAAATTTTCAATATCCTTAATATCAATGTTTTTTTCCAAAGAATGGTCAATTTCAACCTCACCAGTGATCACTTTATTAATTAGGTAACAAATAGCACAAACATCACTACCATCGAAACAATATAAACACATTGGTTCAGGGTTCACCTCACATATAACAAAATTTTCAGAATCATGGTTAGAAAATAATGAATGCTGTATAATCTGATATGAATCAATAAATGAGCATGTTAGTTCATCTTCCTCATTATCATCCAAATTTGAGCAGTGGATATCAGAGGTGAGATGAGCTTTAAAATAATTTTCAAGATTATTTAGATCGATGGTGTTTACATTTGAATTGTCAACACCGACTTCTCTGTTTATGACTTGGTTAATGTGGATGAAATATTCACAAAATCCTCTATCAGTAGAAGAAGAAGATGATGATGGATTGGGATTCAACACACTCTCAGAGATACTTTCAGAAGCATGAATAGTGAATACCGGTTGATTCTCTGATGGGTATCACATGGATTGAAAAATATTGAACTTGACCAGT
Organism: Viscum album; assembly: GCA_963277665.1. Classification (NCBI taxonomy): domain Eukaryota; kingdom Viridiplantae; phylum Streptophyta; class Magnoliopsida; order Santalales; family Viscaceae; genus Viscum; species Viscum album. The sequence continues at coordinate 1,611,861,308 of OY728125.1, forward strand.
TGGTCACCAAATTCCATAGATAAGATGTCAGCATGGACATAAATTTTTGTTTTAGATGTCATGAGGAAAGGTCTTCCTAGAATCAAAGGAGATTAGCAAAAATTTGTCTCACCTTCCATGTTAAGGGTATAAAAGTCGGTTGGGAAGATAAGATCATTGACTCAGACAAGGAAATCCTCAATTATTCCCTTAATACTAGCAGTGCTTCGATTGAATAACTGGATGAAAATACTCGTTGGATGTAAGGGAACTAGACCAAGGTTGGAGAAGATAAATTTGGGAATGACATTTATTGAGGCTTCTAGGTCAATTAGTGCCTCATCGAAATTGGAACTCCTTATTTGGAATGGAACAATAAATGTCCCTGGGTTTTTGCACTTCATGGGTATGGACTTCTGGGTTGAAACATTCTCAATGGTACTAAGTTGTCTCTTATGGGTGCACAAATCCTTAAGAAACTTGGCATACTTAGGAATTTGTTTGATGATATCTGAGAAAGGAATGTTCACTTCAACACGTCTAAACATTTCAAGCATTTTAGGATCGAGTTTAAATTACTTATTTGTCTTAGAGATAGATTGAGGAAAAGGAATTGGATTTTTTAGAGGAATGGAAGGTGGTGAGGGAGTGGCTTCAGGTTCCTTTTTTTTGTTTCTTTTTCTTTTAATTATCTAGGTAAATATTCAACGGTTCATTTGAGGATCCATCATGAGGTATGGACATTTTTTTTCTTGATCTAAGTGAAATTTCACTTACATTACCCTTAGGGTTGGGAAATGGTTGAGCTAGGAGTTGGGAAGAATTGGATGGTTGTTTCTGGATTAGGTGGGATACAAGTTGACCAATTTGGGTTTCAATGTTTTTTTGGCTAGAATGGGTGAAGGAGGCAAGATCTTCCACAATTCTTTTCCATGGTTGCTTGGAAGAAAAGTCTTGTCCTATATTGGGATTACGTTTATTTTAGTTATTGAGAAAGGAATTGTATTGGGTTGGGAATTAAGAAGGCTCATTAGGATAGTGGAATCCAGGAGAAGCAAGATGAGGATTGATGATTTTGGGTTGAGGAACAAAATGGTAAGGTTGTTGGAAGTTACCAACACCTTGACCATATTGAAATTGGTTTGGGTTTTTAGGAGGGAATTGAGGGGGATGAGAAATGGGATTACCATACCTCAAGCCTTGGTTAAAGGTAGAAGAAAAGGGCTCAGAGTGGGGTTGGTTGAAGTTTCTAATGAACTGGCCTGATTGTTGAGGGTTGGTGTTCCTCTGAGCATATGTTGTATTGAGCTCTATTGGTTTAGAAGAAGCAGATGGATCCTCTTGAAATTGTGGACATGTGTCAGTTGGATGAGATGGAGAGCTGCAAATTCCATAGTTCTTGATAGGTCCAGGTAATAAAGATTGTGGAGAAGATGATGTTGGGGATTTGGAAGCCACCGCTAGTTGTCTCATAAGACTTGTAAGTTCACTCATCCACTTGGTCATCTTATTTGGCTCTATCGATTGACTATCTTGGGCCTGTTTGACTTGAACATGTGCTCAAGTATGGAATTGTTGTGTGTTTGCAACCACATTGCTGATGATATCTATTTCAGCTATAAGAGTTTTATCAACAATATCACCACCACTTGCGGCATCAATGAGAGTTATCTCTATAGCCAATAACCCCTCATAGAAGTATTGGACCAAGATTTGGTCAGGGATTTAGTGGTGTGGATAGGTTGTCACAAGCCTTTTGAACCTCTCCCAATACTCATGGAGCGATTCATTAGGGAATTGATAGATACTTCTTATTTCCTTTATGATATAAGCAATATGAGAAGCAGGAAAAAATTTCTCTAAGAAAAGTTGCTTCATGTTATTCCATATGGTTATGGAACCAGGAATAAGGTAGTAAATCCATGACTTAACAATGTCATATAGGGAGAAAGGTAATACTCAGAGTTTTATTTGTTCCTCAGAAACCCCTTGAGGCTTCATGGTAGAGCGCACCACTTGTAACTCTTTAAGATGAAGATGTGGATCCTCATAAGCTAGCCAGTGGAAATGAAGAAGAAGATGAATCAAACCCGATTTGAGTTTGAATTCAACCTCTATGTTTGGATATTGAATACCAAGGAGTTGGTAATTCATATTAGGGGTAGAAAGTTCTTTAAGTGTTTGTTCCCTAGGATTAGCCATATCTAATTCAATTGGTTATACAAGGATTGGTTCTTGAATGATTTGATTATCCATAAGTTCCTCATAAGTTGGAAAAGTCTTCACTCAATTTTAGGGTCAAAAAAATCTAAGGGATTGTTTGGGAGGCTACAGGGCATTCAGATATATTTTTGAAGAAAGAAAAAGACGATTTTTTCTTTGTGTTTTTTTTCTATTTATGATTTTTAAGGGAAGATGGGTTTTTCTTTGTGTTTTTTCAAAAAAAAAAATTAAATTTTGTTTTTTTTTGTTTTTTTACAATAACAAAAAAATAATGACTACTTAATGCTCCATCCCCAACAACGATGACATTTTAAGTGCAATAAATTATCGCTTATTGACCGTTCAAGGTTCCGGTGCTCTGCTAATGTGTATAGCAGTACTCGGGTCGAATCCTTGGCGATAATACCTTTTAATAGTCGATTATTTTTATTTGATTGTATTTTGTTTGGGGGATTTGTTTACATAGATTAATTAAAATGATTGATTGATTTAGATTGATTTAACAATTTAATAAATATTTGGGTGAGTTCATCATTAGAGAGTTAAGCTTGTGAAATCCTTGAGATTTTCTTTATATTTCATTAAATCTTCACCCACTTCACAAGATGATGTTGATTGAAATTCCCAAGTGTAATGGATTTAATCCAAGCCTTAACTTAACTTAGGGTTCTAATATAAATCATTACATATTTAGGGTAGTGTATTTATGGTTCCAATAATCCATGGAATCCATATGTTAAGCAACATACGTCATTAATCCATGACAATTTAAGTTTAACATACACAATGTTAATTAAAAGAATATTCATCGAGAAAAATCTATCAATCACTTAACATCCCCAAATTATAACTCGCCCCAATGGTAGATTTACTCATACATTGTTTTGGTTAATAATATAGTTTTAATGTTTATGATTATGAATTATAAAGAGAATAAAAAGAAAAGGAAAAGATAAGAGTAGTGCGCCAAACACACAAAAAAACGGTGATGAGAAGTAAAAATGGAATTTCGATTGAATGAGGAAGTGAATGAAGGAAGGGGGTTTCAACTTGATTTAAACTATTTTAAGATAATTAATATTTAAAAATAGAGGGTGGATTATCAAAAGAGAAAATGATAAAGAACATGCATTAAAACAGAATTATTACGTAAACACTTATGAGATTACAAACAAAGAAGAACAAAAAAGTAAATGAAAAAAAGAGAGGAGGAAGAGTCTATCAAGTGAAAAAATGAGTATGGAAGGTCCTCACAAGACTTTTAAAATTATTTGGTTGTTCAAATGTATGATCCTATATTCTAAAATGCCAACCCCTTACAAGGAGAAGAGGGGGATGCATTTATAGCCCCAGGTGGTGGACTGTTTTCATTCTGAATCTTATCCTCTACTTGGCTCACCAATTTGGCCATCCAAACAACTGCATATCGAGATAAGATCTTCTTCCAAGTTTTATATATTTATTTTTACTATCATCCCTAAAAATTTGGCAGCAATTCGACTTTTGGAGCCAAATATATGGCTATTTTACTAAACAGTGTGCACCTATCCATTTTTATCAACACTTTTGCAAAGGCCGTAATGTGAATGAGTTTTTGAATAGGAAGATGCCCTCAAATTCTAACACTTTATTAAAAAAAGTTTTCCACGTAGATCTTAACTTTCACACTAAAAAATATTAGCTTGCATGGATGTCTATATCATGATAAAAGTCAATAAATGTGTGTTGGTTTTAATTCTCAAACAGAATGGTGGGCTGGATTTCATAGAAACATTTGGGCCCCTTTTTAGATGATTCGGACCTTGAAAATTTTATACAATATGAATGGTATTGTTCCCTGAATTTTGGTTTATAATCAAGGATTTTAGACTTTTGGATTGAGCCTAGTAATTCAATCTTCATGGCTGGTCCAGTTTCTCCACAGATTCTTTGGGCCTTCTTGTATGGATCATACGATCCTTCCAATGGCTGAATTAAACAAATATTTATTCTAATGATATGTTTTATATTTAATAAGAAACCATAAAAAACAATAACCATGCAATTTTAATAATTAGGGTGAGAGTTATAATTAAAATAGTAAACCGACTCAATCAGACTACTTCAAATAATGCTCAAAAATTATATTTAGTATTAAAAGATGAGTATCTCACACCAATTATGCACTTTTACATGAAATTTAATAAATGGTGTATACAAAAAGTTATTAATAAATGAATAACATCAACTCCCCCATAGTTAGTCTTATTCACATCCTCATGTGCAACAAATATAAAAACATAACAAAATTATTCTCACTCACCAACAAATATTAAAATTTTGTTGTCCATAATAAAGGGAGGTTTAAACCATTTCACTCATCCATATTGAACTCCATCAAAAATTGTTACAGAAAAAATTTTCAAAAACAATTCATTTTTCATGCTCAAATTTATAAATGGAAAATATGGGCACTCAAAACTTACTCCTCTCAAGATGATAAAATTTATTTATGGTGGTTCACTCATTCACCAACCAAAGGTGAAAATATTAGAGTCTGAAAGAGATCTCAGCTTCCATTACCTATCCTAAAGTTCCCAAGAATCAAGAGGTATTTTTAAAGGGTTTTTATATGGCTATGATATAGTAGGAATTTAATGTCTAAGAGAGAGGAGAAGAGGGGTAAAACATCATCATGGGTAAAAAATGAACTTTTTTTTGAAATGAAACATGGAAGGAAATGGAAAAAAATATTTATAAGGGCTTGATTGTGTGAATAAAGACACAAAGGAGGAAGAAAATTTGAAGGGGATGATAAGATAAAATATTTACAAAACACAAAACTTATCCCAATGACATAAGAATATATAATGCAAGTGTTCTATTTTTTTTATTTTCTGCATTTTTTTTGAAAGCTGAACTTGAAAAAGATCTCACACTCATATCCCAACCCATGCTTGATCTCCTCATGACACTAAAAGTAATAGTTATAATAAAATAAAAGGTTTAGTAATAGTGATTTTTGATTATCCCAAGACACATCCCATTTTTTCATTTTTTTAAACACTTTTCAATAAAATTTGTACAAGATGTCATAAAAATATATACATTCTCAAAACTCACTGAATGAAAACCTCCCCCCACACTAAAATAGGACAAATTATTAGGCTTGTAATGTGGTTATCAAAGAAAAGGTTTTCATATGCTCGAAGGGGCTTTCAAAAAGAGGATTAATGTAAGGTTAATGGGAGGCTATTTGGATATTGTGATGCTCATGTGGTTCAAAAAATGCCTCTATCATATTCAATCACACAAAATTAGGAAATTATGATTGAAGGTCCAAAAACTCAAAAATCAAAAAAGGGTTTGAAAATTCACAAAATAAAAAGATGGTCATAGGTGACCTTGGCATGAAAGATAATGTTGTTCCTCTTAGATAGGGAAAAATCATTTTCCAAATATGAAACTGTGCATTCAATATTTTTTTGGTTTTGAAACAAGATTATTTATTTAAATTCATGATGAAAATACAAATTTTTTGAGATGAAAACACGTCTTTTTGATTCCCCAAAATGGTTGGAAGAAAATTTCAAAAGTGGATGGTGAGTAAGTATGAATATTTTTTTGTATTTTTTAGTTTTTTTAGTTTTTTAGTGTTTTTAAAATACACACCCACACAAAAGAGAAAAAGAAAAAAAAGGGTTTGATGAAGTAAGTGGTAAAAAAATGAAAGAGGGAGGAAGAATAAGAGGTGTCCCCTGGTTTTTATTTAGTGCGTCTCTATCTCCATCTAGTGGTGGATCAATTATAGAAGTTGGGGATCCGATGGAAGTTGATGTGGTTCTCAGGATGTGTGTCTTCTCAGGCGATTCTTTACAAAATTACCATTACCTAAAAGAGAAACAAAAACAAAAATCATTATTCATTTAATGAACAACTAAAAAGAAATTAAAATTTCATAAAAGTAAAAGAAAACTTAGGTTGCCTCCCAAGAAGCGCTGCATTTATTTTCTCTACAGCTAAACAGTTGTAGTGGACTACCCATAGTCCAATAGTGGCCACAATATTTTTTCAACTCTAGAGTGATTCCAGAAAAATATCTCCTTTGTGAGTCCTGATTGTTCATTGGATAATTTATTCCCTTCCTTGTTGTTTCTCTTCCAGTTCAATGGGGGTGGAAAGAGAATATGGCTATCCTCCCTTTGGTCTTCAACTTGAGGAATGATGTTATCTACACAGTTTTGGTGTTATATGATTATAAATTCAAGAATATGTTTCAATTATGATGGTGAATTTATTTAAGGTTCAGATAAACATGAAATCAAAGTTTGAGATCCCAATTGTTTGCAACTCATTTATTTCATCACTTACTGATGTGTAGTAATGAGGATCATTAGAGTTATAAGACTAAATAAAATTTTCAATATTCTTAATATCAACATTGTTTTCAAAATAGTGGAAAATTTCAACCTCACCAGTGATCACTTTATTAGTTAGGGAACAAATAGAACAAACATAACTACCATCGGAATAATATAAACACATTGGTTCAGGGTTCACCTCACATATAACAAAATTTTCAGAATCATGGATAGGAAATGATGAATATTTTATAATCTGATCCGAATCAATAAATGATCATTTTAGTTCATTTTTCTCATTATAAACCAACTTGGAGTAGTGGAGATCATATATGAGATGGGATTCTAAAGACTTTTCAAGATCATTTAGATTGATAGAGTTTACATCTGAAATGTCAACATCAAATTCTCCATTTATGACTTGGTTAATGTGGATGCAATATTCAAAAACTCTTCTATCAGTAAAAAAAAGAACACGATGGATTGAGATTCAACACACTCTCAGATAGACTTTCAGAAGCATTGATAGAGAATACTGATTTATTCTCTGATGGGTATCACATGGATTGAAAAATATTGAAATTGACTAGTTGGTCACCAAATTCCATGGATAAGATGCCAGTATGGATATAAATTTTGTTTTTATATGTCATGAGGAAAGATATTCTTATAATTAGGGGAGATTGGTAAGAAGTTGTCCCACCTTCCATGTCAAGGACATAAAAGTCGGGTGGGAAGATAAGATCATTGACTCAGACAAGGACATCCTTAATTATTCCCTCAAAACTAGTAGTGCTTCGATTGGATAACTGGATGACAACACCCATTTGATGTAAGGGAACTAGACCAATGTCTAAGAAGATAGATTTGGGCATGAAATTTATTGATGCTCCTAGGTCAATGAGTGTATCATCGAAGTTGGAACTCCTTATTTGGCATGGAACAATAAATTTCCCTAGTTCTTTGCACTTCATGGGTATAGACTTCTGGGTTGAAACATTCTCAATGGTCCTAAGTTGTCTCTTATGGGTGAAAAAATCCTTAAGAAACCTGACATACTTAGGAATTTGTTTGATGAAGTCTAAGAGGGGAATGTTCACTTCAACATGTCTAAACATGTTGAGCATTTCAGGATTGGGTTCAAATGACTTATTTGGCTTAGAGACATCGTGATGAAAAGGAATTGGGTTTTTTAGAGGAATGAAAGGAGGTAATGGTGTGGCTTCATGTTCCTTTTCTGGTTTCTTTTTCTTTTTATTTTCTAGTTCAATATTCAACGGTTCATTTGAGGATCCATCATGAGGTATAGACATTTGTTTTCGTGATCTAAGTGAAATTGCACTTACATTACCCTTGGGTTTGGGAAATGGTTGAGCTGGGAGTTGGGAATAATTGGATGGTTTTTTCTGGATTAGGTGGGATAAAAGTTGACCAATTTGGATTTAAATGTTTTTGAGTCTATAATGGGTGAATAAGGCAAGATCTTCCACAACGCTTTCCCATGGTTTCTTAGAAAAAGAGGCTTATCCCTAATTTGGATTGCCTTGATTTTGGTTCTTGGGAAAGTGATTGTATTGCATCGGGATTTGATAAGGCTCATTAGGATATTGGAATCCAGGAGGAGAAAGAGGAGGATTGATACTTTGGGGTTGAGGAACAAAAGGCTAAGTTTGTTAGAAGTTACCAACACCTTGACCATATTGGAATTGGTTTGGGTTTTGAGGATGGAATTGAGGGGGATGAGAAACTAGATCACCATACCTCAAGACTTGGTTAAAGTAGAATAGAAGGGCTCAGAGTGTGTTTGGTTGAAGTTTCTAATGAACTGACCTAATTGCTGAGGGTTGGTGTTCCTCCGATCATATACTGCATTGAGCTCCGTTGGTCTGGAAGAAACAGATAGATCCTCTTGAAGTTGTGTAAATGTGTCAGTTAGATGATATGGGGAGCTGCAGATTCCACAGTTCTTGATAGGTCTAGGGAATAAAGATTGTTGAGAAGATGGTTTTGGGGCTTTGGAATCCACCGCTAGTTGTCTCACAAGACTTGTAAGTTCTCTCATCTACTCGATCATCTTGTTTGGATATATCGATTAACCATCTTGGGCTTGTTTAAATTGAACATGTGCTTGAGCATGGAATTTTTGTGTGTTTGTATCCATGTTACTGATGATATCTCTTTCATCTACTGGAGTTTTATCAATAAGAGCACTGCCACTTGAAACATCAATGTGAGTTCTCTCCATATCCAATAACCCCTCATAGAAGTATTGGATCAAAAGTTAGTCAGGGATTTGGTGGTGTGAATGAGTTTCTACACGATTTTTGAACCTCTCTCAATAATCATGGAGTGATTCATTAGGGAATTAACAGATACTACTTATTTCCTTTTGAATAGAAGTAGTACGAGAAGCAAGAAAAAAATTCTCTAAGAAAATTCGCTTCATGTCATTCCATGTGGTTATTGAACTAGGAGAGAGGTAGTAAATCCATGACTTAGTAGTGTCAACTAGGGAGAAAGGTAATGCTCGAAGTTTGATTTGTTCCTAAGAAACCCCTTGAGGCTTCATGGTAGAGCACACCATTTTGAAATCTTTAAGATGAATGTTGGTCGGAGTGGATACTCAAGAGGGGGGTGAATTGAGTTCCAATAAAAATTTCTATTAAAAATATTTCTCTTTAAATCCCCCAATTTAAAAACAAAGTTAAACTGTAGTGAATCTATACAGAGTGTAAATGTTCAATCAGTTTCTCAAAGATTGATTAGGTCTCAGTTGACTTGATCTGAAGATTAAATTAACTTTTGAAACTAACTTACTGGTTTACAATAAGTATAAACACTTGATAATTTAACTATCAAAGTAGCTTTAAAATAGTTTTGTATTTCAAAGTAATAACAACAGATTATGAAATAAATATATATAGTATGCTTATGACTTAAACTAAAAAACACAGCAGAGATAACCAAGAGGTTCAGTCTCAAGCCGAGACTTAGTCCTCTCAACAATTTATATAAATTGATCCACACCCTATATCGGGGGTAAAAAACAGTACACTACTGTCCAGGTCCAAAGACCTCTACCACAGTTCTATGTGGGAAACAAAAACAACAACACACAGGCTGTACAGGTCTTACTCAACCTCTACCACTATCCACAGTGGGAAACAAAGGGTTATAAAGTTTGAGTGAGGATTTAAGAATCCTCCAGTTTAGCTTAGGAGACAATGTGTGTGTAAAATAAACAGGGTACAAACACTGCTCGAAATGTAAAGATAGAATCACTAAAGAAAGTGAGAAAGAGTTTAGAAAAGATTTAGTGATTGGAAATGCAGCTCTGGACTCATTTGGTTGGTTAGAAAATCTTCTGAGTCCTTCTCTGGTTTCTGCTCAGAAAATAGAGTGTCGTTTTCTTCTTTGATTCTTGGTCCAGCTTGTCAGATTGAGTGCATGAAGTGTTCTTGGTAGTTCTTCACTCAAGATGCGGCTTGTGTTCTCCTTGAAAATGAGTAGCTTCGTGTCTGTCCAATGTTCTTGGAGTATGGATTTAGCCTTTCACAAATACGCTATGTTTTGAATGATGTTCATCCCTTTTCTTTTTCACCTGTGTGCCTTCTTAGTTCCTTGATGCTTGTTTTATGCACACCCAATGTTCTCTACTTCTATTTACTTTTCAGCTAGGTCTTTATCTTCCCTTTTATAGCTTTCAGCTCCGACAAATGGGAATGATTACCTTTTTCATGGGTACTAGGTATGGTTACCTGACATGGCAACAAAGATCATTAAATAACATTAACTGCATTAAAAACATCCCATGTAACCGTTAGCTTAATAAATAAATAGTATTGAGAGTATAGAGTTTGACTGGTTGGTCAATCATTAGTAGCTCGTGTTAGTAAATGTGTACAGTGGTCTTTTGTGTAGCAGAACCTTCCATCAGTAGCTCTTTGAACTTGCATCAGTAGCTTGTTGGTATCGGTAGCTCTAGGTATCAGTAACTCCTATCGGTAGACTTACTCTATCGGTAGCTCGATAGACTGGTTCTATCAGTAGCTCTATACTTGTATCAGTAGACTCTGTCAGTCGATTCATATCAGTCGCCAGTCTGTATCAGTAGGCCGGTCGGTAGCTCGTATCGGTAGCTCTTAGTGTTCTGTATTGGTAAACTGAATCTTTCGGTAGACTTGCTTATCGGTGGACTTATGCATATCGGTAGACCTGTTCTACCGGTAGCTCGGTTTCTGTCCTATCAGTAGACTTGGTGTCTGTCAATAGCTCTTGTACATATTGGTGACCTTTGTGTATCGGTGACTCTATCTATCGGTAGACTGAGTACCGATAGCTCTATATCAGTAGCTATACCCAGATCAATGACTTAACACTTGTCTGTTTTATGCAAAGCATATCCAAATGGGTTAGAAGAACTTCAGAACTCATATAAACATAGATAGACATGGATTAAAATATCTCAGGGATTATTTTAATATTATTATAATCTTGATCACAGATTGAAAGAATTAATATATATAAAAACATTATATTGAGATTATCAAAGTATATGAAAGCATAATTGGGATTATCAAAACAGGTGAGGTCAACAATGAAGATGTGGATCCTCACCGGCTAGCCCATGGAAATGAGGAAGAATATGAATCAAACCATATTTGAGTTTAAAGTCAGCCTCTATGTTTGGATATTGAATACCAAGGGGTTGGTAATTCATATTAGGGGTAGAAAGTTCTTTAAGTGTTTGTTTCATAGGATCAACCATATCTAATTCAATTGGTTATAGAAGAATTTGTTCTTGAATGATTTGATTATCCCTAATGTTCCTCCTAAGTTAGTGATTTTTTTTTCAATTTTAGGGTCAAACAAATCTGAGGGATTTTTTGGGAGGCTATGGGGAATTTAGACATATTTTGGAATAAAGAGGAAGATGGGTTTTTTTGTGTTTTTTTCAATTTTTTTTCAATTTTGTTTTTTTTGTTTTTTTTTTGTTTTTTTTAAAATAACCAAAAAACAATGACTACTTAATGCACCATCCCCAATAATGGTTCTATTTTAAGTGTGACCGATTGTCACCTATCAACCATTTAAGGTTCCAGTGCTCTGATAATGTGTATAGCAGCACTCGGGTCGAATTCTCAGCGATGATACCTTTTAGTAACTGATTATTTTTATTTGATTGTATTTTTATTGGGGGTTTGTTTGAAGAGATTAATTGAATTGATTGATTGATTTAGATTGATTTAATAATTTAATAAATATTGGGGTGAGTTTATCATTAGAGAGTTAAGCTTGCGATATCCTCGAGTTTTGCTTTATATTTCATTAAATTAACACCCACTTCACAAGATGACGTTGATTGGAGTTCCCAAGTGTTGAGGCTTTAATCCAAGCCTTAAATTAACTTAGGGTTATAATATAAATCAGTACATATTTATGGTAGTGTATTTATGGTTCCAATAATCCATGGAATCCATATGTTAAGCAACATATGTCATTAATCCATGACAATTTAAGTTTAATATACACAATGTTAATTCAAAGAATATTCATCGAGCAAAATATCTCAATCACTTAACATCCCCAAATTATAACTCACCACAATGGTAGATTTACTCATCCATTGGTTTTTTAAATAATATGGTTGTAATTTTTATGATGATTAATTATAAGGAGAAGAAAAATAAAGGGTCGAGATAACAGTAGTGCGTCGAACACACACAACAACGGTGATGAGAATTAAAAATGGAATTTTGATTGAATGAGGAAGAGAATGAAGGAAAGGGATTTAAAATGTATTTAAAATATTTTATGAGCATTAATATTTAAAAATATAGGGTATATTATCAAAAGATAAAATGAAAAAGGAACATCCATTAAAACATAATTACTACACAAACACTTATGAGATTACAAACAAAGAAGAACACAAAAGTAAATGAAAGCAAAGAGAGGAGGAAGAGTATCTCAAGTGAAAACATGAGTATGGAAGGTCATAAAAATAATTTTTAAATGATTTGGTCATGAAAATGTAAGATCCTATCTTCTGAAATTACTACCCCTTTCAAGGAGAAGAGGGGGGGGGGGTGCATTTATAGCCCCAGGTGGTGGACTATTTTCATTCAGAATCTTATCCTCCTCTTAGATCAACAATTTTTCCATACAGAAAGATGAATATAGAGATATGATCTTCTTAAAAGTTGTATATATTGATGTTTTTTGTCATACCTCAAAATTTAGTGGCCATTTGACTTTTGGATCCAAATATATGGCTATTTTACTAAACAGTGTACAACTGTCCATTTTAATCAACACTTTTTCAAAGTCCATAATGTGAATGAGTTTTTGAATAAGAATATGCCCTAAAATTTGAACACTTTATTCAAAAAAGTTTTCCAGATATATCTTAACTTTCACAATTAAAAATATCAACTTTCATGTATGTCTATATCAGGAGAAAATTCAATAAATGTGTACTAGTTTTAATTCCCGGACAGAATGGTGGGATGGACTTCATAGAAACATTTGGGACTTTTTTTTAATGGAGTTGGACCTTGAAATTTTTATACAATATTAATGGTATTGTTCCATGAATTTTGGTTTAGAATCAATGATTTTATACTTATGGATTGAGCCAAGTAATTCAATCTTCATGGGTGGTCCAGTTTCTTCACAAATTATTTGGGCCTTCTTGTATGGATCATATGACCCTTCCAATGGCTGAATTAGACAAATATTTCTTCTAATGACACGTTTTATATTTAATAAGTAACCCTATAAAATAATAACCATGAAATTTGGATAATAAGGGTGAGAGTTATAATTAAAATAGTAAATTGACTCAATTGGACTACTTCAAATAATACTCAAAAATTATATTTAATATTAAAAGATGAGCATCTCACACCAATTATGAATTTTTACATGAAATTTACTAAAGGGAGTATAAAAAAAGTTATGAATAAATGAATAACATAAACTCCCCCAAAATTAGTCTTGATCATGTACTAATGTGAAACAAATATAAAAATATAACAAAATTATTCTCACTCGCCAACAAATATTAAAATTTTGTTTTCTATAATCAGGGGAGGTTTAGACCATTTCACTCATCCACATTGGACTCCACCACAAATTGTTACAAAAAAATGTTCAAAAACAATTATTTTTTCATTCTCAAATTTTTAAATGGAAAATATGGTCACTCGAAACTTACTCCTCCTAAGATGATAAAACATATTTATGGTGGTTCACTCATTCACCAACCAAAGGTGAAAATATTAGAGTTTTAAAGAGCTCTCAGCTTCTAATCCCTATCAAAAAGTGCACAAGAATCAAGAGGTATTTTGAAGGGGTTTTTATATGTATATGGGATGGTAGGAATTTAATGTCCAAGAGAGAGGAGAATAGGGGTAAAACATCAGCATGGATAAAACAATGCATAATTTTTTTTTTGAAATGAAACATGGAAGGAAATGGAAACAAATATTTACATGGGCATGATTGTGTGAATAAATACACAAATTAGGAAGAAGATTTTAAGGGTATGAGAATATAAAACATTTACAAAACATAAAACTTCTCTCAATGACATAAGAATATATAATTCAAGTGTTTTGTTTTTTTATTTTTTGTATTTTTTTTTAAAAGTTGAACTTGAAAAATATCTCACACTCATATCCCAAACCATGTTTGATCTACTTATGACACTAATTATAATAGTTATAAAAATATCAAAGGTTTAAGAAGAGTGATTTTTGACCTACCCAAGACACATCCCATTTTTTTATTTTTTATTTTTTATTTTTTTTTCATTTTATTGAACATTTTTCAATAAAATTTGTACAGGATGTCATAAAAATATATATATTCCCAAAACACAGTGAATGAAAGCCTCTCCCCACACTAAAATGGGACAAGGTATTGGGCTTGTAATGTAGATATAAAAGAAAAGGTTTTCATACGCTCGAAGGGGCTTTCAAAAAGAGGATTAATGTAAGGTTAATGGGAGGCTATTTGGTTATTATGATGCTCATGTGGTTCAAAAAATTTCTCTATCATATTAAAGCACAAAAAAGTAGGAAATTATGCTTGAAGTTCCACAAAATCAAGACTCACAAAAGAGCCACAAAATGAAAATATGGTAATAGGTGACCTTGGCATGAAAGATAATGTTGTTCCTCTCAGTTAGAGAAAAATCATTTTCCAAATATTAAACTAAGCATTCAATTTTTTTTTTAGTTTTGACACAAGATTATTTATCCAAATTCATGATGAAAATACAAAATTTTTGAGATGAAAACACGTCTTTTTGACTCCCCAAAATGGTTGGAAGAAAATTTAAAAAGTGGATGGTGAGTAAGTATGACTCTTTTTGTTTTTTTGGGTATTTTTTTAGTTTTTTTAGTTTTTTAGTATTTTTAAAATACACACCCACACAAAAGAGAAAGATAAAAAGAAAGGGTTTGATGAAGGAAGTGGTAAAAAAATGAAAGAGGGGGGAAGAAGAAGAGGTGCCCCTAGTTTGTATTTAGTGGGTCTCTATCTCCATCCATTGGTGGATCAACTGTAGAAGTTGGTGATTTGATGGAATTTGAAGTAGTTTCTGGGATGTGTTCCCTCTTAGGCAATGATTTAGAAAATAACCATTGCCTAAAAGAGAAACAAAAACAAAAAACATTATTCATTTAATGAAAAAATAAAAATAAATTAAAATTTTATAAAAGTAAAAGAAAACTTAGGTTGCCTCCCAAGAAGCGCTGCATTTATTTTGTCTATAGCTAGATAGTTGTAGTGGACTACCCATAGTCCAATAGTGGCCACAATATTTTCTCAACTTCAGAGTGCTTCTAGAAAAATATCTCCTTTGTGAGTATCAATTGTTCATTGGATAATTTATTCCCTTCCTTGTTGTTGCTCTTCCAGTTCAATGGGGGTGGAAAGAGAATATGGCTATCCTCCCTTTGGTATTCAACTTTAGGAATGATGTTATCCACACAGTGCTGGTTTTATATGATTGGAAATTCAAGAATATGTTTCAATTCTAATGTTGAATTTATGTAAGGTTCAGATAAACATGAAATCAAAGCATGAGATACCAATTGTTTACAACTCATTTATTTCATCACTTACTGATGTGAAGTAATGAAGATCATTAGAGTCATAAGACTGAATAAAATTTTCAATATCCTTAATATCAATGTTGTTTTCAAAATAGTGGTTAATTTCAACCTCACCAGTGATCACTTTATTAATTAGGGAACAAATATATCAAACATCACTACCATCAGAACAATATAAACACATTGGTTCAGGGTTCAACTCACATATAACATAATTTTCAAAATCATTGATAGGAAATGATGAATTTTGTATAATTTGATCTGAATCAATAAATGAGCATGTTAGTTCATTTTTATCATTATCATCCAACTTGGATTAGTGTAGATCAGAGGTGAGATGGGATTTTAAAGACTTTTCAAGATCATTTAGATCAATGGAGTTTACATATGAAATGTCAACATCAACTTCTACATTTATGACTTAGTTAATGTGGATTCAATATTCATAAACTCCTCTATCATTAGAACAAGAAGAACATGATGGATTGAGATTCAACACACTCACAAAGAGACTTTCAAAAGCATGGATAGAGAATACTGATTGATTATCTAATGGGTATCACATGGATTGAAAAATATTGAAATTGACTAGTTGGTCACCAAATTACATGGATAATATGCCAGCATGGATATCAATTTTGGTTTTAGATGTCATGAGTAAAGGTCTTTCAAGAATCAGAGGATATTGGTATGAAGTTGTCTCACCTTCCATGTCAAGGACATAGAAGTCGGCTGGGAAGATAAGATCATTGAATCAGACAAGGACATCCTCAATTATTCCCTCAATACTAGTAGTGCTTCGATTGGATAACTGGATGATAAAACCCATTGGATGTAAGGGACCTAGACCAAGGTTGGAGAAGATAGATTTGGGCATGAAATTTATTGAGGCTCCTAGGTCAATGAGTGCATCATCGAAGTTGGAACTCCCTATTTAGCATCGAACAGTAAATGTCCCTGGGTATTTGCACTTCATGGGTATGGACTTCTAGGTTGAAACATTCTCAATGGTCCTAAGTTGTCTCTTATGGGTGCAAAACTCCTTAAGAAACTTGACATACTTAGGATTTTTTTTATGACATCTAAGAGGGGAATGCTCACTTCAACACATCTAAACATGTCGAGCATTTTAGGATCGAGTTCAAATGACTTCTTTAGATTAGATACATATTTAAGAAAAGGAATTGGTTTTTTTAGATGAATGGAAGGAGGTGAGGGAGTGGCTTCATGTAACATCCCAGTTTCAGGAGCCGCCCAGAGGTGCCCTATACCAGGTTGGTCACATGGCCTCAAGCACATTTCCCCAAATTCTAGAGGCTACTGACTAACAAAGAGGGACTTATGTGTGATAGTGGGGAAACTACGCCCTCATTGGAAGAGTAATGCAATAGAAAGAAAAAAGTTAACAATAGCGGAAGCAGTAATAACATGCAATAAGTAAACAACAGAAGACTCGAAGTAATAAACAACTGAAACACATATATATAAATGATGCCTGATACATATGTCTAGGAAAGCATCCAAACAAGTCACAATGATGGAATATAGTACTAAAACAATGTACAAAGAAAACAAATAAAACCCAGTAGCATCACAAGCCTCATCTTGGTCCCATTCTCTCCAGCTCCACAATAATCAAGTACCTAAAGTAGAAGGGTGTTTTCCCTTATCTATACCTACAACAATATAATCTGTTTGAGCCCAAAAGCATGACCCAAACAGGGTGTGAGATGAATCCTAGTAGGCAACCACACAAATATATATGCTTAATAGTCAGTGAATATATATGGCAGGCAATAAGAAAAATGAAGTAGAAAAAAAGGAAGTACTAAAAAGTAAACAATCCTACAGTTTCAATTGCATTCATTTTCATATATCAAGTAAGCAGCAAATAAAAAACAAGTAACCCTTTGGGAAGTACTCGCAGCCTAACCCCTCTAGTTCAACCAAATAAACACAAGAAACCCTCTAGTAAGTACTCACAGTCTAACCCCTATGGTTCAACTTTAGCAAAGACACTCTGAGGAAGCACTCACCGTCAATTCCTCCTATGGTCTTTTATCGGTAAACTACAGACACTCTGGGGAAACACTAAACATCAAATTCTCCCTATGGTCTTGAAATGTTGGAACTATAGACACTCTGAGGGAGCACTCACATCTATCCCCCCTATGGTATTGCAATGTGAAAAGTAAACAGACACTCCAGAGAAGCCCTCAACGCCCATTCTCCCTATGGTCTACTACACCAGGTTCCCAAATCCCTGTGCAATTCAATCGTGCACAATGATGTTTAACAGCCAAATTAAACCTTAATAACTACTTGCATAACATCTTTTAAGAACTACTTGGCTAAACAAATACAATAATAACACTACATCAGATAAATCACTCCATACTAACAACACTAGGCATGGAAAGCAAGCAGCCTAACAAGCAAAGCTAGACCAAATCTTCAATATCAAAAAAAACATGGGAAAAAAATCTATAGCATGGAAAATAACCCTATTCATAATAAAAAAACCTCTACTCAGGCACTCAAGGAATAACAGGCATTAAAAAGGCTAAAATCCCTAAACACGCAATACCCCGTTCTAGGGTATTGGGAACTTTTGCATATAATATTCAAAGACTAACTATAGAAAGGCACAAACCACCAACCTCAACGTTGTATGATTGATATAGTTTAACCTCAGCCTTTTAATCGACCTAGAACGTCATAGATCTACAAAAACATCCAAAACGTTCAACCAAGGATATCTCACAAGAGAAGAGAAATTAAGAGATGATGCTCTAGAAGAAGGAAGACTTCACCATGGAGATTCCAACTCAATCGATGGAGGTTGATTCAGATAACGTATGATAGGTCGGGGGCTCGAAGAAGATTCATTGTCTTCGGTCACTCTTAGACAAGATAAACCGATAAGAAGGGGTTTCTGTGAATGAGACACGAACCTTGTCCAATATAACAATTAAAAAGAAAAGTACATGACGTGTTCTTTAAAGATACACAATGTGTACTTGCCTTAATTGGCCCCTGATTTAGGTGGTTTTCAGTTCACCCCACACGGCCATGTACTCGGTCGTTACATGGCCAGTACACGGTCACCCATGACAACCAAGTACACAGCGTGTACTCCAAAGTACATGACATGTACTCCTTAAATTTACATATTCTACTCTTTTTCTAAAAAAAACCAGAAAAGAAAAACCCATACCTGAAAAGAAGGTCTGGGTTCTTACAAACTCCCCCCCTTAAAGAAAATTTTCCCCAAATTTCCTTATCAAGGCAGCGTAGAAGAATAATCATTGAACAGCTCTGGCCACTGCGATCATAAATCAGTCTCCCTCTCTCAAGACTCATCCTGTACTCGACCGTGTTTCCATATCACTCGTACCAGAGGAACATAGCTGCCACATAGAACCATTGCAACACGATCAACAATTCATATAGTATGCTCATAGAACTATGCATCCACCTCCAGCTCAACCTCCTCAGGTTGAAAAACATGGGACAAGTCTGAGAAGTAACATCATAGTTTAGAAACATGGAAGACATCGTGCATAGCCTGATACATATGAGGTAACTACATCTGATAGGAAACTGGACCAACTCTCTCCAAAACCTCAAATGTCCTGACGTATCTCATTGAAAGATTACCCTGTCTCCTAATCCTCCTGTATCCCAACCTCAGTGTGACACGTAGAAAAACCTGATCTCCGACCTCAAACTCTAGAGGTCGTCTCCTTCAATCAGCACAAGACTTCTGTCGTGACTGTGTAGTATCCATCCTCTTCTGAATCAACTCCACCTGCTCTGTGGTCTCCTGGACAAGATGAAGTCCCAACATCGTTGCCTCTCCTACCTCCAACCAATATAAGGGTGATCGACATGGCCTACTATAAAAAGACACATAAGGTTCCATCTGAATAGTTTCTTAAAAACTATTATTGTAGGAAAACTCCAAAAGAGGTATGTGTTTCTCCCAAGAACCACCAAAATCTAGGACACATGCTTGAAGAATGTACTCTAATACCTCAATTGTACGCTCGAACTGACCATCTATCTGGGGATGGTAAGACATACTCAGAAGTACCTGTATAACCAAATCCCTATATAGTCTATGTCAAACCAGAGAAGTAAAACGTGTGTCCCTATTTGAAACAATGGAGTTTGGAACTCCATGTAGATGTACAATCTCTCGGATGTACAACCTTATTATCTAATCTACACTGAAGGTCTCCTTGATTAGTAAGAAGTGAGAAAACTTTGTGAGTCTATCAATGAAAACCCAAACTACATCATTCCCTCAAGGTGACCTCGGTAAACCTGCCACGAAGTCCATCGCGACATCATTCCACTTCCACTCGGGAATGGGTAACTGCTGCAAAAGCCCTGCTGGTTGCTGATGCTCTGCCTTCACCTGCTAGCAGGTGGAACACCTCATGAAAAATCCAGCAACATATCTCTTCATACCTGGCCACCAATACTGATGGTGCTGATCTTAAGGCATCTTGGTGACACCGGGATGAACTACCCAAATTGAGGAATGAAATTCCCGCATCAGCTCCTTGTGTATGTCTAATGAAACCCACACGTGCCCATAAAAGCACAAGATCTCATCCTCTCTCATGGTCCATTCAGGAATAGGGTCCTCTCCTGACACACTCTCCCATAGGACTAGGCCTTCATCATCTAATAGCTACCTCATTCACACTCGATCAAGTAGAGTAGAGGTAACTGCTACAGAAGAAAGAAACTTCTGCCCCTGTCTATCATGCACCTCCAAATGCATCTTAGCGAACAATTCCATAAGCTCTCACTCACTGCTGGACTCCTAAAATTCCTGTATCTTATTCCTTCTACTCAGTGCATCATCCATTGCATTGCCTTTCCTAGGCATGTAGGCAAGCTCAAAGTCAAAAGACTGAAGGTACTCAACCCACCTTCGCTGTCTCAAATTCAGATCGTGCTGAGTAAATATGTACTTGAGACTTTTGTGGTTGGTGAAAACCATAAATTCTATACCAAAAGACAATGTCTCCAAAAACTTAAGGCATGAACAACTACAACCAACTTGAGATCACACGTTGGGTAATTTCTTTCATGTGATCTCAACTGCTGAGACTCGTACGCAATGACTCCTTCCCCCTGCATAAGCACTGCTCCCAGCCCGATAACTGATGAATCATAGTATATAGTATAGCTCTTTCCCAGCTCTGGAAATACTAGTATCAGTGCTAAAGTCAACCTCCCTTTCAGCTCCTGAAAGGCTGACTCACAAGAATCTGACCACAAGTACTTCACACCCTTCTTAGTTAGGCCCGTCAATGGTGCTACTAAGAGTGAAATGTCCTGTATAAAATGTCTATAGTATCCAGTTAGCCCTAGAAAACTCCTTACCTCAAATAAATTTATTGGCTGCTCCTAGGAAACTACTGATCTCACTTTCTTTGGGTCTACTGATACTCCTGTCTCTGAGATAACATAACCCAAAAAGTGAATCTGGTCCATCCAAAAGTGGCATTTTGAGAGCTTAGAATATAACTGGTGCTCTCTCAGTGTACTCAAAATGATATTAAGATGGTTATCATGGTTGTGTAAAGTGTGAGAGTACACCAATATATCATCCAAAAAAACCACCACAAAGGAATCCAAGTATGGATGGAACACTCGGTTCATCAGTGCTATAAAATCTACAGGCACGTTCATGAGGTCGAATGACATAACCACATACTCGTATAGAACATACCTACTTTTAAAGTCTGTAAGAGGTATATATAATGGTCTAACATGCAAATGATGATAACCAGATCTAAAGTCAATCTTCGAGAACACCCAGACTCCTTGAAGCTGATCAAAGAGATCATCAATCCTTAGTAAGGGATATCGTTTCTTGACCATAAACTGGTTCAAATTTCGATAATCCACACAAAGTCAGAGGGTATTGCCTGCCTTCTTCACAAAAAAGACAGGAGAAACCCAAGGAGAAGTACTGGGTCAGATAAAACCCTTAGCCTGTAACTCCTCTAACTGCTTCTTAAGATCCTGTAACTCTGGTGTAGCCATCCTATAGAGAGGAATGGACACCGTTACCACTCTTGGCATAATATCAATAGAAAAGTCTACCTCTTGCTTAGGAGGAAAACCTGAAAAGTCCTCTAGAAAGACATCCCTGAAATGATCGACCAATGGAGGAAATTCTAATTGTGAAGTCCCCTGGTCATCCAGATACAGACTAGAAATATGGGCTATAATTCCTCTCAACCCATGATTCTTGGGTCATGCTCTAATCTCCTGAACATCCCATTCACCCTTATGCAAAAAGGATCTTCCCTCTAGTGATGTAAAACTCACCCTACAACAATAACAATAAAAAAAATACCGGAAGTAAACTAACCAGTCCATTATGAGAATGACATCATACCCTGTCATCTCTAAGATGTAAAGGTCCCATAAGAAGTGACACCCACCAACCTCAAGAGGGAACTCCTTGAACTGATGTACACTATCCGTTCTAGTCCCCAACGGAGTGTCCAACATCAAGACATCAATAAAAGTAAATATATAGAGCCCAAGGTTCTCCACAATAGAAACATATATGAAACTATGGGAATCCCCTGTATCAAAAAGTGCAGAAGCTATAACTGAGGCAACTAGAATCATACCTCAAATTGTAGAGGGTTTGGGATCCTGATTTTACTAAGTCTGCTCCACTACAAAAGTCTGGCCTATATCACGGCCATGTGACCCTGACTGACCACCCTGAGCTGATCCACCCTGTAGTCATTGAAAGCCTACCAAATAGCTACCACGGCCACAACCTCCACCTCATCCTAAGTGGCTGGAAGAACTCCAATTCCCAAAATAATGAGAAACTTGTGGCCCTGATCCTGTACAAGGAGTCAAAACAGAACCTCTATCACCAGCTGTTGGTGAGAAAAATTAACAGACACACTAAATATGACTCATCTTATTGTAAGACCAGCACTCCACTAGGTCTCTCGGGTAATGTGGCCTTGTATGCTCGCTCTTACCGCACTGGTAGCACACCACCTGGCCACTAGAGGAAGTATTCCACCTACTCGGATCACTGTGTGTCGACTCCCTATGACACTTCCTGCTGTTAGTTGGAGGGGTACCAACTTTGGATGCTGAGCCGCCCTGGCTCACAGCTCCAGAATCCCTCAGATTGTGCTGCGTGATCAGTGCCTGGTTGACTATATAGGTGATGGAAGTAAACCTGAAGATGTTCACCTAAGATTATATTTCATTCTTGAGACCATCCTCAAACTTCCTCACCAGGAATAACTCATCCCACTTGGAATGGGTGTGAAGCGTTGTAGCTCTGTGAAGCGAGAAGAATACTCCATGACTGAGAGAATACCCTTCTCCAGACTCATGAACTCTCGAGATCGATCATCCCTCAAAGTCTCCAGGTATAAGTAATCGTATAAGGCACGTTGGAACTCATCTCAAGCCATAACCTACTGGCATTCCACCTGTGAGATCACATCCCACCATATCTTAGAGGAATCCCATAACATGTACGTAGCGAGCTTCACCCTCCTCTCCGGAAGCATCTCCCGATGCTCGAATATCGACAAAATAGATTCTAACCATGACTCTATAGCTTGAGGTCCTCCTTCCCCTGAGTAGGTGGAAGGATGCTGCTGCTGAAAGACCCGCGTCAAATCTTCCATAGACGGGGAAAGAGGCGGTACTCCCCTAAAGGTCTGCATAAACCTCATGAATCCTTCTCAGAACTGTGCTTCAATACCTATGTCCAGAATAATAGCTAGTTCTAAGACAGGTATGATGGGAGGATCTACTGGTAATCCCTGATCTACCATGTCCAGTGTCTGGTCACCACCTTGAAACTGGCGTTCAACTGGAGGACATCTCAGTGGAATGAATCTGTAAGGTCAAACACACACCTTAGATCAAGATTAACAAGAACTGAAACTTAGAAGTGCAATAAGGGAATAAGAGAAAGAAATCATTCAAGATTTCTAAAAGGTGGATACACGACGTGTACAAATCCTACATGGTGTGTTCCCTTAAGCTTTCATATGGACGTGTACTTTTTCCAGCCTAGGTCGTTTAACACCACATACACATGGCGTATTTTCCTAACACACGACATGTACTTGAATCCTCTTCCCCTACCCAAGTTCTTCTACACGACTTAACCCACACAATTCTCCTAGAGAAAGACTACACGACGTTTTTGTGCCAGACACAGCGTGTACTAGAAAGAACTTCACTGACCCGTGTTGTTAGTCACATGGTCGATTACACAACTCACTCTACATGGCGTGTTTGTGCCAGACACGGTGTGTACTAACTATCTATAATCCACCTGTGTTTTTAGTCACACGACCAGACACATGTATCCTAAGACACGACGTGCACATAGGGTACACAACGTGTCCCACCAAAAATTTCCCATCCCTATGTATCTGCTCACACAGTCATTAACAGGATTAGAAACTACACGAAATGTACATAAAATACACGACATATACTTAAGAAAAATAGTTCCTTCCCAAGTAGATGGACACATGGTGTGTATTCTGCAATACACACCATGTATTCTGGGTTTTTCCAGACAGTAATCCTTAGAAACTACTCCGGAAGCCCATAAAACATTGAAAACAACATCAAAGTGCCAAATTACGATCTTTGGGGGGCCCCATACTCCCCATTAATCAAAGCTTAGAATCATATTCATGTCATATAAAAGGAATAATAAAGAAATGGTCCACCAAATTCCGATCCATGAGGGCCCATAACACCTCAAGAACCAAAGTTTGGCACTCATTCAAACGAAACCTTACATATTAGAAATACCCTATCAAATTGTAGGTATTCTATCAAGGCATATATCACAACATCATGCATATATAGCACAAAATCTACCAAAAAAACATGAAATTAGTAATGCACCCTAAATGGAATGGCAAGAATGCATGACATGTGATCTTTAGAAAGTGCCTATATGATGCATGAGATGGAATACCCTTATCTCATTGGGTTTCAATAGAAATAGAACCTCAATAATATCAACAATAATAGTACAAAACATGTAAATCACCCAATAGAGAAATCAAATCCACTGTAATAATTTCAAAACCAGAAAAATTGTAATATATGAGGTAAATTAGCTTTTCCCTATACACAAGTTTGCTACTCCCGGGCACATTTTATTACCAACTACCTATTCCTTTCTATCCCCATCTATAGGATCTAAACAGTAATTCAAGAAGAAAATAATTCCTCTCATACCACTTTGTAATGTCCCGGTTCTAGGAGCCACCCAGAGGTGCCTCGTACCCAGTTATTCACACGGACTCAAGCGCATTTCCCTAAATGCCAGAGGCTACTCACTAGCAGTGAGGGCCTTGGATGTGATAGTGGGTAAAATATGCCCTAATTGGAAGAGTAATGTAGTTGAAAGAAAAAAGATAACAATAGTGGAAGCAGTAATAACATGCAATAAGTGAATAGTGGAAGACTGGAAGTAATAAACAATTGGAGCACATATATATAAATGATGCATGATACATATGTCTAGAAAAGCATCCAAACAAGTCACAATTCTGGAATACAGTACTAAACCAAAGTACAAAGAAAAAAAAATAAACTCTAGCAGCATCTCAAGCCTCAGATTGGTCTCATGATCTCCAGCTTCACAATAATCAAGTACTTGAAGTAGAAGGGCGCTTTCCCTTATCTATACCTGCAACAATATAATCTGTTTGGGCCCAAAATCATGACCCAAAGAGGGTGTGAGACGAATCCCAGTAGGTAACCACCCAAAGATCTGTGCCTAACAGTCAATTAACATATATGGTAGGCAATAAACAAAATAAAGCAGTAAACAAGGACGTATTCAAAATTAAATAATCCTATAGTTTCAATTGCATTAATTTTCATATATAAAGTAAGAATCAAATCAAAAACAAGTAATCCTCTAGTAAGTAATCATATCATAAACCCTATGGTTCAACCAAACAAACAGAAGCAACCCTCTGGGAAGTACTCATAGTCTAACCCCTCTGGTTCTGCTTTAGCAAAGACACTCTGAGGAAGCACTCACCATTAATTCCCCCTGTGATCTTTTATCGGTAAACTACAAACACTCTAGGAAAGAACTCAACATCCAATTCCCCTTATGGTATCGAAATGTGGAACTACAGACACTCTAAGGTAGTACTCACGTCCATCCCCCTATGGTCTCGCAACATGAAAAGTAAACAGACACTCCAAAGAAGCCCTCAATGTCCATTCTCCCTATAGTCTACTACACCAGGTTCCCATAGCCCTGTATAAGTCAATCATGAAAAAAGATGTTTAAAAACCAAAGTAAACCTTAATAACTACTTGGATAACATATTTCAAGAACTACTTGGATAAATAGCTACAATCATAACACAACATCAGATAAATCACTCCATCCTAACAACATTAGACATGGAAAGAAAGCAGCCTAACGGGAAAATCTAGAACAGACGGTCAATATCAAAAAAAACATGGTCAATACATCTGTAGCATGGAAAATAACCCTATTCACAATCAAACAACCTCTACTCAGGAACACAAGGCATAACAGGCATTAACAGGGCTAAAATCCCTAAACACACAATACCCCGTTCTAGGGTATTGGGCACTTTTGCACATAATATTCAAAGACTAACTACAGAAAGGAACAAACCACCTGCCTCGATGTTGTACAATTGATATAGTTGAACCTCATCCTTTGAATCGACCTAGAACATCATAGATCTACAAAAACGTCTAAAACATTCAACCAAGGATATCTCACGAGAGAAGAGAAATCAAGATATGAGGATCTAGAAGAAGGAATAACTCACCATGATGATTCCAATTCAATCAATGATTATTTATTTGGAGAACAAACAACAGGTCAGGGGCTCAAAGAAGATTCTTCGTCTTTGGTCGCTCCTGGATGAGATAGACCGATAAGAAGGGGTTGTTGTGAATGAGACACGACCCCAGTCCAATATAATAATTAAAAAGAAAAGTACACAACATGTTCTTTAAAGATACACGACATGTAATTTACTTAATAGGACCTTTATTTAGGCGGTCTATAGATCACCCCACACGACCATGTACTCGGCCGTTACATGGCCAGTACACGGTCACCCGCGGAAACTGGTTACACGACATATACTCCATAGTACATGGCGTGTACTCCTTAAATTTTCAGATTCTCCTCTTTTTCTCAAAAACACCATAAAAGAAAAACCTATACCTGAAAAGAAGGTCTGGATTCTTACACTTCAAGTTCCTTTTCTAGTTTCCTTTTCTTTTCATTTTCTAAGTCAATATTCAATGGTTCATTTAAGGATACATCATGAGGTATGAACATTTGTTTTCCTAATCTAAGTGAAATTACACTTACATTACTCTTGGTGTTGGGAAATGGTTGAGTTGTGAGTTGGGAATAATTATATGGTTGTTGCTGGATTAGGTGAGATACAAGTTGACCAATTTGGCTTTCAATGTTTTTGAGGCTAGAATGGGTGAAGGATGTAAGATCTTCCACAACGTTTTCCCATGGCTTCTTGAAAGAAGTGGCTTGTCTTGAATTGGGATTGCCTTGATTTTGGTTCTTGGGAAAGTGATTGTATTGGGTTGGGAATTGAGAAGGCTCATTAGGATAGTAAAATCCAGGAGGAGCAAGAGGAGGATTGATGCTTTGGGGTTGAAGAACAAAAGGGTAATGTTGTTGGAAGTTACCAACACCTTGACCATATTGAAATTTGTTTGGGTTTTGAGGAGGGAATTGAGGGGGATGATAAATGGGATTACAATACCTTAAGCCTTGGTTAAAGGTAGAAGATAAGGGCTCAAAGTGGGGTTGGTTGAAGTTTTTAATGAACTGACCTAATTGTGGAGGGTTGATGTTCCTATGAGCATATGCTCCATTGTGCTCCATTGGTATGGAAGAAGAAGATGGATACTCTTGAAGTTGTGGACATGTGTACATTGGATGATATGGGGAGCTACAGATTCCACAATTCTTGATAAGTCCAAGGAATATAGATTGTGTAGAAGATGATGTTGGAGATTTGGCAGCCACCACTAGTTGTCTCACAAGACCTGTAAGTTCGCTAATCCACTCAGTCATCTTGTTTGGATATATCAATTGACTATATTGGGATTGTTTTACTTAAGCTTGTTCTTGAGTATGGAATTTTTGTGTGTTTTTAGGCATGTTGTTGATAAGATCTCTTACTACTACATGAGTTTTATCAAAAAGAGCACCACCACTTGTGGTATCAATGAGAGTTCTATCCAAATCCAATAACCCCTCATAGAAGTATTGGATCAAGATTTGGTTAGGGATTTTGTGGTGTGGAAAAGTTTCCAAAAGCTTTTTGAACCTCTCCCAATACTCATGGAGTGATTCATTAGGTAATTGATGGATAATACTTATTTCCTTTTGGATATAAGAAGTACGAGAAGTAGGAACAAATTTCTCTAAGAAAACCCGCTTAATGTCATTCCATGTGGTTATGGAACCAGGAGAGAGGTAGTAAATCCATGACATAGTAATGTCATCTAGGGAGAAAGAGAATTCTTGGAGTTTTATTTGTTCCTCAGAAACCTCTTAAGGCTTCATGGTAGAACACACTACTTGGAACTCTTTAATATGAAGATATGGATCCTCACCGGCTAGCCCGTGGAAATGAGGAATAGGATGAATCAAACCTGATTTGAGTTTGAAGTCAGCCTCTATGTTTGGATATTTAATAACAAGGGGTTGGTATTTCATATCAGGGGCAACAAGTTCTTTTTGTGTTTGTTCCCTAGGATTATCCATATCCAATTCAATTGGTTATAGAAGGACTAGTTCTTTAATGATTTGATTATTCCTAATGTTCCTTCTAAGTTTACGAAGAGTTCGCTCAATTTCAGGGTCAAAAAAATCCAAGGGATTGTTTGGGAGGCTATAAGGAATTCAGATATATTTTTTAAGAAAGTGGAAGATGAGTTTTTCTTTGTGTTTTTTCTGTTTATGATTTTTAAGGGAAGACGGGTTTTTCTTTGTTTTTTTTGTTTTTTTTTAAATTTTATTTTTTTTATTTTTTTACAACAACAAAAAAATAATGACCACTTAATAAACCAGCCCCAGAAACGGTGCCATTTGAAGTGTGAACTATTATTACCTATTGATCATTCAAGGTTATGGTGTTCTTCTAATGTGTATAACAGAACTTGGGTCGAATCCTCAATAATGATACTTTCTAATAGTTGATTGTTTTTATTTGATTATATTTTGATTGGGGGTTTGTTTGAAGAGATTAATTGAAATGATTGATTGATTTATATTGATTTAAAAATTTAATAAATATTGGGGTGAGTTCATCATTAGAGAGTAAATCTTGCGATATCCTTGATCTTTTCTTTATATTGAATTAAATTAACACCCAGTTCACAAGATGACATTGATTGGAATTCCCAAGTGTTGAGGCTTTAATACAAGAATTAACTTAACTTAGGGTTCTAATATCAGTATGTAAATATTTATGGTAGTTTATTTATGGTTAAAATAATCCACGTAATCCATACGTTAAGCAACATATGTCATCAATCCATGATAATTTAAGTTTAACATACACAATATTAATTGAAAGAATATTCATCAATCAAAAGCTCTCAATCACTTAACATACCCAAATTATAACTCACCCAAATGGTAGATTTACTCAGAAATTGGTTTGGTTAATAATATGTTTGTAATTTTTATGATGATGAATTATAAAGAGAAGAAAAAGAAAAGGATAAGATAAGAGTAGTGCACCGAACACACACAAAAATGGTGATAATAATTAAAAACATAATTTTCAATTGAATGAGGAATAGAATGAAGGAAAGGGATTTCAACTCGATTTGAACTATTTTAAGATCATTAATATTTAAAAACATAGGGTGGATGATCAAAATAGAAAATGAGAAAGGAACATACCTTAAAATAGAATTAATATACAAACACTTATGAGATTTCAAACAAAGAAGAACACAAAAGTAAATGAAAACAAAGAGAGAAGGAAGAGTATCTAAAGTGAAAACATGAGTATGGAAGGTACTCCAAAGCCTTCTTAAAGTATTTTTTTATGCCAATGTATGATCCTATCTTCTGAAATTCAAAACCCTTGCAAGGAGAAGAGGGGATGCATTTATATCCCAAGGTGGTGGACTATTTTCATTTCGAATCTACCCCTCCACTTGGCTTACCAATTTGGCCATCCCGATAGCAGAATCTAGAGATATGATATTCTTCAATGTTTTAGATATTGATTTTTACTGTCATCTCTCAAAATTTTTATACCATTTGGATTTTAGATCCAATTGTATGGCTATTTTACTAAATAGTGTGCACCTGTCCATTTTTATTAACACCTTTTCAAAGGCCATAATGTGAATGAGTTTTTGAATAGAAATATGCCCTCAAATTCAAAAACTTTATACAATTTTTTTCCAAATATATCTTAACTTTCGTGCAAAAAAATATCAACTTTTATGGATGTCTATATCAGGATAAAAGTCAATAAATGTGTACTGATTTTAATTACTAGAGAGAATGGTGGGCTGGACTTCATAGAAACATTTAGGACCCTTTTTAGGGGAGTTGGACCTTGAAATTTTTATACAATATTAATGGTATTGTTACCTGACTTTTGGTGGAGAATAAATGATTTTTAACTTCTGGATTGAGCCCCGTAATTCAATCTTTATTGCTGGTCCAGTTTCTTCATAGATTCTTTGGGCCTTCTTGTATGGATCATATTACCTTTCCAATGGCTGAATTAGACAAATATTTATTCTAATGATATGTTTTATATTTAATAAGGAACCCAGAAAAACAATAACAATGCAATTTAGATAA
This sequence comes from Viscum album, assembly GCA_963277665.1. Taxonomy (NCBI): domain Eukaryota; kingdom Viridiplantae; phylum Streptophyta; class Magnoliopsida; order Santalales; family Viscaceae; genus Viscum; species Viscum album. The sequence goes on from OY728125.1 coordinate 1,611,891,898, forward strand.
TTAGGGTGAGAGTTATAATTAAAATAGTATAATGAATCAATTGGACTACTTCAAATAATGCTCAAAAAATATATTTATTATTAAAATATGAGTATCTCACACTAATTATGCACTTTTACATGAAATTTACGAAAGGGAGTATAAAAAAATTTATTAATAAATTAATAAAATCAACTCAATTACACTTATTCTTGTGAATGTCCTCATGTGAAACAAATATAAAAACATAACAAAATTATTCTCACTCACCAACAAATATTAAAATTTTGTTTTCCACAATAAAGGGAGGTTTAGAACATTTCACTCATCTATACTGAACTTCACCACAAATTGTTATATAAAAAATGTTCAAAAATAATTCATTTTTCATGCTCAAATTTAGAAATGGAAAATATGGGCACTCAAAACTTACTCCTTTAAAGATGATAATTTTTTTATGGCGGTTCACTCTTTCACCAACAAAAGGTGAAAATATTAGAGTTTGAAAGAGATATAATCTTACATTCCCTATCCTAAAGTGCACAATAATCAAGAGGTATTTTGAAGGGGTTTTTCTGTGGCTATGGGACGGTAGGAATTTAATGTCCAAGAGAGAGGAGAAAAGAGGTAAAACACCAGCATGGGTAAAAAATGATTTTTTTTGAAATGAAACATGGAAGGAAATAGAAACACATATTTAAAAAGGGAATTATTTTGTGAAGAAACACAAAAAGTAGGAAGAAAATTTGAAGGGGATGATAAGATTAAATATTTACAAAACAAAAAACTTCTCCCAATGACATAAGAACATATAATGCAAGTGTTCTGTTTTTTTTCTTTTCTATTTTTTTTTTCGAAAGTTGAACTTGTAAAAGATATCACATTCATATCCAAACCCATGTTTGATCTACTTACAACAATAATTATAATAGTTATAACAAGATCAAAGTTTTAGGAAGAGTGATTTTTGACCTGTCCAAGACACATCCCATTTTATTATTATTTTTTTATTATTCTTTTGATTTTTTGAACACTTTTCAATAAAATTTGTACAAGATTACATAAACATATATACATACCCAAAACTCACTGAATGAAAAACTCCCCCATGCTAAAATGTGACAGGGTATTGGTCTTGTAATATGTCTATAAAAGAAAAGGTTTTCATACGATCGAAGGGGATTTCAAAAGGAGGATTAGTGTAAGGTTAATGGGAGGCTATTTAGCTATTGTGATGCTCACACGGTTAAAAAAATGTCTCTATCATATTCAAGAACACAAAATTAGTAAATTATACTTAAAGTTCCACAAACTCATGAATCAAAAATGTGGTTGAAAATGCACAAAATGAAAATATGGTCATAGGTGACCTTGGCATGAAAGATAGTGTTATTCCTCTCAGTTAGAAAAAAATCATTTTCCAAATATAAATATGAGAATTCAATTTTTTTGGTTTTGACATAAGATTATTTATCCAAATTCATGATGAAAATACAATTTTTTTGAGATGAAAACATGTCTTTTTGACTCCCCAAAATGGGTGGAAAAAAATTTCAAAAGTGGATGGTGAGTAAGTACGAATATTTTTGTTTTTTTTTGTTTTTTTAGTTTTTTTTTAATTTTTTAGTGTTTTTAAAATACACACACACATAATAGAAAGAGAAAAAGAAAGGGTTCAATTAAGGAAGTGGTAAAAAAATTAAATATGGAGGAAGAAGAAGAGGTGACCCCTGGTTTGTATTTAGTGGGTATCCTTCTCCATCTAGTGGTGGATCAATTATAGAAGTTGGGGATCTGATGGAAGTCAATGTGGTTCTCGGGATGTGTTTTTTCTCAGGAAATGCTTTAGAAAATAACTATTACCTCAAAGAGAAACAAAAATAAAAATCATTATTCATTTAATAAAAAACTAAAAGGAAATTAAAATTTCATAAAATTAAAAGAAAACTTGGACTGCCTCCCAAGAAGCATTGCATTTATTTTGTGTACATTTGGACAATTATAGTGGACTACCCATAGTCCAATGGCAACCATAGTATTTTCTCAACTCCATAGTACTTACAAAAAAACATCTCATTTGTGAGTCCCAATTGTTCATTGGATAATTTCTTCCCTTCCTTGTTGTTGCTCTTCTAGTTCAATGGGTGTGGAAAGAGAATAAAACTATCCACCCTTTGGTATTAAACTTGAGGAATGATGTTATCCACACAATTATGGTTTTATATGATTGGAAATTCAACAAGATGTTTCAATTATGATGTTGAATTTATGTAAGGTTCAGATAACATCAAATAAAAGTATGAGATCCGAATTTTTTGTAACTAATTTATTTCATCACTTACCAATGTGCAGTAATGAGGATCATCAGAGTCATAAGACCGAATAAAATTTTCAATATCCTTAATATCAATGTTTTTTTCCAAAGAGTGGTCAATTTCAACCTTAGCAGTGATCACTTTATTAATTAGGGAACAAATATCACAAACATCATTGTCATAGGGACAATATAAACACATTGGTTCAGGTTTCACCTCACATATAACAGAATTTTCAGAATCATGGATAGGAAATGATGAATGTTCTATAATCTAATCTGAATCAATAAATGAGCATGTTAGTTCATTTTCCCCATTATCATCCAACCTCGAGCATTGGATATCAGAGGTGATATGGGATTCCAAAGACTTTTCAAGATCATTTAGATCGATGGAGTTTACATCTGAAATGTCAACATCAACTTCTCCATTTATGACTTGGTTAATGTGAATGTAATATTCAAAAAATCCTCTATCATTAGAACAAGAAGAACATATGGATTAGGATTCAACACACTCCTAGAGAGATTTTCAGAAGCATGAATATAGAATACCAATTGATTCTTTTATGGGTATCGCATGGATTAAAAAATATTAAACTTGAATAGTTGGTTACCAAATTCCATGGATAAGATGCCAGTATGGATAACAATTTTGGTTTTAGATGTCATGAGGAAAGGTCTTCCTAGAATTAGAGAAGATTGGTAAGAATTTTTCTCACATTCTATGTGAAGGACATAAAAGTTGGCTAGGAAGATAAGACCATTAACTCAGACAAATAAATACTCAATTATTCCCTCAGGACTAGCAGTGATTTGATTGTATAACTGAATGAAAACACCTGTTGGATGTAAGGGACCTAGAACAATGTTGGAGAAGATAGAGTTGGGGATGAGATTTATTGAGGATTCTAGGTCAATGAGTGCATCATCGAAGTTGGAACTCCTAATTTGGCATGAAACAGTAAATATCCCTGGGTCTTTGCACTTCATGGGTATGGAATTCTAGGTTGAAACATTCTTAATGGTCCTAAGTTGTATCTTATGGGTGCACAACTCCTTAAGAAACCTGGCATACTTAGGAATTTGTTTGATGGAATCTAATAGGGGAATGTTCACTTCAACACGTCTAAACATGATGATCATTTCAGGATCAGGTTCAAATGACTTCTTTGGCTTAGAGACAACTTAAGGAAAAGGAATTGGGTTTTTTAGAGGAATGGAAGGAGGTGAGGGAGTAGCTTCAGGTTTCTTTTTTGGTTTCTTTTTCTTTTCATTTTCTAGGTCAATATTCAATGGTTCATTTGAGGATCCATCATGAGGTATGGACATTTGTTTTCCTGGTCTAAGTGAAATTGCATTTACATTACCCTTGGGGTTGCACAATAGTTGAGCTGGGAGTTGGGAAGAATTGGATGGTTGTTGATGGATTAGGTAGGATACAAGTTGAACAATTTGGGTTTCAATGTTTTTGAGGATAGAACGGGTAAAAAAGGAAATATCTTCCACATCGCTTTCCCATGGTTGCTTGGAAGAAGTGGTTTGTACTAGATTAGGATTGCCTTGATTTTGGTTCTTGGGAAAGCGATTGTATTGGGTTTGGAATTGAGAAAGCTCATTAGGATAGTGTAATACAGAAGGATCAAGAGAAGTATTGATGCTTTGGGGTTGAGGAACAAAAGGGCAAGGTTATTGGAAGTTACGAACACCTTGAACATATTGGAATTGGTTTGGGTTTTTAGGAGGGAATTAAGGGGGATGAGAAATGGGATTACCATACCTCAAGACTTGGTTAAAGGTAGAAGAGAAGGGATCATAGTGGGTTTGGTTGAAGTTTCTAATGAAATGACCTGATTATTTAGGGTTGGTGTTTCTCTTAGCATATGCTGCATTGAGATCCACTGGTCTCGAAGAATCAGACAGATCCTCTTGAAGTTATGGACATGTGTCAGTTGGATGAGATGGGGAGTTGAAGATTCTAGAGTTCTTGATAGGTCCAGGGAATATAGATTGTGGAGAAGATGATGTTAGGGATTTGGCATCCATTGCTAGTTGTCTCACAAGACCTGTAAGTTCGCTCATCCACTCGATAATCTTGTTTGGCTCTATCAATTGACTATCTTGGGCTTGTTTGACTTAAGTATATGCTCAAGTATGTAATTGTTGTGTGTTTTCATCCATGTTGCTGATGAGATCTCTTACAACTGTAGGAGTTTTATCAACAAGAACACTGTCACTTGTGACATCAATGAGAGTTCTCTCCATAGCCAATAAACCCTCATAGAAGTATTGGATCAAGATTTAGTTAGGGATTTGGTGGTGTGGATAGGTTTCCAAAAGGTTTTTGAACCTCTCCCAATACTCATATAGTGATTCATTAGGTAATTTAAAGATACTACTTATTTCCTTTCAAATATAAGTAGTATGAGAAGTAGAAAAAAATTTCTCTAAGAAAAGTAGCTTCATGTAATTTCATGTGGTTATGTAACCAGGAGGGAGTTAGTAAATTCATGACTTAGTAGTGTCATATAGGGATAATGGGAATTCTCGTAGTTTAATTTGTTCCTCAAAAACCCCTTGATACTTCATGGTAGAGCACACCACTTGAAACTCTTTAAGATGAACATGTGGATCCTCACCGACTAGCCCATGGAAATGAGGAAGAAGATGAATCAAACCCGATTTGAGTTCCAAGTTAGGCTCTATGTTTTTATATTGAATACTAATGTGTTGGTAATTCATATCAGGGGTAGTAAGTTCTTTAAGTGTTTGTTCCTTAGGATTAGCTATATATAATTAAATTGGTTGTACAAGGATTGGTTCTTTAACGATTTGATTATCCCTAATGTTCCTCCTAAATTGGATAAGAGTTTTCTCAATTCCAGGGTCAAAAAAATCTGAGGGATTTTTTGGGAGGCTATGGGACATTCAGATATATTTTGGAAGAAAGATTAAGACCAATTTTCTTCTTGTTTTTTCCGTTTATGATTTTTATGGGAAGACGAGTATTTCTTTGTGTTTTTTTATTTTTTTACAATAACAAAAAAATAATGACTACTTAATGAAACATCCCCCACAAAAAATCCATTTGAAGTGTGGTCTATTCTCACCTATTGACCATTCAAGGTTCCGATGCTATGCTAATGTGTATAACAGTACTCGGGTCGAATTCTCGACGATGATACTTTTTAATAGTCGATTGTTTTTAGTTGATTGTATTTTGATTAGGAGTTTGTTTGAAGATCTTAATTAAAATGATTGATTGATTTAGATTGATTTAACAATTTAATAAATATTAGATTAAGTTCATCATTAGAGAGTTCAGCTTGCGATATCCTTGAGATTTGCTTTATATTGCATTAAATTAACACCCACTTCACAAGATGACGTTGATTGTAATTCCCAAGTGTTGAGGATTTAATCCAAGCCTTAAATTAACTTAGGGTTCTAATCTTAATCATTAAATTTTTATGAAAGTTTATTTATGGTTCCAATAATCCATGGAATCCATACATTAAGAAAAATATTTCATTAATCCATGACAATTTAAGATTAACATACACAATGTTAATTTAAATAATATTCATCAAGCAAAAGCTCTCAATCACTTAACATACCAAAATTATAACTCAGACCAATGGTAGATTTTATAATCCATTGGTTTGGTTAATAATATGTTTTTAATGTTTATGATGATGAATTATAAAGATAATAAAAAGAAAGACACAAGATAAGAGTAGTGCACCGAACACACACAAAAATGGTGATGAGAATTAAAAATGGAATTTTGATTGAATGAGGAAGTGAATGAAGGAAAGGGGTTTCAAATTGTTTTAAAATATTTTAATATAATTAATATTTAAAAATAGAGGGTGGATGATCAAAATAGAAAATGAGAAATGAACATGCATTAAAACAGAATTACTACACAAACACTTATGAGATTACAAACAAAGAAGAACACAAAAGTAAATGAAAAAAAGAGAGTAGGAAGAGTCTCTCAAGTGAAAACATGAGTATGTAAGGTCATAAAAATAATTTTTAAAGGATTTGGTCATGACAATGTATGATATTGTCTTCTAAAATGCCAACCCCTTGCAAGGAGAAGAGGGGGATGCATTTATAGCCCAAGGTGGTGGACTGTTTTCATTTCGAGTATGCCCCTCCACTTGTCTTGCCAATTTTTCCATCTAGACAGATGAATATAAAGATATAATATTCTTCCAAGTTGTAGATATTGATTTTTAATGTCATCCCTCAAAATTTTGAGGCAATTAGACTTTTGGAACCAAATATATGGCTATTTTACTAAACAGTGTGCACCTATCCATTTTTATCAACACTTTTTCAAAGGCTATAATGTGAATGGGTTTTTGAACAGAAATATGCCCTCAAATACAAAAAATTTCTTCAAAAAAGTTTTACACCTATATCTTAAAATTCACACTGAAAAATATAATCTTACATGGATGTATATATCAGAAGAAAAGTTAATAAATATGTTTTGTTTTTAATTCCCAAACAGAATGGTGGGATGAACTTCATAGAAACATTTGAGCCCCTTTTTAGTGGAGTTGGACCTTGAAATTTTTATACATTTTGAATGGTATTGTTACTATAATTTTGGTGTAAAATCAATAATTTTTTACTTCTGTATTGAGCCTAGTAATTCAATTTTCACGGCTGGTCTAGTTTCTTCACAGATTCTTTCGGCTTTCTTGTATGGATCATATGACCCTTCCAATGGCCAAATTAGACAAATAATTCTTATAATGATATGTTTTATATTTAATGAGGAACCCTAAAAAATAATAACCATGCAATTTGGATAAGAAGGGTGAGTGTTATAATTAAAATAGTAAACGGACTCAATTGGACTACTTTAAATAATGCTAAAAAATTATATTTAGTATTAAAAGATGAGTATCTCACACCAATTATGAAATTTTACATAAAATTTACTAAATAGAGTATACAAAAAGTTACGAATAAATGAATAAACTTAGACAAAAAATGATTTTGAGACCCGGTGTGTCCAGAATTTATTTTATAAAAATGTTAAATATATTTTATATTGCGCACGTGGTTAATTAAAGAAAATGAGATAACTCTTAAACAGTTGATCAGATCAGAAACCTGAGACCATGGTTGGGTCTTGAATTTGGTGTTTGCCTTAGTCACAACATAAAATGAGTTGGTATGAGACGTTCATACTCCTCTCTCATTGGCAGTGCATTAAGTAGATTCATTTAATTAAATCAATTAATAAATTAAATTCATTTGACCTAAAATAATGTCTATAAATATATTATTAAAGGAAATTTTCTAGGGTTGGAATCAGATTTTTTGAAATCATCTAGAAAGAGATTCTCCCTCCTCCCTTTTGTGAATTGAGACAAATGATGACATAACGTCATATTGGATCAGATCAGGACCCAATGAACACATCAGCTTCTTCCAATCATTGCGCGAACGCGTTCTTCACCAACGATCGATCAAAAATAGATGCATGACTCTTATTTTGGGGTTTTTATGCATTTGGATTAAAATATTGAGTAGATAATTATTTCTTTTATGATCTATATCTTGTTATGAACTTTGTATGATCCCAAGTACCAGATTTTATATTATTTAATCAATGTTCTAACCTCAGTTCCCCATTATTGATCACCGACCAAGAACACTTGACCAGTGATGTTTAAAAATTTATTTTATGGTGATTTTATCCCTAATTTATTTTCATTCTTTTCCAGTTGGATCCCTGTGGTCCTGGGTTGACATTATCAGGCAACACTGAGCTCGATCGGGTCCCCAGATTCATGATGGATTGACGATGTGACAACGGTTTGGTGAGTGAAGCATAGATCTAGAATCGTTGTAGTAAATGGATACTTGATCTATTGGTATGAGATATAAGATATGATATATAAGATATAATATATGATATATGATATATAAGATATGAGATATAAGATATAAGATATGAGATATGAGATATAAGATATAATATACAAGAGATGAGATATAAGATATGAGATATAAATTTTGGTTAAATAATCTTATATATGTTATATATTTTAACCAAGGTGTCTGTTTGAAGAACCATAAGCAAAAACATGTTCATAGAATTGAGATGGTCATTTTAAGACCAATGTTGGATACCTTTTTTAGACTCATGCCTTGGGTCAATGAAACACCCAATAATAATAAAATTATTATTATTTCGGAATCTTGTATATGACATATCTCCCTCATATGGTGCCAGAATAATGAACCGTCTATGACACTACGACCCTAAAATTTTGGTGGATGTTTCAAAACCAATATCAGGTATTTAATTTAGACTCATGGATTGGGCCCATGTGATGCCATTTAAGCATGATGTGGTGAAATGTGACTTTTTCATTGGGTGTCTAATTGAGGCAAGTGAATAACATATCTTGAGCATTTTTCTATGTAGAATGAGATGGTGATATCTATTGTGGATTTTGAGATGGGTTGTGAGATGTTCTGATCATGATTCATTAAGGCGACACCCAATGATGACAACAATCGTACAAGACCACCAGAGCATTTCAGAATTTCCCTCCAGTAGGGCTAGGTAGTGGCGTTCCCTAATGATCTTTTCGAGTTACCCTCTAGTAGGGATGGGTAGTGGATTTCCTTAATGTTATGGTATTACCCTCCATAAGTTCTATATAATGGATTTCCCCAAAAACCTTACTGGGCTTACCATCCAGTAGGACTGGATAGTGGAGTTACTTGTTGACCTTCCTGAGTGGTACCCTCTAGTAGGACTAGGTAGTGGAGTTCCTCGGTGACTATCATAGTAAGACCCTCCTATTGTAACTATGCATGGGATCCTTACCTAGAATTTTTGGCCCCTCGACTGCACGACATAGTGACGAGACATGGTTTGACGTGACTTTGGACTCACAAGGAAGAGGGATTCTCTCCCCATCGATATGTATTTTTGTTATATAACCTAAAACCGTGCAAGTGAGTTAGTGTCACCCAAAGTGGATAATATCAAGTTGTGGTGATTAAGTCCCTTAGACTTGTGTGTTTAGGGAAGACATGTGAGATGCTGGGCATCATTTATGGACTTCTTTTGGAACTGTCGGTGACTCTTCTTCTTAGAATGAGTTGTGAGATGGATATCCCCTTACTCTCTTGTTTTAGATTCTTTTACTAAGAATATATATATATATATTATATTATGGATTCACACTTTGGATTTGGATACTCTCTTTCCAAGAGAGGCGAAGATGTGTGGGGTATGTCACGTGCTTTCTATGTCTATCTTCTCATGGTTGGATGAGTCTACTCTCCTACTATTGGTGGAAAAGGCTCTATAGGTAGTTCATCTACTCATCGTGTTTAGCCCCTTTTGATTGGACGAGCTTACTTTCACTCTCTTATTAGGTTGAGATATACTCTTTCAGTGTACCTTGTTCTATCTACTGCTTCCCTCTTTAGTTGTATCTCTTATCACTCCCCATTTACCTATTACAGGGTGTTCTATTAGGTATGTATATACTCACCCCTGTACGGGGTTTTCCCACACTTGTCATGTCTTTTTCAGATGATGGAAAAGTCAACCGTGACTTCATAGGAGCTTAGGGATACTAGGTGCTTGGACCATGTACGGTGGTTATAGTTTGGGATACAAGAGTTGGGATCTCTCAACTGTTTACTATTTTCTAGTTTTTTTAGGCTGGGAAATATTTATGTTTGGGTGTGTATTTCCCCCTTTACTTTCAATTTACACAACCATACTTTTGTATAGTCTAGAGGTTTATGCATGCCTTATTTCTTTTATAGAAATGTTTCATCTTTTCCCCTTTCCCTCTGCACTTTTGCATTGAGTTGGATGTGTGTATGTGTATAGGTACTTAGGAAAAGGCCTCTCGAAGTTTAGTCGTGCCTTCAGTGCTTGTCACCACCCCCTAGCCTATGGAGGTAGGCTTAGGGTAGTTTTGGATTGAGCCCCAGCATGGGTTGGGTCGTGACATTTTATTCACTTTTTTGGATCCAGTTCAAACTAGTACAGTTAAGTTTTTTCTTTTCATGTTGGTTTCTATTCCATTTAGGTTGGTTTAGTTTCATCAGATTCTAGACATTTCATGTTGGTATTATTAATTTTTTGTTCATTATTAATTTAGTTATGTTTTGGATTAGTTGGTTCATGATGCATTGATTTGGTTTTGTGACTTCATTATTTATTTATGTGTTTTCATATTCATTCAGATCTAGTTGATTTAGGGATAGTTAAGTCATGTATATTCAATTTTTCTTGATTTAACTTATGAAAGTCAAGTTTAATTTTCTTTGTATAACTTTGATGATTTTTTTATGTTTAATTCAATTTAATTATTTATTGATGAATTATATTTTTTTATAATTTAGTTTGGGTTTGTTGGGAATATTTGGTTTGATTCAATACAATTAAATTTTATTCTATTTGAATTTATTCAGTTTGTTTGATTTTTTTTTGGTTTGTTTTAGGTCAAATTGTTTAAACTTAGTTTATATTGGTTGGTTTCTATTTGATTCACTTTGGATTGGTCATTGTACATTTTGTTCAGTTTACATTGGTTCTTTTTAGTTTAGTTTATTTTTTTTGTATATTTCATTTTAATCAGAGTTGGTTACATTCAATCTGGTTTAGTTCATGAATATTTACATCAGTTTGATTCAGTTTTTTTAGATTCAGTTTGGTTTAGTTTCATTTGGTTCAATATGGCTCATTTCATTTTTTGTTTGACAGGGATTGGTTTGGAATGTTAGGTTTGGGTCATTTTCTATCTTTTTTATTTGATTTTCATCCATTTACTTAAAATTAATAGATACAATAATGTGTAATAGTCATGACTTTATCACAGGGGATGATTTCAACCCAGTGAAAACACTAATATGTAAGAGTCCCTAAAAAATATGTAGAGGTTCATGCCTTTCCCATGGAGGAGGGATAATCTATATATAATGGTTATTTTAGTTGATGTATAAAGGTCCAATTCAAATCAAAGGGTATACATAAGGGTCATGTACTTTCAAAAATCAAAAGAGGCAAAGTATTAATGAAAATAAATATGAGTTCATGGATTTCCATTGAAAACTATAGTAAGTTTATTATAAAAGAATGGTCTTTAAATGAGTAAGGTTAGGCTTTTTAAATGTTTTCCCCGAACCTAAAGTGGACTAAAAATACTATTCATGCTTGGAGTAATGTTATGTTTTGTAATCTCAAAATCCATGCACTAATATTTATGTTTTTCAAAGGAAATTTTTCCTAATAATAAAGAGTATTCTTGATGGAATTTAGTGACTCATCATTATCCTAAAATAAGTGGAGGATTCCCTCAATATAGGAAATGTTTGTGGGAACTATAATTTTTTTAGACACCAAAATGGGATTTAGGTATTTATACTCAACAACATTGAGGAGACATCTACTAAGGTAATCTCTAATGAGATCAAAGTAGAGTTAAAATAAGGGATCATACTTACTAACATCTCTAGAGTAGTTTAAATAAACTATGGGAGATCTATTTAAGAAGTCATAGAACCTAGGGCTCTGAAACATAGAGAGAATGAAGATGATGAATTTATTGAAGAATACATATTTATACAGGTCATTTAGAATTATTTTCTATCCTAAATGATTAGAGGATTTTAAAATATATTATTGGAGAGAAATATTTCCAAACATGGATTTCTTTTAAAGACTGTTAATAACTTATGATCTTAAGAGAAGACAATCATATATTTTCATCTGAAGAATTAATCTCAAATGATTGGGCGAGCCAATCCAATTTGCGATATTCCCTAATTATGTAGAAAAAATATTTTTTGTAGTTTTTAGGATAGTATTATCCATAAAAATAGGCCGATAGTCTTTCACATCCCTGGTAGGTTCCAATTTTGGAATAAGACTATAAAATTGTGTATTTAGGCCTCATGGATGGTGAAAAATCTATAATATTTCCTTGAAAACATGCATGAAATTAGGTTAAAAAATTTCCCATAAATGAATGGAAAATTTCTTGGAAAATAAATCAGGCCATGTAGTGATTCCCACATTGACTGAGAACAATGTATTATGGATCTACTAATCATGGGGGTTGGTTGTAAAAAATGAATTCTAGATGTTGCTAAAGAAGAAATTGATAGGATCCGGTTGTAAAAAATGAATTCTAGATGTTGCTAAAGAAGAAATAGATAGGATCATATAATGTAGTATTAAGAGTCTTGTGATGTTATTCATTGAATATAATTTTGATTTTGGAAACCATACCATCAAAAAGGTCATTAGAAGAGGTGAAAATGTTGCAATTAATTCTGATAGATGAGAGAGGCTTCTTAACTTTCCTCTCTCTATGAATGAAATGGAAAATCTTGAGTTCCTATCACAATAATTTATCCATTACTATCTATGTTAGTCCTTTAATATAAAATATTTTATCAATATAATAATGTCAAAGTATTGATGAAAATAAATATTAGTGCATGGATTTACATTGAAAACTACAAGAAGGTTAGTGCATAGCTTTCCATTAAAAACTATAGGAAGGTTATTGTTAAATATTAGTGCATGTATTTCTATGGTGTTAGATTGTCCATTAAGAAACTAAATAGGAGAAAATTATTTTTAAAATGAAGAATGTGTAATCCTAAAGTCAAAAATAGTTCATAGTTGTTTTATTTTACCTATTCAGATAACATTCTCAATTAAAACATTCTGTTTCATGATCCTTTCACAAATTTAAAATAAATCCCATTACTTATTCAAAAAATTAAAAAATTAACAAGAATAAAAGTAAAATTAGATATTAGTTGTAACCTTAATAAGAGGAAACCATAGGGAAATCTATCACTGCATACTAAGGGGATAAAACATGAATAGAGATTCACAACAAATCTCTACCTTTTAACCAACAAAGTAGAAAAAGAGACATAATTTTAGGGGGATAAAACCTTATGGGAATTTTAAAATAGTTTATTTATATAAAATGTTTAATATGTTAAATAAATATTATGAAATCTATGACCAGTTGAAGCATTATGATTTTTATACAAAATAAGTTGAGTTAAAGAAAACCTCTAAAGCTTGTTTCAAAGAACTTAGAGAATAACAGGACAACCATGAAAAGTGAAGGGATTTTTTTTGAAAATTATTCAAAAATTCAGCAAGACAATCTTTCCAATAAGGAAATTGAAATTTATATATAAATAAGGGTTTCAAATATAAAATATGTGAAATAATAAAAAAATTAGCACTTATCCTATTGTGAATTTAAGGAATAATTCAAAGACTATACTAGAATATGTTTTCTAAATGAGTGCCATACCTTATTCCTCTCATGCTCTGACATCATAGTCTGCCCCAAAGTGTGGAGGTATTTCATAGAATCCTTGTTTTTTTATTTATTCCTGATACTTCCTGAAAAATAATTTTTAATAATACAAAACAAGTATTAATGAAAATCTTGGTAATTTTCATTCAAAAAACTTAAATTTTATTAATACCTTGAACTCGATACTCTTAAAATTAGCAATCATTTCATGATAATATGATAATGGAAACTAATTCATGATATGTTTGGCCCCTATATCTATACCAACTCTAGCACACCATCCACTATACAACTCATGCTTATATACTCTTCACACCTCACCTAATTCCATGAACTATGCTGTCCTCACAACTTCCCCATCAGGAAAATTATAGCAAAGTTGACACCAAAATTTTAATTCATATAAATATAATAATAGTATAACATTAAATACAATGAATTTGATTATCCATATTTCCACCCAAGAATTATCCTACTTCATTTAGAAGGTGTCTCCAGGAGAGTGGCTTGACGATAATGATGTCAGAGTATTTGGTAATCATTTCTATAAAATTTCTACATTCTCCCCTTATTTTTCCAATCATTGTACTCAACTATCATCTATGCATAGTGGTTACACACCACACACATGCATGTATACCCATGATTCCTAGAAGAATAACCCCTATAAAATAAAAAAAACAAATATTACATCAATACATCTTATAATGAAAATAAATTATGGTCAAAAAAATTCCCAGGGTTCTATAAATATACCTGAGGCAGTCTGATTAGTGGGTGTCACTGGATCTATAGGTTTTGAAGGAACATCAACCTATACAGAAGGAGTGAGACCCAATATTTTCTTCAAAGGCTCAAAATGTATCAGAGTAGAATTCAAAGGAACATGAATGTAGAAGCTCAGGGAGAAGGAAGTAAAATGAAAAGAAGATGACATAGACATATGTGGAAATGTATAATATGGATGGGGAGTAGGAGCCATAACTGGATAAGGGAAAGATAGTTGAGGATGATAATATGAAAATGGTGGTGAAAGCATTGGTTTCCGAAAAATACTAGGTGCCTTTAACAACACTACGAGATCAGAAGGTGTACTATATGGTATGTCAGAGGAAGGTACAGGTTGTGATTAGGTACACTGAGTGGTGTGCGTAGCTCTAATACCACCCCCTAGTATCATCTGGTTGAGCACTGGTACCACTAGTCTATTTGGAGAATAACTTTCACCTAGGTGGTGGATCTCGATTAAAATTTAAAAACAAATTAATCACATGACATTATATGTTATTGATATATATATTTGACATAAAATACTCATAACATTCACCAAAGGAGGGACACCCATATCTCTCATTTGATGATTACTGTCTATCATCCTTTTCCTTCAAATATATTCAATGTTTTTCATTTCCAACATTTGAAAACAAATATGAAATTAATTAGAAATCCATAAATAATATATAATACAAATAAGAAAGAAGACAAGACATCAATTAAATAAATAATACCAATTTTCAAACCAAATAAAGGATACACAATGATATAAAAAAACATTTTATATTTAGTGTGAATAATATCAAAACATAAAAGACATGTCATAGAAAAATCAATATGTTCGAATTAACATGTTTATCATGGGTATGATATAGTTTTATTTAATTTTCAATTCAATCCAATTCAATTCTGGTTATGTCATTTGGTTCATTTTACTCAATTGATTAGGTCATTTGTCTATTTTTTTGGGTTAGTTCATTTGATTCATATTTTTGGGTTAGGCCATTTTTCATTTTTTGGTTAGGTCATTATTTTCATTGGTTTTTTATTTTGATTTTAATTATTTTAATATGTTTCAATTCAATTCATCTATTTTTTTATTACATTTTAATTGTTTTAGTTTTTTTTTGGTTTGGTAGCTTCTAATATAGTTCAATTCAATATTAGAGAATGAAACTCAAAGAAAACTATAAACAATATATATTGAAAATAAACATGAAGTCCAATTTGGATACAAAATATTTGTAATCAATAGTAAATAAATTTAAATAGTACCAACCTTAACAACCCAATTTGATCTAAACCAAAATAACTAATAACACATGTAAATGATTCTATATATTTCCTACCATAACTTCAGGTTCAAAATCAACTCTAACGATTGAATTATTTGAGTCATCATATGTAATAAATTGATTGGGGCCAATGGGAGCATGGATGGTGTCAATTTCATCATCACCATCATCAAAAATATGTTTTAGTATTACTTCAATAACGACACCAAATTCAGGTTGTGGATGGTCTTTTACCTAAGAAACTTGTTTTTCCATTGATGCCAATATATATGGTTCATTAGTAGTAATATCATGATTCATGTTAATAACTCAAAATCCACAATCATCAATAAATATTCCATGCCTCGTCATTGAATAAAACTACTTACATTTCATCATAGTGACTTTACTATGAGAGTAATAATCCAATATTAGTATTTTCTCAATAACTCTATAACAAGATACGTTTTCGAATTGAGGCATAATATTAGATACACTGAAATAACAGTCTGTTGTGGAATTTACCATAACACTATCATATTGTGTTCTTGTGTTCATTACTCATTCAGTGATAATAAATCTATACCAATTGATCACAATTTATTTGCATTCATGAACAATGAAATTAGGACCAAAATCCAAAGATCTTATTTCCTTAGAGACATAGTTAGCAGGAAAACTCATTACCTGAAATATAAATGAATATTAAAATTAACTATATATTAATTTTATTAATTTATTACATTAAACTTATACCTTTAATTTCAACCAAGAAAATAACTATTTTCTAGGAAAAGTCTCTCTCCTTCTAAAAAATAAAGAATTATGATTTTATATTTATCATTTGTTTATATTACCTATAGAAAAATAGAAATAATTTAATAGATATATATAATTAAATGAGATTATATAACATATACATGTTCAATTTACTTGATGTAGTCATTGAACAAATAACAGTTAAATAAAACCGTGCAATGTGCCATCTCCCACTCTTCAAGGCTTAATGTGGTCAATGTATATGATCCAAAAAGTTATCCTATTTGAGTAAGTGATCAAAAAATGGGTTCAATTTATTCATGATTCTCTTATTTATTTCTCATTGGTATGTCCTATCTCATAGTTACATTAGAAAAATATATTGAAAATAAATCCATTCATTCTTGATCCAAGTAACCTTTCATGATAGAACTTTCAGGATGATTCCTGTTCTGGATATAAGAATTCAATGTGTACATATTTATTTTAGTTGGATACATAAAATGAAAAGAAATAGGTCCTAAAAGATGTATTTCAGTTTTAATATGGATAGTTATATGAAAAATTCATGTGAAAAATAATGGAGAAAATATTTTCTCTAACTCACACAAAATTAATGGTCCTTTTCCAACATTTTTTTCAAGAAAGAGTTATAAAACTTCTTAGCATAAAGATCTATATAAAAATGGAACAACTAAATAATTAACACCCTTACATTATTGGATAGTATATTAAGAATTTCTATTGGAATCAAATCACGCAGAAGGATGTGATAATCATGAGTCTTCAAAGATTTCAGCTTTAACTCTCTTCTGTTGAACTGTTTTTATATGTTTCTTGAATATCCATCATGAACTTTAATAGTCTCTAGTACTTCCAGAAATTGATTTTTTATGCAGGTTTCATCACATAATAATCCCATGGAACTTTCCATTTATTTTCACTAATACACACAGGATGAAATCCTGGTCTGATACCCCAATCCACCAAGTCACACTGAGATCATAAATCATCCTTCATCTTTCCCTTGATATTTATAAGAATTGAAAGCAACATTTCACATATATTTTTATCAATGTGCATTATGTCTAAGAAATGATGTAACAAATTGGTTGACCAATAAGGCAAATCAAAGAATATCTATTCTTTCAATTTTAATTGGTTTTAGTGGAAACATTATCACTCTTTCTAGATTTTGTCTGACCCTTCCTAAATGAAAAATTTACATCTTACAATTCATTATGCACATCAGTTCTAGAAAAATGTTGAGGTGGATTTCAATCTTCATAGTATTTTAAAACCTTTGATGATTATTACTATACGGATGATCCATTGGAAAGAATCATTGATATCCCATATAATTGAAACAACACTGATATTTAACTCTTTTGGATCATGTATTATTTATAAAAATAGGATATGATAAATTTACCTTCATGCTCTATCCATAAATTATTTCATTAGTAAGAAAATCATTTATCGTTCATATAAACACAACACATATATAAAATATGTATTTCAAACATGCATTGTATTTTCACACACCCACATTCCAAAGATTTTTCAACTCTTTTATTAAAAGTTTCATGTATACATATATATCATTTATAGGATTGGAAAGTCCAAATATGAGTATACTCATGAAAGTGAAAGGTTTTTTCATACACATTCACGGAGGAAGGTTATAAATGTGTTTGAAAACTGGTCATGTGTTGTCCGAAGTACACATATTCCCAAATGGATTAAAACCTTCAGATGATAGAACCAACCTCACATTACTCATGTCTGCTAAAAAATAAAATATCAAGCATCAAATGTCCACCATGAAAATCCATCTGCTGGATGAATGATATCATCATTATCCTTCTTTCTCTTGGTATCATGCCATCACATTTTTATTGATATTTCATCTGATGTGAAAAGATTATAGAGTCCATGAATTAATGGAAAGTGACACATTAATTTCTATGGAAAAAGATATGGTGTTCCATTAGCATTTGGATTTTATCAGGATGTGAAACATTTTATACAATCATTTTGTTCAATAGTTTCCTCCTAGAATAAACTATCATCTTTTAGGAAAACATGAATTTTGTTTTTAGAAAATTCAAGTTCTCCAACCAACTTCAATTTCATATAATATTTTTAGGGGATATCTATATCATCTGAAAGAAACTTCTTCAAAAAGGTAAGAATATAATCGATGACAATATTAGAAATCCCATACATGGTTTTTCCATGAAATAGTGGGATTAAAAATTCCAGCCTTTTCATTTTACCACATTACTGACATATTGGAGTCGTGGAAGCATCATTCAAATTTTTTCACCCTTTCAATATCATAATTTTCATTACATGCATCATGTGTGATCGTATAGAAGTATCCTTCGATCAACATCCTTTATTTCTCATGACGATGAATAAAATGAAACCGATCATGTAATAAATTCTCTAACCCAATCCTCTCATTCGGATCATGAACATTTTAAGATTTCATTTTCTCCCCATTGTGATACCACAAATAGTGTTTTGTTTGAAAACCATAATTTGTTATATGATTTATAACTTCTTTAAGAATTAACCATGGTCTTCCAACCCAATTATAACATGGGCAGTGTATATTCACACTATCTGAAGCATTGTCAAATGAAAAATCTAAAAATATCTCTAAGTTTTTTTTGAAAATTGCTCGAGATCCAATCAGTTTCATACATCCAACTTCTATCTATTCTGTAAAAAAATGTTATATGTCATGTCGTAAAATCAATGAAATAATATTGAAGTTAAATTAAAAATATTTTTAAGGAAACAAGAATTTTTCACTTTATATGAAACTATAACTAACACACTAGTCTATATGAGAATCATAATATAAAAGACCAAAAAATACCATATATATAACAAAATACTATAAATATAAAACCATGATATTGAATTCCATTTTATCAATGCATAATAACTATATATAATACTAAAAAAAATTGTGTTTATAATTTCTTTTTTTTTTCTCTTATTAAATTAACTTTTTAAGTGTGTGTTATGATGAGTGAAAGTGAGATAGAGGTGATAAAATAGATGAAAAGTATAAAATAGTGGCAACACTAAATTAAAACTGTGTGTGGCACTAATTGTGAGAATCAATGAGAAAGTGTGAACAATGAGTGTATGAGGTAAAATTGTGAGCAAGTGAATGAAGTAATGACAACATGATTGAAATTAATAAAATAATTCCAAGGGGACTGCATTTGAATTGGGTTACTTGAAATGTTTTTTCAGACATAATACCTTTATGGTATCCTAGAACATTTGTTTTTTATAGATCTATGATAACAATAAAATTTAGTGGGTCATCATAACAAGGAATAAATTGGAAGATTATGTGAAACATAGTGGATTTGATGGGAAATCATTATATAAAGAAAGATCTCTCTAGGATAATTATGATCAACTATTGGTATTAATTCTAAATTTATAGAGATCATTGTATTGTATAATTAATGATATTTCTAATCAATGGTGACCCTCAAGTAAATATATTTATTTAATGTATTGGAATTATGGAATCAAAATTGTAGTATTTGTGATCAATGATTTCATAGTAGTATATTTTTATGATAAACATGTTATGACAATAAGGTGTATATGTTAAATAGTTTATATACCATTGAAGATGATATTTTTTATAGGGTGTGTTTTTTAAGGTATCCATCTTGGAAAAAGTAATTTTTTGTTGAATTTTATTTATCATTTTTTATTCCATTTATTGTTAATTAATTTCATGAGAATTGTATGGTTTTATATAGTTTGTTATTTGAGTTTGAATTCCTCTATAGATGAGTGTTCTGACAATCTAGGCTATCTTATATGATGTGTTAAGAGTACCCTTGTATGGATATTAATTGAATATTAAGGATTTTCCAATAATGTGATTGGGATTCCCATATTGTTATACACTCTAATAGTTAAGCCTATTCAAGGAATTTCCCTCTTAAGACACCCTCCAACATTTGAGGCTTGTACAATACACAATAGAATACCCCTTCTAATGGATTTTTATAATAGAGAAGGATTATTCAATATGATAAAATGATTTATCTTATTGATATATAATTATTTTTTATTACAAAGGGTATGTTTATTTAATAATATAAGAATATAAAACAATTTTCTATCACCTCCTTAGGTTATATTTGATTTTTAAATATTTATAAAATATTTGTGAAGTTAGTGTAGATGAGGTTGAGGTGAATAGTGTCTCTAATGGTTAGGGAATTGAGACAAAACACCACATTGGTGGATGATATCCTTATATCCTAACTATAAAACATCCCCTATTAACACTATATTTTTTCTCAATCATTTCACAATAAAATCCAAAATGTAATAACATAATTTAAAAATAATATTATCAAGATTTATCATATATTTTAGAACCATACATACTAAATCTTTATTCAAATAATATTATAGCATGTATAAATAATTAATTACACTAGCATTAATTTATATATCTAAAGGTATATTACACATATAGTTGATATGTTGTCTTAATAGTATTGTATTTTTTTTCATTATCTAATATGTTTTAAATGTAATGAAATTAAACTAAAAATCTCACCCAAAATCACTTGGAATGAAATCCAATAAACCAAGAACTAAAAATTTTAAACACTTAAAATATTTTTTTTAATAAACAACCATTTCTATTTTGATTATATAAAGATCATAAAAATAATAGGTTTATATTAGATTTATATAAAATTAGAGAGTAATTGAATTAAACAAAAATACATCACAAACAATTTAGATTTATTATGAAATTCAATAACAAATATAATTAAAACTAACCTTCATTCAATGAATATAAAATCTGACAAAAAAAATCTTGGTTATTATTTTTGAAGTGCATTGTGTTGCATTTGTTGTCAATGAGGCATGAAGTTGTCTTGGAATGAATGGAAGTCAAGGAATGTCAAGATGTGAATGACAAAGGTTGTGATGGTGTTGGTGATGAATGGGGAATGGCCATGGAACTTAGAGGAATGTCACTTAGGAGATTCACTAAGTGACATAGGAAATGATGGTTGAAACATTCTCTAAAAATCAGACGATTGCTGAGCTGCTCTTTAAGTTCCAAGAACTTGTATCAACTGGATACAATGTCACAACATGATTAGAAAACCATGCATTGTAGTGACAATGCATGAGGAGTTGAAGAAGAAAGATGATCCATCCACAACCACTGAGTGGATGAAGTGGATTTAAAGAAGTCCATGTACTAACTCTTAGTGCATGTGAATTGGAAGATGATCCAATTGATCTCTGATTATATCAATAAAGAACATTGAAGATTATAAGTGATTCAGGAGTTCGATTGATGAAGATGAACCTTTTGAATTCCATATCCTAAGTGAAGATCATGTGAGAAGAAGAAATGGAGGAATTCTTAAGATGAAGAAGAGAATATAAGAAGAATAGAGGAGGAGGATTTTGGCATTTTGAATTGGTAATTTACATGGAGGACTTTGTTTTTTACAAAGTCTTATTCAAGACTTAGCCAAAAAATATGGCCAGCCCGTGAGCACCTTGTGGGTTCAACCCCAAGGCTCATGTGGGCCTAAGGCGCCATGCCCAAGGGGGAACCCGTGGGGCGAGCTCAGGGCGGCAGGGGCGCACCCGCAGACACCACAGAGGCGCTGGGGCACGCCCGGAGGAGCGCAGGGGGGCCGTGTATAAGCCCCCGAGGGCACGCGGTGGTGAAACCCGCGCGCCGGAGGAGCATAGTGGGCGCTAGGAGCGCGCCCGCAGGAGCAGAGAGTGGGCGCAGAGCGCGCCCGCAGGGAGAACACGGTGCGGGGCGGCACCGTGGAGGGAGAAGATTCAACTGAGCTGAGGAAGGCAGCGCCAGGGTAATAAACCGCGGAAAATCCGCGGAACGTTTCGATGTGGGATGGCGAAAATTCATCAGGGATCTAATCGCGGCCGTCCGTTCCATCGCGCGCCGATCTGGACCGCTTATCTCATCTAGCGCCGAGATGTTATAATCCTGGCCGTTGAGCATCATTAAACATCGACGGCCGAGAGCTCGTCTTCATCCTCGAGCTCGTCCGAGGCCTCCCCGAAGCCACCCGCAGCCTCCTTCGAACCAGAGGCCTCCCGAAGATAGATTTTGAGTATCCGGCCACCTCTGATGAAACTGAAGACACCCTCGTGCTCGTCTGGACAAACCGAACTGTTCCATGCTTAAAAAGTGGGCTTGCATGCAACGAGAGAAGGATTCGAGATTTGGCCGAAGGCAAACCGAAGGTGCCGAGGCCAGTTGGTGTTCGTGCTTTGCATGCATGGATTGGAATTAAAGAGGCCGTGCATGCGTTCAAAGTCGCATGCACGTGGAGAAAATTAAGGAAAGAACCCGCGGTGGAAACTGAGGAGAAAAACAAGATTTCACCGAATCTTGAAAACCCGAAAACTTCGGGTGTTTGAAGTTATTTCTACGCGGATGAACCGCCTCTGCCTCGTCTATAAAAGAAGAGCCTAAGGCTCCAAAGATTTGTGCTGATCCTTTCTTGAAAATCAGAAGAACCGTGAGTGCACCTCTGCCTCGCGAAGTTGAAGCCCCGCGCAAGGTATTTGCGCGGCTGAGTCCCTTGCGCGCAACTCCTTTGCGCGACAAGAAGGTTGGAGATCCCTGTGCGCTACCACTTGCGCGACAGGAAGAAAAGGGTTTAGGCAGCGCACTTGTGCGCCCTCCTTGTGCCCGCGGTTGGTCGAGGCCTTGCGTGGCCGCTTGGCTTGCGCGGCTGTGACACTTGCACGCCCCTCGGCCAGTGCACCTTGCGCACCAGAGGCAGTACGACCCTTGTGGCTTGCGCGACCGAAGCCCACCACACCTTGTGTGGCTGCCCCTTGCACCAAGACGCCTTGCGCGCCTCCTTGTAGAAAGGGTTCAAGTGAGAACACCCTACGGCTTGTGTGTGTGTGCACAAAAGAAACAACAAAGCCGAGACACATTTGTGTGTGTGCAAAGAGAGGAAGGCCAAGGCTTTGAGCATTGTGTGCAAAAAGAATAAGAAGAGGCCGTAGCCCTTGTTGGGTGTGCACACTTGAAGATTAAAAGAGAAAGAACAAATTGTGTGTGCAAAGGAAGTGAAAGGCCGTAGCCTTGTGTGGGTGAAGTGAAGACCACACCTTAGTGTGTGTGTGCTAAATTGAAGAACCACCTATGGGTTAAGTGTGTGCAACAACAATAAGAACACACTTTAAGTGTGTGCATTTGAAGAGGCCGAGGGCTGTGACCTTGTGTGTGCATACCTTGAAGAACAAACTAAAAGAACACTAAAGTGAGTGTGTGCAACAAGAAGAGGAGAATAGGCCAAGTCTAAAGTGTGTGGAAAGTGAAGAATTTGTGTGTGAAAATTAAAGAAGTGGCCGAACCTAGTGTGTGCACTAAAAGTGTATACACATTAGAAGAAGAAGAAGGAGTTGACCCACACTAAAGTATAACACACTTTTAGTGTGTGAACAATTTGAATATAGTGTGTGAAGATTGTGGAGAAGGTGTGTGCTATAAGTGATTACACCCTTTGTGGGTCTACTGCACCAAGAAGTGGAAAGGGGAAGTGCATGAATACATGCATGCACGTGCACACGTGAAGAAAGTTAAATCAGTGGTGTGCATTTGAGTTGTCCAAGACCAGGACTGAGACTGAGCCAGACTAAAGTTAAAGAGATTGGTTGTCTGAGTTTTCAGTAGATTGAGAAGATCCTGATCATCACAAGTGATCAGAGGTACAGAGCAAGGCCAGCAGTCTTTATCCCAGACTGCTGAAGTTACTTGAAGAACTTGAAGAGAAGAAGAGCTACTCGTGCGACTCGAGGAGCCAGGAGAAGACCCTGTGGGACTCAGGGAGAAGAAGTCTTCAGTGGGATTCTGGAGCAGGCCAGTGGGACTCTGGTAACACTGTGGGACGCAGTATAAAGACCCTCCTGTGGGACTCAGGAGAGATACGGTGGGAAGCTGTATCGACCATTGTAATACTAACAGATTATAATGGGAGAATCCATGCTGGGAGAGCATGGCAAGGATGTAGGCCTTTGGTGCCGAACCTTGTAAATCCTTGTGTCCTGTGCCTTTTCATTACTGCATTATCCGGGAAAGGTTGAGAGATACAAGAAGAGTGGATTGAGGCTTTAACCAGCCATAGAGGTTTAATTGATAAAGAATCAATTAGTAAAAAGTTTTAAGGGATCACTGATTCACCCCCTCCCCCTCTCAGTGATTCACACTGATCTGGGCACTTCAATTTTAGACCTATAAAATAAACAAAAATGATGGTTGGAAAAAGATATGAAGTATTTGGAACTTACCAATTTGATATTCAAGAATAATCGAATGAAAAATTTAAAGAATGAGATATTATTATGGACGAGGAATGAAATTAAATGTAATAGGTCAGTGTTTTATACATAGATAAAAAAAGAAAATGATTCTTGGCATAAGATATGACCCATTTCAAACTCACTAATTTGATGTTTAAGAAACCAAATTAATGAAACCAAGGATGGATCGCTATGGTTGGGGAAGAATATGGAGCGCTTGGTAGGAAAAAATGTGGATCGATTCGGAAATGAGGAGGTGCTCCCCCCACGCTGGTGTATTTGGGGAAAATCTATACCAAAATTTTATTAAAACCATTGGTATAGTGTTATCTACCCCAATGTTTTTTTAAAATTATTGGGATAACCTTCATCAAAATGTCCTATCCCAACAGTTTTGCTGAACCGTTGGGATAAGGCCCCCAATACCAATGGTTTTTAAAAATTATTGGTATAAGGGAGTTGGTACAGACTCCCTTTCCAGTAGTGTTATTTTCATGAGACTTAAATATCTAGAAATAAAATATATTGGATCTGAATTTTATTTTCGTAAACTGTAATGACATTCAAATGTTTTCAAAATATCATTAGTGTATTGAATGTACTGACCGTAGACTATAATAGCAGTCAATAACTATCAGTCATTTTAGTCCTGCAAATTTCGATCATATAGAAATGTTATTATTGTATAATAGTCAATACACTTTATTTCAACCGTATCTTATAAATATTTAGAAATAAACATCTAAAATTTAAAGTAGTACCTTGGAATAATTGATTTTGGGGATACATTACAATTTTTACACTAAATGTTTTCATTTAAGTAGTCTTCCTTCTTTCTATAAGAAATACATGATTTATAAAACCAATTATAGTTGCTTTGAATTATTTTCACAGTGGATAAGGTGGGTACACTTTGTAACCTGTAATGAAAATGCAATGAAATTTATGTTATGAGAGAGTTGAAATTATCACATTAGTTAATACATGATTAAATATTTTAAGAGAACATATTAAACTCACATCTTATCTTTGTATAATAACTAATTTCTAATAAAGTTTTCTTTTTATTAAAATAATGGAACAATGATTTAGATGAGTTTTTTTTCTATCAAAGACAATGCACTCATGTTTTCACATGAACTTCCAATAATTTTTATCATATTGATTAGTAATGCATATTAATTAGTTAATGAGTATTTGGGTCAGTATTAGTAATGCAACAATGGTTTGTTTAATGTATGATGTTCTAAATATAGGAGTTAACAACAAATTAATAGAAATATATCATCATGGAATATGTTAAGATGTGAAAAAATGTTAAAATAAAAGGAAAAAAATTGAGGTAAGTGGGAAGATACAACAATCATTTTGGAGGTAATGAAATATTGGAAAATAAGGATTCAGTAGTAGCTATGAGACACTCAAACTTGTAATAATAGTAATTGCATCTAATTTTAAGTAACAATTATAGAGATAATGAAATTAAATAAAAATTTTTATATATTAATATAACAATTTCTTATAATGGGTTTTGGAAATAACATACTTGAGATATTCTCTACATAGAAGAGTTATAGGACCAAAATGTTTATTGACTATGTTTCATCTATAAGAAATGTAGTTAGTTATTTTACAAACTCATCCCAAAACATGCAACTAATAGTTTATTCTCTATAATAGTTAATTTTAAAATGAAAATTAATAATAAATTGTTTATGGTAAATGAAAGTTCTTAAAATCATGATTTTTATATCACCCCTTATTAATTAAAGTAATTTACATTCTCTTGTTGTTATTTTACCATGGTTTCATTAGTTATGTTGATAATCCATGCCAGACCACCAATCCAACAAAATTTTTCCGCTAGAAGATGAAATGTAATAGAAACAAAATCTATAAAAATCCCTTTAATTGGAAGGATTTCCTCGAGCTTGGTGTATTGAAACTTAGGAATACACCACACCATAAATATACCACCATGTAAACCTTACAATCACTCAATAAAAAACCACACAACTTACACACAAAATTTAGGATAAACATAAATTAAACAAAGAAAGGGAAGTTTGAACACTTTGGTTCATATGGTTCAGACATGAGCCCTATATCCATGGGAGAAACATTACTACCTTTCCATCACTATCAGAAGAAACAAGTAATTAAAATCACAATAGTTAATTACTAATTTTAGATAACCTTAGAATCTGATCTATCACACACACATGTAAAAGTGGTCCCACACACCTCTATAGTGGATCCTGAATAATCATTCAGTTGCACCAACTTCTGATCTTTACAGGTGTCCCACCATTGAACCATAGATCCTACCAATCTACTATTGAAAAAAACACTTGATTTCTGGTATCTAATGAAAAGGACAAGAAATATTCCAATTTCTCTACATTTGGTAGAACTAGAATTAAATATAGATATGAATCATTACTAAAAATTTCTCAATTGAAGACCAATTCAAGGAAATAAACTCTGGAAACCCTCCAACACTTCGAAACATTCACCGAACATTACATCTCATTCCATTCACCCAAGTACCACTTAGGCCTAATGTTGTCTCATACTTTCATGGAATAATGTTTTTGTGAACATGTCTATTGGATTCAGATTATTTGCTATATTTCATAACCTCAACACCTTTTCCTCTAGTAAATTCCTAATAAAGTGATATTTTAGGTCGATGTGTTTCATCCTTGTATAAAACATCAGATTCTGATCCAAGTGAAACACACTTTAACTATCACATAATAACACTCCACATTTTTGACATCTTCTAAGTTCTTTCAACAAGAATATAAAACATATTAATTACTTTCATGATTCTATATTTATTACATACTCATCTTCTATTATGGAAAAAGTAACCAATGGATGCAACCACAACATCTAGTTGATGGTTGTTTCTCTTTAGGTGAACACAAACCTGATGGTACTCTTTTGAGTGTCTAAATCCCTAAGAAAAACTGTATCAATGTAGCCTTATAATATATCATCTTCCATAAAGCACAAGGTTGTATCTTCCAGTCCCTTCAAGTATCAGATGATCCACTTCACAACCTCCCAGTGTTACCTTCATGGATTCAACATAAAACCACTCACCACTCCTAATAAAAATGCAATTTTTGGTTAGGTATATATCATGGATTACATCATTATACCTACCATTAGTGCGAACATAACTTTCACTATATACTAAACCCCATATTCTATTTTATTAACCTTATACTTGTACAATTTGAATTATCTGACCAATATATTTGAGAATATCTTACATCTAGTCATCCTAAATCTTTCTATGATCTTCTAGGTGAAATCCATTTGAGATAACACTAAAGTACTGACTTTTATATATCTCTTAATCTTTATTCCAAAAATATTTTTACCATAATTTAGATCTTTCATCTTGAACCTTCTAAAAAAGTTATACTTCAACTCCTAAATCTTTATAATTTTCAAACTAGTGCAACATGTCATTCACATACATGATAAGTATAATGAAAGTCACATCATCCCATTTCTTATGGTACCAAAAATTACCCACATGGATCCAAGTGAAACCTTTATCAACCATGAAATAATTAAATTTCTGATTCCACTACCTTGGTGACTATTTCAAGACATAGTGGATTCACTTCAATTTTCACACCAAACCCTTATTATGATTGTTATCGAAACCCACTGGTTGCTTCATAAAAATTTCCTCCTCAAAATCACCATGAAGAAAGGTTGTATTTACATATATATTCTCTAAGTATAAATTATCTAAAGCTTCTAGGCTTAGAATTATTTGGATGGTATCATTCTTAACTACCGATGGTCAGATTTATAAGAAATCAATCCCTTCCTTATTTTTTAATCCTTTCACCACTAGTCATGCCTTGTAACTTAAGATTCCCCAAACCCTCACTCCTAGGTTCGGTGATAAAAAAACATAATTTACACATGAGATTCGATACCAAGTGATATTATCCAAGATAAACTTGTATATATTTCACATTAATTAAACATTACATCTCATAATAATCTCACAATCCCAAGAACTAAATGTTCAGTGTATTTTAAGATTAGCTATATATAAATCTTATTGTGAAAATTTCTCTATATTTTCACCCAACTTGATCCCCTCCTAGAAATATCCAATGATATAATCTTATTCAAAATCCAAGGAATACAAAAATAAGAAAGAGGTGAGTTAAAATTTCTAGTATGGAAAAAACTTATCAATGATTCACAAAGTTTTAGAGCATAATCATATAAGAAAACATGATCATGAGAGAAATATCTGACTAAAATGAACATGAAACAATAAGAGTTGTACATGGGGCATAATAGCAGGGTATATAACCTAGAATAATCAAACATAATCCCGGAATGAGGATTTAGAAATATGATACAATAATCACGATCCATAAAGAATAACATATACATATAACACAAAAATATGGCGTAATCACCAGTATAAGAAATCATAACACAGTGAACTAGGAATAACATTCCTACCTCCCATAACATAGTAGACCAGTAATAAAATACCTACCTTTAATTACACAGTGGATTAGGAATCACGACCATACCTAAAATTACATAGTGTAATAGGAATCATGTCCACACCTCCAATTAACTAGTGTATCTGAAATCACATTCCTTCCTCTAATTACGTAGTAGATTAGGAATCATGTCCCCACCTCCCATACTAATCCCATGAGATATAAAACTTCACCCAATGCATTAGAGGGTTATATAATTCCAGACCCTTCCATTACATAATGATAATGCACACACATGTGTTCCATAAAAAATTAATCAAATTTCATACCATAAAAAACCCATAGAAAGAAGATGGGTTTCATAACATTTTAAATGGTATCACATAAAGAGGACTTCGATAATTTGATCAAATGGTACCAAAATTCAATAAACCCAAAAGGAGTATGTCATAATGAATTTTAGAGTGTATTTACTACATCACAACTCCAAAGGAGATAAATATTTTTAAGATAAATAAGAAAATTGAAGCTAAATCATAAAAATATATTTTCTAAACCATTTTTAACATCATTGTAAAAATACTAAGTTACGTGTATCTTTCAATTTTTTTCTATAAGGTAACATGAAAAACTTTTTAAAACACCACTTTAGAAGAAATCATAGTAATGTATCCTTGAAAAAAGACATAAAGGTTTTATATAGGAAATATGGATTGAAAGATACAAGATTCAACTGTGAAAATAAAAAAACCACTTTAAGATTTTAAAATACCTTTATTGAAGCTCACATCATTTAAAAGAGTAATAAAACTTCCTTTTAAAAAGTGGTAAATATAATTTCTAATAACACTAGAAATGATACATCTTTGGATTTTAAAATAATAATGGATAATATTAGTAGAAAAAGGGAACATTGAAATGGAAGATAAAGTGATTATTGGAAAGGATGAACATTATTCTTAAAAATTTTGTACTTTTATGAGAAATAAATTCATCAAGGAAGAATCTTGGAATTAAAAATGTCATTTTTCACAAGAAGAAAGATAAAGTATCATATAATAATATATTAGGGTGTAATAAACCAAAACATACAAGAAAAAAGTTCAAGGTAAATTATTATAACTCAAAGAAAATAGATTTGAGTTAAATTCCCATACAATATTGGTATCTCTTGAATCAAAAGTCCATGATGGATATAAATTGAGGTAGATTTTTTAAATCCATTGATTTTAATGAAAGTATTATACAAAAATACATAGGTAAGTATAAACACCACACAATATAATACAATTAGTGGATATAACATATGTCTCAAAGAAAGAAAATTGAGATGAGAAACCCTTACAACTTGGTATCACATGAATCAAAAGAATTTGAAGGAGGAATTTATGAAAATATTTGTAGATCCCATGATTTTTAAAAATAATAATAATATAATCTAATAAGGCCATAATTATACATTATAAAATAATAATATATTTATAACATGAAAACATGTCTCAATGAAGGGTAATTGAGATGAAACCCTAATCCTAACTCTAGACGTCCACAAAAAAACTTTAACCTCCCTTATAATAAATATATCCATAATAATAACTTATTAAAAAAATGTTAATATTTATTACCTTTCTCATACTTTAATCATAATAATTTTTTATACCATTATTAGTTATATATTGTTTATTTTCATCATTGAATACTATTATCCTTGATTATTTTGTGTGAGTTTCATAACAGTGATATTGATAATAATTATTTTTTAAAAGTTAACCATTCCTATATTATTCAAGGAATTGTAATAAAAGTTCCCCAATTATTTATAAAGTTAAAATATCATTAAATTATAGTTTTAATTATGATTTATTAAGATGATATTAGTAATGAGAATGTTTCAAGTAATTTAGCGATATCAACAGATTACTTTACAATGGTCATTAATTTTTTGTGTCATACTTTAAAAATAATATTCATGAAATATATCACTCCTTAATATAATATATAATCATAAAATATATTTTTAGAACCATTTGTGTAAGATGGTGAAGAAAATGAAAGTCTTCATCCATGGAGGTGGTAGTTCGCACGTACGCACGAGCGATGCTTTCATTTTTCAATAGATGTGATAAAGGAAGGTAGATAATGATTTCTATTTATAGAATCATAATTATTTCATTGATATAATTTTTATTAATTGATAAAACACATTTTTATTGAATATTTTATTTATAATAAATGATATAATTTCCTCACATTGTGTTAACTATGTTCATTTATGGAATATTTAGGATTAGATCATTCATTTGAAAATTTGATGAAAATTCCAGTTTTACCCTTTAAAAATTCACTGTATTATTTCGAACATAAATACTTTTATTTGAAGTATTTGAACTTAATAGTTTTTAAATGTGTTCCTAACATAATATTATACAAATTTTATTTAGGAAATTAGAGCTAAATTATGCATTTGGTTGGTGAAAATGGGCCATGAAGTCAAAGTTGGGCTGAACTCACTAGATTGGACATGGGTTCTGTATTTGGGCCATAAATTCGTTATATGTGCTTGTATTAGGAAAGTTTTTTTATAGGAGATCAAGGACTCATTTTCACACGAATAATACTTTTGGAAAGATAGTTGATTCACACGTTTTGGTGGTCAAATGGGTGGTAAAAGTTGACATAAAATATTTGGCCGAGATTCCCCATTCACACTTGAAACCACTTTGAACCTAGCCTCCCCACCACTCTATAAATTGGTGTTTTTATCATTTGGTGGAGTTTTGAAGTGAATTATTAATTTTAGGGCATATGAGAAGAGGTTATAATCCAATTATATAAGCAATTCAATAAGGGTATCTCTTGAAGCAAGGATCCCTTCATCGAAGCCCTCTTCTTCTTCCTCATGTTGTAATGTTTGTGTTTTCATACTAAAATTATTTTTTATTCTTTTATTTTTTCCTCTTTTATTATATTTTATTCAAATTTATTCTTATATTAATATTAATAATTGGTATGGAATCAAGAGTAAAAAAGTGATTGGGTTCTACCCTTTCTAAACCTTTGCACATACAAAACATTTCTACGATGACTACACCACCCATGGAAGAGTAGTTCTTTTTAGTAATTGATCTAACTCTAAAATTATTAATTAATTTATTTTGAATAAATGAGATAATGTAATTCACTTAATATAATATATTAATTTATTTTTTAATTTAAATGAAACTAAGCAAGCAATTGAATAATTGACACAAAAACACGTGAGGTCGGAAGTTGTGTAAATTGTGAGAGTGCGATCTTAATTGGTAATAAAAGACCACACAAGATAAATTTTTAGAGTTAAAATAAAATCCTTAAACTTAATTAATCTTCATTTATAGAGTGGATATGTGCTTTAATAAACCACTTACCATAATCTAACCTAAGAAATCAATCAAAGTAGGGTGCTGCGATTGCATGTTCTGAAGCCAGCCTAGGGTTTAAGTAATTTTGTCTTTGTGGTTAAGTTAACTCTCGTAGGGTTAGAGGGTTAAAAAATTAGAGGATTATAATTAAGTGGATGTTAATTTAAATGATAATGACAAATAATTGAGTGAATAGGTAGATTTATATCGATTACACCTTTTAAATATTTTCTAAAAAAACATCTTCTTGTTGTGTCATTTTAATCGAACTTCATTTAAAAACTAAAAACAAAACAAAAATACAATATTCTTCCAAAAAACTTCTTCTAGATTTATAAACTATAAAAAACCCAATACTTTTAATTAATTTTCTTATTTAATTTTATTTTAATTTCAAAATACCTTTAATATGTTGTTAAATTTACTCCCTCCTTGAGAGATGACCTTAGTCATCCACTCTGTTGCACCTAAGTAATCAACAATCACATATCATTTGAAAGAGCTCATGACAACGCCTTTCAAATTGGAACCATTTACGAGGAGGCAATTAATTATTTCAACCATTTAGAGGTGTTTATTTTATTTAACATTTTATTCTCTTCTTCTTTTCTTTCTTCCTTCTTTACCCAATCTGAATTTTTCTTCTTCTTTTGTTTTCTTCTTCTTATTATTTTTGGACCATCAACTCAAACTTCTCATATTTTATTTTATTATGATCCACTTTTATTCTTTTCATTTTTATTTTATTTATGAAAGGAAATAATCCTGAAGATCTCTTATATATTGACCTTGAGATTGAATGTAACCTTAGGGCTCGAATTAGACATTCTCAGTCTACGGGAAGTTTCAACATTTAACCAGTTAGAGAATTAATCCAATCCAAGAACATTGAAACTAGAAACACTTAAAATTCCAACTTAAAACAAGAACTAATGACTGAAAATAATGGGAATGAACTTAATAGAACCATTTGAGAATTGACTGCACCTGATATTAACTATCAACTAAATTGCATTGCATACCCAAATCTTGAATTATATTTTGAACTAAAATCTAGGATAATTCACCTGATTCCAAAATTTCATGTCCTCTCTAGTGAGGATCCTAATAAACACATTTAATAATTTAATGTGGTTTGATTAAATCTTAAACCAAGAAATGTATCTGAAGATCAAATCAAACTAAGGGCATTTCCATTTTCACTTGATGGAGCTGCAAAAGATTGGATGTATTATTTACAACCTGAAGATATAACTTGTTGGAACGATTTGAAACGTCTTTTTTTGCAGAGATATTTTCCATCATCAAGGACCAATTCCATTTGTAAGGAGATATTGTGGATTAAGAGAGCACAAAGAGAGTCAATGTATGAGTACTGGGAGTGATTCAAGAAGTTGTGCGCAAGCTACCCACATCACCAAATCAGTGAGAAACTCCTCATCCAATACTTCTATGAAGTACTCACACCTATAGAGAATATCATGGTGGATTATTTAGCTAGAGGGGAATTGGTAGACAAGACACCAGTAGCTGAATGTGTTTTTATCGACAAGATGGCACAAAACTCCCAACAATTTGGCTATTGAGGTACACCACATGTCAGGGGAGTACATCAGGTAAGTCCTTAATCTATTGAAAATCATTTGATTGATACTAAGTTATAAGAATTAACCACTATAGTGAGGTAGATTGCTTTGGCACAAAAGACATCCCAACCCCCTTCTTCAAGGCCTTGTGGAATTTGCACTAAGACAAGCCACCCAACTGACTGTTTCCCCCAATTACAAGAAACAGAATATTGTGCAGTAATGTTTCATAGGAGACCATATTAATAGCAACAACAACCACATCCCCAAAAGAAGTTTTATTCCTTTGCACCAGCATACAACCAAGGGTATAAAAATCAATCGTACATGAGGTATGGCTCTAGACAACAACAAAGACCCCCTTTTCAACAAAACTTCCAATAGCCTCCACCTTACCAACATGGTTTCCAACAACCCCGAAGGCGATTTGAATCTCAAGAATCACCAAGACAACAACAAGGGGCTTCTCAATCAAAGGTAGATTCTAATACTGATGATATTTTGAAATAGATTGTTCTTAATCAACAAAATGAGTTGAAGAGTCAAGGTTCAGAGCTAAGGGAGTTGAAGACTCAAATGAGCCAGATTGCCACTTCCCTGCATGAACTTGTAAGTAAGAATTATAGAAATCTTCCTTACCAACCTACTCCAAATCCAAAGGGAAATATCAGTTCCATCACATTGAGAAGTGGGAAGAAAATTAATGATACTTCTGCACCCACCATTCCACCGAGATTCACCTCAACTCCAGAGAATCTCCATTCAAGACCAACTGAAGATAAACAAAAGGAGAAAGATATAGGTAAAAAAAGATTGATGATGTTCCTCCTAAACCCATTCCCTTTCCAAATAGGGTTGTTAAAACCAAGAAGATGGCTGAGGAGGTGATGTAAAAGGAGGTTTTGTATACATTCAAGCGTGTGGAGATAAACATCCCCCTTATTGAGGCCATTAAGAAAATCCCAAGGTATGCCAAATTCTTAAAAGAACTTTATACTAATTGAAGAGGACTCAAGGGGAATGAGAGGATCAATCTTGGAAGGAATGTGTCAACACTCATTACACTAACTCAAGTAATGCCAACAAAGTTCAAGGATCTCAGGACATTCACTATCCCATGAACTATAGGGGAGTTGCACGTTTCTGATACTCTTTGTGATTTGGGAGCTTCCATAAATGTGATGCCTCATTCTATATTCTGTTTTTTACAGGTTGGTGAGTTAAAGTCAATATGAGTAGTGGTGCAATTAGCGAATAGAGATACATCATATCCAACGGGAGTCCTTGAGTATGTACTTGTCTGGGTAAGAGACATGATCTTTCCAGCAGATTTCTACGTGCTTAACATGGAGGATGATCATGTAAGTTCTCATGATCCCATTATCTTAGGTAGACCCTTCCTCAAAACTGAAAAACTATCATAAATGTAAATGAGGGTACACTTTCCATGGAGTTTGTGGATGAATTTGTGATATTTAATGTTATAGACTCCATGAAGTACCCCTCAGAGGACCATTCTACATTTGTTATCTCCCATTTTGAACCACCAAATAAAAATCCCATAGAATTTGATTATCCTATTCTTAGGGATATTATGAGTATTGGTTCTAGTTTGATATCTAAGAGAACTTACACACTCATTTATAATGAAAAAGTCTCTCTTAGACTTGATTTTGAAATGGATTCATATTCTGATTTTGATCAAGTGAACTCTGTTTATGACATGGCTGTTGAGTATACTGATGGATTTTATGTTTTATTATCTCATTGTGATGATTCTTATTCTAATACTGATGCTCTTTGTTCACATATTTTAGTTCCTTCAATGTCTCCATCCATACACCACCCCCCTACACTGTAACTCAATCCATTTCCACTAAATCTCAAATACTCATACTTTTTGAGTGGTGAGAAATTACCTGTTATCATTGCTAAAAATATCCCTTTTGAATATGAAGAAAAACTTTTGAATCTTTTGAGGGATAAAATCAGGGAAATTGGGTGGACCTTGGCTGAAATATCAGGTATTAGCCCCTCCATTTTCATGCATAGTATTTTTTTGAGGATGGGGCTAAACTGGTTAGGCAGCCACAACAAAGACTGAATCCAACTCTTTTGGAAGTTGTTAAAAAATAAGTTGAAAAATTGCTCGAGGCAGGTATAATCTTTCCCATTTCTAATTCTCAGTGGGTAAGTCCTATTCTGGTTGTGCCTAAGAAAAGCGGTGTTACAGTTGTTAAAAACGAGAAAGATGAGTTAGTTCCAATGAGGGTACAAAACATTTGGCATGTGTATATTTATTATAGGAAACTAAATCAGTCCACCCACAAGGACCATTTTCCCCTCCAATTTATTGATCAAATGCTTGAGAGACTATCTGGGAAGACACATTATTATTTCTTGGATGGATTTTCTGGATATTTTTAGGTTCCTATTGCTAGGAGGATCAAGAGAAGACAAAATTCACTTGTCTATTCGGTAATTGTGCCTATCGAAGGATGCCATTTGGACTTTGCAATGCCCCAGGTACCTTCCAAAGATACATGGTGAGTATTTTTTCTGATTTTATTGAGACCTTAATAGAGTTATTTATGGATGATTTTACAATGTATGGATTCTCATTTTATGAATGTCTAAGTAGTTTGGTAAAGTTGTTCAATCTTTGTATTGAGAAGAATCTAGTCCTGAACTTTGAAAAGTGTCATTTCATGGTAGAGCTTGGAATTGTCTTAGGGAATGTTTTGTCAAAACATGGTATTGAGGTTGATAGATCTAAGGTATATATCATTTCATCCTTACCATATCCTTCATTTGTACGTGATGTTAGATCTTTCATAGGGCACACATGATTTTATCAGTGCTTCATCAAAGATTTTAGTAAGATTGCTCTTCTTATGTCATGATTACTTCAAAAGGATTTTTATTTTGTGTTTGATGATTATTACAAGACTTACTTTCATGAGATAAAGAAGTGTCTGACCATTCCACCAATCATACAACCCCCACGGTGGGATCATCCTTTTGATCTTATGTGTGATGCCTCTAACTTCACAGTTAGAGCTATCTTATCTCAGAGGGTGGAGGGACGTTCACATGTGATTTACTATGCATCAAGGACACTAGATTCAACCTAATAAAACTACAAAACCACAAAAAGGAGTTTCTTAATGTCATATTAACTTTAGATAAATTTTGTTCATATTTATTGGGCTCTAAAGTAGTTATTTTTTTACTATGCAGCTCTAAGGTACCTCTTGAAGAAGCCAGATGAAAAGCCCAGGCTAATCCGATGGATGCTCCTTCTTTAAGAATTTGATATTGAGATGAAGGAAGAGAAGGGTTCAGAAAAATTGGTGGTATACCACATGAGTATGCTTACTCACACACTAAATGATGACACCTTGGACTAGGTATAACTTTAGGACACTTTCCCCGATGAGCATATTTTTTTCATCTTAGGTATGCATCCTTGGTATGAAGATTTAGTTAACTACCTTGTTGCCTCTGAAATCTCTACAAATTTAAAGAAAAATCAAGTCCAAAAATTAAATAGTGAGTCAATATTTTATGTTTGGGATGATCCATACCTATGGCGCATGTGTAGTGACCAAGTTATTAGGAGGTGTTTTCCTGATCATGAGTTTGAGTCTGTTCTACAATTATGTCATACAATTTCTTGTGGTGGAAAATTTAGACCCCAACGGAGAGTTAGGAAAGTCTTAGACTCTGTATTATATTGGCCTAGCTTATTCCATGATGCATATGTGTTTTGTAAGTCATGCTCTTGTTTCCAACACATTGGGAACATTTCTAGGATACATGAGATGCCTCAACAACCCATATTATTCTGTGAGATTTTTGATGTATGGGGTATCGATTTTATGGGTCCTTTTTCTAGTTCCTTTGGTTTTTTGTATATTTTGGTTTCTATTTATTATGTGAGTAAATGGGTAGAGGCTAAGGCCCCCAGGACTGATGATTCTCATGTTGTTGTGGACTTTGTCAAAGTGCAGATTTTTTGTAGGTTTAGAGTATCAAAGGCCATCATCAGTGACCAAGGGACACACTTATATAATAGGAATCTTTCTTCCCTTATTTTTAAGTATGTGGTTACACACAAAACATCAACACCATACCACCCCCAAACAAATTTCTGGGCAGAGGTTTCAAATCGTGAGTTGAATTTTTTTTGGAGAAAACCGTGCAGCCAAATAGGAAATATTGGATCAAGTGCTTGGATGATGAATTGTGGGCTTATATGATAGCATACAATACACCCATTAGTATTTCCCCATTTAGGATTGTTTTTGGGAAAGTGTTTCATCTCAATGTGGAAGTTGAGCATTGGGCTTATTGGGCTATAAAGAAATGCAACATGGATTTGGCCCAAGATGGAATCCAAAGGAAGCTACAAATTCAAGAGCTTAATGAGATTCGATTGTCTTCATATGAGAACTGAAGGCTATACAAAGAAATATCAAAATAATCTCATGAAAAAATGATCCATAAAATATAATTTCAATTTGGAGAGAAAGTCTTTCTCTATGATTCACGACTGAAGCTGATGCCTGGTAAGTTGCGTTCCAGGTGGTTAGGTCCTTATGTTGTGACTATTGTTTTTCCTTATGGTGCGGTGGAGATCACACAAGAGGACACATAAATGAGATTTAAAGTCAATGGAAAATGTTTGAAGTGATACATTGAGGGTCTTCCTATTGATATAGTGGATTTCATCACACCACATAACCCCATCATCACTTGAGCATATCAGGTTGTTCCTAACCCTTTCACTTTTTTATTCTTTGTCCAATTTAAAATTATACATTTCATGTGTATATATCATCTCATGGGTTCAAATTTATGATAGTGCAATATTTTATGTGTGGGGGAGGGAACCTTTTAGTTTAGTAATTTCAATTGTTTTCCTGTTTTTCAAAAAAAATTGTGTGTTTTTTAAATTTTGTGTGTTTATTTTTCAATTTTCTGTGTGTTTTGAAACTTTTGATCTAAAATGATTCTCATCACCATTTTTAAATTCATATCAATAAGTGAAATAATTTATCCCAATAAACCGAGCTTAAATGAATGCTGAAAATAACTTTGTTTCAAGTTCAAATATTTAGTAATTTCATGAAAAGTACTATAAATTTTGAATCCCATTACACATCTCACTATCTTTATATTTAAAATCAATTTTATATGAGGCTTCTGAACCATTCTTTTCATATTATTTATATTTACCTCAATTATTTATAGAACCAAACCATGCTTGATTTAACCAGAATTTGATTTATTCTTGTCAAAACTTAAGTGTTTGAGGTACTTATGTTTAAATTATTGAGATATTTGTTTGGTATTAAATCCCCTATTTCAAAGAATCTTTTTTTATAATGGCATAACTTGAACATTTAATCCTTGTAGCCCTTAGAATACATGAACAACTTGTTAAGTTTTCCACATTACAAGCCAATTTTCCCTATCCAACCAACTCTTGAAGTGAAATTCCATAATCTAGTTGAACTTAAGTGCGGGGGAAGCTATCTTGTGTTGTTCTACCACATTCTGTGATACTTTGGGTGGAAAATTAAATTCTGAAGAGATGCATTTTTTGCTGAAGAAAATAATTATATTGAAAGTTGTGCCTTTTTTAGAGCTTTCATGATAAGTGAAGCTATGCCTTTCTGGAGTTTCTAATAGAGAGAAAAAGTTGCGTCTATCTAGAGATTTGAAGAAAATCATGTTTGAGAAGATTAACATTTTTACTGCTGAAATGTTGAATGGTGTGCACATTCCTTTATTTTTCATGATGATGAACATAAATTGATGCTATAGGGATTGAGGAGGAGACTATATTTAAGTGAAAATTAGAATAATGAAATTTTTCTTCAAAAAGAGTCAATCCCTCCTCATTCGGCCTCAAAACCTTTCACATCTAAATCCTACCAATCGAAAGCCACAGAACAACCCTAAAAAATCCTCAGGATAAACATTTTTCCTTGGCTCACATTGGGTGGAAATTTAGGAATTTATCAATCCTATGGTGACCCTTGTATGAGTTTGGATGAGAAAGACATTGTTGAAAAATTGACATTTGTGTGATAAGAGAAAATTCGAGTGGGGTAAGTGTTTTGTGTGCATGGGAGGATAAATGAAGTGGAAATATATTGAATGATATAAATAGAAAACTTGAAATAATTTTTTTATGAGGCATGATATCTTTTGTTTCTTGGTGTGGAATTGTTGGATCTCAGGGATACGTGTTTTAAAATTTGTTTTGATTTGATATTGATGTTTACGTGTCACAATTTTTCGGAATACATGATATGAGGTTTTTCTCGGGAGTGCAAAAGGGTAAGTATGGGGGAGTTGATAAAACAAAATTTTATTGAAAATTTTATTGATAATAAATTATATAATTTCCTAAAATTGTGTAAACTATGTTCATTTATGGAATATTTGGGATTAGATCATTCATTTGAAAATTTGATAAAAATTATACTTTTACCCCTTTAAAAATTCACTGTAGTATTTCAAACATAAATAATTTTATTTAAAGTATTTAAACTTAATATTTTTTAAATATGTTCCGGACATAATTTTATACAACTTTAATTTAGTACATTAGAGCTAAATAATGTATTTGGTTGGTGAAAATGGTCCATGAAATTAAAGTTGGGATGGACTCACTAGATTAGACATGGATTCTGTATTTGGGCCATAACTTCTTCATCCATGATTGTATTAAGACCAAATTTTGAGAGGATCTCGAGGAATCATTTTCTCAAGAATCATCCTTATGGAAGGATAGACGATTCATGCGTTTTGGTGATAAAATGGGCAGTGAAAATTGGCCTAAAATATTTAGCCGAGATTCCCAATTCACACTTGAAACCACTTTGAACCTAGCCTCTCCACCACTCTACAAATTGGTGTTTTTCTCATTTGGTGGGGTTGGTATGTGCATTATAAAGTTTAGGGTAGAGGAGAAGAGGTTCCAATCCAATTATCCAAGCAATTAAATAAGGGTTTCTCTTAAAGCAAGGATCCCTTCGTCGAAGCCCTCTTCTTCTTCCTCATGTTGTAATGTTTGTGTTTTCATAATAAACATCTTTGTTATTCTTTTATTTATTCTATTTTCTTATATTTTGTTCAAATTTATTCTTATATTAATCTTCCTAATTGGGATTTAATTAAGAGTAGAAACATGATTGGGTTCTACCCTTCCTAAACCTTTGCACATGAAAAACGTTTCTACGATGACTACACCGCCCATGGAAGAGTAGTTATTTTTAATAATAGATCTACCTATAGACTAATTCATTAATTTATTCCGAATCAATGAGATACTTTAATTAACTTAATATTATATATTAATTGAGTTTTTAATTTAAATTAAACTAATAAAGCAATTGAACAATTGACACAAAACACGTGAGGTTGGAAGTTGTGTAAATTGTGAGAGTGTGATCTTAATCGGTAATAAAAGACCACACAAGATAAATTTATAGAGTTTAAATATAATCCCTAAACACAATTAATATTCATTTTCAGAGTGGATATGTGCTCTAATTAACCACTGACTATAAGCTAACCTAATAACATCAATCAAAGCAGGGTGCTGTGATTTCATGTTCTGAAGCTAGCATAAGGTTTAAGTAATTTCATTTTTGTGGTTAAGTTAACTCCCATTAGGTTATATGATTAAAAAATTAAAGGATTAAAATTAATTTGATTTTAATTTAAATGATAATGACAAATAACTGAGTGGAGGTAGAGTAAGATCAATTATACCTTTTAAATATTTTCTAAAAAAACATCTTCTTGTTGTGTCATTTTAACCGAACTTCATTTCAAAACTAAAAACAAAACAAAAATAAAATATTCTTCCAGAAAAATTATTCTAGATTTATAAACTATAAACAACTCAATCCTTTTAATTAATGTTCTTATTTAATTTTATTTTACTTTCAAAATACCTTTAATATGTTGTTAAATTTACTTCCTCCTTTGAGAGACGACCTTGGTCAGCCACTCTGCTACACCTAAGTAACCAAAAATAACATATCATTTGAAAGAACCCACAACGATGACTTTAATTCATTAAATAAATTCTTATGACTATCCATGTATGGTGGTGATGAAAAATGAAACACATCATCCTTGGAGACGGTAGTTTGCACGTACGCATGAGCGAAGTTTTCATTTTTCAATGAAAAAAAGGAAGGTAGATAATTATTTACCTTTATAGAATAGAAATTATGTAAATAATATCTTATTTATTATTTAAATAAATCTTTAAAATAATCCATTTAATTTGGATATGAAAAATAAAACACGTCATCTATGTAGGTGGTAGTCCGTACGTACGTACGAATAATGATTTAAATTTTTGAATGGCTAGGAGGAAAGTAGAAAACATGAATCCAATAAATATAATAACATTTCATTATACTAATGAAACATATGTAATTATATTATTATGTTAATAATAGGTTTTGAATAGGGTTTATAAGAAAATTAAAGAAGATAAAGCTAGGGAGTGGATAATATTTATGTTGAGAGTTTGAGTCTTCTCTTGAAAGAACTCTTGGAAATGGTTGATTTGGGGATTATTATTGGGACAAGGGGAAAAAAGTATATTAGGGATATAGGGGATGTAAAATGGGTAGATATTCATGATTAATTTTAATTTTTTGAGTGGCTTATATGGGGTGGTGGAAGGCTCCTTTTGTAAGTCAGGGAAGTGACACTTTTGTAAATATTCATAACTTTATATTAAATACATGTCACTTTCATATGAAAGTAGACCCAAAAGTATAAATTAATGGATAAATGGAAATTTAATGTCTATAAATACCTCAAAAAATAATTTATAGACATGTTTTTAACATGTTTTAAGTCTTTTACCCTTTGATTTAACCCTTTTACCATTTTGTCTTTCATTGTGGTAACTAATTTTTTACCCAATTAATTTATTTTTATGCCTAAAAATAAAATGGATATTATTACATAATTTGGACCTTAAGATTAAAAATATTAAATCAATTTTATTATATATAATTTCTAAAAGTGATAAAAATTAATTCCAAAATAATAAATATATAACACTTTAAAAAATTATTTAAAGAAAAATATAACTTAAGTTATAAAATGTAAAATATAGGTCTATAAATAAAAATTGATATTTTTAAATATATAATTTCACTTATAAAATATATTTTTGTTCAATAAAAATGTTTCATCAATTTTTATGTCATGCTTATATCCTAATGATGCCATAAAAGTCACTATATTTATAAAAACGGTATATTGTAGTATTCATCAAAAAAATCAATTTTTCAGAATAATACCAAAACTTCACCCTAATTTAATTTTGATATGATAAATCCAAAAAAGATTTATTTATTTTTTTCAAATTCAAATTCTACAATTTAGGTATTTTACTTTTAAATGGATACATAAAATATAACGAAAATATGTTTTTATAGGAAAATGACTTTTTAAAACCTTAAGTGTTCTTAATATTATTTCATATAAATTATCAATAAGTGTTGACATATTTGTTTGTACCTTAAATTTTTTTATTATAATAATCCTTTAAAAAAAATTAATTTAATTTATTAGGATAAAAATGTACAATATATGGAAGGATACAATTCCTAAAAAATAGGCCTTTTAACACTAAATGATTTTAATCACAACCCATTGAACTTAATTATTTATATCATAACTATTAAATATATTCAATTAATTGGAATTAAAATACATAAAATTATTCTTAAAAAAATGTAAATAATTAAAATAGACCATTTTAACTATCTTTTTATTTACTTGTGGTTTTACTCTT
Source organism: Viscum album (assembly GCA_963277665.1). Lineage (NCBI taxonomy): Eukaryota > Viridiplantae > Streptophyta > Magnoliopsida > Santalales > Viscaceae > Viscum > Viscum album. Next base: position 1,611,936,067 of record OY728125.1, read on the forward strand.
TTTTGTAATTTTCTTAATGATTCCCAATTTTATTCGAATGATGTATTAATGTTTATCTTAAATTATATAATATAACATGGTTTTTTTGTTTGGTGTATCATGTGATAAAATCTATTCAAAATAGTATTTATTTTAATAATATCACTTATTAAATTCTCAGGGTGTTACATTCTCCCCCTTAAATAAATCACGCCCTTATAATTTTAATTATCATTCATGGATGAAAATATCTAAGGGTTTCCATAAGATAAACAATAATCAAGATAAAATATCAACTTCACTATTTTAGTTAAGTTCATGAAACTCATATTTTTCTTTATAATTAGCATATATTGAGATTCTAAACCATTTTTTTCCAAATATGTATCCTTAGATGACTATTGGTCTTATGAGTTTTTAGAGACATGACTTTCATAAATTCATTTTCATGATCATGTTTCCACCAAAATACTAAAACCAAAATTTTTATGATAATATCTAATAAAATCAAAGTAAATGATCATATGAATATGAAAACTCAATCTTAAGATGTCTTCTCCTACGACACTTTTTTTTCAACCTATGATACTTTTTGTTCAACTATGATATAATTGGATCGATATATAACTCCATCAGTTTAACTTAGGTTGTCCATGGACATATTCCTATTAGGTTATATAACTTAACTAGTTATATACCATAAAAATATATTCAAATCCTTCATAATTGTTCATAAAGATCATGTTAATCAACCAAAGCATATCCACTAGGAGTGTCAAACTAGGTTTGAAGTCAGGAAAACTTATTGTACACCTGGTGAAGATTGAGTTAATAATCAACCATCATTTTTCAAGGTTATTACCCCTTGGTGAATCTGTGCTAGAGCCTACATCTACTTGTTTGTATCCATAAATATATGTTATTACTATGAATCCACACACTCTACACTTAAACAAAAATTTAGTATGTTTTTCTTTATTTTGGATTATCCTATTAGGGTTTTCACTAATTTTATCTAATACCAATCCTAAAAAAAACTAAACTAATCCAAAAAAAACTCCGATCTAATACTAACTGATACCCCCAAACCCTCACTCCCATGTCTAGGGATAAAAACACAAACTTTACACATTGGATTTGATATAATGTGAGGCAATCCATGATAAAATTTCATATATTTTAAATTAATTAAAAATTACATCTCACAATCCCAAAACCAAAGATTTAGTGTCTTTGAATACTAGATACACAAAAATATTATTGTGAACATTTTCCCATAATCTCACCCTACTTGATCCTATTTTAGGCATCTCCAATATTATACTCATCTTCATAGCCCGGGGAATGGAAAACATAAGAAAAGGGGTGATCTAAAATACCCAATAAGAGAAAAACTTATCAATAATTCATAAAGGATTAGGACATAAGAATACGAGAAAACATGATCATGAAAGAAATATATGATTAAAAATAACGCGGAACAGTAAGAGTTGTCCATGAGGCATAATATAAGGGAATATAACCTCTAATGATCAAACATAAACCATAAATTTAGGATGTAGAAATATTATACAATAGTCATGAGCCAGAGAGAATAATAGGGACATATAACATAGAAATTTGGTGTAGGCACCGACATAGAAAATCATAACACAGTGGACCAAGAATCATGTTCCTGCCTCCCATAACATAGTGGATCAGGAATCACGTCTCTAGCTCCAATCACATAGTGGATCAAGAATCATTCCATGTTTCCAATTACATAGTGGATTAGTAATCACATCCCTATCTCTAATTACCCAGTGGATCATGATTCATGTCCCTTCCTCCAATTACATAGTGGATTAGAAATCATGTCCCTGCTTCCCATACTTATGTCATGTGATATCAAACTTTACTCATTACATTAGAGAGCTGTATAATTTTGAGGCCACCTGTCACATAATGATAATCCATACCCATGTGCACCATAAAAAATAAATCATATATCATACCATGAAGAACCCATTGAAATAATATGGGTTTTATAAAATTTCAAATGGTATCACATAAAGAGGAAATCAAGAATTCGATCAAATGATACCAAAATTCAATCACCCAAAAAGGGGTATTTCATAAAGGAATTTAGAGCGTATTTCCTACATTACAAATTAAAAGAAGATAAATATTTTTTAGATAAAGTGGAAAATGGAATCTAAATCATAAAAATATATTTTATAATTTTTTTAACATCATCATAAAAATATGAAGTTACAATTCTATTTAAAAAAAATTCTAGAAGGTAACATGATTTTTTTTAAAACACAACTTTAAAAGAAATAACACTAATGGATCCTTGAAACATAAAGGTTTTACAAAGTAAATATAAATTTAAAGATAAAATATTTGATCATGAAAAGAATAAATAACCACTTTAGTATTTTAAAATAATTTTATTGAAACCCACATTGTTTAAAAGAGTAATAAAGATCCATTTTGAAAATATGTAAATAGATTTATGAAACAAAATAATAATAATACATATTTGGATTTAAAAATAATAAATGATAATATTAGAATGAAAAAATAACATGGACATGGAAGATAAATAGTTTATTATAAAGGATGAGAATTATTCTTAACAATGTTCTACTTTTATGGGAAGGAAATTCATCAAGGAAGAATATTGGAATTAAAAATATAATTTACACTATATAGAAAGGGAAATTATCATATAATAAAATTTTAGGGTGAAATAAACCCAATCATATAATAATTAAATTCAAGGTGAAGCATTATAAATCAAGGAAATAATATTAGAGTTAAAATACCATACAATATTTTCATCTCTTGAATCGAAAGTACATGAAGGATAAAACTTGAGATGAATTTTTAAATAACTTGAATTGTATTAAAGTATAATAAAAATATTCATATATTAGTATATACATCACATAATATAAACCAATTAGTGAATATTACATATTTATCAAAGAAATAAAAGTGATATGAGAAACCCTTACACCTTTGGTATCACATAAATCAAAATAATATGGAGGAGGGGTTTATGAAAAGACTTATAAATACCATGGAAGAAACTTTAAAAATTATAATATAATATGGTGGGGTAGTAAATACACCATATAAAATAATAATAGGTACATAACATGAAGCATGCCTCAATGAAGGAAAATTGAGACAAAACTCTTACCTTAACTCTCAACTTCCACATAAGTGATTTAACCTCATATATAATAAACATAACCACAATATAAGCTAATTTAAGAACCTTATTCATATATATTACCTTTTCCATACTTTAATCATAACCATTCATCATCTCAGGTCTATACTATGAATATTCATATCACACAAACAATGAGGAACACATGAACTACAAAAGGACCACATAGACTGATGTTGATAACTCAATTTTACATCATGTCTCAATAGAAACCATGGGGTGACTAAGGAATAAAAATTTCCAAAGAAACTAATTGTATTAACCATACCTTCACACAACCACTAGATTCCACAGGGGAGGGAATGTTCCTTGTGGAAGAATGTGCATCTATAAAGGGGAATACTATACCCTTTTATCCATTACTCTCAATACCATTATCATTCTAGAAATACATTTGGGAACTCACACCAAGGATAAGTGTAAACTAGGGGAGAACTAAACCCTACCACCATTACCACCTAGGCTTTGAGAAAACTTATTTCACCTCATAGTGAACTAAAGTGGTAAACTCATGCCCTACCGAGGAAAAATCTATTGGATGAGGGGAATAACCGACCCCTAAGAAAGGCTCATACCTTGATTAGAACATAGTAAATATGGGAAGTATATGAATTCATAGATAGATAAATTTCACCCCAAGTAGTATACAAAAAGCACACAATTGTCAGGGGTAGCACACAATAGGTGGGATAAAGCAAGTTTTTACTCCATTAGCAATATGATAAAAACTGTAACTCATCACACAACACACAAATGGTAAGGGTGACACATAATAAATGATATATATAGAGAGAGAGGGGAAGAGAGAGAGATAGGGAGGAAGGAAGGCACTGAAACTTTGTACACTTTGATCATCACGTCCAAACCCCGTCATGGGTCTCACAAGGAAAAATCACAATCATACCATATCACCTCATAAACAACCTAAGATAGCCAAACTGATCGTACCATTATGATAGTTAAATAAAACACTCAAGATATGATATTTATTTACCGAAATCACACACTAAATGAAATATTTTCATTCATCATACAATAAAAAAATACATTATATGATAGGTCTTAGAGCCCATTCCACAAGTTAGATTTGTGTACCAAATATTGATCTTGAATTATTAACTATAAATCATGCATTGAAATGTCATATACAGTTCTTAAATTTAACATCATATTAATAAGTTACAACCAAAACCATATTTATAACAATAATAGTAACAAAAAATAACAATAACAACAGTACCACCACCACCACCACCACCACCAAAAATAACAACAACAACAATATCATCATCATCACTATCATCATAATCATAATCAACAACATAAAATGCAGTGATAGAGAGAATCATGATCTCCCACTAGAATGTGATCACTAAGGTGATATACATGATAATCCAAATCTCTCATACATAGATTTTGTCTCTAGTCATGAATCAAAATCCAATGTTGTGTCCCCAATATTGTTTCATCATAGAATTCATCTAGCTATCTCATTCTAGTAGAAACATGTTGAAGCTTTATCTTTGGATTTTTGGTTTTCCCCAGTCAGTAAGTTTCAAAAACAACGCCCCTACCTAAAATTTCTTAGGTGATATTTAAAATTTATTAGGTTTTATTAATTAAATATAGGTATTTTGGATTCATATCATGTAATTGTCTAATTTTCATCCAAGTAATATCACTATAGATATTGGACAAGGGGAGTCTGGTTCTTTTCAGTAAGCATGATAAATGTGATGAAATGGTTTTTGAATTTTTAAATTTATGTTGAACTATAGATTGTCCTATATTGGTTGGGGTTTTAGGGACTTAAAATTAATCTCTATAAGATTATTTCCCATTATATTATCACTGATCTTATTAAGTATCCTATTAAAATAGACTCAGTGAACTTAAAAAATTCTAGGTCCTTGATGGTGAGGATTTGTTTTGAATATTACTTGATAAATCCTCTCCCTCTAGTTATTTGAATTCAAAATCATGATCATGGGTTTTGATAAGACATTTTCTATGGTAATATTCCTGAATAATTCTTTTTATGTTAAAAATTAGGTCACCCCACCCAATCTTTAAATTCTCAAAATATAAGGAAACAATCATCTTATGACAAAACTTCAATTTGATAGAAGATGACTTGGGTCAAAAAGGGGAATTATTTTTTTGTTGTTGGACCCTTTAAAGCTCATGATACTTTTGTTCCTGGTTTTAAGGATAATCATAGAGAATCTACTGATCAGGATGAAAATAGGGACCTGGTTGGTCTTCCTAAACAGTCTCATCCTTTGAGTCCTCATGTTGACATTTTCTCTAATTTTGTGGATACGGTTAATAATGATTAACCTATTAATATTACCTTATTTGTTTCTCCCTCCACTCATAAGGAAACACAATTGAATCACTTATATTTTTTTAAATCCAAAAAATATGCACATGAACAAGTACACTAAATTGAGGATGATTTCTTGCACTTGGGTGATAAAAAGATATGAATCCAATTTTTGACTCAGATAGAATTATTACTCCATGCCCTATAATGACTCAAAAATTTATATATTATTCTACATTAGATAAAAATATTATCACTGGATCCTCAAGGATACACCTAGAGAAAACAAACATCCATCCCCAACTGAAAGTTGATGAGGATCCTTCCTCACCCTCTGATGAAGAGGACTTGGAAGATATTTATTAGCTTAAGAACTGCACTCATTTTGTTAATAAAGTATTTAAGGAATAATTTTATCCCTTGGTTGAGAAATAAGAAAAACATAACTTCAAAATATATCTAAATGGGGTGATAATTGTGGATGAATATCTAAATATCAGAGTGTGTATGTTTGATAGAGTTGGATATAAACTTGAAAAAAATCTTGATTTTGATTATCTATAAATTCCTTAGGAATAAATATATATTTTTTTGCTTAAATGATTACCTGGGTTTTTAATGTAGAATAATTTCAAGGATGCTAACTTTTCTTTACCGTTATTACCTTATAATTTTGTTCATATCTTTAGATTAGAGGCTTTTATTCTCTTATTATCAAGGTTTATGGATAGAATTCCTTCTATAATTCTTATGTTTATTTTATAGTTTGGACTTTAATATGACCTAATGCATTCTATGTTGGATCTGTGTTCCATGAAGAATCTATATTTGATATGATAATCTTAAAATGATGATTACTTGACACTTGGTGGAAGACTTGTTACTCACAGAGGGATACTTGTCGTGTTTATGTTGTGTCTTCAGAGGCTATGTGCCGATGGATACATGGATACCTAGGAGATTATTGTCTTGAAATATATAATGAGCACAATATCAGTCTGTCTTCTAAAATCATTAAGTTTTGATACTCTCTCACTAATGTTCGATGCAACACAATATCATATTCCATTCAGACCAACCTTCCAGAATGTAACTCCAGATGATAATTTTTTAAAACTATTTGTCTAGATTATGAAAGATGGATGTCCTTGGATATTAGGTATAAAATTCTCAATAAAGTGTTAACCTTGATATGGAAGATTTTACTTACACACATGGATTTAGTGAGATGGAATCATGAATACCTTTTATAATACCTTTCAAAGAGTTTTAGGGGTTGAAGATGTTCTTAGTTTAGAGGATTTATGTCACTGTTGACTTTGTGATGATGTGATATTATTGGATGATGACTATTATTCTTAGCTATTAAATTATGTTTTCAAGCTATCAATAACATGGTTTATGACACTAAATTCACATATTTTCAAATTTCTATTTTCATTCTCAATAATACATGGAGTTGATATTGCGAGATCCTTTCCTGAATGGAAACTTATCAAGATACTACATCATGAAACCACACTGGAGTTTTTAGGGATACATCCACCATTTGAAGGATGTTGCTTCATGGATTTTCTTTCAGTTGTTTGAAAGTGGAGTGTGAAATTTTCTTCATAGTAGAAAATTGTAATGGTTGGTAATCCAAACTTCAAGACTTCGAGAAAGAGGATCAGAATAGGAATTCTGTCAGCATGCTAATGATGGTGGGATTAACCTTGAAGAAAGCCACCTATTTTTTGATAAATATTGGTGTAACCAGTGATTACATGAATACTTATTTTTTTCCATTTATGTGTGCATTGAGGTGTGTGTGTTTGTAATCTATTTTTATTTCTATATGGTGTAGGTTCATTACACCTCATGTATTCACCATACCTTCCTATTTATTTAATAGATTTTAGAGGGGCATGGGTTTGGTGACCAACTCATGTCCCAAATAATCTTAATTAACATAAAATTTCAATAGGTTGGGGGTGATTCCTCATGTGACACCCCCTTTCACATGGGATCCCTCTCATGTGGCACCCCATTCATATAACTCCCCCTCTCACACAACTTCTACTTCATGTTGATGACCTCTCATAGAAGTCCCATCCATAGCACTCATTAATATAAAAATTGGCTACATCCATGGGTCTATAGACATAGGTAGAATTTACAAAAACTATAGGTCCCCTATATCCATGTAAATGCATTGCTCGTGGATATATCCTCTTATAGATGACACAGATAACCACGATCTAGTAGACCGTGGATATATCCCCTTACAGATGACACTTATAGCCATGTGTATTATACCTATGGCTATTTCCCATTGTAGATGAAACCTATATCTGTGGTTCTACTAGAACATGATTATATCCCCTTACAGATTATACTTATAGCCACAATTTTATTGGACCATGGCTATGAGAAATGCATAAAAATTTATTAGAATTTATATAAGAATTATTATATTATAAATTTATTTTTAGATGTATGTATATGTATATATATACATATTTTATAAATGGAATATAAAAAATAGATATAGAGGAGTGGTAAAGGATTTTTATGTTAATGGTGGTCACATATGATCAAAATCCTGGGAACTATGAATTTTATTATTTTTTGAACTTTATAGCCACAAGCACATGCCCATCGCTATAACACTCATCCACAAAGATGAATTATAGCCACGGGAACCACCCATGTATATAGCATGGGATACCATGGCTATAAGATATGGAAATATATCTTCCATGTGGAGTGGGGCTATAGCCACACGCACCACTCGTGGTTATAGCCATTGGACCATAACCATGACAATGGTAGCTATGAGCTTAATGCTCGCGAATATAACCTATATCCATGGTCACTAGGCCTATAACCATGAACATGGCCTATGAATATAAACATGTTTTCTAGTAGTGACTACTTCACTTCAACCTTTCATCCATTCCCACTCCCTATTGTCGCCCTTTGCTTATAGGGCTACTTTACGCTAGCCCTGGTCATGTCAACCTCCACATTTCGGGCCTCCTCATCACTTCGCTGTCACTGTCTACCCAGAAAGTGACCTCCATTCTATAAGACAGAAAGAATATATGTTTTCATACAATAGAGGGGGTGAATTAAAAGTTATAAAAGTATAAAATTTTAAATAATTGAATTATGATTTTCAAAATTAAGGTTAGAAAATATTGAAAGTATTATTTCGAATCAACACATTATCCTAAGTCATTAGCTACAAATATGACTATGACCTTTTTTACCATGATAAAGAGGTATACAGTATCGCAAGGGAAGATATATATAGAGAGATAGAGAGAGAGATATGAGAAACAAGATCGAGCATAATTACATGATTTTATTCTTTACTGGTTTGATACTGTCTCCACATGTTCACAAGAATAATGTTAAATATTAATATGTACACCATAGTGATATAATCTATAACACAAATTCAACAGATTCAATAATGAGATACTTATTATGAAATAAGATTTGGGAAGAATTAATAAATAAATAAATAATCTATCACATGACAAACACAAAGATTGAATTTATTTGAAATCATATTCAAATATAGAATGCATGATGAATAGAGCAATGGAAATAAAAAAGCCTTACCTCAAGCTCAGTTTGATCATTGATGAAGAATGAATTCATTCCCATTAACATCACCATCCAAGTTCCATCCAAGATCTGATTTCCCATATCCTTCTCCCTCTAGGGTTCATGCCAATGATAAAAAAACTCACTCTAAAGGAGGATTATAAAATGTAATTTATAGAGAAAACTACAGGATTTATGAAAAAATAATTAATTAATTTATTAATCATATGGATTTATTAAATTAATTAATAGTCCACCCATGGTATCTCAAACTCAAAAACTTTGATATGAACTCAAATTATAGCATTCCTAGGATTAATCCTTCATTCTAGACACAAGAACGATGCTAGTTTTCCCATCAGATGATTCGTTTAGGAGATATAATCATTTTATTACAAATACACACATGCAGACTAAAAATATTTTTTTATACTTAATATATTTTTATTAAGTCTCTTTTATGATCATAATTATGCACTAGATTAGCTCGAGGGTGAACACTACACCCCGATATGAACATGGACATAGGTGATACTTCTAAATATTTTGAGGTGACTAACTTCCAAAGGTTTATTGAATCATAGATGCTTTATAATTTCCTAATGGAGTAGATATAATTCTATTGACCAAGTATACTCTCATGTTCATAGATTCCACCCAAATTTACTTGGGCATTCCTGAGTGTAACCTCACGATTCAAACCTTTTCTGTTAATGTTTGATTTATTCACTCTATCACATCGTTATACTGAGGTATTTTGAGAAATATATTCTCTATTATAATCCCCTTATTTGGAGATAATTTCTAGAAGTATCTTCCTCTATAATCTCCATTATTGTCAGATCTTAGGAATTTTAAATTTTAACCAATATCCCTCTCCATGGCCTTCCATTAAACAAAATATTTAAAGTCATCAAAGTTGTACTTCAGAAAGTAAATCTAGAATTTCCTTGTATCACTATAAATGAAAGTGATGAAGTAAAGGGACCCAACATGAGACTTAACTAGGGTTGGTCCCCACACATATAATGTACTAGTTTGATCTTTTAGGCTCTGGGATTCTAAAAATTTAAGTTAAGTGATTCCCTATTTTGTTTCCCAAGAACAAAACTCACAAAACTTCCAAATTTGGTGTGATCAAGCTTCAATACATCTTTTTCAACTAGAACCTTCATAATTTTCTCAATAAGATATTTGATCTGACAATTCCACAATTACAATTTTCAAAATTTATTGTTCAAACAATTATCATATCATCTAATATTTTAGTTAGATATTGGGTCCCATTTTTTAATCCTCATTCCACCACTATGGAACCATGAGATGCCTTCAAAATCTAGTGAAAAAGATAGTTCCATAGTTTGCCTCATAAAGATAAAAATTGAAAATTAAGTTATTCTATTGTTGTGGTATGTGCCACACTTATTTTAAGTTATAACACCTTGACCTTATAAGCCCATATCCATTGCATTATTTTATTAATTTGCATGATTACAAGGAATAAAACCCAAAAGAAATGATTAGTTTAGCAGTTTTAGAAAGCCATATTACATACATGAAACTCACAATAGATTGGTAAATAGGAAATAAAAACATTATAGATAATAAAATGAAATAAACAACATCCTTGAAACTCATTTAAAGGATTCCTCTTCATAACCTGGGGAAAATAAACATAATAAGGGTGAGCTAAATGCTCATTAAGGGTAAGTAAAGTTGAAGAAATAATGAATAAATGAGAATAAATCAACATGGAAAAGGTAAATAACTAATAACACATTCCATTTAAATAACTATATAAGATATAATCAATATGAAAATGTAATAAACTAAAAACACATACCATTTAATCAATAAAGTGAGAATGAAATGCATCCATAGATTTTATCATATGAAAACATCATGAATAATAACAATTATAACTGAAATATATATTAAGGAAATGATTAATTATTATACGTCATTTTTAAGGAAAATGGAAACCTATACTGTCAAGATCCATCCTCCAAATAGTTTAAAACTATAGGTATAAACTTGTTTAGTTTGGAAAACTTATTTGTCTCATGAGAACCTATCTATGCATCGAGGGGATATATAAAGTCAGGGAACCACCCATCATTGCATGTCCAAATAATTACTCATATTGAATAATTGATTTAATAAATAGAAAATATGACTTATCAAATATCCATAATGAATAAAAGATACAAATTTATTAATAATTCCCTTGTTAATTAAATAATTATCAAAGTGAACACCATATATAAAAATGGTATACAGTTTAGACAGTAATAATACCCATCACCCAAGAATGTGGATATTTAAATAATTATAATATGGTGATTTTTTCAAGATAAAGTTAAAAATCACTAATAAAGTGATATTTAAAAGATAACCATTAAAAACATTCTTGAGTAGAATAATATTTAAACATTATAAAGTGTCCTATACCACTTTGAAACATTTGAATCATATTATCCAGGAAGTAACAACATTAAATGAAACTTATAATATCATGAGAATATGAATATTCATGATATAACATGTCAAAGGGAATTTTATAAACCATATAAAAACGATTTGGTTCATAACAATAAATAAGTCTCAATGGAATGTAAATTGAGATGAAATCCATTACCTTACATTTCCTTTTGGGAAATCATCATTTAACCTACTGTATAATGGTTTTAAGAGTGTTAATAATTTATTATAGAATAATATTAATATTTATTTTATCATATATGATCATATTATAATATCTTATTACCTTTTTGTTAATATTCTTTCATTATTTTCACTATTTTGGGTATTAATTTCCTAGTTTCTCGAGTAAGTTTTGACTTGTAATTTGTTGTTCCTATTAATTAGATCATGATTTAATAATATCTAGAATTTAAAACATGATTTAATTATCATATATATTTATTAAATATGTATTTATAATAATATATAATATTTTGATATAAGAAATTAAATGCACTGTTCATGGAGAGAGTAGGTCGTACGTATGCATGAACGCTATTTTCATTTCTTTGTCATATTAAAAAGGTGATAAGTAAATGATACAGACACACACACACACACACACATATATATATATTATAAATCCAGTATAATATTAATTCCCTATATGTCACATTGGTTTATTAAAATCACCCTTAATACGTTCCATGTATAATGTGAACGAATCACATCGCTTTGAGGTGGTGGTAATCCACACTTCCACAAATGATGTTATCGTATTTAAAGAAAACTGAAAGTATAAAGGTATGCTTTATAAAATAATTAAATAAGAATAAATACATAATAAATATAATATATATCATATATAAAGATATTTTCCATCATAATGTCCATCACGATAGGTGGTAAAGGAAAAATGGACAACTTTGCTTCGTGAGGTGGTAGTTCGTCGTACACAAGAACGATAAGTTAGTTACCCATTAGATGGATGTTTGTGTAAGTTAAGGTAAAAAAATTTACATAAAAACATTATATTATATTTAAGATACTTATTTTATTATATAATCATGGAATAAGAAGAGTTTTAGGGGTGGATAATGGAAATAAAACTAAAGAGCTTGAGGAAAGATGCTACCTCTTATTTGGGTAACTCCTTTTGGTTTGCACCAAATGGATTACTTGGATGGATTTATCAATAAATAGAGGCTTATAGGATGAGGTTATTGATGTTTAAGATCTATTTGGGTAGATATTTTTTGAGACAAATTGACTTGATAGGTGTGAGGAAGTGGGAGTCTTGAGTTCCTTTTTATAGTGGAGGAGGAGCGACACTCTTGTAAATTTTGGAAAAGGGAATTCCACCCATGTTTTTACTATTGAAAGTGGTTCCAATAATGGTAAAAAGTATATAAAATTGAATATAGGGTCTAAATATGTCTATAAAATTTATTTTTTACAAGTTTCTAGGTCATTTTTTCCCTTAAGTTTAAGGTTTAGTATATTGTTAAGCTTAATTTCACCTTAATCATTGTAATTATTTTTAATTACTTTCACTAATATTTTTGGTCAAAAAAAGTTGAAATTTTTATAAATTATAAATTATTATGATTAAAAATATTTAATCCAATTTTATAAATTCTAATCATAGAAATGGTGGAAATTAATTTAAAATTAATCATGAAGATGATACGAAAATATGAGTTTTTAAAGTAAAAACGCCCAAAAGTTTGCTAAGTTTTTATATCTAATTTCAAAGTGAAATTGATTCTAATGACATAAATTGGATTAATTAATAAAAAATTGTTCTTATTAAACTTTAAAAATAATTTAAAATATTATTTAAACTTATAAATAAATTAGAAGAAAAAATAGTTTTGAATTAAAATTCAGTATTTTTCACTATTTATCAAAAAATGAAACTTCACAAAAAATAAAAAAAATTCAACCTAACCTAATTTTTATGTTTTTATTTAAAAAATGAATTTTATTTTGATGTATAAAATTTATCATAGTACCAAAAATTGTATTTAAAATTGGTTCTCCATTAAAAGGTGGTAGATCTGCCTTTATAAAAATATTGATTTTATGCAAAATATTGGGTTTGTTCTTATCTAATGACTATAAAATATATTGTATGAATGTAAAAAATATTTAATTTAATATATAATATATAAATTTACTATATTAACTCTCTAAAAGTGTTATAATTTGATTGATTGTGAAAAACGTGACTAAATAGTGTTTTGTTTAAATTGAGTGTTGTGTGTATTGCAAAGCCATCAAAAAAATTAAATTAATTCAAAAAGGAAAATATGGTAAATTATTGGGGTGATACAAAAGTTAAATAAGATTTAATTATTCATTTTGATATTGAAATCACCTTTTCCTATGACTTCTAGAGCTTTATCATACACCAAGTGCACTTTGCTGAATCTTCAAGACACATAATTCACCATGAATCCCTACTCTACCATTGAGTGGAATGATGCTCCAGAGATAATCACACATGAATCCACCATAATTTTAACACTTAATAGCAATACAATACCTTCCTTATATGAATTCATGGAATTTTAACATCCAGAATATGTTCTTCTAGAATTTTACTTATAAGATATATAATCCTATTTTAGATGTCTTCTCTTCTAATATTTTTAGCATATAGGGCTTGGGCCAACCGACTTGCCTTAACTCATTTATCATGACTTATTTTATAATTTCATATGAATTATCCATCAAGGTGACCATCTTATTCCTCTAATATTAGTATTTTTCTAAAAGGTTCTTAGACTTTCCTCTATATATATAGCGACCCTCCTTTTTCTTACATTACTATTACATCATTTTAATGACAAAAAACATAAAAGCATTACATGAATAGGATACAAAGGTTTATTATCTTAGTAAAACTAGGACCACACATAAATTTTACAAAATAAAACATAAACATTTATTTAATTTCTTCTTCTCTAGCTTCTTATTGGCCCTTGAATTCTCCTTAGTAAAATTAATCAACTAAGGATATACATTGAAAAGGGGTGATCTAAAAGCCCAGTAAGAGGATAGATAATAACATGAAACAATATAACATGGGTGAGAATAATAATTATCATCATAACATAGTAATAATATCATAATAATGAGAGGAATCATTAAGAAAAGGCATGGAACATGGCAATGCATAAAAATGAAACATCATGTCTTAGTAATTAACTACCACACATAGTTGTGAACAAAGATAGAATCATTTTCACACACATTTCACTTTTATCATGAGATAAATCACATCACACAATGCATTAGATCTCTATATAATTTTGGGTGCACCCGTCAAATCATAACATTTACATTGCGCTATATAATTCCAGGCGCACCCATCACATCACAACATTTACATTATCATGCATTCCACATAGAACATATATCAATATTGAACATAAAATAACCCATGGAAAGGAATGAGTTTCATTTAATAATAATAAATTCATAAACTTTGGTTTCCAAAATTATAGAGGGAATAACATACTTGGTATAAGAATTATCAACCTTGAGTGAAGAAGAAACAATCTCGAGAAGTAAAAGGTGTGTTTTTTTGAAAGAAGAGTTCTTTTAGAAAACATTATGTTTGTAATAAACTCAAGTAGAAAACATTTATATACCATAAAAGGTAATATAATTATGAATAAATTATATTTAAGGAATAACCGTACTGAAAATGGGGTGAAAGAGGGAAAATCCAAAGAAAGAGAGTTAGGTTCGAGAATTACCCTTACCTTATGTCCGAATGATTTATTCACTTTAATATCCTATATAATCACATTATATTTATTAATTAAAAAATAAAAAAGACTTTTATAAATGAATTTTATTCATTATGATTTTATTAAGTTCATTTATGTGCTTTTTAATGAGTTATAAAGTTTAATTTCATCATTCAGGAGCATTCATTTTCATGGTTTTCATGATCGGTTCACTTGTATACATGAATGGAAGTTCATGTAAAATGAGGATAAATACCCAGAATTGTTATTATATATTAGTAATGATATTAAATAAGTTTAAATGATCTTATAAAGAAATTTTTTATATGTTATGAGGGTGAATCATTAGATACAAGTTAATGATGATCGTTTTAGGTTAATTTTGGTGATTTTTCGATCACAATGAACTCATTTTGCTTTATCATTTAGTATTATGTGTATAAGTTAGTTACATAACATAAATAGGGTTGTAAAATAAACTTTAAAATATTTTTCAACAATTATAATGGTTTTATTAACATCCTTGAAGGTGTTAAAGGAAAAATGAAAGTGCATCGCCCACGATGTCGATAAATTGACACATCACGAGCGACGATTTCATTTTTAGAATAAGAGAGAGAGAGAGAGAGAGGAGTTTAATGATGAATCTTACATTAACATGATATAATTAAAGTATATCAAACATACTAGATTTATCATGCCATTTTGATAAGATAAGGTGAGTAGAATAGAAGAATATAAATGAAATTGAAAAGAAATTAAAAGAAAAAGGAAGAGGATTTTACTTCTTGGATTTATCCTCCTTGAGAACCTCATTAGGGAAAGGTTTTGGTCTTTTTATGAGACCAAAATCTCCTGGACATGGGATATGGGTTTGGGGAGATGTTTATGTAGAATTTGGAGAAGGATAAAAGCTTTATAAGTGTGAGGAGAAGAGGGGATGAGGGGTGATATTTATAGTGGAGGAGAGGGATATTTTCTCATTATTATATTCATTAGTTTATTATTTTGGCTCAAGACTATGAATAGTTTGATAATTATCTATAAATATATTAAAATAATGAAGTATGGTTCGATATTATGGTTCTTACATTATCCTTACATCAATAATGACTAAAAAATTCATGTATTTAGCATTTATCGAAAATTATCGTATTGTACTATTCATAAAAAATCAAGTATTTCAGAAAAATACCAAAAATTCACCCTAAATTTTTTTATGTTTATAATTAAAAAATTAAATCCATTTTATGAAAATATTTTTCTAAATATGATTAATTTAATTTTAATTAAAATCATCATTTACTTGGAAAATACAGATTTTAAAATTATAACTGATTTTATAACTTTGAAAAATTACTTAAGGTCTCATAAAATGATCTTAAAATAATAAGTCATAAAAATATTAATTTATGGATAAATTTTTTGAAAACAAATTTTCTTTTAAATTATTAAATTAATTATAAAATTTTAATTAAATATTTATGGCTTATAAAAAATCCAACACTTAATTAATAATTTTTAAAACATTTAATTACTTAATCTATGATACAATTATAACATAATTTCATTTATAAGCTGATTAAATTTTATTTATACTTTCATGGGTGAGGTTACTATTCATTTGGTCGGTTTACTATTCATATGGGTCATATTACTATTCCTAAGGTTAAGTTACTATTTCATCAGTATTGGTTCCTTAACTTCTAGAAATACTTCTTATTTCATTAATTCCCCATTTATAAAATTTTAATTATGGTCTATAAGTGATTTTATGTGATTTATACTATATGACATTACTATAAGAAGGGAGAGACTCCATTGATAAATTTTTGGGTTGTTACAGTCTAAGTTCTTTATTCAGGATGAGATTCCTGACATCCTTAAACACCAATTTGATCTTGCCACAGGAGTATTTAATTATCGTTACCAATACATTTCGTGAATCTGGTAGTGATGATAGTAAAAGAAGTCTAAATACATCATCTACAAACTTTACCTTTATTGATTTGAGCTACCCTTAGATCATTTTTTGGTCATTCATATGATCTTACATAGGCCTAACTTCTGATAGATTCATGTTAAACAACCTTCATATCATGAAAATTTTATTAAGTGTAATTGGATTCTTATACATGTCTACCAAGGAAATCACCAAATCCATTATGGTATTCACTTCCTTGATGTTAAATGACAAATTATGAGATAATGAAATATACAATAACTCAAGTTATTTATTATCAAGGTATTCCCATTCTACTTGATCCATCTTCTTTGGTTTGATTCCGGCCAATGGAACTTCCAAATCCATCAGAATGAGACAATCCTCTATCCTAATTCTCTAGAACCCCCAAATAAATTCCATATAACTTATCTATATCCACGTCTTACCTTTTTATGACTCCATAGCATATGATGATAGTAAAATACCACTGAAATAAAAATAACATCAATTAAAGGGTGTTATAATTACTTGAGCTATATCTAAGTGTGCTGGTGAGTGAGAAAAGAAATAAAAGCTCTAATGCCACTTTTGAGAATCCATACTAAACCATTGATCCACCATAAATTTTCGACTATAAAATGAAACATAGTGTAAATATATCTTCCAAAACTCCCATTTATTGGAAGGACTCTTTAGAGCTTAGTTTATCAGAACTTAAGAAGACACCACACCCTAAATCACACACCAAGCCGACCTCACACATACTCAAAGAAAACACATATTTCTCACAAAAAACATTTAAGACAAATAAAAATTAAACCAATGAAATTTTGAACACTTTGGTTTATGTGGTTCAAACATGATTCCTACATTCATGGAATAAACACCACCATTGAACCATGGTTTATACTAATAAACTATATAAAATGGAATATGATAACTAATATCTGGTAAATAAACCAAGTTACTCAGAGTTTTTCCACAAAACCATGATGAACTGATTTATATATTCCATTGAATATCTAATGGACCACTAACCCATACACGATACCATTGGAATGTGACACCTTTTGATCAAATATATATCAATCAGAGAGATCTCCCTGTCACTGTTTGAACCCTAGAGGTTAATCCATCTTTCAGTTTCTATCTTCCTAGTTAAACTATAGAAAAAATTGAATATGATTCATTCTTAACTGGTTAATGGTGATTAATTTTTCCAATGACAACTAATTTCATATAAAAATTAGTCAAATTCAGAAAGAATAATAATAAATCTTTGACTGATATTGAAATGTATTAAAAAAACAATTATATTATTCCTTATTACATATAATCTTCTAAATTATTTTATATAGTTATGAAAATGTGTTTTTAAAAAAAATTACTAATAGTGTCATTATAATTTATTATTAAAAAAATAATTTAATTAATAAAAAGATAAAATATAGAAACATAAGCATGATAAAAATAAAATAGATAACAATAAGTATAACATTAAACTTGTAAATTTTGATTAAATTTAAAGAACATATACCTATAAGAAATTATATTAGAACCTTTAATTGTTTGATGTCATCAAATGGAATAAATTAAAATCCAAAAAGTGAAAAATGTGTATCACAAGGTCAGATATGAATTATCTAGTTAAATATATTTTTTACTTATAATGACTTTATAAATATTTTTCTTCATTTTTAGTGATTTTAAAGTTCTGTATTACATATCAGAGACCTTCATGAAGAAGAGATTTGTACTTTGATATCATCTCCTAGAATATAATTGTAGCTTGAATGATTGTTTCCTATAAGATGTGGTGTTAGATAGTTTGATAGTAGTTAATGTATAGACAATACATAAAATCACATTAAATTAAATAACAATACATAGTGTCACATTTAAATTATTAAATATTAATAGTACATAAAGTGCATTAAAGTCAATAATCACCATTATATTTGAAGTAATATTATTTTAATAATTTTTAACTAATTATTATCAAATCAAGTTTAAATTTTCATCATTATAGATAAGGTCAATAATAATCATGTCATTTGATAATTTCAATGATTTTATGTACCAAATTCATAGATATGAACTTGAATCTTCAACATATCATCATATTCAAATGAAAAATTCTATAAACAACAATCCATTTGAAAAAATATTAATGATAATGAAAATAATAATATTAATGAGTAAACATATAGGAATTTATAATAACTTTGAGTGAAAATGTTAAATCTGAGAAGGTAGTATTGATACATCCTTTGTAATTATTATTTTTTACACAGTGAATGTTTTAGAAAATTTATTTGTAAAAAATATTTGTTGTACACCTCATAGGTTTTTTTCTAGTGTCATGTATCAATAATTTTAAACCCTTTTTATTAGAAACTATAAATACCTTGACATAAAGTTATCCATGAAAAAATGGGCCATCAAAGGTATATTCCAATTAAAGAAAGATATTGGCTTTAACTTTTGTTAATAGTCATTGCATATGAAATAGTTAAAGGATATTGTATTCTTTGAATTTTGAATGAAAACATTGAATCTGAGTGTGTTATATTGATCCTTAACATGAAATATTTATTTCCACATTGAATACCTTACAAAATTTGTACGCTAATCATCCGATCTTACAAATCTATAATAACTAAATGAGTTCCACAACAAAGGAAAAAAATATTGTCAAAAATTTCTTAGCAATATAACTGCCCCCCACTTTCAAGATTATTTTATGATAATGACAAATAGAGATATTAATACCAATGAAAATTTATGGGGAGTATATATTTTTTATGAAAGTTCATGATGTTGATTATGATTTATTATGGGGGGTTTGATTATTGAAAAATCAGTCACGTCATATTCCATTCTTATTTCACACCTGTTTGAGATGGGTTGGTTTCCAACAGGGTTTTTTCATGGAACTAGAAATTCCCAATGGTTCTTATATGTATGATGAATCATATACATACTTTACAAAGGTAGGTTTTCATTGGGGAACTTGGTAAATGATGCATAAGAAATCACATTGTTCAAGAGGATGTGAGGTCAATCTCATCACACCCTTTTGGTGGGAATTATTTCCTATTCCAGGATTCTCTTATAGATTTTATTTAAGAAATGTTTGTGAATCCTTTATTCATTATTAGGTATTGCATGGGCCACCCTTAAATTAACAATCAATTATTATCATACAAGGATCTGTAATCATCTATATGTATCTAAGGTTCCCCATTAATGGTGATATATGTACGTATATGAGGTTCTTCATTAATGTTACCTTTTTATATGCAGACTAGAGATCTTTATGTCATTTATTATTATAGTTCTTAGTTTTAAGATACATTATGGGAGCTCCAAAATTTTCTTCCATCTAGGGAGACAAGATTTTTTTAATGCCAGGATTGGACCCATAAAATGGGATTCCTATGTATCCTTGTGAAAGGAATAAAAACCCATGTAGTTTGGTGCCACTTAACGAGTCACATCATACCTTTTAGGTTCACGTAATAAGGACCAATTTGTGTAGTTTAACATCATGTGAAAAGGACGTCTAGACGGAAGGTGCCATGTCAATATTGGTGTGGGACTTTTGCTAAAGCATCCCGAAGAACCTAGAAGGGATGTGATATCCCAGGTGGGGGTATGATCTTATTGGGAGTATGGACCAACAGGGATGGTAACTAAAGAGGCTCAAAAGTTATGTGGCTCTATGATTTGGATATAACCCTACTGGGAAATGGCCTAGAGAACATTAGGGAGAATTTGGGTGTTGGGTTTGGACCTCAGGGAGGCATCCTATGTATCTTAGTTAGTCATGAATCAAATCCCACATAGTTTGGATGGGTTGGGGCTTACACCAAATAATCCCATGTATGCCTTATTGAGAATATGAAACTTTAAAATAATAGTCACATGGTTTTGTGGATTAAACCTAACTGGTGGCCTATGTTTCTATAATTGTGAGGGAAAACTTTAATTAGGGTGATTTGGAGGTATGGTTGGGGATTACACTTAGAAGGATGACCATTTTCTTGGGATCATTTGGATTTCATGATCACCACCAACCTATAAGCCCACATGAGTCATGATCAGTGTGAGAAAAAATAGGAAGTGGTAGATCTTGAAACCACACAATCTTACTTGTCTGTTAGTGGATGAGGTCAGGGCCCAAAGGAAGAGGGAATAAGAGAGAGGTCTGGTGCTCATCTCCTCTCTTGTTTTGGCATCCCAGGCCAAAAGGGAGAGATAAAGGGAATGAAGTGGCCACATCCTTACTTGTTTTGGTAACCTGAATGAGGTTTGTGATAGAGAGAAAGGACTTTGGGATGGACATCTCCTATTTTATTTTCATACCTTGGGAAGACAAAGAGGAGGAGGAGTGTAACCTCTAGCAAGAAAGGCTAGGGGATTACTCTAGGAGGGATTCCCTTTTCTTGACTTCATAGAGGATGAGAGAAGGATCCAACACTATCCCTAATCAAAGGTAAATGCAAGTGGTTCCCCTAAATCTCTAAAACAGGGAGGTCCATAGAACTACTTCCAAGGTTGGGACCCATGATACCATGGGAATGTAGGTTCAAGAACATTTTGAGGCCCCCTTTTTAAGTAGGTTACTAATAGGACCCCATTTACCATGGGTATGTGTGATCAAGATGAAACATCGATGTTTCCATACATATCTAAAATATTTTAGAGAGGCCTTGGCCTGATACCATTAGAGTGGTTTACAAAGGTGGATAAGTTGGACCAAATGGTACGCTTGAGGAAAGAAATGAGAATGAGAAAGGTGTACACACAAGTATTCCCCATTCTACATAGCATGTTTCTATACAGAATGAGGTTCCCTCTAGGTAGAATATTTCTACACGGGACTAGATTTCTTCCACGCAGCACTTTTCTACGCGGGTGCAGGTTGCCTCTGCGTAGTGATTCACTATGCAAGTCTGAGTTTCTTTCACTTAGTAAATTGATACATGGAAAGATGGAACATAAGGATACTATCTGGTTATGATTTTCATAATGGATTCTAATTTTTTTTGGGTCTGCAGATGGATGAGTGAATTCCCTTTCTAACTTAGCATTATGTAGTTGGCTTACCTGCTCAAAATTGATGGCTCTCACACTTCACTTCCCTTTTTTTCAATTTTTCTTGCATCTCCCCTATGGGGTTGTTAAAGAGGGATATAGTAACTGAATACTGAAATGGATGGGCCTCTGTGGTGGGATATGGGGAATTTTTTTGTAGGATCCCAATAAATACATTAAGGTATGAGAAAATTTTCATTTATGGGGAATAGAAAACACCATCCACACTCACAAATGACTTATCATTTTTGGGGGATAGTCATTTTTGGGGGATAGAAAACACCGTTCGGGCTCACAAATGATCTATTTTCATTCACAAGCATCATAAAACCCCATCACATCTTGAAAATGATTTCATTTTTGTGACACCATGTGGAGAGATGATCCACGTAACGAGTTTTTCTATGTGGACCCAGTCCTTCTTTGTAGCTTGGATATATTTGACATTTTTCAAACTATTATTTGGGTTTATTTTACCATTAAAAATTTCATGATAGTATTTTTACCTTCAATGAGGAGTTTTTAGGACCCAAAAAATTCCCCCATCAGAAATTTCTCTAATTAGGATGAAAAGGAGGTGATTCCGATGAAGAAATTGGTCCTGTTTTGAACCACTTTGCGGTACACAAAAAAATAAAATCATGAGGCTCTTGACAATATTCATGTTGCCTATAAAACTTTATGGAAGGAAATTTGGTATATGATTTATCATACCCCTTGTAAAACTTTATAATGAAACTACCCAAATTACGCCTCATGTTTTCCTTGCTTGGGATGGGGGGTTTGACTATCATACCATACATGACGTGGTAAAACATGCGATTTCTACTCAGGAGAGAGCTGACACACTCTACCATCACCTCTAAACTATAGATTCTATGAATCATATTTATATATCTAGGAAAATTCTTCTCAACAAATCCTTTGAGTGTGCCAAAATGATTTCTAGACAACAAGTTCAAGTTGTGGAGAAGAGAGACTTGGTGGAGAAACTTCATCAGGAGTTGGAGTGGCTTCATCAGGATTTTGGAGTGGATCAATCAAGAACTAGCTCATGATGAGGCAAATGTTGATGAATGGAAATAGTTAGTATAAGAAGTGTATAAGGAAAGATTAGATGCCACTAAGAGGGAAAATGCATTGCGGGCTAGTGCCAACATAGAAATTACAATGTTTTCTGAGTTATTCCAAGCCATAGAGGATTAATATCATAAAATTATTCAAATTTATGAATCCACTAAGTGGTATTTATAACTATAATGTCTTACTAATACATAGATACTCTAATATTTGTATATTCCTCCTTTGTACCCATTCAATAGATAAATGAAAACTTGTTCACCTTCCAGTACTTATTCTTTATCTTAGCCTGTAGTACCAATCAATCATAACTTGATGTGATTTGAAATATGTCTCCTAGATAAACTTAATAGTTTTATCACTGGATAAAAATATTAACCATAACCCAGGATAATCAAGTTGAAACTATTTTTTCTAGAGAATTTCTCATGTATGGGAAAAAGTGTAATTACAATCATTGTAATATCAAAGTAAGATCATGTAATGCTCTAATTTTTTCCTAAGCCAAGGGATCTAGAGAGTGTAGTTTTGATTATTACTAGGGTTACATGGAAAACCATAAAAACCTTTCATATTTTCCATTACCAGCCTAATTTTTTCCTAAGTCCATTGTGATGTTGACTTAGCGTGTATGACTCAACTTTTTCTTAGGTTACCCTTTATGGGTTTTCATCCTAACAAGTTTTTTTCCCTTTTTTTCATTGATTATTTTTTTCCTAAGACATGCAGAGTGAATTCGTAGTGAGTCGATACCCAATTTTTACCCAAGGTTCCCCTTTTTTTGGGTGTTTTCATCCCGATGAGTATTGTGTCTCTTTTTGTGGGTAGTTTAGAGTCTTGAAAGCTAGACTAATGCAACTGGTGTTTTAGGTCAAATAAATTTGACCATGAATTATGGGATAACTTCCCGAATAAGGCTGACTAGTCATGAATGTATCAACACTTATCAGACTTATAAAGGGGGTTTTTTAGTCACGATTTCATGATTTTTAGATATGAAGCATGATGTAGGACAAGTATGTGAGGAGTAACCGCATATCATGTTTGAAAGGTGGTTTTATAGTGTTATGTTGTTAGGGATTATGAGGATAGAAGAGGTATCTCCTAAGAACAAAGATTCCTTTGGTTGAAAAACCATTTTTTGTGGGAGATTTATGCAAATAAAACTAGGGTGTATTATTAATAGTCAACACAAAGGTGTCACAAGGAATCTAATGTCCTATTATCAGTGGATGGGTAGTTTATGATGGAAATTTGTTTGATAATGGAAGGAGAATCTGCATTAGAATTTTCCATAAATAGGAAACCACTCCTACCTGAATTTGTATCGTGTGAAGTAGGATACATCC
Source organism: Viscum album (assembly GCA_963277665.1). Classification (NCBI taxonomy): domain Eukaryota; kingdom Viridiplantae; phylum Streptophyta; class Magnoliopsida; order Santalales; family Viscaceae; genus Viscum; species Viscum album. The sequence continues at coordinate 1,611,960,890 of OY728125.1, forward strand.
TCTTATATGACTAAAATCCAGAGTTAAAGGTCCCTCCCTGACAAGGGTTAAAGATCAGTATAGTTTAATATTGTGTGATTAGGATATGAACCATGTAGTTTAATGTTTTATGGTAAGGTTATAAGCTACAAAATAGGGATTCTGAATCTGAGGAGTGACATGGGATGAAAACATCATCAGGGATTATGAAGATAGAAAAGGTCTCTCATTGGAACAAATTTTCCTTTTGTTTAAAAGCCTTTTTTGTGGGTGATTTATGCAAATACAATCAGGGAATATCAATGAATAGTCAAATATAGGTGTCCTCGAGAAATTTAACTTCCATTTTCGATGGATAGAGAAAGATTATGGAGATTCAAATTTCCCCAGACACAGAGTTTGATTTATGTAAGGAAAGTTCTTAAATATGTAAGGAGAATTCATATCAAAATTATACAAGAATGGGTAGAAGAATTTTCCTTATTTAGGTCTGACCCATAAGCTGGAAATAGGGATACCCATTTTTTTGTTACATATGGTCCCAAAATATAAGGTTCAGGTGTTGCTGCATATCTTGTTGAAGTGAGAATCAAGACATTTATAGTTCTATGGTAGATTCCCCACACTAATCAAATTCTTATGTAGAGAGGGGGATTTTTTTTTCACTGAATAAAGGATTAAAAATGGGGTGAGAATCCATACTGAACCCTCCTATGTATATATGGATCATACATAGGAGAATGATGGAATTTTTTATGTTGAATCTAGACCAATAATTAGAGATTTGGGCATCACTACATATCTTGTGATAAAATGATCATGGTTTTTAGTGTCATACATTGAGGACATCCGCTATATAGTTTAACGTCACACGGTAAGGATTTTAGCCGTGCAGTTTAACATCATGCAGTAAGGACATAGGTCATGATAACAATGAGTGATAAAAGGATTGTTGGGATAAGTTATTATTACGTGCCTCAAACATGAAGGAAGATATCATAAACCATGATCTTGGGGGTTATCAGATATGAAGAAATGATATAGGATAAGTATGCAAGGGGTAACCGCAAGTCATGTTCAAAAAGAGGATTCCAACACGATGTTGTTAGGGCTTATGGAGATAAAAGAAGTCTCTCTTGAGAATGAATATTCCTTTGGTTTAAAAAACCTACTCTTTTTTTGGGTGATTTATACAAAGCCAACCAGGACCTATCAATTCATAGTCAATCACTGGTGTCCTCAAGAAACTAACCTTCCATTTATGATGGCTGAAGAAAGATTGTGGAGGTTTAAAATTTCCCAGGACAAAGAGTATGAAAAGTGTAAGGAATATGTACAAGTATGCAAGAAACATTCAGACATGACATTAGCCATTGATTAAGGAGTTCCCTACATAAATATGGATCATATGAAGGGAAGGGGATGTTTTTTTTGAAAACTATGGCTGTGCTAGGACAAGGGGTCTGAGCGTCACTAAATATCCTGGGATGACAGGAATCAAGCCACACATAGTTCTAAAAGAGGATCCCTATGAAGTTTTGACCCATTCATAGGGAGAAGGGGGTATTGTTATTATTTTATTACTATGGCTGGACCCATGATTGAAAAATCAGGCATCACTACGTACCTTGTGATGGTAGGAATCAAGCCACACAAAGTTCTTAAGAAACCATACAGTTTAATGTCATGTGGTAGGATGTGGGTGACTCGATGTGAAAAGGTAATGTCGCAACTAGTCCTAAGACTAACATCTAGGCATCACTATGTATCCTATAATGGAATAAATCAAGTTAGACATAACTCTTTAACAAATCATAGTAGAAGACCGATACCGGGAATGGGGGTGCCCTCTTTAGAGAGGATATTGAGGAATACCACGACTATCGTGAGGTATCCTGTATTTATGGTATAGGGTAAGGTTACCATTTATCATGATGTGATGAGGATGTTTTCATTTATTCCTCTCATACCTAATCACATGAGGCATCTCGAGTTCTCCACAAGCTAATGATGCAATTTATCATTGTAAAAATTTGACACATTATGGGGTACAAACATCTTAAAGTGGATTTTATGGCTAATAAGTGATGAACTGACATAAAAATAGGTCTATGGGGTCCCTTTTATGCACAAAATCTCAAGAAATATTTCATAGGAACCACTATCATGATGATGAAGGGAGTATTTTGTGACGAGTTGATGATAGGGCTGGACCCAGGATAAGGAACCCAAGCATCGCTATGTATCCCATGTAGATAGGAATCAATCTATACATAGTTCTGAATTTTAGAATGGTATGAGACCAATGTTGGGGGTGATGTACTCTCTAGTGAGGACATCGAAACCTCACATTTGTGACATGAGGCTTCCCATGTTTATTACATAGGACACGACTACAATTTAATGTCATGTGATAAGGAAAATAATCATACAATTTAACGTCATGAAGTAAGGAATCGTCCTATTCATTTTAACATCACGAGGTCAGAATGATGATGCTATGCATTTTAACATCATACAAAGTTTATCATCTTTTAACATGGACGATGGGACATGTGATTATAAGAAATATTTCTTAAAGAAACTAATGTTGGTGGGTGTTGTGGTAAGTCGTCCATGCACTGAAGTTAAAGAATAGGCTCCATTCGAGTAGACCTTGTGTATGGTATAAGGTCCCTCCAACTTTGGTTCCAGCTGTGGAGGTTTCTTTCTGGGTATCGTCAGAGTCCTAATGACCAACACCATTTCTCTCTCAAGGAATGTTCAAAGGTGATTTTTTTTGTTAAAGGTTCATGCAATCTAGTTTTGGAGGACTTATAAATGATTAAATGTATGTAATATCTTCTCATATATTCACTCTAATTCATATTTACATTTCTAGGTTTTTTTATCTATGGATAACCAATCAAAGATGGCCACACAAAGCGAGGGAAATTGAACCTTGATGGGTAGGACCACCTTTGTTGGGTAAATAATCACAAATCCAAACCCTACTTTGTTAATATTGAGGTCTTCCATCCTATTCCCCATTGGGATTCTAGATTCACTATAAAAATATATCTCCCATACATGGGGTCCCTCTTAAATAGAGAAGATCTCTTCATCAGATAGTTCAGTATCCAGTGATGTCATTTCCACCAAGGGATGTTCTATAAGGAAGTCTACCAACACCTGAAATTTTACATATTTATGAGGAATGAAATGAATATCAAACTATTGTAGGATCACTGCCCACCATGATAGATTCCTGATAAACATTGGATGAATGAGAATGTATTTTAGTGGGTTTCTATGAGAGACCAAATAGACCTTGTGATGCTGCAAGTAATGCCTCAGTTTCTGTGCTGCAAATAATAGTGCTAGAAAACTCTTCTCAATATATAAAAAATAAGTATAAGCATTTATCATGGTTCATATGAGGTAATAAAAGTTTTTTTCACTCCCAACGTCATTCTTTTGTGCAAGGAAGACACCTAGTGACCGCTCTAGGGATGTCACGTACAAGATGAGTGGTCTTCCTTCAATAGGTGGAATCAGTATTGGAGAACTAAAAATATATTTCTTTATACCATCAATTTTTTCCTAGAAATCATCATTCCACTAATATATAACCCCTTTTTTCATAAACCTGGTGAAGGGAATACATTTGACTGCAATTTTGGATATAATTCACTGAATGTAGAATAATTTCCCTTAAAGACCTCTCAAATCTTTGAGGGTTTTAGGGGGTGACATGCCAAGGTGAGACTTTGTTTTCCCATGGTTGACTTCGATTCCATGATGGCATATGAAGAAGATGAGAAATTTTCCTAAAGTAACACTGAAAGAACATTTCAAGGGGTTCATTTTTAGGACGGGTTGTCTTAGTAAGTCGAATAACATTTTGAGATTAGCGAAGTGGTTAGATCTCTATCAATATTTAACCAAAATATAATCAATGTAGCATTCAAAAAACTTTCCTAGTAAGGGTTTGAATATGCGGTGCATAAGACATTAGTATGTATTGTGAGTATTCTTCAAGACAAAGGGCATCACTCGATAGAAAAATACTCCCTGAGGATCCCTAAATAAATTGAATTATTCATCTTCTTAGGCCATTTCGATTTTATTATACCATTAATATCCATCAATGAAGGAGTTGGATTAACATTTTCCTATTTCATAAATTAGCAGCTCTGTGATCAGGATTGGGAAATCATCCTTTATACAGTGCTAGTTGAAATCTCTGAAATCGATGCAGACTATAATTTTCCAATTCTTCTTCTTAATGGGGACTATATTGGCCATCCATTTAGTATATTGTGCCTCCCAAATGAAGTTGTAATTAATTATATTGTTAACTTTATCTTCAATTTTGGTAAAGTGGGTTGGGTGTGTCATTCTAGTTGCCTGTTTATAACCCTGACGGTTCTCTGGTAAGCCTAGGTTGTAAGTGGACACCTTAAGATTAAGGCCCAACTTATCTGTGTAGTTTCAGGAAAACATGTCACAATGTTTCTTTATAAAGGAGGTATATACCTACTATTATTCTAAATACATGACTACATTGATCAAAGTGGGTTGTGGGTCCTCTTTTGTACCCATATTTATCTCTCTGAGTTTATAAATACCGATAGAGACACTGATCAAATATTGGAGGGGTGTACCTAAGGTCCTTCCCCTCCTAATCTTCCTCTATTTCCTTCTGTCTCTTCTACTTCAACCCTAGGAGTAGTAGGTGATGAATTAAATTATTCAGTGTTATAATAGGAGTCAATATTTTGACATCCAGAAGATGAAGTGACTTCCTTTGACCTAGCCGACAATGTGATGTCTGTTTGAAGTTTCATAGAAGAGATGAGGGATGAAGAATAATTATATTCACTTTATCATGATGATATGATGACTTCTCCCAACTCAGATGATGACGCAACGATCTATTTAACTCAATAGATTGAATGAGTAAATTTTTATCTGAGATTTTACCACTGTTTGAAGATCCAATGGCATTTTCATTACCATTGGGATCAGTTTCATGATTGATATCAAAAAAATTGTCAAATATGTATCCAAATTTGAACTCATGTACTCAAACTGATTGATGGGTAACACATGATCCTCACTGATTTATTTAAATGGGTTGGATGGAGTCATTTTAAGACCATTTGGGTCAGTAACCCAATCGAAATTGTCAACTATGGGTTGTTTACCCTCCCTATGATAGAATCCTACATCAATATAATTCAATTTATAATATTTAAATTGGGACATACCAATGTGAAACATTATGATTTTCCCATTAATGAAATACTTGATGCATTAATGGTATAATTCTGGGATTTCCGCATGTTGATGCAACCAAGGCCTTCATAGAAAAAAATTAAAGGTCACATCCTGCTGAACAACAAAAAGTTTGAAGTCAGATAAGAGGTCCCCAAACTAATCCATGGGCTTGATTTGTCTTAGGTCTTTTTCTCACCTTTTTCATAGACCTATAGTGTTAGAGTGAAAGGTTCTAGGTTGGTCTCAATGTATCCTAGCCGATGAAGTGTCCATACTGGAATGAGATTAACTCATAAACCATTTTAAATGAAAGCCCTTCATACATCGATACCATTTATTCTTCCAGACACATACAAGGGTCCGATGTGTCCCTGTATAATGGCATATTTATCTTGGTATGTAAAGGAGATCACAACATGACATTATACAGGATTGGTCTTTTTCTGATAAACCTCATCAGTGGAAACCTCATTTTAAAACTCCTAAGGTATTATCAAAGCCTATATGATTACTTACCTAAGTTATTTTTATAAATTCAGGGCATCTAAGATCGATAACTTGGTTAAAACTAGAGCTAATTATTTCAATATATCACACTTTTGAACTAAATGATTGTTATTCATAACAGGGGGATTCTCTTTAATTGGTTCTTTAGGTTATGGAGTGCTAGATGAAGATGGATTGGCCCTCAAAACAGGATTTGAAAGTGCTTATATTCTTGGTGGTTAAGATCAAACAGGCCTACCCACCCACCGAGGGTGATCAGACACCAGTTACTCTTCTGATTGATTCTCCAGGACGATCAGGTCAGGAAACATTTTTGTAATGTGTAGGAGGGTCTCCATATTCTTGTTAGACTCACTGAAAATCTCTTCTATGAGCCTCTTTAGTACTGACTATCTGATTAGGGTCTTGGCTAGAATCCTGGTTTCCACCATGACTTTATTTTCCCCCATTCCCTCAAATCCCGTGAACTCTTTATCTAACTCCCCAATTGGGTATGGAAAACTCAGGTTTATAGAAATACTCTTCATCAGATAATAGGTCCATTAAATGAATGAAATTAACAAAACATAAGATTAATTCCTCATCTGATGAGGATTTTGTTTGGCAGACCAAATCTGGTGCTACCGTTTGGAAGGATGGTGCCCATTATTTCAAATCTAGGAGAATAAATTATAACATATTCAAATACAAATTTGGTCTTGGTGAAAGTTCATCTTCCTATTTTGTCTCTTAACCTTTCTGGACAGATCACTTCTTGAAAGACTAGATTCCGAGGGATTGTGGTGCCGATAACATCAACTGTGTTGTAGCAGAAGCGACTGGGGGCATATTTGGTTGTCTCAACTATGATCTAAGGATAGAATGAGTTTGGTTGATTGTATTTTGAGCTATCCAATCACTATAATTTTGTTCACTTTTTCTATAAACTTATTGTAACTCACCTCTTTCCTCAGGGGTAGTGGTAGAGATGTACACTATTTGTGTTGGAGGTTTCCCCAATTTCACTTGTCCAGAGTCTACCATTTTTTATCGGATGTATTTGAAAATTAAGCATTCTCGAATGGTGATACCCAATACCCAGTGAAAGGGGAAATAATCTGGTTAGTCGTTAAGACCCACATGGTTGGGCCTCTTGGGCTCTAGAAGGTGAAGTAGATCATTTTCCATAGCTATTATAAAGTAACCATAAAATTTCTCATCTCAAAATGAATAAACTTTATTCATTAATTCCTCAAATTAATTTTTCATTGGACCCATCTACTCTTCCTAATGAATAATAGGTTGTTGTTGATTCCCAGGGGGTGCTGCATGATATGGTGTAGGTTTTGGAGCTAGAGATGGCATAGAGGCTCCCTTAATTGTGATGTTTGTAGCCTCTTCCTTTCTGATTATCTTCCTCAGGGTTGATGAAATCATTTGGGACTTGAGCTTAGTTCGATGTATGGAATCTTCCATTCTTTTAGTAATTTAATAAAGATCCCAAAACCTGCCCCTATATCTTACCAAGATAAGTGGTGTTCATAATTCATCACAAAGGTTATATATGAAAAGAGAAATCAAATTTTATTGTGGAAGCTGAAGGATCAAGGAATAGGTTATTCCATTCCATCTAGAAATTAAATTTTAAACCCTCTCATTCTATCATTGTTTTAAATTGGAGAGTTCAAGGATCATTTTATTTTTTAGCATTGAGCTGAAATGGAAGATAAATTTCTGATAGAGTCCTTCCCATCCCGTGATTGAAAGAGATGAAAAACTGATGCACTATACAAAGTTCGACAATTATAAGGTTTTCATGAAGCATCTAAGTTTCACCACTTTTTATTGTGTAGGGGTTCCCATAATGAGATAATAATGGGGAACAAAGTGTGTCATATGTTATTCCCGGTCCCCCAATCCATTTAAAACTGGAAACATGGGGCTCCCAAAATTTGGAGGGGGTGGGATGTCTGTAACCCATTTAGGGTAAGGTTTCCATACTGGCTATACTAGTGTACGTCACTCTTTCATAGATTCCAATCAATCTTTTAATGACTTGATGTTGTCGATAATCCCTTTATTAATGTTTGGTTGAAAATGAGATTGAATGGGAGTAGCAATGGGTAGGACATAACGCACTAGATCCACCAACATATGTGGTTGAAATCCAATAGGGGACATCTTTTGGGGGTTTGACTGAATCCTTTATGGTTGTTTCCCTAATGAATGGAATTCTTAAAATCTTTCCATAATTGGTTCCAAGTAAATTGATGGTCTGAACACAGGGTTGAGTGGATTTTCTGGGTCTACTTCATTCATTGGGGAGAACCCTTGTTGTTGAGGTACACCAGCTGATTTTGTGAGTTGAGGCTCTTCTCATTGAATATATTCAATATAAATTCCACCTTAGAGAAATTCTGTGTTGAGTATTCTCAACTTTTTCATCTATTCCTCATGTTGAGTGAATCTTTCTACGAGTGTGAGGAATTCAAACTCTTCAGAAGGTGGGTTGTATACAGCCTTACCATTACCCTTTTCTTTAGTGGATTCTAAATGTGGAGGAATTAGTGGATTGGAAGAGTGAATCCCTATATTTAGGAAAAGTCTTTGATTTTGGGTACACACACCTCCATCATTTTCCTTAGTGTGGACTACATTTTAGGTGGAACTATCCTCTCCTTGCTCCTATGTTTTGACATCATCTTTAGTGTTTTCTACAGGGTTGACACCCACGACATGCACTAACGAATAATTCATTTTTAGTCTCATATTGGTAATCAAATTATAGGAGGTATATTGGTTCCATTTACAAGACATTTTCCTTCTTTTCTGAGGTCCTCTTAGAGCTTCTTGGAAAAGAGTAACCTAGAGGGAACCTCCACACAACCTTGTCGTATGTGTCCCTTCTGAGAGATGCGGGTAACGAGACGAGACAAACTGGGAGACCTCATTTCTTAGTGTTCCCCCTAATTAGGATAAGGATAATTTTAATTAAATATGGGGTTGAGGTAAAAATTACCCCCTCCCTATGGGATATGGTTGCTCTCATTCCTTCATTGTCACACCTTGGGCCTAATTTATCGGTATTGAGGGGGAATTTTGTGTTAAAAATGAACCCATACATGTGGGTTGGGGATGATCCCATATGACAGCGGTTGCTCTCTTGATCTTGTGCATCCTCATTATTGTATTATATGGACGAAATTTAGGTTTTTCACATGAAACACCCACTTATGAGGACATCATTAGTGCATGATGATTGGCCTCTATTAAGTGAGAGGCCTGCTTAATGTTCACAGTCGCTTGATTCATGAGTTATTTAATATCTTTCTATCACCAGGACCAATACTTTTGAGACTTATTCAGGGATTATTCCTATTGAGTTCTCCATCATTCCTGAGTGGAGGGATTTTTTGGTAGCCACCCTAGAGCAATGACATTACATGATGTCACTTCTGGTGGATTTTGCTGATTGGGGAATGAGGTGAAATGTAGAGATCCATGTTCACCCCACCCTCATATGTGAACAAAAAATGGGTAATCTATGATTATATAAAATAATTTATGCAATGTATCAAGGAATTCCATTTGAAGATCTTTCCACGTCTTCTCTGATCATGGTCACTGTGAAACTGTAAAGGATTCCAAGTCTATTTGATGAAAAAGCTCTCTCAACATTTTAACATGGTCTATATACCCATCGTAAGGTAATAAATTCATCTTCAGGTAGCAAAGAGTTTTCTATAGATTCATATGTATTTCATGTATACATTTTTCTAACAAATACCTATGTAATGTTAAAATGATAAGTGGATGAGATTTGAAACATGATGGCTATATTATCCCTGGCCAATTGCCTTCTCATATTTTTCTATTATTCTACCGTAGATCCCCCCACTTGATTAGATAAACCTATGTGTTTCCTAACTATTTTATCAAATTAAGAAGATCTAATAGGGGTCTCATCAGCATGAAAATAGTCCATATGTGGTTTAGAGGAAAACTATTTCCTTAGACTATCTTCTAGTTGAGAAGGAATGTCACCTATCATAGATAAGGTGTTAGGCATGCCTATCCCTATCTTTCCAAGCACCTCAGAATATGAGGGCCTTATTTTATTTGGTCCAGTAAGGAGTATACCTTATTTTTGACTGATATTATGGCCATGAGGAAGGTTATTGTGGAACTCATTAGGAGATATGCTCTCAAGATCGATCAGATTGTACCCATGAGGAAATATTTCATGGCGATCACTCTGGGAAGGACCTCCAGAGATGATAGTAGTTATGCTATGGAGAGGGACTTCATGACTACTAATAAAACTTATGTAATTTGGTAATATATCAGTAGGATTATGGTCCAACACTGATATATTTTTTATGTCCTCAAGAACTCCATCATTTAACAGAGTAGGGTCATAAGTCTGTTCTGAAATTTCAAGCTGCCCCAGGTGGGATTTATTTTTTGATTCTATCCCAGGGATAGATAGAACCATGTGTTGTGAATAGAGATCCCTATATATGGGAGTGGGTTTGGCCAAATCCTATTTTGGTGTTGTAGAATACTGATGAGTTCCTAGAACTTCAGCAGGTATATATGCCATCCCTGGAGAAGCCTCTAAAATGAATCAGTAATCCCTAGTTAGAACAGGTATTTATACTTGATCTGCTTATCCATTTATCATGGAATGTTTCTAGAAACCATCCCAAACAAGATAAGAAACGCATTTCTTCTCCTGATTGACCCTCCCATTGTATGAGTGAGACCCCTTACTTGAGGATAGGGTCATGGGTCCGAATCCTAGCTATTTATATTGATGAGATTATGTTTTGGAATGTTTGTAGGATGTGGTCAAGAATTGATGTCTGACCTTCTATCATTTCTAGGATGTGCTGAGAAACATTCTTAGTAGGAATTGGTATATAATACCATTCAGTGTTGGGTCATAAATACAAGTCTTCCCCTGGTTTATGTTCGAGGCACGTCAACTAGGTCCTCTAATTTTCGTCATATTTGAATGACAATCTTGATATGTGCGAGTAAGGATTTACATCTACTCATTTTCCACTATATTTGACTAAAGGGACTGATAAGAGTGATAAAAGATTTATATCTACTAGTTTATTCTATATTTGAATGATGATATTAATATGTTTTAGCAAATATTTTCATCTGCTTGTTTGCCATAGTATTTGACTGAAATGATTGATATGGGTGAGTAGGGATTTTCGTCTCCTCATTTGTTGCCATATTTCACTAATAGGATTGATATGTGTGATAAAATATTTTTATATACTTTTTCTACCATATTTTATCTAATATCTTGATATGGGAAGACATAGATTCACATATTCCTGTTTTACATCATATTTTACTGATGTCATCGATACTTATGAGTAGGGCTTTGTATCTACTCGTTTTCTGCCATATTTGACTGATGAGATTTATATGAGTGATCAAATATTTTCATCTGCTTGTTTTACACTATATTTGACTAAAAATATTAATACATGTGAGTTGAGATTTTCAAATTCTCATTTTCTTCCATATTTGACTGATGAGCTTGATCTTCATGAGTAGGGATTTCTATCTGCTTGTAGTTTGTCACACATTTGACCAATAGAATTGATTTGTCGGAGTAGTTATTTGTATCTACTCATTTGCCGACATATTTTAATAATGATCTTGATATGTATAATCAGGTATTTTCATCTTCTCATTTTCCATTGTATCTGACTAACATACTTGACATGTGTGAGCAGGGATTTTCATCTACTCGATTGACACCATGTTTGACTAAAGAGCTTGATATGTGTGAGCAGAGATTTGAATATGCTTGTTTACCACTATATTTTATTAATGAGCTCGATATGTATGAGCATGGATTTGAATATGTTCATAGTTTTCTCCTGCATTTCACTGAAAGGCTTGATATGTGCAAGAAAGGATTAAAATCTACTTGTTTTCCACCATATTTGACTGACATGATTGATATGCCTGAGAAGGGATTTACATATTCTCATAGTTTTCCACTATATTTTACTGAAAAACTTGATTTACATGAGAATATATTTGCATATTCTCATAGTTTTTTGCCATATTTTACTAACAAAATTGATATGTATGAGCAGGTATTTTCATATTCTCATAGTTTTCCACCAAATTTGACTAACGAGCTTGATGTTCTTGAGTAGGTATTTGCATATGATTATATTTTTCCACCATATTTTATTGACGAACTTGATATGTGTGAGTAGAGATCTGCATATGCTCATTGTTTTCCATTGTATTTTACCGATGAACTTGATATGTACGAGTAGGGATTTACATATACTCATAGTTTTCCACCATATTTGACTAGAAACCTTCTTCAGCAGAAACAAGAATAATGTATTGTCTTGGATTGTTTGATTATCACCCTCTATGGGCCACCTTGGGGGCCCGAGTCCAAATGAATTGGGCTAGATCCTATGAGGTAGTGTCCTCTTCATGGTGAAGATACTAGGACACATAGTGTTGATGATGGTGACTGCTAGAAGGATCCCTCAGGAGGGACCCATGTGTCACTAGGATGAAGTTTCTAGCAACCACTTTATCAGCCTCCCTAGGATAAGGGAGGAACTCTTTATCGCATTATTGGGATAAGCTCCCAAAATGGTTTGATACGGTTACTGGGTTCATCGACTTCTAGAATTATAACCACCGTTGAGTGGATTAATAGTGAGGATTTATGAACTAGATAGCCTATCGTGAATCCTCCATAGTAGGGAGAGTACCATTAAGGTGGTACTATTGAATCAACGCATTTGATAAATGGAATTAAAGGATTTGGGTTAGTGATAACATCCTTTGATTGGATGAAGACCCAACTTTTGTGATGGTTGAGGCATACATCTACTATAATTGATGATATTCCATTTGGATCAAAGTCAGATCTCATGAAAGTACCTAATTTATATGGTAAATACAAGAAGTAAAACCCTATTAAATCAATTATTTTTATAAATGAACGTATATAGAATCAATTGTTTTGGACCCATGTGGGGACCGCTTTCATTTTATGAGAACACGAAAGGGTCCTAACATGAAAGCGATACAATCATCTTGGTTAAGGATTCATGTCGGGTTCACTATTTTATTTCTGATGAAAGATCATGGTGTCGATTATGATTGACTGTGGGAGGTTTGAGTATTTCACACTCATTCACATTGGATTCCATTATTATTTCGCACTCGTTTATGATGGGTTGGTTTCCAATAGGGTTTTTTCATGGAACTGGAAACACCCAATGGATCTTATATCCATGATGACTCATGGACCTACTTTCCAAAGGCAGGCATTCATTGGGGAACTTGGCCAATGAAACTTAAGAACTCACATTGGTTGAGAAGATGAGAGGTCAGGCTCATCACACCCTTTTGGGGGAAATTATTGCCTATTCTGGGACTCTCTTATAGATTTTATTTAATACATGTTCATGAATCCTTTGTTCATTACCAAGTATTATGTGGTTCACCCTTAAATTAACAATCAATGATTATCATCCAAGGATCTGTAATCATCTGTATGTATTTGAGGTTCCCCATTGATGGTGATATCAATATGTATATGAGGTTCTCCATCAATGGTACCTTTTGATATGCATATCAAAGATTCTTATGTTGTTTATTATTATAGTTCTTGGTTTCAAGACACATGATGGGCACTCTGGAATTTACTGTCATCCAGGGAGATGAGAATTGTTTTGATGTCGGGATCATACCCATAAATGGGATTTCTATGTATCCTTGTGAAAGGAATCACAAACCATGTAGTTCAGTGCCACTTAATGGGACACATCATACCTTTTTAGGTCATGTGTTAAGGACTAGACTGTGCAGTTTAACATCATACGATAAGGACATCTAGGATAAATGTTTCTAGTCAATATTGGTGTGGGACTTACACCGAAGTGACATGAATAACTTGGAAGGGATGTTGGATCCCTGGTGGGGGAATGATCTTATCAGGATTATGAACCAAAAATGATGGTAATTAAAGGATATTTAAATTAATGTGGCCCTCTAAGTTGGATATAACCCTACCAGTAATACGACCTAGAGAACATTATGGTGAATTTGAGTATTGGGTTTGGACCTCAAGGAGACTTCCTATGTATCCCAGTTAGTCGGGAATCAAATACTATGTAGTTTGGATGGGTTGGGGCTTACACCAAAGCATCCCATGGATGCTTCATCATGAATAAATACCTTTGAAATAATTTTCACATGGTTTTAGGGATTACACTTAATAGGAGGCCCATGTTTCTGGAACTATGAGGAAAGTATCGAATCATGGAGATTTAGAGGTTTGGTTGGGGATTGCACTTAGAAGGATGTCCATTTTCTTGGAATTGTGCATATATCATTATCACCACCCACCCCTAATCCCACACAAGTCATGATCAATGTGAGAAACAATATGAAGCAATATATCTATAAACCACACAATCATACTTGTCTGCTAGTGGACGAGGCCAAGACCCAAAGGAAGAAGGAATGAGAGAGAGGTCTGGTGCTCATCTTCTCTCTTGTTTTTGTATCTTGTTCCCAAAGGGAGAGAGAAAGGTCATTTAATTTCCCAACTCCTCACTTATTTTGGTAACCTGAACTAGGTTTGTGGGAGAGAGAAAGGGCTTTGGGATTCCCATCTTCTCTTTTATTTTCATACCCTAAGCAGATGAAGAGGAGGAGGAGTATGGCCTCTAATAAGGAAGGATAGGGGATTATTCTAGGAGTGATTCCCTTTTATTGACTTCATAGAGGATGAGATAAGAATCCAACAATATCCCTCATCAAAGTGAAATGAAATTGGTTCCCCTCAATCACTGAAATGGGGGGGGGGTCCCTGGCACTGCTTCTAAGGTTGGGACCCGTGTTACCTTGAGAATGAATGTTAAAGAACATTATGAGGATCACCCTTATTAAGTAGGTTACCAATAGAACCCCATTTATCATGGGTATGTACACTCAAGAGGACACACTGATGTTTCCATACATATCTGGAAACCTTGGGATAGTTTTTGGACTGATACCATTAGAAAGGTTTGCAGAGGGGGGTAAGTGGGGCCAAATGGTCTGACTGAGGAAAGTAATGAGAGTGGTAAAGGTGTACACTCTATGATGCCCCTTTCCACATAGAATGTTTCTATGTGGGATGGTATTCTCTATGTGTAGCATATTTCTATGTGAGATTGTATTCCATCCGTTCAACACTTTTCTATGCAGGCACAGGTTGCCTCCGCATAGTGCTTTGCTACACAAGTCCTAGTTTCTTCTACATAGTACATTACTACGTGAGAAGATGAACTATAAGAAGACAATATAGTTATGCTTCATGGAATGAAATTCGCAAATAGTTTTGGGTCTATGGATGGTTGGGTGAATTCCATTTCTACCTTAGCATTATGCAGTAGTCTTACCAGATCAAAATCAATGGGTCTCACACTTTCCTTCCCTTTTCATACTTTTTTCTTTTGGACCCCCTTTGGAGTTTTTATAGAGGGATAAAGTAACTGACTAACGAGATGTCTTGTCATTCACAGTAGGCTCTGAGTCCTTTTTTTACAAGAGGCCAACAAAGATGTCGAGGCTTGTAAACAATTTTGGTTGCGGGGGATGTAAAACACCATCCACACCTGTAAATGACATATCATTTGTGGGGGAACATCATTTGTGGGGGATATGAAAAACCATATAAGACCATAAATGATCTATTTTTATTCCCGTGCACTGACTAACCCCGTCACATCCTGCAAATAGTCTCGTTTATGGGATTCTATATAGAGCGATGATTCATGTAGCGAGTTTTTCTATGCGAACCATTTCCATCCTTTACGACTTGGCTATATTTAACATTTTTACCACTCTTATTCTAGTTTATTTTACCATTACAAAATTCATGATATTATTTTTACCTTATATAAATATTTTTCAAGACCCAACAATATTTTATGGAGTGTATATATCCAAAATTTCTCTACAAAACTGAATCAGAACTAAGATATATATTCTCTTCTCCAACATTCAATAATACAATGTAGTCATTTACTTATTGCACAAAATCTCATGTAAGTGCTAAAATAGACCATGATTTTAAGTATTCCATAACATTGTAGTTTTTTGATAAAGATGGGTATATTTATTGAGCAATCCCATCTGGTGGGGTTTGAAATGTAGTTATCAAATAATATTCTAGAATTTTAATATCTGCATCACTATTATTTGGGTCACCAACCATGACATCGCATATATTAAGAATCCAATTAATAAATTTTTATAATTCCCTAGAGTTAGCTATTGTATTATATTAAATAGGTATCATGTTATTTCTCAATGTTAGAATATGACAGTGTTTCGAGAGATAAAAATATTTTATACTTATAAATATTATATCAATTTTATTTCCACATTATACTATAGGAAATATTTTATGAAAATTTCTCCGAATGATGATTATTTTTCCTCCTAAAGGTAATTCACCATCATTTTTATTATGCAGAGACATTATATCCCTCAAGGTATGATCAAGTGAATCAAAGAAATATCCATGGACCATTGGTGACTTATCCTAGATAATTATTATTTTTCTATATAAAATTCCATCCAAATCACTTGCTGAATATTTCAAGTTGATTTTTAATTAACAAAAATTAGAATACAAAATCAAGAGTGTGTTTTCCCCCATATGGGAGGAGTAGTCCACTTGAAGTAATGATAAGTACTATATGGACTTTCGAGTGTAGTATTGTGGTTAAAGCATGCTATAATAATTTTTTTTACCATGACCCCGTATCCATGAATGAAAAAAATTCACCATTTAGTGTGTAAGATGCAATAAGTGGTTAACACATACATTCATCCAGTAGTTTGTTTGCAACTCAAAATAGAAAATTCTTCTCAAATACGATCCCTATCATGTTTTTTTTTCAGTTTTAATCAATATGTTTCCAATGAATGTAATTAATGAATTTGGATGATGTATGGGTGGATAATTTTTCAATGATTATCCATTATTGTGATGTATTTTATCAATATCCAATAATGTATATTATTAAAATTTATTGTCTGTGAGATGTAATTTTTCTATATTAATAACTAGTTAGCTGAGTTTGAAACATGCATTTAAGAAGGAAATATTTTCATTATGGTATAAATTAGGTTTTTTGAAAGAAATATCTATATTTTATTGTCCTATACTATTTTAAATATGATAGAAATTATAAATGGGTAAATATGTTTGGTATTGAAAATGAATTGTTTTAAATATTCTTGATACGTTATAAATTGAGTAATTTTGTTATATATTCCTTGTTAAAATTTCATGTATAGATTATGGATCCTATTAGTTTATTTGAGAAACTAAATGCATTTAGTATTTTTAATAAACTATATGTCTAGATTTATTCAATTAACTTCATATAATATTTTAAAAAATATTGAATTTGGATATAGTGCAATAAGTTGTATGAAGTGAATATAGAATTAGTAAAATATAGTGAATACAGATTGAGTACAAGATACTACTTATATATTCTATAAATTTCATACAATATATGTATACTGATCATACCCTACCTTAATATTAAGATCACAGTAAGGAATGTATGATAGGAATTCTTCCCGAGAGAGAAATATTCAAATTAAATGAACAATCATAAATAAATCTTAGATGGAAACAATTTTCATGAAATATCAAACTTATAAGACATATAACTAATAGATGTGGGATTTGGTTTTATCAGATATACATGACCTAATATTATTATTATTTTTATATAGTATAGTTATTTCATTCAAAATAGTTGATAAAAAACTAAAAAATACATACAAATAAGAGTAATTGATTATTAACTTACTAGTACTAAAAAAGGTTAAAGATCCATATACATTAGAATTATAACTTGTTTCTTTTAATATATAAGATGTCTTTTGAAAGTAGTTTCCAGGTTTTTCTCTATACATGATCTGAACAAGAAATTGTTTTTGAGAATATAAAGTAAACAAATAATCTGTGCAAGGGATTTATTATTTCCCATAAAGAAACATATATAATAGCTTCAATGAACTACGTATAATCAAAAATTAAACCCACATAGTAACAAGATTTTCAGAATTTATGAATAAAAATATGATTGACATTCAAGTTTTCATCATATAAAATAGGACCTCTAACTTTAGTGAACAATATTTTCAATTATGGGAGGCATATAATGAAATATACTAATAGAAAATCCGCACTTTCTAGGATAACATTTCTAATCATGTGAATGGAATTAAAATTTTAATAGGAATTAAATATATGTGAAATGTTTTACTTTAGGATAAATTTCTTTTGCTTCAATCTATGAGGTGAACATAGTTTAGGATATTATTGTTTTGGAAAAAATATCTTCAATATTAGAACCATCTTTATAAGTTATAGTTTACTCATCATGTAAATGGAAATGTATTTTTTCAAACGAAGGAAACCTATAATGGATTTTGTAACTAAATATTTGTTAGGAAACCTTGTATGGTGAAATATATCAATATTCATAGTTCATTTTAATCTCATCATTCTATTTTTGACCTTGTTTTTTAGTTTCAAATCCATAAAGAGTTGTAGTTACATGGTTATGGCCTTTGTTTATGTATTTTAAAAAATATTTGATGGAACATTATTGATTAAAAATTTAAAGATTCTGGTGATGTTGATATTTAAGCAATAGAAATGGATTATAAAATACAACATAATGATTTTCTAGTTGAACACCATTATTTGATATTGCTTTACCATTATATCATCATATGTAAATGGAATATCTATCCTCATTCATACATGAACCGTCAACATTTTTTTGGGATTTTTTTAACACTATTTATTTTTCATACAAGGCGACTGAAGATTATCGGTCTCACAGGGCCCATGTATCATGTAGTTTTTTTTTATAGATTCATATAGATGAGGTTAGATATTTTTATCAGGTAATTCATATAAAACTATTTGATTAACATCAACAATAGTTGAAAATTTATATATAGAACCAAGGAATACAAGTATATTAACATGAAGCAGACCATATTTTTAAAATTCAATGGTATGAGAAATTGTATAAATAAGTAAAAATGAATATATAATTAGTTTTAAATGTGAAAAAAAATATTTACATGTACACATTAATTATATATTCTTGATTATTATTTAATCTAATTTTTATCCTACAATATAGACATATCATAGGTTATTTTGGGGAAATGAAAGTTTATTAAAAGAGGTTAATAATTGTACAAAACTAACCTAAAGGTATAAGACACCACTTATAGTGACCCAATCCTTTTACACATATTATTACATTATTCTATGCATAATTATCAATAAAATACAAACCAAGGATTGAAAATTATAGTGTATTTGGGATACTAGGTACATTATAAGGTAACATGAAACATGAATAAAACATATTTTTATTAATCTTTATAATGATATACTATCTCCCTTTTAGCTCTTATAACTATATAGGATAACCTGGGGAATATATTGAAAAAAGGGATACGCTAAAAATCCTTGTAAGGGAATAAAGATGGAAATGAAACATAACACATGATTTAGAAGGTATAAAATGAGAACATAAAAGGCATGAATCATGAATAAACATATGGAATCATAACATATTGAACATGGAATCATATAATCCTGGAAACATAGGATAGTGTTAGCAACACATAACATGACATAAACATCATTCAAGGTTAACTTTCAAGACTATATCACATGGTGGATAGATTCCCATAATGGATTATGTTTAATCCATAATCCCATACATAACTTCTCATGTGACTAAAAAATTACCCAATGCATTGGAGTGTTATCTAGGAACACCCATCATAACATGTTCATGCATATGTGTTCCATATAAAGAATCAAACATAAGGAATAAACATGAGGGTTACCCATGGAAATGAATGGGTATCATAATAATGTAACAAGGCATAACCAAAGGGAATATATGTAATGACCGAGATCCCTAAAAAAAATTCCTTTGTGAAAAACCAATGTTTGGGGTGTTCTGGGGGCTGTCGGTGACTCATTTCGAGAGTTATCCAAAAATCTAGTTTGAACCGTCGACGTCGGTGAGTCAGGGGCGTCGACATTAGTGAGTCAAGGGTGTCGGTGCCAGGGAGTCGGTTCTAGGGCATCAGTACCAAGGCGTCAGTGCCAGGGCATTGGTGCCAGGGCGTCAGTGCTAGGGCATCGGTGCCAGGGCGTCAGTGAGTCTTCCCAATTTTATAGTTTTTCCAGTTTCGCCCCTGTTTCGTGTTTTTCTTCATTAAATGAGAAAATTCTAACTCTTAGATATTTCTAATTCCCTTTAAACCATTTCTAAGGGGAATAATTAAATCTCAAGTATTTCATAATGTACCTAGACCTTTGAAACCACTAATCCATGTGGTCAAACCATGATCCTAAATTTAAGTATTTTGAAATTGTCTCCCTGGTTTTAGGATCTGGCCTTTTATTAAGCTGAGATCCTCTCTCCCTTATAACCCTTCAGTTTTCCCTTGGTGATCCCAGATCTTTTCCTTTCCCTAGATTCATGCATCTATGCAGAATTTATTGTTGGTTTTTCTTGGAGTTCTTTCCTACTGCTTGCACGATCCCCTGTTTTGGTGTAGATAGGAGTTTTGGTTGCCTGGTGTTTCAAGTAGGGAATTCTCCTGTCTCTCTTTAATTTTGAATCATGCAGGGTGGGCGTAATAATTAATCATTGTGAAGAACATGTGAATAATTTTCTTAAAATAAGTAATAAATAAGAAGGGAATATGATCAAAAGATAACAGGGGTTAATAAAATAACGAGCTAGGAGTGGTTTGATGTTGATCTCCTATTTTATTTTATTCTTTTATGATTTTTGTGGTTGTTTGCTGTCTGAAAATCATGATTGTTGGTGGTATTTTCTCGAGCATTGGGGATGTCCTATTTTTATTGCAATTCTGGATAAATGGATGTAACATGAAATCTACTTAATCACATATACTTGGCTAATTGAAATGGATGACCCAGAATCAAACCTGTTGTGTGATTATCCCAGTTATTTTAAAGTAAAATTAAAGAACCCCTATTTCTAAATCTGAATATTCTTGGATTAATGGTGTGGATGCGTGTTGTGTTTAGTTGGTTATGTGTGTTGGTTTGGTATGTTTGTGCAGCAGGGCTGCAGTTTTAGCGGTGGTTATTGTAGGGCTTATGTATGGGGTGGTACAGGGGGCGTGTTGGTATCCCAGTTTGAGAGATTGATTGATTGTGGAATGGATGGACTTATAGGAAGTGTGACTACCTTTTCTTGTGTTATGGACATTGAGCGACGTTAGGCAATGGAACTGCAATGTGGTTATGAACTTGTTATATAGTGGGATTGTATCTGGGAAATGTTTGGGTAGTGGGGCTGTTGGACTGGGTTGTATCGTGACTTCATGTTTATTGGTGTGATGGGTGTGGCATTGTTGTGTAGTGGGGCTACCAGTCCTAGTTGTGAGAGGAGGATTGTGTGGTATAACTTTGAATAATGATAGTTGACAATCATTGAATGGGTATCTATGAAGAATTTGGGGGGGGGGGGTGGTATAGTGGGGCTATGGGTTGGTTGTTCTCTATTGTTTTTATAAATGGGTGTTAAAATGGAAATGATTTACCTTGGTCCCTATTCCCTTGTTTAATATTGGAAATACCAAAAAATGAAGTGAGTTGGTTATTGTGTGTTTAGTTAATTAGGCTCTTCACCTTCTAAGACGGTTGCGGATTTTGTGCTTGGTAGTTTCCTCAGGTAGTGCTGGAATAAACTAAAGTGAACCCCTTAATTAATAAATGACAAGTGGTTAAACGAAAAAGGGGTTGGTTTATGCTTTAGAAGTGGATGTTTGTGTGGTTTTTCATATAGGGGTAGTAGAAAAAGTGGTTCTGGTGGTCTGGTTGGTTGTTTTGGGGACTCGTATGTTGGGATGAGTATTTGTTTACTTATATGTATAAATTATAGTTCCTTGTGATTTCCATACTCACCCCTTGAGAGCCATGTACCGAACACCCCCATTTCATGGGGGAGGGTGTCTTTCCCAACATACCAGTGGGAGGATGGATGGATGGTTACTAACTTTCTTTCTCGCACCCTCTTTCAGTTCTTACCGCTCGAGCATATCCATGAAGACTGTAATGGATTGAGGCTTACCATAGTCCCAGATCCTTCGGGTAGGTTTGTGGTGAATGAGTGTCTCATGTGTTTTCGGGCTATTTTTTTTCCCAAGTGTCTTCGGGATGAGGCCCAGTTGACTTTGGGAGATAGGCGTGGTTGTTGTGGCCCAGGTGTCTGTGGGTGAGATGTGTAGTGTGGTTGTGGCCTAGGTGTTTGCGGGTGAGATTTGTGTGTGGTTTTATGCCTAGGTGTGTGCGGTCAGGTTGTGGCAGTGGGACTGTGTTTTGGAAGAGTGGTAGCATCAATACATTAGCCATTAGGAATGAGTATTTAACCTGTGGGAAAGTGGTGCAGGTTACCCAAATGTATATGTTCTTATACTACTTCATTACTTGACTTTAGTTATTTGGTGAGTGTGCCTTGGTGAGGCTGGGATGGTTAGTATTCCTTGGTAGGTACTTTGAGGTTCTAATGTTCTCTTACAATGGAATTAGTATGTTCCCCCACTTTTGCACGTGTAGATTTAGTTTTCCTACTAGGTATACTTGTATACTCACCATATGCTTGTAAAACCATTTTCAGGTTTCCAGGAGGACTTTGAGAACCATGCTAGACTTTACTAGCTTGGGCATCGGGAAAATTGTTGTGTTGCTGCTTAGTCTCTTTCTTTGGTACTTTTTTTAGTACTTTGGTTGTACTTTTTTCATAGTTTACATTTAAACCATGAATGGGTTGGATTTTGGTTTCCTTTATATAAATTTTTGGTGTTGTTTGGGGTGTTTACCATCTTATCACATGATCATATTTTTATTAAAAAGGGTAATGACTTCCATTTTGTGTGAGATTCTATACCCTTGGTGCTAGTCTCCAATCTGGGGCCTATTGAAGGCGGGACTTGGGGGTTCATTATCTCTCCTTCATCTTAAAGAAGGGAGATCTTGGAACTTTGTTGTCCCTTCCCTTATCTTGAGGAAGGTGGGTCATGAAAAAATGGTATCAAAGGAAATAGTTGAGAGATAGGATGGGGTTCAGAGTTAGGCACAATGAGGCTTGTATGGGATGGTAGGGAAACGATGTTATGAAATCTTGGTGCATAAGATAGTCTAGGGAATACCATCTAGGATACAGAATTTATGGCCCCCCATGATCTGATGCAAGAAATATAAGCCTACCAAATAACCAAGTGAGGATACACTGATTACAGGGTAGAGTGCATCATGGTGAATTCTGTTTTTGTGTGTATTGGGTGTTTTTAGAATTTAAAATAAATGAAGAGTTAAAATGATTTAAAAAAAAAAATTACATACTACCCAGGCTTAGGAGTTCCTTGTTTACCCTTTTCAACTATGGAACCTGGGCATATCCCACATGTGGTATGAGCAGTTGATGCCTGACAGGATGACTTGATTGATTAGTAGAGGGTCGATCAAGAGTAAGAATATGACTTATGGAAAAAGACCCTTCGTGATTTCTAGCAGCAAACCCTAGGAAAGTAAAAAGGCAACATTTCAAACTCAGAGATAGAGGGCTAGAATGAGGAGATTCCAATGACCTTTACCTTGATCTATGATCTAAGGGAGTATTGGGTTCCTTTGGTAGTGATATATGCGAAGAGCAACACATCAGTGGTGAACAATTTACCTTGAGGAGAGGAATGAGACCGATGTCTCATTGGTTGACTTTGAGAAGGAGTTTCAGGTAGAGTTACTTTCCTCAATGATGAAGGCTGAGAAGAGGCATGAGCTACTCTCCCTCTAGCAGGAGAGTATGTCAGTGAGGGAATTGAGGACCAAGTTCAAGGATCTCCTATTCTTTGCACCAGATCTCTTTCCGGATGAGGATTCATGGGTGAGATGCTTGGATGAGACACTACGACCTTCTCTTCAGTATGCCTTCACTCCCTTTACCCTACCAACATACTTAAAGTTCAGAAGAAGGCTACAGTAGTGTATAGGATGCACTCATAGGGAGGTGTGACCCGAGAGGGGAGCCAACTAAGTTTTTCGAAGGGGAAGGTAGTCAACATCAAGTCTCTAGCATTAGGGCCTTCTGGGTTTTTTCCAGTGGGAAGTAGGCCTCAACAGTTCCAGTTTTGACCTCTTGGTTCTCTCCCTTTTCCCATGGGCTCAGGACTGTGGTTCTTTGTCTGTGAAGACTGTGGAAATCTTTGGAACTAGTGACAAGTTTGAGCATAGTATGGTGGGGGTTGGAAGGTTCAACACCCACCTTAGCAGCAACAATTGCAGGTCAGGCCTTTCCAATAGCAAGGGTAGTGGGTCCTTCTCCACTGAGGGCAGACGATGCTGGGGGAGGCCTAAATCAGGTGATACTCAGGGACCTCGACGAGGAAGTGGTCAGGGAGGCTTTCGATAAAAGAAGGGTAGAGGAGCGGGGTGTGGGTAGTTTCATGCCACTGAGGCAACAGTTCCAGTGGGGCTGGAGGTTGTTTGAGGTACGATCAGTCTGTTTAGTACTCTTGTGTGTGATTTTTTTGATTCAGGAGATTATCACTCCTTTGTTGCACTTAGTCAAGCCCATTCCTTTATACTAGATATAGAGAAACTTTCTGTGCCCCTGGTGTTGAGTATGACAGTTGAAGGTCAGACCAGTTTGTTTGATGTTTTATGAGGATGTGGAATGATGTTGGGGCCACATAAATCCAGTGGGGATCTTATTCTACTATAGATAAAGCCACACGATGTCATCCTAGGCATCACCTGGTTATTTTCTGTGCACACTGTTATAAATTTATTCTAAAGAAGAGTCATGTTTTTGGATATAGATGGATGACGTGTAGTTTTCGTTGGTGACCAGGGCTGTTAGGTGGGCACTTGGTGTGTGAAGCCTCTTCTCTCCTTGTCGGATGAGCTGTCAGTGAGATCAGCAGATGAAGAGAGGGTAGAGGTTTTGGGGTTTGTTAGAGAGTTCTTGTATGTCTTCCCAGGGGGGGGGGGGGGGGTTATGACTCTACCCCCTCGACATGACGTTGAGTTCGGAATAGACTTGAAACCTGGTGCCTATCCGATTCCAACAACTCCCTATCAGATGGAGCCTTCTGAATTGCGGGGGTTACAAATTTAGGTTGATGACCTGATGAAGAAGGGCTTTATCCAGCTGAGTGTGTCACCATGAGGTGCTCTAGTCTTGTTCATGAAGAAGGCAGACGATGTTCTAAGACCGTGCATAGACTACCGGAGACTGAATCAGGTGAAAATTAAGAACCATTACCCCCTCCCGAGGATCGACGATATTTTTGACCAGTTAAAGGGAGCAGGTTGGTTCTCTAAGATCAATCTATAGTCTGGATATCACTAGTTGAGGGTGAAGGAGGGTGAAATCTCAAAGACTACTTTCAGGTTCAGTTATGGGCACTTCGAGTTCGTGGTCATGCCCTTCAGTGTTACGAAGGCACGTGCCGTGTTCATGGGGCTCATGAACTCTGTCTTCCACAAGTTTCTATACTAGTTTGTCATCATATTCATCAATGTCATCTTGATCCACTCAATGTCAGAGGAGGAGCATGCCAAGCATCTGAGGATTGTCCTGGAGGTCCTTCGACACCACTAGCTCTATGGGAAGTTGTCCAAGTGCAAGTTCTGGACATGAGAGGTGCAATGCCTTCTACATTTGGTGTCTCAGCAAGGGATAGAAGTGGACCCATCAAAGGTTGAGGGGGTTGTTTCTTGGGTATCACCTAAGAATGTGGCTGAGGTTCATAACTTATTGGGTCTAGCGAGCTATTATGGGAGATTCGTGCCCGAATTCTCTTGATTTGTGGCTCCATTGATAGATTTGACCAGAAAAGACAAAGCCTTCGTGTGGAGTGAGCTGTGTCATGAAGCTTTCAACTACCTGAAGGGGAAGTTGGTCAATGATCCAGTGCTTAGGTTTCCATAGGAGGGAGAGATGTTCAAGGTGTTCTATGATTCTTCTGGTCTAGGCTTGTGATGTGTGCTAATGCAACAATAGGGAGTGATCTCTTATGGTTGTAGGCAGTTACTTCTGCATGAACGTAACTATTCCACCCATGATCTGGAGCTTACAATGGTAATATTCATGCTGAATTTGTGGCGACATTACCTCATTGGGGAGTGATTTGTGATCTTCATGGATCACAAAATCTTGAGGTATATCTTCTTCCAGTGATACTTGAACTTGCGGCAGTGAAGGTGGATGGAGTTTTTCTAGGACTACAACTTCAAGATCTCTTACACATTAGGAAAGGGGAATGTGGTGGCTGATGCCTTAAGTAGGAAGTCACATAAGGATATATTTAGGGAACCCATGGATGGTTGAAAGGAAATGGAGCACTACGGGAAAAGGGCTTTTTGCGATGGGCTTTTTGCGACGGGAATAAATCCCATCCCAAAAGGTTCGTCCAAGAGGTTATTTGCGACGGGTGGTTACCCCCGTCGCAAATAACCAATTATTTGCGACGGGATTTCGTCTCCCGTCGCAAAAGGTTTGGCGCGAATAACGCGCCAAACCACGTGAAGCCGCGCGAGGGTTATTTGCGACGGTGAGATCCCACTGTCGCAAATACTTCACTATTTGCGACGAGGCCCATCGCAAATACCTGGCAGCGGTTAATAGCTTTTTGCGATGAGATGCCGTCCCGTCACAAAAGGTGTGTCGGCAGGGACTATTTGCGACGCGACCCATCACAAATAACTTTTTAACTGCCGACAGTAATTAATGCGGGCGTAGGTATTTGCGACGGGATACCCGTCGCAAATAGTCCCGTCGCAAATAATCTAACCGATATATACCCCCATCCGTTTTCCCTCTAATTACTCGGAATTCTTAGATCTTGTTTCTCTCTGAACTCTGATTTTAGAGGTAAAATTTTTCTAAGTTAATTTTTTTGTTCACGAGGAAGTTGTGAAGCCGTCTACATCGATAGAAAATCATGCTTAAAGGTATTTATGTTTTATTTAATTTATTATTTATTTCATTTTTTATGTTAATTTTTATTATTGTTGATTAGTTGTAATTAAATTAAATTTAAATTGCTTTGTCATGAGTATTTATTTGTACTAATAAATAGAAAATTTTAGTACTAATTTTTAAAAATTAGTAGTAATTAATAATTATTAATGATAATTAGTAATGTATATAATTAATTTGTAGTAATTAATAATAATTGGTAATAAATAATAATAAATACTAATAATTAGTAATAAATATTAATAATTATTAATAAATAGTAGTAAATAGTAATAATGAGTAATAAATAGTAATAATGAGTAATAAATAGTTATAATTAGTAATAAATAGTACTAAATTGTCATAAATAGTAATTAATTGTAATAATTAGTAATAAATTGTAATAATTAGCAATAAATTGTAATAATTAGTAATAAATTGTAATAATTAGTAATAAATTGCAATAATTAGTAATAAATTGTAATAATTAGTAATAAACTGTAATAATTAGTAATAAATTGTAATAATTAGTAATAAATTGTAATAATTACTAATAAATTGTAATAGTTACTAATAAATTGTAATAATTACTAATAAACTGTAATAATTACTAATAAATTGTAATAATTACTAATAAATTGTAATAATTTGTAATAAATTGTAATAATTTGTAATAAATTGTAATAATTAGTAATAAATTGTAATAATTAGTAATAAAGTGTAATAATTAGTAATAAATTGTAATAATTAGTAATAAATTATAATAATTAGCAATAAATTGTAATAATTAGTAATAAATTGTAATAATTTGTAATAAATTGTAATAAATTGTAATAATAAGTAATAAATTGTAATAATTAGTAATAAATTGTAATAATTAGTATTAAATTGTAATAATTAGTAATAATTTTTAATAATTACTAATAAATTGTAATAATTACTAATAAATTGTAATAATTACTAATAAATTGTAATAATTAGTAATAAATTTTAATAATTAATAATAAATTGTAATAATTACTAATAAATTGTAATAATTAGTAATAAATTGTAATAATTAGTAATAAATTGTAATAATTAGTAATAAATTGTAATAATTAGTAATAAATTGTAATAATTAGTAATAAACTGTAATAATTAGTAATAAACTGCAATAATTAGTAATAAACTGTAATAATTAGTAATAAATTGTAACAATTAGCAATAAATTGTAATAATTAGTAATAAATTGTAATAATTAGTAATAAATTGTAATAATTAGTAATAAATTGTAATAATTAGTAATAAATTGTAATAATTAGTAATAAATTGTAATAATTAGTAATAAATTGTAATATTTAGTAGTAAATTGTAATATTTAGTAATAAATTGTAATATTTAGTACTAAATTATAATAATTAGTAGTAAATTTTAATAATTAGTAATAAATTGTAATAATTCGTAATAAATTGTAATAATTAGTAATAAATTGTAATAATTAGTAATAAATTGTAATAAATTTTAATAATTAGTAATAAATTGTAATAATTAGTAATAAATTGTAATAATTAGTAATAAATTGTAATAATTAGTAATAAATTGTAATAATTAGTAATAAATTGTAATAAATTGTAATAATTAGTAATAATTAGTTAGAAATAATTAGGAACAGTTAGGAATAGTTGAAAGAAATTTTAATAAATTTTAATAAATTTTAAGAACTTGGCACAATTTCCAGTGATGGCACTCCTTTTGCTCGATGACTTTTCTCCTTTCAGCTCTCATCGACTCAAAACATTATGACAAATGTGCTGCTACATAAGCATATTCAATATTGTATGCATGAGATTGGATATGCACTCATAGGGTCATATTTTTTATAATGTTTTCATGTGGTGACGGTTGGAAGAAGACGATTCATCGACGAAAAGGGGGCTCTTTTGTCCGACGGCTCATTTACTTGCATCTTTCTCACACTAAAATCATAATGAAGAATCTGGTCAGAGATACGCATATTCATTCTTGTGCGATGTAAGTAAATGAGCTGTCGGACAAAAGAGTAGCCGTCAATCCACTGAAAATTGTATCGCCCTTAATTAATGGTAATTATTAAAAGTAGTAGTAATTATTTATCTTCTTTTTTCAGATAGTATTTTTATAATTTCAAATTATTCAAAAATAGTGATGATTTTATATTTTGTAGAAAAATATAGAACAAGGAAGTCGACATCAGTCTTTATTAGATGCTGGCGCTTGGATAAATCAGAGCAGAAATCCAAATGGTTTAGGTTTAAATCCTGTATATATTGAGGGTGTTGAAGCTTTCTTAGCATTAAATCATCAAAACTGGAATATGTTTCAGAAGGCACAATTAAGTGTCCTTGTAAAAAATGTGCTCTGAGAACGTTTGACACATTTGACAAGGTTGGGGGACATCTCTTACGGTTTGATTTTAACACCCGAGATTTTTATGAGTAATATTTTGTTTTTATATATCATCAAAGTAATCTTTCACTACATACTAGCTTGGCTTACTTTACACGTAATTGCGACCTTCCTCGATAGCTTGCGTCGTACGCAATACCGAGTTTCACTAAACAACGATATGCTATTAAAATATTATTAAAACTAGCCGTTATGAATAGTAATAACAACTTTTTGAAACTTTATAAATTTTATTTTTCAAAATGGACTTCATTTTTGGATTCGGAATACCGAAATTAGCCTAGGGTAAAATTTTGGTACTTTTCTGAAAACTTTCAATTTTTGATGAATAGTGAAACCACTAAGTGGTAGGTTAAAAACTGAATTTTGCATAAAACTTAATTTTACCACTTCTGTGAATGGAATTTAGAAAATCCGACAGACACGGTTGATATCAGTAAGTAAAATGTGGTTCAATGAGATAAAAATAATTTTTTGGTGAATAGTAACTTTTTATTTTTTTACCACGGTTAATAGTAAATAGGGGTAAATATGATATTACTATTACCCTAACACATGTCCTAATTCTATTGAATAAGTTTAATTCGACCAAAAACAAACTTAGGAATAAAATATGACCATTTAGGCCCACTTGGGTTATATTAGGACATTTATTATTAATTTATTTAAAGAAGGGTTAAAATAGTTAAAATCAAAGTTTAATAAGTAAATCATTTTTAATATGGGGTTATAAATAAGATAAATTCGACTATAAATATTCATTGGAAATATAAAAAGATTTCCTACATAATGGTATTTTATTTATAATTTTTAGACATTATATAATTTAATTTATTTATGACACAATGATGATGCAGTAATTATCTTATTTATGAAATATTGACATAATTGATGTTATAGACACCAAAATAAATGTAATTTGAGACTTTTTATGAATTACACTAATTTTTTAGGTTACTATGATATATTAGTGTTGATTTAATCAACTTGGTTCGAACATATAATTCTGTTATGACTTTCACAAAAATCATATATCAAATAGTGTCAAAATTGACACAAAATAGTTTTTAAATCAAATATTATATTATTAATTGTTATTTTATTCCTAAAAATCTAAGGTTCTTCCAAATGACTTAGATAAGGATATATATATTAATAATAAACAATTTGGGGTTCTTTTGTCATGTTATAGTAAGTGTATTAACCATATAGTGAAAGAAAACAAAAAGACACGGTAAAAGTTAAATTATTTAACTTAGAGTTAAATCTAATTGATAAGGTTAAAATAATACCCTAAACTTGTCTAAATCCTATTGGTTGATAGGATTTCGACCCATACCCACTTTAGCTTCTAAATAAGACCCTTTGGAACCATTATAAACCGATTTTGACTTTAATATAAAATAATATTTTGAGATATTCCTAAGGTGCCCCTCTCCTCCCTTATAAAAGGGCACCTCCTCCCCCTCCTCCTCACACCAATTTGAGCACTCAAGCTCGGCCAAACCCTGACATTTTCTCCTCTCCACTTCCCTAGAATAATCCTAGAGGTCCTGGTCTTCTTCAAAGACCAATCTTAGTTCCCTAAGTGGAGGATTCAAGGAGGCGTTCCAAAGAAGAGGTAATATCCATTACCGATCTTTTCAATTTATTTATTCTTCAACTTCTTCTTATTTAGTTGTTTCATGATAAAGTAATAACATCAGTATTAATTACATACTTATATGTTATTATAAATATGATAAAACCCTAATTCACCTTCTATCCATCCTACGGAAAAATGAAATCACCGTGCGTGTGTACGTACGGAATACCGTCTCCACGCCGTGGTGTAATCTATTTTCTACCATCACCTTACAAGGATGGGTATAATGGTGTAATGAGTAACTATTCATGATTATTATAAAGTAATATTGATACTTAAATAATATATATATACTCCAATACAATTCCACGATCATAGGAACGATATCATCACTCGTGCGTACGTACGGAATACCGTCTCCACGATGTGATGCGACTCGTTCTACATGATCATCATTACATAGTAATTATATAAATGAATTGAATGAATAAATATGATATATGTTACACTAATACCATTATGGATATAAGGTATCTATAACCTTAAAATAAGAATAAGAATTTATTCTCCAAAACACGCATAAGAACAAAAGGCAATAAAGACCCGAGTAACAAGTAACAATGAAATATTACTAACAAGAAGCTATAAATATGACCATATATGATATCATATCAATATGTATGATTTTGGAATAAGTAAATAACATTATTTAAACCATTATACAGGAGCTTCGGACACGTACAAAGCAAATCGGACCTAAGGTAAGGGAAATATCACAATCTCATTTTTATCCGAGATTGCTTATACTTTGGTATTTACTGGGGAGTATTTTATCGTCCACATCCATGTTTCCTCAATATGTAATATTATTTACATCCACGTACAATTGTTTAAATCCAATTTTACCCTTCGGTGAGTTTTTAGTAAAAGATATGAAAGGAATCTTTTGTCATTTTTCGTACGAGGTACTTTTTGACTTTTCCGACAAAAGTACAAAGAATGTTTTTTTTAACTTATACGGCATGAATGGATTTCTAAAACATTATTTCCAAGAATATTACTTTACAAGTATTCATGTTTATTTTTAATCAACTTCTTTTAGTTTAAAAATGTATGACATTTTAAGAAAGGAAAAGTGTTTTTGAAGTAGAAAAGATATTTTCCTCAAGAATAGAGTTCAAGTATTTTATCAAAATTATTTTCCATCTAAGATAATAAAAGAGTTATGTTTTTATCCCTATTATTACATGGATTTGATTATGTTGTGATGGAAATATTTTTATTAATTACTTTATCTTATATGAATTGTTTTATGATGTCATGTTGTTTAAGAATCACATTTTTATTACGTGGGTTACGCTATGATGTATGGTTTATGATTATGTGGCACACATAAGAAAGGATTCATTATAAGATGGGTGGGACCTATATCTCCCTCCAATGCATTGGGTAAAGATTTTATATCTCATGAGATAAACATGGCTGGAACGGTAGGTTATACCGGTTCAGTGAAACAGGACTGGAACGAGGGTGACTCGGTTCAGAAAGGGACTTTGTCCACTAAGATAGTCTTGGCAATGAGTCATGACTAACAAGAAATGATTTTCCATGATTATGTGTGCATGCCACAAAGTTTCAAGTTTTATGTTATGATTATGGGGATCTCATTTTTTACTTCTATGATTTATTCCATGTTAAGATATTATGATCTCTTTTGTAGGTTATGATTTTCAAAAAAGATATGATATCATTTTTATTTCCTTTATTTGCCCTTGCTGAGCATTTGAGCTCACCCTTTTATGTTTTCTTTTCCCCAGGTCAGGAAGATGTATATTAAGTATAATATGCTAAAAGGGACCCTAGATATGATGAAATAAATGGGAGACACTGTAGAAGATTTATGAACCAGTTGTTTATGTTTCCCAGTTTCTAAAGACACTATACCTATACGGTCCTTTGTGGTTTTGTCATATGTTGTAATAAGTGTGCTTCAATTTTGAAGTATTAACAATATATGTAAAGTATGGGTCGTTATAGTTGGTATCAGAGGCAAAGGAGGTAGGAATGTATCCGATCCTTGGGAAATCTCACATGTGAGCGTTGGACGAAGCATGGCTCTCCGCCCAAGGGCTTCATGAGGAAATAGCTGCCACTGGGGATGGTGGTGTGTCCCGCCCAGGGGGTGTAGCTGCCCATGGAGTGCCCTGATAGGTATCAATTATAGTCCACTGGAAGTAATTCTAGACCGCTATAGTTGGTATCAGAGGAAAGGTATAGTCAACCTTTGGAAACTAGGATGTGAAAGCCTTAGTAAGAACCCTAAGGATAAGTCTAAGCATAGAACACAATCTTAGTGTTTTAGAAATGGCCATGATTACCCTAGGATAATACCTTAAGTGTGAAATTTTATTCTTGATTATGTGGTTTTCCTATTATAATTAGTGTTTCTCACACTATTCTTCTTGGTTTTAGTCAATGGCTGGAACCCGAAGGAACCGTGTTAATGCAGAATGCGATGGGAAATGCAATGATTGTCCCCCTGAGCAACCAAACGATATGGGAGATGGAATGAAAAATCTTGTATCCATGCTCACACAACTTTCTCAAGCTATGAATCATGCAGGACTTCCAAACAAGCAAAGGAAGGAGCAACATTCTGTTGAATCCTTCATGAGGCAGCGTCCACCTTCTTTCAGCGGGTCTACTGATCCATTAGTTGCTGAACAATGGATTAGTACTACTGAAAAGATATTTTCAGTTCTTCAATGTTCTGAACATGATAAATTCATCCTAGCAGTGTATCGTTTGGAAGGAGATGCTGATCAATGGTGGAATCTTATTAAGAATACGAGGCAAAGGGATGAAATTGAGTCTATGGAATGGGACGAGTTCAAGAACTTATTTTTCAATAAGTACTTCCCTCGTATTCTCCAAACAAAGATGGAGAAAGAGTTTCTTGAACTGAAGCAAAGGGATGATGAATCTTTTGGTACCTATGAAGAAAATTTTACAAGACTTGTAAGGTACGCTTCTGGTATTATTATCCAACCTGAGAGTAAGATCGATCGATTCTTTAGTGGCTTAAAACCAAGTCTTCGAAGGGCGTTATCCATAAGGGACTTCAATAGCTACGAGGAAATCGTTCGATGTTCTCTCAAAGTCGAGATGGAGATTGGAGTAACCCATCAGTCACATGGGTTTGATAAGAAGAGGAAGATGGAATTCAAAGGAAAATCTAAAGAGCACACTGAAAAGAAGATGAGCTTTCCCTTATGCTCAAAGTGTGGAAAGAAACATGGAGGGAGTTGTCTTAAAGGGACAAGTAAATGTTTCAAATGTGGAAAGGAAGGTCATCGGGCATTTTAATGCCGCGATAATGGGAAGAAGATGTCTAATGATGAAAACAAAGGAAGGGATACACAGAATGAACCTACTACACTTCAATGTTTCAAGTGCAAGGAGATGGGGCATTATGCCAATCAATGCCCAAATACAAGGGTTGATGATGATGGTCGACGTCAACAAAATCTTAAGGCTAAAGACAAAGGAAAGTCACATGCAATTTCTATTAGCGATGTGGAGTACGATAACGAAGTGGTGAAAGGTACACTTACCATCCACTCTAAAGTATCAAATGTTTTATTTGATTCTGGATCCACCCACTCTTTTATTTCTGAAAAATTTTCTAAGGGTATCACCGTATTACCTCAACAATTAGATGTTGAGTTAGCTGTGACAACACCTAATGGCACAACAGTCGCATCAAAAGTTTATAATTCTTCTCCGATCAAAGTTTGTGGGAAAGTGCTTCTTGCAAATCTTGTGATCCTTTAGTGGAATTTGATGTGATTCTTGTCATGGATTGGCTTTCTCTACATGGAGCTCATATCAATTGCCAAAGAAGGGAAGTCACATTTCATATTCCAGATCAATCTACGATCGTCTATCGATGCAAGGATGAATATAACCTTTCAGTGGAAATTCCTTCCATCTTATGGGTCTTGATTCCACTAAATGAAGGTTATTTATCTCAAATGGTTGGTGAGAAACTCACGATTAAGAATATGCCCATCGTACGGGAGTTTGATGATGTATTTCCGGAGGAATTACCGGGTCTTCCACCAAATCGTGAAGTTGAGTTTTCAATAGAACTCGTACCGGGTGCTTTGCCTATTTCAAATACACCTTATAGAATGGCCCCAATTGAGTTGCAGGAATTGAAGAAGCAACTCCAAGAGAATCTTGATAAGGAATTCATACTCCCTAGTGCGTCACCTTGGGGAGCACCTGTTCTATTTGTTAAGAATAAAGATGGATCAATGAGACTCTGCATTGATTATCGAGAACTTAACAAGATCACTATCAAGAACAAATATCCTCTCCCACGCATTGATGACTTATTTGACCAACTACGCGGAGCTCAATACTTTTCCAAGATTGATCTTCGTTCAGGGTATCATCAATTAAGGGTCAAAAGGGAGGATATACCAAAGACGACTTTCCGTACAAGGTATGGACACTATGAATTTATAGTGATGCCATTTGGTCTTACTAATGCCCCTAATATCTTCATGGATCTAATGAATAGAGTCTTTAGAGACTATCTTGATCAATTTGTGGTAGTCTTTATAGACGCTATTCTTATCTATTCAAAGAGCAAGGAAGAGCATGAAGATCACTTGAGAATTATATTGAAGACCCTGAGAAAGGAGAAGCTTTATGCCAAATTTACCAAGTGTGAATTTTGGCTTCAAAAAGTTGCATTTTTGGGTCACATAATCTCAAAAGAGGGGATATCTGTGGATCCAGCAAAAATAGAGGTTATCAAAAGATGGTCAAGACCAACAACAATAACTGAGATCTGAAGTTTTCTTGGTTTGGCTGGATATTATCGACGTTTTGTAAAAGATTTTTCACGATTATCTAATCCACTCACCAAGTTGACTCGGAAAGGAGTTAAGTTTGTTTGGACAGAGGAATGTGAAGAGAATTTCAAGGAGTTGAAAAGAAGGTTATCCAGTGCACCTGTGCTCACACTACCTTGTAGTGGAGAAAGGTTTGTGATATACAGTGATGCATCCAAGAAGGGATTGGGGTGTGTTCTTATGCAAAATGATATGGTGATAGCTTATGCCTCACGAAAGTTGAAAATCCATGAGCAAAATTACCCAACACATGATTTGGAGTTAGCTGCGGTAATCTTTGCATTAAAGATTTGGAGGCATTACCTTTATGGTGAAAGGTGTGATATTTATACTGATCATAAAAGTTTAAAGTATATTTTCACACAAAAGGAGCTGAATATGCGTCAAAGAAGATGGTTGGAGCTGATTAAGGATTATGACTGCTCAATCCATTACCACCCTGGGAAAGCAAACAAGGTGGCAGATGCATTAAGTCGACAAGACCATGATAGTTTATCCATGATGAGGATCACAAAAGATCCAATATTTATGGATTTACAAAGGATGGATCTTGGAATTATAATAGAAGGGGAAAAATCTTATCTTTCTCAAATGAATGTTCAACCATCTATACATGTGAAGATTAAAGAGGCACAAAAAGAAGATGTCGAGTTACAAAAGAAGGTGAGAAATGTTCCTGAATTCAACCTTGATTGTGATGGGATAATAAAGTTCAGGAATCGGGTTTGTGTTCCTCCCATCCCCGAATTAAAGAAGGAGCTTCTGGATGAGGCTCATAGTTCTTTATTCTCTATTCATCCTGGAAGCACGAAGATGTATAGGGACCTAAAAGAGTACTTCTGGTGGGATGGCATGAAAAGAGATGTTGCTGAATATGTCTCTCGATGCTTGGTTTGTCAACAAGTTAAAGCTGAGAGACAAAAGTCTAAGGGGATGTTACAACCATTACCCATACCCGAATGGAAATGGGAAAACATCACTATGGACTTTGTCACAGGACTTCCTAAAACATCCAAAGGCAATAATGCTATCTGGGTCATAGTTGATCGTCTTACAAATTCTGCACACTTCATTGCTATTAGAGAGGATTTCTCTCTAGATCAGCTTGCCAGGATATATGTAAAGGAAGTGGTAAGATTGCATGGTGTACCACTTTATATTATATCTGATTGGGATCAAAGATTTACCTCGAAGTTCTGGCGAAGTCTTCAGCATACTCTGGATACAGAGTTGAGTTTCAGCACTGCTTATCATCCCCAGACAGACGGTCAGTCTGAGAGAACAATTCAAACCCTAGAAGATATGTTGAGAGCTTGCTCTATGGATTCCAAAGGAGGTTGGGATCAACACCTACCTTTGGTGGAATTTTCTTATAATAATAGCTTTCACTCCAGTATTCAGATGGCTCCTTATGAAGCTCTCTATGGAAAGAGATGCAGGACTCCAACTTGCTGGGATGAAGTTGGGGAAAGAAAGCTATTAGGACCTGATCTCGTTGATGAAATGGCAGAAAAGGTCAGATCTATTCAACAACACATAAGATCAGCTCAGAGTCGACAGAAAAGTTATGCCGACAACCGAAGAAAAGACCTAGAGTTTGAAGTGGGTGATAAAGTGTTCTTACGAATATCTCCCTGGAAGAGGGTTATGAGATTTGGAAAGAAGGGGAAGTTGAGACCTAGATATATCGGTCCTTTCGAAATACTGGATCGTGTTGGAAAGGTAGCTTACCGATTGGCGCTTCCAACGAATATCTCTCAAGTTCACGATGTGTTCCATGTATCTCTCCTGAGAAAGTACATACCTGATCCTTCACATGTACTCAGCTCAGAAGTTATACCGCTGGAGCAAGATCTTTCTTATGAAGAACAACCGATAGAGATTCTGGATCGTAGCGAAAAAGTCCTACGAAACAAGACCAATCGATTGGTGAAAGTTTTATGGAGGAACCACCAATTAGAAGAAGCTACATGGGAGCTTGAGGATATGATGAGGGAGAAGTATCCTCATCTGTTTGTCACAAAGTGATGAATTTCGAGGGCGAAATTCTTTTTAAGGGGGGTAAAATGTAACACCCGAGATTTTTATGAGTAATATTTTGTTTTTATATATCATCAAAGGAATCTTTCACTACATACTAGCTTGGCTTACTTTACACGCAATCGCGACCTTCCTCGATAGCTTGCGTCGTACGCAATACCGAGTTTCACTAAACAACGATATGCTATTAAAATATTATTAAAACTAGCCGTTATGAATATTAATAACCACTTTTTGAAACTTTATAAATTTTACTTTTCAAAGTGGACTTCATTTTTGGATTCGGAATACCAAAATTAGCCTAGGGTAAAATTTTGGTACTTTTCTGAAAACTTTCAATTTTTGATGAATAGTGAAACCACTAAGTGGTAGGTTAAAAACTGAATTTTGCATAAAACTTAATTTTACCGCTTCTATGAATGGAATTTCAAAAATCCGAAAGACACGGTTGATATCAGTACGTAAAATGTGGTTCAATGAGATAAAAATAATTTTTTGGTGAATAGTAACTTTTTACTTTTTTTACCGCGATTAATAGTAAATAGGGGTAAATATGATATTACTATTACCCTAACACATGTCCTAATTCTATTGGATAAGTTTAATTCGACCAAAAACAAACTTAGGAATAAAATATGACCATTTAGGCCCACTTGGGTTAGATTAGGACATTTATTATTAATTTATTTAAAGAAGCGTTAACATAGTTAAAATCAAAGTTTAATAAGTAAATCATTTTTAATATGGGGTTATACATAAGATAAATTTGACTATAAATATTCATTAGAAAGATAAAAATATTTACTACATAATGGTATTTTATTTATAATTTTTAGACATTAAATAATTTAATTTATTTATGACACAATGATGATGCAGTAATTATCTTATTTATGAAATATTGACATAATTGATGTTATAAACACCAAAATAAATGTAATTTGAGACTTTTTATGAATTCCACTAATTTTTTAGGTTACTATGATATATTATTGTTGATTTAATAAACTTTTTTTGAACATATAATTCTGTTATGACTTTCACAAAAATCATATATCAAATAGTGTCAAAATTGAAACAAAATAGTTTTTAAATCAAATATTATATTATTAATTGTTATTTTATTCCTAAAAATCTAATGTTCGGCCAAATGACTTAGATAAGGATATATATATTAATAATAAACAATTTTGGGTTCGTTTGGCATGTTATAGTAAGTGTATTAACCATATAGTGAAAGAAAACAAAAAGACACGGTAAAAGTTAAATTATTTAACTTAGAGTTAAATCTAATTGATAAGGTTAAAATAATACCCTAAACTTGTCTAAATCCTATTGGTTGATAGTATTTCGACCCATACCCACTTTAGCTTCGAAATAAGACTCTTTGGAACCATTATAAACCGATTTTGACTTTAATATAAAATAATATTTTGAGATATTCCTAAGGTGCCCCTCTCCTCCCTTATAAAAGGGCACCTCCTCCCCCTCCTCCTCACACCAATTTGAGCACTCAAGCTCGGCCAACCCCTGCCATTTTATCCTCTCCACTTCCCTATAATAATCCTAGAGGTCCTGGTCTTATTCAAAGACCAATCTTAGTTCCCTAAGTGGAGGATTCAAGGAGGCGTTCCAAAGAAGAGGTAATATCCATTACCGATCTTTTCAATTTCTTTCTTCTTCAACTTCTTCTTCTTTAGTTGTTTCATGATAAAGTAATAACATCAGTATTAATTAAATAGTGATATGTTATTATAAATATGAGACAACCCTAATTCACCTTCTATCCATCCTACGGAAAAATGAAATCACCGCGCGTGTGTACGTACGGAATACCGTCTCCACGCCGTGGTGTAATCTATTTTCCACCATCACCTTACAAGGATGGGTATAATGGTGTAATGAGTAACTATTTATGATTATTATAAAGTAATATTGATACTGAAATAATATATATATACTCCAATACAATTCCACGATCATAGGAACGATATCATCACTCGTGCGTACGTACGGAATACCGTCTCCACGATGTGATGGGACTTGTTCTACATGATCATCATTACATAGTAATTATATAAATGAATTGAATGAATAAATATGATATATGTTGCACTAATAACATTCTGGATATAAGGTATCTATAACCTTAAAATAAGAATAAGAATTTATTCGGCAAAACACGCATAAGAACAAAAGGCAATAAAGACCCGAGTAACAAGTAACAATGAAATATTACTAACAAGAAGCTAAGAATATGAACATATATGATATAATATCAACATGTATGATTCTGGAATAAGTCAATAACATTATTTAAACCATTATACAGGAGCTTCGGACATGTACAAAGCAAATCGGACCTAAGGTAAGGGAAATATCACAATCTCATTTTTATCCGAGATTGCTTATACTTTGGTATTTACTGGGGAGTATTTTATCATCCACATCCATGTTTCCTCAATATGTAATATTATTTCCATCCACGTACAATTATTTAAATCCAATTTTACCCTTCGGTGAGTTTTTAGTAAAAGATATGAAAGGAATCTTTTGTCGTTTTTCGTACGAGGTACTTTTTGACTTTTCCGACAAAAGTACAAAGAATGTTTTTTTAACTTATACGGAATGAATGGATTTCTAAAACATTATTTCCAAGAATCTTCCTTTACAAGTATTCAAGTTTATTTTTAATCAACTTCTGTTAGTTTAAAATTTTATGACATTTTAAGAAAGGAAAAGTGTTTTTGAAGTAGAAAGGATATTTTCCTCAAGAATAGAGTTCAAGTATTTTATCAAAATTATTTTCCATCTAAGATAATAAAAGGGTTCTGTTTTTATCCCTATTATTACATGGATTTGATTATGTTGTGATGGAAATATTTTTATGAATTCCTTTATCTTATATGAATTGTTTTATGATGTCATGTTGTTTAAGAATCCCATTTTTATTACGTGGGTTACGCTATGATGTATGGTTTATGATTATGTGGCACACATAAGAAAGGATTCATTATAAGATGGGTGGGACCTATATCTCCCTCCAATGCATTTGGTAAAGATTTTATATCTCATGAGATAAACATGGCTGGAATGGTAGGTTATACCGGTTCAGTGAAACAGGACTGGAACGAGGGTGACTCGGTTCAGAAAGGGACTTTGTCCACTAAGATAGTCTTGGCAATGAGTCATGACTAACAAGAAATGATTTTCCATGATTATGTGTGCATGCCACAAAGTTTCAAGTTTTATGTTATGATTATGGGGATCTCATTTTTACTTCTATGATTTATTCCATGTTAAGATATTATGATCTCTTTTGCAGGTCATGATTTTCAAAAAAGATATGATATCATTTTTATTTCCTTTATTTGCCCTTGCTGAGCATTTGAGCTCACCCTTTTATGTTTTCTTTTCCCCAGGTCAGGAAGATGGATATTAAGTAGAATATGCTAAAAGGGACCCTAGATATGATGAAATAAATGGGAGACACTGTAGAATATTTATGAACCAGTTGTTTATGTTTCCCAGTTTCTAAAGACACTATACCTATACGGTCCTTTGTGGTTTTGTCATATGTTGTAATAAGTGTGCTTAAATTTTTAAGTATTAACAATGTATGTAAAGTATGGGTCGTTATATTGATTTTCAACCGAATTATTTTTTTTGGTATCAACATGGTGAACGCAGTTCCAGAGAAGATACTAATAACTTGATTCTGGATCCATCACGGTTCCAAAATATAGTACATGATGTTACAGGTCCATTTGTTCAACAAACTAAATCTCATGATGATATTGATTTAACTCCTGAGTTGGCACCATTCAAATTTTATGAGTTGTTGAGGTCTGCTAAGGATGCATTATATCCTGGTTGTAAGATAAGAAATTTAGAAGCGGTTGTAAAATTTATGGCTATTAAATCCGATAATGCAATGTCAAACAACTGTTTTGATCATATATTTTCTTTGGTTAAAACACTGTTACCTGAAGGAAATGTGTTTCCAGCAAATTAATATGAGAGCAAGAGGTTGGTTCCTAATCTTGGCCTTAGTTATCATAAGATTCACGCATGTGAAAATGATTGAATCTTATATTCTGGTGAAAATGAGTCGTTGGATAGTTGTCCAACATGTGGACAATCGAGGTATAAAGAAGTTCAACCAGGGAAGTCTGGATTGATTCCTGTAAAAAAGTTGAGATATTTCCCCCTTACACCCAGACTGCAGCATTTATTTATGTCTCACAACACAACGTCAATGATGTCATGGTACAAAACCAATATTTCAACCGATAAAAGCTTGAATCATCCATATGATGGTGATTCATAGAAATTTTTTGATCATATGCATCCC
The DNA here is from genome assembly GCA_963277665.1 of Viscum album. Lineage (NCBI taxonomy): Eukaryota > Viridiplantae > Streptophyta > Magnoliopsida > Santalales > Viscaceae > Viscum > Viscum album. The sequence continues at coordinate 1,612,003,076 of OY728125.1, forward strand.
TATTTTGCTTTAGAAGCCTGAAACATGCGATTGGGTCTTTTTACTGACGGTTTCTGTCTGTTTGGTTCTTATGGTAGTCAGTATTCATGTTGGCCTGTCTTTATAACTCCATACAATCTACCTCCATAGATGTTGATGAAAGATCCCTATATGTTTTTGACCTTATTAATCCCAGGACATCCGGAAAAAATATTGATGTTTATTTGAAACCATTGATTGATGAGTTAAATGCATTGTGGAGTAATGGTGTTAGTACATATGATGTTTTTGCGAAACAAAATTTCACATTAAAAGCTGAATTGATGTGGACGATTAGTGATTTTTCGGCATATGACATGTTATCTAGCTGGAGTACACATGGTCCAAAATCATTTCCTTACTGTATAAAAGACAAAAAAGATTTTATACTTATCAATGGAAAAAAACTTTTCTATTTTGACTGTCATCCTAGATTTCTTCCAACTGATCATTCTTTTCTAAGGAACAAATCTCATTTCAGAAAAAGAACAATTGAAAGGAATGAACATCCAAAAATTATCTTAGTTACAAAGTTAAAATCAGTTGTATTTTCATTACCTCCCATCACATTTGGGCCAACAATAAACCAACAGAAAATTCATGGTTTTGGGAAAGAACATAATTGGATAAAACGAAGCATTTTTTGGGATCTCCCATATTGGTCTGATTTGTTGGTCCGCCACATGTTGGATGTCATGCATATTGAGAAGAACTATTTTGATAATTTATTTCATATAGTTTTGGATACACCAGGTAAGACCAAAGATACTTTAAAAACACGATTAGATCTTGCCCAAATTTGCAGGCAACCAGAACTTGAACTATTTGAAAATGTCAGATCACAGAGGTTAATGAATCCAAAATCAGATTATAAACTGTCCAAAAAGAGTCACTTTTTATTTTGTCATTGGATTACAGATTTGAGACTTCCAGATGGCTATGCTTCCAATATGGGTAGATGTGTTAAGAATGGTCATATTACCAGATTAAAAAGTCATGATTGTCATGTTATAATGGAAAGACTTATGCCGATTGGATTTTGAGGTTTGTTGAATTATATGATTTGGGATTCGATAACAAACATATCATATTTTTTTGAGACATTTGTGCAATGACAAAAGACTACGATGCGCTAAGAAAACTGGAAGAAGATGTTGCTGTAATTATATGTAAATTGGAAAAAATATTTCCGACTACTTTATTTGACTCAATGGAACATCTGATATTAGATTTTCCACATGAAGCTAAATGTGGAGGTCCAGTACATTACATAGTGTAATAGGAATCATGTCCACACCTCCAATTAACTAGTGTATCTGAAATCACATTCCTTCCTCTAATTACATAGTAGATTAGGAATTATGTCCCCACCTCCCATACTAATCCCATGAGATATAAAACTTCACCCAATGCATTAGAGGGTTATATAATTCCAAACCCTTCCATTACATAATGATAATGCACACACATGTGTTCCATAAAAAATTAATCAAATTTCATACCATAAAAAACCCAAATAAAGAATATGGGTTTCATAACATTTTAAATGGTATCACATAAAGAGGACTTCGATAATTTGATCAAATGATACCAAAATTCAATAAAACAAAAAGAAGTATGTCATAATGAATTTTAGAGTGTATTTACTACATCAAAACTCCAAAGGAGATAAATATTTTTAAGATAAATAAGAAAATTGAAGCTAAATCATAAAAATATATTTTCTAAACGATTTTTAACATCATTGTAAAAATACTAAGTTACGTGTATCTTTCAATTTTTTTCTATAAGGTAACATGAAAAACTTTTTAAAACACCACTTTAGAATAAATAATAGTAATGTATCATTGAAAAAAGACATAAAGGTTTTATATAGGAAATATGGATTGAAAGATACAAGATTCAACTGTGAAAATAAAAAAACCACTTTAAGATTTTAAAATACCTTTATTGAAGCTCACATCATTTAAAAGAGTAATAAAACTTCCTTTTAAAAAGTGGTAAATATAATTTCTAATAACACTAGAAATGATACATCTTTGTATTTTAAAATAATAATGGATAATATTAGTATAAAAAGGGAACATTGAAATGGAAGATAAAGTGATTATTGGAAAGGATGAACATTATTCTTAAAAATTTTGTACTTTTATGAGAAATAAATTCATCAAGGAAGAATCTTGGAATTAAAAATGTCATTTTTCACAAGAAGAAATATAAAGTATCATATAATAATATATTAGGGTGTAATAAACCAAAACATACAAGAAAAAAGTTCAAGGTAAATTATTATAACTCAAAGAAAATAGATTTGAGTTAAAATCCCATACAATATTGGTATCTCTTGAATCAAAAGTCCATGATGGATATAAATTGAGGTAGATTTTTTAAATCCCTTGATTTTAATGAAAGTATGATAAAAAAATCCATAGGTAAGTATAAACACCACACAATATAATACAATTAGTGGATATAACATATGTCTCAAAGAAATAAAATTGAGATGAGAAACCCTTACAACTTGGTATCACATGAATCAAAAGAATTTGAAGGAGGAATTTATGAAAATATTTGTAGATCCCATGATTTTTAAAAATAATAATAATATAATCTAATAAGGCCATAATTATACATTATAAAATAATAATATATTTATAACATGAAAACATGTCTCAATGAAGGGTAATTGAGATGAAACCCTAATCCTAACTCTCGACTTCCACAAAAAAACTTTTACCTCCCTTATAATAAATATATCCATAATAATAACTTATTAAAAAAATGTTAATATTTATTACCTTTCTCATACTTTAATCATAATAATTTTTTATACCATTATCAGTTATATATTGTTTATTTTCATCATTAAATACTATTATCCTTGATTATTTTGTGTGAGTTTCATAACAGTGATATTGATAATAATTATTTTTTAAAAGTTAACCATTCCTATATTATTCAAGGAATTGTAATAAAAGTTCCCTAATTATTTTTAAAGTTAAAATATCATTAAACTAGAGTTTTAATTATGATTTATTAAGACGAGATTAGTAATGAGAATGTTTCAAGTAATTTAGTGATATCAACAGATTACTTTACAATGGTCATTAATTTTTTGTGTCATACTTTAAAAATAATATTCATGAAATATATCACTCCTTAATATAATATATAATCATAAAATATATTTTTAGAACCATTTGTGTAAGATGGTGAAGAAAATGAAAGACGTCATCCATGGAGGTGGTAGTTCGCACGTACGCACGAGCGATGCTTTCATTTTTCAATAGATGTGATAAAGGAAGGTAGATAATGATTTATATTTATGAAATCATAATTATTTAATTGATATAATTTTTATTAATTGATAAAACACATTTTTATTGAATATTTTATTTATAATAAATGATATAATTTCCTCACATTGTGTTAACTATGTTTATTTATGGAATATTTAGGATTAGATCTTTCATTTAAAAATTTGATGAAAATTCTAGTTTTACCCTTTAAAAATTCACTGTAGTATTTCGAACATAAATAATTTTATTTGAAGTATTTGAACTTAATAGTTTTTAAATGTGTTCCTAACATAATATTCTACAAATTTTATTTAGGAAATTAGAGCTAAATTATGCATTTGGTTGGTGAAAATGGGCCATGAAGTCAAAGTTGGTCTGAACTCACTAAATTGGACATGGGTTCTGTATTTGGGCCATAAATTCTTTATATGTGCTTTTATTAGGAAAGTTTTTTTATAGGAGATTGAGGACTAATTTTCAAACGAATAATAATTTTGGAAAGATAGTTGATTCACACGTTTTGGTGGTCAAATGGGTGGTGAAAGTTGACATAAAATATTTGGCCGAGATTCCCCATTCACACTTGAAACCACTTTGAACCTAGCCTCCCCACCACTCTATAAATTGGTGTTTTTATCATTTGGTGGAGTTTTGAAGTGAATTATTAGATTTAGGGCATATGAGAAGAGGTTATAATCCAATTCTACAAGCAATTCAATAAGGGTATCTCTTGAAGCAAGGATCCCTTCGTCAAAGCCCTCTTCTTCTTCCTCATGTTGTAATGTTTGTGTTTTCGTACTAAAATTATTTTTCATTATTTTATTTTTTTCTCTTTTATTACATTTTATTCAAATTTATTCTTATGTTAATATTCCTAATTGGTCTCGAATCAAGAGTAAAAAAGTGATTGGGTTCTACCCTTTCTAAACCTTTGCACATACAAAACATTTCTACGATGACTACACCACCCATGGAAGAGTAGTTCTTTTTAGTAATTGATCTACCTCTAAAATTATTCATTAATTTATTTTGAATAAATGATATAATTTAATTCACTTAATATAATCTATTAATTTATTTTTTAATTTAAATGAAACTAAGTAAGCAATTGAATAATTGACACAAAAACACGTGAGGTCAGAAGTTGTGTAAATTGTGAGAGTGTGATCTTAATTGGTAATAAAAGACCACACAAGATAAATTTTTAGAGTTAAAATAAAATCCCTAAACTTAATTAATCTTCATTTATAGAGTGGATATGTGCTTTAATCGACCACTTACCATAATCTAACCTAAGAAATCAATCAAAGTAGGGTGCTGTGATTGCATGTTCTGAAGCCATCCTAGGGTTTAAGTAATTTTGTCTTTGTGGTTAAGTTAACTCTCATAGGGTTAGAGGGTTAAAAAATTAGAGGATTATAATTAAGTGGATGTTAATTTAAATGAAAATGACAAATAATTTAGTGAAGAGGTAGATTTATATCGATTACACCTTTTAAATATTTTCTAAAAAAACATCTTCTTGTTGTGTCATTTTAATCGAACTTCATTTAAAAACTAAAAACAAAACAAAAATACAATCTTCTTCAAAAAAATTCTTATAGATTTATAAACTATAAAAAACCCAATACTTTTAATTAATGTTCTTATTTAATTTTATTTTAATTTCAAAATACCTTTAATATGTTGTTAAATTTACTTCCTCCTTGAGAGATGACCTTAGTCAGCCACTCTGTTGCACCTAAGTAATCAACAATCACATATCATTTGAAAGAGCTCATGACAACTCCTTTAAAATTGGAACCATTTCCGAGGAGGCAATTGATTATTTCAACCATTTAGATGTGTTTATTTTATTTAACATTTTATTCTCTTCTTCTTTTCTTTCTTCCTTCTTTACCCAATCTGAATTTTTCTTCTTCTTTTGTTTTCTTCTTCTTATTCTTTTTGGACCATCAACTCAAACTTCTCATATTTTATTTTATTATGGTCCACTTTTATTCTTATCATTTTTATTTTATTTATTAAAAGAAATAATCCTGAAGATCTCTTATATATTGACCCTGAGATTGAATGTAACCTTAGGGCTCGAATCAGACATTCTCAGTCTACGGGAAGTTTCAACATTTAACCAGTCGGAGAATTAATCCACTCCAAGAACATTGAAACTAAAAACACTTAAAATTACAACTTAAAACAAGAACCAATGACTGAAAATAATGGGAATGAACTTAATAGAACCATTTGAGAATTGAATGCACCTGATATTAACTATCAACCAAATTGCATTGCATACCCAAATCTGGAATTATATTTTGAACTAGAATCTAGGATAATTCACCTGCTTCCAAAATTTCATGTCCTATCTGGTGAGGATCCTAATAAACACATTTAATAATTTAATGTGGTTTGATTAACTCTTAAACCAAGAAATGTATCTGAAGATCAAATAAAACTAAGGGCATTTCCATTTTCACTTGATGGAGCTGAAAAAGACTGGATGTATTATTTACAACCTGAAGATGTAACTTGTTGGAACGATTTGAAACTTCTTTTTTTTCAGAGATATTTTCCATCATCAAGGACCACTTCCATTTGTAAGGAGATATTGGGGATTAAGAGAGCACAAAGACATTCAATGTATGAGTACTGGGAGTGATTCAAGAAGTTGTGCGCAAGCTGCCCACATCACCAAATCAGTGAGAAACTCCTCATCCAATACTTCTATGAAGTAATCACACCTATAGAGAATATCATGGTGGATTATTCAGATAGAGGGGAATTGGTAGACAAGACACCAGTAGCTGAATGTGTGTTTATCGACAAGATGGCACAAAACTCCCAACAATTTGGCTATTGAGGTACACCACATGTCAGGGGAGTACATCAGGTAAGTCCTTACTCTATTGAAAATCATTTGATTGATACTAAGTTAGAAGAATTAACCACTATGGTGAGGTAGATTGCTTTGACACAAAAGACATCCCAACCCCCTTCTTCAAGGCCTTGTGGAATTTTCACTGAGACAAGCCACCCAACTGACTGTTTCCCCCAATTACAAGAAACAAAAGATTGTGTAGTAATATTTCCTAGGAGACCATATTAACAGCAACAACAACCACATCCCCAAAAGAAGTCTGATTCCATTGCACCAGCATACAACTAAGGGTATAAAAATCAATCGTACATGAGGTATGGCTCTAGACAAAAACAAAGACCCCCTTTTCAACAAAACTTCCAATAGAATCCACCTTACCAACATGGTTTCCAACAACCCCAAAGGCGATTTGAATCTCAAGAATCACCAAGACAACAACAAGGGGATTCTCAATCAAAGGTAGATTCTAATACTGATGATATTTTGAAATAGATTGTTCTTAATCAACAAAATGAGTTGAAGAGTCAAGGTTCGGAGCTAAGGGAGTTGAAGACTCAAATGATCCAGATTGCCACTTCCCTCCATGAACTTGTAAGTAAGAATTATAGAAATCTTCATTCCTAACCTACTCCAAATCCAAAGGGAAATATCAGTGCCATCACATTGAGAAGTGGGAAGAAAATTAATGATACTTCTGCACCCACCATTCCACCGAGATTCACCTCAACTCCAGAGAATCTCCATTCAAGACCAACTGAAGATAAACCAAAGGAGAAAGATATAGGTAAGAAAAAGATTGATGATGTTCCTCCTAAACCCCTTCCCTTTCCAAATAGGGTTGTTAAAACCAAGAAGATGGCTAAGGAGGTGATGTAAAAGGAGGTTTTGTATACATTCAAGCGTGTGGAGATAAACATCCCCCTTATTGAGGCCATTAAGAAAATCCCAAGGTATGCCAAATTCTTAAAAGAACTTTATACTAATTGAAGAGGACTCAAGGGGAATGATAGGATCAATCTTGGAAGGAATGTGTCAACACTCATTACACCAACTCAAGCAATGATAACAAAGTGAAAGGATATCGGGACATTCACTATCCCATGAACTATAGGAGAGTTGCACGTTTCTGATACTCTTTGTGATTTGGGATCTTCCATAAATGTGATGCCTCACTCTATATTCTCTTTTTTACAGGTTGGTGAGTTAAAGTCGACATGAGTAGTGGTGCAATTGTCTAATAGAGCTACATCATATCCAACGGGAGTCCTTGAGTATGTACTTGTCTGGGTAAGAGACATGATCTTTCCAGCAGATTTCTACGTGCTTAACATGGAGGTTGATCATGTAAGTTCTCATGATCCCATTATCTTAGGTAGACCCTTCCTCAAAACTGAAAAACTATCATAAATGTAAATGAGGGTACACTTTCCATGGAGTTTGGGGATAAATTTGTGATATTTAATGTTATAGACTCCATGAAGTACCCCTCAGAGGACCATTCTACATTTGTTATCTCCCATTTTGAACCACCAAATAAAAATCCCATAGAATTTGATTATCCTATTCTTAGGGAGATTATGAGTATTGGTTCTAGTTTGATGTTTAAGAGCACTTACACACTCGTTTATAATGAAAAATTCTCTCTTAGATTTGATTTTGAAATGGATTCATATTCTGATTTTGATCAAGTGAATTCTGATTATGACATGGCTGTTGAGTATACTGATGGATTTTATGTTTTATTATCTCATTTTGATGATTCTTATTCTAATACTGATGCTATTTGTGCACATATTTTAGTTCCTTCAATATCTCCATCCATACACCACCCCCCTACACTGTAACTCAATCCATTTCCACTAAATCTCAAATACTCATACTTTTTAAGTGGTGAGAAATTACCTGTTATCGTTGCTAAAAATCTCCCTTTTGAATATAAATAAAAACTTTTGAATCTTTTGAGGGAGAAAATCAGGGAAATTGGGTGGACCTTGGCTGAAATATCAGGTATTAGCCCCACCATTTTCATGCATAGTATTTTTTTGGAGGATGGGGCTAAACTGGTTAGGCAACCACAACAAAGACTGAATCCAACTCTTTTGAAAGTTGTTAAAAAAGAAGTTGAAAAATTGCTCGAGGCAGGTATAATCTTTCCCATTTCTAATTCTCAGTGGGTAAGTCCTATTCTGGTTGTGCCTAAGAAAAGCGGTGTTACAGTTGTTAAAAATGAGAAAGATGAGTTAGTTCCAATGAGGGTACAAAACAGTTAGCATGTGTATATTTATTATAGGAAACTAAATCAGTCCACCCACAAGGACCATTTTCCCCTCCAATTTATTGATCAAATGCTTGAGAGACTATCTGGGAAGACACATTATTATTTCTTGGATGGATTTTCTGGATATTTTTAGGTTCCTATTGCTTGAAGGATCAAGAGAAGACAAAATTCACTTGTCTATTCGGTAATTGTGCCTATCGAAGGATGCCATTTGGACTTTGCAACGCCCCAGGTAACTTCCAAAGATACATGGTGAGTATTTTTTCTGATTTTATTAAGACCTTAATAGAGTTATTTATGGATGATTTTACAATGTATGGATCCTCATTTGATGAATGTCTAATTAGTTTGGTAAAGTTGTTCAATCTTTGTATTGAGAAGAATCTAGTCCTGAGCTTTGAAAAGTGTCATTTCATGGTAGAGCTTGGAATTGTCTTAGGGAATGTTTTGTCAAAAAATGGGATTGAGGTTGATAGATTTAAGGTAGATATCATTTCATCCTTACCATATCCTTCATTTGTATGTGATGTTAGATCTTTCATAGGGAATACATGATTTTATCAGTGCTTCATCAAATATTTTAGTAAGATTGCTCTTCTTATGTCATGATTACTTCAAAAGGATTTTTATTTTGTGTTTGATGATTATTACAAGACTTCCTTTGATGAGATAAAGAAGTGTCTGACCATTCCACCAATCATACAACCCCCACGGTGGGATCTTCCTTTTGATGTTATGTGTGATGCCTCCAACTTCACAGTTAGAGCTATCTTATCTCAGAGGGTGGAGGGACGTTCACATGTGATTTCCTATGCATCAAGGACACTAGATTCAACCCAATAAAACTACACAACCACAAAAAGGAGTTTCTTAATGTCATATTCACTTTAGATAAATTTTGTTCATATTTATTGGGCTCTAAAGTAGTTGTTTTTTTACTATTCAGCTCTAAGGTACCTCTTGAAGAAGCCAGATGAAAAGCCCAGGCTAATCCGATGGATGCTCCTTCTTTAAGAATTTAATATTGAGATGAAGGAAAATAAGGGTTCAGAAAAATTGGTTGTATACCACATGATTATGCTTACTCACACACTAAATGATGACACCTTGGACCAGGTACCACTTTAGGACACTTTCCCCGATGAGCATATTTTTTTCATCTCCGGTATGCATCCTTGGTATGAAGATTTAGTTAACTACCTTGTTGCCTCTGAAATCTCTACAAATTTAAAGAAACATCAAGTCCAAAAATTAAATAGTGAGTCAATATTTTATGTTTGGGATGATCCATACCTATGGCGCATGTGTAGTGACCAAGTTATTAGGAGGTGTTTTCCTGATCATGAGTTTGAGTCTGTTCTACAATTATGTCATACAGTTTCTTGTGGTGGACAATTTAGACCCCAACGGAGAGTTAGGAAAGTCTTAGACTCTGTATTATATTGGCCTAGCTTATTCCATGATGCATATGTGTTTTGTAAGTCATGCTCTTGTTTCCAACACACTGGGAACATTTCTAGGATACATGAGATGCCTCAACAACCCATATTATTCTGTGAGATTTTTGATGTATGGGGTATCGATTTTATGGGTCCTTTTTCTAATTCCTTTGGTTTTTTGTATATTTTTCTTTTCTGTTTATTATGTGAGTAAATGGGTTGAGGCTAAGGCCCCCAGGACTGATGATTCTCATGTTGTTGTGGACTTTGTCAAAGTGCATATTTTTTGCAGGTTTAGAGTATCAAAGGCCATCATCAGTGACCAAGGGACACACTTATAAAATAGGAATATTTCTTCCCTTCTTTATAAGTATGTGGTGACACACAAAAAATCAACACCATACCACCCCCAAACAAATTTCTGGGCAGAGGTTTCAAATCGTGAGTTGAATTTTTTTTGGATAAAACCGTGCAGCCAAATAGAAAATATTGGATCAAGTGTTTGGATGATGAATTGTGGGATTATAGGATAGCATACAATACACCCATTGGTATGTCCCCATTTAGGATTGTTTTTGGGAAAGTGTTTCATCTTAATGTGGAAGTTGAGCATTGTGCTATAAAGAAATGCAACATGGATTTGGCCCAAGATGGAATCCAAAGGAAGCTACAAATTTAGGAGCTTAATGAGATTCGATTGTCTTTATATGAGAACTGAAGGCTCTACAAGAAAATATCAAAATAATCTCATGAAAAAATGATCCATAAAATATAATTTCAATTTGGAGAGAAAGTCTTTCTCTATGATTCACGACTGAAGCTGATGCCTGGTAAGTTGCGTTCCAGGTGGTTAGGTCCTTATGTTGTGACTAATGTTTTTCCTTATGGTGCGATGGAGATCACACAAGAGGACAAATGAATGAGCTTTAAAGTAAATGGAAAATGTTTGAAGAGATACATTGAGGGACTTCCTATTGATATAGTGGATTTCATCACACCACATAACCCCATCATCACTTGAGCATATCAGGTTGTTCCTAACCCTTTAACTTTTTTATTCTTTGTCCAATTTAAAATTATACATTTCATGTGTATAAATCATCTCATGGGTTCAAATTCATGACAGTACAATATTTTAAGTGTGGAGGAGGGAACCTTTTAGTTTAGTAATTTCAAATTTTTTCCTGTTTTTCAAAAAAAATTGTGTGTTTCTTAAATTTTGTGTGTTTATTTTTCAATTTTCTGTGTGTTTTGAAACTTTTGATCTAAAATGATTCTCATCACCATTTTTAAATTCATATCAATAAGTGAAACAATTTATCCCAAGAAACCGAGCTTAAATGAATGCTGAAAATAACTTTGTTTCAAGTTCAAATATTTAGTAATTTCATGAAAAGTACTATAAATTTTGAATCCCATTACACATCTCACTATCTTTATATTTAAAATCAATTTTATATGAGGCTTCTGAACCATTATTTTCATATTATTTATATTTACCTCATTTATTTATAGAACCAAACCATGCTTGATTTAACCAGAATTTGATGTATTCTTGTCAAAACTTAAGGGTTTGAGGTACTTATGTTTAAATGATTGAGACATTTGTTTGGTATTAAATCCCCTATTTCAAAGAATCTTTTTTTTATAATGGCCTACCTTGAACATTTAATCCTTTTAGCCCTTAGAATCCATGAACAACCTGTTAAGTTTTCCACATTACAAGCCAATTTTCCCTATCCAACCAACTCTTGAAGTGAAATTCCATAATCTAGTTGAACTTAAGTGTGGGGGAAGCTATCTTGTGTTGTTCTACCACATTCTGTGATACTTTGGGTGGAAAATTAAATTCTGAAGATATGCGTTTTTTTCTGAAGAAAATCATTATATTTAAAGTTGTGCCTTTTTTAGAGATTTCATGATAAGTGAAGCTATGCCTTTCTGGAGTTTCTAATAGAGAGAAAAAGTTGTGTCTATCTAGAGCTTTCAAGAAAATCATGTTTGAGAAGATTAACATTTTTACTGCTGAAATGTTGAATGGTGTGCACATTCCTTTATTTTTCATGATGATGAACATAAATTGATGCTATAGGGATTGAGGAGGAGACCATATTTAAGTGAAAATTAGAATAATGAAATTTTTCTTCAAAAAGAGTCAATCCCTCCTCATTCAGCCTCAAAACCTTTCACATCTAAATCCTACCAATCGAAATCCACAGAACAACCCTGAAAAATCCTCAGGATAAACATTTTTCCTTGACTCACATTGGGTGGGAATGTAGGAATTTATCAATCCTATGGTGACCCTTGTATGAGTTTGGATGAGAAAGACATTGCTGAAAAATTGACATTTGTGTGATAAGAGAAAATTCGAGTGAGGTAAGTGTTTTGTGTGCATGGGAGGATAAATGAAGTGGAAATATATTGAATGATATAAATAGATAACTTGAAATAATTTTTTTTATGAGGCATGATATCTTTTGTTTCTTGGTGTGGAATTGTTGGATCTCAAGGATACGTGTTTTAAAATTTGTTTTGATTTGATATTGATGTTTACGTGTCACAATTTTTCGGAATACATGATATGAGGTTTTTCCCGGGAGTGCAAAAGGTTAAGTGTGGGGGAGTTGATAAAACAAAATTTTATTGAATATTTTATTGATAATAAATTATATAATTTCCTAAAATTGTGTTAACTATGTTCATTTATGGAATATTTGGGATTAGATCATTCATTTGAAAATTTGATAAAAATTATACTTTTACCCTTTAAAAATTCACTGTAGTATTTCAAACATAAATAATTTTATTTAAAGTATTTAAACTTAATATTTTTTAAATATGTTCTGGAAATAATTTTATACAACTTTCATTTAGGACATTAGAGCTAAATCATTTATTTGTTTGGTGAAAATGGTCCATGAAATTAAAGTTGGGATGGACTCACTAGATTAGACATGGATTCTGTATTTGGGCCATAACTTCTTCATCCATGATTGTATTAAGACCAAATTTTGAGAGGATCTTGAGGAATCATTTTATCAAGAAGCATCCTTATGGAAGGATAGACGATTCATGTGTTTTGGTGATAAAATGGGCAGTGAAAATTGGCCTAAAATATTTAGCCGAGATTCCCCATTCACACTTGAAACCACTTTGAACCTAAACTCTCCAGAACTCTACAAATTGGTGTTTTTCTCATTTTGTGGGGTTGGTATGTGAATTATAAAGTTTAGGGTAGAGGAGAAGATGTTCCAATCCAATTATCCAACCAATTAAATAAGTATTTCTCTTAAAGCAAGGATCCCTTCGTCGAAGCCCTCTTCTTCTTCCTCATGTTGTAATGTTTGTGTTTTCATAATAAAAATATTTGTTATTCTTTTATTTATTCTATTTTATTATATTTTGTTCAAATTTATTCTTATATTAATCTTCCTAATTGGGATTTAATTAAGAGTAGAAACATGATTGGGTTCTACCCTTCCTAAACCTTTGCACATGAAAAACGTTTCTACGATGACTACACCGCCCATGGAAGAGTAGTTCTTTTTAATAATCGATCTACCTATAGACTAATTCATTAATTTATTCTGAATCAATGAGATACTTTAATTAACTTAATATCATCTATTAATTGAGTTTTTAATTTAAATTAAACTAATAAATCAATTGAACAATTGACACAAAACACGTCAAGTTGGAAGTTGTGTAAATTATGAGAGTGTGATCTTAATTGGTAATAAAAGACCACACAAGATAAATTTATAGAGTTAAAATATAATCCCTAAACACAATTAATATTCATTTCCAGAGTGGATATGTGCTCTAATTAACCACTGACCATAAGCTACCCTAATAACATCAATCAAAGCAGGGTGCTGTGATTTCATGTTCTGAAGCAAGCATAAGGTTTAAGTAATTTCATTTTTGTGGTTAAGTTAACTCCCATTAGGTTATAGAATTAAACAATTAAAGGATTACAATTAATTTGATTTTAATTTAAATGATAATGACAAATAACTGAGTGAAGAGGTAGAGTAAGATTGATTATGCCTTTTAAATATTTTCTAAAAAACATCTTCTTGTTGTGTCATTTCAATCGAACTTCATTTCAAAAATAAAAACAAAACAAAAATAAAATCTTCTTTCAGAAAAATTATTCTAGATTTATAAACTATAAACAACTCAATCCTTTTAATTATTGTTCTTATTTAATTTTATTTTACTTTCAAAATACCTTTAATATGTTGTTAAATTTACTTCCTCCTTTGAGAGACGACCTTGGTCAGCCACTCTGCTACACCTAAGTAACCAAAAATAACATATCATTTGAAAGAACCCACAATGATGACTTTCATTCATTAAATAAATTATTATTACTATCCATGTATGGTGGTGATGAAAAATGAAACACATCATCCTTGGAGACGGTAGTTTTCACGTACGCATGAGCGAAGTTTTCATTTTTCAATGAAAAAAAGGAAGGTAGATAATTATTTACCTTTATAGAATAGAAATTATGTAAATAATATCTTATTTATTATTTAAATAAATCTTTAAAATAATCCATTTAATTTGGATATGAAAAATAAAACACGTCATCTATGGAGGTGGTAGTCCGTACGTACGTACGAATAATGCTTTAAATTTTTGAATGGCTAGGAGGAAAGTAGAAAACATGAATCCAATAAATATAATAACATTTCAGTATACTAATTAAACATATGTAATTATATTATTATGTTAATAATAGGTTTTGAATAGGGTGTATAAGAAAATTAGAGAAGATAAAGCTAGGGAGTGGATAATATTTATGTTGAGAGTTTGAGTCTTCTCTTGAAAGAACTCTTGGAAATGGTTGATTTGGGGATTATTATTGGGACAATGGGAAAAAAGTATATTTGGGATATAGGGGATGTAAAATGGGTAGATATTCATGATTAATTTTACTTTTTTGAGTGGCTTATAAGGTGTGGTGGAAGGCTCCTTTTGTAAGTCAGGGAAGTGACACTTTTGTAAATATTCATAACTTTATATTAAATACATGTCACTTTCATATGAAAGTAGACCCAAAAGTATAAATTAATGGATAAATGGAAATTTAATGTCTATAAATACCTCAAAAAATAATTTATAGACATGTTTTTAACATGTTTTAAGTCTTTTACCCTTTGATTTAACCCTTTTACCATTTTGGCTTTCATTGTGGTAACTAATTTTTTACCCAATTAATTTATTTTTATGCCTAAAAATAAAATGGATATTGTTACATAATTTGGACCTTAAGATTAAAAATATTAAATCAATTTTATTATATATAATTTCTAAAAGTGATAAAAATTAATTCCAAAATAATAAATATATAACACTTTAAAAAATTATTTAAAGAAAAATATAACTTAAGTTATAAAATGTAAAATATAGGTCTATAAATAAAAATTGATATTTTTAAATATATAATTTCACTTATAAAATATATTTTTGTTCAATAAAAATGTTTCATCAATTTTTATGTCATGCTTATATCCTAATGATGCCATAAAAGTCACTATATTTATAAAAACGGTATATTGTAGTATTCATCAAAAAAATCAAATTTTTCAGAATAATACCAAAACTTCACCCTAATTTAATTTTGATATGATAAATCCAAAAAATATTTATTTATTTTTTTCAAATTCAAATTTTACAATTTAGGTATTTTACTTTTAAATGGATACATAAAATATAACGAAAATCTGTTTTTATAGGAAAATGACTTTTTAAAACCTTAAGTGTTCTTAATATTATTTCATATCAATTATCAATAAGTGTTGACATATTTGTTTTTACCTTAAAATTTTTTATTATAATAATCCTTTAAAAAAAATTAATTTAATTTATTAAGATAAAAATGTACAATATATGAAAGGATACAATTCCTAAAAAATAGGCCTTTTAACACTAAATGATTTTAATCACAACCCATTGAACTTAATTATTTATATCATAACTATTAAATATATTCAATTAATTGGAATTAAAATACATAAAATTATTCTTAAAAAAATGTAAATAATTAAAATAGACCATTTTAACTATCTTTTTATTTACTTGTGGTTTTACTCTTTTTATAATTTTCTTAATGATTCCCAATTTTATTTGAATGATGTATTAATGTTTATATTACATTATATAATATAACATGGTTTTTTTAGTTTGGTGTATCATGTGATAAAATCTATTCAAAATAGTATTTATTTTAATAATATCACTTATTAAATTCTCAGGGTGTTACATTCTCCCCCTTAAATAAATCACGCCCTTATAATTTTAATTATCATTCATGGATGAAAATATCTAAGGGTTTCCATAAGATAAACAATACTCAAGATAAAATATCAACTTCACTATTTTAGTTAAGTTTATGAAACTCATATTTTTCTTTATAATTAGCATATATTGAGATTCTAAACCATTTTTTCCAAATATGTATCCTTAGATGACTATTGGTCTTATGAGTTTTTAGAGACATGACTTTCATAAATTCATTTTCATGATCATGTTTCCACCAAAATACTAAAACCAAAATTGTTATGATAATATCTAATAAAATCAAAGTAAATGATCATATGAATATGAAAAATAAATCTTAAGATTTCTTCTCCTACGACACTTTTTTTCAACCTATGATACTTTTTGTTCAAATATGATATAATTGGATCGATATATAACTCCATCAGTTTAACTTAGGTTGTCCATGGACATATTCCTATTAGGTTATATAACTTAACTAGTTATATACCATAAAACTATATTCAAATCCTTTATAATTCTTTATAAAGATCATGTTAATCAACCAAAGCATATCCACTAGGAGTGTCAAACTAGGTTTGAAGTTAGGAAAACTTATTGTACACCTGGTGAAGATCGAGTTAATAATCAACCATCATTTTTCAAGGTTATTACCCCTTGGTGAAACTATGCTAGAGCCTACATCTAATTGTTTGTATCCATAAATATATGTTATTACTATGAATCCACACACTCTACACTTAAACAAACATTTAGGATGTTTTTCTTTATTTTGGATTATCCTATTAGGGTTTTCACTAATTTTATCTAATACCAATCCTAAAAAATAACTAAACTAATCCAAAAAAAAAACTCCGCTCTAATACTAACTGATACCCCCAAACCCTCACTCCCATGTCTAGGGATAAAAACACAAACTTTACACATTGGATTTGATATAATGTGAGGCAATCCATGATAAACTTTCATATATTTTAAATTAATTAAAAATTACATCTCACAATCCCAAAACCAAATATTTAGTGTCTTTGAATACTATATACACAAAAAATATTATTGTGAACATTTTCCCATAATCTCACCCTACTTGATCCTATTTTAGGCATCTCCAATATTATACTCATCTTCATAGCCCGGGGAATGGAAAACATAAGAAAAGGGGTGATCTAAAATACCCAATAAGAGAAAAACTTATCAATAATTCATAAATTATTAGGACATAAGAATACGAGAAAACATGATCATGAAAGAAATATATGATTAAAAATAACACGGAATAGTAAGAGTTGTCCATGAGGCATAATAGAAGGGAATATAACCTCTAATGATCAAACATAAACCATAAATTTAGGATGTAGAAATATTATACAATAGTCATGAGCCAGAGAGAATAATAGGGACATATAACATAGAAATTTGGTGTAGGCACCGACATAGAAAATCATAACACAGTGGACTAAGAATCATGTTCCTGCCTCCCATAACATAGTGGATCAGGAATCACGTCTCTAGCTCCAATCACATAGTGGATCGAGAATCATTCCATGTTTCCAATTACATAGTGGATTAGGAATCACATACCTATCTCTAATTACCCAGTGGATCATGATTCATGTCCCTTCCTCCAATTACATAGTGGATTTGGAATCATTTCCCTGCTTCCCATACTTATGTCATGTGATATCAAACTTTACTCATTACATTAGAGAGCTGTATAATTTTGAGGCCACCTATCACATAATGATAATCCATACCCATGTGCACCATAAAAAATAAATCATATATCATACCATGAAGAACCCATTGAAATAATATGGGTTTTATAAAATTTCAAATGGTATCACATAAAGAGGAAATCAAGAATTCGATCAAATGATACCAAAATTCAATCACCCAAAACGGGTATTTCATAAAGGAATTTAGAGCGTATTTCCTACATTACAAATTAAAAGAAGATAAATATTTTGTTGATAAAGTGGAAAATGGAATCTAAATCATAAAAATATATTTTATAATTTTTTTAACATCATCATAAAAATATGAAGTTAAAATTCTATTTAAAAACAATTCTAGAAGGTAACATGATTTTTTTAAAACAAAACTTTAAAAGAAATAACACTAATGGATCCTTGAAACATAAAGGTTTTACAAATTAAATATAAATTTAAAGATAAAATATTTGATCATGAAAAGAATAAATAACCACTTTAGTATTTTAAAATAATTTTATTGAAACCCACATTGTTTAAAAGAGTAATAAAGATCAATTTTGAAAATATGTAAATAGATTTATGAAGAAAAAATAATAATAATACATATTTGGATTTAAAAATAATAAATGATAATATTGGAATGAAAAAATAACATGGACATGGAAGATAAATAGTTTATTATAAAGGATGAGAATCATTCTTAACAATGTTCTACTTTTATGGGAAGGAAATTCATCAAGGAATAATATTGGAATTAAAAATATAATTTACACTATATAGAAAGGGAAATTATCATATAATAAAATGTTAGGGTGAAATAAACCCAATCATAGAATAATTAAATTCAAGGTGAAGTATTATAAATCAAGGAAATAATATTAGAGTTAAAATACCATACAATATTTTCATCTCTTGAATCGAAAGTACATGAAGGATAAAACTTGAGATGAATTTTTAAATAACTTGAATTGTATTAAAGTATAATAAAAATATTCATATATTAGTATATACATCACATAATATAAACCAATTAGTGAATATTACATATTTCTCAAAGAAATAAAAGTGATATGAGAAACCCTTACAACTTTGGTATCACATAAATCAAAATAATATGGAGGAGGGGTTTATGAAAAGACTTATAAATACCATGGAAGAAACTTTAAAAATTATAATATAATATGGTGGGGTAGTAAATACACCATATAAAATAATAATAGGTACATAACATGAAACATGCCTCAATGAAGGAAAATTGAGACAAAACTCTTACCTTAACTCTCAACTTCCACATAAGTGATTTAACCTCCTATATAATAAACATAACCACAATATAAGATTATTTAAGAACCTTATTCATATATATTACCTTTTCCATACTTTAATCATAACCATTCATCATCTCAGGTCTATACTATGAATATTCATATCACACAAACAATGAGGAACACATGAACTACAAAAGGCCCACATAGACTGATGTTGATAAATCAATTTTACATCATGTATCAATGGAAACCATGGGGTGACTAAGGAATAAAAATTTCCAAAAAAACTAATTGTATTAACCATACCTTCACACAACCACTAGATTCCACAGGGGAGGGAATGTTCCTTGTGGAAGAATGGGCATCTATAAAGGGGAATACTGTACCCTTTTATCCATTACTCTCAATACCATTATCATTCTAGAAATACATTTGGGAACTCACACCAAGGATAAGTGTAAACTAGGGGAGAACTAAACCCTACCACCATTACCACCTAGGCTTTGAGAAAACTTATTTCACCTCATAGTGAACAAAAGTGGTAAACTCATGCCCTACCAAGGAAAAATCTATTGGATGAGGGGAATAACCGACCCCTAAGAAAGGCTCATACCTTGATTAGAACATAGTAAATATGGGAAGTATATGAATTCATAGATAGATAAATTTCACCCCAAGTAGTATACAAAAAGCACACAATTGTCAGGGTTAGCACACAATAGGTGGGATAAAGCAAGTTTTTACTCCATTAGCAATATGATAAAAACTGTAACTCATCACACAACACACAAATGGTAAGGGTGACACATAATAAATGATATATATATAGAGATAGGGGAAGAGAGAGAGAGAGGGAGGAAGGAAGGCACTGAAACTTTGTACACTTTGATCATCACATCCAAACCCCGTCATGGGTCTCACAAGGAAAAATCACAATCATACCATATCACCTCATAAACAACCTAAGATAGCCAAACAGATCGTACCATTATGATATTTAAAGAAAACACTCAAGATAGGATATTTATTTACCAAAATCACACACTAAATGAAATATTTTCATTCATCATAAAATAAAAAAATACATTACATGATAGGTCTTAGAGCCCATTCCATGAGTTAGATTTGTGTACCAAATATTGATCTTGAATTATTAACTATAAATCATGTATTGAAATGTCATATACAGTTCTTAAATTTAACATCATATTAATAAGTTACAACCAAAACCATATTTATAACAATAATAGTAACAAAAAAATAACAATAACAACAATACCACCACCACCACCACCACCACCAAAAAACAACAACAACAACAATATCATCATCATCACTATCATCATAATCATCATCAACAACATAAAATGAAGTGATAGAGAGAATCATGATCTCCCACTAGAATGTGATCACTAAGGTGATATACATGATAATCCAAATCTCTCATACATAGATTTTGTCTCTAGTCATGAATCAAAATCCAATGTTGTGTCCCCAATATTGTTTCATCATAGAATCCATCTAGCTATCTCATTCTAGTAGAAACATGTTGAATCTTTATCTTTGGATTTTTGGTTTTCCCCAGTCAGTAAGTTTCAAAAACAACGCCCCTACTTAAAATTTCTTAGGTGATATTTAAAATTTATTAGGTTTTATTAATTAAATATATGTATTTTGGATTCATATCATGTAATTGTCTAATTTTAATCCGAGTAATATCACTATAGATATTGGACAGGGGGAGTCTGGTTCTTTTCAGTAAGCATGATAAATGTGATGAAATGGTTTTTGAATTTTTAAATTAATGTTGAACTATAGATTGTCCTATATTGGTTGGGGTTTTAGGGACTTAAAATTAATCTCTATAATATTATTTCCCATTATATTATCACTGATCTTATTAAGTATCCTATTAAAATAGACTTGGTGAACTTAAAAAATTCTAGGTCCTTGATGGTGAGGATTTGTTTTGAATATTACTTGATAAATCCTCTCCCTCTAGTTATTTGAATTCAAAATCATGATCATGGGTTTTGATAAGACATTTTCTATGGTAATATTCTTGAATAATTATTTTAATGTTGAAAATTAGGTCACCCCACCCAATCTTTAAATTCTCAAAATATAAGGAAACAATCATCTTATGACAAAACTTCAATTTGATAGAAGATGACTTGGGTCGAGAAGGGGAATTATTTTTTTGTTGTTGGACCCTTTAAAGATCATGATACTTTTTTTCCTAGTTTTAAGGATAATAATAGAGAATCTACTGATCAGGATGAAAATAGGGACCCGGTTGGTCTTCCTAAACAGTCTCATCCTTTGAGTCCTCATGTTGACATTTTCTCTAATTTTGTGGATACGGTTAATAATGATTAACCTATTAATATTACCTTATTTGTTTCTCCCTCCACTCATAAGGAAACACAATAGAATCACTTATATTTTTTTAAATCCAAAAAAGATGCACATGAACAAGTACACTAAATTGAGGATGATTTCTTGCACTTGGGTGATAAAAAAGATATGAATCCAATTTTTGACTCAGATAGAATTATTACTCCATGCCCTATAATGAATCAAAAATGTATATATTATTCTACATTAGATAAAAATATTATCACTAGATCCTCAAGGATACACCTAGAGAAAACAAACATCCATCCCCAACTGAAAGTTGATGAGGATCCTTCCTCACCCTCTGATGAAGAGGACTTGGAAGATATTTATGAGCTTAAGAACTTCACTCATTTTGTTAATAAAGTATTTAAGGAAGAATTTTATCCCTTGGTTGAGAAATAAGAAAAACATAACTTCGAAATATATCTAAATGGGGTGATAATTGTGGATGAATATCTAAATATTAGAGTGTGTATGTTTGATAGAGTTGGATATAAACTTGAAAAAAATCTTGATTTTGATTATCTATAAATTCCTTAGGAATAAATATATTTTCTTTTGCTTAAATGATTACCTGGGTTTTTAAGGTAGAATAATTTCAAGGATGCTAACTTTTCTTTACCATTATTACCTTATAATTTTGTTCATATCTTTAGATTAGAGGCTTTTATTCTCTTATTATCAAGGTTTATGAATATAATTCTTTCTATCATTCTTATGTTTATTTTATAGTTTGGACTTTAAGATGACGTAATGCATTCTATGTTGGATCTGTGTTCCATGAAGAATCTAGATTTGATATGATAATCTTACAATGATGATTACTTGACACTTGGTGGAAGACTTGTTACTCACAGAGGGATACTTGTCGTGTTTATGTTGTGTCTTCAGAGGCTATGTGCCGATGGATACATGGATACCTAGGAGATTATTGTCTTAACATATATAATGAGCACAATATTAGTCTGTCTTCTAAAATCATTAAGTTTTGATACTCTCTCACTAATGTTCGATGCAACACAATATCATATTCCATTCAGACCAACCTTCCAGAATGTAACTCCAGATGATAATTTTTTAAAACTATTTGTCTAGATTATGAAAGATGGATGTCCTTGGATCTTAGGTATAAAATTCTCAATAAAGTGTTAAACTTGATATGGAATATTTTACTTACACAAATGGATTTAGTGAGATGGAATCATGAATACCTTTTATAATACCTTTCAAAGAGTTTTAGGGGTTGAAGATGTTCTTAGTTGAGAGGATTTATGGCAATGTTGACTTTGTGATGATGTGATATTATTGGATGATGCCTATTATTCTTAGCTATTAAATTATGTTTTCAAGCTATCAATAACATGGTTTATGACACTAAATTCACATATTTTCAAATTTCCATTTTCATTCTCAATAATACATGGAGTTGATATTGCGAGATCCTTTCCTGAATGGAAAATTATCAAGATACTACATCATGAAACCACACTGGAGTTTTTAGGGATACATCCACCATTTTAAGGATGTTGCTTCATGGATTTTCTTTCAATTGTTTGAAATTGGAGTGTGAAATTTTCTCCATAGTAGAAAATTGTAATAGTTGGTAATACAAACTTCAAGACTTCGAGAAAGAGGATCAGAATAGGAATTCTGTCAGCATGCTAATGATGGTGGGATTAACCTTGAAGAAAGCCACCTATTTTTTGATAAATCTTGGTGTAACCAGTGATTACATGAATACTTATTTTTTTCCATTTATGTGTGCATTGAGGTGTGTGTGTTTGTAATCTATTTTTATTTCTGTATGGTGCAAGTTCACTACACCTCATGTATTCACCATACCTTCCTTTTTATTTAATATATTTTAGAGGGGCATGGGTTTGGTGACCAACTCATGTCCCAAATAATCTTAATTAACATAAAATTTCAATAGGTTGGGGGTGAGTCCTCATGTGACACCCCCTTTCACATGGGATCCCTCTCATGTGGCACCCCATTCATATAACTCCCCGTCTCACACAACTTCTACTTCACATTGATTACCTCTCATAGAAGTCCCACCCATAGCACTCATTAATATAAAAATTGGATATATCCATGGGT
Source organism: Viscum album (assembly GCA_963277665.1). Lineage (NCBI taxonomy): Eukaryota > Viridiplantae > Streptophyta > Magnoliopsida > Santalales > Viscaceae > Viscum > Viscum album. The sequence goes on from OY728125.1 coordinate 1,612,026,765, forward strand.
CTATAGACATAGGTAGAATTTACACAACTATAGGTCCCCTATATCCATGTAAATGCATTGCTCGTGGATATATCCTCTTATAGATGACACAGATAACCACGATCTAGTAGACCGTGGATATATGCCCTTACAGATGACACTTATAGCCATGTGTATTATACTTATGGCTATTTCCCATTGTAGATGAAACCTATATCCATGGTTCTACTAGAACATGATTATATCCCCTTACAGATTATACTTATAGCCACAATTTTATTGGACCATGGCTATGAGAAATGCATAAAAATTTATTAGAATTTATATAAGAATTATTATATTATAAATTTATTTTTAGATGTATGTATATGTATATATATACATATTTTATAAATGTAATATAAAAAACAGATATAGAGGACTGGTAAAGGATTTTTATGTTAATGGTGGTCACATATGATCAAAATCCTGGGAACTATGAATTTTATTATTTTTTGAACTTTATAGCCACAAGCACATGCCCATCGCTATAACACTCATCCACAAAGATGAATTATAGCCACGGGAACCACCCATGTATATAGCATGGGATCCCATGGCTATAAGATATGGAAATATATCTTCCATGTGGAGTGGGGCTATAGCCACACGCACCACTCGTGGTTATAACCATTGGACCATAACCATGACAATGGTAGCTAAGAGCTTAATGATCGCGACTATAACCTATATCCATGGTCACTAGGCCTATAACCATGAACATGGCCTATGAATATAAATTTTTTTTCTAGTAGTGACTACTTCACTTCAACCTTTCATCCATGCCCACTCCCTATTGTCTCCCTTTGCTTATAGGGCTACTTTACGCTAGCCCTGGTCATGCCAACCTCCACATTTCGGGCCTCCTCATCACTTCGTTGTCACTGTCTACCCAGAAAGTGACCTCCATTCTATAATACATAAAGAATATATGTTTTCATACAATAGAGGGGGTGAATTAAAAGTTATAAAAGTATAAAATTTTAAATAATTGAATTATGATTTTCAAAATTAAGGTTAGAAAATATTGAAAGTATTATTTCGAATCAACACATTATCTTAAGTCATTAGCTACAGATATGAATATGACCTTTTTTACCATGATAAAGAGGTATACAGTATCGCAAGGGAAGATATATATAGAGGGATAGAGAGAGAGATAGGAGAAACAAGATCGAGCATAATTACATGATTTTATTCTTTACCGGTTTGATACTGACTCCACATGTTCACAAGAATAATGTTAAATATTAATATGTACACCATAGTGATATAATCTATGACACAAATTCAACAGATTAAATAATGAGATACTTATTATGAAATAAGATTTGGGAAGAATTAATAAATAAATAAATAATCTATCACATGAAAAACACAAAGATTGAATTTATTTGAAATCATATTCAAATATAGAATGCATGAAGAATAGAGCAATGGAAATAAAAAAGCCTTACCTCAAGCTCAGTTTGATCGTTGATGAAGAATGAATTCATTCCCATTAACATCACCATCCAAGTTCCATCCAAGATCTGATTTCCCATATCCTTCTCCCTCTAGGGTTCATGCCAATGATAAAAAAAATCACTCTAAAGGAGGATTATAAAATGGAATTTATAGAGAAAACTACAGGATTTATGAAAAAATAATTAATTAATTTATTAATCATATGGATTTATTAAATTAATTAATAGTCCACCCATGGTATCTCAAACTCAAAAACTTTGATATGAACCCAAATTATAGCATTCCTAGGATTAATCCTTCATTCTAGACACAAGAACGATGCTAGTTTTCCCATCAGATGCTTCGTTTAGGAGATATAATCATTTTATTAAAAATACACACATGCAGACTAAAAATAATTTTTTATACTTAATATATTTTTATTAAGTCTCTTTTATGCTCATAATTACGCACTAGATTAGCTCGAGGGTGAACAATACACCCCGATATGAACATGGACATAGGTGATACTTCTAAATATTTTGAGGTGACTAACTTCCAAAGGTTTATTGAATCATAGATGCTTTATAATTTCCTAATGGAGTAGATATAATTCTATTGACCAAGTATACTATCATGTTCATAGATTCCACCCAAATTTACTTGGGCATTCCTGAGTGTAACCTCACGATTCAAACCTTTTCTGTTAATGTTTGATTTATTCACTCTATCACATCATTCTACTGAGGTATTTTGAGAAATATATTCTCTATTATAATCCACTTATTTGGACATAATTTCTAGAAGTATCTTCCTCTATAATCTCCATTATTGTCAGATCTTAGGAATTTTAAATTTTAACCAATATCCCTCTCCATGGCCTTCCATTAAACAAAATATTTAAAGTCATCAAAGTTGTACTTCAGAAAGTAAATCTAGAATTTCCTTCTATCACTATAAATGAAAGTGATGAAGTAAAGGGACCCAACATGAGACTTAACTAGGGTTGGTCCCCACACATATAATGTACAAGTTTGATCTTTTAGGCTCTGGGATTCTAAAAATTTAAGTTAAGTGATTCCCTATTTTGTTTCCCAAGAACAAAACTCTCAAAACTTCTAAATTTGGTGTGATTAAGCTTCAATACATCTTTTTCAACTAGAACCTTCATAATTTTCTCAATAAGATATTTGATCTGACAATTCCACAATTACAATTTTCAAAATTTATTATTCAAACAATTATCATATCATCTAATATTTTAGTTAGATATTGGGTCCCATTTTTTAATCCTCATTCCACCACTATGGAACCATGAGATGCCTTCAAAATCTAGTGAAAAAGATAGTTCCATAGTTTGCCTCATAAAGCTAAAAATTTAAAATTAAGTTATTCTATTATTGTGGTATGTGCCACACTTATTTCAAGTTATAACACCTTGACCTTATAATCCCATATCCATTGCATTATTTTATTAATTTGCATGATTAGAAGGAATAAAACCCAAAAGAAACGATTATTTTAGCAGTTTTGGAAAGCCATATTACATACATGAAACTCAAAATAGATTGGGAAATAGGAAATAAAAACATTATAGATAATAAAATGAAATAAACAACATCCTTGAAACTCATTTAAAGGATTCCTCTTCATAACCTGGGGAAAATAAACATAATAAGGGTGAGATAAATGCTCAGTAAGGGTAAGTAAATTAGAAGAAATAATGAATAAATGAGAATAAATCAACATGGAAAAGGTAAATAACTAATAACACATTCCATTTAAATAACTATATAAGATATAATCAATATGAAAATGTAAGAAACTAAAAACACATACCATTTAATCAATAAAGTGAGAATGAAATGCATCCATATATTTTATCATATGAAAACATCATGAATAATAACAATTATAACTGAAATATATATTAAGGAAATGATTAATTATTATACGTCATTTTTAAGGAAAATGAAAACCTATACTGTCAAGATCCATCCTCCAAATAGTTTAAAACTATAGGTATAAACTTGTTTAGTTTGGACAACTTATTTGTCTCATGAGAACCTATCGATGCATCAAGGGGATATATAAAGTCAGGGAACCACCCATCATTGCATGTCCAAATAATTACTCATATTGAATAATTGATTTAATAAATAGAAAATATGACTTATCAAATATCCATAATGAATAAAAGATACAAATTTATCAATAATTCCCTTGTTAAATAAATAATTATCAAAGTGAACACCATATATAAAAATGGTATACGGTTTAGATAGTAATAATACCCATCACCCAAGAATGTGGATATTTAAATAATTATAATATGGTGATTTTTTCAAGATAAAGTTAAAAATCACTAATAAAGTGATATTTAAAAGATAACCATTAAAAACATTCTTGAGTAGAATAATATTTAAACATTATAAAGTGTCCTATACCACTTTAAAACATTTGAATCATATTATCCCTGAAGTAACAACATTAAATGAAACTTATAATATCATGAGAATATGAATATTCATGATATAACATGTCAAAGGGAATTTTATAAACCATATAAAAATGAGTTGGTTCATAACAATAAATAAGTCTCAATGGAATGTAAATTGAGATGAAATCCATTACCTTACATTTCCTTTTTGGGAAATCATCATTTAACCTACTGTATAATGGTTTTAAGAGTGTTAATAATTTATTATAGAATAATATTAATATTTATTTTATCATATATGATCATATTATAATATCTTATTACCTGTTTGTTAATATTCTTTCATTATTTTCACTATTTTGGGTATTAATTTCCTAGTTTCTCCAGTAAGTTTTGACTTGTAATTTGTTGTTCCTATTAATTAGATCATGATTTAATAATATCTAGAATTTAAAACATGATTTAATTATCATATATATTTATTAAATATGTATTTATAATAATATATAATATTTTGATATAATAAATGAAATGCACTGTTCATGGAGAGAGTAGGTCGTACGTACGCATGAACGCTATTTTCATTTCTTTGTCATATTAAAAAGGTGATAAGTAAATGATACAGACACACACACACACACACATATATATATATTATAAATCCAGTATAATATTAATTCCCTATATGTCACATTGGTTTATTAAAATCACCCTTAATACATTCCATGTATAATGTGAACGAATCACATCGCTTTGAGGTGGTGGTAATCCACACTTCCACAAATGATGTTATCGTATTTAAACAAAATTGAAAGTATAAAGGTATGCTTTATAAAATAATTAAATAAGAATAAATACATAATAAATATCATATATATCATATATAAAGATATTTTCCATCATAATGTCCATCACGATAGGTGGTAAAGGAAAAATGGACAACTTTGCTTCGTGAGGTGGTAGTTCGTCGTACACAAGAACGATAAGTTAGTTACCCATTAGATGGATGTGTGTGTAAGTTAAGGTAAAAAAATTTACATAAAAACATTATATTATATTTAGGATACTTATTTTATTATATAATCATGGAATAAGAAGAGTTTTATGGGTGGATAATGGAAATAAAACTAAAGAGCTTGAGGAAAGATGCTACCTCTTATTTGGGTAACTCCTTTTGGTTTGCACCAAATGGATTCCTTGGATGGATTTATCAATAAATAGAGGCTTATAGGATGAGGTTATTGATGTTTAAGAGCTATTTGGGTAGATATTTTTTGAGACAAATTGACTTGATAGGTGTGAGGAAGTGGGAGTCTTGAGTTCCTTTTTATAGTGGAGGAGGAGCGACACTCTTGTAAATTTTGGAAAAGGGAATTCCACCCACGTTTTTACTATTGAAAGTGGTTCCAATAATGGTAAAAAGTATATAAAATGCAAGATAGGGTCTAAATATGTCTATAAAATTTATTTTTGACAAGTTTCTAGGTCATTTTTTCCCTTAAGTTTAAGGTTTAGTATATTGTTAAGCTTAATTTCACCTTAATCATTGTAATTATTTTTAATTACTTTCACTAATATTTTTGGTCAAAAAAAGTTGAAATTATTATAAATTATAAATTATTATGATTAAAAATATGGAATCCAATTTTATAAATTCTAATCATAGAAATGGTGTAAATTAATTTAAAATTAATCCTGAAGATGGGACGAAAATATGAGTTTTTAAAGTAAAAACGCCCAAAAGTTTGCTAAGTTTTTATATCTAATTTCAAAGTGAAATTGATTCTAATGACATAAATTGGATTAATTAATAAAAAATTGTTCTTATTAAACTTTAAAAATAATTAAAAATATTATTTAAACATATAAATAAATTAGAAGAAAAAATAGTTTTGAATTAAAATTCAATATTTTTCACTATTTATCAAAAAATGAAACTTCACAAAAAATAAAAATAATTCAACCTAACCTAATTTTTATGTTTTGATTTAAAAAATGAATTTTATTTTGATGTGTAAAATTTATCATAGTACCAAAAATTGTATTTAAAATAGGTTCTCCATTAAAAGGTGGTAGATCTGCCTTTATAAAAATATTGATTTTATGCGAAATATTGGGTTTGTTCTTATATAATGACTATAAAATATATTGGATGAATGTAAAAAATATTTAATTGAATATATAATATATAAATTTACTATATTAACTATCTAAAAGTGTTATAATTTGATTGATTGTGAAAAACGTGACTAAATAGTGTTTTGTTTAAATTAAGTGTTGTGTGTATTGCAAAGCCATCAAAAAAATTAAATTAATTCAAAAAGGAAAATATGGTAAATTATTGGGGTGATACAAAAGTTAAATAAGATTTAATTATTCATTTGGATATTGAAATCACCTTTTCCTATGACTTCTAGAGCTTTATCATCCACCAAGTGCACTTTGCTAAATCTTCAAGACACATAATTCACCATGAATCCCTACTCTACCATTGAGTGGAATGATGCTCCAGAGATAATCACACATGAATCCACCATAATTTTAACACTTCATAGTAATAAAGTACCTTCCTTATATGAATTCATGGAATTTTAACATCCAGAATATGTTCTTCTAGAATTTTACTTATAAGATATATAATCCTTTTTTAGATGTCTTCTCTTCCAATATTTTCAGCATATAGGGCTTGGGCCAACCGACTTGCCTTAACTCATTTATCATGACTTATTTTATAATTTCATATGAATTATCCATCAAGGTGACCATCTTATTCCTCTAATATTAGTATTTTTCTAAAAGGTTCTTAGACTTTCCTCTATCTATATAACGACCCTCCTTTTTCTTACATTACTATTACATCATTTTAATGACAAAAAACATAAAATCATTACATGAATAGGATACAAAGGTTTATTATCTTGGGAAAACTAGGACCACACATAAATTTTACAAAATAAAACATAAACATTTATTTAATTTCTTCTTCTCTAGCTTCTTATTGGCCCTTGAATTCTCCTTAGTAAAAGTAATCAACTAAGGATATACATCAAAAAGGGGTGATCTAAAAGCCCAGTAAGAGGATAGATAATAACATGAAACAATATAACATGGGTTAGAATAATCATTATCATCATAACATAGTAATAATATCATAATAATGAGAGGAATCATTAAGAAAATGCATGAAACATGGCAATGCATAAAAATGAAACATCATGTCTTAGTGATTAACTACCACACATAGTTGTGAACAAAGATAGAATCATTTTCACTCATATTTCACTTTTATCATGAGATAAATCACATCACACAATGCATTATATCGCTATATAATTTTGGGTACACCCGTCAAATCATAACATTTACATTGCGCTATATAATTCCGGGTGCACCCATCACATCACAACATTTACATTATCATGCATGCCACATAGAACATATATCAATATTGAACATAAAATAACCCATGGAAAGGAATGAGTTTCATTTAATAATAATAAATTCATAAACTTTGGGTTCCAAAATTATAGAGGGAATAACATACTTGGTATAAGAATTATCAACCTTGAGTGAAGAAGAAACAATCTCGAGAAGTAAAAGGTGTGTTTTTTTGAAAGAAGAGTTCTTTTAGAAAACATTATGTTTGTAATAAACTCAAGTAGAATACATTTATATACCAGAAAAGGTAATATAATTATGAATAAACTATATTTAAGGAATAACCGTACTGAAAATGGGGTGAAAGAGGGAAAATCCAAAGAAAGAGAGTTAGGTTCGAGAATTACCCTTACCTTATGTCCGAATGATTTATTCACTTTAATATCCTATATAATCACATTATATTTATTAATTAAAAAATAAAAAAGACTTTTATAAATGAATTTTATTCATTATGATTTTATTAAGTTCATTTATGTGCTTTTTGATGAGTTATAGAGTTTAATTTCATCATTCAGGAGCATTCATTTTCATGGTTTTCATGATCGGTTCACTTGTATACATGAATGAAAGTTCATGTAAAATGAGGATAAATACCCAGAATTGTAATTATATATTAGTAATGATATTAAATAAGTTTAAATTATCTTATAAAGAAATTTTTTATATGTTATGAGGGTGAATCATTAGATACAAGTTAATGATGATCGTTTTAGGTTAATTTTGGTGATTTTTCGATCACAATGAACTCATTTTGATTTATCATTTAGTATTATGTGTATAAGTTAGTTACATAACATAAATAGGGTTGTAAAATAAACTTTATAATATTTTTCAACAATTATAATGGTTTTATTAACATCCTTGAAGGTGTTAAAGGAAAAATGAAAGTGCATCGCCCACGATGTCGATAAATTGACACATCACGAGCGACGATTTCATTTTTAGAATAAGAGAGAGAGAGAGAGGAGTTTAATGATGAATCTTACATTAACATGATATAATTAAAGTATATCAAACATACTAGATTTATTATGCCATTTGGATAAGAGAAGGTGAGGAGAATAGAAGAATATAAATGAAATTGAAAAGAAATTAAAAGAAAAAGGAAGAGGATTTTACTTCTTGGATTTATCCTCCTCGAGAACCTCATTAGGGAAAGGTTTTGGTATTTTTATGAGACCGAAATCTCCTGGACATGGGATATGGGTTTGGGGAGATGTTTAGGTAGAATTTGGAGAAGTATAAAAGCTTTATAAGTGTGAGGAGAAGAGGGGATGAGGGGTGATATTTATAGTGGAGGAGAGGGATATTTTCTCATTATTATATTCATTAGTTTATTATTTTGGCTCAAGACTATGAATAGTTTGATAATTATCTATAAATATATTAAAATAATGAAGTATTATTCTATATTATGATTCTTACATTATCCTTACATCAATAATGACTAAAAAATTCATGTATTTATCATTTATCGAAAATTATCGTATTTTACTATTCATAAAAAATCAAGTATTTCAGAAAAATACCAAAAATTCACCCTAAATTTTTTTATGTTTATAATTAAAAAATGAAATCCATTTTATGAAAATATTTTTCTAAATATGATTAATTTAATTTTAATTAAAATCATCATTTACTTGGAAAATACATATTTTAAAATTATAACTGATTTTATAACTTTGAAAAATTACTTAAGGTCTCATAAAATGATCTTAAAATAATAAGACATAAAAATATTAATTTATGGATACATTTTTTGAAAACAAATTTTCTTTTAAATTATTAAATTAATTATAAAATTTTAATTAAATATTTATGGCTTATAAAAAATACAACACTTAATTAATAATTTTTAAAACATTTAATTACTTAATCTATGATACAATTATAACATAATTTCATTTATAAGATGATTAAATTTTATTTATACTTTCATGGGTGAGGTTACTATTCATTTGGTCGGTTTACTATTCATATGGTTCATATTACTATTCCTAAGGTTAGGTTACTATTTCAACAGTATTGGTTCCTTAACTTCTAGAAATACTTCTTATTTCATTAATTCTTCATTGATAAAATTTTAATTATGGTCTATAAGTGATTTTATGAGATTTATACTATATGACATTACTATAAGAAGAGAGAGACTCCATTGATAAATTTTTGGGTTGTTACAGTCTAAGTTCTTTATTCAGGATGAGATTCCTGAAATCCTTAAACACCAATTTGATCTTGCCACAAGAGTATTTAATTATCGTTACCAATACATTTCGTGAATCTGGTAGTGATGATAGTAAAAGATGGCTGAATACATCATCTACAAACTTCACCTTCATTGATTTGAGCTACCCGTAGATCATTTTGTGGTCATTCATATGATCTTCCACAGGCCTACCTTCTGATAGATTCATGTTAAACAACCTTCATATCATGAAAATTTTATTAAGTGTAATTGGATTCTTATACATGTCTACCAAGGAAATCACCAAATCCATTATGGTATTCACTTCCTAGATGTTAAATGACAAATTATGAGCTAATGAAATATACAATAACTCAAGTGATTTATTATCAAGATATTCCCATTCTACTTGATCCATATTCTTTGGTTTGATTCCGGCCAATGGAACTTCCAAATCCATCAGAATGAGACAATCCTCTATCCTAATTCTCTAGAACCCCCAAATAAATTCCATATAACTTATCTATATTCACGTCTTAACTTTTTATGACTCCATAGCATACGATGATAGTAAAATACCACTGAAATCAAAATAACATCAATTCAAGGGTGTTATAATTACTTGAGCTATATCTAAGTGTGCTGGTGAGTGAGAAAAGAAATAAAAGCTCTAATACCACTTTTGAGAATACATACTAAACCATTGATCCACCACAATTTTTCAACTATAAAATGAAACATAGTGTAAATAGATCTTCCAAAACTCCCATTGACTGGAAGGACTCTTTAGAGCTTAGTTTATCAGAACTTAAGAAGATACCACACCCTAAATCACACACCAAGCCGACCTCACACATACTCAAGGAAAACACATATTTATCACAAAAAACATTTAAGACAAATGAAAATTAAACCAATGAAATTTTGAACACTTTGGTTTATGTGGTTCAAACATGATTCCTACATTCATGGAATAAACACCACCATTGAACCATGGTTTATACTGATAAACTATATAAAATGGCATATGATAACTAATATCTGGTAAATAAACCAAGTTACTCAGAGTTTTTCTACAAAACCATGATGAACTGATTTATAGATTCCATTGAATATCTAATGGACCACTAACCCATACACGATACCATTGGAATGTGACACCTTTTGATCAAATATCTATCTATTGGAGAGATCTCCCTGTCACTGTTTGAACCCTAGAGGTTAATCCATCTTTCAGTTTCTATCTTCCTAGTTAAACTATAGAAAAAATTGAATATGATTCATTCTTAACTGGTTAATGGTGATTAATTTTTCTAATGACAACTAATTTCATATAAAAATTAGTCAAATTCAGAAAGAATAATAATAAATCTTTGACTGATATTGAAATTTATTAAAAAAACAATTATATTATTCCTTATTACATGTAATCTTCTAAATTATTTTATATAGTTATGAAAATGTGTTTTTAAAAAAAATTACTAATAGTGTCATTATAATTTATTATTAAAAAAATAATTTAGTTAATAAAAAGATAAAATATAGCAACATAATCATGATAAAAATAAAATAGATAACAATAAATATAACATTAAACTTGTAAATTTTGATTAAATTTAAAGAACATATACCTATAAGAAATTATATTAGAACCTTTAATTGTTTGATGTCATCAAATGGAATAAATTAAAATCCAAAAAGTGAAAAATGTGCATCACAAGGTCAGATATGAATTATCTAGTTAAATATATTTTTTACTTATAATGACTTTATAAATATTTTTCTTCATTTTTAGTGATTTTAAATTTCTGTATTACATATCAGAGACCTTCATGAAGAAGAGATTTGTACTTTGATATCATCTCCTAGAATATAATTGTGGCTTGAATGATTGTTTCCTATAAGATGTGGTGTTAGATATTTTGATAGTAGTTAAATTATATACAATACATAAAATCACATTAAATTAAATAACAATACATAGTGTCACATTTAAATTATTAAATATTAATAGTACATAAAGTGCATTAAAGTCAATAATCACCATTATATTTGAAGTAATATTATTTTAATAATTTTTAACTAATTATTATCAAATCAAGTTTAAATTTTCATCGTTATAGATAAGGTCAATAATAATCATGTCATTTGATAATTTCAATGATTTTATGTACCAAATTCATAGATATGAACTTGAATCTTCAACATATCATCATATTCAATTGAAAAATTATATAAACAACAATCCATTTGAAAAAAAATTAATGATAATGAAAATAATAATATTAATGAGTAAACATATAGGAATTTATAATAACTTTGAGTGAAAATGTTAAATTTGAGAAGGTAGTATTGATACATCCTTTGTAATTATTATTTTTTGCACAGTGAATGTTTTAGAAAATTTATTTGTAAAAAATATTTGTTGTACACCTCATAGGTTTTTTTTCTAGTGTCATGTATCAATAATTTTAAACCCTTTTTATTAGAAACTATAAATACCTTGACATAAAGTTATCCATGAAAAAATGGGCCATCAAAGGTATATTCCAATTAAAGAAAGATATTGGCTCTAACTTTTGTTAATAGTCATTGCATATGAAATAGTTAAAGGATATTGTATTCTTTGAATTTTGAATGAAAACTTTGAATCTGAGTGTGTTATATTGATCCTTAACATGAAATATTTATTTCCACATTTAATACCTTAAAAAATTTGTACAATAATCATATGATCTTCCAAATCTATAACAACTAAATGAGTTCCACAACAAAGGAAAAAAATATTGTCAAAAATTTATTAGCAATATAACTGCCCCCCACTTTCAAGATTATTTTATGATAATAACAAATAGAGATATTAATACCAATGAAAATTTATGGGGAGTATATATTTTTTATGAAAGTTCATGATGTTGATTATGATTTATTATGGGGGGTTTGATTATTGAAAAATCAGTCACGTCATATTCCATTCTTATTTCACACCTGTTTGAGATGGGTTGGTTTCCAACAGGGGTTTTTCATGGAAATAGAAATTCCCAATGGTTCCCATATGTATGATGAATCATATACCTACTTTACAAAGGTAGGTTTTCATTGGGGAACTTTGTAAATGATGCATAAGAAATCACATTGTTCAAGAGGATGTGAGGTCAATATCATCACACTCTTTTGGTGGGAATTATTTCCTATTCTAGGATTCTCTTATAGATTTTATTTAAGAAATGTTTGTGAATCCTTTATTCATTATTAGGTATTGCATGGGACACCCTTAAATTAACAATCAATTATTATCATACAAGGATCTGTAATCATCTGTATGTATCTAAGGTTCCCCATTAATGGTGATATATGTACGTATATGTGGTTCTTCATTAATGTTACCTTTTTATATGCAGACTAGAGATCTTTATGTCATTTATTATTATAGTTCTTAGTTTTAAGATACATTATGGGAGCTCCAAAATTTTCTTCCATCTAGGGAGAAAAGAATTTTTTTAATTCCAGGATTGGACCCATAAAATGGGATTCCTATGTATCCTTGTGAAAGGAATAAAAACCCATGTAGTTTAGTGCCACTTAATAAGTCACATCATACCTTTTAGGGTCACGTAATAAGGACCAATTTGTGTAGTTTAACATTATGTGAAAAGGACGTCTAGACGTAAGGTGCCATGTCAATATTGGTGTGGGACTTTTGCTAAAGCATCCCGAAGAACCTAGAAGGGATGTGAGATCCCAGGTGGGGGTATGATCTTATTGGGAGTATGGACCAACAGGGATGGTAACGAAAGAGGCTCAAAAGTTATGTGGCTCTATGATTTGGATATAACCCTACTGGGAAATGGCCTAGAGAACATTAGGGAGAATTTGGGTGTTGGGTTTGGACCTAATGGAGGCATCCTATGTATCTTAGTTAGTCATGAATCAAATCCCACATAGTTTGGATGGGTTGGGGCTTACACCAAAGGATCCCATGGATTCCTTATTGAGAATAGGAACCTTTAAAATAATAGTCACATGGTTTTGTGGATTAAACCTAACTGGCGGCCTATGTTTCTATAATTGTGAGGGAAAACTTTAATCAGGGTGATTTGGAGGTATGGTTGGGGATTACACTTAGAAGGATGACCATTTTCTTGGGATCATTTGGATTTCATGATCACCACCAACCTATAAGCCCACATGAGTCGTGATCGGTGTGAGAAAAAATAGGAAGTGGTAGATCTTGAAACCACACAATCTTACTTGTCTGTTAGTGGATGAGGTCAGGGCCCAAAGGAAGAGGGAATAAGAGAGAGGTCTGGTGCTCATCTCCTCTCTTGTTTTGGCATCCCAGGCCTAAAGGGAGAGATAAAGGGAATGAAGTGCCCACATCCTTACTTGTTTTGGTAACCTGGATGAGGTTTGTGATAGAGAGAAAGGACTTTGGGATGGCCATCTCCTATTTTATTTTCATACCTTGGGAAGACAAAGAGGAGGAGGAGTGTAACCTCTAGCAAGAAAGGCTAGGGGATTACTCTAGGAGGGATTCCCTTTTCCTGACTTCATAGAGTATGAGAGAAGGATCCAACACTATCCCTAATCAAAGGTAAAGGCAAGTGGTTCCCCTAAATCTCTAAAACAGGGAGGTCCATAGAACTACTTCCAAGGTTGGGACCCATGATACCATGGGAATGTAGGTTCAAGAACATTTTGAGGCCCCCTTTTTAAGTAGGTTACCAATAGGACCCCATTTACCATGGGTATGTGTGATAAAGATGAAACATCGATGTTTCCATACATATCTAAAATATTTTGGAGAGGCCTTGGCCTGATACCATTAGAGTGGTTTACAAAGGTGGCTAAGTTGGACCAAATGGCACGCTTGAGGAAAGAAATAAGAATGAGAAAGGTGTACACCCAAGGATTCCCCATTCTACATAGCATGTTTCTATGCAGAATGAGGTTCCCTCTAGGTAGAATATTTCTACACGGGACTGGATTTCTTCCATGTATCACTTTTCTACGTGGGTGTAGGTTGCCTCTGCATAGTGATTCACTATGCAAGTCTAAGTTTATTTCACTTAGTAAATTGATACATGGAAATATGGAACATAAGGATACTATTTGGTTATGATTTTCATAATGGCTTCTAATTTTTTTTTGGGTCTACAGATGGATGAGTGAATTCCCTTTCTAACTTAGCATTATACAGTAGGCTTACCTGCTCAAAATTGATGTCTCTCACACTTCACTTCCCTTTTTGTCAATTTTTCTTTCATCTCCCCTATGGGGTTGTTATAGAGGGATGTGGTAACTGAATACCGAGATGGATGGGCCTCTGTGGTGGGATATGGGGATTTTTTTTGTAGGATCCCAATAAATACATTAAGGTATGAGAAAAATTTCATTTATGGGGAATAGAAAACACCATCCACACTCACAAATGACTTATCATTTTTGGGGGATAGTCATTTTTAGGGGATAGAAAACACCTTTCGGGCTCACAAATGATCTATTTTCATTCACAAGCATCATAAAACCCCATCACATCTTGAAAATGATTTCATTTTTGGGACACCATGTGGAGAGATGATCCACGTAACGAGTTTTTCTATGTGGACCCTAGTCCTTCTTTGTAGCTTGGATATATTTGACATTTTTCACACTATTATTTGGGTTTATTTTACCATTAAAAATTTCATGATAGTATTTTTACCTTCAATGAAGAGTTTTTAGGACCCAAAAAATGCCCCCATCAGAAATTTCTCTAATTAGGATGAAAAGGAGGTGATTCCGATGAAGAAATTGGTCCTGTTTTGAACCACTTTACGGTACACAAAAAAAATAAAATCATGAGGATCTTGACAATATTCATGTTGCCTATAAAACTTTATGGAAGGAAATTTGGTATATGATTTATCATACCCCCTGGAAAACTTTATAATGAAACTACCCAAATTACGCCTCATGTTTTCCTTGCTTGGGATGGGGGGTTTGACTATCATACCATACATGACGTGGTAAAAAATGCGATTTCTACTCGGGAGAGAGCTGACACACTCTACCATCACCTCTAAACAATAGATTCTATGGATCATATTTATATATCTAGGAAAATCCTTCTCAACAAATCCTCTGATTGTGCCAAAATGATTTCTAGACAACAAGGTCAAGTTCTGGAGAAGAGAGACTTGGTGGAGAAACTTCATCAGGAGTTGGAGAGGCTTCATCAGGATTTTGGAGTGGATCAATAAAGAACTAGCTCATGATGAGGAAAATGTTGATGAATGGAAATAGTTAGTATAATAAGTGTATAAGGAAAGGTTAGATGCCACTGAGAGGTAAAATGCATTGTGGGCTAGTGCCAACATAGAAATTACAATATTTTATGAGTTATGCCAAGCCATAGAGGATTAATATCATAAAATTATTCAAATTTATGAATCCACTAAGTGGGATTTATAACTATAATGTCTTACTCATACATAGATACTCCAATATTTGTATATTCCTACTTTTTACCCATTCAATAGATAAATGAAAACTTGTTCACCTTCCAGTACTTATTCTTTATCTTATCCTGTAGTACCAATCAATCATAACTTGATGTGATTTGAAATATGTCTCCTAGATAAACTTAATAGTTTTATCACTGGATAAAAATATTAATCATAACCCAGGATAATCAAGTTGAAACTATTTTTTCAAGAGAATTTCTCATGTATGGGAAAAAGTGTAATTACAATCATTGTAATATCAAAGTAAGATCATGTAATGATATAATTTTTTCCTGAGCCAAGGGATCTAGAGAGTGTAGTTTTGATTATTACTAGGGTTACATGGAAAACCATAAAAACCTTTCATATTTTCTGTTACCACCCTAATTTTTTCCTAAGTCCATTGTGATGTTGATTTAGCGTGTATGACTCAACTTTTTCTTATTTTACCCTTTATGGGTTTTTATCCTAACAAGTTTTTTGCCCTTTTTTTCATTGATTATTTTTTTCCTAAGACATGTAGAGTGAATTCGTGGTGGGTCGATACCCAATTTTTACCCAAGGTTCCCCTTTTTTTGGGTGTTTTCATCCCGATGAGTATTGTGTCTCTTTTTGTGGGTAGTTTAGAGTCTTGAAAGCTAGACTAATGCAACTGGTGTTTTAGGTCAAATAAATTTTACCATGAATTATGGGATAACTTCCTGAATAAGGCTGACTGGTCATGAATGTATCAACACTTATCAGACTTATAAAGGGGTTTTTTTAGTCACGATTTCATGATTTTTAGATATGAAGCATGATGTAGGACAAGTATGTGAGGAGTAACCGCATATCATGTTTGAAAGGTGGTTTTATAGTGTGATGTTGTTAGGGATTATGAGGATAGAAGAGGTATCTCCTCAGAACAAAGATTCCTTTGGTTGAAAAACCATTTTTTGTGGGAGATTTATGCAAATAAAACTAGGGTGTATTATTAATAGTCAACATAAAGGTGTCACATGGAATCTAATGTCCTATTATCAGTGGATGGGTAGTTTATGAAGGAAAATTTTTTGATAATGGAAGGAGAATCTGCATTAGAATTTTCCATGAATAGGAAACCACTCCTACCTGAATTTGTATCGTGTGAAGTAGGATACATCCTCTTATATGACTAAAATCCAGAGTTAAATGTCCCTCCCTGACAAGGGTTAAAGATCGGTATAGTTTAATATTGTGTGATTAGGATATGAACCATGTAGTTTAATGTTTTATGGTAAGGTTATAAGCTACAAAATAGGGATTCTGAATCTGAGGAGTGACATGGGATGAAAACATCATCAGGGATTATGGAGATAGAAAAGGTCTCTCATTGGAACAAATTTTCCTTTGGTTTAAAAGCCTTTTTTGTGGGTGATTTATGCAAATCCAATCAGGGAATATCAATTAATAGTCAAATATAGGCGTCCTCAAGAAATTTAACTTCCATTTTCGATGGACAGAGAAAGATTATGGAGATTCAAATTTCCCCAGACACAGAGTTTGATTTATGTAAGGAAAGTTCTTGAATATGTAAGGAGAATTCATATCAAAATTATACAAGAATGGGTAGAAGAATTTTCCTTATTTAGGTCTGACCCATAAGCTGGAAATAGGGATACCCATTTTTTTGTTACATATGGTCCCAAAATATAAGGTTCAGGTGTTGCTGAATATCTTGTTGAAGTGAGAATCAAGACATATATAGTTCTATGGTAGATTCCCCACACTAATCAAATTCTTATGTAGAGAGGGGGATTTTTTTTTCACTGAATAAAGGATTAAAAATGGGGTGAGAATCCATACTGAACCCTCCTATGTAGATATGGATCATACATAGGAGAATGATGGAATTTTTTATGTTGCATATAGACAAATAATTAGAGATTCGGGCATCACTACATATCTTGTGATAAAAGGATCATGGTTTTTAGTGTCATACAGTGAGGACATCTGCTATATAGTTTAACGTCACACGGTAAGGATTTTAGCCATGCAGTTTAACATCATGCAGTAAGGACATAGGTCATGATAACAATGAGTGATAAAAGGATTGTTGGGATAAGTTGTTATTACATGCCTCAAACATGAAGGAAGATATCATAAACCATGATCTTGGGGGTTATCAGATATGAAGAAATGATATAGGATAAGTATGCAAGGGGTGACCGCAAGTCATGTTCAAAAAGAGGATTCCAACACGATGTTGTTAGGGATTATGGAGATAAAAGAAGCCTCTCTTGAGAATGAATATTCCTTTGGTTTAAAAAACCTACTCTTTTTTTGGGTGATTTATGCAAAGACAACCAGGACCTATCAATGCATAGTCAATCAATGGTGTCCTCAAGAAACTAACCTTCCATTTATGATGGCTGAAGAAAGATTGTAGAGGTTTAAAATTTCCCAAGACAAAGAGTATGAAAAGTGTAAGGAATATGTACAAGTATGAAAGAAACATTCAGACATGACATTATCCATTGATTAAGGAGTTCCCTACATAAATATGGATCATATGAAGGGAAGGGGATGTTTTTTTGAAAACTATGGCTGTGCTAGGACAAGGGGTCTGAGCGTCACTAAATATCCAGGGATGACAGGAATCAAGCCACACATAGTTCTAAAAGAGGATCCCTATGAAGTTTTGACCCATTCATATGGAGAAGGGGGTATTGTTATTATTTTATTACTATGGCTGGACCCATGATTGAAAAATCAGGCATCACTACGTACCTTGTGATGGTAGGAATCAAGCCACACACAGTTCTTAAGAAACCATACAATTTAATGTCATGTGGTAGGATGTGGGTGACTCGATGTGAAAAGGTAATGTCGCAACTAGTCCTAAGACTAACATCTAGGCATCACTATGTATCCTATAATGGAATAAATCAAGTTAGACATAACTCTTTAACAAATCATAGTAGAAGACCGATACCAGGAATGGGGGTGCCCTCTCTAGAGAGGATATTGAGGAATACCACGACTATCGTGAGGTATCCTGTATTTATGGTATAGGGTAAGGTTACCATTTATCATGATGTGATGAGGATGTTTTCATTTATTCCTCTCATACCTAATCACATGAGGCATCTCGAGTTCTCCACAAGGTTATGATGCAATTTATCATTGTAAAAATTTGACACATTATGGGGTACAAACATCTTAAAGTGGATTTTATGGCTAATAAGTGATGAACTGACATGAAAATAGGTCTATGGGGTCCCTTTTCTGCACAAAATCTCAAGAAATATTTCATAGGAACCACTATCATGATGATGAAGGGAGTATTTTGTGACGAGTTGATGATAGGGCTGGACCCAGGATAAGGAACCCGAGCATCGCTATGTATCCCATATAGATAGGAATCAATCTATACATAGTTCTGAAGTTTAGAATCGTATGAGACCAATGTTGGGGGTGATGTACTCTCTAGTGAGGACATCGAAACCTCACATTTGTGACATGAGGCTTCCCATGTTTATTACATAGGACACGACTACAATTTAATGTCATGTGATAAGGAAAATAATCATACAATTTAACGTCATGAAGTAAGGAATCATCCTATTCATTTTAACATCACGAGGTCAGAATGATGATGCTATGAATTTTAACATCAAACAATTAGGACTTTAATTTCATTCAGTTTATCATCTTTTAACATGGACGATGGGACATGTGATTATAAGAAATATTTCTTAAAGAACCTTATGTTGGTGGGTGTTGTGGTAAGTCTTCCATGCACTAATGTTAAAGAATAGGCTCCATTAGAGTAGGCCTTGTGTATGGTATAAGGTCCCTCCAACTTTGGTTTCAGCCGTGGAGGTTTCTTTCTGGGTATCGTCAGAGTCCTAAGGACCAACGCCATTTCTCTCTCAAGGAATGTTCAAAGGTGAATTTTTTTGTTAAAGGTTCATGCAATCCATTTTTGGAGGACTTATAAATGATGAAATGTATGTAATATCTTCTCATATATTCAGTCTAATTCATATTTACATTTCTAGGTTTTTTTATCTATGGATAACGAATCAAAGATGACCACACAAAGCGAGGGAAATTGAACCTTGATGGGTAGGACCACCTTTGTTGGGTAAATAATCACAAATCCAAACCCTACTTTGTTGAGATTGAGGTCTTCCATCCTATTCCCCACTGGGATTATAGATTCACTATAAAAATATATCTCCCATACATGGGGCCCCTCTTAAATAGAGAAGATCTCTTCATCGGATAGTTCAGTATCCAGTGATGTCATTTCCACCAAGGGATGTTCTATAAGGAAGTCTACCAACACATGAAATTTTACATATTTATGAGGAATGAAATGAATATCAAACTATTGTAGGATCAATGCCCACCATGATAGATTCCTGATAAACATTGGATGACTGAGAATGTATTTGAGTGGGTTTCTATGAGAGACCAAATAGACCTCGTGATGCTGCAAGTAATGCCTCAGTTTCTGTGCTGCAAATAATAGTGCTAGAAAACTCTTCTCCATATATAAATAATAAGTATAAGCATTTATCATGGTTCGTATGAGGTAATAAAAGTTTTTTTCACTCCCAACATCATTCTTTTGTGCAAGGAAGACACCTAGTGACCGCTCTATGGATGTCACATACAAGATGAGTGGTCTTCCTTCAATAGGTGGAATCAGTATTGGAGAACTAAAAATATATTTCTTTATACCA
The DNA here is from genome assembly GCA_963277665.1 of Viscum album. Lineage (NCBI taxonomy): Eukaryota > Viridiplantae > Streptophyta > Magnoliopsida > Santalales > Viscaceae > Viscum > Viscum album. The sequence goes on from OY728125.1 coordinate 1,612,047,492, forward strand.
TCAATTTTTTCCTAGAAATCATCATTCCACTGATATATAACCCCTTTTTTCATAAACATGGTGAAGGGAGAACATTTGACTGTAATTTTGGATATAATTCACTGAATGTAGAATAATTTCCCTTAAAGACCTCTCAAATCTTTGAGGGTTTTAGGGGGTGACATGCCAAGGTGAGAATTTGTTTTCCCATGGTTGACTTCGATTCCATGATGGCATATGAAGAAGCTAAGAAATTTTCCTAAAGTAACACTGAAAGAACATTTCAAGGGGTTCATTTTTAGGATGGGTTGTCTTAGTAAGTCGAATACCATTTTGAGATTAGTGAAGTGGTTAGATCTCTATCAATATTTTACCAAAATATAATCAATGTAGCATTCAAAAAACTTTCCTAGTAAGGGTTTGAATATGCGGTGCATAACAAATTAGTATGTAGTGTGAGTATTCTTCAAGACAAAGGGCATCACTCGATAGGAAAATACTCCCTGAGGATCCCTAAATAAATTGAATTATTTATCTTCTTAGGCCATTTCAATTTTATTATACCATTAATATCCATCCATGAAGGAGTTGGATTAACATTTTCCTATTTCATAAATCAGCAGCTCTGTGATTAGGATTGGGAAATCATCCTTTATACAGTGCCAGTTGAAATCTCTAAAATCGATGCAGACTATAATTTTCCAATTCTTCTTCTTAATGGGGACTATATTGGCCATCCATTTAGTATATTGTGCCTCCCAAATGAAGTTTTAATTAATTATATTGTTAACTTTATCTTCAATTTTGGTAAATTGGGTTGGGTGTGTCATTCTAGTTGCCTGTTTATAACCCTGACGGTTCTCTGGTAAGCCTAGGTTGTAAGTGGACACCTTAAGATTAAGGCCCAACTTATCTGTGTAGTTTCAGGAAAACATGTCACAATTTTTCTTTATAAAGGAGGTATATACCTACTATTATTCTAAATACATGACTACATTGATCAAAGTGGGTTGTGGGTCCTCTTTTGTAGCCATATTTATCTCTCTGAGTTTATAAATACTGGTAGAGACACTGATCAAATATTGGAGGGGTGTACCTAAGGTCCTTCCCCTCCTAATCTTCCTCTATTTCCTTTTGTCTCTTCTACTTAAACCCTAGGAGTAGTAGGTGATGAATTAAATTATTCAGTGTTATAATAGGAGTCAATATTTTGACATCCGGAAGATGAAGTGACTTCCTTTGACCTAGCTGACAATGTGAGGTCTGTTTGAAGTTTCATAGAAGAGATGAGGGATGAAGAATAATTATCATAACTTTATCATGATGATATGATGACTTCTCCCAACTCATATGATGACGTAATGATCTATTTAACTCAATAGATTGAATGAGTAAATTTTTATCTGAGATTTTACCATTGTCTGAAGAGCCAATGGAATTTTAATTACCATTGGGATTAGTTTCATGATTGATATCATAAAAAATGACAAATATGTATCCAAATTTGAACTCATGTACTCAAACTAATTGATGGGTAACACATGCTCCTCACTGGTTTATTTAAATGGGTTGGATGGAGTCATTTCAAGACTGTTTGGGTCAGTAACCCAATCGATATTGTCAACTATGGGTTGTTTACCCTCCCTATGATAGAATCCTACATCAATATAATTCAATTTATAAGATTTAAATTGGGACATACCAATGTGAAACATTATGATTTTCCCATTAATGAAATACTTGATGCATTAATGGTATAATTCGGGTATTTCCGCATGTTGATGCAACCAAGGCCTTCATAGAAAAAAATTAAAGGTCACATCCTGCCGAACAACAAAAAGTTTGAAGTCAAATATGAGGTCCCCAAACTAATCCCTGGGCTTGATTTGTCTTAGGTCTTTTTCTCACCTTTTTTATAGACCTATAGTGTTAGAGTGAAAGGTTCTAGGTTGGTCTCAATGTATCCTAGTCGATGAAGTGTCCATAATGGAATGAGATTAACTCATAAACCATTTTCAATGAAAGCCCTTCATACATCGATACCATTTATTCTTCCAGACACATACAAGGGTCCGATGTGTCCCTGTATAATGGCATATTTATCTTGGTATGTAAAGGAAATCACCACATGACATTATACAGGATTGGTCTTTTTCCGATAAACCTCATCAGTGGAAACCTCATTTTAAAACTCCTAAGGTATTATCAAAGCCTCTATGATTACTTACCTAAGTTATTTTTATAAATTCAGGGCATCTAAGATTGATAACTTGGTTAAAACTAGAGCTAATTATTTCAACATATCACACTTTTGACCTAAAGGATTGTTATTCATAACAGGGGGATTCTCTTTAATAGGTTCTTTAGGTTATGGAGTGCTAGATAAAGATGGATTGGCCCTCAAAACAGGATTTGAAAGTTCTTATGTTCTTGGTGGGTAAGATCAAACAGGCCTACCCACCCACTGAGGGTTATCAGACACCAGTTACTCTTCTAATTGATTCTCCAGGATGATCAGGTCAGGAAAATTTTTTGTAATGTGTAGGAGGGTCTCCATATTCTTGTTAGACTCCCTGAAAATCTCTTCTACGAGCCTCTTTAGTACTGACTATCTGATTAGGGGCTTCGCTAGAATCCTGGTTTCCACCATGACTTTATTTTCCCCCATTCCCTCAAATCCTGTGACCTCTTTATCTAACTCCCCAATTGGGTATAGAAAACTCAGGTTTATAGAATTACTCTTCATCAGATAATAGGTCCATTAAATGAATGAAATTAACAAAACATAAGATTAATTCCTCATCTGATGAGGATTTTGTGTGAAAGACCAAATATGGTGCTACCGTTTGGAAGGATGGTGCCCATTATTTCAAATATAGGAGAATAAATTATAACATATTCAAATAAAAATTTGGTCTTGGTGAAAGTTCATATTCCTATATTGTCTCTCCACCTTTCTGGCCAGATCACTTCTTGAAAGACTAGCTTCCGAGGGATTGTGGTGCTGATAACATCAACTGTGTTTTAGCGGAAGCGACTGGGGGCATATTTGGTTGTCTCAACTATGATCTAAGGATGGAATGAGTTTGGTTGATTGTATTTTGAGATATCCAATCACTATAATTTTGTGCACTTTTTCTATAAACTTATTGTAACTCACCTCTTTCCTCAGGGGTAGTGGTAGAGATGTACACTATTTGTGTTGGAGGTTTCCCCAATTTCACTTTTCCAGAGTCTACCATTTTTTATCACATGTATTTGAAAATTAATCATTCTCAAATGGTGATACCCAATATCCAGTGAAAGAGGAAATAATCCGGTCAGTCGTTAAGACCCACATGGTTGGGCCTCTTGGGCTCTAGAAGGCGAAGTAGATCATTTTCCATAGCTATTATAAAGTAACCATAAAATTTCTCATCTCAAAATGAATAAACTCTATTCATTAATTCCTCAAATTAATTTTTCATTGGACCCCTCCACTCTTCCTAATGAAGAAGAGGTTGTTGTTGATTCCCAGGGGGTGCTGCATTATATGGTGTAGGTTTTGGAGCTAGAGATGGCATAGAGGCTGCCTTAATTGTGATGTTTGTAGCCTCTTCCTTTCCCATTATCTTCCTTAGGGTTGATGAAATCATTTGGGACTTGAGATTAGTTCGATGTATGGAATCTTCCATTCTTTTAGTAATTTTATAAAGATCCCAAAACCTGCCCCTATATCTTACCAAGATAAGCGGTGTTCATAACTCATCACAAAGGTTATATATGAAAAGAGAAATCAAATTTTATTGTGGAAGCTGAAGGATCAAGGAATAGGTTATTCCATTCCATCTAGAAATTAAATTTGAAACCCTATCATTCTATCATTGTTTTCAATTGGAGAGCTCAAGGATCATTTTATTGTTTAGCATTGAGCTGAAATGGAAGATAAATTTCTGATAGAGTCCTTCCCATCCTGTGACTGAAAGAGCTGACAAACTGATGTACTATAAAAAGTCCGACCATTATAAGGTTTTCATGAAGCATCTAAGTTTCACCACTTTTTATTGTGTAGGGGTTCCCATAATGAGATAATAATGGGGCACAAAGTGTGTCATATGTTATTCCCGGTCTCCCAATCCATTTAAAACTAGAAACATGGGGCTCCCAAAATTTGGCGGGGGTGGGATGTCTGTAACCCATTTAGGGTAAGGTTTCCATACTGGCTATACTAGTGTACGTCACTCTTTCATAGCTTCCAATCAATCTTTTAATGACTTGATTTTGTCGATAATCCCTTTATTAATGTTTGGTTGAAAATGAGCTTGAACGGGAGTAGCAATGGGTAGGACATAATGCACTAGATCCACCAACATATGTGGTTGAAATCCAATAGGGGACATCTTTTGGGGGTTTGACTGAATCCTTTATGGTTGTTTCCCTAATGAATGGAATTCTTAAAATCTTTCCATAATTCGTTCCAAGTAAATTGATGGTCTGAACACAGTGTTGAGTGGATTTTCTGGGTCTACTTCATTCATTGGGGAGAACCCTTGTTGTTGAGGTACACCGGCTGATTTTGTGAGTTGAGGCTCTTCTCATTGAATATATTCAATATAAATTCCACCTTAGAGAAATTCTGTGTTGAGTATTCTCAACTTTTTCATTTATTCCTCATGCTGAGTGAATCTTTCTATGAGTGTGAGGAATTCAAACTCTTCAGAAGGTGGGTTGTATACAGCCTTACCTTTACCCTTTTCTTTAGTGGATTCTAACTGTGGAGGAATTAGTGGATTGGAAGAGTGAATCCCTAGATTTAGGCAAAGTCTTTGATTTTGGGTACACACACCTCCATCATTTTCCTTAGTGTGGACTACATTTTAGGTGGAACTATCCTCTCCTTGCTCCTATGTGTTGACATCATCTTTAGTGTTTTCTACAGGGTTGACACCTACGACATGCACTAACTCATAATTCATTTTTAGTCTCATATTGGTCATAAAATTATAGGAGGTATATTGGTTCAATTTACAAGAACTTTTACTTATTTTCTGAGGTCCTCTTAGAGATTCTTGGAAAAGAGTAACCTAGAGGGAACCTCCACACAACCTTGTCGTATGTGTCCCTTCTGAGAGATGCGGGTAACGAGACGAGACAAACTGGGAGACCTCATTTCTTAGTGTTCCCCCTAATTAGGATAAGGATAATTTTAATTAAATATGGGGTTGAGGTAAAAATTACCCCCTCCCTATGGGATATGGTTGCTCTCATTCCTTCATTGTCACACCTTGGGCCTAATTTATCGGTATTGAGGGGGAATTTTGTGTTAAAAATGACCCCATTCATGTGGGTTGGGGCTGATCCCATATGACAGCGGTTGCTCTCTTGATCTTGTGCATCCTCATTATTGTATTATATGGACGGAATTTAGGTTTTTCACATGAAACACCCACTTCTGAGGACATCATTAGTGCATGATGATTGGCCTCTATTAAGTGAGAGGCCTGCTTAATGTTCACAGTCGCTTTTTTCAGGAGTTATTTAATATCTTTCTATCATCATGACCAATACTTTTGAGACTTATTCAAGGATTATTCCTATTGAGTGCTCCATCATTCCTGAGTGGAGGGATTTTTTGGTAGCCACCCTAGAGCAATGACATTACATGATGTCACTTCTGGTGGATTTTGCTGATTGGGGCATGAGGTGAGATGTAGAGATCCATGTTCACCCCACCCTCATATGTGAACAAAAAATGGGTAATCTATGATTATATAAAATAATTTATGCAATGTATCAAGGAATTCCATTTGAAGATCTTTCCACGTCTTCTCTGATCATGGGCACCGTGAAACTGTAAAGGATTCCAAGTCTATTTGATGAAAAAGCTCTCTCAACATTTTAACATGGTCTATATACCCATCGTAAGGTAATAAATTCATCTTCAGGTAGCAAAGAGTTTTCTATAGATTCATATGTTTTTCATGTATACATTTTTCTAACAAATACCTATGTAATGTTAAAATGATAAGTGGATGAGATCTGAAACATGATGGCTATATTATCCCTGGCCAATTGCCTTCTCATATTTTTCTATTATTCTACCGTAGATCCCTCCACTTGATTAGATAAACCTATGTGTTTCCTAACTATTTTATCAAATTAAGAAGATCTAATAGGGGTCTCATCGGCATGAAAATAGTCCATATGTGGTTTAGAGGAAAACTATTTCCTTAGACTATCTTCTAGCTGAGAAGGAATGTCACCTATCATAGATAAGGTGTTAGGCATGCCTATCCCCATCTTTCCAAGCACCTCAGAATATGAGGACCTTATTTTATTTGGTCCAGTAAGGAGTATACCTTATTTTTGACTGATATTATGGCCATGAGGAAGGTTGTTGTGGAACTCATTAGGAGATATGCTCTCAAGATCGATCAGATTGTACCCATGAGGAAATATTTCATGGCGATCACTCTGGGAAGGACCTCTAGATATGATAGTAGTTATGCTATGGAGAGGGACTTCATGACTACTACTAAAACTTATGTAATTTGGTAATATATCAGTAGGATTATGGTCCAACACTGATAGATTTTTTATGGCCTCAAGAACTCCATCATTTAACAGAGTAGGGTCATAAGTCCGTTCTGAAATTTCAAGCTGCCCCAGGTGGGATTTCTTTTTTGATTCTATCCCAGGGATAGATAGAACCATGTGTTGTGAATAGAGATCCCTATATATGGGAGTGGGTTCGGCCAAATCCTATTTTGGTGTTGTAGAATACTGATGAGTTCCTAGAACTTCAGCAGGGATATATGCCAGCCCTGGAGAAGCCTTTGAAATGCATCAGTAATCCCTAGTTAGAATAGGTATTTATACTTGATCTGGTTATCCATTTATCATGGAATGTTGCTAGAAACCATCCCAAACAAGATAAGAAATGTATTTCTTCTCCTGATTGACCCTCCTATTGTATGAGTGAGTCCCCTTACTTTAGGAGATAGGGTCATGGGTCCGAATCCTAGATATTTATATTGATGAGATTATGTTTTGGAATGTTTGTAGGATGTGGTCAAGAATTGATGTCTGACCTTCTATCATTTCTAGGATGTGCTGAGAAACATTCTTAGTAGGAATTGGTATATAATACCATTCAGTGTTGGGTCATAAATACAAGTCTTCCCCTAGTTTATGTTCGAGGCACGTCAACTAGGTCCTCTAATTTTCGTCATATTTGAATGACAATCTTGATATGTGCGAGTAAGGATTTACATCTACTCATTTTCCACTGTATTTGACTAAAGGGACTGATATGAGTGATAAAAGATTTATATCTACTAGTTTATTCTATATTTGAATGATTATATTAATATGTTTGAGAAAATATTTTCATCTGCTTGTTTGCCATAGTATTCGACTGAAATGATTGATATGGGTGAGTAGGGATTTTCGTCTGCTCATTTGTTGCCATATTTTACTAATAGGATTGATATGTGTGATAAAATATTTTTATATACGTTTTCTACCATATTTTATCTAAGATCTTGATATGGGAATACATAGATTCACATATTCTTGTTTTACATCGTATTTTACTGATGTGATCGATACTTATGAGTAGGGCTTTGTATCTACTCGTTTTCTGCCATATTTGACTGATGAGATTTATATGAGTGATCAAATATTTTCATCTGCTTGTTTTCCACTATATTTGACTAAAAATATTAATACATGCGAGTTGAGATTTTCAAATTCTCATTTTCTTCCATATTTGACTGATGAGCTTGATATTCCTGAGTAGGGATTTCTATCTGCTTGTAGTTTGTCGTCACATTTGACCAATAGAATTGATTTGTATGAGTAGTTATTTGTATCTACTCATTTGCCGACATATTTTAATAATGATATTGATATGTATAATCAGGTATTTTCATCTTCTCATTTTCCATTGTATTTGACTAACATACTTGACATGTGTGAGCAGGGATTTTCATCTACTCGATTGACACCATGTTTGACTGAAGATCTTGATATGTGTGAGCATAGATTTGAATATGCTTGTTTACCACCATATTTTATTAATGAGCTTGATATGTATGAGCATGGATTTTCATATGTTCATAGTTTTTTGTCCTGCATTTCACTGAAAGGCTTGATATGTGCAAGAAAGGATTAAAATCTACTTGTTTTCCACCATATTTGACTGACATGATTGATATGCCTGAGAAGGTATTTACATATTCTCATAGTTTTCCACTATATTTGACTGACAAACTTGATTTACATGAGAATATATTTGCATATTCTTATAGTTTTTTGTCATATTTGACTAACAAGATTGATATGTATGAGCAGGTATTTTCATATTCTTATAGTTTTCCACCGTATTTGACTAACGAGCTTGATGTTCTTGAGTAGGTATTTGCATATGATTATAGTTTTCCACCATATTTTATTGACAAACTTGATATGTGTGAGTAGAGATCTGCATCTGCTCATAGTTTTCCATTGTATTTTACTGATGAACTTGATATGTACGAGTAGGTATTTACATATACTCATAGGTTTCCACCATATTTGACTAGAAACCTTCTTCAGCAGAAACAAGAATAATGTATTGTCTTGGATTGTTTGATTATCACCCTCTATGGGCCACCTTGGGGGCCCGAGTCCAAATGAATTGGGATAAATCCTGTGAGGTAGTGTCCTCTTCATGGTGAAGATACTAGGAAACATGGTGTTGATGATGGTGACTGCTAGAAGGAGCCCTCAGGAGGGACCCATGTGTCACTAGGATGAAGTTTCTATCAACCACTTTATCAGCCTCCCTAGGATAAGTGAGGAACTCTTTATCGCATTATTGGGATAAGCTCCCAAAATGGTTTGATATGGTTACTGGGTTCATCAACTTCTAGAATTATAACCACCGTTGAGTGGATTAATAGTGAGGATTTATGAACTAGAGGTCCTATCGTGAATCCTCCATAGTAGGGAGAGTACCATTAAGGTGGTAATATTGAATCAACACATTTGATAAATGGAATTAAAGGATTTGGGTTAGTGATAACATCCTTTGATTGGACGAAGACCCAACTTTTGTGATGGTTGAGGCATACATCTACTATAATTGATGATATTCCATTTGGATCAAAGTGAGATCTCATGAAAGTACCTAATTTATATGGTAAATACAAGAAGTAAAACCCTATTAAATCAATTTTTTTTATAAAAGAACGTATATAGAATCAATTGTTTTGGACCCATGTGGGGACCACTTTCATTTTATGAGAACACGAAAGGGTCCTAACATGCAAGCGATACAATCATCTTGGTTAAGGATTCAGGTCGGGTTCACTATTTTATTTCTGATGAAAGATCATGGTGTCGATTATGATTGACTGTGGTAGGTTTGAGTATTTCACAATCATTCACATTGGATTCCATTATTATTTCGCACTCGTTTATGATGGGTTGGTTTCTAATAGGGTTTTTTCATGGAACTGGAAACACCCAATGGATCTTATATCCATGATTACTCATGGACCTACTTTCCCAAGGCAGGCGTTCATTGGGGAACTTGGCCAATGAAACTTAAGAACTCACATTGGTTGAGAAGATGAGAGGTCAGGCTCATCACACCCTTTTGGGGGAAATTATTGCCTATTCTGGGACTCTCTTATAGATTTTATTTAATACATGTTCATGAATCCTTTGTTCATTACCAAGTATTATGTGGTTCACCATTAAATTAACAATCAATGATTATCATCCAAGGATCTGTAATCATCTATATGTATTTGAGGTTCCCCATTGATGGTGATATCTATATGTATATGAGGTTCTCCATCAATGGTACCTTTTGATATGCATATCAAAGATTCTTATGTTGTTTATTATTATAGTTCTTGGTTTCAAGACACATGATGGGCACTCTGGAATTTACTGTCATCCAGGGAGATGAGAATTGTTTTGATGTCGGGATCATACCCATAAATGGGATTTCTATTTATCCTTGTGAAAGGAATCATAAAACATGTAGTTCAGTGCCACTTAATGGGACACATCATACCTTTTAAGGTCATGTGTTAAGGACTAGACTGTGCAGTTTAACATCATATGATAAGGACATCTAGGATAAAGGTTTCTAGTCAATATTGGTGTGGGACTTACACCGAAGTGACATGAATAACTTGGAATGGATGTTGGATCCCTGGTGGGGGAATGATCTTATCAGGATTATGAACCAAAAATGATGGTAATGAAAGGGTATTTAAATGAATGTGGCCCTCTAAGTTGGATATAACCCTACCAGGAATACGACCTAGAGAACATTATGGTGAATTTGGGTATTGGGTTTGGACCTCAAGGAGACTTCCTATGTATCCCAGTTAGTTGGGAATCAAATACTATGTAGTTTGGATGGGTTGGGGCTTACACCAAAGCATCCCATGGATGCTTCATCATGAATAAATACCTTTGAAATAATGTTCACATGGTTTTAGGGATTACACTTAATAGGGGGCCCATGTTTCTGGAACTATAAGGAAAGTATCGAATCATGGAGATTTAGAGGTTTGGTTGGGGCTTACACTTAGAAGGATGACCATTTTCTTGGAATTGTGCATATATCATTATCACCACCCACCCCTAATCCCACACAAGTCATGATCAATGTGAGAAACAATATGAAGCAATATATCTATAAACCACACAATCATACTTGTCTGCTAGTGGACGAGGCCAAGAACCAAAGGAAGAAGGAATGAGAGAGAGGTCTGGTGCTCATCTTCTCTCTTGTTTTTATATCTTATTCCCAAAGGGAGAGAGAAAGGTCATTGAATTTCCCAATTCCTCACTTATTTTGGTAACCTGAACTAGGTTTGTGGGAGAGAGAAAGGGCTTTGGGATTCCCATCTCCTCTTTTATTTTCATACCCTAAGCAGATGAAGAGGAGGAGGAGTATGGCCTCTAATAAGGAAGGATATGGGATTATTCTAGGAGTGATTCCCTTTTATTGACTTCATAGAGGATGAGAGAAGAATCCAACAATATCCCTCATCAAAGGGAAATGAAATTGGTTCCCCTCAATTACTGAAATGGGGGGGGGGGTCCCTGGCACTGCTTCTAAGGTTGGGACCTGTGTTACCTTGAGAATGAATGTTCAAGAACATTATTAGGATCACCCTTATTAAGTAGGTTACCAATAGAACCCCATTTATCATGGGTATGTACACTCAAGAGTACACACTGATGTTTCCATACATATCTGGAAACCTTGGGATAGTTTTTGGACTGATACCATTAGAAAGGTTTGTAGAGGGGGATAAGTGGGGCCGAATGGTCTGACTGAGGAAAGTAATGAGAGTGGGAAAGGTGTAAACTCTAGGATTACCCTTTCCACATAGAATGTTTCTATGTGGGATGGGATTCTCTATGTGTAGAATATTTCTATGTGAGATTGGATTCCATCCGTTCAACACTTTTCTATGCGGGCACAGGTTGCCTCCGAATAGTGCTTTGCTACACAAGTCCGAGTTTCTTCTACATAGTACATTACTACGTGAGAAGATGAACTATAAGGAAACAATATAGTTATGCTTCATGGAATGAAATTCGCAAAGAGTTTTGGGTCTATGGATGATTGGGTGAATTCCCTTTCTACCTTAGCATTATGTAGTAGTCTTACCAGATCAAAATCAATGGGTCTCACACTTTCCTTCCCTTTTCATACTTTTTTCTTTTGGACCCCCTTTGGAGTTTTTATAGAGGCATAAAGTAACTGACTAACGAGATGTCTAGTCATTCACAGTAGGCTCTGAGTCCTTTTTTTACAAGAGGCTAACAAAGATGTCGAGGCTTGTAAACAATTTTGGTTGCGGGGGATGTAAAACACCATCTACACCTGTAAACGACATATCATTTGTGGGGGAACATCATTTGCGGGGGATATTAAAAACCATATAAGACCATAAATGATCTATTTTTATTCCCGTGCACTGACTAACCCCGTCACATCCTACAAACAGTCTCGTTTTTGGGATTCTATATAGAGCGACGATTCATGTAGCGAGTTTTTCTATGCGAACCATTTCCATCCTTTACGACTTGGCTATATTTAACATTTTTACTACTCTTATTCTAGTTTATTTTACCATTACAAAATTCATGATATTATTTTTACCTTATATAAATATTTTTCAAGACCCAACAATATTTTATGGAGTGTATATATCCAAAATTTCTCTACAAAACTGAATCAGAACTAAGATATATATTCTCTTCTCCAACATTCAATAATACAATGTAGTCATTTACTTATTGCAAAAAATCTCATGTAAGTGCTAAAATAGACCATGATTTTAAGTATTCCATAACATTGTAGTTTGTTGATAAAGATGGGTATATTTATTGAGCAATCCCATCTGGTGGGGTTTGAAATGTAGTTATCAAATAATATTCTATAATTTTAATATCCGCATCACTATTATTTGGGTCACCAACCATGACATCGCCTATATTAAGAATCCAATTAATAAATTTTTATAATTCCATAGAGTTATCTATTGTATTATATTAAATAGGTATTATGTTATTTCTCAATGTTAGAACATGACAGTGTTTCGAGAGATAAAAATATTTTATACTTATAAATATTATATCAATTTTATTTCCACATTGTACTATAGGAAATATTTTATGAAAATTTCTACCAATGATGATTATTTTTCCTCCTAAAGGTAATTCACCATCATTTTTAGTATGCAGTGACATTATATCCCTCAAGGTATGATCAAGTGAATCAAAGAAATATCCATGGACCATTGGTGACTTATCCTAGATAATTATTATTTTTCTATATAAAATTCCATCCAAAGCACTTGTTGAATATTTCAAGTTGATTTTTAATTAATAAAAATTAGAATACAAAATCAAGAGTGTGTTTTCCCCCATATGGGAGGAGTAGTCCACTTGAAGTAATGATAAGTACTATATGGACTTCAGAGTGTAGTATTGTGGTTAAAGCATGCTATAATAATTTTTTTTACCATGACCCCATATCCATGAATGAAAAAAATTCACCATTTAGTGTGTAAGATGCAATAAGTGGTTAACACATACATTTATCCAGTAGTTTTTTTGCAACTCAAAATAGAAAATTCTTCTCAAATACGATCCCTATCATGTTTTTTTTTCCAGTTTTAATCAATATGTTTCCAATGAATGTAATTAATGAGTTTTGATGATGTATGGGTGGATAATTTTTCAATGATTATCCATTATTGTGATGTATTTTATCAATATCCAATAATGTATATTATTAAAATTGATTGTTTGTGAAATGTAATTTTTCTATATTAATAACTAGTTAGCTGAGTTTGAAACATGCATTGAAGAAGGAAATATTTTCATTATGGTATAAATTAGGTTTTTTGAAAGAAATATCTATATTTTATTGTCCTATACTATTTTAAATATGATATAAATTATAAATGGGTAAATATGTTTGGTATTGACAATGAATTGTTTTAAATATTCGTGATACATTATAAATTGAGTAATTTTGTTATATATTCCTTTTTAAAATTTCATGTATAGATTATGGATCCTATTAGTTTATTTGAGAAACTAAATGCATTTAGTATTTTTAATAAACTATATGTATAGATTTATTCAATTAACTTCATATAGTATTTTAAAAAATATTGAATTTGGATATAGTGCAATAAGTTATATGAAGTGAATATAGACTTAGTAAAATATAGTGAATACAGATTGAGTACAAGATACTACTTATATATTCTATAAATTTCATACAATATATGTATACTGATCATACCCTACCTTAATATTAAGATCACAGTAAGGAATGTATGATAGGAATTCTTCCTGAGAGAGAAATATTCAAATCAAATGAACAATCATAAATAAATCTTAGATGGAAACAGTTTTCATGAAATATCAAACTTATAAGACATATAACTAATAGATGTGGGATTTGGTTTTATCAGATATACTTAACCTAATATTATTATTATTTTTATATAGTATAGTTATTTCATTCAAAATAGTTGATAAAAAACTAAAAAATACATACAAATAAGAGTAATTGATTATTAACTTACTAGTACTAAAAAAGGTTAAAGATCCATATACATTAGAATTATAACTTGTTTCTTTTAATATATAAGATGTCTTTTGAAAGTAGTTTCTAGGTTTTTCTCTATACATGATCTGAACAAGAAATTGTTTTTGAGAATAAAATGTAAACAAATAATCTGTGCAGGGGATTTATTATTTCCCATAAAGAAACATATATAATAGCTTCAATGAACTACGTATAATAAAAAATTAAACCCATGTAGTAACAAGATTTTCTGAATTTATGAATAAAAATATGATTGAAATTCAATTTTTCCTCATATAAAATAGGACCTCTAACTTTAGTGAACAATATTTTCAATTATGGGAGGCATATAATGAAATATACTAATAGAAAATCTGAACTTTCTAGGATAACATTTCTAATCATGTGAATGGAATTAAAATTTCAATAGGAATTAAATATATGTGAAATGTTTTATTTTAGGATAAATTTCTTTTGCTTCAATCTATGAGGTGAACATAGTTTATGATATTATTGTTTTGGAAAAAAATATCTTCAATATTAGAACCATCATTATAAGTTATAGTTTACTCATCATGTAAATGGAAATGTGTTTTTTCAAACGAAGGAAACCTATAATGGATGTTGTAACTAAATATTTGTTAGGAAACCTTGTACGGTGAAATATATCAATATTCATAGTGCATTTTAATCTCATCATTCTATTTTTGACCTTGTTTTTTAGTTTAAAATCCATAAAGAGTTGTAGTTACATGGTTATGGCCTTTGTTTATGTATTTTAAAAAATATTTGATGGAACATTATTGATTAAGAATTTAAACATTCTGGTGAGATTGATATTTAAGCAATAGAAATGGATTATAAAATACAACATAATGATTTTCTAGTTGAAAACCATTATTTGATATTGCTTTACCATTATATCATCATATGTAAATGGAATATCTATCCTCATTCATACATGAACCGTCAACATTTTTTTTGGGATTTTTTAACACTATTTATTTTTCATACAAGGTGACTGAAGATTATTGGTCTCACAGGGCCCATGTATCATGTAGTTTTTTTTATAGATTCATATAGATGAGGTTAGATATTTTTATCAGGTACTTCATATAAAACTATTTGATTAACATCAACAATAGTTGAAAATTTATATATATAACCAAGGAATACCAGTATATTAACATGAAGCAGACCATATTTTTAAAATTCAATGGTATGAGAAATTGTATAAATAAGTAAAAATGAATATATAAATAGTTTGAAATGTGAAAAAAAATATTTACATGTATACATTAATTATATATTCTTGATTATTATTTGCTCTAATTTTTATCCTACAATATAGACATATCATAGGTTATTTTGGGGAAATGAAAGTTTATTAAAATAGGTTAATAATTGTACAAAACTAACCTAAAGGTATAAGACACCACTTATAGTGACCCAATCCTTTTACACATATTATTACATTATTCTATGCATAATTATCAATAAAATACAAACCAAGGATTGAAAATTATAGTGTATTTGGGATACTAGGTACATTATAAGGTAACATGAAACATGAATAAAACATATTTTTATTAATCTTTATAATGATATACTATCTCCCTTTTAGCTCTTATAACTGTATAGGATAACCTGGGGAATATATTAACAAAAGGGATATGCTAAAAATCCTTGTAAGGGAATAAAGATGGAAATGAAACATAACACATGATTTAGAAGGTATAACATGAGAACATAAAAGGCATGAATCATGAATAAACATATGGAATCATAACATATTGAACATGGAATCATATAATCCTGGAAACATAGGATAGTGTTAGCAACACATAACATGACATAAACATCATTCAAGGTTAACTTTCAAGACTATATCACATGGTGGATAGATTCCCATAATGGATTATGTTTAATCCCTAATCCCATACATAACTTCTCATGAGACTAAAAAATTACCCAATGAATTGGAGTGTTATCTAGGGACACCCATCATAACATGTTCATGCATATGTGTTCCACATAAAGAATCAAACATAAGGAATAAACATGAGGGTTACCCATGGAAATTAATGGGTATCATAATAATGTAACAAGGCATAACCAAAGGGAATATATGTAATGATCGAGATCCCTAAAAAAATTCCTTTGTGAAAAACCAATGTTTGGGGTGTTCTGGGGGCTGTCGGTGACTCATTTCGAGAGTTATCCAAAAATCTAGTTTGAACCGTCGACGTCGGTGAGTCAGGGGCGTCGACATTAGTGAGTCAAGGGTGTCGGTGCCAGGGAGTCGGTTCTAGGGCATCAGTACCAAGGCGTCAGTGCCAGGGCATTGGTGCCAGGGCGTCAGTGCTAGGGCATCGGTGCCAGGGCGTCAGTGAGTCTTCCCAATTTTATAGTTTTTCCAGTTTCGCCCCTGTTACGTGTTTTTATTCATTAAATGAGAACATGCTAACTCTTAGATATTTCTAATTCCCTTTAAACCATTTCTAAGGGGAATAATTAAATCTCAAGTATTTCATAATGTACCTAGACCTTTGAAACCACTAATCCATGTGGTCAAACCATGATCCAAAATTTAAGAATTTTGAAATTGTCTCCCTGGTTTTAGGATCTGGCCTTTTATTAAGCTGAGATCCTCTCTCCCTTATAACCCTTCAGTTTTCCCTTGGTGATCCCAGATCTTTTCCTTTCCCTAGATTCATGCATCTATGCAGAATTTATTGTTGGTTTTTATTTGAGTTCTTTCCTACTACTTGCACGATCCCCTGTTTTGGTGTAGATAAGAGTTTTGGTTGCCTGGTGTTTCAAGTAGGGAATTCTCCTGTCTCTCTTTAATTTTGAATCATGCAGGGTGGGTGTAATAATTAATAATTGTGAAGAACATGTGAATAATTTTCTTAAAATAAGTAATAAATAAGAAGGGAATATGATCAAAAGATAACAAGGGTTAATAAAATAACGAGCTTGGAGTGGTTTGATGTTGATCTCCTATTTTATTTTATTATTTTATGATTTTTTTGGTTGTTTGCTGTCTGAAAATCATGATTGTTGGTGGTATTTTCTCGAGCATTGGAGATGTCCTATTTTTATTGCAATTCTAGATAAATGGATGTAACATGAAATCTACTTAATCACATATACTTGGATAATTGAAATGGATGACCTAGAATCAAACCTGTTGTGTGATTATCCCAGTTATTTTAAAGTAAAATTAAAGAACCCCTCTTTCTAAATCTGAATATTCTTGGATTAATGGTGTGGATGCGTGTTGTGTTTAGTTGGTTATGTGTGTTGGTTTGGTATGTTTGTGCAGCAGGGCTGCAGTTTTAGCGGTGGTTATTGTAGGCCTTATGTATGGGTTGGTACAGGGGGCGTGTTGGTATCCCAGTTTGAGAGATTGATTAATTGTGGAATGTATGGACTTATAGGAAGTATGACTACCTTTTCTTGTGTTATGGCCATTGAGCGACATTAGGCATTGGGACTTCAATGTGGTTATGAACTTGTTATATAGTGGGATTGTATCTGGGAAATGTTTGGGTAGTGGGGCTGTAGGACTGGGTTGTGTCGTGACTTCATGTTTATTGGTGTGATGGGTGTGGCATTGTTGTGCAGTGGGGCTACCGGTCCTAGTTGTGAGAGGAGTATTTTGTGGTATAACTTTGAATAATGATAGTTGACAATCATTGAATGGGTATCTAGGAAGAATTTGGGGGGGGGGTGGTATAGTGGGGCTATGGGTTGGTTGTTCTCTATTGTTTTTATAAATGGGTGTTAAAATGGAAATGATTTACCTTGGTCCCTATTCCCTTGTTTAATGTTGTAAATACCAAAAAACGAAGTGAGTTGGTTGTTGTGTGTTTAGTTAATTAGGCTCTTCACCTTCTAAGACGGTTACAGATTTTGTGCTTGGTAGTTTCCTAAGGTAGTGCTGGAATAAACTAAAGTGAACCCCTTAATTAATAAATGACAAGTGGTTAAACGAAAAAGGGGTTGGTTTTTGCTTTAGAAGTGGATGTTTTTGTGGTTTTTCATATAGGGGTAGTAGAAAAAGTGGTTCTGGTGGTCTGGTTGGTTGTTTTGGGGACTCGTATGTTGGGATGAGTATTTGTTTACTTATATGTATAAATTATAGTTCCTTGTGATTTCCATACTCACCCCTTGAGCGCCATGTACCGAACACCCCCATTTCATGGGGGAGGGTGTCTTTACCAACATACCAGTGGGAGGATGGATGGATGGTTACTAACTTTATTTCTCGCACCCTCTTTCAGTTCTTACCGCTTGAGCATATCCATGAAGACTGTAATGGATTGAGGATTACCATAGTCCCAGATCCTTCGGGTAGGTTTGTGGTGAATGAGTGTCTCATGTGTTTTCGGGCTATTTTTTTCCCAAGTGTCTTCGGGATGAGGCCCAGTTGACTTTGGGAGATATGCGTGGTTGTTGTGGCCCAGGTGTCTGTGGGTGAGATGTGCAGTGCGGTTGTGGCCTAGGTGTTTGCGAGCGAGATTTTTGTGTGGTTTTATGCCTAGGTGTGTGCGGTCAGGTTGTGGCAGTGGGACTGTGTTTTGGAAGAGTGGTAGCATCAATACATTAGCCATTAGGAATGAGTATTTAACCTGTGGGAAAGTGGTGCAGGTTACCCAAATGTATATGTTCTTATACTACTTCATTACTTGACTTTAGTTATTTGGTGAGTGTGCCTTGGTGAGGCTGGGATGGTTAGTATTCCTTGGTAGGTACTTTGAGGTTCTAATGTTCTCTTACAATGGAATTAGTATGTTCCCCCACTTGTGCACGTGTAGATTTAGTTTTCCTACTGGGTATACTTGTATACTCACCATATGCTTGTAAAACCATTTTTAGGTTTCCAGGAGGACTTTGAGAACCATGCTGGACTTTACTAGCTTGGGCATCGGGAAAATTGTTGTGTTGCTGCTTAGTCTCTTTCTTTGGTACTTGTTTTAGTACTTTCGTTGTACTTTTTTCATAGTTTACATTTAAACCATGAATGGGTTGGATTTTGGTTTCCTTTATATAAATGTTTGGTGTTGTTTGGGGTGTTTACCATCTTATCAAATGATCATATTTTTATTAAAAAGGGTAATGCCTTCCATTTTGTGTGAGATTCTATAGCCTTGGTGCTAGTCTCCAATCTGGGGCCTATTGAAGGCGGGACTTGGGGGTTCATTATCTCTCATTTATCTTAAAGAAGGGAGATCTTGGAACTTTGCTGTCCCTTCCCTTATCTTGAGGAAGGCGGGTCATGAAAAAATGATATCAAAGGAAATAGTTGAGAGATAGGATGGGGTTCAGAGTTAGGCACAATGAGGCTTGTATGGGATGGTAGGGAAACAATGTTATGAAATCTTGGTACATAAGATAGTCTAGGGAATACCAGCTAGGATACAAATTTTAAGGTCCCCCCATGATCCGATGCAAGAAATATAAGCCTACCAAATAACCAAGTGAGGATACACTGATTACAGGGTAGAGTGCATCATGGTGAATTCTATTCTTGTGTGTATTGGGTGTTTTGAGAATTTAAAATAAATGAAGAGTTAAAATGATTTAGAAAAAAATAAAATTTACATTCTACCCAGGATTAGGAGTTCCTTGTTTACCCTTTTCAACTATGGAACCTGGACGTATCCCACATGTGGTATGAGCAGTTGATGCATGACAGGATGAATCGATTGATTAGTAGAGGGTCGATCAAGATTAAGAATATGACTTACGGCAAAATACCCTTCGTGCTTTCTAGCAGCAGACCCTAGGAAAGTACAAAGGCAACATTTAAAACTCAGATATAGAGGGCTAGAATGAGGAGCTTCCAATGAACTTTACCTTGATCTATGATCTAAGTGAGTATTGGGTTCCTTTGGTAGTGATATATGAGAAGAGCAACACATCAGTGGTGAACAATTTACCTTGAGGAGAGGAATGAGACCGATGTATCATTGGTTGACTTTGAGAAGGAGTTTCAGGTAGAGTTACTTTCCTCAATGATGAAGGCTGAGAAGAGGCAGGAGCTACTCTCCCTCTAGCAGGAGAGTATGTCAGTGAGGGAATTGAGGACCAAGTTCAAGGATCTCCTATTCTTTTCACCAGATCTCTTTCCGGATGAGGATTCATGGGTGAAATGCTTGGATGAGACACTCCGACCTTCTCTTCAGTATGCCTTCACTCCCTTTACCCTACCAACATACTTAAAGTTCAGAAGAAGGCTGAAGTAGTGTATAGGATGCACTCATAGGGAGGTGTGACCTGAGAGGGGGTCCAACTAAGTTTTTCGAAGGGGAAGGTAGTCAATATCAAGTCTCTAGCATTAGGGCCTTCTGGGTTTTTTCCAGTGGGAAGTAGGCCTCAACAGTTCCAGTTTTGACCTCCTGGTTCTCTCCCCTTTCCCATGGGCTCAGGACTGTGGTTCTTTGTCTGTGGAGGATGTGGAAATCTTTGGAACTAGTGACAAGTTTGAGCATAGTATGGTGGGGGTTGGCAGGTTCAGCACCCACCTTAGCAGCAACAATTGCAGGTCAGGCCTTTCCAATAGCAAGGGTAGTGGGTCCTTCTCCACTGAGGGAAGAAGATGCTGGGGGAGGCCTAAATCAGGTGATACTTAGGGACCTCGACTAGGAAGTGGTCAGGGAGGCTTTCGATAAAATAAGGGTAGAGGAGCGGGGTGTGGGTAGTTTCACGCCACTAAGGCAACAGTTCCAGTGGGGCTGGAGGTTGTTTGAGGTACGATCAGTCTGTTTAGTACTCTTGTGTGTCATTTTTTTGATTCAGGAGATTATCACTCATTTGTTTCACTTAGTCAATCCCATTCCTTTATACTAGATATAGAGAAAATTTCTGTGCCCCTGGTGTTGAGTATGACAGTTGAAGGTCAGACCAGTTTGTTTGATGTTTTATGAGGATGTGGAATGATGTTGGGGCCACATAAATCTAGTGGGGATCTTATTCTACTATAGATGAAGCCACACGATGTCATCCTAGGAATCACCTGCTTATTTTCTGTGCACACTCTTATCAATTTATTCTAAAGAAGAGTCATGTTTTTGGATATAGATGGATGACGTGTAGTTTTCGTTGGTGACCAGGGCTGTTAGGTGGGAACTTGGTGTGTGAAGCCTCTTCTCTCCTTGTCGGATGAGCTGTCAGTGAGATCAGTAGATGAAGAGAGGGTGGAGGTTTTGGGGTTTGTTAGAGAGTTCTTGTATGTCTTCCCAGGGGGGTTTATGACTCTACCCCCTCGACATGACGTTGAGTTCGGAATAGACTTGAAACCTGGTGCCTATCCGATTCCAACAACTCCCTATCAGATGGAGCCTTCTGAATTGTGGGGGTTACAAATTTAGGTTGACGACCTGATGAATAAGGGATTTATCTAGCTGAGTGTGTCACCATGGGGTTCTCTAGTCTTGTTCATGAAGAAGGCAGATGATGTTCTAAGACCGTGCATAGACTACCAGAGACTGAATTAGGTGAAAATTAAGAACCATTACCCCCTCCCGAGGATCGACGATATTTTTGACCAGTTAAAGGGAGCAGGTTGGTTCTCTAAGATCAATCTATAGTCTGGATATCACTAGTTGAGGGTGAAGGAGGGTGAAATCCCAAAGACTACTTTCAGGTTCAGTTATGGGCACTTCGAGTTCGTGGTCAAGCCCTTCGGTGTTACGAAGGCACCTGCCGTGTTCATGGGGCTCATGAACTCTGTCTTCCACAAGTTTCTATACTAGTTTTTCATCATGTTCATCAATGTCATCTTGATCCACTCAATGTCAGAGGAGGAGCATGCCAAGCATCTGAGGATTGTCCTGGAGGTCCTTCGACACCACCAGCTCTATGGGAAGTTGTCCAAGTGTAAGTTCTGGACATGAGAGGTGCAATTCCTTCTACATTTGGTGTCTCAGCAAGGGATAGAAGTGGACCCATCAAAGGTTGAGGGGGTTGTTTCTTGGGTATCACCTAAGAACGTGGCTGAGGTTCACAACTTATTGGGTCTAGCGAGCTATTATGGGATATTCGTGCCCGAATTCTCTTGATTTGTGGCTCCATTGATAGATTTGACCAGAAAAGACAAAGCCTTCGTGTGGAGTGAGCTGTGTCAGGAAGCTTTCAGCTACCTGAAGGGGAAGTTGGTCAATGATCCAGTGCTTAGGTTTCCATAGGAGGGAGAGATGTTCAAGGTGTTCTATGATTCTTCTGGTCTAGGCTTGTGATGTGTGCTAATGCAACAATAGGGAGTGATCTCTTATGGTTGTAGGCAGTTACTTCTGCATGAACGTAACTATTCCACCCATGATCTGGAGCTTACAGTGGTAATATTCATGCTGAATTTGTGGCGACATTACCTCATTGGGGAGTGATTTGTGATCTTCATGGATCACAAAATCTTGAGGTATATCTTCTTCCAGTGATACTTGAACTTGCGGCAGTGAAGGTGGATGGAGTTTTTCTAGGACTACAACTTCAAGATCTCTTACACATTAGGAAAGGGGAATGTGGTGGCTGATGCCTTAAGTAGGAAGTCACATAAGGATATATTTAGGGAAACCAAGGATGGTTGAAAGGAAATGGAGCACTACGGGAAAAAGGGCTTTTTGCGATGGGCTTTTTGCGACGGGAATAAATCCCATCCCAAAAGGTTCGTCCAAGAGGTTATTTGCGACGGGTGGTTACCCCCGTCGCAAATAACCAATTATTTGCGACGGGATTTCGTCTCCCGTCGCAAAAGGTTTGGCGCGAATAACGCGCCAAACCACATGAAGCCGCGCGAGGGTTATTTGCGACGGTGAGATCCCACTGTCGCAAATACTTCACTATTTGCGACGGGGCCCATCGCAAATACCTGGCAGCGGTTAATAGTTTTTTGCGACGGGATGCCGTCCCGTCACAAAAGGTGTGTCGGCAGGGACTATTTGCGACGCGACCCATCGCAAATAACTTTTTAACTGCCGACAGTAATTAATGCGGGTGTAGGTATTTGCGACGGGATACCCGTCGCAAATAGTCCCGTCGCAAATAATCTAACCGATATATACCCCCATCCGTTTTTCCTCTAATTACTCTGAATTCTTAGATCTTGTTTCTCTCTGAACTCTGATTTTAGAGGTAAAATTTTTCTAAGTTAATTTTTTTGTTCACGAGGAAGTTGTGAAGCCGTCTACATCGATAGAAAATCAAGCTTAAGGGTATTTATGTTTTATTTAATTTATTATTTATTTCATTTTTTAATGTTAATTTTTATTATTGTTGATTAGTTGTAATTAAATTAAATTTAAATTGCTTTGTCATGAGTATTTATTTGTACTAATAAATTGAAAATATTAGTACTAATTTTTAAAAATTAGTAGTAATTAATAATTATTAATGATAATTAGTAATGTATATAGTTAATTTGTAGTAATTAATAATAATTGGTAATAAATAATAATAATTAGTAATAAATATTAATAATTATTAATAAATAGTAGTAAATAGTAATAATGAGTAATAAATAGTAATAATGAGTAATAAATAGGAATAATTAGTAATAAATAGTACTAAATTGTCATAAATAGTAATTAATTGTAATAATTAGTAATAAATTGTAATAATTAGTAATAAATTGTAATAATTAGTAATAAATCGTAATAATTAGTAATAAATTGCAATAATTAGTAATAAATTGTAATAATTAGTAATAAACTGTAATAATTAGTAATAAATTGTAATAATTAGTAATAAATTGTAATAATTACTAATAAATTGTAATAGTTACTAATAAATTGTAATAATTACTAATAAACTGTAATAATAACTAATAAATTGTAATAATTACTAATAAATTGTAATAATTTGTAATAAATTGTAATAATTTGTAATAAATTGTAATAATTAGTAATAAATTGTAATAATTAGTAATAAATTGTAATAATTAGTAATAAATTGTAATAATTAGTAATAAATTGTAATAATTAGTAATAAATTGTAATAATTAGTAATAAATTGTAATAATTTGTAATAAATTGTAATAAATTGTAATAATAAGTAATAAATTGTAATAATTAGTAATAAATTGTAATAATTAGTATTAAATTGTAATAATTAGTAATAAATTTTAATAATTACTAATAAATTGTAATAATTACTAATAAATTGTAATAATTACTAATAAATTGTAATAATTAGTAATAAATTGTAATAATTAATAATAAATTGTAATAATTACTAATAAACTGTAATAATTAGTAATAAATTGCAATAATTAGTAATAAATTGTAATAATTAGTAATAAATTGTAATAATTAGTAATAAATTGTAATAATTAGTAATAAACTGTAATAATTAGTAATAAACTGTAATAATTAGTAATAAACTGTAATAATTAGTAATAAATTGTAATAATTAGCAATAAATTGTAATAATTAGTAATAAATTGTAATAATTAGTAATAAATTGTAATAATTATTAATAAATTGTAATAATTAGTAATAAATTGTAATAATTAGTAATAAATTGTAATAATTAGTAATAAATTGTAATATTTAGTAATAAATTGTAATATTTAGTAATAAATTGTAATATTTAGTACTAAATTATAATAATTAGTTGTAAATTTTAATAATTAGTAATAAATTGTAATAATTCGTAATAAATTGTAATAATTAGTAATAAATTGTAATAATTAGTAATAAATTGTAATAAATTGTAATAATTAGTAATAAATTGTAATAATTAGTAATAAATTGTAATAATTAGTAATAAATTGTAATAATTAGTAATAAATTGTAATAATTAGTAATAAATTGTAATAAATTGTAATAATTAGTAATAATTAGTTAGAAATAATTAGGAACAGTTAGGAATAGTTGAAATAAATTTTAATAAATTTTAATAAATTTTAAGAACTTGGCACAATTTCCAGTGATGACACTCCTTTTGCTCGATGACTTTTCTCCTTTCAACTCTCACCGACTCAAAACATTATGAAAAATGTGCTGCTACATAAGCATATTCAATATTGTATGCATGAGATTGGTTATGCACTCATAGGGTCATATTTTTTATAATGTTTTCATGTGGTGACGGTTGGAAGAAGACGATTCATCGACGAAAAGGGGGCTCTTTTGTCCGACGGCTCATTTACTTGCATCTTTCTCACACTAAAATCATAATGAAGAATCTGGTCGGAGATACGCATATTCATTCTTGTGCGGTGTAAATAAATGAGCTGTCGGACAAAAGAGTAGCCGTCAATCCACTGAAAATTGTATCGCTCTTAATTAATGGTAATTATTAAAAGTAGTAGTAATTATTTATCTTCTTTTTTCAGATAGTGTTTTTATAATTTCAAATTATTCAAAAATAGTGATGATTTTATATTTTGTAGAAAAATATAGAACAAGGAAGTCGACATCAGTCATTATTAGATGATGGCGCTTGGATAAATCAGAGCAGAAATCCAAATGGTTTTGGTTTAAATCCTGTATATATTGAGGGTGTTGAAGCTTTATTAGAATTAAATCATCAAAACCGGAATATGTTTCAGAAGGCACAATTAAGTGTCCTTGTAAAAAATGTTCTCTGAGAAAGTTTGACACATTTGACAAGGTTGGGGGACATCTCTTACTGTTTGATTTTCAACCGAATTATTTTTTTTGGTATCAACATGGTGAACGCAGTTCCAGAGAAGATACTAATAACTTGATTCTAGATCCATCACGGTTCCAAAATATAGTACATGATGTTACAGGTCCATTTGTTCAACAAACTAAAACTCACGATGATATTGATTTAACTCCTGAGTTGGCACCATTCAAATTTTATGAGTTGTTGAGGTCTACTAAGGATGCATTATATCCTAGTTGTAAGATAAGAAAATTAGAATCAGTTGTAAAATTTATGGCTATTAAATCTGATAATGCAATGTCAAACAACTATTTTGATCATATCTTTTCTTTGGTTAAAACACTGTTAGCTGAAGGAAATGTGTTGCCAGCAAATTAATATGAGAGCAAGAGGTTGGTTCATAATCTTGGCCTTAGTTATCATAAGATTCACGCATGTGAAAATGATTGCATCTTATATTCTGGTGAAAATGAGTCGTTGGATAGTTGTCCAACATGTTGACAATCGAGGTATAAAGAAGTTCAACCAGGGAAGTCTGGATTGATTCCTGTAAAAAAGTTGAGATATTTACCCCTTACACCCAGACTGCAACGTTTATTTATGTCTCACAACACAACGTTAATGATGTCATGGCACAAAACCAATATTTCAACCGGTAAAAGCTTGAATCATCCATATGATGGTGATTCATAGAAAAATTTTGATCGTCTGCATCACTATTTTGCTTTAGAAGCCTGAAACGTGCGATTGGGTCTTTTTACTGACAGTTTCTGTCTATTTGGTTCTTATGGTAGTCAGTATTCATGTTAGCCTGTCTTTATAACTCCATACAATCTACCTCTATGGATGTTGATGAAAGATCCCTATATGTTTTTGACCTTATTAATCTGAGGACATCCAAAAAAAATATTGATGTTTATTTGAAAACATTGATTGATGAGTTAAATGCATTGTGGAGTAATGGTGTTAGTACATATGATGTTTTTGAGAAACAAAATTTCACATTAAAAGCTGCATTGATGTGGACGATTAGTGAATTTCCGGCATATGACATGTTATCTAGCTAGAGTACACATGGTCCAAAATCATTTCCTTACTGTATAAAAGACAACAAAGATTTTATGCTTATCAATGGAAAAAAACTTTTCTATTTTGACTGTCATCCTAGATTTCTTCCAACTGATCATTATTTTCTAAGGAACAAATCTCATTTCAGAAAAGGAACAATTGAAAGGAATGAACATCCAAAAATTATCTTAGTTACAAAGTTAAAATCAGTTGTATTTTCATTACCTCCCAGCACATTTGGGACAAAAATAAACCAACAGAAAATTCATGGCATTGGGAAAGAACATAATTGGATAAAACGAAGCATTTTTTGGGATCTCCCATATTGGTCTGATTTTTTGGTTCGCCACATGTTGGATGTCATGTATATTGAGAAGAACTGTTTTGATAATTTATTTCATACAGTTTTGGATACACCAGGTAAGACCAAAGATACTGTAAAAACACGATTAGATCTTGCCCAAATTTGCAGGCGACCAGAACTTGAACTATTTGAAAATGTCAGATCACAGATGTTAATGAGGCCAAAAGAAGCTTATACATTGTCCAAAGAGAGTCACTTATTTTTTGTCAGTGGATTGCAGATTTGAGACTTCCAGATGGCTATGCTTCTAATATGGATAGATGTGTTAAGAATGGTCATATTACCAGATTAAAAAGTCATGATTGTCATGTTATAATGGAAAGACTTATGCCGATTGGATTTAGAGGTTTGTTGAATTATATGATTTGGGATTCGATAACAGACATATCATATTTTTTTGAGACATTTGTGCAACGACAACAGACTACGATGCGCTAAGAAAACTGGAAGAAGAAGTTGCTGTAATTATATGTAAATTGGAAAAAATATTTCCGACTACTTTATTTGACTCAATGGAACATCTGATATTAGATTTTCCACATGAAGCTAAATGTGGAGGTCCAGTACAGTTTCGATGGATGTATCCATTCGAGAGATGCATGCAGAAATTGAATAAAAAAGTACGTAACAATGCATCAGTTGAAGGCTCAATTGCTGAAACTTATTTGCAAGAGGAAATTTCTTTTTTATGCTCTCACTATTTTGAATCTGAATATCCCTCAAAACAAAACCGCATGGGACTGAATAAGGGAAATGTTAATGATGAAATGGAAAATCAATTATCAGTTTTTAATCATCCAAATCTTGGCTTCAGTGGAGTTCAAGAACGATGGCTTTCAGACGCTGAACATCATAAAGCTCATACATATGTTCTGCTCAACTATGAAGAAATGACCACATTTGTATTGTGAGTGCTTATATCACTTATTCTATAATTTCTATTACATTATGTAAACTTATTTTATTTTTAGGTTATATGATAATCATATCAAGAAACAACTTCCACAAATTATAGCAGCTGCTCTTGAAGAACGCAGACAAATTTTTTTCTCAATAATTTCAAAATTTGGTAACATAAATTATTGATGGTTTAATATCAATTCAGTTTACTATTTATTATATTGATAATTGTTTTAAAAAATTTCAAGTGTCTCAACATACTAATAAAATTGATAAGTGACTGTGTATATTGAGTAACCCACCATCCAAAATGGTTAAATCTTATAATTTATATGTGGTGAATGGTTTTTGATTTCATACACGTGCATATGGGGAATCAAAAAAAAACAATGAACTGTGGAGTTTTTTTGAGAGGATCACATCATAGAGAAACTAAAGTTGACTTTTATGGCATTCTCGATAAAATTATTGAGCTATGTTATCTTGTACATAATTACATAACGATGTTTAAATTTCGGTGGTTGGATACTAAGAGAGGCTTGCGTGTTTATCCGACTCATGGAATCATCGATATTAAATATAAAAGTCTTCTTGCAGTAAATGAACCATTTTTACTGGCTCAACATGCACATCAAATTTATTACACAAAGTACTGTGCTACTTCAAGAGACCTGAGTGATTGGTGGAGCATAATAAAAATAAAATCTCAGGAAAATCAATTTACTCAAACTGAATGTGGTTCCGATGAAGTGGAAGGAATTGAAATTTTTCAAGAGACTACTAAAAATTCATATTTTTCACAAAGAAACATGAATATTGATGATGACACCCCACATTTAAGGGTTGATGGTTACAAAGATGTTAATGATGTTACAAATGAATTTGAAATGACAAGGGATGGTGAAAGTGAAACTCATATGGATATTGATGATGCTGAGGAGGAATATGAAGACATTGACATCGTCAGATATGAAGATGATGATGAAGGTGAACATTAACACAGTTAAATGCTGGTTATGATCATAACTAATATATATCTATATATAATAGTTATTTTCAACTATTTTCTAAAAAAAATAATTTTGTGTTTCAGATGGACTTTGATATATTATGTGATCTAGAGGAGGCTGATCTACCATTGGTTGAGGGGGATGTGGGATTATCTGACCCTCAGCCTACTGGTGGTTCAGGAGGTACATGGAGGGGGCGCGGTCTTGTGCAACAGATGATTCCTGAACCTATCCCCGAGTGATGTCCACGTCTTGGCTTTGATACACGCACACTGAGGTATGGTAACCTTTATATTTTAGTTATATTTTATTAATTTATTTATATATATACTAATTATTTTATTATTTATTCTTTTTTCACAGTTTTGCGCATGTAGCTGTTGGACAGGGAAGCGCTATATTGTGAAATTATTTTTCTCAGTCATGGATCACATGGGAATAGATTCCTGTTGACGTGCGGCTCATCATTTACAATCATTGACTGGTACTTAAATAAATAATATTTATTTTGAAATTTATTTTGAAATTTATTTTATTAATAACTTGATATTATAAATTATTTGTAGGGTTTATGGTATCCCATCGATGATAGTATACGTGATGTTATCCTTGCAGTATGGGAGGTGGCTATGCATGAGCGTTTGCGTCTTTTTTTGCACAATTTGAGAAAGACGCCCATTAAGAAAGCTGGAGCGACAATATTTGATGAGTCGTGTAGAGCCCACCGACCAAAGTACATTTCATCTCAGGTTTGGGATGTATTATGTGTACACTGGTTGGGTGGTGGATTTCAATGGAGGTCTTCATTAGGTCGTCAGAACCGGGGGAGACAGGAGGTGACATGTCGAGCTGGTACCCGTACATTCAGTACGCATAGAGAGCATCTGGTAAGTATTTTTTTTAAATATTTTATATAAATTCAAATATAAAGGGTTTATTTTATATTCATATAGGCAGTCAAGCATCTCGATATTACAGAGTTCAATGTTTATCGGAGGATGTATAGTGATCCAGCCACCAGAGAGATTAGAGGTGATCTCCAGCATCAGATTGTGGTTAGTCTTATTTTTTTTTCAGTTTGACAATTAACTGCATATATAATATTTTCACAATTTTAATTTCAAATTAGAATTGAAGGAGTCATATGAGGCTGTGACCTCTCAGACACAGGCTGAGGGTCAGGACGAGACGACTGATCAGACCAGTGCCCACCATTTCGACGAGGTGGCATGGATGCAGGTGACTTAGTATGGATTTGAGAAGGGCCGAGTAGTTGGTATCAACTCTCATGTGACTCTTGGTACTTATTATGGTACTACTGCGATGTCGGCGTCCAGCTTGAGAGGAGCTTGTGGAGAGGCATCAACTTCTACCTCACAGTATCAGGAGTAGTTCCGAGCTTAGAATGACCTTATAGAGAGTTTTTAGAAGCAGAAAGAAGAGATGCATTAGCAGCAGCAACAACAACAACAACACGAGGAGGAGATGCGTTGCTGGCAGCAACAACATCATGAGAAGATGGAGTACATGCGCTGTCTGACTCGTAGTTTAGGGATGGAGTTTCCTCTACCATCTCCTTCAGCTCCCCACCTCCTCCCAAAGACGACCCCTCAGTGATTTTTTTGTTAAAAACATTTGAATTTAACATTTTTTGTAATATGAACTATTTATAGTTTCTGTCTTTTATATTGGTGCGAATATTACATAATTTAATTTTTAATATTTTATGATTTTTTTTGTGAATATTGAAAATTTTAATAATTTTTAATTTTTTACTATTCTAATAATATTAATATTATTGTTTCATTAATCATAATTTTATTAAATATATTTTTTCAGTATTATATTTTTTAATGTTTGATTATTTTACTAATAATAATAATAATAATAATAATAATAATAATATTTAATGATTTTTTTTATATTTGTGAATATTGAGAATTTTAATAATTTTTTTTATTATTTTAATAATATTAATATTATTTTTTCATTAATCATAATTTTATTAAATATATTTTTTCAATATTATATTTTTTAATATTTGTTTATTTTCCTACTAATAATAATAATAATATTTAATGATTTTTTTATATTTTTTGTGAATATTGAGAATTTTAATATTTTTTATTTTTTTATTATTTTAATAATATTAAAAATAACTTTTCAATAATCAAAATTTTATTAAATTTATTTTTTTTAAAAATTTATTTATTATTTGTGACGGGATTTGTTGCGACGAGTTCCCGTCGCAAATAGCCTAAATAATTTTTTTTTAAAAAAAGTATTTGCAATGGGATTAGGGGACCGTCGCAAATAGTATAAATACATACTTTCAAAAAAGTATTTGTGATGGTATTATGGGCCCGTCGCAAATAGTATAAATACATACTTTCAAAAAAGTATTTGTGATGGTATTATGGGCCCGTCGCAAAAAAGTATTTGCGACGAACCCATTGCAAAAAAGTTTATATATAAAAAGTATATAATCGGAGACTTATTTGCAACGGTAAAGCTGCCCATCGCAAAAAATTATTATTTGCGATTGGCCCATCCCAAATAATATTTTTTGCAATGCCATTTTCGGTGACATACTATTTGCGACGGGATCCCATCACAAACAACCCATCACAAATACTTAGAATTCTAGTAGTGGAGGATTTGGTAGCTTTGCACCTGGATGTGAGAGTGGATGACCAAAGAGGCTGTCTGTTTCAAATGATAGTGCAATATTCCTTAGTGCAGAAAGTGGAGGAGTCTTAGTGGGGAGACTCAGAGACCGAAGTGATGCATGATCACGCTATATATGGGGATGCTCCTAAGGGATGGTAGGAGGATAGTCAAAATCAAATTATGTTCCCTGGGAAGCTATTTCTCCCAGTGGAAATGCACGAGGGAATTCTCCGTGAGTTACATAGGCCACCCATGACGGTGCATCTAGGAGTTTCTAAAATGTATTGAGGCTTGAGGGAATAATTTTGGTGGCCTGGGGTAAAGTGGGCAGTGGCGGAGTTTGTGGCAAGGTGTCTAGTGTGTCAGTAGGTGAAGGTTGAGCATTGTGTTCCCAACGGTCTGTTGTAACCCTTAGATGTTCCCAAATGGAAGTGGGATGACATCTTGATGGATTTTTTCATAGTATTACCCAGGAATCAAAGAGGATGTGATGACCTTTGAGTGGTAGTTGATCGGTAGATGAAATTGGATCACTTCTTAGCGATCAATGAGTTGAGAATAGTGGATTCCTTAGCACAGAGGTATGTGGATGATGTGGTGTGGCTACATGGAGTTCCCAGATCCATTGTCTCAGATCAGGATACACGTTTTACATCGTGAGTCTGGATGGGATTGCAACATTCCTTTGACACTCAGTTATGCCTCAACACTACTTTCCACCCTCAGATAGATGGACATACATAGAGGACCATCCAGAAATTTGAGGACATGTTACAGGCATGTGTTTTAGACTTTATGGGGTATTGGGTGTGAAATTTTCCCTTGGTAGAGTTTTCTTACAATAATAGATATCACTCTTCCATTGGTATGGCTCTATTAGAAGCTCTATATGGGAGGCCGTGTCATTCACCCTTGTGCAGGATGGAAGTTTGGGAGGAAACTATACTTGGTCTGGGTGTGGTGCAGAGTACGACAGAGAAGGTGCAGCTTGTCTGCGAGAGGATGAAGACAACATAGGACCAACATAAGTCGTATGCCAACCATAGGAGGAGGCCCTGGGAGTTATAGGTTGGAGACCATGTTTTCTTGAAGGTTTCCCCTCAACGTGTCCAGTGGAGGTTTGGTAGAAGGAGAAATCTTTCTCCCAGGTTAATCAGACCTTTTTAGGTATTGGTATGAGTTGGAAAGGTGGTATATCAGTTGGCATTTCCATTACAATTGGATAGGATCCATGACATCTTCCATGTCTCTCAGCTCCATCAGTACCTACACAATGACTCCCACATCTTTGATTGGGGAGATTTGGATATCGAGGATGACACAAAGTTCATGGAGCGGCCAATAAGAATCAAGGATTTTGAGGATAAAGTGCTTCATGGATGGACCATTTCTTTGGTCTATGTGTTATGGAGGCATGGTGTTCTCGAGGATAGTACTTAGGAGTGAGAGACACAGATGCGTGCCCAATACCCGGATCTGTTCTAAGTTTTGTTTCTGTGTTTTAATTTTGTGCTTAGTTTATGATGTAATGATTGACCTTGTTCATTATCAGATGATTTGTTTCCCTATTCTTTGAATGTGTGTGAAAATTCCTAACTGTGGGAAGGGGATGACTAGATCCCTAACCGAGAATAATTAATGTGGATGTGATTAAACCCGTGTGGGCGATTCGGTGGTTCCCAAAGCAGATAATATCTTGAAATGGAGGAAGGCGCTCTCTAATCCATGTGTCTGGACAGTGTAACCTTTGGTGTTTGTGTGGTTGTTTGGGGTAGTGGGGCCTTAGTGTTTATAAATTTTTTTAGGAGATATATGTTGAGGAGGTATACTTGTATGTCAAGGTTTTCACTCTAGTTTTCAAACAACGTAGGGTATTTTGTCACTGAGAGGTATCTTATGAGGTAGTTGTTTGGACCCCTCTTTCTTCTGGGTTGGTTTTGAATTATCTGGGATGATTATAGTTTGAGAGGTATCTGATGTAATGACCCATACCCCTTCGGACCATTACATTGTGAAAAAATAGTGCTTGGGGTGTTTTAGGGGTTGTTGGTGACTCATTCTGAGAGTTCTCCACAAATCTAATTTGAACCGTCGGAGTTGGTGAGTTAGGGGCATCAACATTGGTGAGTTAAGGGCATCAACATTGGTGAGTTAAGGGAATCGATGCTAGGGAATCAGTGCTAGGGCGTCGGTTCCAGGGAATTTCTGATAGGGTGTTGGTGCCATGGTGTCAGTGCCAGGGCGTCGATGCCAGGGTGTCAGTGCCAGGGTGTCGGTGAGTCATTCCCAGTTTTCCAGTTTTTCCAGTTTCTCCCCTGTTACGTGTTTTTCTTAGTTAAATGAGAACCTTTCAACTCTTAGCCATTTATAATTCCCTTTACACCATTTTCAAGGGGAATAATTATATCTCAATTATTTCTTAACGTGACAAGACCTTTGAAACTTCTAAACCACATGGTAAAACCATGATCCCAAATTTAAGTATTTTGATTTTTCCCCTAATTTTAGGATCTGGATTTTTCTTAAGACAATATCCTCTCTTCCTTATGACCCTTCAGTTTTACCTTGGTGCACCCATATATTTTCACCTCCCTAGAGTCATGCATCTGTGCATACGTCATCATTGGGTTTTCTTGTAGTTCTTTCCTACTTCTCGCGCGATCCCCTGTTTTAGCACAAAGAGGAGTTTTGGTCTCTTATTGTTTCAAGTAAGGATTTATTCTACCTATATTTAATTGTGCATCATGTAGGGTGGGTGCAATAATGATTCCTTATGAATAATGGGTGAATAATTTTCTTAAAATGAGTAATAAATAAGAAGAGAATATGATCAAAAGATAATAGGAGTTAATAAAATAACGGCCTGGGAGTGCTTTGATGTTGATTTCTTGTTATTTGATTCTTTTATGATTTTTTGTGGACATATGCCTTCTAAAAATCATGGTCATTGGTGGTATTTTCTTACAAATTGGTGATGTCCTGTTTTATTCATGATCTTTGATAAATGGTTGTAACATGAAATCTGTTGAATCATATATACTTAGCTAATTGAAATGGATTCCCCAGGATCAAACCTATTGTGTGATCACCCTGGTTATTTTAAAGTGGAATTAAAGAACCCCTCTTGCTAAACCTAAATATTCTTAGCTTAATGGTGTAGTTTCATGTTGTGTTTAGTTGGTTCTGTGAGTTGGTTTGGTATTTTTGTGTAGTGGGGATGTGGTTTTAGTGGTGGTTGTTGTGGGCCTTGTGTTTGGGGTGGTATATGGGGTGTGTTGGTATCCCAGTTTGAGAGACTGATTGATTGTCAAATGGATGTAATTTTAAGCAATGAGACTACCTTTTCTTGTGTTGTGGTCATGAAGCAACGTTGGGCAGTGGGACTACGGTGTGGTTATGAACTTATTATGCAGTGGGACTACATCTGGGAAATGTTTGGGCAGCAAGGCTATAGGACTAGGTTGTGTTGTGACTTCATGTTTATAGGTGTGCTGGGTGTGGCATTGTTGTGCAGTGGGTTTTCCAGTCCTACTTGTGAGAGGAGGATTGTGAGTTGTGAGATATAACTTTTAATAATAATAGTTAGTAATGGTTGAATGGGTGTTTAGGAAGAACAGGGGGGGGGGCAGTGGGACCGTGGGTTGGTTGTTCTCTATTTTTTATGAGTGAGTGTTAAAACGGAAATGATTTACCTTGGTTCCTATTCCCTTGTTCAATGTTGGCAGTACCGAATAATGAAGTGAGTTGGTTGTTGTGTGTTTAGTTAATAAATATCTTTACCTTATGAGACAATTTCAGATTTTGTTCTCAGTATTTACCCTGGGTAGTGATAGAGAAAACTAAAGTGAACCCCTTAATTAATAAATGGAAAGTGGTTAAATGAAGAAGGGGTTGGGTTATGCTTTGGCAGTGGCTGTTTTTGTGGTTGTGCATATAGGGGTAGCAAAAAAAGTGGTTTTGGTTGTTTGATTGGTTGTTTTGGGGACCTATAGGTTGGTCTTAGTGTTTGTTTACTTATATGAATAAATTATAGTTTCTTTTGATTTCTATACACACCCCACCCTTGTTGAAGACCATGTGCTGAACACCTCCATTTCATGGGGGAGGGTGTCTTTCCCAACATCCCAGTGGGATGATGAATGATTGGTTACTAAATTTCTTCCTCACACCCTCTTCTGGTTCTTACCACTCAAGAATATCCGGGTATACTATAATGGATTGAGGCTTACCATAGTCCCAGATCCTTCAGGATGGTTTGTGATAAATGAGGGGCTCAGGTGTTTGTGGTCCAGGTTTGTTTTCCCAAGTGTCTTTGGGATGATGCCTAGGTGTCTTCAGGTGAGAGGAATGGTTGTTGTGGCCCAGGTGTCTGCGGGTGAGATGTGCAGTGTGGTTTTGGCCCAGGTGTCTATGGGTCGGGTTTGTGTGTGGTTTGAGGACCAGGTGTGTGTGAGAAGGTTGTGGAAGTGGGACTGCATTTTGGAAGATTGGTAGCATCAAGACATTAGCCATTAGAAATGAGTAGTTAACCAGTGGGAAAGTGGTGTGGGGTACCCTAATGTCGATGTGCTTATACTACTGATTTACTTGACTTCTGTTATTTGGTGAGTGTGACTTGGTGAGGCTGGTCTAATTAGCACTCCTTGGTAGGTTCTTTGAGTTTCTACTGTTCTCTCACAGAGGCATTAGTATGTCCCCCCACTTGTGCATAGGTAGATTTAGTTTTACTATTGGGTATACTTGTATACTCACCCCAAATTTGTAAAACTGTTTTCAGGTTTCTAAGAGGACTTTGAGGACCATGATGGACATTACTAACTCAAGCGTCATGATAGTTGTTGTGTTTCTGCTTAGTCTCTTTCTTTGGTACTTGTTTTAGTACTTTGGTTGTACTTTTGTTGTAGTTTATGTTTAAACCATGCATGGGTTCGATTTTGGTTTCCTTTATATAAATGTTGGTGTTGTTTGGGGTGTTTTCCATATTACCTCTTGATCATGTTTTCATTAAAAAGGGTAATTCCTTTCATTTTGTGTGAGATTATATACCCTTGGTGATAGTCACCACTTCAAGGCCTATTGAAGTTTAGAGTCAAGGGGTCATTATCTCTCCTTCATCTTGAATAAGGAATGGATTGACACATTTTTTTTCCCTTAACTCATATTGAGGAAGGCATGTCATGACAGTATAACAATGGTATCCATGAAAGAAGGGATTTAAATAATTCTTGAAAAATTAATTAATGAAATATAATAATAGATCATGAATAAATAATTCCAAGTATATAGAAAACATTAAAGAGAGTTTCTAGGAAACTTTAGAAATGTGCCACTTAAAAATAGTTGTAAGGAAAAGAATAAAGAGCCTTTAAATATGGTAAAGGTGTAATTAGTTCCATAAAACCATAATTTAAATAAAATTGTTTTTCATGATAAAATTAGTGATTTTAGAAAAATATTGGAGTCTTAAAATAGTTTATAAAGTGTACTTGAAAATGGGTAAGAAAAAGAGAAGTCCCCTTTAATCAAGTTTTCTTATCGAGAGGAATTAAGAAGGGATTATTATAAAACATGTAATTAAAAATTAAAGAAATATGAATTGAGATACATAAATATGTGCGGTACATATAAATAGAATATATGAGAGGTATGTAATAATAATTAATAGATAAATTGAGGCAATGAGAAAGAAAGCGTAAGGTTCGGAGAAATCCCTTACCTTATGTCTGAATGTGTTATTAACTTATACTTAATGTACTGGATAATAAGATTAGATTCATTAATTGATTAATTAAGAACCTATTACACATTTATTTGATTTATTATAATTTTATCAAATTTATTTATGGCTATTTCAATGAGTTATAAGGTTCAATTTCATCATTCTAAGAGTGTTCGTTTCATGGTTTCATGGTCGGTTCGCTTGTGTATAATTATGAAAGTCCTTATATAATGGAAATAGTATTATAGAAGTGGAATGAAATGGTATTAATACAATTAAATAAGTTTAAATGGTCTGAAATTTCACTTTTTTCTTACATAAGGATTATTCATTTGATAAAACATTAATGATAAATGTTTAGTTTATTTTGGTGGTTTCCAACCATCACACATCAGTTTCATTTTATTTAATATTATGTATAAATATTAGTTATAGAACACGAAATAAGTTATAATATACTTATTAAAATATTATTTATGACCAGCCTTGAAAGAATTAATGAAAAGAATCTCATTATCCAAGGAGACGGTTAACCACTATAATTTGGACAGTGGTTTCCTTTCTTTGAATAAAAAGTGATGAGAAAAAGGAATGGATATAAAATATTCCTTTATAAATATAAAATTCTAGTATATACATGATACTTGATTTATTAATCTTTTATGGATTAAATAGGTGAGTATAAGTTAGAATAATAAAATAAATTAAAAGAGGTAGTTTGAGAATGTTACCTCTTAAATATCACATCCTTTAAGGATCCCTTGAGAAACTTGGAATTGGTCCTTTGGTAAGACCAAAAACACTTGTACATGAGGAGAGTAGGGATTAGAGTTTTTTAGATATTTTTAAAGCTGTAAGTATTTTAAGGTGTGAGGAAAAGGGGTTGTGAGGGGTGGTATTTATAAGGGAGGAGAGGGGTGTTTTTGAAATTTCTCAAAAGATTAAATTATAATAAATCCATTTTATATAAAAATACCACCAAATTCACATAGATTTAAACATGAGATGAGATAAGGTTTTAATATCATCAAAAAAGATAATTTATACATTTTTTGGTTTTATTTTAAACTTTTTCATTTTGATTAAACTGTTGTAACCTATTTTAATTTTAACTATGGTAACAACATTTTAAATATTAAAAGGTTATATTTTTTACTTATATGGTGTAAATTGGACCATAAAAGTATAATTTATGAAATTTTAGATCATATAATAATTAATTTATATTTTTTAAATATTTATTTGTATTTTTAAACAATTTAATAAAATATTAATTCCATAAATTATCATTATTTTCAATTTTGATACTATTCACAACTTTGTCATTTAAAAACATAAAGACAACAAGTAAAATTAGAAAAAAGATTTTATTATATCATAAAAATATCATGGTAATCTACAGAATTCGTGGATCACCTTAAATATCTCAAATTATATTACTTTTAAAAATAATATTATAATTTATTTTATTTTCCCATTAATTGAATAATTACTGCATGAGCGTTGTATAGGAATTTAGAGTAATTATTTAATTTCTAAATTTTTTAAATTAATTACCATGATGAATATAAATATTTTATATTTCCAAATAATATTTATAGTCAAGTATATCTTCTTTTCAACCTCATATTAAAAATATTATACTTATTAAACATAAGAATGTGATAATTTGTCACTTTCTTTGATTTTAATAATGTCTAAGTCATTTTCATGGAAACGTGTCAATTAAATAACTCAATTTATAACATTAGGTGTTAATGATATAATTTAAATCATCCAATAATAATTTGGATGAATTTGTTTTGGCCTAATAACTTATTTTTAATATATATTAACCCAATTTACCCTTTACTATGATGATAAATTTTACCACGGTTACAATTTAAATTCACCAAAAATAAAAGGGGTATATTTAATAAATTTAGAAATTATGATTAAAAATATGTAATATATTTTTAAAAATTCAAACCATTTAATTATTAAAATTTAATTTAAAATTAATCTGAAAAAATGCAACGAAAAACAATTTTTCTGAAAAATGCCCTTTTTATATATAAAATGTTTTATACTAAATTAATGTATAAAATTCATTTTAAAAGACCAAAATTAAATTATTTATAATAAAAATTGACTAATTAAATTTTAAAACTAATCTAAAATAGAGTTTTACTTTGTAAATGTTTTAAAATAATATACAGTTTTCAATATTAATCAGTATTTTTCACTATTTATTAAAATTTCAAACTCTTTAGAAAATTCCCAAAAATCTATAATAAGATAATTTTTTACATGATAAATTCAAAAATGAAGTTTTATTTTCAAATAAATTTTTTAAGTGTCAAAATTAAATATATTTATTTTCTCATAGAAAGTAATAAAATCATTTTTTTAAGAAAACATATTTTTGAAGAATAAAATGTCTTTACTAAAAAAATAAGTGTTTATTTTATAATAATTAATAAATAAATAAATTTAGGAATATTTTTATTCCTATTAATACCCTAAAATTATAAGTATAGGTTATAATGGTCATAATAATGTTTTAATAGTACATCACAATTCATTTAAACTCGGTGTTGTGTGCAACACAAGCTACCAAAGAAATACATTTATTTAAAGAAAAATATTTCATAAAAAAATCTTGGGGTGTTACACTAGTGGTAAATCTCACAATGATAACTTGAAATGGGAACTGTCATATGATAATGATGCAGTTGCAGTAGATGGTGGAGTAATATTTTCTAGCTAGTGTTTAATTATTTTTTTCCCTTTAGATTAGATGAGGTAGTGGGGTGTCCCACACTTCTGCAATTTAGACAATAAATTATAGAAATAAAATAATCAATTAGGAGTATATTATAGTAAAATATTGATGAAAAAATTATAAGTAAAACATAGAAATTGAATTAAATTTTGAAAATATTTAAGAACATTAAAAATGCATTTATCCCAAACCAGAAAGGGTGTCATTTTTTTATAGTTAATTTATAATATAGGATAGATTTATTACAACATTTAGTTTGATTATTAGTCATATGTGACATATTTTTATCATATTATAAGGAGATTGTAAAGACATGTCTTTGTCAAAATTTAAGGAATTCTCGGATAAGAAAAGATTTTAGGGAATATATAATAGATTTCCTTGAAATGAAATGAAAATAATATTGGGGTAGAATGTACACATAGATAGAGGAACATAGTATAGAAAAAATATACATAAAGTTTAAATAAATATCTAGAAATTAGTAAATAAGTTAGTTTTTTAAATTTGGATCTTGAATTGAAATGAAAAAAAATCATTTGTGGAGGCCTTTTTTATAACCGCCAAGGGATTTAGAGATTTAAAATAAGAGTTACCAATCCATCTAAAAAATAGAATAGAAATAAATTGTATAATAAGAATTCCTAATGACTTATACCATTTTTTCTAAATAAAAAATATCCATAATTATAATAAAAACTTTAAAAAATGAATACATATATAGAAAAAGGTGAAAAAACACAAGGTTTTAAGGAATTGAATGATATGTTATGATGATAAATGGTGTTAGAATTAATATATATTAGAGTTTTTTGTGCAATATTGAAAAAAATATATACATGGATTAGAAAATATTTAAAATAACAAAAAATGTAATATGAATGTTTACCCATAACATCAAAACTGTCAATATTTTTTCCTGGTATTATCTAATTCTAGGGTTACAAAATTAGATATACATAAATCAGAATCTTAGAAAAAATTTATATAGGTATTAAAAATACTGAAAGTTAACATGAGTGGTTTTTTAATTAATGCTTAAAAAAATAATAT
This sequence comes from Viscum album, assembly GCA_963277665.1. Taxonomy (NCBI): domain Eukaryota; kingdom Viridiplantae; phylum Streptophyta; class Magnoliopsida; order Santalales; family Viscaceae; genus Viscum; species Viscum album. Next base: position 1,612,088,760 of record OY728125.1, read on the forward strand.
AGAAGGGATTAACATTTGGGTATATAAATATTTTGTTTAGGGTATAATGATGGATGGAAAAAATTGTTAGGTTAAAAGGAAAAATAATTTCGCATTGATTAGAAACAAAGAAATAATGGAATAAAACCATTGCAATACTAATATGGATATTTATGTTTTGAAAAGTATGGGACATGCAGTTTGATAGGATGGTACCTCTAATTCAATAAAAAAGGTATGATCTATCCAAATTAGGTCATCCCTATAAATACTAAGATACAAAAATAAAAAAGGTGAAATTTTTATGGAATGGGATATTAGACATTAATGATAACTTATTAGATGATAAACAAAATAAGGAAACATAGTTGTGAATTGATTAGAAATATAGAAGTAATGGAATAAAACCATGATAGTACTGATATAAACATATTTTTATGAAAAATACAACACATATATTTTTATTTTATGACACCTTTAATGCAATATAAGAGAGTGGAACTGACCAAATTAGGTTGTCCCTGTAAATCAAAAGATATAAAAATGAAAAAGTTGAAAATTTTATAAAAAGGGAAGTAAGATATCAAGGAGAACCAATTAAACAATTACTAGGAAAAATTTAGGGGACTGAGATGGATTTTTAGATGAGATCAAGATATCTTTCAAGTTATTTCATAACCTGTCCTAGAGGGGCCTGTGTTGCAACTTCCCAAGCCTGCCTCTAATAGGATAAGGGATAACGACTAGCACCGAGTAGGCATATCGCTAACATGGGAGGCCTTAGTCTAATTACCTATACAAACACACACATCTCCAAGCCTATATAATACTGAAATTTTAAAAAAACTATACAACCATGCATGCATACATCTAAATCCCACAACCAAAGTAAGATATAAAGTAAATTAAAGTAAAAAGGTCCAAATATAATCCTACCATAAAGAGTCTGAAAACAAAGCCAACCTAAAAGTAAAATTGGGACTATTGTCAGAATACCTCATGAACACACATTTTTCTATCTAGTATCAATAAGAACTATTTGGTCATGGTCCATCAAAGACTCTGTCAAAAGGGTGATCGTCTGCATAATACATGACACGTGTGGGAAAATACCATGAAGGAGTGAGTATAACAATACCTAATAAAAAACCCTATAACCAAAAATAATGCAACCAAGGAAATACAGTCATCTCTACACAGGTATATGTCTATAATACATATAATAAGAATATCTCTATATAATCAACAAATACACACAGACTATAGGTAATTCGCAACCATAGTATACTGGCCTAGGATTCCAGCTCAGAGATTCTGCGTAACACTTGTCCAAGAGAACACAATCCTGAGTCTGATAACACTGATTGCATCTGTCTGAGAGGTAATGCTCGTTGGGTATTTCCATTATAATTACACACTGATGGTATGAAGAGATATTATACATAGATGAGGATAACTCTCAAGGACATGGGTTATACCAAAAACTCAATCTAGATCAACTTGCTAAGTAGAGGATCAGTTCTCAGGTAGTGTTGGTCATGACAATACTAATAACTCCACTTAGGGTATGAAGATTAATATAGGATTTCACTCTAGGCCTCATGGAAGGATTCCAACAACTCTATCCAAGAAGTACTACTGAAGAGATCACTATCCTAAGAGTAAGAGGTGATTCCATACCAACCCTTAGAGAAAGGATAAAGGGGATGCACCCTAACTAAACTTGTCTAAGATATAGAGGATAAGGTCTCCAAGCCATGTTTTAAGGAGTACACAATGTGTAGTAGGGTTACATGCTATGTACCTTGACCCCGAGTCCTACCCATGTAAACGGTCCATGTCTCATACTATTTATGTGTAGGGGAGTACATAGTGTGCTCCAACCCATGTACCCCAACCTGTATCTGTATAACCTCCGAGGTACACACAAATTTTATCAAAGGGGAAAACACTTCATGTGACTGGGTCACATGTCGTGTGATACTTATCTCCCTCTAGTAACCCTAGCCTCCACTATGAGGGTCCCACATGGTGTGTGGCTCCGAGTTACACGCCGTGTAGTGTGTATTTTTATATAAATCTAGATCTTCTTCCCATGTTACTGTTCGCTCATGTTGCTTTTAGATCCACCTCCATCACCACCAATCATGATCATGGAACCTAAATCTAGGTCAAATGAGGATGATCTTAATCCGAAAGGCAATTTCCGATGGCGTCTCTCATTTAGAAACCATCCCAAACCTATACACCATCGTTTTTCCAAGAACCATGTCCGAACATACCCAACCAGTATCGATCCTCTTGCCTATGCTACCGTTGCATGATCCCCATGGAATTTCAAGTCTATATTCGTGATATCGAATCGTTTCACCAAGAAATGGGTGCACAACATTCGATTCATTGGTATTTGGGTTGAATAATCAAGAAAACGAAACCTCAATGATGAACACATATAGAATAATGGGAGAAAACCACAAAACATGAAAAATAGGAATGAAACTTGGCTGTGTTTGGTTGGACTTGATTCATTTCCATTAGAATGAAGAATGAATAATCATCATAAAAAAATAACTACCAATAAAATACCCACAATATATTCCATCCCATAAGTATACCGATACATGAATAAATATATTGGTCGATTGATTCATGTTTTACATAGAAATTAATAACGAGGAAGGAATCCAATCAAAACAAACATCTTACCTCGATTTGGATCAATCACTGATGAAGAAAAATCCTGCATCATAATCGTTGGCAAGATCCAATGATTTCATCTCACATCGGTCATAAATATCTGATTCAGTCATTGTACACCAACATAATCCTTTTCCACGCTCTCCAACAACTCTCCAATGATTTTCAAGGTTATGCGGCTAACCCAGTAAATTTTCTATAAACATGTTTTTAAAAGAAACATTAGGTTGCTGTGTTAACAGATTAATAAAATAATATTACTTAATAATTTTATTTATTTTAACTTATTTTTATATCCACAGTGAATTTTCAACAAATTATCCATGCCAACATAGGTTATGTAATTACTAGGGTAAACCTCTTCTTTTGAACTCAACAGTTCCCTCATATTTATGATCCAGGTCCTCTATTATAATTTATTCCACTTTTTTAGGAAAACTACATGTGCATGATATTTAATATATTTCAAACATTTATTCCAATCACATCGGGTCTCAGAATCACACACTATCTTAGCACCTGAACTCGAAAATAATCCATACAATATCAATAAAAATAATGCATGGAAAATTACGAGTCATTACATTTTCCCCACTTTGGGAATTTACATCCCAAAAATCCATAACAAGGGATCCACAAAGAGATGTTGGTACTGAGTATGAATCTAAGCCCCCTACTCCCATTTGCTCTCCTAAAGATTCTTGTTCTACTACCAAACACACACCAAAGGAATCAATCACCCACAAAGGATCTTATCCTACTGATCCTAAATCTCTTCTGAGTACTCAACAAAGGTAGTTCCATCCTCGATGTCCATCTCATCTCAGTCAATAACATGAGATGAGTCATGAATTTACCTCCTTAGTTGTGACACATAGAAGAAATTGTATACTCTGTTTAACTATGGAGGTAGAGTTAAGTGGTACACCACCTCTCTAACTCTAAAAAATATCTAGAAAGGTATAATGAATCTCAGTGATAACTTTCTTCCCCAAAAAATCTCCATAATATACTTCGAGGTGAAACCTGTAGGAATAAATTGTCTCTTTCATTGAAATCTAAAGGCCTATATAGTCTGTCAGCATAAGAATTATGATGAATCTATGTAGTCCTCATCTTCTCTTAGATTATTTTCACCTTCTTACTATTAGATCACACTAACTATGGGGCCATGAGTGTCGACTCTCCTGGGTTAGTCCAAAAAAGTGTTGACCTACAGGGTCACCCGTGAAAGGCCTTGAATGGTGCCACACCGATGGTGGAATGGTAGATGTTTTTGTACACAAAATCCACTAGTGGTAGGTGATCCTCCCAAATATAACCAAAGTACAACATGCAAGCTTGCAACATGTCCTCCAGAACCTAAATATTCTGCTCAGTCTGGCCATTAGTTTGGGGGTGAAACATTGTTCTCAAGCGTAATTGAGTTTCAAACGCCTACTGTAATCCCTTAAAAAATTGGTATGTAAATCCAAAATCATGGTTATAAATGACCATCAATGGAAATCCATATAGTTAGAATATATCCTAAACACAGAGGAATCCCGAGCTATATACTGAACTTTGCTCCCGAATAGATAAGAAGTGAGTCAACTGGGTGAGTCAGTCTATGATCAGCCAGATGGAATCATGTCCCCTAGATGTACATGATAATTTCATCAAAAATTACATGGATATCTCTACCACTACCATTATGGCACCTCAAGGGATTAAGACAAACCCGCTGGAACTTGGTACTCAGCCCTCACTTGATGATAAGTAAGGCATTGAGAGACAAACTCTGAAACTCCTTTGTTTATCCCTAGCCACCAAAACTGATGTCGGAGGTCCTGGTACATCTGTTCTACACCTAGATGTACCACTAAAAGAGATGTATTAAACTCCATCAGAACCTATTCCTGAAACATCACCAGTACCATCATGCATCCTATGAAAAGAATGGCATGCTCCCCACCTTTAGAAAATTAACTAGGAGCATGTCCAATGGATATATGAGTATGTGGGGTCTCATAGTTGGTATCCCCTAGCCACACCTCCCTGACTCGCTGTAAGATCGGTGGGGTTACAACCATTGACTAGAGGTAAGCTTCTCCATCAACATTTACAAACGATAACTGCAATGAGGATAGCTACTCTGATGCCTTGTTTAGAAACTATGAACAAGATATCCAACTGAGATAATATTTTACCACAACAACCTTATCAAGATTATAGATAAATTCTAAGTCATAATACTAGATTAAATCTAAACATCACCTTTTTCTCAAGTTAAGATCCTTCTGAGATAAGATATACTTGAGAATATTATGATCAGAATAGACGATAAACCACTCACCCATCAGGTAGTGTATCCAAATCTTTAGTGTGAAGACCACAACTGCTAACTCAAGATCATGGGTTTCATATTTCTACTCATGTGGTCTCAAATGATGTGAAATATAGACAATCACTGCCTACCTCTACATCAGAACACAACCAAGTTCAGAACCCGATGCATTGTAGAACACTATGTACTCAACACCCTCCTATAGAAATCTCAAGATGAGAGCACTCGTCAAAATCTTCATCAACTACTAAAAATTCTACTGGCACCTCTCAGTCCAAATGAAATTCTGCCCCTTTTGAGTCAAATCTATCATGGGTGTTGATATTATGGAGAAATCAGATATGAATCTTCGATAATATCTTGCCAACCCAAGGAAGCTCCACACATCCATTTCACTTTTGGGTGGATACCAAGATAACACCGCCTCACCATGGACGGGTCCACTACCACTCTATCTAATGAGATAACATGTCCTAGAAAGTGGACCACCTGAATCCAGAACTGACACTTTGAGATATTTCCATATAACTGGTGATTTTGGAGTAAATTTAGAACTATCCTCAAGTGTCTCACGTGATACTCATCATATGTTGAGTACACAAGGATATCATCGATGAAGACTGCCATAAACTAGTCTAAGAAAGGATGGAATATCTAGTTCATGAGTCTAATGACCACTATTGGGTAATTCATCATAGAAAAGAGAATCACCAAGTACTCATACTGACACTAGAGACACCTGAATGTTGTCTTTGGTATATCCTCATCCCATACTCACAACTAATGATATCTTGACCTTAGTTCAACCTTTGAGAACCATCATGCCCATATCAACTGATAAAATAGGTCACTAATCCTTGATAGTGGATACTTATTCTTCAAATTCACCTAGTTCAAGCACCAGTAGTCCACACATAATCTCAATATCTCATTTGCCTTCTTGTCGAACAAAACTGGGGCTACCCTGGGTGAAAAACTGGGTCTAACAAATCCATTCATCTACAAGTTCTCCAGTTACACCCTCAGCTTTCAAATCTCTATTTGATCTATCCGATATGCTGAAATAGATATCGGTTCCATCCTAGGGTGTAGATCAATGAAAAAGTCTATCTCTTAGTAGGGAGGTAAACTTGGAACATTTTTAGGGATGACATTCTCATACTCTTCCACCACCATAGGGAACTGGAAACTCATAAAATCTACTACAACAATGGTTATTATAGCCAACTGATGAGTAATCAGCTACACCCTTCTATGTATGAGTCCATCCTATGCTGCTTGGGTTTCCTTTTTACTGAAAAATGATAACCTAGACCCATTGTTGTGGACACACCACATCCTCCACCTGAAACAGTCAATCTGGGTATGAATTATGAATAATCAGTCCATACCTAAGATAACGTCATAATGCCTCATTTCTACTAAAAAGATATCAAAAAAGAAAATCTCCTTCAATATTCAGGTCACACTGTCAACATTGGTGTGTGATTGTTGAGTAACCTCCAGTAGGAATCTCTAAGCATAAAGGTCAATCCAAGGGATCAACTATAATATCTAAGTATTGAACAAGATATGTGTCAAGAAAGGAATGACTAGTACCTATGTATATTAGTACTGAAACTAAGGTAGAAAAGGCACATATCATACCTCAAATCATTCCCAGATTCTATGGGTCATAATCTTTGACTGCCTTCAGATATCCTCGCCCCTTTTCTCCAACTCCTCGAGCCTGGCGTGGACCAACTGAGGGTGGTGGTGATAACAAGTCAAAGCATAGAACACATCTTTCTACTCCCCTAAATCCTATTACACATCCTCCACCTTGTGAACCTGACTACTTCTACTACCACCTCTACCTTGGTGGCCCATCCATGACCTCTCTTTCAGCTGTACGATGGGTCAGACAATCTCAAGAAAGATGTCCCATACCATCACATGACTAGAACTACCTCTACCTAGGATGACTAAACCCATATTGAGAGAACTCAAATACATATCCTCTATATTGGGACCTCCTCCTAAAACGTATAACATGTCCAAGTCCCTAGGACTGATGTTGGCTCCTTTCCGCCGAGGTCTCTATTCCTGTGTGCCTGTTACTGGCAACCACTGGCTGTATCTACTTAGCCAAAAAACTTTGTACCACCAAAGCTCTCTCTAGAACCCAAACATATGTAGGTATGTGTAGAGTGATAACACTTTCTTAGATGTATCTATTCATAGCTCACTCAATAGTTTGATCCCTGAAGAAATGGTTATGAACCATATCCATCGATTACCTAAAGCGGTTGGTAAACCTTGATGAATACTCAGCTACTATTATGCTTCCCTACTAGAGCTGTAGAAGATCCTAGATATATATATCCCTCAGTGTAACTAGAGAGAACCCCTATATAAAAATACACTCAAACTCTATCCATGCAAGAGTTGCCTCATCATAAGACTAAGTCACTAACCCCCACCATCACCCTGTTAAGCTATGAATAAGGCTCGCTACCAGGACCACCATCTTCTTTGATGGTGTCCTAACTAGATGGAAATCTTGGTTCACTACCTCAATCCAGTCCTTAGATTCCCATGGTTTGGGATTTACTTGGAACCTTATGGGTCTATATCACTAAAACTCATGAAGTACGCTCATCTTGCACACCTTATCTGCTAGCACTATGGATACCATCATCTTCTCAACAGGTGGTATAGATGGTGCACCACTTGGAAGTAGCATCTCTAGAACTGATCCCTATATCAATGCCTCATCACTGAGGCAATCATCCTCATGATCATGATTTTGAATTATAGTTGGAGTACATCATAGAATCATCCTAAAAGTGAACAAGATGTACCATGGTCAATGAGTATATCTGGAGAGCTAACTCAAGAAGGATATGAAAACCAAAACCCATTCCTATATGATGCATGTACCATTGCATTTCTTGCAACTAGTGTTCTCATGTATTAATTCATAAATAAGGAGATTAGAGTCCTAGTGTATGGATACATTGGATTCTACACCAACACTGGAGTCCTTGACCTGAAATCCAAACTCAAAACACTTAACATGTTTCCCCAAACCAATATCATAGACTCTCTTTCCTAAGGTAGAACCGAACCTATGATACCACTCTATAATTACCTATCCAAGATAGGCCCATGATGTGACTCCCCAATCCTACCTCCAATAGTCTAGGGGATGACGACTAGCACCAAGTAGGCATTTCACTAACATGGGAGGCCTTAGCCTAAGTACTTGTACACAAACACACACACACACACACACATACAATCCTATAAAATGATGAAATGTAAAAAAACTAAACAAACATGAATGTATACATCTAAATCCCACAACCAGAGTATGATAGGAGGTAAAGTAAAGTAAATAGGGCCAAATACAAGCCCAACACAAAGAGTATGAAAACAAGTCCAATCTAAAAGTAAAACTAGGAATGCAGTCAGAATATCACATGAACACACCTTGGTCTATCCAACTTCACTAAGAACCATATGGTCTTGGTCCATCAAGGAATCTATCAAAAGGGAGATCGACTACACAAGACATGACACGTGTAGGAAAAACTTATGTAGGGGTGAGTATAACAATACACAGTAGGACACCCCAAAACCACAAAGAATACAGAAAAGGAAATAACTTCATCTATACATAGATATATTTATATAGAACATATAACAAGAATATCCAAATATACTCAACAAATACACACATTCTATAGGTAAGTCACAACTGTAGTATACTATCCTAGGATCCCAACTCAAAGATTCCACATATCACTCGTCTGGAAGAACACACTCCTAAGTCTAATAGCATTGATGGTGTTCTTTAGAGAGGTAATTCTCATCAGGTCTAACCAATATAAGTACACACTAAAGATCTAAAGAGATAAGATACACATATGAGGATCACTCCCAAGGCCATGGGGTATACCAATAACTCAATCTGAATTAACCCTATAGGTAGGGGATTACCACCCACATAGTGTTAGTCACGATGATACCAACAAATCCACCTAGGATATGAATATGAATATAAGATCTCACTTTGGGCCGCATGGAAAGATTCCAACAACTCTATCTAAGAATTATTATTGAATTGATAATTTTTATAGGAGTAAGAGGAAATTCCATACCAAACCTCAGGGAAAGGATAAGGGGAACACACCCTAACTCAAATTATCAAAGATAGAGAGGAAAAGTGATCCAATACATGTTTTAAGGAGTACACGGTGTGTAACAGGGTTACACATCGTTTCCCTTGACCTTGGAACCTACCTGTGTAAATGGACCGTGTCCCATGCCATGTTTGTGTAGGGGAGTACATGGCATGCTCCAACCCATGCACTCTAACCCATGTTTGTGTACCCTCTGAGGTACATTCCAAGTTCATCAAAGGGGACTACACACCGTGTGATAGGGTCACACGTCATGTGATACTTATCTCCCTCCTTTAACCCTAGAAACCACTAGGAGGGGCCCACACGGTGTGTGGCTCTGAGTTACATGTTGTGTAGTGTGGATTTTTCCAGAAATCCATATCTTTTTTTAAGAATTATCATCTGCTCATCTTGATTCTTGATCCGCTACCATCTCCACTAATCATGCCCATAGAACCCAAATATGGGTCAATCGAGGCCGATCTTCACCAGAAAGGAAATTTCCAATGGATTCAATCATTCAGAAACCATCCTAAACCTCCACCATTGCCATTAATCTAAGGACCACACCTTTACATGCCTAAATTATATTTACCTTATTGCCACTGCCATTGTCGCATGATCCTCATGCTGTTCTGAGTTTGGATCTGAAATATCAAATTTTTGTGCCAAGAAACTGGTGTGTAACGTTCGATTCCTCAGTATTTGGGTCGAATCACCAAGAAAACAAAATAATATTGATGAACGCATGTAGAATAATGGGATATAAACACAAAACACACAAAATAGGGATGAACCTTGGACATGTTTAGTTATAATTGATTTGTTGTTGTTATAATGAAGAATGAAAGACCATAGTAAGTAAATAACTACCAATAAGATCCCCAAAATTGATCCCATCCCTAAAGATGATCAATTTGTGAATGAATCCATTGGTCGATTGATTAATGTTTATCATCGAAATTAAAAATGGTGAAGAAATCAAATCAAAACAAAAATCATACCACAATTTGGATCGATCACTAAAAAAGAATGAGCCTACGTCATGATTGTTGGTGAGATCCGATGTTTCCATATCGCACTGGTCATTGATCTCCAATCTGGTCATCATCCATCAAAGGAATTCCCTTCCACATTATCCAATGGCTCTCTAATTATTTGAAGGGTTATGAGGCTATCTATACAAAATTTCTATAGGTGTGTATTTAAAAGAAACATTAGGTCGTTGTGTCAAAGGATTAATAAAATAATTTTATTCAATAATTTTATTTATTTTTATGCTTGTGATGTATTTTCTACAAAATACACATTCCGACCAAGGTAACATCATGCCTAGGGTAAACCTCATGTTTTGAACTCAATGGTGCCCCCAAATTTTTGATCCAGAAACCTGTTTATAATTTATTCCACTTTCTTAGGAAAACAATGCACACTTTCTATTTAATATATTTCAAACATTTATTTCAGGCACATTGGGCCTTGGAATTTCATACTATTTCTACACTTGTCTCAAAAATAATCCATAAAATATCCAAAAAAATAATACATGGAAAATTCTAAATCATTACAGGTTATAAGATGAAAAAACATGAAGGATAATGTAACCTTACATGAGTAACCTAGTTCTTGAGTTTCATAGTTAGAGAGGAAGACTGATGGTCATCAATGAGACAAATAGTCATATAATAGAAGGCATATAATTTGGGTTTTTAGAGTCATAATGGAACTTGAAAGATGAAAGAGGGAATTAATATGTTATGGGATAACTTTGGTGGGGGTAAGGATACTGGTAATAGGTCCAATAGATGGTTAATTATAGAAGATCCAATAGCAGGTGAATAGATGATGATTGTATCGGGTTTCCGAAAGTTTATAGAAGGGGACAAAAGAAGTTTAGGGAATCATTGGGTATATTGTGATGGGGAGATAATGGAAGGAAAATTAGAGTGTTGAAGTTGGGGGAGTGAGAGGGAAGGTGGGGTAGTGTGTGGGTTTTCTATTCTAGCAGATGAGAAAATTGGGAGAAGTGAGAATTAGAGAGGGGAGGTTATAACATGTGTGGAGGAGATTAAAAGGATTAGTATGATTATAAATGTTGAGATATAATAAATTAAATATAAAAAAAATAATTTTTTAAATAAAATCATTATATGGATTTTATTAAAATAAAATTTCATAATGAACTTGTATAAATCTAGTTAAACTTTGAAAAAAAGAGAAATCCAATTATTAATGTTAGTCAAACACATGGTGGGATATCTATAATTCTGAGATATAATGAGTATCTATGTTTTCTAATAAAATTGGAATTCCAATATTACACACATCATTCATTTTCTTTGTATTTTTCTATCTCACTGCCCCCAACCCCCCTTATAACCTCCTTCTAATCCATGTGTCCCATCCCCTTGATTTGTTTCTCTCCCAAATATTCCCCTATTAATTTCCTAACCCAATTAATTATTTCTATAATTTTTATTGTGATCATAATAGTTTATATAGTTTTTATAAAAAATACTAAAAATTTACCCCTCCTTTTATATTTCAAGCTCATCATTTCCTCCAAACTCACTCACATAATCATTCATCTTCATATTTCCTCCCAAAGTATGCCTTCACAATTTTTCTATTCTTCATATTCATCTCCATTATTCATCAATTACCTCTTTATCCATAAAAAATCATTATTAATCCTTAAAATTCTCCTTGATTTTTCTCCTTCATTCCTACTCTTTATTTTTTTATCTAGATTCATTAGTTATAAATGTTCAAATTCTCCTATCAACACTTCTTGGAATTCATTCCCTGGTATCCCTTAATATCCATGATATAACTTGACTCACTAGGTCCCCACCTGCACCGATTGTAAGTCGAGTGTGACTGTAACATCCCATGTTACTTTTTTATATACTATTATGATTTTTGAGTTGTTTTTGAGTTCCTGGGGGTTTCATGTCTTTTTTTGGGTGGTTTAGGAGGAATTGAGAAGATTTTAGTTTGAAATTGTAGCAGTTTACGTCGTGAACTAGAGGTTCACTCCATGAACTAGCCTACCAAGCCATCTGGGTGTTCTGTGTAGGATATTTCAGGCTATGAAATTTTCTATTGGATACCTTTTAGGCTATAAATAAGTGTTTTAGGCATTAAACTAGGATATGCACCCAATTATTATTTTTTCTCCAAAATTTACCTTTGTCAAGTTTAAGGGGTTTTGAACCCTCTCTTAGCTCATTATCATTTGGTTGAACCTTAGGGTAGACCACATGATATCTCTCCCTTTTCCCTTCATGATTCTAATCTCTCCCACATTATTTTGACTAGATTTTAAAGTCATCACATGACATGCACCAGAGGGAATTTATGATCCCCACAGGATGGAAACTAGTTTATGGATATCAATTATACACAAATGGAAACAATTTTACCCAATAAAATAATAATAGCATGGAAATCTCACCTAGAAGTCTAACATAACCACTCCATGCATCAGATAATCATGTATACAAAATAATCAGCTTTAATAATAAATCAACCAAACAAGGTATAAATATATAACATTACCAAGAACATCAGTATAAAAAATAAAATTTTAAATATAAAGAAAAAAAATATTTGATATATAATATATAAAAAAGTAAAAATAAAATAAGTCCATGATCACTCACCACTATGTGATAAGAAATTTTTTCCTTTTCTTGGCACCACCATTATACATGAACAGAAATCCCAAGATCAATTGCCTCATCCAATATGAACCTAAGAAACATGAAATATATACAAGAGTGAGAAAAGATATGATTAGGTAACCTCCCCAAACCCCACACATAACCTTTAAAAGTAAATCATAATAATGATCACTTGAAAATACAACTATGAAAGTAATCCTTCCATTTTAATCAAAACAAGTCAGACGATACCATCACTTAAATTATTTATTTTACCCAAGGTAAAAAATCACTAATTAAAAAAAATCAATCTTTAAACCTTTTAATAATATATGGAATTTATAATAAAATAAATAGTTTTAAAATTATGCTTTACAAAACCCACATTTTAAACAACAAGGAAAACAATCCATTATTTTACCCCCTCTTTAAAAATCACCTAAATAACCCATTAGAAAGACCAAAATGTTTATCCAATCAATATAATAAAATTTTAATATATTAATGATACTAATTTAATTATATTAATATGGTAATAATATTTTTTTAGTATGGTGGATAAGAAAAATATAGAATATAAAGTTAGGGATTAAATAATATTCATGTTGGGAGTTTGTGTCTTTTCTTGAATAACCTCTTGGAAATAAAGGATTTGGGGCTTATTATTGGGATAAGGGGCTGAAAAAATGTGTATTATGGATATAGGGGATGTAAAATGGTTATATATTCAAATGAAATTTTAGTTTTTATAGTGTCCTTGATGGGGTGGTGGAAGGATCCTTTTATAAGTGAGGGGAGTGACACTTTGGTAAATATTCATTACTTTGTATTAACGATAATAATTTTCATAGAAAATTGGATCCAAAAGTGGAAAATAATGGTAATGGGTAAGTTAATTTTGATAGATACCTCAAATGATCGTTTTTATTCATGTTTTAAACATGTTTTAGGTCTTTTACGCTTTGATTTAACCCTTTTACAATTCTGCTTTTACTATGGAAACTAATTTTTTACCCAAGTAATTTTTTATGACTAAAACTATAATAGAATTTATTAAATAATTTGTAACTTGTGATTCAAAATATGAAATTAATTTTATTATATATAATTTATAAAAGTGATAAAATTAATTCAAAAATAATAAATGTATAATGCATTTAAAACAGTTTTAAAGAATGATATAACTTAAGTTATAAGATGTCAAATATAATTTTGTAAGTTAAAATTGATATTTTTAAATTTATAATTTCACTTATAAAATACAAATTTTATTAATAAATATGTTTTATAAATTTTTAAGTCATGCTTCTATCCTAACGAGTTTATAAAAATCACGGTATTTGTAAAAATGGTATTTTGTAATATTCACCTAAAAATCAATTTTTTCAGAAAAATCATAAAATTTAACCCTAATATAATTTTAATATTATTAATATAAAAATTATTTTATCTTTTTCAAATTCAAATTCTAAAATTTATTGATTTTATTTTTAAATAGAGACATAAAATATAATGAACAACTATTTTTATAGGAAAATGATTTTTTAAACCTTAAGTATTCTTAATATTATTTTATATAAATTATCAATTTTATAAGTGTTGATATATATATATATATATATATTTTAAATTTAATTTTTTTATTATAAATACTTTAAAAATTATTAATTTAATTTATTAAGATAAAAATTTGTGAAATAAAGAAAAATACAATTCCTCAAAAAATAGGTCTTTTAACACTAAATGATTTTAATCACATCCCATTGAACTTAATTATTTATATTCTAACTATTAAATTTATTAAATTTATTGGTATTATAAAACATGAAATTATTCTTTAAAACAATAGTAATAATATATAAGGAATTAAAATAGATCATTTTAACTATCCTTTTATTTTCTTGAGGTTTTACTATTTTTTGTAAATTTCTTAATGATATTTCACATTTTATTCTCATGATGTATTAATGTTTATATTATATTATAAAATAAATCATGGTTCATTTTAGTTTAGTTTTTCATGTGATGCATTTTATTCAACATAGTATTTATTTAAATAATATCACTTACTAAATTATCAAGTTATTACATTCTTGCCCCTTAAATAAATTATGTCATCATAATTTTAATTATCACTCACTAATGAAAATATATATTGGTATCTATAAGATAAAAAATAATCAAGATATAATATCAACCTCACTATCTTAGGTAATACTATGAAACTCTTATTTTCCTTTATAATAGGCATATATTGACATTCTAAAACATTTGTTCCAAATATGACTCCTTAGTTAACTATAGGTCTTATAAATTTCTAGAGACATGCCTTTTATAGCTTCATTTTCATGATCTTGTTTCCATCCAAATACTAAAACCAAAATGGTTATCATAACATCTAATAAAATTAGAGTAAATGATCATATAAATTTGAAAACTCAATCCTAAGACGTCTTCTCTTACGACACCTTTATTTCAACCTATGAAACTTTTTGGTCAACTATGATATAATCAGATCAACCTATAACTCCTTAATTTTAACATAGGTTATCCATGGTCATATTCCTATTAGGTTATATAACTTAATTAGTTATTTAACATAAACAAATATTCAAATTCTTCCCAATGATTCTTAAATAGCATGAAAATTAACCAAATCATATCCCTCTAAAGTGTCAACCCAGATGTTTAGTTAGGACCACTTGTTATGCAATGGGTGAATATTGAGTTAATACTCAACCACAATTTTTTAGGGTTGTTACCCCTAGGTGAATCTATTCCAATGCCTATATCCACTTGTTTATATCTAGATAAAGATTTTTTTTCTAGGATATCACACACTCTATACTTTACCAAAATTTTTGGATATTTTCCTATATTTATTCCTATCCCCTTAGAGACATCACTAATTTTCACTAGTCCTAATCATAAAAAATAACTAAACTAATCCCCCAAAATAACTAAACCATGCTTTGATACCAATTGAGGCACCCCAAACCTTTACCCCCGAATCCAGTTCTAAAAACATATAATTTACACATTGACTTCGATACAATGTGATACAATCCATTATAAACTTATATATATTTCACATTAATTAAACATTAAAACTCATAATAATCACAAAATTTAAAAAACAAAATATTTAGTGTCTTTAAAGATTAGCTACACAAAAAATATTATTATGAACATTTCTACATAATGACACCCTAATTTATCCCCTTATAGAAATATATAATATTATACCTATCTTCATAACCCAGGGAATGGAAAACATAAGAAAATGGGTGATCTCAAATGACCAGTAAGGAAAAAACTTATCAATGAGTCATAAAGGATTAGAGTATAAGAAAATGAAAAAACATGATCATGGAATACAAAGCTAATTAAAAATAAAATTTAATAATAAGATTTACCCGTGAGGCATAATAGATGATAATATAACCTATAATGATCAAACATAAACCATGGAATGAGGATATAGAAATATGAGATAATAACCATGATCTATAGAGCATAAAATAGACATCTAACACATAAATGTGGCATAAAAACCAACATATGAAATCATAACATAGAATTTTAGGAATCGTGGTCTTGCCTCCCATAATACAGTGGATCATGAATCATGTCCCTACCTCTAATTACATAGTGTATCATGAATCAAGATCCTACCTCCAATTACATAGTGGATTAGAAATCACATCCCTACCTCTAATTACATAGTGGATTAGTAATCACATCCCTACCTCCAATTAGAGAGTGGATTAGTAATCATGTCCCCACCTCTCATACTTATCTCATAAGATAAAAAACTTTACTTGATTCATTGAAGGGACATATAATTTCAGGCCCACCTATCACATAATTATAATCCAAACACACGTTCACCATAGGAAATCAATCACATATCATACCATGAAGAACCCATGGAAAAAATATGGCTTTTCTAACATTTCAAATCATATAAAAAAATTGGATATCAAGAATTCAATCAAATGATACCAAAATTAAATCACCCAATGGGGTATTTAATAAGGTAATTTAGAGGGAATTTACTAGATTATATATCAAAAGGATATAAATATTCTCTAAATAAATTGGAGAAAATAATCCAAATTATAAAAAATATTTTATAAATAATTTTTTAACATTATAGTAAAAACATGAAGTTATAAGCCGCTTAAAAAAACATTTTCTAGAAGGAAACATGAAAAAGTTTTTAAAAAAATACTTCAAAATAAATCCAAATAATTTAGCATTGGAACATAAAAGTTTTCTAGATTAAATATAGAGTGGAATATAAAACATTAGATCGTGAAAATAAAAAACAACCACTTTTGTTTTTTAAAATACCTTAATTGAAACCCACATCATTTAAAAGAGTAATAAAGATTACTTTTTTAAAGAGGTAAATATATTTATGATGATAATAATAAATAATATATATTTTTATTTTAAAATAATAAAGTAGAACCTTATCATGAAAAAATAACATGGGCATGGAAGAGAAATATTTTATTGGAAGGGATGAGAATTATTCTTAATAATATTATTCTTTTATGAGAAGGAAATTATTAATGTAAGAATATTGGATTTTAAATTTTCATTTTTCCTATGGATAAATATAAACTATAATATAATAAAATATTAGGTTGGAAGAAAACTAAACATAGAATAAATAAGTTCAAGGTGAAGTATTATAATTCAAAAAGGATATTTGAGTTAAAATCACTTACAATATGGTATCTCTTGAATCAAAACTCCACGAAGGATAGGACATGAGATATATTTTTTAAATATATTAATTTATATTAAATTATGATAAAAAAATTCAGATGGTTGTATATACTATATCTAATATAAACCAAGTGTTGAATATGACATATGTCTCAAGGAAAGAAATGTAAGATGAGAAACCCTTACGACTTTGGTATTAGATAAATTAAAAGAATACAGAGGAGGGATTTTGGAAGAGACTTGTAAATCCCATGAAATAAAATTTAACAATTATAATATAATATAATGGGTTATTAATTAAACCATATAAAACAAGAATAGGTATATTATATGAAACACACCTCAATAAATGGAAATTGAGATGGAACCCTTACCTTAACTCTCGACTTCCATGAAAGCAATTTAATCCTATATATAATAAACATAAATATCTTAATAAATTATTTAATAACCTTATTTATATATATTAATTTTACCGTAATTTAATTATAATAATTCATTATACCTTTATTAGTTATAAATTGTTTATTTTCATAATTGGATGCTGGGAACCTTGATTATTTCATGTGAGTTTCATAATGGCGATATCGATATTCATTATTTTGTAAAATTTCATCATTATAAGATTATTAAATAAAATATAATACAATTTAACTAATTATTTATATAGTTAAAATATAATTCCATGAGATTTTTAGTTACAATTCATGAAGATTAAATCACCAACGAGCTTGTTTCAGGTAATCTACCGATGTCAATAGATTGCTTTATAATGGTCACTATTTTTTATTTCATCATTTCAGAATAATATTAATGAAATATATCACTCTTTAAAATCATATAAATTCATCAAATATATTATTATAACCATCCCTATAATGCAGTGTTGAAAATAAAACACGTTATCTATTGAGGCGGTAGTCCGAACATATGTATGGGTGACATTTTCATTTTTCAATGGCTGAAAAAAGGAAGTTAGATAATGGTTTATATTTAAAGAATAATAATTATGTAATATATATCATATTTATTAATTAAATACATTATTATATGCATCCTTTTATGGTGATGATGAAAACAAAAACATATCATCCATGGAGGCGGTAGTCTACATGTACACACATACGACGTTCTCTTTTGCGCTTGTTATACTTTTCTTTTTATTTAATAAATAGTGAGAGGCCTACCTCTGACGGACTTTCCTGGTATCTTCTAATTGTTAAATTTATTAAATTAATTAATATGAAAACACATAAAATTGTTCATTACTATGACTATAATAATAATATATTAATAATTAGAATAAATCATTTTGATTATATTTTTATTTACTTGAGGTTTTACTCTTTTTTTGTATTTTTATTATTTATATTTCACATTTTATTCTCATGATGTATTAATGTTTATCTTAAATTTTAAAATATAATGTTTTTTTGTTTTATTTCAGTTTTGTGTGTGATACAAACTATTGACATAAAGATTAAAATTTTTGTTTCAAAAGAACTTTTGTAGAAAAGTGAGAAACCACACAAGGCATTACATATGACCATTTAAACTATAAATAAATCAAAAAATCATTAAAGAAAAGTATGAGATTATTAGAACCAGATACTCTGTGTGACACAAACTATTCAATATAGTATTTATTTTAAAAATAAGACTTAATAAAATCTCAAGGTATTTCATATATCTTCCTTCCATCAGCTTCCTATTTCAAATGAAACACCCAATTTTTCTAAAGTACCCCTTTCCTTTGTGACAAATGCAAAAACCCAAGATTTTTAAATTAATATATATTTCAAGAATAATGAGATTTTATTTATAAATTTTTTTTCTTCGACATAAAAGGAAATCCTGACGAGCAAGGCAATAACCCAGTGTTTCTAAAAAGACTACACCGTAACTCCCTAAGATTTTAAAAGAAGAAAATTATGTTTGATAGCATATATGAAATGAAACACTGAGCTTAATTGAATCACTAAATATTATTATTTAAATATGACCATTATAACCTAACCATTGAATTAGCAGGTATGAATAGGAATAACCACAATATAAAAATATATATAAAGTTCCTACTCAATACAAATTTATTGATTAATTATTAGTAAATAACCATTAAATTTCTAGTAAACTTATATTATGCTTAAGAAAATACATATCCTTCAAAAACATTTCAATTTATTTTTATGAGAAAATATTATTTTTTCCAGATTTATAAAATTTATTAGATAAAATTAACATTATTTTTAAAATAATAAAATCAAAATTATCTTATAATTATTTTTTGGATGCTTTTGAAAAGATTTATTTTCTAATGAATAGTAAAAAATACTGATTTTATTGAAAATTTTATTTTTGTTTCAAGAATGTAAAAAGATCTAATTTATTTTAAAATTGTATAAAAGTTAAATAATTTATTTTATATTATTAATAATATAATTAATTATATTGGAATCAATTTTACATTTCAATTTTGTATAATCTTTTTTTATACTTGCAAATACATTTTTTTGAAAAACTATTTTTTGTTGCGTTTTATTTTTCTATCTTAAATTAATTTATAAAAATTCTTGAGATTTAATATCCAAAAAAAGATAATATATTTAGAATCATGAGTTTTAAAATTTTTAAATAGGTTCCTTTCATTTTTAGTCATTATGAATAGTAACCCTGGTAAATATTTGTTACCTTGGTAAGGGTATGATGGGTAAAATAGGTTTAAAACCACAATAAAAGCTCTCAAAATCAATCCAAAACTCGCCTTTATCCTATTTTATGGATTTATTTCGACCATTTACATAAAATATTCAATATCTAGTCACTTGGTTCCATATTTCTTTGATTATGACCTTTATATTAATTTGAGAAAATAAAAAATAAAAAATGTCACTCTCTTGACTTTAATATCTCTAAAGTTTTTACATAAGAATAAAAAGAAGATAAGTTTGGTACTAAATTATTATTTGAAATATAAAGTAAATTTTTTATCATATTAATTTATTTATATTTTTTATTAATTGATCAATTACCTTAACTTCTTATGTAATGCCGTTACGATATTTATTCAACCAATAGAAAATATAATAAATGATTTTAAAAATATTAAAATCCATAAAATTTAAGTGAATTATTGTCTTACATGATTTTTTTATATAAATATAGCATATTAAGGATGTTTTGAAATATTATATTCAAGTACCATATTTTATTGTTGTATTTAAATTCAAATTAAATTAATAATGTACAAAATTGAATTAATGATATTTTATGAAAACAATATTTTAATAAATTATTTAAAAGTCATTAAAATATTTAAAGAAGAAAATGTGGATATTATATGGTCTAAAAGTTCATAAATTATTCATTTATGATCCAATTTTTACCTTACAAGTGAAATTATAAACCTTTAAGAGTGAAATAGTTGTTACTGTGATTATGGTTAAAATACGTTAACTAAGGGGTTAAACCAAAAGATAAGGTTTAAAATACCAATTAAACCAATTAAAATTTTATTTTTTTATGATATTTAAACCATATACTACCTTATATTTTAATATCTATCCATTTATAATCATTTTTCTTGAGATTGTTTTTTATATTTTAATCTTTTAAAGAATTCCAAGAGTGCCCCCCCACTTATAAAAGGGCGCCCCTAATTTCTCGTATTTACAACACTTTGAGACTTCTAGATAAAATAAAAACTACCAAATTATCTTATAAAAATAATTATCTATATTATATATGTTATTTTATTCCCAAAATATGAACCCTAGTATCCTTAAGAGGGGATATTTAAAAGAAAAGTTAATCGCGTTAACCGATAAATTTCTTTTCATAATTATTATTTTAACTACTCTAAATATATGGTATTTATTATAAAATAATAAATTTTATATCCTAAATAATAATAAATTCTATTATAATTATTAAACCACCATTATCCAACACCTTTCCCATCAAATGGTATATTAAAGTATTGCTCGTGCGTATATACAACTTATCATCTCCATGTAGAGATATAATTCTTTTTTCATCACTATATTTTATAGATTGGTATTATGATAGTTTTAATATTTATATATGATATTTATAAAATAATTATTCTTATTTAATAATAATATCATATCTACCTTCTTACCTTCCAATATGTTGGAAAACGATAATGTCACTCGTGCGTACATTTGGACTACTACGTCCAAGAAACGATGAGATTTACTTTTTATTTCCACTTCACATAGATGGTAATAAGGATGTATTTGATGATATATTTTATTTATATGATATAATAACTATTATATAAATTTTAATTTTATATATATTTCTTTAATTTCATCCGTTGAAAAGTGAAAATAACGTTCATGCATACGTACGACCTACCATCTCTATGAATAGTGTAATTCATATTTCTATATCTACTTTTATGGATGAATATATCTCTATATATATGTATATATATTGAATATATATTGAATTTATATCATGATTAAAGTTTTGTAGATTATGGAACCACAACCAAATTACAAATACCAAAACTACCAAACCAAAACATGCATGAAAAACGAAGCAGTTATCACCCGAAACAATGATTTTAGTAAATAATTGTTAATAAAAATGTGATAAAAGGTTATAATTAAATATTATATGGTACGATATATATTATTATGTTCCTATAATATATTTATAACAAATATATATTTATTATATAGTAGTTTCAAATACATACAATGGAATTAAAAAATAAGGTAAGATATTTCTTATCACACTTTTATTTCTAGGAGTTATATGCCATATTCACCACTTGGTTCTTTTATGTGGAATATATACTACACCTTTGACATATTATATCATGAATCTTTTTTTTCATGATATTTAAAATTTCATTTTTTGTTATTCTTTAATGGTGCTTGTGATTCAAAAGTTACCCAAGTGGTAAGGGTTTTATGTTACAATCTCATTCTTTATCAGGATTGTATATTATGAAGTTATGCTGATGAAATTTTATGTTATATGTAATGAATAATATTTTCCATGTATTATTTTTGGTTATTTCATCGATTATTTTTGAGACTAGGTGCTGAGACAACTTGCGATTTCAAGACCCGGTGTGCTCAGAATAAATGTTTGAAATATATTAAATAGCACATGCCTGAAGTTTTGTTGAAAAAGTGGAATAACATATAAAATGGGTCCAAAATCAGAAATAGGTGGGCATTTTATATTTTTTAACATGGGGTTTAACCTACTGAGACATAATCGTGGTCAGTACTAGGCGTTTGTAGAAGAGTTTTCGTGGATGTGGAAATGAATAAAACAATTAAAACAATTATTTTATTTTATTTTGTTGACATAACAACCTAATATCTTCTTTAAATAAATGGTTATGGTTAATTCCTAGGTTTATCCACTAAAACCTAGAGATCCTAAGAACCATTGGATAATAATCGAAGGATATTCTTTTGGTGGACGACAACCGAATCAAAGATCGATGACCGATGGAAGATGGAATCAAAGGATATCACCAATGATCATGGTGAAAATCCATTCTTCACCAGTGATATCTCCAAACTAATGTAGGACATTTTTTTAACTGAATTCTTTCCCCATTCTTAATTTCTATGATGAACTCGAATCAATTGACTAATGGATTGATTCATGGATCGGTCATTTTATGGGATGCGATTTTTAAGGGGTTTTTAGGAGAATTTTATTCATGATTATTGATTCTTCACATATTGTTCTAATGGAAACAAATCAAGTCTGAAATAGACATCAATTGAGGTTCATTAATCTTGGTTGTTCTTGTGATTTTCTTCCCCCGATTCTTCATTCATCACATACATTCTTCATTTGGCCCATGGTTTGATATATCCCAAGGAATCGATTGATGTGCATCTATTTCTTAGTGCAACGATCCAATATTGTAGATCTGGACTTAAAATGACATGACGATGGTGTAACGATGGAAGTAGTAGTGGATTGGATAATTTGGGATACCCAATTTTGTGTTATTCATCTCAAAACTAAGAATGAAAAATGATCCCATTTTCTGAAGGAATCGAAGGGACGAATGTTGTTGATCCATGATGGTATGGCTCATTGGGACTTGATTCATGATTTTTTGGCAAGTCAATTGCCAGATCAATGGTTGAAGGAATGACTAAGACTTGTGAAACCAGATATGAGAATCTAGAAAATCCCACACTATACGACATGCGACTCAAATCGAAACATTGTGTGGGCCCCTCATAGTGGAGGCTAGGGTTTCAGAAAAAGTTAAGTATCTCATAGTATGTGACCCTATCACATGGAGTGTGGTCTCTCCCTAGTGGATCAACAGGTACCTTAGAGGGTACATGAACAAGGGTTGGAGTACACGGGTTGGATCACACTATGTACTCCCCTATACAGACACAACCTGAACAAAGTACATTGGCTAAGTTGTGTACTAGTACAAAAGTACAGTACATGAGAAATCAATACACCATGTAATGTTACATGGACATGATCATGAGACATGAACTGTTTACATGAGTAGTACCCGAGGTCAAAGAAACATAGCGTGTAACCCTACCACACATCGTATAATCCTTAAAACATGGCTTGGAGGACTTTTCCTCTGTATCTTGGATACGTTTCATTGGGGTGTGTTACCCTTATAATTTTTCTTATGGTTAATATAGAATCACATCCTACTCCTAGGACAATGATCCCTTCAACATGAATTCTTGGATAGAGTAGTTATAATCATTTTTCGAGGCCCGAAGTGAGATCCTATATTCATCTTCATGACCTAGGTGGAGTTCTTGGTATCATCGTAACCCACACTATGCAGGTGCTGATCCTCTACTTAGTGGGTTAATCCAAATTGAGTTTTTGGTATACCCCATGGACTTGGGGTGTGATCCTAATCTATGTATTTTATATCTTTGTAATTTCAACGTGTACTTCCTATGACAAGACTTGATGAGCAGTTCCTCTTGGATAGACTCCATCAGTGTTATCAGACTCAAGAGTGTGTTCTCCCGGATGAGTGCTGTGTGGAACCTTCGAGCTGAAATATTTGGCTGAAATTATAGTTGTGACTTACCTTTAGACTGTGTGTGTTGTTGAGTATATCTAGATATTATAACTATATGTGTTATAGATATATACCTATGTCAAGATGACTGCATTCTTGTGTTGTATTATTTTTGGTTTTGGGGTGTCCTAATAGGTATTGTTATACTCACCCCTACATGGGCTTTTACTGCACGTGCTGTGTCTTATGCAGATGATCTCCCTTTTGAAAAATTCCTTGATGAACTAGGACCAAATGGTGCTTAGTGAGACCATAAAAACTGAGGTGTGTTCCTACAGTATCTTCACAGTAGTACCCAATATTACTTTCAGGTTGGACTTGTTTTCAGACTCTTTGTGGTGGGATTGTATTTGGAATTACTTACTTTCCTTTACTTCTTATCGTACTTTGGTTATGGGATATAGACTCATTAATGCATGGTTGTTCATTGTTTTGTACATTTTAGCATTGTATGAGCTTTTATATGTGTGCGTGTGTATAAGTACTTAGGATAAGGCCTCCCATGTTAGTGATATGCCTACTTGATGCTAGTTTCTAGCTCCTGGTCTATTGGAGGTGGGATTGGGGAGTTGCAACATGGGCCTCATTGGGACGAGTTGTGAAAAAGTGGTATTAGAGGAGTCAATACTACCATAGGACCATAGTTTGTGATATTGGTTTGGGTAAAAAAATGTTAAGTGTTTCGAGTTCATCATTTAGGCTAGAGACTCTAGTGTTGGTGCAGTGGCTAACATATCCATACACCTGGACTCTGATCACCTGATTTTTGACTTGGCACATGAGAACACCAGTTGATACATCATATAGGAATGTGTTGTGGTTTCCATATCCTTCTTGAGTTATCTCTCTATATATACTCAATGACCATGGTATATCTTGTTTATTTCATGATGCCTATGTGACATATTCTAGGATTCAGCATCAGGATCATGAGGATAACCCCCTCAATGATGAGGCATCAATATATGGAATGATTTTATATATGTTGCCTCTATGTGATGTACCGACTATACCACCAACTATAGAGCAACAATGGTACGTACAATAATAGAAGATGAGGTGTGGATACTGAACTTACTTCATGAGTTTCAGTGGTAGAGACCCATCAGGTTCCAAGGAAATCTTGACCCACAAGCAGCTGAGGACTAAATTAAGGTGGTGACCCAAGATTTCTGTCTATTTAGGACACCAATAGATCAAATGGTGGTCCTAGTGGAGATCTGTATTCATGGATTAATAGGAATATGGTGGGTTTTAGTGACCTAGTCTTATTATGAGGCAACTCTACCGTGGTAAGAGATTGAGTGACTTTTTAGAGGGGAGTTTTCTACAGATACACTAAGGTTTGTGCATATCCAGGAGCTTTTTTAGCTCCAATAAGGAATCACAATAGTGGATGAGTATTAATCGAGGTTTAACAACCTCCCTAGGTACTCGATGAATATGTTTCCTGACCAATTATTCAGGGCTCATACCTTTTAGTGAGGGATGCATAGAGATATCCAAGACAATGTTATCCCTCTATTAATTACTATATATTCTAGGGTTCTATAGTGAGATTTTGTGGTTGAGAGTTTCTTGGAAGATTATAAAAAACCAGTGATTATCATTAGTGGGAAAGAAAGAGAAAATACCTCAGTATAAGGGATCCGACATTAATATCAGGGAATAATATGTGTGAGATGTTTTAGGAGGAGATCCCAAGATAGAGGGTCTATGGTTTAGGGATCTTAGGATGGGTCTAGTCATTATAGGGAGAGTCAATGCTACTCATGTGACAACATGGGACATCTTGCTCAAGATTTTCCAACCAACCGTATAGCTAACAGAGAGATTGCGAATGAGATTCCATGGTAGAGGTAGTGGTAGGATTAGATAAGTCTGTAGGGGAAGAAATGGAAGAGGAGTTGGGAGAGTAGTAGGTGGTGGTAGACACTTTGACTTGTTACCACCACCACCCCTAGGTGGTTTACATAAGGATCAAGGAGATGGAGGAAAGGGGTGGGAACAACTGCAGGAGGTCGAAGATTATGACCTAGAGGCTCTAGGAATGACACAAGGTATGTTCTATGTCTTTTCTAACTTATCTATAGTATTGATAAACATAGGTTCTACTCATTCCTTTATTTCAAAATATCTTGTTCAAGACTTAGAAATTCTGGTTGAGACCTTGTCTTGACCTTTACTCTTGGAGACTCCTACCAGAGATGACTAGTAATCACATAATTGTACTGATAGTATGAAATGAATCTTAGAGGTGAGAGTTTTTGTTGGGATATCTTTGTAGAAGTGATTAGGCCTTATGATTTCATATTAGGTATGAACTATTTATCTATAGTTCATGCTCATATTGACTGTTTCAAGTAGAGTATACAGTGTGTCCATAGTGAAAGAACTAGGTTTTCCTTTATTAGTGAAAAGGATACTCAGACAACATAGGATGGAATCATTAATAGGAGGGTTCATGTGATTAATCATTAGTTTTCTAGCCTGGACCTTAGTGTTGTGAATGTTATGAGTTCTCAGTTTCCTGTAGTGGTGGCGGTGTATGAGGACATATTCTCTGAGGATGTTTCAGGATTACCTCTTCACTATGAAATAGACTTTTGAATTGATCTAAACCATGGGAAAACACCAATATCCATGCCAGAATATTAGATGTCACCTAAAAAGCTTTGTGAGATGAGGGTACAGTTGGAGGACTTTTAGAGGAAGGGATTTGTTAGACCTAGTGTTTCACCCAAGGCAACCCCAGTTTTGTTTTCCAAGAAGGCGAATAGAAGCTTGAGGCTGTGTGTGGACTACCAGACCTTGAACCGGGTGATATTAAAGAAAAAGTATCCAATACTGTGGATTTATGACCTCTTTGATCAATTGATAGGGGAATGATGTTTCTCTAACCTCAGGTCATACTATCACCAGTTGTGAGTACAAGATGAGGATATACAAAAGGTGGCCTTCAGATGTCGCTATGGTCACTATGAGTACTTGGTGATTCCCTTTGACACGATGAATTCCCCAAAAGTGTTCATGGGACTCATGAAGCAGATCTTTAATCATTTCTTAGACCAATTTGTGGTAATATTTATAGATGATATTCTTATTCACTCGACATCAAAGGAGGATCACATGATACACTTGAGGATAGTTCTGTACATACTCCAAGATCACTATATTTATGGGAATCTCTCGAAGTTCCATTTTTGACCCAAAAAGGGTAGAGTTTTATGCGTGTTGAGAGGTGCTAGAAGGATTTTTAGTAATTGATGAGTGCTCCCATATTGAGATTACCAGAGGAGGGTGCCGAGTACCTAGTGTTTTATGATGCATCAGGAACCAAGACTGATTGTGTTCTGATGCAGAGTAAAATAGCGATTTTCTATGGTTCACATCAGTTGAGACCAAATGAGAAGAACTACCTGAACCATGATCTTGAGTAAGAAGTGGTAGTCTTTGCACTAAATATGTGGAGACACTACATGATGGGTGAGAAAATTATTGTCTATTCTAATCATAAGAGTCTCACATATATATTATCTCAGAAGGACCTTAACTTGAGATAGAGTCAATGTCTATAGTTCATCTAGGATAATGACTCTAAGATTTTATATACTCTTAGGAAGGGAAATTTGGTAGTAGATTATCTTATCAGGAGATCTTTTTTGTAGTTCCTAAATGAGTCATTAGAACAATTGACCTCATTATAGTTACCATTTGTGGATAGAGATGGATCAACTTACCTCCAGTTGATGGATGTTACCCATCCACTTTTATAATGATCCAGAGAGGTACAAATTGAGTATCTTGACTGTAAGACCCTACATACTCAGATATCCACTAGACACGTTATTGCTATATTTTCTGAAGCTAGGGAGCATTTTGTTCTTTTAAGAGGATGCACAGTGGTACCAGTGACGTTGTGAGAGGAGGTTTTGAGTAATTTTCATATATATCCTTGGGTGATATATACAGGCATGAAAAAGATGTACCAGGACCTATAATGTCAGTTTTTATTTCCATGGATAAAAAAGGGAGTTTCATAGTTTGCCTCTCGATGCCTTACTTCTCAATAAGTGAAGGATGAGAACCAAGTTCTAATAGGTTTAGATTAACCCCTTGAGGTCTCAGAGTGAAAGTGGGATGAGATATACATGTAATTCATGATGGGATTACCACAAATATCCAGGGGACATGATTCCATCTTGGTGATCATAGACCAAATCACCAAGTCTTCCCACTTATTAGATATTTGAGAGGAGATTTCAATAGAGATCTTGATACACCTCTATGTTCAAGAGATAGCATTAATCCATGGAGTTCCATCAATTATAATTTCTAATCATGATTCACACTTCAAATCCTAATTGTAGAAGGGATTATAAGAGGCATTCAGGGCTTAGTTATGCTTGAGCACAACATTAAAACCCCAAAATAATGACCTAACATAGAAAACCATTTAGGTATTAGAGGACATGCCATGAGATTGCATGTTGTACTTTGGCCATAGTTTTAAGGATCACTTACCACTGGTGGTGTTTGCATACAATAATAGTTACTATTCCACCATCGGTATATCACCATTCGATGATTTGTATAGGTGACCCTATAGGTCACCAATTTTTTGGACTAACCCAAGAGAGTAAGAACTTATGGGCCCAAAGTTGGTATAATAAACTACCAAGAAGGTATATATCATCCAAGAGCATATGAAGATGACACAGAGCTATCAAAAGTCTTATGCGGAGACATGATATGGGCCTTTGAAGTTTGAGGAGGGAGACCATGTGTTCATACATGTTTCACCTAGACATGCACTTTATAGATTTTAATGGGGTGTAAATATATATCTGAGATTCATTTTCCCTTTCCAAATACTATGTAGATTTGTCAAGGTAGTGTATCGTTTAGCTATACTTCCACAGTTAGATCGAGTACACGATGTCTTCCATGTGTTGCAACTGAAGAGGTATGTGCATGATCCATCACACGTTATCGACTAGAATGAGATGAACATCAAGGATGGTGCTACCTTTATTGATAACCTAGTAGATATTAAGGATCAACATGAGAGGATCATTTATGAGTGGTCAATTCCTTTAGTACGTTTCTGATGGTAGTACAAGAATCTTCAGGTGAGCACATGGAACCAATAGGCTCAAATTCATTCTTAGTACTCATATCTCTATGTATAAACTTGATTTAGTTTTTTGGGACATAAATCCACAAGGTGTAGAGAATGAAATGAATCAAATTTTCTATGTATTATTTTTGGATATTATATAGATTATTTTTGAGACTAGGCACTGAGACAACATATGATTCTGAGCCCCAGTGTGCCTGAAATAAATGTTTAAAATGTATTAAATATATTAAATATCACATATGCATAGTTTTCCTAAAAAAGTATAATAACTTGTAAAAGATAAATCAGATCATAAATCCGAGGGCACTGTTGAGTTCAAAACATGGGGTTTACCCTAGGTGTGACATAACCTTGGTCAGCATGATATATTTGTAGAAAAGTTTTCATAGGCATGGAAATGAATAAAATAATCAAATAAATTATTTTATTTTATTTTTTTTCACATAGTGACCTAGTCTATTATTTAAATAAATAGTTAGGAGTAATTATTAGGTTTAACCACTAAAAACTAGAGATCCAAAGAACCATTGGAGAGTCATTGAAGGAGATTCTGTCAGCAGATGATGACCGAATTAAAGATCAACGACCGGTGTGAGACAGAATTGAAGGATCTTTCCAATGATCATGGTTCAACTCCATTATTTGTTAGTGATAAATCCAAACCAAGGTAGGATTCTTGTTTTTATTAGATTATTTACCCATTCTCAATTTCCATGAGAAACATGAATCAATCGACTAACAGATTGATTCATGGATTGGTCAGTTTGCGGGATTGTATTTTTGAAGGGGTTTATTGGGAGACTTTTCTTCATGATTATCAACTATTTTCTTATTATTATAGTGGAAAAAAATCAATGTTGATATGAACATTGATTGAGGTTTATTCCTCTTGTTTTTCTTGTGCTTTTCTTACCCCGATTCTTTGTTCATCATGGGTGTTCTTCGTTTGTCCCATGGTTTGACACATCTTGAGGAATTGATTATTTCACACCAATTTCATGGTGAAAATATCTAATATTGTTTATTTGGGATTGGAACAAAAAAATGGTAGTGTTATGATGGAATCAGTGGAGAATAGACGGTTTAGGATACACAATTTCATGTTCTTTGGCGCACAACGAAGAACGATGAATGATCCCATTTTCCAAACAAATAAAAGGTCCAGATGTTGTTGATTGGTGATGGAATGTCTCATTAAGACTTTATTCATGATTTTTCAGAAAGGTGGTCACAAGTTTGGAGAAATGACCAAGATGTGTGAAACCGGATCTGGGAATTTGAAAAATCCCACACTACACGGTGTGTAACTCGAAACCACACTCCATGTGGGATCCTCCTAAAGGTGGCTAGGGTTTTAGAGAAAGTTAAGTATCACACAACATGTGACCCTATAACATGGAATGTGGTCTCTCCCTAATGGATTAGTGTGTAACTCATAGGGTACATAAACATGGGTTGGATTACACAGGTTAGAGCACATCATGTACTCCCCTACACAGATACGACCTGAACAAAGTACATGAGCTAAGTCGTTTACTAGTACATGAACAGAGTACATGGGAAGAAAAAAATCCATGTACTACTACATGGACACAAGAATAAGTCACAAAACATTTACACGGGAAGGAATCAGGGTCAAAGGAACATGGTGTGTAACCCTACTACACACCGTTTACTCCTTAAAACATGTATTAGAGCACTTTTCCTCTATATCTTAGATGAGTTTCATTATAGTGCATTCCCCTTATTCTTTCTGTGAGGGTTAGTATGAAATTACCTCTTAATCCTATGACAATGATCCCTTCCACAATATTACTTTTATAGAGTTGTTGGAATCCTTCCATGAGGCTTGGAGTGATATCCTCTTTTCATCTTTGTTCCCTAGGTAGAGTTCTTAGTATCATCATGAACAAAACTGTACATGCACTGATCCTCTACTTAGCGGGTTAGTATAGATTGATTTATTGGTATACCCTATGGAATTTGGGTGTTATCCTCATCCATGTATCATATCTCTTCATACTTTTAGCATGTACTTCATATGAGGAGACCTAGCGAGTAATACCTCCTAGATGAATGCCATCAGTATTATCAGACTCAAGAGTGTGTTCTCCCGGACGAGTGCTATGTGGAACCTTCATGCTAGAATCCTAGGCTAGAATTATGATTTTGTCTTAACTTTAGATTTTGTGTCTTGTTGAGTATATATAGATATTATTTCTATATGTATTGTAGATATATACCTGTGTAGAGATGATTGTATTCTTGTGTTGTTTGTTTTGTGATTTCAAGTTGTCCTACTAGGTATTGTTATAATCACCCTTGCATGATATTTTCCCACACGTGTCATGTCTTGTGAAGAAAATCAACATTTTAACATATTCCTAGATGGGTTAGGACTAGACAATGCTTAGTGAGACCGGAAATACCAAGGTGTGTTCCTATGGTATCTTTACAACATTCCCCAATAGGTTGGAATTGTTTTCAAAATCTATGTGGTGGGATTGTATTTGGCCCTATTTACTTTCCATTACTTCATGTTGTACTTTGGTTGTGAGATATAGATGTATTCATGCATGGATGTTCAATTTTTTTTTTATATTTCAACATTGTATGGGCTTGGAGATGTGTGTGTGTGTATAAGTACTTAGGTTTCCCATGTTAGTGATATGCCTACATGGTGCTAGTCGCTAGCCCCTAGCCTATTGGAGGCGGGCATGGGGAGTCACATCACAGGCCCCATTGGGACAGGTCATGAAAATATATATCTCAATAAACTCATGAATTTTCTTATATTATGGTTTTTTAAATTACATGTTTTAATTTCATTTTTTATTATTTAAGAACTCAAGATACCGAAATAATATTTTTAAGGAAAACCAACTTTATTTCTCTCTTCAGTAAAAAATCCTTTAACTTCCATGTCCATGTTTTATAAAAATATTTTCAAGAACTTTTAAACCATTCTTCAATGATTTCTTAAAGTTATTTTTACCCATGTTTTAATTTTTACAATTTTTTTAATAGGAATATTATTTTTATTTTCTGAATGAGGTAATTCTAACTTTTTACTAAAAATGTGAAAGGAATATTTGTTTTAATGTATACACCGTGAATATAATTTCCTTCCACCATGAATTCTTAATACTTTGGAGTTTACTTTATAAGTTTACAAGTATATTTTCAAATAAAATGTTTTATTTATTATTTAAAAAAAATTTATATTTTAAATAAGTGATTTCAAATTAAAAAGTGTATTTTTATCATGAAATGTTTCAAGTGATATTTTAAAAGCATTTTCCATCTAAGATGACATACTTTGATTATTCTTAATCTTTATTGGGGATATGATTCAATTATATAATCTTTATTATTTATCTAGATAATTTATTATTATTATTACAAGATGTCAATGAAACCCATACATTTTCTATGAGTTATGCTATGCTGAAATGATTAAATGTTTATGAAACCCATTTATTTTACATACTTTATACTATAATGAAATATTTATGAAACCCTTTTATTTCTCATGGGTAATGATATGATGATTTTTTTATGATCTTGTGGAACACATATGTATATATTTTCATTATGTAATGGTTGGGACCTAAATTATATTTCCCTCTAGTGCATTGGGTAAATATGGATATCCCATGAGATAAACAGGACTATAATGGGAAGTGAACCCAGTTCAGTAAGGGACTCTATCTACTATGATAATCTTAGGGGTGTAATTTGACTACTATGATGGTTTGATGAGTGAACTCAATCAACTATGATAGTTTTGGAAGTGAGCCTTTAATACTAAGGAAATTATTTTCTATGCTTAGGTTTATGCCAAAAACTTATGTCTTATGCTAACATTATGCTCTCATAAATCATTTTCTTTGATTCCTTCATGATTCATATCTTATGAACTACCAATATCTATTCCATGACTCAATATTATGATATATTATATGTTGGGTATGGTTTATGCTCATGTTATGTTTAATTGATCATTGATATCTCCCTTTTTTACCCTTACTGAGCATCTAAGTTCACCCTTTCTTATGTTTCCTTTACCAAGGTTTTGAAGAAAGGTAATACGTATGATATGTCTAAGAAGGGTGATAGTTATGAAGAACTTAGTGGGAGATCATGTAGTTCACTTATGAATGAGTTGTTTATGTATCCAAGTTTCCAAATATGCTAGATTTATATGATTTTAACATGGATCGTTATGTTATCTAATGAATATTCATATAATAATATGTAATATCTATGTATGAAAAGTATGGGTTTCTATATATGGTATCATAGAAGGGTTTATTTTATATTTGGAAATTATGATGAGAAAACTTTAGTGATAACCTCAGGGATAAGTCTAAGTATATGATAACATCCTAATTTTTTAATAAGGAAGATATTATACGGATTTCCTAGCAATACATCTATGTCCAGATATTAAAAGTGGGTGTGGTTTTGGAAGAGATGCCTCTAGGTATAATAACCTCAAAAAGAGTTGGTCGAGTATATCTTAACCATTATTCCAGTGCATGGTGAGTGTTCCCTTACTGTACACCTGGTTTGACATTCCTGAGGGATATGATTAGGTTAATTCATATTTTATTTCTGAACCATTATAAAGGATTTGAAAAGACGATGACCATAAATAACCTAAGTTAAAGCTAAGGTGTCTGTCACGACCCGTCCCAGTGGGGCCCGCGCTGTGACTCCCCAAGCTCTCCTCCAATAGGCCAGGGGCTGGTGACTAGCACCGAGTAGGCATATCACTAACATGGGAGGCATTTCCTAAGTACCTGTACACACACACACATCTCCAAGCCCACAAAAGCTGAAATGAAAAAAAAACCACTGAGGAAAAGAATGCATGCATACAACTAAACCCAACCAACAGAGTACGATGAAAGGTAGAGTACTGTAAAAGTAAACTGGTTCAGAATTCAAGCCCACCAAAAACAAACAAACAAGAGTCTGAAACTGCAAAGTCCAACCTGTAAGCACAAAAGGTACTGGGACTACCGCTCGTAGCCGTAGGAACGCCTCAGCCTGTATGGAACTCAGAAATCTCGGTCCTGTCCGGGTCCGCCCTGGACTCTGTCAAAAGGCTGCTCGTCTGCACAAGACACCAGACGTGCAGGCAAAGCCCGTGCAGGGGTGAGTATAACAATACTCAGTAGAGGACCCCGAAAACCACAAAGCATTACACAAAGTAAAGGTATAGTCATCTATGCACAGCATATATCTACAAAACATATAAAACAAACCAGATATACTCAAAACCCAGACCTGTGGTCTAAAGACAAGTCACACAACCACATACCCCACTAGGGATTATGTTCGAAGATTCCGTGATGCACTCATTTAGGGAGAACACACTCCATGGGTCTTATAGCTCTAATGACGTCTGCCCGAGAAGTGCTGTTCATTGGGAACCGTCATGAGAGGTAGCTACACTCATTACGGGAGACACACTCTTGAGTGTAAAAGTTACGGTAGACAGAAGCACTCATTATGGGAGACACACTCCTGAGTGGGAAATATCTTGATACACAGATGAGGATCACTGCCAAGGTCATGGAAGATACCGCAACTCATCCAGAATTCACCTGCTAGGTAGAGGATCAAAGCCTGGTAGAGTTGGTCACGTCGATGCCTGACTCTACCTAGGGCATGGAATGGATAGAGGATCTCGATCCTGGCCTCTCGGATGGATGCCTGACTCTATCACCGAAAGTCCTGCTGAAGGGATTATAATCCTGCATGAGGGAAAGATTTCTGACCCTCATGGAAACAAGAAGAAGAGGCACTAACCCAAACGAAAGATGTTCAAGGCATGGTGAACAAAAGGACCAAGACATTTTCCAAAAATTACACGGCGTGTAGAAATGATACACGCCATGTTGTCCGACCCCGGGTACTGACCGTGTACAATGGCCCATGTCATGAGGCTGGTCATGTATAAAAACATAGTACACAGCGTGTAGTATAGAGTACACACCGTGTCTGGGTAACTGGGGTTGACTCCATGTACTCTGGCCATGTGCCCGTACACGGTCACCAACCCGTGTACTCCGACCCGTGAAAACTGCACACGGGGTGACCTGCGCTGCTGGCCTTGTCTGGCCGTGTGATGGAGTATATGGTCGTGTACTCCATCCCATGTCTGTGTCTCCCCAGGATATACACCGAGCTCCGTGTAGCCACCTCTGCCAAGCTGTACACGCCGTGCCACCTGAAGCTGTGTAGATCATCCCATGTTCGTGTACTACCCAAAGTACACGCCGAGCTTCAGGGAAAGTCCAACACGCTGTGTGACCGGGGTCACACGCCGTGTGATTCTTCTCTGACCCTGAAACCCTAGCCTCCGCCGCTAGTACTACACGGCGTGTTCTTCGGAAGTACACGCCGTGTATTCTGGAAATTTCCAGAAACGACACCCTTCACCAGCGGCCTCCTGTGGTGCTCCGGTCATCGATCCGGCTGTCCGATCACTGTGAATATCCCAGGTTTTGGTCACCCCGACACCACGAAGCCTCTTCCGTCATTTTCGGGCCTCCGATTGGCTTCGGAAACGTGTTCCGATATTCCCGTATGAAGAACACTCGAAGAACGCTCCTTACGATCCAGTCTGATTTGTCATCTTCCATCATCTCCGCACCTCCATAAGGTCGTTGCGGTGTCAAACCTTTGATTTGGGATCGTTGCATCGCCGAACGGATGCGAAACAATCCGTTGTTCGTCGCCCCATGAAGAACGCGAAGAATGCGAGGGGAAAAGAAGGGGAAAGAAATCCAAATAAAAAAATTGAGGAACGAACATCCGCCATCATTCGTCACGGTATTGATCTGCTCCCATTAATAGGCTTAAATGGAGCAAGAATCAACAACGACATAAAGCATGGTTCAAATCCCCATAATCTTCCTGAAGAAAATCCCTCCCGCAAGAACATACAAATCCGCGGATCAACTTTTTCGTGGTTGATCTGCGTTCGTCGTTTAAACTCAAATACGGGGAAAATAAATTGAAAATAACAACCCCTACCTTTTGAAAGGTTCGATCATTGACAAAGGTGCCATGCTTCCGTTGTTGTCGAGATCCTTCAATGTCGGTGCAATGATCCTTGGTTTCAATCCGTCGTCGTTCGTCACCGAGAATTTCCTCCAATGCCTCACAGATTCGGCAGAGGTTCCTC
Source organism: Viscum album (assembly GCA_963277665.1). Classification (NCBI taxonomy): domain Eukaryota; kingdom Viridiplantae; phylum Streptophyta; class Magnoliopsida; order Santalales; family Viscaceae; genus Viscum; species Viscum album. The sequence continues at coordinate 1,612,125,761 of OY728125.1, forward strand.
TCAAGAGTTTCCAATGATCAACAATTGGTTAACCCATTAAAAAGGGATACATGTTGGCATTTAATTACATGGTAGTATTAATGACGTCGAATTTCCATTTCAAAGTCTTTAAGATGCGCCATTAATTTAGGAAACAGCTGCGCCGTTACCGCACTGCAGCGGATGTTTCCTTAAAAAAAATAAAATAAACTTGTTAATTTAATTTATTTTATTTTACTTAAAACTTTCGAAAATTAACTTTTTCCCTCGACCCGCACCGGTCGAGGTTGGCCTCATTCTTAGTAAAGTCGTCGTCTCGGACGCAACGGTGCACTCATATTTTTAATCCGGGCATCCGTTTTGGAAACTACCACAGCCGCGCACAAGTGTTGACTCACTTAACTAAAAAAAGTTCAACCCACCATTCCGGGCTCATTGGACCTCGAAACGATGTTCCGTCTTCACGACCGGTCTTGAAATAATTCCATATAATATTTAAAATAATAAAAGGAAAAATCCGAGACATTACGTTCTCCCCACCTTGGAGCTTTACATCCCCGAAAAGCCAAAATAAAGGCTACTCAAACAGATGAGGGTATTGGGAACAGATCTAAGCCTCCCGCTCCCACGTGCTCTACTAAAGATTCCCGTGCTGCCACTTGACGCGCACCAAGGGAATCGATCTCCCAGAAAGGATCCTTTACTGTCGATCCTCGATCTCCACCAGGTACTCAGTAAAGGTCACTCCATCCTCGATGTCCAGATCTCCCCAGTCGATGACGTGCAATGGGTCATGCACATACCTCCTCAGCTGCGACACGTGGAAGACATCATGTACCTGATGAAACTATGGTGGTAGAGCTAGGTGGTACGCCACCTATCGAACTCTGCACAGAATCTGGAAAGGTCCGATGAACCTTGGAGATAGCTTTCCGCCTCGTCCAAATCTCCGCACCCCTCATCGAGGTGAGACCCGAAGAAAGAAGTGGTCTCCCTTCTCGAACTCTAGAGGTATCTTTCATCTATCAACATAAGACTTCTGCCGGCTCTGTTCAGTATTCATCCGCTGGCAGATGATCTGCACCTTCTCTGTGGTATCTCGCACTAACTCTGGACCCATGAGTGCTGACTCTCCGGGGTCGGTCCAGAAAAGCGGTGACCGGTAGGGTCTCCCATACAAGGCCTCGAACGGTGCCATACCAATGGTGGAGTGGTAGCTGTTGTTGTATGAAAAATCCACCAGTGGTAGGTGGTCCTCTCAACTACAAACAAAGTCCAAGATATAGGCTCACAACATATCCTCCAGAACCTGAATGGTCCTCTCTGTCTCACCATCCGTCTAGGGATGAAATTCTGTACTCAAGCGTAGCTGAGTCCCAAAAGCCTCCTGCAATCCCTTCAACAACCGGGATGTGAAGCGGGCATCTCAGTCTGAGACTATAGTCTAGGGGAGGCCATGAAGCCAAACTATCTCCTACACGTAGAGGTGTCCCAAGCTCTCTACGGAACTCTGCTCCTTGATAGCTAGGAAGTGGTCCGACTTGGTGAGTCGGTCAACGATCACCCAGATGGAATCATGCCCCTTGGACGTCCGTGGTAATCCCGTCATGAAGTCCATAGATATTCCATCCCACTTCCACTCTGGAACTTCCAGGGGGTGAGCTTACCCTGTTGGAACCTGGTGCTCAGCCTTCACCTGCTGGCATGTGAGGCATAGATAAACGAACTCTGCTACTTCCTTCTTCATGCCTAACCACCAGAACTATCATCGGAGATCCTGGTACATATTTTCCACTTCATGATGTACCACCAAAGGGGATGTATGAAACTCCCTCAGGATCTCTTCCTGGAATGCCACTGGTACAACAATGCATCCTCTGAAAAGAAGTACATGATCCCCACCTTGTGAGTATCCATCAGGAGCATGTCCTGTGGATAACTGAGCACGTAAAGCCACATAGTCGTCATCCCCAAGTTGTGCCTCCCTAACTCACTGTAAGAGTGGAGGGGTGACAGCCATCAACTGTAGGTAAGTTGTATCCTCTCCATCCACAAAGGATAACTATAACGTGGCTAACTTTTGTGTCGCCTCATTCAACAGCTGTGAGATCGACCTTCTACTGAGGGCATCTTCCCCCCTGTTCCCCTTTCCAGGAGTATAGATAATCTCAAAATCATATTCCTGGAGGAACTCTATCCAACGCATCTGCCTCAGATTCATACCCTTCTGTGAGAAGATGTACTTGAGGCTCTTGTGGTCAGAGTAGATAATGAGTTGCTCGCCCATAAGGTAGTGTCGCCACATCTTCAATGCGAAGAATACCGATGCTAACTCGAGATCATGGGTCACATAGTTCTGCTCATGAGGCCTAAGATGGCGCGAACCATAAGCAATCACTACATTCCACTGCATCAGGACATAGCCGAGCCCGATCCCTGATGCGTCATAGAAAACTACATACTCGACGCCCTCTTTAGGCAATCTCAAGACTGGGGTGCTCGTCAAACTCTGTCTCAACTTCTCGAAAGCCTGCTGGCACTTTTCTGTCCACACGAAGGGTTGCCCCTTCCTGGTCAAGGCTTTCATCGGTGATGATATTTGGGAGAAGTCAGGAATGAATCTCTGGTAATGCCCTGACAACCCAAGGAATCTCCACACCTCCGTCACGCTCTGAGGTGGCTCCTATTCTAACACAGCCTCCACCTTGGCTGGGTCCACAACTACTCCATCTACTGAGATGACATGTACCAGAAAGTGGACCTCTGGAATATAGAACTGGAACTTTGAGAGCTTCCCATAATTCTGGTGCTCCCGAAGTACATCCAGAACCATCCGCAGGTGTCTCGCGTGCTCATCCTCTAACGCCAAGTACACAAGGATGTCATCGATGAAGACCACTACGAACCAATCCAAGTATGCCTGGAAGATCCTGTTCATCAGCCCCATGAACACTACGGGGGCGTTCTTCACGCCAAAGGGCATCACTACGTACTCATAGTGACCGTAGTGACATCTGAAAGCCGTCTTTGGTATATCCTCATCCCGAAATCGTATCTGGTGATAACCTGATCGAAGGTAAACCTTCGAGAACCACTATGATCCTCTTAGCTGATCGAAGAGGTCGTCAATTCTCGGTAGTGGATACTTGTTCTTCACCATCACCTAGTTCAGGTGCCACTAATCCACGCACAACCTCAGACTCCCATATGCCTTCTTGGCAAACAAGACTGGAGCTGCCCAGGGAGAGACGCTGTGTCTCACGAAACCCTTGATCTGCAAATCCTCCAACTGCACCCTCAGCTCGCGAAGCTCCGCAGGAGCCATCTGATAAGCCGATGAGGAAATCAGTGTCGTCCTAGGGTGTAAGTCGATGCGGAAGTCAATTTCCCAGTAGGGAGGTAATCCTGGAACATCTTCAGGAAAGATGTCCTCATAATTCGCCACCACTGCTGGGAACTGAGGGCTCAAAACATCTATTGCTCCGAGGGTAAGGCTAGCCAACTCATGAGTGATTGGCTGCAACCTCCTATGCATGAGCCCATTTTATGCTGCCTGGGTTTCCTTTTCTCTGACAAAGGAAAACCTCGTTCCATCACGGCGGACACACTGCACCCTTCGCCGAAAACAATCAATATGGGCATGGACTGAAGATAACCAATCCATACCAAGAATGACATCGTAAGGCCTCGACGCTACCACCAAGAGGTTAAACCGAAAATCTATCCTCCAAGGGTAAGATCACACTGTCTGCAAAGGTGTGTGATCGTCGAGTCTCCTATCGTAGGTGTCTCCAAGCGTAAGGATCGAGTCAATGGTTCTACCGGAATCTCAAGATTTTGTACAAGACATGTGGCTATAAGGGAATGACTGGAACCTGTGTCTATGAGTACGACAGCTAAGGTAGAAAAGACACAGATCATACCTCGAATCATCCCTAGAGCCCCTGTCCTGGGTCCTCCTATGATGTCTCCCACGTCCAGATCCCTGTGCCTGACGTCGGCTCCCTGCTGCCGATGTCTTTGTACCTGTTTGCCTGCTGCTGAATGCCAGTGACTGTCTCTGCTCCGCGAAGAAGCTCTCGATCACCAAGGCCCGCTCGATCACTCTAGCATAATTCGAAATGCATAGAGGCACAACACTAGATAGTATGTCGCATCGTATACCCCGCTCAAAGGTCTGAGCTATAAAGTACTGATCCCTGACCATATCCATCAAGTACCGGGAGAGGTTGGTGAACCTCGATGAATAGTCAGCCACCGTTATACTGCCCTGTTGGAGCTGAAGAAACTTCTGGATGCGCACAACTCTCAGTGTAACCAGAGAGAACTCCTCCCTGAAGAGTCGCTCAAATTATATCCACGAAAGAGTCTCCTCTTTGTGAGTCTGCATGGTCAGACTCCACCATCATTCCGCTGAATCCTGAAGAAGGTTCGCTCTTAGGACCACCATCTGGTCTGCTGGTGTCCTCACAAGATGGAAAACTCTGGTCACCACCTCAAGATAGTCCTCAACCGCCTGAGGGTCGGGCTCACCTCGGAACCTAAGGGGCCTCTGTCTCTGAAACTCATGGAGCGCGCTGAGCCTGTGCTCCTTGCCGGTCAGTACCTCAGGTACCACTGGCTGCTCCACTGGTGGTGGTATAGCAGGTGCACCACCTGGTGGCAACGCCCAAGGAGCTGGTCCCTGTATCAAAGCCTCATCGCTGAGGGGGTCATCCTTGTGATTGTGCTGCTGAATCCTAGCGGGTATGCATCGTGGAGGCATCCTGTAAAGAAACAAGATGTGTCACGGTCAATGAGTATATCTGGATAGCTGACACCAAGTACATGGAAAAAACAACTCATTCCTATATGATGCATGTACCTTTTATTTCCCCGCAACCAATGTTTTCTTGAACCGGGCCGAAAAGTCGGTCATTAGATTCCTGGTGTATGAATACATCGACCGCCACACCAACACTAGGGTCTCTGGCCTGAAAGCCAAACCCGAGACACTTAACACTGTTTCCCCAAACCAAAATCATAGACTCTTGGTCCTAAGGTAGAACCGACCACCTCTGATACCACTCTGTCATGACCCATCCCAGTGGGGCCCGCGCCGTGACTCCCCAAGCCCACCTCCAATAGGCCAGGGGCTGGTGACTAGCACCGAGTAGACATATCACTAACATGGGAGGCATTGGCTAAGTACCTGCACACACACACAAATATCCAAGCCCACAAAAGATGAAATAAAAAAACCACTGAGGAAAAGAATGCATGCATACAACTAAACCCAACCAACAGAGTACGACGAAAGGTAGAGTGATGTAAAAGTAAACTGGGCTAGAATACAAGCCCACCAAAAACAAAAAAATAAGAGTATGAAACTGCAAAGTCCAACCTGTAAGCACAAAAGGTACTGGGACTACCGCTCGTTGCCGTAGGAACGCCTCGGCCTGTAGGGAACTCGGAAATCTCGGTCCTGTCCTAGTCCTCCCTGGACTCTTTCAAAAGGCTGCTCATCTGCACAAGACACCAGACGTGCATTCAAAGCCCGTGCAGGGGTGAGTATAACAATACTCAGTAGAGGACCCCGAAAACCACAAAGAAGTACAAAAAGTAAAGGTACAGTCATCTATGCATAGTATATGTCTACAAAACATATAAAAAAACCAGATATACTCAAAACCCATACCCATGGTCTAGAGACAAGTCACACAACCGCATACCCTGCTAGGGATTCTATTCGAAGATTCCGTGATGCACTCGTTCTGGGAGAACACACTCCATGAGTCTTATAGCTCTAATGACGTCCACCCGAGAAGTGTTGTTCGTCGGGAACCGTCACGAGAGGTAGCTACACTCATTATGGGAGACACACTCATGAGTGGAAAAGATACAGTAGACAGAACCACTCATTACGGGAGACACACTCCTGAGTGGGAAAGATCTCGATACTTAGATGAGGATCATTGCCAGGGCCATGGAGGATACCGTGACTCATCCTGAATTCACCTTCTAGGTAGAGGATCAACGTCTGGTAGAGTTGGTCACGTCGATGCCTGACTCTACCAAGGGTCTGGAATGGATAGAGGATCTCGATCCGGGCCTCTCAGATGGATGCCTAACTCTATCACAGAAAGTCCTACTGAAGGGATCATAATATGTGTGAGGGAAAGATGCCCGACCCTCAGGGAAACAAGAAGAAGAGTCACTAACCCAAACGAAATATGTTCAAGGCATGGTGAACAAAAGGACCAAGCCATTTTCCAAAAAGTACACAACGTTTAGAAATGATACACGCCGTGTTGTCTGACCCCGGGTACTACCCGTGTACAACGACCCGTGTCGTGAGGCTGGTCGTGTAGAAAAACATAGTACATGACATGTAGTAAGGAGTACACGCCATGTCTGGGTAACTGGGGTTGGCTCCGTGTACTCTGGCCATGTGCCCGTACACAGTCACCAACCCGTGTACTCCGACCCATGAAAACTGCACACGGAGTGACCCGCACTGCTGGCCTTGTCTGTCCATGTGATGGAGTACACGGTCGTGTACTCCATCCCGTGTCCGTGTCTCCCCGGGATACATACTGAGCTCCGTGTAGCCGCCTCTGCCAAGCTGTACACACCGTGCCACCTGAAGCCGTGTAGATCATCCCGTGTCCATGTACTACCTAAAGTACACGCCGATCTTCAGGGAAAGTCCAACATACCTTGTGACCGAGGTCACACGCCGTGTGATTCTTCTATGACCCTGAATCCCTACCAGACGCCGCCAGTACTACACGACGTGTTCTTCAGAAGTACACGCCGTGTATTCTGGAAATTTCCAGAAACGACGCCGTTCGCCGACGCGCCTCCTATGGTGCTCCGGTCATCAATCCGGCCGTCCGATCGCCACAAATCTCCTAGTTTTTGGTCACCCCAACACCGTGAAGCCGCTTACGTCGTTTTTGAGCCTCCAATCAGCTCCAGAAATGTGTTCTGATCTTCCCGCACGAAGAACGCTCGAAGAATTCACCTTCCGATTCGGTCCGATTTGTCATCTGCCATCGTCGACGCACCTCCATAAGGTCGTTGCAGTGTCGAACCTTCGATTTGGGATCGTTGCGTCGCAGAACGGATGCGCAACAATCTGTTGTTCGTCGCCCCGCGAAGAACGTGAAGAACGTGGGGGGAAAAGAAGGGGGAAGAAATCCAAATAAACAAATTGAGGAACGAACATCCACCTTCGTTCGTCACAACATTTACCCGCTCCCGTTAATAGGATTAAACGGAGCAAGAATCAACAATGACATAAAGCATGGTTCAAATCCCCATAATCTTCCCAAAGAAAATCCCTCCCACAAGAACGTAAGAATCCGTGGATCAACTTGTTCGTGGTTGATCTGCGTTTGTCATTTAAACTCAAATACGGGGAAAAGAAATCGAAAATAACAACCCCTACCTTTCGAAAGGTTCAATCGTTGACAAAGGCGCCGTGCTGCCGTTGTTGTCGAGATCCTTCAACGTCGGTGCAACGATCCTTGGTTTCAATCCGTCGTCATTCGTCGCTGAGAATTTCCTCCAACGCCTCACAGATTCGGCAGAGGTTCCTCTCAAGCATTGACAACGATCAACAATTGGTTAACCCATTAAAAAGGGATACGTTTTGACATTTAATTACGCGATAGTATTAATGACGTTGACTTTCCATTTTGAATTCTTTAAGATGGGCCATTAATTTAGGAAACAGCTGCGCCGTTACCGCGCTGCAGCGGACGTTTCCTTAAAAAAATATAATAAACTTGTTAATTTAATTTATTTTATTTTACTTAAAACATTCAAAAATTAACTGTTTTCCTTGACCCACACCGGTCGAGGTTGGCCTCATTCTTAGGTAAAGTCGTCGTCCCAGACGCAACGGTGCGCGCAGATTTTTAATTCAGGCATCCGTTTTGGAAACTTCCACAGCCGCGTACAAGTGTCGACTCACTTAACTAAAAAAAGTTCAACCCACCATTTCGGACTCACTAGACCTCGGAACGATGTGCCGTCTTCACGCCCGGTCTTGAAATAATTCCATATGATATTTAAAATAATAAACGGAAAAATATGAGACATTATAGTGTCATTGATTAAAATAAAGGTTTCATGATTTAGATATATCATAAATGATTTATCATGATTCTCACTATGACTATTTTTTCTAACACTATACTTTTTGGTTTTAGTAAATGAATGGAACTGAGAGGATTATTGTTAATGCTGAATGTGATGGAAAATGGAATAATTTTCCTTATGAGAATCTAAATTAAATGAGAGTTGGAAGGAAAAATCTTGTGATTTTTCCTAATCATCCATCTCATTATATGATTAACAATCTTAAATTGGGTGAGTTTATTGACACACTTAATAAGAGAAAAATTAAATTTCATGAAGTCCATGAAGGAAATAAGATTTAGTTTTCTATATGTTGAGAATGTCGGAAGAAGAACCCAAGGGAATGTCTCAAAGGAATGAGAAGATGTTTTTTATGTGGAAATAAAGGGAATAGAGCAAGTAATTTCCAAAGAAAAATGAAGAGTTTGATAGAGGGAAATTAAATTCATACTAAGGAACTATTTATTATTTAATGTATTATATATGGGGAATATGGACATTAATCATTCCAATGCCCAAATCCAAGGTTTAACTCCTAGACCAAGGAATGACCTATGATATGTTAATTGTTGAAGTAGAAGGATCGAAATGTTTACGTATCAGGGTTTGAGAATTATTTTGTATAAGTTTTATATCAATGATATTATAGATATAAGAATCATGATACATATAAGGTATATTCCATAGTAGATTTTATTTAAGGATTTGAAAACATATGTTTAAAGGTACCAATAATTAAGAAAAGTGATTTAGTGGTAAGTTGATAATGTTTAGTTAGGATAAAGAGATTATTGACATTGATGAAGTAAATGAGATAGTATTGGTGACCTTGAAATTGATTATTGATTTGATGAAAAAGTGGTTTATGCTATCTTTGATGGAATTTACAGTATTTTTGGATTTATGGAATATATTTTATAGTCTATGATTTTATTTGAGGAATAAGGATTGTGTTAATTTTTGGAAGCATATATGTTTTCATGTGAGGATAATTGAAGAGCTATAGGTACCATCATGGGTTTATAAGTTTAGGATTGATAATAATTTCAAAGGAATATATACCCATTTTGAGGTTTTTAGATTGGATAATGGGATATAGATAATCTTGATGGTTGAAAAGTGATTCATTCATAAGGTGATATTTTTAGAGATATTTATATTCAATCTAAGGATTACCTTTTAGGTTGGTATCTAAAACTGATTCATTGTATTTTAGTGAATTTCAATACATTATAATAATATATAGTGATTTATCATAGTGATTAAGGATATTTTTAGAGATGATTCATTAGGTTGAGGTAAATGTAAACTTTAGGTTTAACATGTATTTTAACATGAAATATTATTTTGGAAGAATGAAATTAAATTTTGATAATGTAAGATAAAAGTAATGAGATAACCTTTATGGTTAAAACATTATTTAGTGTTGAGGTTATTGAGGATCTAGGGTTGATTATGAAATGATCACTACAAGAAACTTACCCTATACCCATAGTGTGAACCATTGGTATAGCCCATAAAACCATGGGTATAGGCAATAACCTTAGTTCATAGTTACCTGGGTGCTTAATCCATGGGTATAGGGTTATACCCACAGTTTTATAGAAATCATGGGTATATCCTATGAGGTATTCATAATACTTAAAGTTTAATGAATACCATGGGTATATATCTATACCCATGGTTAGGATAACCATGAGTATATATTATCCTCCAAATAGGATATACCAACAGTTCATTGAACCATTGGTATAGCTACCTATCCCCATAAAGTAACATCTACTTATCTAGCCCCACTGGATAATCAATACCAAAACCTATAAACAAAATACAAAATATGGTACACATTCAATGCATTATATATATATATATTGTATATTTATAATTCAACGAATTACTTTTAATAGTTTTGAAACCATTTACAATACTATAACATACATATACATCCTCAAAATTGATCAATTCAAGTCATTTAAAAAATCCACACATCTCTTTACTACTAACTAAAAAATAGAGGGGATAAATATCTCCCCCATCACCAACATCCTCATCCTCATCACCATCAACAACATCCTCATCACCACCATCACCAACATCATCATATGGAGAATCATCATCATAATCATTATCACCACCACCACCACCACCACCACCACCACTAGTAGTAGCAGTATCATCACCTTGACCACAACTATGACCCTCATTGGTATCACTATGTGCATCATATATAAAGCGCATTGTTTCTATACATTAATAAAAAATATTAGCAGCCTATGATGGAAGTGATGGACATATAACTGACATAACTTTTAGGAACTATTTGATGACCAGTTTACCTCTTTCATTATCCTATACAGATATTTTTTAGCCTCAAATACTTCTGCATGAGAGTTTGGTAGATTAGTGGTGTGATATGTTTCAGAGGTTCCCAATAAGGGCCAATACCCAGTGGGGATTATTTTTTACAGTGTCGATGTCAGACTCTCCCTTGGTTCTCCTCACCTAATACTTGTCTCAAATGATCATTTGTCCCAAATTTTTCATCTTCTTTCTCATAGAGGTCCTTCAGGGCACACTGTTGAAAATATAAACAGAAATATTTAATTATTAGTTACATATAAACATTTGAAAAATTAATAAAAATACTTACAATCTTTTCTCATGTGTGCACATTTACAACACTTATATCCTTTTTCTTCCTACTCTAGAAAAATAATTTTTCTCAAGGCACACGAACTTTGATACCCAGTTACACTTGATACAAATGACATAGATTAATATAATAGTGCATTATTGAATAATATGAAACTTATAAACCACAAATGAATTAAAATTATAGTTTTTGAATAAATCCATAAAATAAAAAAGCATCTAAATATATATTTAATTAGAAATTTAATACCAGTGGAATAACATAATCAGTGCATACTAATTAGTATGCTAAAGATGTACATGATATGTATTCCTATTGTATGTTAATTTTTCTCTAATTATATATTTTTTTATATTATTTGGTTATTCAATCACTTGGTAATTTTGATCATTTGGTCATTAGGTTCATTTTTTGGTTAGGTTTTTTGGTAATTTGGTCATTTTTTCATTTGGTCAATCTGTTAGAGTATTTTTAATATTTTTTGATCATTTTATTCATTTTGGGTGAGGGTATTTCTTTCATTAATGAGTTATTTCATTAAGTTTATTTTTTGGTTAGATCTTTTGAAATATTTGTCCATTTGGTCATTTGGATCAATCATTTGGTTCGTTTTAATTTAGACCATTTTGGTTGATTTTAGTTAAGAAATTTGTTTTTGTTTTTGGGTCAAGTAATTTTTTAGTTATATAATTTTTTCATTCTTGGAAATGTTATTTTTTTCACTTTGGTTTAGTTCATTTTGGGTTCAGTCATTTATTTTATCTCCGGGTTATGACAAATTTGAGTTAGATCATTTGATTTATTTTTGGGTCATGTAATTTGGTTCATTTTAGGGATGTGTAATTTTTGGTTAGTTTATTTAGTCATTTGTTCATTTTTTGGTTAGAACAATTAGTTTAATTAGGTTTAAATTATTTGGTTTATTTTGGGTAATGTCATTTTCATCAATTTAGGTTAGGATTTTGTAGGTTAGGTTATTTTTTCATTTTTTGGATATCTCTTTTTTATGTTAGGTCATTTGGTTTATTTTTGGTTATTTTATTTGGTTTATTTTTGGGTTATATATTTTTTGGATTATGTCGTTTGCTTAATTTTGGTCATTTGGTCATTTGGTCATTAGTTTTTTTTGGGATTAGGTCATTTGATTAGTTTTTTATTTTTTAGTTAGGTTAATTTTTTCATTTTGGGTTAGGTTATTTATTTTTATTTGGGTTAGGTTATTTAGTTCATTTTTGGTTAGGGTATTTAATTCATCATGGGTTTTTTAATTGGTTAATTTTGGGTTCAGTCATTTGTTTCATCTTGGGTTTAGTGATTTGGTTCATTTTGGGTTGGTTCATTTTGTTAATTTTGGGTTGTGTCAATTGGTTAATTTTAGGTCCAATCATTTGGTTCATCTTGGATTATATCAATTGGTTAATTTTGGGTTAATCTTTGGTTATGTCAATTGGTTAATTTTGGGTGATGTTAATTGGTTGATCTTGGGTTATGTCAATTGGTTAATCTTGGGTTATATCAAATGGTTAATTTTGGGTTATGTCAATTGGTTAATTTTGGGTTATGTTAATTGGTTAATTTTGGGTAATGTAAATTGGTTAATTTTGGGTTATGTTAATTGTTTCATCTTGGGTTTGGTCATTTGGTTAATTCTGGGTTATGTCAATTAGTTAATTTCAGGTTATGTCAATTGGTTAATCTCGGGTTATGTAAATTGGTTAATTGGTTAATTAGTTAATCTTAGGTTATTTCAATTAATTAATCTTGGGTTATGTCAATTGGTCAATTAATTAATCTTGTGGTTGGGTAATGTTAATTGGTTAATTTTGGGTTATGTCAACCGGTTAATCTTGGGTCATGTCAATTAGTTAATTTTGGGTTATGCCAATTGGTTAATTTTAGGTTATGTCAATTGGTTAATTTTGATTTATTTCAATTGGTTAATATTGGTTTTTTTCAATTGGTTAATTTTGGGTTATGTAAATTGATTAATTTTGCTTTATGTCAATTGGTTCATATTGGGTTTGGTTATTTGGTTAATTTTGGGTTATCTCATTTGGTTAATTTTAGGTTTGGTCATCTTGGGTTTGTTCATTTGGTTAATTTTGGGTTATGTCAATTGGTTAATTTTGGGTTATGTAAGTTGGTTAATCTTGGGTAATGTTAATTGGTTATTTTTTAGTCATTATAATTGGTTAATTTTGGGTTATGTAAATTGGTTCATCTTGACTGATTGAAAATTATTATTATTTTATTATCGAAGATCCCCTTTTAAGGGATTAGGGGGAACCAAACGTGACTTAAATAAATTAAGACATAAAACCATGCCCCTATGGTCCAAAATCCAAAAAACCAGATCAAACCACAAATGAAGGCCCCACGCTAGAATAAACAACATTAAGTCCAATTTCCACCTTTCCAATGCTGCACAACAAGCTATCCCATACAAAGACGAGACGATACTGATGGCCAAGGCCACACCTTCTCAGACATCCAAATCAGAATCGCGTAAGTTTGGTGAAATCCAGTAGCTCTAAACCTCTTTTGGAGCAGTATCTAAAGATAATTTGGAAACATTAACCCTTGAACCATAGACCGTAGTCCAAACAATATATCACATACCGCCAATTCACCAATTCAACCAACTCAATCCATGAGATTCAACACTACAAAACCTTAGTAGCAAGTAACTTGTTCCTACACCATAAATCCATCATGAAATCACCCTAACCAGATGCCGAAACTGAAGCTAGAACCCAATGACATCGAAACCACTCATAAAAGTGTCAACGAAATTGTCATCACCACAATTCCCATTTCCACCATCAAACCTACTCCTAGAGACAACAACAATCCAACCAAGGTACCCCTACTGGAGCATGACACATGTGATAGATCATAACCCCTTTGCTGCAAAATTGAATCATGACCTCGGTGCTATGGAAGATTGGATCACGACCCCACACTATAGAAGAAATGGTCTAAACCCAACGCTATGGAAGAAGAGGTCATGACCCCAATAGGAAGACTGAAGCACGACCCCAATGCCTCATAAGAATAGGTCTCAACCCCGATGCCGCACTAGATCTTGACCCTATGCCACACTGGATTGTGACCCTAAAGCCACACCAAATCATGCCACCTATGCCACGAAAAAAATATATCTTGACCCCAATGCACCAGATAAAAACCCCTTCATCACAAAGAACAATACCACGACCCTGACGCCACACCAGATCTTGACCCCAATGCACCAAATCAAAACTCCTTCACTGCAGAGAAAGACTGCAATCCCGACGCTACACAAGATATCAACCCCACACCATAGAAGAGATGGAACATGACGCTAAACCCACAGAAGACCTGCCACCCTCTCTGTGGAAGAACAAACCTCGAGACTCCAGAACGAGGACACCCTTCACTGCAGAAGAAGCCGCCGCACCACGAACATGCCAGGAAAACCAAAAAGGAACCGTATACCAAACGTGATGGAGGAGAAAGGTGGTGATGAGGAAGAACCCAAAGCCACTTCTCCCCTTATGCGATCATCCACAGTTTCATCCCCCAATTGGTTCATCTTGGGTTTGGTCATTTGGTTAATTTTGGGTTTGTTCATTTGTTTCATCTTAGGTCATGTCAATTGGTTAATTTTGGGTTTGTTCAGATGGTTCATATTTGGGATATGTCATATTTTAGTTAGTTCATTTGGTTTATTTTGGGTTACTTAATTTGGTTCATCTTTGGGTTATGTTATATTTGAGTTAGGTCATTTGGTTATTTTTGGTTATGATATTTGGTTCATTTTAGGGTTATGTAGTTTTTGGTCAGTGCATTTTTTCATGTGTTTATTTATTTTTTGGTTAGAATAATTGGTTTACTTGGGTTTAGGCTATTTGGATTATTTTTTGTTATTTTATTTTGAGTTAGGTATTTTTAGGTTAGGTTATTTTTTTCAATTTGGGTTGGGTCTTTTTAGGTTGGATAAAATTCCCCCTTTACTCTAATATATTGGGACATGAGCTTTTAAAAACTCTCTACTAAATATATTATCATCACTAAAAAGAAAAAATAATTCCACATCCAGGATCTAATGATTAATAAAACTATCAATCCCTAATTAAATCACTTGCACATATCTCGAATATCCACCATTATTATGATGCGTGACTTTGAAAATTCAATTCAAAAAACAAAATAATAAATCCCTACTACCTAAGAGGTAACTAATATCCAAAAAACTATTACATAACCCAAAAAACATTACATCCTTATATAGAATAATTTTCAAGACATGAAACAAAATCACTATGGAATTTCTAGCCTTATATTAAAGGGATTTATGAGAAGAAAACTTAAATTTCAGCATGAAAATCTAACTATTTATGTATTATTACTTTTTGAAAATCCAAATAAAATGAAATTAATACTTTAGTAACAATATAAATATAGATATTATTTATATTTATATTAAATTACTATACACCTATCATGCTCGAGCGTTATAGTGTGCCCAAAATTGTGAAAATACATCCTAACATATTTGTTATTTTTTTCCAATGCATCCTAAAAAAAAAATTAAATACAATTAATAAGAATTAAATTTTCAATTCAAACCATTAAAGATTAAGAATACCATAAACTCACTACTCTTCTAATATGAGATTATTTCTTGATATTGTGTTGTTGGAAAGTTAGGGAATATCACTACACCCTTTAAATAAGAACCAAATATACTCTTACAACCAATATATAACTCATGATTATATGATCACCACAACTCCCCATGATATATCAATTGTGCGACCTTACCAGCTTCACCACTATGAAAATTAAACCGACACTGCAATGAACATGTTAATTCATATAAATACAATAATAATATAATTATTAATTTAACAAATTTTCTTACCCATATCTCTTCCAATTCTTTCTCCTTGATTTTATTACTGATATGGTTCCATGTGACTGGTTTCACTGAAATTATATTGTAGTACTTGGCTAAAGTTCCCACAGAACATCTACATTACCTATTTTTTTTCCTATCATTTGATTATCTTTATTTTAATCCACCATTATTTGTGTTTGATGATTCTAGGTTTCACAAATACGGGTGAAACTACAACACCTATTAAAAGATCACACTGAATAAGATAAAAGTAAAAAATAAGAATAAATTCAAAGTACAATAAAAAATGATGTGATATAATTTGGCACACTTATATTAAAAAAACCTAACCCAGGAATCTAATTAAGATCTGATGGATTCATGGGTTGTCCTGGATCGATAGCCTCATAAGGATGTGCCTGTTCCAATGCATGCATTGGGTCGTCTACATGTATTGGAGTATAAGATGAAGGAATATAATAATCAGATCTCAGATGGATAGTAGGAAATAAATGTAGTGTAGACATAGTAGGATAAGGATAAAAGGGATGTAGATACATCATATAATATTGATATGGTATAGGTGGGAACATCCCTAGAGGCGGTGTAGACATGGTATGAGAATAAGAGGCTAAATATGATGATGATGAAGGCATGGGTGGAAACATACTTAGAGGATAAAGTAGAGGATAAAAAGGTGTGGTAGATGGGGTGTATACTGGCTGGTCCGGGTGTGAACGGGTACGAAGAGTGTTCTATGTAGCTCTAGGAGTACCCCTGCTCAAACCCATACCAGGAGGCTGAAGAGAAGTTAACTCTGGTATATATGAATTTCCCTAAAAATATCTGATAAATAATAAGAACATGACATTAAATGTAATGTAGAAATCAAAATATTAAAAATTTTTATACTCACTAAGGGAACCAGAGATAGAAACCCTATCCTGTACATCCATTGACCATTATAATATAATATATTCCTTTAAACTTCTTCAATATATTTCATAATCTATATAATAATGAAATGTATATTTTTTAGAAAATGGTTTTAAAAATTATACATACAACTTAGAAGTCAAAGAAGTCATAAACAATGTCATAACATGTTTTAGAAACTATAATTTAAAACCAAGTTATATATTTTTAAAATATCATTTTAAATGTAATAAAGGAGATGGAAGACTAAAGTTGCATGATATATGAAGTGCAATACAAATTTTTTTAGAAAAAATTACTCATATCTAATTGGAAAGGAAAAATGTATCACTTTTCTCCTTCCACAAGACTAAATAATATCTAATTATCATCCACTAACTCAAAAAGTAACTTTAAAATACCAAAATCAAAGTAATTTGGGCTTACATACACATAGAGTGTGCATGAATTGTGAAGGAAGTGATATTAAATAAGGATTGAATAAGGAAGAATAAGTCTAAAGTGACTCTTATGGATATCAAAGAAGAGGAAAAGAATAAATTATGCCTTAATGATCTCACATATCACTCCACAAGGTAATAGGTAAAAGTTTGTGGAATATCCCTCCATTGGAAGAGGAAACACGTTTAAGGGTTCAAGAAAAATTTATCAAAAAAAGAGACAAGTATTATTGGGATTATTCTCATAATGGTGATGGAACCCAAGCCAAGAAGGATAAAGAATCTCATAGAGAACATCTGAAATGGAATAATCACAAGTGGTTTTGCAAAAAAATAGACACTAGAAAGGTTTGGAGGAAGAGTATAATAAAAGAATCGATTTATCAAGAAAAACCACAATCATTGACATGAGAATGTCATAGGTACCCCTCTACCCTTTTACTTTATCATTAAATAAGATAAATTGAGTGATGTGGGATGAATGGGTAGATACAATACATGGGGGGTATTCACCATGTGTGAATTAAAAGGATTATTATGAATACAAGAGATCATGATGAAATGAAATTTCTAGAAATTTTTGAAATTTCAAAATTTTTGGATTAAGTATAGAACATTATAAATTTGACCATACATGATAGAATATATATGAATATAATAAAATATTAAATATATAGTGTATTTAAATCCTATTTTTTATTGATTTAGGTTTTAAATCCAAGTTTTAGTTTTACTAATGAATTTAGGATATTTGGAAATCCTTTCAAGTGATTTATTATAAACTAACATATTGGTATCATCTGAGTGTTTTCCAGGATGCTTGGAAGATACATGGAAAAATAATTATACTAACAAAGTGGTTTCATCAAGTGGTGTATAGAGGTTCAAAATATCAGGGGGAGATAAATATTTGCTCATAAAATCTACTTATACTCATTTGAAAAAATAATTAATTGTAGATAAATTGGAAGAAATATATTTCTAGTGGTGTCAAATTTCTCTTCAAGTGATATTTTCTTCACCCATGTGCATTAAAGTTTATGTATTAATAGTTTTTGTGAGAATCTATTTAATATCATATGAATATTTAACTACACAAGTTGCAATATGGTTTATGTATTTAGATTAAAATATATAAAACATTGAAATTTTTAACTTTGACCTTTGTTTCCTACAATGAGATCCAAATCTGTAGTCTTAGAGGTTTTTTGGACATTACATTTCTAAGTGGTGAATTATTTCTATGGAATATAAAAAAATGAATTCAGATGATATATTAAAGTGTTCTAGTAGTTGAAGTTTCAATGGAGGTTGAAATAGATTATTTCAAAATGATATTTTTCAATTAAAGTCAAATAGAATATACTAACAGGTATTAAAGGGGATATTTAAATCTATAAATATGTAAATCTTATAGGACTGATGAGTTCATGAGTTTTCTTACCAATATGTGTCATGAATTGCATGAAGGATGCTTGATGAAGGTTATACACACTATGTAAGATTCATTGGACACCTATTTAAAGGTACATAAAGAATGGCATGGAGGATGCGTAAGGGTAGGATCAATCTATTAAAGAATCTATATAAGGGAAATATACCCTAATTACCCAGATGCGTGCACACGGACCTCACATGAAGTTAAATGTATTATTTCTTCATATGAAGTTTTATTAATTTTGGTAATTATCTTACCTCATGCTAACTTTTTTTGGTTTTATTTAATGTATAATGATAGTAGGAATATCTTGATATACCATTGCGATCCATTAGAATTTTATTTTAGTGCTTCAAGCATGAAAAAATCATCTTGAATACTCATCATTTGGAGAAAAGATGAGATTGTGATGAAAATTGATTAAAGGATGAAGTTATAATTGAGAAGTAAGTATATTTTATTATGATCTTAATATAGATGGAAAAAATAATTCCCCAACTCTCTGAAAATGATCTTGAAACAAAACTTTTATCCTATTATGATCATTTTAGATGAATCATTAATCTTTTCACCCATACTAGATTTATGGTTTTGTGGTTGTTAAATTTATCCTGAACATGTTCTATATTACTCTCTATTAGTCCTTGGGTGTTAGTTTTCTCCTATATTTCCATATTTCTACTTATCACTAATTTTATCCTATTTGGAAACCTAGTTTTGTGTTATTCCAGATAAACTTCACATTTCTCTTTCCCTCTTTTCAAGAGGAAGTTTTATTAACTCTTTTTATGATGTGGGTTTTAAAAAAAGTAATTTTCAAAATATCAAAACCTTGATCCATGAGCCCAAGTTCAAATTATGAGGTTGAAATTAATTAAATGGGGGAGAATGTAACACCTTTATATTTTAAAATAATAACATTATGTTAGATATCATATACTACATGCAACACCAAGCTTAAATAAACCACAAAATATTATCATTTAAATATGGCCATTATAACCTAGTCATTGAGTTGATGGGTATGAATAGGAATAAAAAAATTATGAAAAATATATATAAAGTTAATGCTTAATAAAAATATGTTTATTAATACTTATTAAATAACCATTAATTTTTTTAGTAAACATATATTATGCTTAAAAAATACATTTCTTTTAAAAATAATTTTTATTTCATTTCAAGATAAAATATTATATTTATTTTTTCATACTTTTAGAAAAATAATTTGATGAAATTAACTTTATTTTTGAAATCATAACATTAAAATTATCTTAGGGTGAATTTTTGGGATTTTTCTAAAAAGATTGATTTTTTCAGTGAATAGTAAAAATATTATTTTTTATTGAAAACTGTATTTTTTTCAAGCATGTAAAAAGTTAAATTTTATTTTAAAATCTTTTAAAAGTAAAATTAGTTTTATTATATTATTAAAAATCTAATTATGTTAACTAGAATCAATTTTATGGTTGAATTTGGTCTAAGAACATTTTTACTTAAAAGAATATTTTTAAAAAACCTTTTCTCATTGCATTTTATGTTTTTATATTAAATTAATTTCTGCTGATTATAGAGATTCAATATTAAAAAATGGATATTATATTTGTAATAAGGATTTAAAAATTTGGTAAATTGGTCCCTTTTATTTTTGGATATTATGAATAGTAACCTCAGTAAATATTTGTCACCTAAGTGAGGGTAAAATGGGTAAAATAGGTTTAAAACCATTTGATAAGGCCTCTAAATCAACCTAAAAGTTAACTTTATCCTATCTTATGGGTTTATTTTAGCCATATGCATAAATTTTTTGAATATATGGTTACTTTTCTCCATATTTCTTTGATTATGACCTTTATATTAATTTAATAAAATAATAAATACATGAGGTTACTCTCTTGACTTTAGTATCTATAAAATTTTTACACAAGGAAAAAAAGAGGATAAGTTTAGTTATAAATTAATATTTTAAAGATAAATTAATTTTTGTATTTTATTAATTTATTTATAATTTTTAGTAATTGAATAATTACCTTATCGACTTGAGAAACATCAACATAATATTTATTCAATCAATACGAAAATAAAATAAAAATATTTTAATAATATTAAAAGTAATACAATTTAAGTGAGTTTTTATTAAACATGAATTTTTTATATAAATATGAAATATTAGGGACATGTTAAAGGATTATATTTTAATTCCATATATGTTACATTGTCTTTAAAGACAAATTAAATGAATAATGTAAAAAGTGCATTTTTAAGTAAATAATATTTTAGTAATTTTTTTTATTAAAAATAAAATTTTAATTAATTATTTAAAAATAATTTAAATCTTAAAATAGGAAAAGGTGGAAAATATATGGTCTATAATTTAATTAATTGGAAATTTATAAGCCAGTTATAGATAAATAAAATTATAACCCTTTAAGATTCAAAAATTCATTACTGCAGTTAAGGTTAAAATATGTTAACTAAGGAGTTAAACCAAAAGATAAGGTTTAAAATACCACTTAAACCTATACAAATTTTATTGTATGATTATATTTCAATCATATTATACCTCAGTTACTAATATCTATCCATTTGGAATGATTTTTCTTAAGAATTACTTTTTTTATATTTTAATATTTTAATAAATTCCAAGAGTTCCCCTCCCATACTTATAAAAGGGAACACCTACATTCAATAATGTTTTTTTTCTATTATTAAATTAATATTTAAAGTCATTTCTACCCATGTTTTTTTTAAATTTATTTAATAAGAATATTCTTATCATTTTCCAGATTGGGTACTTTTGATTTTTTTACCAAAAACGTGAAAGGAATATTTATTTTAATGTATATGGTATGAATGAAGTTTCCCACCGCAATGAATGATAAATGATTTGAAGATCACTTTAAAAGTTTCCATGGTTATTTTCAGAGAAAATATTTTCTTTATTATTTGGAAAATTTTTATATTTTAAATAAGTTATTTCAAAGTGAAAAATGTATTTTCCTCAAGAAATGTTGCAAGTGATCTTTTAAAATAATTTTCCATCTAATATGACATCCTTTGATGTTTACATATATTTAATGGGGATATTATTCAATGATACCATACTTATTATTTCTCTAGATGGTTTATAATTATGGTTATAATATATCAATGAAGCCCATTCCTTTTCCACAAGTTATGCTATGATTAAATGATGAAATATTTATGAAAATCATTTCTATTCCATGGGTTATGCTATAATGAAATGTTTATAAAACTTGTTTATTTATTATGGGTTGTGATACGATGAATGTTTTATGATCTTATGGAACACATATATATGGTCTTCAATTATGAGGTGGTTGGTATCATAATTATATAGCCCTCTAATGCATTGGGTAAAGATAGATATATCATGCGATAAACAAGAATAGAATGGGGAGTGAACCCAATTCAGTAAGGGACTTTTTTCACTATAATATTCTTAGGAGTAAACCTTGACTACTAAAATGGTTTGGGGAGTGGACCCAATCCACTATGATAGTCTTAGAAATAATCCTTGACAACTAAGGAAATGAATTTCAATGATTATGTGTATTCCAAAAACTTATGTCTTATGCCAATGTTATGATATCAGGGATCATGTTCTTTGATTCCTTTATAATTCATGTCTTATAAACTGCTAAGATTTATTCCATATCAAGATTATAATATTTGATATGTTGGGTATGATTTTAAAAATTTATGATCATATTCTCATACCCTTATACCCATGTTAAGTGATCATTGATATCTTTCTTGTTTACCATTACTGAGCATTTGAGATCACCCTTTCTTATGCTTCCTTTCCCCATGATATTAATAAAGTTATTAAGTATGATATGTCTAAGAAAGGTGATGTCTATGAAGAACTTAATGGGAGATGATGTGGTTAACTTATGAACCAGTTTTTTATGTATCTAAGTTTTCAAAGATACTAGACCTATATGATTATATTATGGATATTTATGTTAGGAAATGAATATTCATCTAATAATATGTAATATATTTTATGAAAATTATGGGTCATTATATATGGGTCTTGAATCCACGACCAAAGGGAGACAAGGGAGCAATGCTTAAAATTAGCCCACATGATTTCCTAGTTCTATATTTTATATTATATATATATATTTCATGTAATAAAGGATATCATTTAATAAAATTATTTACTCATTATACTTTTAAAATTATTATTTTTACTTCATAACTTAATGTATGATTTATTTAAAGGTTATATATATTCCATTAATGCAGTTTTTATTTTGATCTATTTAAGAATTTAAGAAATTATTTAATATCTTATAAATGTAAATTTATGTTAAATTTATGGATTTATGTTTCATAAATAATTTTATCAAGGTAAAGAACAAAATTATTATTTTTAATTTGAAAAACGGAATAGTTGTTATTTTAACTAAAACGTTTTTCCATGAATTGCATAGATTTATTTAAAAGTTAAATTTATAAATTTTAAAATTTTAATTTTATTAAAATGAATTCAATTTTGGATTCAAAATATTAAATTTATATTAAGGCGATTTTTTTAGTTTTTTCTAAAATAGATGATTTTTGGGTGAATAACGAAAATACTGATTTTTCAAATACTGTCACTTTTATGACATTATTATGATGCAAGCCTGGATTAATAAATTGAAAAATAATTATCTCAAGAAAATATATATTTAAGGAGTTATATAATTTATTTTAAAAAATTATTTTTAATTTGGGAAACCAAGCTTGAATTTTGTGAACATAAGCTATATTTTATTCAAATTAAAAACTATTCTTGATCTTTTCATTTAATGGTATAGTTGGAAGGATAAATTAAGTTTTTTATTGCTAAAAAAATAAAAAAACCTTCCTTTATTTTTTAATTAATAAAAAAATCCATTGGAATCAACTTTTTTACTTGTTTTCAATGTAGAATAATTTTTTTGCTTAAATTGAGTATTTTTCAAAAACTGTTTCTTATGTTTTGTGTTCTTATATTAAAAGTAATTTATGAAACACATATAATTTTAATATAATATAGTGGATTAAATATATTTAATATTCATGTAGATTTATTTTATAATCACTAAATTATTTTTGGTCACATAAATAAGTTATCATGGAAAAAAGTTAAATTATCATGGTTAAGGTTAAATTTGGTTTAAAGGGGTTTAACTAGGATATAAAGATTAAAATGTATACAAAACTTATCTAAATGTTATTGTGTGAGTTATTTTTGACCCTATAACATCTTATATATTAATTTAGGTTTCCTTAGTTTCACTTGACCTTGAATAATACGTTTTAATATTTTAAAACTTTGAATAATTACATGTGTGCCACTCCCCTCACTTATAAAAGTGAACCTCATATCCTCTCTTCATAACATGTTTTGACCACTCTATATTGGAAAATACCTGGTTAAATATATAACAAAAATACCTTTACATGTACTATAGGTATTTTTCTCACCAAAATGACAAACCTATAAGTCTTAAGGTGTAATCCAAAGGAGGTTTCCTAAAGAAGAGGTATAACTCTCAACCGAGTGTTTCATATTTATTTCTTTTATAATTCATTAAAATATTATGTAACCATGATGAAATAAAAAAATAATTATATTAAATATACTTAAATATTATTATGATTATTTTACATCCCTTTTTCATCTCCTTTACCTTCCTATGGGAAAATGAAACCATCGCTCGTGCTACGTGTGCACTACCACCTCCACAAAGCGATGTGTTTTGTTTTTCAAAATCGGATTATATGGATAGATAAAATGATGGATACAATGTATATATATGATATTTATGATGTAATTTTTATTATTTAAATATAATATATTACTTACCTTCTTACCCTTTTCTTTCATTGGAAATTGATAACATCACTTGTGTGTATATGTGAAATACCACCTCCATGAAGCGATGTGATTTATTTTTCATTTGCAAATTAAAAGGTTGGTTATAAGGAATTTAATAATGAATAAATATTAAATTTAAAAAATATTTATGATTATTTAAAAGTAAAATATTAATTACTTTATTTATTTTCAATTTATCAAAAAAATGAAATTTTCGGTCATGCGTACGTACGAACAACCATCTCCATGAAACGAGATGATCTATTTTTCATGACCAACATACATGGTTGGTTTTAAAAGTATATTTAATGTATAAATATGATAAATATAACATTTTTAATATTCTACAGGTAATGTAACCATAACACCTTTGACCACTGTCAATATATAGAAGTTTTTTGTGGTTATAAACCAAATGAACCCAAAACATCCAATACAAACTTAACCATTTTAGAAACTAAATAAATGAGGGTAATAAATGAAATAAAAGGAATAATAATAATTAAATGAATATTAAAACATTTATTAATCAAATATAAAAATAATATAATTTTATTATTTAGGAGTTAGAGAACATATGAAGCTAAATGATACTTAAGGTTAGAGATATATTATCTCAATTTCCTTTCATCGAGACATATGACTTTTTCACCACATGTTTTTTGAATTATTAACTACAAATGGATATATTTTATCATTATTTTACTGAAAAAATTGGTTTATAAATCTATTTCAAGTTATATTCTTCAACTTACTTTTTTTTAGAAGCAACAAAATATGTAAGAGATTTTTATTTAAAATGTTGTATTAAATATTTTAAACTCCCTTTTCATATATATCCATGCTCTTTCAAGAATGTTATTATTTATACCTCAAAGGATGTTAAATTTAATTTTTAAATAATTTTTACTTTTTTTATAGAGGTTTAAAACTGTTGTTTTTAACATTTTCTATACATGTCACTTTTGACTCTTTTTACCAAAGTGCACAAGAATGTTTTTTAATATATACGACATGAATAAATTTTACCGCCATCATGCACTTTATTTTTTATTAATATTATTATAAATTTTTTCATGGTTTTCAAAAGTAAATTAAATTTCCCATTATTTTTAGGAATTTTATATTTTTAATAGTTTTCAAAGAAAAATGATATTTCTTATTACAATTATGTTAAAATAGAAAGTGTTTTTCTTATGGGTTCAAATGAGTTTTTAAGGGTTTTATTATGAAAAAGTGTATGATTAAATTTTTTTGTTCATGATAAATTAAATGAGAATTATAGATGATGAAAGGTGAGGCTAATATAGTTCAAAATGATGGTTGAGCCTGATATAGCTCTTCAATGCATTAAGTAATGAATAATCTTTGAAAGAAAAAATGTGGGAGAAAACCAGGTTGGTTATTCCTATGGAATAAATTGGACTTCAATTATTCTGACATAGTTTAAACATGAGTGAATACAAGTTATGAATATAACGCTCCAAGATACCTGTATTATTCTTAGAAAAAGTGTTTTTATGGGAATATTTTTATTTCATTAGGTAAGGAAAGTTTAAAGTTGAAAGGTTTTTTTAAAGAAATGCTTTCATGAGTTCCCACATGCCGCATGATTCCTTAATGGGGTTTCCTATGATTTATAATGGGTTTTAATGGGTTTATTTGAATAAATATTATTTTTAATTTTATATATGGTTTATTTATGTAATCAATGATTTATTATGAAAAGAGTAAATGTCCACATGGGTTTTCATTTTTTTCACTAGACCAAAAAGATTTGTTTTTTTATATCCCTAACTGAGATCTATTTTTCTCATCCCACCTTTTTAAATGATTTATCATAGGGAATATGGGTGAGTAAAAATGTTAATAAAGTTAGAGTTCCAAATATGAGAGTTAAGTTAAGAAAAACAAGTGTGTATTTATAAATAACTTCTTTAGTGGAAAAAATGGATACTATTTAGAAATATCCACTTTGTTATAATTTTTTTTACATAATTCTCTAAAACTCTAAATTGAAAAGATCCTATAAATGTAATAAAGTGAAACCCTTGCTATAAATCATATATTTATGGGTTGAATAAGGTATGAGTTGTTATGGTTAGTATCAGATAAAGGGTTTAGATAACCTTAGAGGATAAGATGATTAAAATGAGGATATTTTAAGAGTTATGGATACCATATTGGGTTAATAAGTCTATGTTTGATCCTATTTTTAAAGGCATATATACCCTTTTAAGGTTTTAAGTGATGGAATTTTAAATTGATTAATGATATTTTGGGAGGCATATTATTACGGTAAATGTCACTCTTAGGTTTAATTATGTGATTTAGAATAAAGGTTATTTGGGAATAATGTTATTATTTTGGGGATATAATCTGTAAGATAAAGATAACCTTTAAGGTTTACATGATCTATGATGTTGAGGTATTATGGTTAATTAAGAAAAACATTGAGCATAATTTTGCTATAATATATAATTTTATTGTGGTTTTAAGGTGATTCATGTTATTTATAGAAAAAATTAGTATATTTTTGAAGATATATGATTTGGAAATATACATTTTTTGTAAGTGACTTTGTTCAGAGATAAATGTTAAATTAATTTTGGAAGAATATGTGATCAAATCATTATAATATTTGGGTTTAAATTTATTTAGGAATATATTTGAAGGTTTTATGGTCACTTATTTATGGAATAATTTATATTGAACACTGGGTGTTATTATTAAACTTTTGGAGATTTATGAAGGTTTATTCATTTTGAGTATTATATTATTTTATACTAATAATTTTAGTTTTATTAAGGATATAAGGAATATATTATCACTATTTTATGGATATAATCATATATTATAAGATAATTTTTTTTGATAATTCCTCATCTAGGGTTTTAATAATTTAGGATATTAGATGAAATAGTGGTGTAAACTGACATAAGCACGCAACTAGAGGAAGAAATTGTGTTTATGGATTTAAAGAAATAAAGTAAGTATATTTTCTCATATTCTCTATCTTGATGGTAAAATAATCTATCAAATATAGAAAAAGAATATTTAAAATGATAATGTTATCCCATTACCACCTTTTCTGATGAATTGATTGTCTCTTCTCTCTTTGTGGAAAATATCATTTTAAATTCAAATCTTTGTCCTTGATGAACCTTTTTCTCTTAAAATTATAACATTGTTGAATATAATTACCATCCATTTTAGTGGGTATTTTCTCTCTATATCCATATTTAAAATTCTCTCCAACGTTCTATTTCTTATTTGGGAATGTGATTATGTCTTATTCTAGATGGCCTTCATATTTCCCTTTTCCTATTTTTAAAAGGTTGTTTTATTATTCTTTTTTATGACATAGGATTTCAATAAAAATATTTTTCTTCTCATGATCATATGTTTTATCTTTCACTCCAAATTTCATCATAAAGGTTCCATTTTTGGGTATTATTTTGAAAATTTTTATGTACAAAATCCTATTTCACCAATTAAAATTTATTTTGGAAAATTTTTAAATCTTTGTTTTTTGGGATCAAGTTAAAATTTTGAAGAAAAAATTTCATTAAATGGGGGAGAATTTAACATCCAAATAATTTTAAATGAATATATTTTTCAAGAATAATTAATTTTTTATTTATTAAAATGTTTATTCCATATAAAGGCCACTTTGCAAAATAAGACACTAACTTGTCGCATTCAGTAAGGTCGTAGGGCCCGAACCTATGACTGAAGGGCAATATGGGAACAACGCCGACCATTATCCTATGAGTTGTCCCAGTTCCATCATCTATATTATATATATATATATATTTGTTTCATGTAATAAATATATCATATAATAAAATTATATACTAATTATACTTTTAATATTATTATGTTTACTTCATGACTTAAAGTATGCTTTATTTAAAGGTTAGATATATTCCCTTAACATGGTTTTTATTTTAATATATTTAAATAATTATGAAATTATTTGATATATTATAAATTTAAATTTACGAATTTATGTTTCATAAATAATTTTATCAATGTAAAGAAAAAAATTATGGTTGTAATTTGAAAAATGAAATGGTTGTTATTTTGAATAAATTGTTTTCTATGAATTACATTGTTTTATTTAAAAGAAAAATTTATAAATTTAATATTTTTAATTTTATAAAAATTAATTAATTTTTGGATTTATAATATTGAATTTATCTTACTATATATTTTTGACATTTTTCTAAAATAGTTGATTTTGGGTGAATAGTGAAAATACAGATTTTTGAAATATTGTCACATTTATGAAATTATTATAATGTAAAATTGGATTAATAAATTTTGAATTTTTTTATTGATCAAATATATATTTAAGGAGTTAAATGTTTGATTTAAAACTTTATTTTTGAATTTGGGAACCCAATATTGACTTTTGTGAACATAAGTTATGTTTTAGAAGTATCTTTTTACCCCCGTAGGCGGATGGGGTGGCAGGGGGGATGGGATATGGGGAATCCGTCATGGGGTCGAGTCTCTAGGCCATTTTCTCTTGCAATGTGCATAATATAATGTCCCACCTTTTGAAGTTATGTTTTATTCAAATTAAAAACTATTTTTGGTTATTTGCATCTAATGGTATGGTTGGAAGGTTCTATTCAATTTTGTAATGATCCAAAAGTTTAATATCCTTAATTTATTTATTAATTAACCAAAAAAATTCATAGGAAACAAATTTTGACTTTTTTTAAATGTAAAATAATTTTTACACTTAAATCGAGTATTTTTCAAAAACTATTTTTTATGCGTTTTGTGTTCTTATATTAATTATAAGTTATGAAATATATATAATTTTAAAATAATAAAATTTATTCCATATATGGAATCATAATTTATTTTTTTTTAAAAATAAACCTCTTATTTTTAGTCACCTGAATAAGTTATCATGACAAAAATTCAAGTTATCACAGTTAAGGTTAAATTGGGTTTAAAGGGTTTTAACAAGGATATAAGATTTAAAATGTCTCCATAACTTGTATAAATTTGTTTGGGAAAGTTTTATTATATTAAATTACATATTATATATGAATTAGGGGTTCTATGGTTCCAATTTACCATGAATAAGACTTTTTAATATTTAAAACATTGAATAATTACAAGTGCGCTACTCCCCTCAATTAAAAAAGAGAATATACTATCCTCTATTAATCACACATTTTGAGCACTATGTATTAGTAATTAACTACCTAAATATATCCCCAAAATCTCTAAACACATCCTATAGGTACTGGTATCACAAAAAGACCCAAATTAGAAGTCTTAAGGTGTAATCCAATGGAGGTTTACTAAAAAAGAGTTATCACTCTTAACCGAGTGTTTCATGATTATTTCTTATTATACCTCCTTAAAATATTATTTAAGAATGATGAAATAATAAAATAGTTATCTTAAATATACTAAAATATTATTATTTTTATGTCACAACCCCATTTTATCTTCTTTTTCATCCCATGGGAAATGAAAACATTGCTCATGTGTATGTGTAGACTACCACCTCTACGAAGAGATGCATTTCGTTTTTCATCACAAGAATATATGGATTGTTATAATTATGGATAAAATGAATACATATGATATTTATAAAATAATTATTATTCTGTTAAGATAATATATTACTTATCTTATCACCCTTTCTATCCATTGGAAATTGATAACATTGCTCGTACGTACAAGTGGAATATTGCCTTTATGAAGCGATGTGATTTATTTTTCATTTCCACATTACAAGGATGGTCATAAGGATAGATTTAATAAATAAATATGAAAATATTAACATATTTATTATTTTTTTAAAGTAAAATATTAATTAAGTAATTTATTTTCAACTTAATAGAAAAATGAAAATGTTGTTCATGCGTATGTATGAACTAATGTCTCCATGAATCTGTGATTTATTTTTCATGACCGCCTTACATGATTGGTTTTAAAAGTGTATTTAATGCATAAATATTATAATTATAACATGTTTAATATTATATAGGCAATTTAATAATAACCCATTTGACCATAGTCAACACACCTATGTTGTTTTGAGGTTACATACCTAACGACCCCAAAATTTCCAATGTGAACTTAATTATTTTAGTAACTAAATAAAATATATTAATAAATGTAATAAAATGAATAGTAATAATAAAATTAACATTAAAAGGTTTATTAATCAATTATAAAACTAATATAATTTTAATATTGAGGAGTTAGTGAACATACAAAGATAGAGGGGACTTAAGGCATGGGATTTCTCATCTTAATTTCCTTTCATTGTGGATTATGACATTTTTACCACATATTTTATTTTTGGAAGTATATTATATACCTTATGGATGTGTTTTTATCATTATTTAACTGAAAATAAAGTGGTTTAAAAATCCATTTCAAGTTTACTTCTTCAAAATCCTTTTTTTCAAAAGTTACGAAAGTCGTAAAAAATATTTCTGTAAAATGTTTTAAATATTTGAATTACCTTTTATCAATATTCATGATATTTTTGAAGTTTCAAGAATTTTAATATTTATAATTCAAATCCTATTAAATTTAAATTTCAATAACTTTTTAATTTCTTTATAAAGGTTTAAAAAGAAATTATTTGAAAATTTTCCGTGCGGGCCGCTTTTGATTCTTTTTACCAAAGTGAAAAGGAATGCTTTTTTTAACATATAAACTATGAATAGATTTTACCTAAATTAGGTAATTTATTTGTTAATAATATTTATATATTTTTTTATTATTTTTTACAAAGTAAATTCAATTTCTCATTATTTTTGGAAATTTTCCATTTTTAAGAGTTTTTAGAGAAAAATGAAATTTCTCATTATGATTATGTAAGAATGGAAAGTGTTTTTATTATGGGTTCAAATGAGTTTTTATAGAGTTATATAATGAAAAATTGAAATATTAAAAATTATTTTTTCATGATGTGGTACTTGATCATTATATCTGATGATGAGTGATCTTAATATAGCTTATAATGATGGGTGAGCCTGATATATCTCTCCAAGACATTGGGTAATGAATAGTCATCAAAGGTGGAAATGAGGTAGATAATCGGGCTGGTTACTAATATATAATAAAATAATATTAAATTATTATGACATAGGTTAAACATGAGTGAATATTGGTTATGAAAATTATGCTCCAATATACCTATATTATGCTTGTAAAAATTGGTTTTATGGAAATATTTTGATTTCAAGAGAAAAGGAAAGTTTAAAGGTGAATGGTTTGTTTTTAAAAGGAATGTTTTCTTGATTTTACACATACATCAGGATGAGTTAATGATTTATATTATTTTTTTAATGTTTTTAAATATTTTATTTTAGATAATATTTATTTAAACTTGTTGAAATTTTTAATTTATGTGTTCAATGTTTTATTGCAAAAAAGGTAAACATTCTCATGAGTTTTCATATTTTCACTAGAATAATAGGTCTCATTTATTTTTATATCCCTTAGTAATTTTTTTTGATCATCCCGAATTTTCAAATTATTTTTCATAGGGATAAAAGATGAGTAGAAATGTTAATAATGTTAGAGTTCTAGATATGGGAGTTAACTGGAATGAAGCAAGTGTGTTTTTATAAAGAACACGTTTTGTGGAAAAAATGGATATTGTGTGGAAATTTACACTTTGTTATGTAATGTTTTAACTAATTATCTTAAACTCTAAAAAAAATATCCTATAAATGTAATAAAGTAAAACCATTATTATAAATCATGTATTTATGTGTTGAATAAGGTACATGTAACTATAATAAATCAATTAGATGTCATGTTACATTGGAATAAAAAAAAGAAATTTCATTCCACATCACCGACACCCAATTTATAGAGTTATTGAGAGTGGCTTCCACTTATGGTATTTGTGGTTCTCTAATATTTGTTAGAAGTATAAAGTTCATGTCATCTTTAAAACTTTGGAGTGTCTTCCTAACTCTGAAGACCTATGAAACTAAGCTTGAGACTACACCCTATCTAGTACTATATGTTCTAGTACTTTATCTCATAAAACCCATTTTCAAAACTCAACTATGATCCTATATAGTATTCAGGAACATATTATACTGGTATCACTTTTGTATTTTTAATGTTGTAAAGACCCAGACATAACTATCCTATAATTACATGATTTATATAAAATATTTCATTATTTATATTCTCAATACCTTTTAGTTTTAGATTTTTATATAATTAGGATAATCTATTATATAAAAACCCATAATTTTAACTACCAAATGGATATTTTTTCTACCATGCCAAAATCTTTAAATGATACACTTTCTTTATTCAAGGATAAAACATCTTATCTATAAATTTAACTTCATAATTAATCCTAATCATCCTTAATCCCTATAAATATAATGTTAAAACATGGGATAAGAAAATAAATCTCAGTAAAGGATATAAATGATAGAGAAAACCCATTAGGCCATTGAAATACTTGAAAACCTTTTAAAAATCCATTCCTTTACACAAAGAACTTTGAGCTCACATAAAAATTAATTTCAAACATGAAATAAACTTATTATTTCATGAAATATAAATATTACCATTAAAAACCAGTATAAATTTCCTAACTTGACTCACTGGGTCCCCACATGGGCCAACAATAATCCAGGAATGACACCCCAATCCCACCTCCTATAGTATAGGGTCTAGTGACTTGTACCAAGTAGTTATGTCATACAATATGGGAGGACTTAGCCTATATTAACCTATAAAAGATACAAATATTCAATATAAAAAATAACCATAAAAATATAAATGACCAAATGATATTTATATAACACAATCATGATACAATAGAAACCTTTACACCCACATAAGAAAAATACAAAGGAAATTGTATATCTGAATAGTCTCTAAATCAGACCGAAACCATTCAATGGAAAGATCCACCTCATTGTGTACACTCATGGAATATCCTACATCCACAATAGATACTACCACCATCGTAAACCATTGAGATATAGATCTAAAAACAATACCAAGAATCATATCCGAACAAGACTTGTTTTCTCTATGTCCACCTAGACCATATTTGGACTAGTTCATCATCTGCACACACAAAACAGGTGTGGGAGAAAATATTGTTCGAGGGTGAGTATAAATATACCTAGTAAGAAACCACAAAAATAAAAAATGAAACATTAATAAGACCTCATATCAAGGAACCGACACTAGGAAGTAATCAAGAGGTTGATAATAATGATACTAGATATGCTCTATGATCAAATAAATAAGAACATTGTGAGGTCTTGGTTGTATTAGTTCGAACCCATAAAAATATTGATCATCTCAGGTCTATATGATGAAGGTTTGTATCATAGAAAAAAATTGGAACACATGAAGTAAAAAAAGACCATATATAGTGAATTTGATAACTCAATTTTATTTCACATCTCAAAGACAAACATGGGGTTGCTGAGGAATCACAAGTCCCAAAGAAACTGATTGGATTAAGATTCCTTTCACACAACCACTAGATGCCACAGGGGAGGAAATCCTACTTATAGAAGAATACGAATATTTCAAGGGGAATACCATACCCTATAATTCACTACTCTCAATACCATAACTTATAGGAACTTGAACCAATGATAAGTATTAACTAGGGGAGAACTAACCCCTACCACCATTATCACTCATGCTCTGAGTAAACTCATGTACGCCCATAGTGAAACAAATTGGGAAACTCAATCCTTACTGAGGGAAAAGCTATCAAATAATTGGAATAACCAAACCCATAGAAATACTCATGAATTGAATCGAAAAAAGTAAATGTGGAAAGGATATTACATTATAGACTAAGAAATCACACCCTGAGTAGTACATAAAAAGAACACAACTATCAAGGGTAACACACAATAGGTGGGAGACAGAGAGTTTACCCATTTAACAGTATGGGAAAACCCATACCTCATCATATGTCACAAATATAATAATGGTAACACATATTAAATGAGTGAGAGAGAGGTACCAAACCTCTGTACACTCTAATCATCATGACTAAACCACTTTATGGGTACCATAAGGATAAATTCTTAATTAACCCATATCACTTAATAAACAACCTTAGATTACCAAATGGATCACACCATTGTAATATGAAAATAAAAAAAATCAATATATAATATTTATTTACTAATAGAATATACCAAATGAAATATTTTCATTTCATTGCATCACACCCAGAATAGATTACATGATAGGGCTTAGAGCCTATTCCATGAGTCATATTTATGTATTGGATATTAGTATTGAATTATTCACCATAATTCCTAAATTTTAATCATAATAATCATAATAATCATAATAATAATAATAATAATCATCATCATCATAATCATAAAATGTGGTGATGGAGAATACTCATGAGCTCCATCCAGAAGGTGATCATTGAGGCGATATCCATGCTAGTCCAAATCACTCATGTTCGGATGTTGTCTTTGGCCATGAATCAAAATCCAATGTTGTATCCCCAATATCATTTCTTTATAGAGACTATAAAATGATATTATTCTTATAGAAGTATGTTGAAGTTTTATCTTTTTATTTTTGGTTTTCCCTATCTAGTATGTTTTGAAATAACATACTTCCCTAAAATTTCTTAGGCTATATTTCAAATCTATTGGGTTTTCTTACTTTTATCTTGATATTTTGGATTCATCACACGTAATTATCTAATTTTAATCGAATAAATATTACTATAGATATTGGATAATGGGAACCTGGTTTTTTCATGAATTATGATGAAAGTGATGAAATGATTTTTTAATATTGAAATTGATGTTAAACCCCTAATTGTGTTGGTCTGTATGGGACTTTAGGGACTCAAAATTAATCTCTTTCATCCAATTACTATATCTAATATTAAACATATTATTTAGATACCAATTAATCTAGACCTAGTGACCTTAAAACTTTATAGACCCTTAGTGGTGAGGATATGTGTTGAATTTGACCTAATAAAGCCCCTACCTCCAATTATTTAGATTCAAAATAGTGATCATGGGTTTTGAAAAAATGTTATTTATGAGAGAATTCTATAATATTTCTATCTATATTGAAAATTAGTCCACTTTAACTAATATTATAATTCTAAAAATGTAAAGAAATAATCATCTTATGGTTGACCTATGGTTTTATAGAAGATTACTTGGATAAAAAGGGGAAGTCTATTGTTGTTACTAGAACCTCTAAAGATCAAGATTCTTTGGTTCTTGGTCATAATTATAATCATAGAGAAGCTATTTATCAAGCTAAAAATAGGGACCTGGCTGGTCTACCTAAACAGTCTCACCCTCTGAGTCCTCATGCAACCATTTTCTCTAGTTTTGTGGATGTGGTTAATAGTGATCAAACTATTACTGTTAACTCATGGGTTCCTCCTTCAATTTAGAATGAATACTAAAATATTCACTATATTTTAGTGAATATATTAAAGATTAAAATGAACAAGTACATATTATTGTGGATGATTTCTTGTATTCAAGTGAAAAAATGTAATAAGGAAATTGTTGAATCAAATGTATTTATTTCTACAAACACTAGAAAGATTCAAAAATGTATAGATTATTATAAATTGGATAGAACTATTGTCACTAGATCACCCAGGATATGCTTGGAGAAAAAAAACTACCGTATTCAGCAAGAATTTGATGAGGATCCTTCCACATTCTCCGATGAAAAGGATTTAGAAGATATCAATAAGTTTGAGAACTGCCCTCATGTTATTAAGGAAGGATTTAAGGAATAATTCTATATCTATGTTTAAAAATAATAAAAATAGACCTTTGAGATATATCTAAATGGGGAAATATCTTTTATGATTATCTAAATAGTATAGAGTGAATGTTTGAAAAATTTGAATCTAAATTTGAATAAAATCCCAAATTTGATTATCTATACCTTCATTGGGAATGAATATATTTTCTTTTTCTTAGGTGATTGCTTGTGTTTTTGATATATAATAATTTCA
Source organism: Viscum album (assembly GCA_963277665.1). Taxonomy (NCBI): domain Eukaryota; kingdom Viridiplantae; phylum Streptophyta; class Magnoliopsida; order Santalales; family Viscaceae; genus Viscum; species Viscum album. Next base: position 1,612,162,113 of record OY728125.1, read on the forward strand.
AATCTATACCTTTTATTTTTCAAGTGAATCTTATAATTTTGTTTATATCTTTGTATTAGAGGCTTTGATGCTCTTATTTCTATGGTCTATGTACAAAAGTCCATCCAAAATTCTTATGTTTATTTTCTAGTTCATACTTGAATATTTCTTGCTAAATTATATAATGGATCTTAGTTTCTTGCATGATCTGTATTTGATATGATAATATTCCAATGATGATTATTTAACACCCGTTGTAAGACTTACTACTCATATAGAGACACTTTCCATATTTATGCAATATATTTAGAGGCTATGTGTTGCTGGATACCTTAGAGGCTACTTCCTTGACATTTATAATAAAAAAAGACCAAAAGTTCTTCTAAAATAATAAATATATGATACTATATCACTAATTTTTGATGTTTCACACTCTCATATTCTATTTAGATCGACCTTCCATATTGTAACTCAAGATGATAATTTTGAAAACCTGATTGTGTAGATTATCAAAGATAGATGTCCTTGGATCTTAGGCATGACCTTTTCAAGAAGGATTTAACCTTGATATAGAGGATTTCCATTTTACAAATGGATATAGTGAGATGGAATTATGAAGACCCTTTTCAATACCTTTCACAGAGTTTTAGGGGTTTAAGATGTTCTATGATAAGAGGATTTGTGGAAGTGTTGACTTTGTGATGACCAAATCTTGCTGGATGTTGCATATTCTTCCAAAATATTAAATAATGATGTCAAGATGTCAATAACATGGTTCATGACACTAAATGTATAGATTTTCAGATTTCTATTTTTATAACCATTAATATATGAAGCTAATATTGTGATATCCTTTCCTGAATGGAAACTTATCAAGATACTCCATCACGAAACCTCACTAGAGTTTTTAGGGATGCATACATTGTATACAAGATACCGATTGATGCATTTTATTTTGGTTATTTGAAAGTGTAGTTTGATGAATTCTTTACAGTGGAAAATTACAATGGCTATCAATCTAACCTTAAAGACTTTGAGCAAGATGATTGGAATAGGAGTTATTTCAACCTGATGATGAAGGTGGGATTAACCTTGAAGAAATTTGCCTATTGTTTAATAAAGATTGGTGTGACCAATGACTTTATAAATACTTATTATCTGATTTTTTTCCATTGATATGTGTATAAATGTGTGTTAAACTATAATATATTTCAATTTATAGATGGTGTAGGTTCATTTCATCTCATGTATTCATTGTACCTTCCATTTTCTTTAATAAATTTTGGAGGGGTATGGGTTGGGTGGCCAAATCAAATATCATATCATTTTATTTAACATAAAGTTTTAGTAGGGTAGGGACAAGGCTTTATAATACACTCACGTTAATGCAGGCTCCCTCTCACATGGAACCCCCTTCACACAACTCACCCTCTAATATGAATTCTACATCATGTTATCACCCTCTCATAGAATCCCTATCCATGAAACTAACTCCATTTGACATGTCATCAGCTCCCTCTCACTCTCACTGACCTCTGTCAATAGGGATGCCTCACACAAGCCTTAGTCCTACCAACCTTGATATTTTGGGCCTCCCCGTCACCGTGCTTTCACTGTCCAACTATCATGTGAACTCCCTTTGCCCAAGCTATCATCCATAGTTAGGCTAATGTCCCTTTTTTTCCCGTGAGAAAGAGGTATGCAATATTGAAATGGGTAGATAGAGAGGGTAAAGGGAAGAGAGATGGAGAGAGATATAGAGATAGGAGTAACAATAGAGTGAATAATTACAAGTCTTTATTCTTCATAAATTTGATACCAACTCCATAATTTCACAAGAAAAATGTTAAAGATTAATATGTCCACCATAGTGATATAATACTTGGCACGAATTTAATGGATTTAAGAATGATATACTTATTATCTAATAAGATTTATAAATAAATAAATAATAAATAATTAATCTATCACATAATGAACACAAATATCAAAGGTCTTTAAGATCATATTAAAATATATAATTCATAAAGGAAATATTGAATAAAATAAAAAATCCCTACTCAAGATTAGTTTGATCATTGATGAAAAACACATTCATGAACATCATTATGACCATCCAAATTCCTTCCAAGATCCATCATCATGTATCCTTATCTCTTTATGGTTTATTCTAATGGAAAGAATGACTAACCCTAGAGAAATATTATAATATAGAATTTATTGATAAGGTAGGATATACTTAAAAACTATGATAAGAACCTAGATTATAGCGCTCCTAAGGTCAATCCTCTATTCTAGATTTAAGCATGATGTTAGTTTTTCCATCAAATTATTTTTTAAGAGATATACGTATTTTATTATAAATGTATGCATAAGGTCTTAAAATAATATTTTTATAATTAATCTATTTTTATTGAGTCCCTTCCACACTTTTAATTATGAATTATCTCAGTCCTAGTTCAAACACCACACCCCAATATAAACATGAACATAGGTGAAACTTCTGAATACTTTAAAGTGACTAAATTCACATGGTTTATCGAACCATAAATGACTTTTAATTTAATTTCCCAATGGAACAAACAAAATTTCATTGACCAAGTACACTATAGTGTTCACAAATTTTTCTCTAATTACCTTGGGAATTTTTTAGAGTACCCACATGCTCCTCTCCTTCTCTATCATTGTCTTATTAATTAACTTTTCCACATCATTCTTCTGAGGCACTCAAAAAACTATATTCTCAAGCATAATTCCATTATTTTGACATAAGTTCTAGAAGTATTTACACTATATTATCCACTATTATTTGATCCTAGGAATTTTAACTTTTGGAAAGTTTGAATCTCCATGATCTTCTATTGAAAAAAATATCTAAATAAATCTATGTTTTTCTTTAGAAATTAAATCTAGAAATTCCTTGTATAATCACCAATAAATGTGATGAATTAAAGAGGACCACCATGAGATATAACTAATATTGGTCCCCACACATAAGAGTGAACATGTTCTAAATTTAAGGCCTTTGGATTAAGACTATTTAAGTTGAACGATACCCTCTTTTTTTCTAAGTACACAACTCTAACATCTTTCAAATTTGGTGTGATTGAGATTCAATATGACTTTTTCTACTAGAAAATTCATGTTTTTCTCACAAAGATGTTCAATCCTACAATTAAAAAATTCTATATTTTTAGGAGTTGTTGTTCCAATAACTATCACTCCATATGATCTTCTAGTTAGATACATGGTACCTTTTTTTACTCCTCATACCACTATCATGAACCATGAGCCACCTTCCAAACTCTATTAGAGAAAATAGTTTTATAGATCGATTCATCAAGTTAACCAATTAAAACCAAGTTATTACATAGTCTTATTATGTTACACACTCCTTTTAGTTGAAATAAGATTCCATTATTTATTCAGATATTGACATTTCTTTTTCCCATGACTTCTAAAGCTTTATTATCCACTAATTATACTTTTATAAATCTTACAAATACATAATTTACTATGAATCCCTACTCTTTCCTTGAGTGGAATGATTCATCAGAGTCAATCACTCATGAATCCTACAAAGTATTAACGCTTGGTAGAAAGATTATACTTCTCTCAGTTGAATCATGAAATTTTAATATCCATAGGATGTTCTTCTAGAATTTACCTTGCAATATCTAAAATCCTTTTTATAACGCCCTCTCTTCTCAAATTGTCAATATATAGGGCCGAGACTAATATAATTTCCTTGAATTATTTCTTGTGACTTATCTTATGATTGTCTCTAACTTTTTCATTGAGGTGTCTATACTCTTCCTTCGATATTTAGCATTATTCCAAAAGGTGCTTGGACTTCCTTCTATCTGAGTTCTTTATTCAGTATGAGATTCTTGACATCTAGAAACACCAAGTTAATCTTTCCATATGAATTTATCATCACCATTACCATCATATACCATGAATCTAGTAGCGATGAAAATATAATAGTATCCCATACACCATATGAAAAATTTACCATCACTGATTTGATTTTCCCTCAGATCACGTTGAATTAATTCACATGATCTACCAGAGGCTTACCTTCCCCTAGACTCATGCTGAACAACATATGAATCATGAACAATTTATTAAGTTACATTGGATTCTGGTACATGTCTACCAATTCCTTAATCAACCCACTATGGTCTTTACTTCCTGGATGTTAAAGGCTACATTCTGGGATAATGATATCCACACTAACCTAAGAAATTTCCTATCCAGATGTTCTTATTCTGATTAATACAACTTCTAAAGTTTTATTCTATCCAATGGAACTTATAAATCCCTATAAATAAGATAGTCCTATATATTCATTATATAGAATCCCAAAATCCATTCCATCTAACTTATCTCTATCCAGATCTTACCTTCTTTCGACTCCATACCATCTGATGATAGTAAACACACGCTGATATCTAAATAACCCAATCCAAGGGAGTGAGTGTTACATGTGATACCTCTAAGTGTTTTGATGGGTGATAATAGAATTATAATATTTGATACCTCATATTTATAATCCATACTAGACCATTGATCTACTTGATTTTTTCCACTAAAAAATGAAATATAGGGAAAACAGATCCTCCAAAAATCCCATTGACTAAAAGTAATACCTTGAGATTAGTGTATCAGAACTTAGGAAGAAAACACACCCTAAATACCACATCAATTATTTGTCACACACACTCAAGGAAAGATCATATATCTCACACAAGACATTTAGGTTTAATATAAATAAAACAAAGTAAAGTTTAAAAAATTTGGTTTATATGGTTTAAACATGAGTCCTGCATCCATGGGATAAACACTATTTCCTTTCCATACTATAATAAGATACAAGTAATTATAATTAAAATAAATACTTACCAATATAAAATGACCTTAGAATTTGATTTATCACATACACATGTATTAGTGACCCCACCTACCATTATAATGGGTCCCATCCAGTCATCCAGTGCACTAAATTTTGATATTTATGGGCATACCACCAATAAACCATAGTGGATGTAAATCAACTGTAGTAAAAAAAACTTGAAAGTTGATAATTGATGATTGAACCAAGTTACTTAACCTTTTCCCACAAAACCATGAGGAAATAATTTATAATTTATGTTGAACATCTACCAGACTACTAATCCATACATGCTACCATTAGAATGTGACACCTTATGATCAAAATACCATATACTGGAGAGATCCCATTGTCATTGCCTAAACCCCAAAGGTCATTCCATCTTCTAGTTTCTCTCTTTCCGATTGAACCAGAAGAAAACTTGAATAAGCTTCATTCCTAACTAGTTAATGGCGATGAATCTTTCCAATGAAATCTAATTTCATATAAAAATTAGTTAAATTTAGAAATAATAAAATTAAATTTACAACTTATATTGAAATGAATTTTTGTACAAAGTAATTATATTATGTCTTGTTACATTAAATCTTATAAATGATTTTATATATTTATGAAATTTTTTATTCCTTTTTAAAGAAGTTAATAAGAGTGTTATTAGAATATATTAGTAAATAGAGAAATTGAATTAATAAAAAGATAAAATATAATGCTGTAAGTAGGATTAAAATACAATATACAACAATAAAGATAACATTAAACCGGTAAATTTTTATTGAATTTGATAGACATATACCTATAAGAAATTATTTAGGAACCTTATGTTGTTTGATGTCATGAAATTGAATAAATTAAAATCCAAGAGGGGAAAATGTTCATTACAAGTCATGAAATTAGTGCTCCAGTTAAAAATATTTTGCACTTAAAATGAATTTTTAAATATTTTTTATCATTTTTAGTGATTTCAATGTTCTATATTACATAATAGATACCTTCATAAAGAATTGATTAGTACTTTGATATCAGCTCATGGCCTGTAATTATATCTTAAATATTTGTTTCTTATAAGATGTAGTGTTAGAAAGTTTTATTGTAGTTAAATTATTGATAGTATATAGAATCACATTAAATTCAATTATAGTTAATAGTGTAAAATTTAAATGATTGAATAATAATAGTACATATAAGAAAATTAAAGTCAATAATAACCTTTATATCTGAAGTAATATTATTTTATTAATGTTTAACCAATTATTATCAAATCAAGCTTATATTTTTATTATTAAGGAGTAGGTCAATAAAAAATGTTTCATTTGATAATTTTAATGATTTCATGTACCACATTCATATGATGTGTACTTTAATTCTCAATATCCCATCATATTAAATAGAAATATAATGTAAAAAATGATCCATTTGAACAATTATAATGAAGATAAGAATATTGTTGAGTAAACATATAGGCATTTATAATAATTTTGAGTGAAAATAGTAAATATGATAATTTAATATTGATACATCATTTGAAATTGTTAATTTTTTTCCCAGTGTAAGTTTTAGAAAATTTAGTTATAAATAATATTTATTATACACCTCATAAGTTTGTTTTCTGTTTCATGTATCAATAAATTTAAACCCTTTTCTTAGTAACTCTAGAGGCCATGGCATAAAGTTAACCATAATAAAAAATTTAATGCCAAAGGTATATTCTAATAAAATAAATATATTGGCCTTTAGTTTTGTCAATAGTCATTATATATAAAATATTTAAAGGATATTATCTTCTTTGAATATTGAATGACCACTTTTAATATGAGTTTTCGTATTTATCCTCAATATTAAACCTTTATTTCCATAATAAACCCCTAACAGAATTTGTTCTTGATCACATGATCCCCTAAATATATAATAAAAAAATGGATTCAATTACAAATACAAAAGGTTTGAAAAAATTTCTTAGTAACTAACTGACGCCCCTGTGTTTTACGATTATTTTTGAAAAGGACAACTATAGATATTAATACCATTTATAATTTCTTGTTTATATATGTTTTATGGAGTTTTAATATCCAAACTTGATCTAAAAATTTAATTAGAACTACGATAAATGTTATCTTATCCAAGAATCAATGTTAACATGTAGTCATTTACTTATTTTACAACATCAATGATTTTAAGTATTCTAAAACATTATATTTTATTGAAAAATATTGGTAAGTGCATTTAATAATCACATCTAGTTGATCCTAAATTTTTTTTATCAAATAATATTTTAAAATATCAATATCATTATTTGGGTCACCAACCATTCCATTAACTATATTAAGAATCCAATTTGAAAATTCTTATAATTCCATAGATTTGGTAGTTTTATGAGAAGAAAGAAGTCTCATGTTATTTTTCAATTTTAAAACATTATATTTATTCTAGAGGTAATAGGATTTTATACTTTCAAATTATATATGGATTTTATTTCCACAATGTATGATAGACAAGATTTGATGAAAATTTCCACCAAAGATTATTATTTTTTCCTACAAAAGGCAATTAACCTTAATTTTTATTATATGGTGACATTATATCCATTATGGTATGATCAAGAGATTCAAATAAATATACATCTACCATTGGTAACTTATCCCAGATAATTAATTTTATTCTATATAAAAGTTTTTCCAAACCACTTCCTTGTTGAATATTACAAGTAGAGTTTTCATTAATAGAAATTGGAATACAAAATTGAGAGTGTTGTTCTCACACTTAGGATGAGTAAGGATTATATACCACTTTAATGAATGAAATGTACTATATAACCTCCTTCATAACATGATATCAACATTAAAACATTCCATATTAAAGTTTTTCCCATGCCTCTATAGACATGATAAAAAAAATCCTTATTTTGGTGTGGAGTATTCAATAATAATAGTGGTTAACACATTTTTTTATAAAATGGTAAGTTTTATACTCAAAATAGAAAATTATTCTCAAAGAAAATCATTATCACAATTTTGTTCAACTATAACCAATATGTTTTCAATGAATGGAATTGATGAAACTGGGTGTGGTATGGGAGGATAATTTTTGAATTATCTTCCATTATTATGATGTATGTTATGAGTATCTAATAATGTACACCATTATATTTGATTTTCTGATATATGTAATTATGTTATACTAATAACTAGTTATCTTAGTTTTCAAGATGCATTGAGGAAGGAAATATTTTAAATATGGTATAAATTAAGTATTTTGAAACACATATCTAAATATGTGTTGACCTATATTGTTTCAAATATGATAGAAAGTATAAATGGGTAAATATGTTATTTATTAGTATCAACTTGTTTTAAATATTTGAAATATGTTTTAAAGTGGGTAATGTTTTTATGTATTCCCTGTTAAAATTGAAAGTATAGTTTATTAATACTATTAGTTTATTTAAGAAACTGTATAAATTTTATATATTCAATAAATTGTATGCCTAAATTTATTCAATGAACTAAATATAGTATATTGAAAAAATGAATTTGTATATAGCACACTAAGTGCTTTGAAGTGTATGTAGAATAAGTAAAATATAGAGAATTCATATTGAATATAATATAATACTCATAAAATTTATGAACTGTATAAAATATATATACTGGAAATACCTAACCTTAATATTAGTAACATAGTAGGTAATCTATGATTGTAATTATTACAAATATTTAGTGTCTTTGATGATTAGATACACAAAAATATTATTGTGAACAATTCTCCATAATCACACCCTACTTGATCCCCTTATAGACATCTCCAACATTATACCTATCTTCTTAACTTAGGGAATAGAAAATATAAGAAAAATGGTGAGCTCAAATGGTCAGTAAGGGGAAAAATTATAAATTAATCATAATGGATTAGAGTTTAAGCATATAAAAAGCTTGATCATGGAAGAAATATCTGATTAAAAATAAAATTTAATAATAAGGGTTATCCATGAGGCATAATATATGGGAATATAACCTATAATGATCAAACATAAATCATTTAATGAGATATGGAAATATGAGACAATAATCACGATCCATAGATCATAACATAGACATCTAACATAAAAATGTGGCATAAACACCAACATAGTAAATCATAACATCACAGATTTGGAATCGAGTTCCTGACTACCATAAAAAAGTGGACCGGGAATCATGTATTTGCCTCTAATTACATAGTGTATCATGAATCATGTCCCTACCTCCAATTAAATAGTGGATTATGAATCACATACCTGCCTCTAATTACCTTGTAGGTCAGTAGACATGTCCCTAACTCTAATTACATAGCAGGCTTGGAATCATGTTCTTTCCTCTCATACTTATCTCATAAGATATCAAAATTTACTTAATGCATTAAAGGGATATATAATTTTTGGCCCACCTATCACATAATGATAATCCATACACATGTGAACCATAAAAAATCAATCATATATGATACCATGAAGAACCCATGGAAATAATATGTGCTTTGTAACATTTCAAATGGCATTACAAAAACCGCACATCGAGAATTCAATAAAATGATACCAAAATTCAATCACCCAAAGGGGTATTTCATAAAGTAATTTTGAGTGTATTTACTAGATTATATATCAAAAGGATATAAATATTTTTGAGATAAATTGGAAAAAGTAAACCAAATCCTAAAAATAAATTTCATAAAACATTTTTAAAATTATAGTAAAAATATTAAGTTATGAGCCATTATAAATTTTTTTTAGAAGGTAACACGATTTTTTTAAAATTTAAAATAAATCCCAATAATTGAGACTTGAAACATAAAGGTTTTATAGAGTAAATATAGAGTAGAAGATAAAATATTCAACTGTGAAAATAAAAAACAACCACTTTATTTTTTAAAACACTTTTATTGAAACCTACATCATTTAAAAGAGTAATAATGATTAATTTTTTAAAGGGTCAATATATTTATCAAGATAATAAGAAATGATATATATTTCTATTTTAAAATAATAAAGGATAAAATTATCAATAAAAAAGAACATGGACATGAAAGTGAAGGAGTTTATTAGAAAGGAAGAGAATTATTATTAATAATGTTATGATTTTATGAGAGAGAAATTATTCAAGGAATAATCTTAGAGTTTAAATTAAAATTTTACATAAGGATAAATAGAAATTATCATATAATAAAATATTATGGTGTAATAAACCAAAAAATATAATAAATAAGTTAAAGGCGAAACATTATAACTCAAAAAGGAGATTTGAGTTAAAATCAGTTACAATATTTTCATCTATTGTATAGAAAGTACATGAAGGATAGAACTTGAGATAGTTTTTTAAATCTATTAATTTAAATTAAATTATTATAGAAAAATTCATATTGTTGTATATACACTAACCAACATAAACCAAGTGGGTAATGTGACATATGTCTCAAAGAAAGAAAAACAAGATGAGAAACCCTTATGAATTTAGCATCACATAAATGAAAAGAATAAGAAAAATGGATTTATGAAGAGACTTATAAATAAAATAAAATAAAATTTAAAAATAATAATAGAATACAATGGGTTATTAATTAAAAAATATAAATAAGAATAGGTATATTACATGAAAAATGACTTAATGAAGGAAAATTGAGATGAAACCCTTACATTAACTCTCGAATTAAAAAAAATGATTTAACATTTTATATAATAAACAGAACAATATTAATAAATTATTTAATAAAATTATTCATATATATTACCTTTCCAATAATTTAATTATAATAATTCATTATACCTTTATTAGTTAGAAATTGTATATTTTCATAATCGAATTCTAGGAACCTTGATTGTTTCATGTGAGTTTCGTAATAATGATATCAATATTCATTATTTTGTAAAATTTAATCATTAAAATATTATTAAATTCAATATAATATAATACCTTTAATTATATTTAGAGTTACAATATCATTCCATTATATTTTTAGTTATAATTAATGAAGATGAAATCAGTGACGAGCTTGTTTCCTACAATTTATCGATATCAACATGTTACTTTATAATGGTCACTATTTTTTATTTCATATTTTAAGAATAATATTCATGAAATATATCAATAATTAATATCATATAAATTTATAAAATATATTATTATAACTATCCATGTAATGCAATGATGAAAAAAACATGTTATCTATTGAGGTGGTAGTCCGCATGTACGTATGAGCTACATTTTCATTTTTCAATGGATAAAATGAAAGAAAGTTAGATAATGGTTTATATTTAAAGAATCAAAATTATTTCATATATATAATATTTATTAATTAAATAAATTCTTATAGCCTTCCATGTAAGGTGACAATGAAAAAAACACATCATCTATGGAGGCGGTAATCCGCATGTATGCACAAATGACATTTACATTTTTCAACAAAAAAAGAAAGGAAGATAAATAATTATATATATTTAAAAAATAATAATTATTTTATAGATATAATATTTTTCATTAAATTTATCTTTATAATAGTCCATTTAATGTGGTGATGAAAAATGAAACATGTCATCAATGGAGGCGGTAGTCCCCATGTATGCACGAGCAATGTTTTTATTTTTTTAATGGTTATGAGGAAGGTAAAAAATGGTTATCACATAAATATAATAACATTTTACTATAATAATGATAATTATGTAATTATATTATTATTATTATAATATATTTGGAGGAGGGTGGATAAGAAAAACAGAGAATCGAAAGTTAGGGAGTGGATAATACTCATGTTGAGAGTTAGAGTCTTCTCTTAAAAGACCACATAGAAATGGAGGATTCAAGGATTATTCATGGGAAAAGGAACTAAAAAATGAGTATGAGGGATATAGTGTATATAAAATGGGAATGTATTGAAGAAAAATTCTATTTTTTTGAGTGGATTTATAGGTGTGGTGTAAGGATCCATTTAGAAGTGATGGGAGTGACACTTTTGTAAATATTCACAAATTTATATTAAAGACACCTCACTTTCAAAGGAATGTTTCTCCAATAGTGAAAAATAAAGGACAGGGGGTAAGGAAAGGTCAATACATCCCTAAAAAACTCATTTAGAGACATGTTTTTAACATGTTTTAGGTATTTTACCTTTTTATTTAACTCGTTTACTTTTTTTGGTTTTTACTATTTTAACTAATTATTTAAATAAATAATTTATTTTTATGAATAAAAATAAAATGAAACATATTACATAATTTATAACTTTTTATTCCAAATATTAAATAAATATTATTATATATAATTTTTAAAAGTGATAAAAATCAATTCCAAAATAATAAATGTATAACACATTAATAATAATTTTAGAGAAAAATATAGCTAAAGTTTTAAAATTTCAAATAAAAGTTTGTGATTTAAACATACTATTTTTAACTACATAATTTCACTAATAAAATACATCTTTTTTCAAGAAAATTGTTTTATAAAATTTTAAGTCATGATTATATCCTAATGATGATATAAAATCCAAAATTTTTCTAAAAATGATAATTTGTACTATTAACCTAAAAAATAAATATTTATAGAAATATCAAAAAAAATCAGCCTAATAAAATTTTGATATAATAAATAAAAAAATACTTCCATTTTATAAAATTAAAATTTTACAATTTAGTAATTATACTTTTAAACGGAGACATAAAATATAACGAAAAATTATTTTTTGTAAGAAAATGGATTTTTTAAAACCTCAAGTGTTTTTAATATTATTTTATATCAGTTATCATTTAAATAAGTCTTAATATATTTGTTTTTACATTGAAACATTTAATTATAATAATCCTTTAAAAATGTGTAATCTATTTATTAATATAAAAATACACAGTATATTTAAAAATAAAATTCTTCGAAAAATAGTCCTTTTAACACTAAATTATTTTAATCACATCCCAATGAACTTAATTATTTATATTTTAATTTTTAAATTTATTAAGTTCCTTAATATTAAAACAAATCAAAATTTTTATTAAAATGAAAATAATAATAATAATTTTTAAGGAATTAGAATAAATCATTTTAACCATCTTTTTTTACTTGTGGTTTTACTCTTTTTTTTGTAATTTTCATAATGATATTTAAAATTTTATACTCATTATGTGTTAATGTTTATGTTAAATCTTAAAATATAATGTTTTTTGTTTTAGTTCAGTGTTATGTGTGATACAAACTATTCAATATAGTATTTATTTGAAGATTAAGACTTACTAAAATCTTGAGGTGTTGCATATCTCTTCCTCCCATTAGCTTTCTCTTTCAAACAAAACACCCAATTGTTATCAAGTTAACTTTTCTATTGTGATAACTATAAAAATACAATATTTTTAAATGAATATATTTTTCAAGAATAATGGGATTTTATTTATTAATTTTTTTCTTACATATAAAAGGAAATCCTGCAGAATATGACAATAATCTGGAAAATCCTACAAGATCATAGTGTAACTCCTCAAGATTTTAAAATAATAACATTATGTTTGATAAAATATATGACATGAAAAAATTATGTTAAATAAACCATGAAATATTATTCTTTATATATGACCATTATAAACTACTTGTTGAATTAGTGGGTATGAATTTGAATAAACACGCTATGAATATATATATATATATATAAACATATATAAAGGACTTAATAAATAAAAATTTATTTATTAATTATTATTAAATAATAATTAAAGTTTCAGTAAACTAATATTATGCTTAAGAAAATAAATTTCCTTCAAAAATGTTATTTATTTATTTATATGAGCAAATATTATATTTTTTTTACTCTTTTAGAAAATTTATTAGATAAACTTAACATAATTTTTTAAATCATAATATCAAAATTATATTAGGTTGTTTTTTTATTTTTCTAAAAATATTGATTTTCTAATGAATAGTGAAAAGATACTGATTTTTATGGAAAACTGTATTTTTGTTTCAAGCATGTAAAAAGATAGATTTTATTTTAAAAAGTTTTGAAATTAAAATTATATATATTATATTATAAATAATCTAATTAATATAATTGGAATCAATTTTATAGTTTAATTTGGTATAAAATCTTTTTTATACTTAAAAATGCATTTATCAGAAAAACAGTTTTTCGTTACGTTTTGTGTATCTATATTAAATTAATTTCTAAAACTTATAGAGATTTAATATCCAAAAATATATAATATATTGGAAATAAATATTCTAAATTTTTTAAATAGTTTCCCTTAATTTTTGGTCATTATTAATAGTAACCATGGTAAATATTTGTCACCTTAGTAAGGGTAAAATAGGTAAAATAGGGATAAAATTTCAAGATATGGTCTCAAAATCAATCCAAAACTTGACTTTATCATATTTTATTTGTTTATTTTGACCATTTACATCCATGTTTTGGATATATAATCACATGGTTCCATATTTACTTGATTATGACCATTATATTAATTTAAGAAAAGAATAAATAAAAATATCACTCCCTAGTTTAATATCTCTAAATTTTTTACATAATGTGAAAAAGAGGATATGTTTAGTCCTAAAGGTTTATTTTAAATATTAATTAATTTTTTTTATCATAATAATTTATCATAATTTTTATTAATTGAATAAATACCTTAACTTCTTACACAACACCGATAAAATATTTATTCAATCAATAGAAAAATAAAATAAATTGTTTTAAAAATATTAAAATTAATACAATTTAAGTGAATTATTATGTTATATGATTTTTAGATATATGTGACATATTAGGGATGTATGAAAATAGTATATTCAAATTCCATATTCTTATTATTATCTTTAAAGTCATATTAAATAAATAATGTCAAAAAAGGCATTAATGATATTTTATGAAAATACTATTTTAATTAATTATTTAAAAATAATTAAAATATTTAAAGATGAAATTTTGGATAATTTATGGTCTAAAATTTCATAATTTATCCATTTATTATCCAATTTTTACCTTATAAGTAAAATTATAACCCTTTAAGAGTGAAAAAGTTGTTACTGCGATTAAGGTTAAAATATGTTAACTGAGGTGCTAAAACAAAAGATAAGGTTTAAAATACCACTTAAACCTATAAAATTTTTATTTTTTATGAAATTTAAACCATATCCTAGATTATATTTGAATATATGCTGATTTTTAATCATTTTTCTTAATAATTACATTTTCTTTTAAATTTTAATTTTTTAAGAAATTCCAAGATTACCCCTCCCCCCACTTATAAAAGGGAACCCCTTTTTTCTCATATTTACACTACTTTGAGCCTTATAGATCAAAAAAACCAAACAATTATCTTATAAAAATCTTTATACACTTTATAGATATTATAGTCTTCCCAAAAACCAAAACTATTATCTTTAAGAGGAGATCTAAAGGAGTTCTTTCAAATAAGAGGTAATCATCTTAATCGATCACTTTATTTTTTAATTCTTCTTTTAAATAATATAAATATATGTTATTTATCATAAAATAATAAATTGTGTATCATAAATATACATAGATGTTATTATAATTATTAAACCAAAATTATCCAACGTCTTTCCCTTCAAATGGGATGTGAAAGTATCACTCGTGCATATGTATGACTTGCCGTCTCCATGTAGCGATGAATTAATTTATCATCCCAATAACTTATGGATTGGTATTATAATGATTTTAATGTTTATATATTATATTTATAACATAATTATGATTCTTTAATAATAATATCATATCTAACCTCTTACCTTCCAATCTGTTGGAAAATGATAACATTGCTCGTGTGTACATGTGGACTACCACCTCCATGAAGTGATGTGATTTGTTTTTTTATTTACACTTTACATAGATTCTAATAAGGTTGTATTTGATGATTATATATGATTTATATGATATAATAATTATTATTTACCTTTATTTCATTCCATCAACCGAAAAGTGAAAATAACATTCATGCATACATACAATCTACCATCTCCATGAACAATATAATTTATTTTTCTATGTCTAATTTTATAGATAAATATCTATATATCTCTATATATATATATTGAATATATAAAAAATTTATATAATGAATAAATTTTTTATATTATGGAACCATGATCAAATTACAAGGACCAAAACTACCAAACCAAAACATACATGAAAAACGAAGCAGTTATCAATCGAAATAGTGATTTTAATAAAGAATTGTTAATAAACAGGGGATAAAAGGTTATAAGTAAATAATATATTGTATAATATATATTATTATGGTTATTTAATATATTTATAATAAATCAATTTTTATTATACATTATTTTCAAACATTTATAAAGAAATTTAGACATGTGTTATGAGATTTCTAGTATCACTTTTATTTTTGGGCGACATATGCCATATTAATCACTTTTTTCTTTTATATGGTGTATATATTGACACTTTGAAATATTATATCCTTAATATTATTATTTTAATGATATTTAGAATTTCATTTTTTTTATTCTTTCATGGGGATTATGATTCAAAAGTTTCCAAAGTGGTAAGAGTTTTGTTTTCCAATCTCGTTATTTATCAGTATTGTTTATGATTATTTTATGTTGATGAAATTTTATGGTATATTTATCAAGAAAATCCTGAATTTTATTCTCTTATGGTTTTTAAATTTTAAATTACATTTTTTCATCTCATTTTTCTCTCTTTAAGAACTCAAGAGACAGAAATAATGTTTTTAAGGAAAACTAACTTTATTTATCTCTTTGGTTGAAAATATTTTCTCTTCTATTTCCATGTTTTATAAAAACGTTTTCAAGAATTTTTTACTATTATTTAATGATTTTTTGAAGTAAATTTTTTACATGCTTTATTTTTTATTTTTTTAAAAGGATTATTCTTGTCATTTTCTTAACAAGGTGTTTTTTACTTTTTACCAAAAATGTGAAATGAATCTTTGTTTTAATGTATATTACATGAATAAAATTTCCTAAAACCATGAATTATAAATTCCTAGGATATTCATTTATAACTTTCCAAGTTTCTTTTCAAAGATTTTTTTAATTTATTTTCTGAATTTTTTTAGATTTTCAATAAGTGATTTCGAAGTGAAAAGTGTATTTATCTTAAGAAATGTTTCAAGTGATATTTTATAAGAATTTTACATCCAAGATGACATCCTTTAATGCTTACTAATTTTTATTAGGGATATGATTAAATTATACCATCCATATTATTTCTCTATATAGTTTATTATTATGATTAAAAGATATTAATGACACCCATAAATTTTCCATGAGTTATACTATGATGAAATGATGAAATATTTATGAAAACTGTTTCTTTTCCATGGGTTATGCTATGATGAAATGTTTATGAAATTGATTTATTTCTCAAAATTTATGATATGATGAATTTTTTATGATCTTATGTAATAATTATGTATGTTTTTTAATTATGTTATTAGTGGGACCATAATTATATATCCCTCTAATGCATCATGTAAAGATGGATATCTCATGAGATAAACAGGAATGGAATTGGGAGTGAATCCAGTTCAGTAAGTTAATTTTTCCACTATTATAGTATTGAGAGTGAACCTTGACTACTATGATGGTTTTGGGAGTGAAATAAATAAACTATTATATTTTTTGCAGTGGTCCTTTCATACCAAGGAAATGATTTTCTATGTTTTTGTGTATTCCACAAACTTATGTCTTATGCTAATATCATAATCTCATGGATCATGTTATTTGATTTCTTTGTGATTCATAACTTATTAAAATCCAATATTTATACCATAACTCAATATTATGATCTATAATATTAAAGGTATGGTTTTAAAATGTTATTATCTTGTTCTCATACACTTATGATCATGTTATGTTTAAGTAAACATTGATATCTCCCTTGTTTACCCTTACTAATAATTTAGGCTCACCCATTGTTATGCTTCCTTTCCATAGGTTTTGAAGAAAGGTATTAAGTATGATATATTTAAGAAGGGTCTAGGCATTAAGAACTTAGTGATAGATCATGTAGTTCAATTATAACCCAATTTTTTATGTATAAAAGTTTCCAAAGATACTTGACCTATATGTTTCTAACATGGATTGTTAAGTTATATAATGACTATTAATCTAATTAGATATAATATATATGTATGAAAAGTATGGGTTTCTGTAGTTGGTATCAGAGAGGGGTTTAGTTAATATTTTAAAACCAGGATGATAAAATTTTATGATAACCTTGGGGATAAGTCTAAGTATAGGATAAAATCCGAATGTTTTAGTAAGGAATAAATTATGATTTTTTCTTAGAAATACATCTATGTATTGATATTAAAATTGGATATGGTTTTAGTAAGGATTCGTATAGGGATAATAACACTAAAAAGTGTTGGTTGAGTATATCTCAACCATTATTTTGGTTTATAGTGAGTGTTCCCTTACTTCTCACCTCATTTGACACTCCTGACAGATATGTTAGGTTAATTCAAATTTTCTTTTTGAACCATTATAAATGATTTGAATAGATGATGACCATGAATGACCTAGGTTAAACCTAAGGTTCTATAGATTGAAATAAATGTTTCATGATTTATATATATTATAAATTATATTTCATGATTCCTCATTGTGACTATTTTTTTATCATACTATACATTTTGGTTTAAGTTAATAAATGTAACCAAGAGGATTATTGTTAATGATGAATGTGTTGGAAAATGGAATAATTTTCATCATGAACGTATAAATGATATGTATCTATAAGGATAAACCTTTTGATTATAACTAATCAAATATCTCATTAAATGATTAAAAATATTAACTTGGGTAAGTTTCCTAACACACCTTATAAGAGAAAAATTCAATTTCATGAAGACCACAGAGGAAAGAAGATTCAATTTCATACATTTTGAGAATGTGGAAATAAACACTCATGGTAATGTATCAAATTAGCAATAAGATGTTTTATATGTGTAAGTTACTGTAATAGAAGAAGTAATTACTGAGGAAAAATGAAGAGTTTGATATATGGAAATGTAGTTCATCCAAAGGAACTATTTATTATTAAATGTATTATGTGTGGTGAATATGGACATTATCCAATACAATTACTAAATAAAAGGGTTAAATACTAGACCAAGGATGGAACTATTCTATTATAATTATTGAAGTGGAAGGATTGAAATGTTTATGTATTAGGATTTTAGAATTATTTCTTCAAAGTTTTATATCAATGATATTCTAGATATAAGAATCATGATACATCTAAGGACTTTCCACAGTATATTTTCTTTAAGGATTTGAAAACATATGTTCAAAGGTACTAATAATTAATAAAAGTGATTTATTGGTAATGTGATTATGTTTATTTGGGATAAAGAGATGATTTATATTCATGATATAATTGTGATAGTATTACTGGTCTTGAAATTGATTAGTGATTTAAGGGCAATGTGGTTTATGTTATCTTTGATGGAGTTTACATCATTTTTTATTATTTATAGAATATATTTGATATTTTATGATTTTATTTGAGGAATAATGATTATGAAAATTTTTTGATGCATATATGTTTTCTTGTGAGGCTAATTTAAGAGTTATATATACCATTATGGGTTTATAAGTTTAAGATTGATAATATGTTTAAAGGGATATATAACCCTTTTTAGGTTTTTAGCCATGGGATTTTGAAGTTAATTGATACTTTTATTGGGTTTTTAGAAAAATATTCTATTAAGTTTTAAATGACCCTTTGGGTTAGTATATTATTTAATGTTAAATTAATTACAGTCGATTGGATAATGGGATATAGATAATATTTATGGTTGAAAAGTGATTAATTTATAAGGTGATATTTTCAGAGATATTTATGGACAAGATATGGTTACCTTTTAGGTTAGTATATAAATTTGATCCAATATATTTTTGTAAAGTTTACTAGATTATAATATTATATAGTGACTTATCATGGTGATTAAGAATATTTTTGGAGATGATTCATTAGGTTGTGGTATATGAAACCTTTAGGTTTAACATGTGATTTAATTCAAAAGATTATTTGGGAAGAATGAAATAAAATTTTGGTAATCTAAGATGAAAGTTATGAGATAAAATTTTAGTTTAAAACATTATTTAGTGTTGAAGTTATTGAGGATTTCGGTTTGTTTATGAAATGATCTATGTGGAAACTTTATTACTGTGGAAATTTTGGAGTTAAATGTATTATTTCTTCATATAAAGGTTTATTCATTTCAGGAATTATATTACCTTGTGATAACCATTTTTGTTTTTGGTTAATGTATAAATATAGTATTAATATCTTGATATCACATTATGATCCCTCAAAAGTTGATTTTAGTGATTTTGGAATGAAAAATTCATCTTGAATACTTATTGTTTAAAGAAAAGGTGAGATTGTGGTGAAAATTGATTAAAGGATGAATTTTACTTGATAAGTAAGTATATTTACCTATTTTATTAATCTATATGAAAAAAATAATTTCACAGATTTAGTAAAATGATCTTGGAATAAAAAATTTATCCTATTATGATCATTTTCAATGAATTAATGGTCTTTTCTCCCATAACATATTTACGGTTTTATGGTCGTTAAATTTATTTTGAACCTGTTCTATATCTTTATCTATTAGTAATTGAGTGTTATTTTTATCATCTATATCCATATTTTTACTTCTCACTAATTTTATACTATTTTTAAACCTATTTTTGTGTTATTTTATATAACCTTCATATTTCCCCTTCCCTCCTTTCAAGAAGAATTTTTATTAACTCTTTTTATGATGTGGGTTTTCAATAAAGAAATTTTCAAATATCAAACCCTTGATTTCCTATGATAAGATAAAAATTTGAGGACTACATTTATTAAAGTGGGTATAATTTAATATCCTGATATTTTAAAATAATAAAATTATGTTTGATATAATATACGACATGCACCACTAAGCTTAAATGAACCACAAAATATTATTATTTAAATATAACCATTATAACCTAGTCGTTGAATTAGTGGTTATGAATAGGAATAACCAAATTCTGAAATATATATAAAGTTAAAACTTAATATAATTGTATTTATTAATTCTTATGAAATAAGAATTCAATTTTTAGTAAATTTATATTATGCTAGAAAATACATTTCCTTAAAAATTGATTTTTATTTATATTCATGAGAAAATATTATATTTAATTTTTTCAACTTTTAGAAAATTTATTTGATAATATTAACTTAATTTTTGAAATCATAATATAAAAATTATCTTAAGGCTAATTTTTTGTATTTTTATGAAAATATTTATTTTTCAATGAATAGTGAAAAATATTAATTTTTATTGAAAACTTTATTTTTGTTTCAAGCATGTAAAAAGTTACATTTTGTTTTAAAATGGTTTGAAAGTAAAATTTTTCTATTTATTTTATTAATAATAGAATTAACTTTATTGAAATCTTTTTTATGGTTTAATTTGGTCTAAAAACATTTTTTACTTAAAAAGGCATTTTTCAGAAAAAAGAACATTTTTTGTTGCATTTTGTGTTTTTATATTAAATTAATTCCATCTAATTAGAGTGATTAAATATTATAAAATAGATAGAATATTTATAAAAATGATTTAATAAATAGGAAAATTGTTTCCTTTTATTTTTTATCAATAAAAATAGTAAAATCGGTAAATATTTATCACCACAATAATGGTAAAATGGGTAAAATAGGGGTAGAACCATGATATAAGGTCTCAAAATCAACCCAACACTTGAACTTATCCTATTTTATGGGTTTATTTCAGCCATATCCATAACATATCTATATATCTGGTCACTTGGTTCCATATTTATTTGATTATGACCTTTATATTAATTTAAGAAAATAATTAATACAAAATGTCACACTTTTGACTTTGATATCTATAATTTTTTTGCAGAAGGATAAAAAATAATATAATTTCAGTTATAAATGTTTATTTAAAAGATAAATTATTATTTTTATCATAGTAATTTATTTATAATTTTTATTAATTGAATAATTTCCTTAACTTCTTATGCAATTTTAACATAATATTTATTCAATCAATAGAAAAATAAAATAAATGATTTTAATAATATTAAAAGTAATAAAATTTTAGTGAATTATTATGTTACATGATTTTTTAGATAAATATAAAATATTAGGGATGTGTTAGGGAATTATATTTTTATTCCATATATGCCTTGTTGTCTTTAAAGTCAAATTAAATAAATAATGTCAAAAATGATATTTTATGAAAATAATATTTTATTATATTATTTAAAAATCATTAAAATCATGACAAAAGACAAGGTGGAAAATATATGGTCTAAAATTTCATCCATTTCCCATTTTGAGCCAATTTTTACCATATACATAAAATTAAAACCCTTTATGTTTGAAAAATTCATTACTGCAGTTATGGTTAAAATATGTTAACTAAGGGATTAAACCAAAAATAAGGTTTAAAATACCTCTCAAACCTTTCAAAATTTTATTGTATGATTATATTTAAACCATATCATACCTTAATTCTGAATACCTATCCATTTGGAATAATTATTCTTGAGAATGATTTTTTTTATTTTTTAATATTTTAAGAAATTCCAAGAGTGCCCTCCCCCCACTAAAAAAGGGGCACCCCTCCTTTCTATTATTTATTCCTATTTGAGCCTTATATATTGAAAAACATATAAAATTATATTATGAAAATCCTTATACACATTCTATAGATTTTTTTATTCTTAAAATACCAACCCTAGGCTCCTTAATAGGATATCTAAAGGTGTTCTTTCAAAGAAGAGGTAATCGCCTTAAACAATCACTTTTTTTACTTCTTATTTTACCTCCTATAAATATATGGTATTTAAAATAAAATAATATATTATTTATCCTCAATATAAATAAATTTTATTATAATGATTAAACCATCATTAATCAACCTATTTCCCATCAAATGGGAAGTGAAAGTATTGCATGTGCGTACATACGTCTTACCGTCTCCACGTAGAGATACAATTCATCTTTCATCACCATATTTTATAGATGCATATTATTATGGGTTTTATGTTTATTTATGATATTTATGAAATAATTATTCTTTTTTAATAATAATATAATATATACTTTCTTACCTTCCAATCTGTTGAAAAATGATAACATCGTTCATGCGTACATGTGGATTGCCACCTCCATGAAGTGATATGATTCATTTTTCATTTCCTCTTTAAATAGATGGTAATAAGGATGAATTGTATGAATATTTATGATTTATATGATATATTAATGATTATTTAAAGGTGAATTATTATTTAATTTTTTTGTTCCTTCCTTTAAAAGGAGAAAACAATATTCGTGCGTACATACGACCAACCGTCTAGATAAACAGTGTGATTCATTTTTCTATCTGTACTTTTATGGATGGATATATATATATATATATTGAATATATATGAAATTTATATATTTATTAACATTCTATATATTATGAAAACATGATCAAATTATAAGGACCAAAACTACCAAAGAAAAACATACATGAAAAACGAAGCAGTTATCACCCAGAACCGTGATTTTAATAAAGAACTGTTAATAAAGAGGTGGTAAAAGTTTATAAGTAATTAATATATGATATCATATATATGAGTATTATTTTTTAGTATATTTATATTAAATCAAAATTTACTATACATGATTTTTTAATGCATATTAAGGAAGTTATACTCGAGGTAATGCATTTCTAGTCTCACTTTTATTTTTAGGAGACATATACCATATTCACCACTTTTTTAATTTTTATAGTTTATATAATAAACCTTTTAAATTTTATCTTATTAATATAATAATTTTAATGATATTTAAAATTTCATTTGATGTTATTATTTCATGGGGATTATGATTCAAAAGTTACTAAATTTGTAAGGGTTTTATGTTACAATTTCATTATTTATTGAGATTGTTTATAATTAAGTTGTATTGATAAAATATTATAGTCTATATATATAAAAATAATTAATTTTATTATAATATGGTTATTTATTTTAAATTAAATGTTTTCCTTTCATTTTCCTCTCTTTAAGAACTCAAGAGACTAAAATAACGTTTTTAAGGAAAACAAACTTTATTTCTCTCTCCAGTCTAAAATCATTTATAGTTCATGTTCATGCTTCATAAAAATGTTTTAAAGAATATTTTTACTATTATACAATGATTGTTTAATATAAATTTTACCCATTTTTTAATTATTACACAATTATTTAATATTAATCTTCTTGTTGTTTTTTGAATGAGTTATTTTTGACTTTTTACTAAAAATGTGAAGGGAATATTTTTTTAATGTATATGGTATGAAAACCGTTTCCCACAGTCATGAACACTAAATGATTTAAAGTTTAATTTACAAATTTCCAAGGTTATTTTAAAATAAAATAGATTATTTATTATTTAGTAATTTTTTATATTTTAAATAATTGATTTCAACATGAAATGTTTATTTTACTCAATAAATACTCTAAGTGATATTTTAAAGGCATTTTTCATCTAAGATGATATACTTTGATGTTTTATAATATTTATTGGGAATATGATTCAATGATACTATCTTTATTATTTCTATGGATTGTTTATTCTTATGATGAAATTATATAAATGAAACTCATTCCTTTTACATGGGTTATGCTATAATGAAATGCTGAAATGTTTATGTAACTAGTTTCTTTTCCATGGATTATGATATGATGAAATGTTTATAAAACCTATTTCCTTATTATGGGTTGTGATATGATGAATGTTTTATGATATTGTGTCACATATATGTATGGTTTTTCATTCTATGATGAGTGGGCTCAGAATTATATGGCCCTACAATGCATTGGGTAAAGATGGATATATCATAAGATAAACAAGACTGGAATGGGGAGTAACCAAATTTAGTAAGGGTATTTATCCACTATAATAGTCTTAGGAGTAAACCTTGGCTACTATTATAGTTTGGGGAGTGATCTCAATCCACTATAATATACTTGGAAGTAATCCTTGACTATTAAGGAAATGATTTTTATTCTTGTTTTTATGCCACAAACTTATTTCTTATGCTAATGTTATGCTCTCATGTCTCATGTTCTTTGATTCCTTCATGATTCATGTATTATGAACTGACAAGCTTTATTCCATGACTCAATATTATGATCTATGATATATAGGTTATGGTTTAAAATTTTTATTATCATATTCTCATACCATTATGACCATGTTATGTTTAATTGATCATTGATACATCCCTTTTTTACCCTTACTGAGCATTTGAGATCACCTTTTCTTATATTTCCTTTCACCATGCTATGAAGAAAGGTATTAAGTATGATATATCTATGAAATGTTCTAGTTATGAAGAACTTAGTGAGAGATGATGTAGTTTAATTATAAACCTGTTATTTATATATCCAAGTTTTCAAAGACACTATACCTATACTATTATAGCATGGATAACTATGTTATGTAATTAATATTTATCTAATAAGATGTGATATATTTTTATGAAAATTACATGTTGCCATACGTGGGGCTTGAACCCACGACTGAAGGAGATAAGGGCACAACTCCTACCATTAGCCTAAACTATTTCCTGGTTCCATATTAAATATATATATTTATATATATAATTCAATAAAGGATATCATATAATAAAATTACTTACTCATTATACTTTTAAAATTATTATATTTACTTCATGCCATAAAGTATTTTTTATTTCAAGGTTAGATATATCCCCTTAATGTAGTTTTTTATTTTTATATATTTAAGGAATTATGAAATTATTTGATATCTTATAAATGTAAATATATGTTAAATTTAGGGATTTTTGTTTCACAAATAATTTTATCAAGGTAAAGAACAAAAGTATGGTTTTAATTTTAAAAACAAAATAGATTTTATTTTAACTAAAATGTTTTTATAGAATTTAAATGGTTTTATTTAAAAATTAAATTTATAAATTTTAATTATTTGAATTTTATTTAAAGGAATTAATTTTTTGATTCAATATATCAAATTTAGACTAAGGTGAGTTTTTGAGTTTTTTCTAAAATATTTGATTTTTGGTGAATAGTGAAAATATCAATTTTTCAAATACCGTCACTTTGATGACATTAATATGATGAAATATTGAATAAATAAATTATAAAACATTTTTTTTCAAAACATATATGTTTAAGGAGTTAAATAATGTACTTTAAAACATTATTTTGAATTTGTAAACCCAATCTTGACTTTTGTGAACATAACCTAAATTTTATTCAAATTAAAAACTATTTCTGGGTCTTTCCATTTAATGGAATGGATTGAAGATTACATTTAGTTTTATATTAATATAAAATATAAAAACCTATATTAATTTATTAATTAATAAAAAATACTTGGTAATCAAATTTCTACTTGTTTTTAGTGTACAATCATATGTATGCTTAAATTGAATATTTTTCAAAAACTATTTTCTTGTGTTTTGTGTTTATATATTTAAAGTAATTTTTGAAACATATATAATTTTACTATAATATATTGTATTAAGTATATTTAAAAATAATATTTTTTTAATTCATCATTTATTTTTGGTCACATAAATAAGTTATCATATAAAAAAGTTAAGTTATTATGGTTAAGGATATATTGGGTTTAAAGGGGTTTATCTTGGATATAAGGATTAAAATGTCTTCAAAGCTTATCTAAATGTGATTTAGGGAGTTTTTTAGATCCTATAAAATCTTATATATGAATTTTGGGTTCCTTGGTTCCACTTTACCTTGAATAATACCATTTAATATTTTAAATCTTTGAATAATTACATGTGTTCCATTCCCCTCACTTATAAAATGGAACCAAATATCCTATTTTTATAACATATTTTGAGCACTATATATCAGAAAATACATAAATATATATATCCCCAACATCTCTCCTCATGTACTAGAGGTATTTTTCTCACCACAAGACCAGACCTAGATGGATTATGGTGTAATCCAAAGATAGTTTCCCAAAGAATATGTATAACTCTTAACCGAGTGTTTCGTGTTTATTTATTTTATACCTACATAAAATATTATTTAACCATTATGAAATAAAAAAATAGTTATATTAAATATAATTAAATATAATTATGATTATTTTACATCCCCTTTTCATCTCCTTTTCCGTCCTATTGGAAATGAAACCGTCGCTTGTGCTATGTGTGCACTACCACCTACGCAAAGTGATGTGTTTTGTTTTTCATAACCAGATTATATTGATGGTTAAAATGATATATAAAATGATTATATATGATATTTATGTCATAATTATGATTATTTAAATATAATATTTTACTTACCTTCTTACCTTTTTCTTTTTTTGGAAATTAATAACATCACACATGTGTATGTGTGAAATACCACCTCCATGAAGTGATGTGATTCATTTTTTAATTAAAAATTATAAGGTCTGTTATAAATAAGTAAATAATGAATAGATATTGAATATATAAAATATTTATGATTATTTAAAAGTAAAATATTAACTACTTTATTTATTTTAAACTTATTATAAAAATGAAAATGTCATTCATGCGTATGTACATACTACCGTCTCCATGAAACGACATGATCCATTTTTCATGACCAACTTACAAGGTTGGTTTTAAAAGTATATATAATGTATAAATATAATAAATATAACATGTTTAAGATTATTTAGGTAATGTAACTATAACCCCTTTGACCACTCTCAACACACCGAAGTAGTTTTCAGTTTATAAACCAAACGACCCCAAAACATACAATGTGAACTTAACCATTTTAGTAATTAAATAAATAATGGAAATAAATGAAATAAAAATAATAATAATAATTAAATTTAAATTAAAACATTTATTAAGAAAGTATAAAACTAATACAATTTTATTATTTAGGAGTTTTAGAACGTATGAAGATAGATGAGAATTAAGGTAAGGGATTTCTAATCTTAATTTCCTTTCATTGAGACTTATACCATTTTAACCACATGTTTTATTCTGTGTTGTATATTAACTACATTATAGATATATTTTATCATTATTTTACTTAAAAATTGGTTTATATATCTATTTCATGTTCTCTTCTTCAACGTCTGTTAGTTTTAAAATTTATAAAATCCATAAGATATTTTTCTTTAAAATCTTTTAAACTCACTTTTACTCAATATCCATGTTATTTTAAAAGTTTAAAGAATGTTTTTATTTATACCAGTTTTTTTTAAATTTAATTTTCATCTAATTTTTTACTTTCTTTACAAAGATTGAAAAATATTGTTTTTAACATTTTCCATACGAGTCACTTTTGACTCTTTTTACCAAAGTGAAAAAGAATGTTTTGTAATGTATATGACATGAATATATTTTCGCATAATCATCCCCTTTATTTATTATTAATATTACTATAAAAATTTTCACATTTTTCCAAATTAAATTAATTTTCTATTTTTTAAAAATTTTATTTTTTTAAGAGTTTTCAAAGAAAAAGGATATTTCTCATTATGATTATGTAAAAATAAAAGGTGCTTTTCTTATGGATTCAAATGTGTTTTTAAGGGTTTTATAATGAAAAAGTTATTGATTAATTTTTTTTGTTCATGATACAATAATTGAGCATTATTAATGATGGTGGATGAGGATGATATAGCTCAAGACGATGGGTGATACCGATATAATTCTCCAACGCATTAGATAATGAATACTATTTGAAGACAAAAAATGAGGGAGATAACCGAGTTGGTTAATCCTATGTAATAAATTGGTCCTCAATTATTCTGAAATTTTTTTAACATGAGTGAACATGGGTTATGAATATAATGATCTATTATATTTATATTATACTTGAAAAAAGTGTTTTTATGGAAATATTTTAATTTAACGAGGTAATAAAAGTTTAAAGTTAAAAGGTTTTTTAGAAAGAAATGTTTTCATGAGTACCCATATGCAACATGATGCCTTAATGTACCTTCCTATGATTTATAATTGGTTTTAAAGGTTTTATTTGAGCATATACTGTTATTCAATTTTTAGAAATGTTTTATTTATATATTCAAAGATTTATTATGAAAAGGGTACATGTACACATGGTTTTTTATTTTTTCACTAGACTAATAAGATTAATTTATTTTTATATCCCTAACTAAGCTTTGTTTTTATAATCCCAACTTTTTAAATGATTTTTCATAGGGATTAAGGGTGTGTAAAAATGTTAATAAAGTCAGAGTTTCAAATATGGGAGTTACCTTAAATGAATCAAGTGTGTCTTAATAAAGAAATTCTTTTTTTAAAAAATAGATACTATATATAAATATCAACTTTTTTATTTAACTTTTTACCTAATTATCTAAAACTATAAATAAAAATGATCTTGGAGATGTAAGAAAGTACAAACCTTGCTATAAATCATGTATTTATGGGTTAAATAAGGTATTGTTAGTTGGTATCAAATCAAGGGTTTAGATAACCTTAGAGGTTAGGATGATTAAAATAAGTATATTTTAAGAGTTATAGATACCATATTGGGTTAATAATTCTAAAGTTGGTCCTATATTTAAAGGAATATATACCCTTTTAAGGTTTTAAGTGATGAAATTTTAAGGTGATTAATGATATTTTAGGTGATATATGATTGCTGTAAATTTAAATATAATGTTATAAACATGTGATTTAGAGTAAAGGTCATTTGGGAGTAATATTATTATTTTGGGGATAGAATTTTTAAGATAAAGATAACCTTTAGGGTTGACATGATCTTTTTTATTGAGGTATTATGGTTAATTGGGATAAATATTGAGTATACTTTTGGGAGGATATATGATTTTATTATGGTTTTATTACATGTTATGTTATTTATGGAAAATAAGGTATATTTTGGAAGATATATGATTTTAAAATATACATTTTTGGTAACTGACTTTGTATAGAGATAAATGTTAAATTTATTTTGGAAGAATATGAGATCAAATCATTACAATATTTGGGTTTCAATTTATTTAGGTACATTTTTTAAGGTTTTATGGTCACTTATTTATGGAATAATTTATATTGAACTTTGAGCTTTATTATTGAAATTTTGAAGATTTATGAAGGTCTATTCATTTTGGGTATTATATTATCTTATGATAATCATTTTGATTTTAGTAAAGATGGAAGGAATATATTATCACTCTTTTATAGATATTATTATCTATTAGAAGCTACTTTTCATGAAAATTACTTATCTTGGATATTCATCATTTGGGATATTAGATGAAATAGAGGTGTTAACTGACAGAAACATGCAAACAAAGAAAGAAATTGTGTTTATGGATGTAAAGAAACCAGGTAAGTATATTTTATAGTATTTTATATCTTTATAGTTAAATAATCTCTCAAATATATAAAAAGGATCTTGAAAATGATAACTCTACACCATTACCACAATTTATGTTGAATTAATAGTCTCTTCTCTCTTTGTGGAAATTATCATTTTAAATTCAAAGCTTCTTCCTTAATGAACCATTTTCTTTTAAAATTAAAACTTTATTGAAAATAATTCCCATCCATTTTAGTGGGTATTTTACCTATATATCCATATTTACACTTCTCTCCAATAGTATAATTTTTATTTTGGAATTCAAATATGGTTTATTCTTAGTGAAATTTATATTTCCCTTTTTCATATTTTTAATAGGAAGTTTTATTGTTATTTTTTATGATGTGAGATTTCAACAAAGTTATTTTTCCTTTCATGATCATATGTTTTATATTTCACTAAAATTTCATCATAAAGGCTCTATTATTGGGTTTTATTTTGAAAAATATTATGTCCAAAATACTCTTTCACCTATTAAAATTTATTTTGGAAATGTTTTGAATCTTTGTTTTTTGAGGTCAAGTTAAAATTGTATGGACACAATTTCTTTAAGTGGGAGAAAATTTAACATACTAGGATTTTTAAATAAATATATATTTCAATAATAATGAAGTTTTATTTATTAAAGATGCTTCTTCTATATAAAAGGCCATCCCACGGAATAGGGAAACAACCTGTCATGTTCGGTATGGCTGTGAGGCCTGAACCCACGACTGAAGGGTAACATGGGCGCAATGCCTACCGTTAGCCTATGTGTATTCCTGGTTCCATTTTCCATATTTTATATATATATATTTACTTAATTTAGTAAAGATATCATATAATAAAATTATATACTCATTATACTTTTAAAATTATTATATTTACTTCATGACTTAAAGTATTATTTATTTAGAGGATATATATATTCCCTTAACATGGTTTGTATTTTTATCTATTTAAATAATTATGAAATTATTTTATATATTATAAATTTAAATTTATGTTATATTTATGGATTTATGTTTCATAAATAAATTTATCAAGTTAAATAAAAAACTATGGTTTTAATTTGAAAAATGAAATAGTTGTTATTTTGACTAAATTGTTTTTCCATGAGCCACACAGTTTAAATTTAAAATAAAAATTTATAAAATATATAATTTTAATTTTATAAAAATGAATTAATTTTTGGATTCAAAATATTGAATTTATGTTACAATGAAGTTTCGATATTTTTTAAAATAGTTCATTTTGGGTTAATAGTGAAAATACTATTTTTTCAAATACTATCAGTTTTATGACATTATTATGAAGTAAGATTGACTTAATAAAGTTTGAAACCTTTATATTTACCAAATATATGTTTAATTATTTAAATAATTTATTTAAAACATTATTTTGAGTTTGGGAATCCAAGTTTGACTTTTGTGAATATAATTTAAATTTTATTCAAATTTAAATCTATTTTGGGTATTTAAATTTAATGGTATGTTTGGAAGGTTACATTAGGTTTTGGATTGATAAAAAGTTTAAATTAATTAATTAATTTATTAATTAAACAAAAAAATTCATAGTTACCAACTTTTTAATTATTTTCAATGTAAAATTATTTTTACGTTTAAATCGAGTATTTTTTTAAAAATATTTTTCATGTGTTGTGTTTTTATATTAATCATAAGTTATGAAAAATATAGAAAGATAATATAATAAAATGTATTACATATATGTTGTCATAATTTAATTTTTTTATAATGAACCTTTTATTTTTGGTCACATAAATAAGTTATCGTGACAAAAAGTCATGTTATCACAATTTAGGTTAAATTGGGTTTAAAGGGGGTTAACTAGAAGATAACACTTAAAATGTCTCCATAATATGTCTAAATTTGATTGGGAGAGTGTTTTTAGACCCCATTACATATTATATATGAATTTATGGTACCTTGGTTCCACTTTACCATGAATAATACCTTTTAATATTTAAAACATTGAACAATTACCAGTGTGCCGCTCCCCTAACTTAAAAAGGGAATATACCATCCTCTATTAATCACACATTTTTAGCAATCTATCTAAGTAATTACCTACATAAATATCTACCTAAAATCACTACCCAAAATTTATAGGTACTTTTCTCACCAAAATACCAAACTTATAAGGATTAAGCTGTAATCCAAATGAAGCTTACCAAAGAAGAGGTATAACTCTTAACCGAGCATTTCAGGTTTGTTTCTCATTATACCTTCTTAAAATATTATTTAACCATGATGAAATAATAAAATAAGTATATTCCATATACTAAAATTTTATTATGATTATGGTATAACCCATTTTCATCTCCTTTTCCATCCTATGGTAAAATAAAACATCACTCATGTGTACATGTAGACTACCACCTCTAGGAAGTGATGCATTTCATTTTTCATCACAGAAATATATGGATGGTTAAAATTATGGATAGAATGCGTATATATTATGTTTATAAAATTATAATTATTATTTAAATATAATATATTACTTACCTTCTTACCATTTTTTCCATAGGAAATTGATAACATTGCTCGTGTGTATATATGGAATATCACATCTACGAAGTGATGTTATTAATTTTCCATTTACACCTTACAAGGATGGTAATAAGGATGAAATTAATTAATAAATATGAAATTTATAACATATTTTTGATTCCATAAAAGTAAAACATTAACTAATTTATTTATTTTCCACTTATTAAAAAAATTGAAACGTTGTTCATGCTACGTACGAACTACCGTCTCCATGAAAATATATGATTAATTTTTCATGACCACCTTACATGAATGGTTTTAAAAGTTTACTTAATGTAAAAATATTAAAAATATAATTTTTTTGATTATATAGTAAATTTAATCATAACCCCATTGAAAATAGTCAATACATCAATGTTCTTTTGAGGTTATAAACCCAACGACCCCAAAATGTCCAATGTGAAATTAACCATTTTAGTAACAAAATAAAATATGGTAATAAATGAAATAAAAGGAATAATAATAATTAAATTAACATGAAAAAGATTATTAATAAAGTATAAAAACTAATATAATTTTATTATTTAGGATTTAGTGAATATACAAAGCTAGATGATAATTAAGGCAAGGTATTTCTCATCTTAATTTCCTTTCATTGAGGCTTATGCCGTTTTCACCACATATTTTGTTTTGTGTGGTATATGATATAAATTATGGATGTATTTTATCATTATTTAACCGAAAATAAATTGGTTTGAAAATCCATTTCATGTTCACTTATTCAGAATCCTTTTTTTAAAAAAGTTATGAAAGCTGTAAGAAAATCTTCTTCAAAATGCTGTTTTAAATGTTTTGAACTACCTTTTCCTACATATCCATGTGGTTTTAGAAGTTTCAAGATTTTTTTATTTATAATTAAAATTATGATAAATTTAAATTTCAATTAGTTTTTAATTTCTTTATAATTTTTTAGAAATTAATGTTTTGAACATTTTTTTGTGTGGGCTACTTTTGACTATTTTTACCAAAGTGAAAAAATGATTTTTTTAATGTACACACCACGAAAATATTTTCCCTATATTATACAAAATATTTTTTTACTAATATTACTAGACAAATTTTTCATGTTTTTCCAAATTAAATTCATTTTCATAATGCATTTGGTAATTTTCCATTTTTAAGAGTTTTCATAGAAAAAGAAAATTTCTCATTATGATTATGTAAAAATGAAAAAGTGTTTTTCTTATGGGTTAAAATGAGTTTTTCATTTTTTTGTGATGGAAAAATTACAAGTTTATAAATTTTTTTTCATGATTTGGTACTTGAGAATTATATCTAATGATGAGTGAGCCCGATATTACTTATGATGATGGGTGAGTCTGATATAGCTCTCCATTGCATTGGGTAATGAATAAAATTCGAAGGTGAAAAAAGAGGGAGATAATTTGATAGATTAATAATATATAATAAACTAGGATTCAAAAATTATAATATAGGTTAAACAAGAGTGAACATGGGTTATGGATATGATTCACCAAGAAACCTATATTATGCTTGAAAATGTTTTTATATATAAATATTTTGATTTCATTAGGTAAGGAAAACTTAAAGGTGAATGATTTTTTTAAAAGGAATGTTTTCATAAGTTACTACAAGCCTCATGATGCCTTAGTGATTTCTACTTTGTTTTAATGGGTTTTATAGATTTTATTTTAGATAATATTGATTTTCAATTTTGGAAAATTTTTATTTATGAGGTCAAAGTTTTATTTTGAAAAATGTAAACATCCTCATGAGTTTTTAGGTTTTTCATTGGACTAATGAGTTTAATTTATTTTTATATCCCTTATTGATATTTTTTTGCTCACCATAAATTTTTAAATGATTTTTCATAAGGATCAAGGATGAGTAGAAATTTTAATATTGTTAGAGTTACAAATATGGGAGTTACCTTGAATAAAACAAAATGTCTTTATAAAGAAATTATTTTGTGGTGAAAATAGATACTGTATTGAAATACTCGATTTGTTATCTATTTTTTTACCTAATTATCTAAAAATATAAACCAAATATATCCTAAAAATTTAATAAAGTACCACAATTATTATAAATAATGTACATGTAATTATAAAAAATTAGTTAGATATAATGTTCCATTAGAATGAAAAAATATATTTCATCCATCATCATTCAATACCACTTACCAGAGTTACTGAGAGTGGATGCAACTTATAAAATTTTAGGGTCTCCCATATTTTTTATAATTATAAAGTTCAGGTCATATTTAAACATTTGTAATGTCTACCCAACTTTGGAAGACCTCTACAACCAATATTGGAATTCCACCCTATTCATTACTATATCTTCAAGTAATTTTATCTTCTAAAGACCCATTTTTGAATCTTTACTATTATCCTATATATTATTTTGGCACATATTTTTTGGGTATCACTTTCATATTTCCAGTTCTGTAAATACCTTGACATAACCATCCAAAAATTACATGATTTATATAAATTATTTCATTATTTATATACTCATGGCCTTTTATTTTTCGAGTTTTAGGGAATTAGGATAATCCCTTATATAAAAAAACCCATAATTTTTCTACTAAATATACATTTTTTTACCTTGATAAACACTTTAAATGACACATTTTCTTCATTAAAAGATAAAACCTCATAACCATAACTTTTACTTCATAATGAATCCTACTCATCCTTAATATCTATAAAAATAATTTTAAAAAATGGGATTAGCACATAAATCTCAGTTAATGGTATAAATAAAATAGAAAACCTATTAGTCCATTGAAAGACTTGAAAACATTTTAAAAATACATTCCTTTACACAAATAACTTCAAGATCATATAAAAATTAATTTCAAACATGAAATAAACTTCTTATTTCACAAAATCCAAATATTACCATTAAAACTCATTAAAAGTTTCACAACTCGACTCACTGGGGTCCCACCTGGGCCAGCACTATTCTAAGAGTTCCACCCCAATACCGTCTCCTATAGTCCAGGTGCTAGTGACTATCACTGTGTAGGTTTTTCATACAACATGGGAGGCCTTAGCCTATATCAACCCATAATAGATACATATCTTCAATATTCAAAATAATTAGTAAGATATAAATGAACAACTGATATTTATACAATACAAGAATGATACAATAGATATTATTACATCCCACATAAGAAAAATACAAAGGAAATTGTATGTTTGATCCATCTCTGAATCAGAATAACACCATTTAATGGAAATCTCCACCAGAATGTGTATACTCATGGAATGTCCACTATCCAGAATAGATACTGCCACTATCATAAACCACCAAGATCTATCAAGGATTTAAAAATAATACCAATAATTATATCCAAACAATATATGTTTTCTCTATATCTATCATTTGTACAGACACAACATGTGTGGGTACAAATCTTGTGCAAGGTTGAGTATAAATGTACCTATTAGGAAGCCTTAAAAACCAAAAAGGAAACATGAATAACAAATCATCTCATGGAACCAACATTAAGGAGTAACCATGATGTTAACAAGAATGATACCAGACATACTCTACAATAAAATAAACAAGGATACAATGAGGTCCCAATTATATCAGTTTTAACCCATAAAAGTCCTGATCATCGCAGGTCTATATCATGAATGACTATATTATATAAACAAGGAGGAACACACGAAGTAAAAAATAACCATATAGAGTTATGTTGATAGCTCAATTGTATGTCACATCTCAAAGGAATCCATGGGGTTTTTGAGGATTCAAAAGTACCAAAGAAACCGATTGTATTAATATTTCTTTCACACAACCACTAGAAGCTGTAGGGGAGGAAATTTTCCTTGTAAAAGAATGAGAATATATCAAGGGGAATACAATACCCTATTATCTGATACTCTCAATACCATTATTTTTATAGAAATCCTTATGGGAACTCACACCCAGGATAGGTGTCGACTAGGGGAGAACTAACCACTATAATCATTACCATCTAGGATATGATTAAACTCAAATATACCTATAGAGAACCATAGTGGGAAAATCACCCTTTATCAAGGGAGAAAATATAAAATGAGGGGAATAAAAAAACCCATATAAATACTTATTCCTTGAGTAGAAAAAAGTAAAAAGGGAAAGGATATGACTCTATATACATAGAAATTGCACCCTGAGTAGCACACAGCTAACACACAATAGTCAAGTGTAACAAACAATATGTGAGAGAAAGAGAGTTTAAAACTTTAATAGTATGGTAAAACCCAAACCTCATTATATGACACATATCTAATAAAGTTAACACATAATAAATTAGAGATAGAGAGAGGTACCTAACCTTTGTACACTCTAATCATCATGACCAAACAACTTTATGGATCTCACAAGGATAAATTCCTAATTACCCCATCTCACCTCATAAAAAACCTCAAATTCCCAAATGGATCACACCATTGAAATCTAATAATAATGACCCTCAAGATTGAATATTTATTTACTAAAATAATGTACCAAATGAAATATTTTCATTTTATCACATCATACCCAAAATACATTACATGACAGGACATAGATCCTGTTTCATGAGTCAGATTTGTGTATTGTATATTGGTCTTGAATTATTTGACATAATTTCTAAATTGAGATTATAATCATCATCATCATAAACAAAATTTTTTTTAATGAATAAGACTCACGATCTCACCCATAATGAGATCACTGAGGTAATATTTATGATAGTCCAATTCACTCATGTGTGAATGTTGTCTCTAATCATAAATAAAAATAAAATTTTGTATCCAAAATATCATTTCATCATATATTATATCCATTTATCTTATTTTTTTAATAAGTATGTTTAAGTTTTATCTTTTTATTTTTGGTTTTCCCTAGTAGGTAAGTTTTTCAAATAACGTCCCTCCCTCAAATTTCTCAAGAGATATTTCAAATCTATTAGGTTTTCTTATTTTGATATTAGTATTTTGGATTCATGTCATATAATTATTTAATTTTTATCTAAGAAAGTCTACTATATATATATTAGATAAGTGGATTATGATTATTTTTATAAAGAATGATGAAAGTGATGAAATAGTTTTAAATCTTGAATTTCATGTTAAACCCTGTATTTTCCTGGTATGGTTGGGTTTTCAGGGACTCAAAATTCATCTCTTTCATCCAATTTCCATTTCTAATATCACCAATATAATTTATTTGACTATTAATCTGAACCTATTGACCTTAAAACCTTATATACCCTCAGTGAAGAGAATATGTGTTTATGTTGACTTAATAAAGCCTCTACCTCTAGTTATTTAGTTTTAAAATGGTGATTATGGGTTTTGGAAAGACATTATCTACAAGAATATTCCAGAATATTTCTCTATATTTTGAAAATTATTCTACTCCAATAAATATTTTAATTCTCAAAATTAAAAGAAACAAGCATCTTATGCTAGGCCTATGACCTAATAGAAGATGACTTGGATCGAAAAGGGGAAGTCGGTTGTTGTTTATAAACCCTATAAATATCATGATTCTTTAGTTTGTGGTCATAAGTAGAATCATTTATAAGATATTGATCAGGATTAAAATAGGGAACTGGATGGTATTTGTAAATAATATCATCCTATGAGTCATTATGTAGAAATGTTTTTTAGTTTTTTGGGTGTGGTTAATAATGCTTATCTTATCAATATTACCACAGAAGTTTCACCCTTAACTTAGAATACAACATTACAATATACACTTTGATTTTAGTGAATATAAAAAAGATTCATATTAACAAGTACACATAATTGAGGATTATTTTTGAGATTTGAGTGATAAAAAAGGTAAGAACCAATTGTTGAATCAAATGGATTTATTACTTCTCACCCTAGAAAGACTCGAAAATATATATATTATTCTAAATTGGATAGAACTATTTTCACTAGATCATCATGGATATTCCGGGAGAAAAAAATCCATCTTCAGCCATAAGTTGATGAGGATCCTTCTTAATCCTCTGATGGAGAGGATTAGATTATATCAATAATCTTAAGAACTACACTCGTGTTATTAAGGAAGGATTTAAGGAATAATTCTATATCCAGGTTGAGAAACTATAAAAGTATACTATTGAGATATATCTAAATTGGGTGATCATTGTGGATGATTATCTAAATAGTATAGAGTGTATGCCTGATAAATTTGAATCTAAACTTGAATAGAATACTGATTTTGATTATCTATAGCTTCCATAAGAATGATTATATATTATTTTTCTTAGGTCACTACCTAGGTTTTTGAGATAGAATAATTTCAAATCTTCTACCTTTTCTTTTCCAAGTTCACCTTATAATTTTGTTTATAGATTTATATTAGGGGTTTTTATTCTCTTATTTTTATGGCATATGTACAAAATTCCATCCAATTTTCTTATATTTATTTTCTAGTTCATATATGAAGATTTCCTGCTATATTCTATGATGGAACTTAGTTCAATGCATGATATGTATTATATATGATAATATTATAATAATGATTACTTAATACCCATTAGAATACTTAAAACTCATATAGGGCTTCTTTCCATGTTTATGTTATGTATTTAGAGGCTATGTGATGATGTATAATTTGAATATTACTATATTGACATGTATAATAAGTAGAAGATCAAACTATCTTCTAAAATCATGAATATATGATACTCTGTCAATAATTTTTTATGTTTCACACTTTGATATTCCATTCAAACTAACCTTCCAGATTGTAACTCAAGATAATAATTTTAAAAAAACTGTTTATTTGGATTATCAGAGATGGAGGTCCTTGCATCTCAAGCATGAACTTATCAAGAAGGTGTTAACCTTGATATATATTATTTTCTTGTACAAATTAATGTAGTGAGATGGAATAATGATTACCTTTTCACTTTCTTTTAAAGAGTTTCATGGTTTAAAGATGTTCTCTACTGTGAGGATATGTGGCTATGCCTCCCATAATTGGAAATTTTGGTCACTAAATTTAGACATACTGCTTTATATGATGACAAATTGAATCTCAATCATATTGTTCTTTATACATTCATATAATCCAATTACTACTTGGGTTTACTTATTTATGATACAAAATTTATTTAGTATATTATAGTTTCTTCTATGTGGGAAACTATAAATTCCTTGCATGGGTTATTTTCTCACTTGTAATTATAAAAAAAAAATATCGACTTGGATTTTTATGGAGTAAAACCTAGAAACTACTTTCAAAATATATTTGATAAGAGGATTTGTGGCAACATTGAATTTTTTTTTCTAGAATATATATTCATCCAAAAAAAGCGTAATCAATTTTTAATGGAATTTGATATAGACTTGGTATATTATTTCAATAAAAATAAGTTTGATTTATGTCACTAGCATGGGGTATTTGGTTAGTTAAATCTGAAAAATTGCACCCAACTGTTGAAACTATAATACTTTAGATAATTTAAATAAATATATAAGTAAAACAAAACAATAAAATTGAATTTAATTTGAAAAATATTTAAGAACATTAAAAATTCATTTATTCTAAACCTAAAAGGGAATCAATTTGATTTTTAGTTAAATTTTAATATAACCTAACTTCGCTAAAGCAGGAAATTTTATTAGTACTCATGTGTGAAATATTTTTTATGGTATTAGAATGAGGTAGTAAAGAGATATTGTTGACTTAAGTTAATGAATTCTTGGATATGAAAAGAGTTTAAGACATATGTAACAAATGTCATTAAAATGAAATGAAAATAATATTTGGGTAGAATATATAAGTAGATTTAGGAGAATAATATATAAAAGATATGAAGAAATGTGAAAAATATCTAGGAAGTAGTAAATATGGTTATTTTTTTTCAAATTTAGATCTTTAATTGGAATGGAAAAATATTACCAGTGGTGACATTTTTATGTAACTGTAAATGGATTTAAAGCATTAAAAGTAGAGTTCCCATTTTTTTTGAAACTCAAAATGAAAATAAATTGTATTATATGAATTACCAATGAATTATTCCTTGTTTATAAATAATATAAAATCTATAATTACAAATAGAAACATTCCAAAATTAAAACCTCCATATCATAAGGTAAAAAACATAGGGTTTTAAGGAATTGGATGATAGTTTATAATGATAAATAGTGTTATAATTAATATAGACCTGATTTTTTGTGAATCATTGAAAAAATAAATATGTGCAGAAGAAAATAGTTTAAATATCCAAACATATAATATGAATGTTTACCCAGGACCTCAAGAACTTGTCAATATTTTTTTTAAAATAATATAATTCCTGAATTAAAAAATTAGATATGTAGAAGTAGGAAAATAAAAAAAATTCTATAGGTAGAAAAAAAACTAAAATATAGCTTGGACGTTTTTTAATTAGTGATTATAAAAATTAATTTAAAAGGCATTAATGTTTGGATAATGAAATATTTTTTAGGGGACAATGATGGATGGAAAAAATGGTTAAGTTGAAAGTAAAAATAATTATTAATTCATTATAAACAAATAAATAATGTAATAAAACTATACCGATAATGATATGGATATATATGTGTTAACAAGTATGGGATATTTAGTTTGATAGGTTGGTACCTTTAATGCAACACATGAGAGATGAATTGTTAAAATTAGGTCATCCCTGCAAATCCTGAGATACACAAATGAAAACGGTTATTTTTTATGGAATAAGAAATAAAATATTAATTATAAATAATTATATGATAAACAAATAAGGATTTTTTTGAATTAATTAGAAATAAATAAATAATTGAATAAAATCATGAAAATACTGATATGGATATCTATGTATTTAAAATTAAAGGACATATAGTTTGATATGTTGGAACCTTTAATGAAATATGATAGAAAGGAACTATCCAAATTAGGTTACCCCTACCAATATTGTGATATAAAAAATAAAAAAGGTGAAAATTTTATCAAATAGGAAATCAGATACCATGGAGAACCCATTAGATGATTAACATGACAGTGTTAAAGAACTATAATGGATAAGTGATATAAGATGAATAGATTTGTAAGGGTATAAGATGGAAAAACATGGAAGATAATATAACCTTACCAGAGTATCCCAGTTACTAAGTTTCACAGCTGGTGAGGAATATTGATGGTCGTCGATGTGACCAATAATAAGGCTTAAAGAGGAATTCGATTAGGGCTTGTAGAGTACTGATGGAGCATAGAAGTTGTAAGTGAGAAGTAGGATATTGGGGCATAACTTTTATGGGGGTGAGGATGCTAGTAACTGTTCCAATAGAATTTTAGTGTTATAAGATCTAGTAGCACGCGAAGAGATGATAACAAATATGATTATAGATAGTTAATGGAAGGTAGACGATGAAAGTCGAGGGAATTATTGGACATGTTTCCCATGGGGGGAGAATAGTAATAAAATTAGAGTGTAAAATGTGGGGGAGTGAAGGTAAGGTAGGGTAGTGTGTGGGATTATAGGTGTAGAAAATAGAAAAAATTGGAAAAGAGAGAATTATAAAAGGGAGGTTGTGACACATGTAGAGGAGATTACAAGGCTCAATATAATTATATATTTTGAGATGTATTTCATTAAAGAGAAAAATAAAATTTAAAATTTAAAATAAAATCATTATATAGATTTAAAAAAAATAAAATTTCATAATGATCTTGTAGAAAACTAGTTAAACTTTAAAAATAAGAGAAATACAATTATTAATGTTAGTTGAACACATGGGGTGATCTTCATGATCATGAGATAAAATAAGAATATATGCTTTATTATAAAATTTTAATTCCTCTATTATATAGGTCATTCATTCCCAATGTAACTTTCCATCTCACTTCCCCTTAACCCCCCTTATGGCCTCCTTCTAATCCAAGTGTCCCCCTCTCATTGATTTGTTTCCCTCCCAAACATTCCCATATTAATTTCCTACCCCCTAATTAATTATTCCCATAATTTTTACCATGATTATAATAAAGTATAAAATTTATGTAAAAATACATAAAATTATTCCCCTCCTTTTATCTCTCATGTTCATCATTTACTCCCAACACTCTTGTTGAAATAGTGGGTGCCCTAGACCCAACTATTCAGTGCTATTGATTACCATATCATGTCTACAATTATCTATACATAATGTAATCTTACCATTATAGTGTAGACTTTTCTACGTCTACTATTGAAATGGTAATGTCCAAAGGTTAATTGTCATATCGAAAGGTTATAGCAGTTCCTAGGTTATAATGAGAACCTCTAGATACTATGACATTAATATTAAATATATGTTATATGGTCTAGATACATCTTACTGATTGAACACAATAGATGTTTTACCATCAGGTGCTGGGGGCTCATAAGCATTGAGAACTCTTCTCAAGAAGTTCGCACTTGGATATCTCTAGTAGCGAGATCATGAGGGCTGACCCACCAATAGGAACACCACATGTTTTGGGTGTCATTGGATGTTCCTATCTATGATCATGTGTAATGGTCTCCTAACTTGAGATAATTACCAATTTATGTCATTTGATTTCGTACTTTTATGCAAGATGAAAACCATGACAATGAAGTCATGGCGAGGTAGTTTGTGTTGGGTGCATCATTGGTGGCATGGAATTGGTTGAATGGTCAAGAAAGGATTTGTCTATTCTAGGTTATGGAAGTAATATATCTCAAGCTAAGTTGATATGGATGGCAGTACCTTTATAAGACCATGGCCATGACAGTCAAGGGTAAATCTATCCAGTTACATCAGCAAACAATAAAGCAATAAAATGGCGATGAAATGAGAGTGCGTCCTCCTTTATGAGATATTACTGACAAAGAGATTGTATTACATGATGCGTATTCATAGGTTGGTTGTAAATATTGTAACAATCCTTATCTCTTCAGGGGCTATAATGGGTTGCTAGATCCTGCTCTTGGTCTGTGAATACTATTCAGTGCTATCGAGATAAGGTCCTAGAGGGTCACACACAATAGCATATTCAAGAATCTTCCCTATTCTATTTAATAGAAGTTTTGGACATAGTGTGCCCCTCCACCGGGGTTCAGGATTTGTCCAAAGTTAAATGATCACCAATGCAATAAATAAATTCATATTATTAGAGTTTAGAAAAATGAGTATTAAATTTATTTATTAAATGTATTTATGAGTTTTAAGTAAATACATGAAAAATATTAATTGATGAATATTAAATTATTCAAGGTTTAATTAATATTTATGGGAGTGACAAGTTGAGTTAATGACTCAATTATTATTTCCTAATATATTTTAATATATTAAAATTTAGTGATAATAATATTTATAACTCAGATTAGTAGATATAAATTGTCTTTGATAGTGCCTTAAGTTTCTGGGGCTGGTGAGTCTATACCGGTTATTTTAATTAAGCACTATAAATAAAATAGGAGGGGAATTTTCCAAAAAATATTCATGGAGCTTATCTCTCCTCTACTATATCCCACACTCTAGAGAGAGATGCTCTGGATCCAAGGAGCTTGGATGGAGCTCTCTCTCGGGCATAACTAGTGAAGCAATGCAGTGATCGTTGGAGCATCGAAGGCGTCATCGTAATTTCGCACTAGCACCCAGATTACGATGAACGGTTCTCCCGTGGATTCCTTGAAGCACATGTGGATGATCTAGAGGAATTCAGATTTGGATTCTTTGAGCAGTGATTGCCAATGATTAGAAAACGTTGTGCGCAGCTTCAGAATTAAAGCAAGTATTTTA
Organism: Viscum album; assembly: GCA_963277665.1. Classification (NCBI taxonomy): domain Eukaryota; kingdom Viridiplantae; phylum Streptophyta; class Magnoliopsida; order Santalales; family Viscaceae; genus Viscum; species Viscum album. Next base: position 1,612,206,652 of record OY728125.1, read on the forward strand.
CAGTTTATTTTGTGCTTAAAATCCTTTATGTGTGGTCCACGACTAATACAGGGCTGCTGTTCACTGACGTCGACAAGTTTACATCAATCGTCAATGGGAAAATTTTAAAATCCCACCTTTTTGCGGCTTCCGCTGCACTCTTGGTTCATTCAAGTGGTATCAGAGGGACGTGTGTTGATTTTAAGAAAAAAAATTGAATTTTCATTAATTTATTGAGAGGGCAGCAATTCGGTCCCAACATCGTAGACCGCATTTTAATCTGATACCGTATGACTATTCTGCAGTCATCCGATGTTTCGAATTCAGATTGAAACTGGTAGTTTAACAAAGTTCTAAATTGATGAACCTTTTTCCCTCTAAATCCTCTTGCACCGGAATAGTATTTTCCAATGAGGATGATTAATTATTATTATTATAATAATTTTATTATAATAATAATAGTTTAGTTATAATAATAATTTTATTATTATAATATTATATTATAATAATATTTTATTATTATATTGTTTTATATTTTCTAGTATAAACATAGACTTAAGAAAATTATATTTAATAATGTTATTTTTCCCCAAAATCCTAAATAGGCTTTAGATTTATATTTTCTAATCTAAATTGATGAACCATTTTTTCCATCTAAATCCTCTTACAACGGAATAATATTTTTCGGTGAGGATGATTAATTATTATTTTTATAATAATTTTATTATAATAATAATAGTTTAGATTTATATTTTTTTATAATATTATATTATAATAATATTTTATTGTTATATTTTATTGTTATATTTTTTTATATTTTCTTTTGGTGGTCTTTGTAAAAAAAAGGAGTGGAAGACTTACAAAAAAAAACAGAAACAAAAATAAAGGGTGGGAGGGGGGGGGGGGGCGAGGACCTGCATGTGCAGGTCGTGAGAAATTTTTTTTTGTAAAGAAAGGGGGTGCACCCAGCCTTAGCCTCGCAGCCTTCCTCCTCCTTGTAGCATGTGGATGGTCCGCCTCTACTGGGCTCTCCCCCCTCACGATGCAGAAGGCCGCCAGACCACCTGGATCCTCTCCCTCCCCGCATCTAGAGGCATGCCGCACCAGATACCCAGTCAGATACTGGTTCTCCTTTCTCCCTTGAAGCCTACAGGCACAGGCGTAGGGTGCACCGCCTAGGTCCATTGGTATTCCACACACCAGAACCAGGCCAAGCCGGCACCTGAGTATCGCGGCCAGCCTCAACAGGATACTGCACACCCAGCTGACCCCCTATGGCACTCCCCTATGAGTCCTTCTCCTTCTCGAAGCACCGCACCAGGCGGCCAACCGACAGTGGAAGGAACCCAGCCGCCTCCCTGTAGTTCCCCGCACAACCGCATTGCACCCACCATCAATCTGGACACCAGCTAGCCATACCACACTAAGTTTCTTCAGCTGGCTCTTTCTAGGTGCTCTCAGCAGACTTCACCCAACCTCAGGCTGCCTTTCCTCTTTCCATGGAGCGACACACAGCTGGCCAACCCCTCCACCCTTAGTCCGGCCGGCTCCCTCCAATCGCGGTGGTGGTCTGGAACCCCGTCCCATGATCTCTCAGACCAACAGCGGCGCTGAACCGTATCAGACCCGCCTCCCTTCGACCGCCACCCGGTCCTCCAAGCGGGCAAGTAACATACGCTAACCCGAATTGTTCAGCCAGGAATGAGTGTGGGCGGGCCTTCTCAGTGTAGAACAACCCCGCACAGGTTCGACACTGCCCAAGATGGGCCTACGCAGGTTCACCACGACTCGCACAGGCCCTTCCCAGGGTTTATGGGGCTTGGGTAGTTTTATATGAATAAAAAGTTAATTAATTTAATTAATTTAATTTTAGCTCAGAATTAAATTAATTAAATATTATCTTTGGTTTATAATTAAAGAGGCATAATTAATTTAATTGGTGATAAATTAAATTAGTTAATTCATTCAATTTTAGTTTTAAAATTAAATTAATTAAATTGGGACTGAACAACGTTAATATTGGATTAAAAATTCGAGTGAAATTTTTAATTCAATTAAAATGCCCTCAAGTTTAATTTTATTCTGCATTTATTTTTATACACAAGTTAATGCGTATGCTGATCATGATCTGAGACCAACCAATGCATGTTTGGTGCATTTTATTTAATTATTTATTTAATTATTTATTTATTGTAATGGTTTTGTAATAATTAGTTTAATTAATTTAAAGGTGATATGCGTATCGTCTCAGTGTCATTATATGTATAAGGACCTGCGTGTCCACTTCTCTGAGTTATACTTTTTACACCCCAAGACCCCCTCGCCTGCATGCAAGTATAGTTTTATAATGATGAGATGATGCGTGACACACTTCATGCCAAGTGATGGTGACACACCAGACAAGAGTTGCATTGGATGATCAGACATTGCTATTCAAGTTGCAAGCCACTGGACTAAAAGGTACTTACCCCCTAGGGTTTCGGTTGGTCCGTCATTCACTCAACAGATCAACCAATAGTACCGGCTCATGATCAGGTGTTCATTTTATTTTTTACATGATTTATTTTTTTTGTGCACGTGTAATTTATTGCACTATCACATAGTATAATAATAAACAAGCATGCAAGATAAAATGAACATGTGACGCGGTGAAATTTCTATTTCTTGTATGGTCAGTTGTGAGTGCGATCACATGGTACATGTTTATAAATAAAAATGATTTCATTTGTCACATTCAAAATAATAAAACCATTAAAAATATATTAATTCATAACCGCCATTCGTCATTCTAGTTTGGAGAAAACTAGCTGTTTGAGGTGCCGGTCATGCCATAGATGATGGTGCCTCTTATTACAGGGGAGTCCTTATAAGAATGATGGGTTTACTTAACTAAAATTGTAGCAAAGATATATCTATAGCTATATTTTTTTTAATTTTAGAGGCAAGTGTTGAGTAAATCAAGTTCTGATTTTAAGAAGTTGGGACTTCACTCAACTGATCGAGGAGCTACAAGTTAAAGCGGCCAGCCAGCCAAAAGCCTATCTAGAACCATCCAAGTAGTGGCGTATCCATAGCTTGTAGACTATGAGGGGTGGTTATGGGATCCTTTCCACTAGAATACTCAAGCGAAAGAGTATTTAAATTCTTACACAGAGGGTTCCTAGAATCTGATAAAATAGTGGGAGACATAAAATGATTTAAGTAATTAGTCAAAAATGTCTAAAAGGTAATTCAGATAAAAGGCACTCATTTGTTAAAATTCATTTTTATAGAAAAATATAAAGTTCTACCACAAGTTAAAACAGTGATAAACATTGTACAATGTAAATGTACACACTAACACGAGTATCCATGAATATTACAGGTGCGTGTGCATAGTACTATAATATATGAAACACAAGGTGCCAGTGTCCCCAACACTATTAAACTACCTCAATAAGTGAGAGTGAAAATTCTTATAGGAAAATAATGTACAAAGCATATGATAGTTATATTATTATACTTTCATCAATATCCGGTGTCAATTGCGGTCGCTATATAAGGATATGGATGATATAAACATGAAGTCTCATCTTTGGGATGTTCTCAAGGAGAAAGTGAAGCAATGATATGAATAAGGCGATAGTTTACACTGGCATGTGTAAATTGAAATATTGATCATGATATTTAAATATCATTTTCACCACATTACTAAAGTTTCGTTTTAAGTCACAAAATGAACAAGTTTTGAGTAAACGCTTCATTACCAATTTAGGTAAGGTTTGCCAAGTGCATAAGAATAAAAGACAACTATGTTTTAATTCTTATGGTGAATAAATTGAAATACTGTGTGGAAATGTCAAAAGAATTTAATGCTAATGACACATTCGCGACTTACTTCAATTAATGAGGTATTAATAGAGGTTATTTGCATTGCATATTATAAAATAATACTATATAAGTTTAAAAGAAATAACCTGATTTAAAGAAGCAAGTTGTCGCTTCTACATCATGAATATTTATCAATGTAATGTTTTATTTTACTACTTGTGTATCTAATACTATAGGTTTTTTATATATGTGTATTTAAATACAATTACCAAGTAAGTATAAAAATATTACTAGAAGTCAGGTGTATTCTCCAAGTGGATTTGAAAAGGGTGATACCTAGGCCAGTGGAGAGAAGTACATGACTTCTTTAATTTCCAAGTGAAAGATTAGTGCTGAACTATTATTGAGTATAACCACAAACATTAATATCATGTGTCCTTGGATGTAAGGATAAATTCTTTCAGGTTCTGGAATGAATGTTGTTTTTGGTAAACTCAATCTCTAGTTCAGTAATACATGAATTATAGGCAATTAATGATGAAAATAAATGTAATATTTATACCCAGTTATGACAAGATAATTCTTTGTCAAGTAATAAAAAAAGTGAATGTCATCAATATACCAAGTATGATATTTAGGCTCAACATAGATAAATACTTTTGGTATTATCTACGTCTTTAGTTTGGACAAAGGAGCCTTTAGAAATAAAGGTATGTCACAAAGCATTTGGAAATAGTTCAACTAGTAAGCGTGAACTATTCCAAGTATAAGATAGATGTGTATATACTTCATAAAATTCCTTTAAGTAATTATGAAACAACAAAGTGAAGTATATGCATGGTCAAGAGATATGAGTTGCTTCAGGTTGGGATACCAAATAATATCTCGACCAAGCATTCTTCAATCATGATAATGCAGCATGGAGAAATTCATAAACATACATTACCTTATCGACATCACAACATTGATGTTAATGTGGAGGATTGATGATGAAGTCTTGCATATCAACATTGATCAACAAAATGTAGCGTGGATTAATTCTTAAACGCACATTTTATACATAAAAGTATTGATGTAAGTAATATAAATATTGGAACTAATAGAAACTTCTATTATATTTCATGAAATTCTTTGAAAATAAAAACGATATCCCACAACCATATGCCAAATATAATGAAAAATGGATATCATACGAGTCATAGTATGATAGAAATACATTATGTCATAAGAAAATGTGTTTGGATGCAAATAGTTTGTTCGGATACAAACAAACTTGCATCAAGATAAACACATTGTGCATCTAAGGTACTTATCCTAACAATTTCTTAGGATATTACATAAATACCTAAGATAAAAAAGTTTTAGTCAAGTAAGGGACTACAAATCTATATAAGGGTACACATCTCTATTACAGATAGTGGAACCTATATTGACTTGTGTTTAGTCAATGCTCAAGATGCACAAAATATTTGTCATAAGAACTAGTTCCACAAGCACATGTGGAAAAAAGTATGTTCTAGAGACACATACTGCATAGGAAGGATAAAACCGTAGTGATGATTTTTATATTCACCACGGTCAGTGATCTATTATTCAATGTGAATAATATTTCCTACAATTAAGCTGTATATGGAAATTAGCTAAAATTGATAAGACCAACTAAAATTCAATTAATGTATTCCATGTATCAAAGTGAAAAGGGGAAATTATTTTGAATACTGCGGTGGGTATTCAAGTGAGTTGATACATGGACGGTACGATCTTGGTACCAATAAGGCATGAATGATTTGACCAAGTCATTATGCCTATATCTATTAGAGTTTTACTTATCATAGATAATATCTATGATCAATTTATTTAACATTGGATGTCATGACCCCCAATCATGGATGGTGTCTATACGATGCAACCAGAAAAGGATGGTTATGTTATAGAATGCTAATAAGGGTTGCAAGTTACTGAAATCCATTTTTGGATTAAATTAAGAAACAAGATCATAGAATATAAATTTGAAACAAATGTTTTACATGGGTCTGCTAGAGGTTAGTGGGAGCGTGAAAGTTTTCTAAGTAAAGTATGTTCGACAAGATATGGAAAACAAACATTGGTCTCACAGTTAGTTAAGACCAAAATAAAATTTATTCTCCTATGATTGACTTAAAGTAGCAACCTAAGTTATAGGTAACAAGATCTTATGAGGTAGTTCTATAGGTATCTTGGTCCTAGTCAATCGTATATATAGTGACATTATATTGAATTGTACAAGTTGGAACAATTCAAGAGATGAATTGCTTTCTATGTTCCATGGAATAATCTACCCATGTTGACCAGTCCATGACATGGGAAGAGATAGACATGGTGAGTTGAAATCCATACGTCGGAGTGATGGATAAATCACGTATGCCAAGATATGTATAAGAAATGATATTTCCAAAGTATATTTTACCGTAGGTAAATATCTGTTATATCCAGGAGCACTACAGGGGGTGAAGTCAGAACTATCTAATTATACTTTGGAATGTAAAAAATATATGTACCTGGTAAGTGGAGAAGAATGGATACTAGTTTTTGGGGATACAAACTAGTCTTCCTTAGATGAATGAGATCTGGTGTTGTAGTTAGGATAATGGTGATGAGCTAGTCAAGATCATATAAGCTAGTGGTTGCCATACCTATAAAGATCGAGTACGTTGCAGCTTCTAAGGTAGCTAAGAAGCAGATATGCAACAATCTGTTCCAGTTATTATAATCACACCTAGTGAGAAAAGTATTATCATAATCTAAATTATGATATTCTTAATAGACAAGATTTCAAGTTATAACAGTGGACAAAAAGATATATACTCGGGATACCATCTCTTGAGAAGTTTTACTCAAGGAGATGAGGTCGCTATGGAAGAATAGCCACGCAGTGGAACCGTGGCATACCTAGTAGCTAAATCCTTTACTTAGCAGAAACATGATGTTCATCATGTGAGTAGCTAATAAGTTAGGTTAGAAAGTTGGATCTAGTGCAAGTGGAAGTGTTGAAATAGTGGGTCCCTAGACGCAACTATTCAGTGATATTGATTACCATATCGTGTATATAGTTAGCTATACATAATGTAATATTATAATAATAGTGTATAATTTTCTACTTTTACTATTGAAATGGTAATTTCCAAAGGTTAATTGTCGTATCTAAAGGTTATATCAGTTCCCAGGCTATAATGAGAACTTCTAGATACTATGAAATTAATCTTAAATACATGTTCTATGGTCTAGATACGTCTTACTGATTGTAAACAGTAGATGTTTGACCATAAGGTGCTAGGGGATCATAAGTATTAAGACTTATTCTCAAGAATTTCTCACTTGGTGATCTCTAGTAGTGAGATCATGAAGACTGGCCCACCAATAGGAACACCACATGTTTCAGGTGTCATTGGATGTTTCTATCTACGATCATGTGTAGTGGTATCCTGACTTGAGATAATTAAAAATGTAGGCCATTTTATTGTGTACTTTTATGGAAGACAAAAACCATGACAATAAAGTTGTGGCGAGTTAGTTTGTGTTGGTTGCATCATTGGTGGCATGGCATTGATTGAATGGTCAAGAAAGGATTTGTCGCTTCCGGGTTATGGAAGTAATATATCTCAGGCCATGTTGATATGGATGGAAGTACCTTTATAAGACCACAACCATGGTAGTTGAGGGTAAATCTGTCCAGTTACATCAACAAACAATAAAGCAAGAAAAGGGCGATGAAACGAGAGTGTGTCCTGCTTTATGAGATATTACTGACAAAGAGATTGTATTACATGGTGCGTATTCATAGGTTGGTTGTTGCTGCTGTGAAAATTGTTATCTCTTCAGGGGCCATGATGGGTTGATAGATCCCACTCTTGGTCTGTGAATACTATTCACTACTGTCGAGATAAGGTCCTAGAAGGTCACACACAATAGCATATTCAAGAATCTTCCCTATTCTATTGAATAAGAGTTTTGGACATAGTGGGCCCCTCCACTGGGGTCTGGGATTTTTCCAAAGTTAAACGATCACCAATGCAATAAATAAATTTATATTATTCGAGTTTAGAATAATGAGTATTGAATATATTAATTAAATGTATTTACCTGTTTTAAGTAAATACATGAAAAATATTAATTGACGAATATTAAATTATTCAAGGTTTAAATAATATTTATGGGAGTGACGAGTTAATTTAATGACTCAATTATTATCACGTAATATATTTTAATATATTAAAAGTGAGTGATAATTATATTTATGACTTAGATTAGTAGTCATAAAATTTTGTTGATAGTGTGTTAATTATCCAGGGCTGGTGAGGCTATACAAGTTATTTTAATTAAGAATTATAAATAGAAGAGGAGGGGAATTTTCCAAACACTATTCATGGAGCTTCTCTCTCCTCTCCTCTCTCCCACACTCTAGAGAGAGATTCTTGGGATCCAAGGATCTTGGATGGATCTCTCTCTCAGGCATCGCTAGAAAAGCGATGTGGTGATCGTTGGAGCGTTGAAGGCGTCATCGCAATTCCACGATAGCACCCATATTATGATGAACGACACTCTCGTAGATTCCTTTAAGCGTGTGTGGATGATCTAGAGGAATTTAGCTTCAGATTATTCGAGCAGTGATTTCTAACGATGAGTAGACGTCTTGTGAGAATTCTAAATTAAACCAGGTATTTTATGGTTTATTTTGTGCTTAAAATCCTTCATGTGTGTTCCTCGTCTAATACCGGGCTGCTATTCACCGACGTCGGAAAGTTTACATCGATCTTAAGTGGATTTTTTTTAAAATCCCACCTGTTTGGGGATTTAACTACATGCCCGGTTCCTTCAAGAACTCACATGATCATCCACCTTTGTATTTCCTCTCAAATAATTTTTCCACCATTTTTTGATTCCTTATATTCATCTCCCTTATTAATAAATTCCCCACCTTTATCCATCAAAATTGATTCTTATACCTTAAAATTATTATTGATTCTATACCTTTACTCCCACTCATTATTTTACCTCTATCTACATCAGTTGGAAAGGTTCAAATTCACCTATCAAAACTCCCTGGCATTCATTCCTAGGTATCCCTTAACATTCACGACCCAACCAAACTCACTAGACACCTAGTTGTGCCAGTAGTATGATGAGTGTGTTTTTAAAACCCTTTAAAAATTTTATATTTTACTATTTTAACACCTCAATACTTTAAAATATATTTGTTTTAGATTAAATTTATTTTCTCTGATAGATTGTGAGGCACACAACACAAAGTTTGAACGAAACATGGTAATTTATAATTATTTAAACATTATCATTATAACCTAGCTGTTAAATTAGAGGGTATGAATAGTTAAAAATAATTTATGAAAATTATATGGTTTACAAATTTATAAAATAAATAAAATTCATATATATTGATTAGAGATAAAATTTGAACCATTTGAAAGAAAAAGAAATGTTTTCTGAAAGATGATATTTTTTATAAGGTGGTCTAGTTGCCTTTTCTCAAAAAATTTATAATTAATTATTACCAATTTTAGAAAATTTATTTGAAAAAATAAACTTAATTTTTGAAATATAAATTTCAAAATTATATTACGGTAATTTTTTGGGATTTTTTTGAGAAGTTTCATTTTTTGATGAATAATGAAAAATATTGAATTTTGCTTGAAAAAAGCCTTTTCATTTAAATTATTTATAATATTAAATTATATTTTGAATTGGTTTTAAATTAAAATTAGTAAAATTTTATATAAATTAATAAATTTATTTCATTGGAATAATTTTTATATTGAATTTTGATATAAAAACTTCGTAATATTTTGAACATTTTCTCTTGAAAAAACCTACTTTCTCGTCTTGTTGGTGGAATTAATTTTCTGCTAAATCCTTCCAATTATGTGAATTGAATTTGAAAAAATTTATTAAATATTTTGAATAATAATTATTTATATTATATAATTAGTTCAATATAATATTTTAACATAATTGTTAGTAAAAAAAGATAAAATTAATTACCGCAATTAAGGTTAAAATAGGGTATTCCATATTACATGTGTTTGTATTAAAATTAATTTTACACACACATATGATTTTTATTTAATAATTTTTTTTAATATTTATAATAATTAGGTATAAATTATTTAATAAAAAACATTTGAATTTTATTCTTAAAGGATAAATTATCTTGGTAAATAAAACGATACAAGTTATCATGGTAAAAAACTAAAAGTGTAAAACTGAGTAAACTTAATGACTAAGAAATAAGATGATAAAAAATGTGTTTATTTTGTTTTGTGGAGGTTTTTCTCGACACAATAATCCATATAATCCATTATTGATCTATTTTGGAGGCACATAAGGTAAGAGTGACCTCCCAATAGTGAATACTTTTGGGTATTTATAAAAATGCCACCCCTCCTCATTATAAATGATCACCCACTCCCCTCACATATTCACACCTCCCAACCCATTTGGATCAACCAAATCATCCTCAAATACGTTCAAAAATGTTCTCATATCATCCTGGAATCTTTGTTTTGGGCATAAATCCAACCTAGGAAGACTTTGGTGAAAACCTAATGAGGATACCTAAAGAAGAGGTAACGTTCTTTAATGATCTTTTTTATTTCATTTCTTCCTCCAAATCCTTAAATTTTTATTAAAAAATTATTATATAATAACCTAAGTATCTTAAATATAAATATATGTTATTATGTTAATTTAATTACCTAAAAAATATCCACTTCTATTAAATGGGTTATGAAATAATCATTCGTCTGTACGACAAACTATCGCCTCACGAACTGATATCATTCATTTTTCCATTATCACCTAACATGTTTGGATATGATGATGGATATAAAATATATATATTAAATTTATAACATAATTATATCTATGGAGTAATTATATAATATATAAATTCTTAATTTCCATTCTGTAGGAGATACAATAACATCGCTCGTGTGTACGACAGACTACAACCTCACGAAGCGCTATGATTCATCTTTCACTAAATATTTACATGGAAAGTGATATGGATAAATTTAATTACTATATGTGATATAAGTGAAATAATTATTATATTAATTACATATTTATTATTCTGAAAATATAACATACCATCTTATTTTTTTACACTTAAAGATGATAGTATCGTTCGTGAACATGCGGACCGCCACATTCATGAAGCGATGTGACTCTATTTTCATCACCACACAACATGGATGATATATATATATATAAAGAAATAATATAGTATTTATTATATTAGGATAATTATGGTAAGATAATATATTACTTACCTTCTTTCCAGAATGATCATTGGAAAATGGAAACGTTACTATTGTGTGCGTACGACCTATCATCTCCATGATCGTAATTTAATTCGATTTTCATAACCATATTTCATGATTGGGTTTAAAAGTAAAATTTATATAAAAATATAATAATTATGTCATGATTATTATTATGGATATGATGAAACTATGTAATATTTTAAAGAACTATATCTTTAATGAAAAAGAACACATAAGAAAACTAGGCAATTAACACCCGAAACAATGAAAAAAAATGAAATATTATTAATGAATGGGTGTTAATATGTTATAAAAGAATCACATATGATATCTTAAATAGTAATATGGTTATGGTTTGAGTTAATAAGATTTTAAAATGTAAGGACCCAGTTGGAGTAATGAACCACTAAGGGGGGGGGGGTGAATTAGTGGTACCCCTTTTTCTTCTTTTAAGTTCCCTTAATGTTGAGAACAACCTTTGTCTCTTGTTAAAGATATAATTACCTACCGAGAAACAAACAAGCACACATCCAAAGAAACACAACAATTTACAAGGTTCAATATTCAATAAGAATAGTTACGTCCTTGGTATGGTTGGAAACAATCCAGCGCCATACAATCCACTAAGAAAATAATCCTTGGATTACAATGAGTAGGATATGCCCTTACACTCATGAAACACTATGAAACAATCAATCCAGTGTGTGTGCATCCTCTTATCACAATAGGGAAAAGTCTCGTTTCTTGTAACAACTTATGTTACCTTCACTTCCTTTCAAATACACAAGTGTAAGCAAGTTCAGCACAAATCTTCACTTCCTTACCTAGAAGAATGGAAAGGACTCCTTAGACTTGAGATAGATAAATTACAGTCCGAACTTCCCATTCTGAATCTCCACTCCAGATTTTCCCAATTCAATTATTCAATCTGAATCTACCTCAGTCTGAGAAGCTCAATACGGTGATAGCATGTACTGATTCCCCATTCCGAATCTACACTCTGAATTCTTCACTCCAAATTCTTCACTCCGAATTTTCTTCTTCACTTCGATTCTTCAATCCGAGTCTTCCTCAGTCTGAGAAAATCAATACAGTGATAGACAATACTAATTCCCCATTCCGAATCTCCACTCCGAATTCTTCACTTCGAATTCTTCACTCAAAATTCTTCACTCCAAATTTTCTCAATTCGAGAAACTCAATACAGTGTCAACCAGTATCAAATTCTCATTTCAATTAAGATTGCAATGAAAACTCAGTCGGCCACACACTTCTCTCTCTCTCTAGATTATCAGAGCTTCTCTCACTACTTAATCATCACACCTTTTACTTTGTACCCTGATCTCCTTTTATAGGTTCTCCAAAGTTTTCCTAGGCGGGAAACCAAAATATTTCTCGCTTAATTAAATTAACCCAAATCTTAATTTCTCCTAAAATCTCAGAGTAATTAAGACTTTGACAATGCTTCTAGAATCTTCTCGAATCTTCCTCTACTTCTCTTGATTTAGAACTTTGGCCTTTTTTGGATCCGACCTTCTGGCTTCTCAGTATCACATTCTCGGATCCACCCTTCTGTCTTCTTTGTATCACATTCTCGGATCCACCATTCTGGCTTCTCGGTACCACATTTTTGGATCCACCCTTCTTGAGTCTTCGACTTGACTTTCTCGGATTTACCCTTCTTGAATCTTCAGTATGACTCCATTTCAATTCTCGGCATGACTCTTCATCACTTCTCGGTATGGATTTTGGTTCTCGGAACAGCTCTTCCTGATTCTCGGAATGGCTCTTCCTGATTCTCATAATGGATCTTCCTAATTCTCGGAACGAATTTTGGTTCTCGATACGACTTCTTCGATTCTTGGTATGACTTCAGGTTCTCGGAACAAATCTTTCAGATTCTTGGAATAGATCTTCCATATTCTCAGTATGACTTCACCACCCAACTTTTTCTTGCATCATGAGTACTTGCATATACTCACAAATTAGAGTTACAAAACAGCAAAGCATCGTCACAATTAGTGCATTCACATATCTTATTATCCAGCTTTTGAGAATTTCCAATTTTATGGTTCCAAACTTCTCAATTTCTAGACTCTGATTTCCAGACTCCGAATTATTCGAATATCTGGTTCCGAATGTTCAATATTCTCAGTTCCGAATCTTCAAACTTCCAGCTTCCAAATTCTTATAAATTCAAGGTGTATTTCCTTTATGAAAACTTCCTCAAGATCAACAAAATATAATCCTTGAAAACCATCTCTTCCTTCATCTTGGTCCTAACAATATCCCCCTTTGGGTTTTGTTGTCAACCAAGTTTTCATAAATCACCAAACTTGGAAACCTTATGCAATGGATCACTTATCTGTAATTCTAAGCCTACGTGAGCTAACTCATTATAGGAAACAAGAATCATTGAAAAAAAAACCATGTTGTCCATAGGTAGTGAAAAAGACATCTTCAGATCCATACTTCCTGTAAAAGACTTCAATTTATTTCCTTTAATCACTCCAAAAAATAGTTAGAATAGTTCAAATACACAAACAATGTTGAATTCACAGCTTACCCACAAATCTCTCTTTAAACAATAGATTTATGATAAAAAAAACTTCTCCCCCTTGACAAAAAAAATCCAAAGGTGATAAGAGAGAGGGGACGAAACAATATACCTTAGCCTTGAAGAGAAAGAGGTTGGACACCCATGTTCAACCTCAATCTTGAGAATGATTCCTTTGGCAGAGGTTTCGTGAAAATATCAGCAACTTGTTCAGTAGATGAAACATATTCAAGTTTAAGTTCATTCTTTTCCACATGCTCTTTGAAGAAATGATATTTGATGTCAATATGCTTTGAATGAGAATTGTGGACTGGATTCATGGTAAGATTAATTGTGATTTGATTATCATAGCACAAGAGCAAGGGAAACATCACTTCAACTAACAAATCTTCCAACTGTGTCATCATCCAGATAAGTTGAGTAGAATCCTGAGTAGCGACAACATATTCAGCTTCAACCATACTAAGTGTCATGGAATTTTTCTTCTTCGAGTTCCAGCCAACACAATTTTTTCCCATAAAGAAAACTCCACCATATGTGGATCTTCTATCATCAACATTTCCTGCCCAATCTACATCTGAATATCCAAACAAATCAATGTTATTTAAACCACTATATTTGATTCTGAATTCTGCTTTGCCTTTTATGTATCTAAGAATTCTTTTTCCAGAAACAAGATGTGATTCTTTAGGAGCACTCCGGAATCTTGCACATAAGGTAACAATAAAAAAAATCTGGTCTTGATGTAGTCAGGTACAACAAACTTCCAATCAACTTTTGATATTCTTTCTGATCAACTTCTTTTCCTTCATCATATTTTCTTATCTTCATTCCCACTGAGATAGGAGTTGATACATGTTTTTAGTTTTCCATGCCAAACTTCTTGAGAAGTTCCTTAGCATACTTTTTTTGGGAGAGAAAAATTAATTCTTTCTGTTGCAAGATTTGTAACCCAAGAAAGTATATCATTTCACCCAACATGGACATATCAAAGACATTCTTCATTTCTTAAGAAACCCTTTCATAGCTTCTTTCATTATTCCCAGCAAAAATAATGTCGTCAACATAGAAAATCACAATGAGAGAAAGATCTTGGCTTTCCTTGATGTAAAAATTGCTATCAACTCTAACTTTATTTAAGTTCATCTCTTTTAAGCAAGTATCCAGTTTGGAATAACATGCTCTTGGAGCTTGCTTTAGCCCATACAAGGCTTTCTTCAACCTGCACACATAACTTTCATTCTTCCCAGCAACAAATCCACATGTTTTCTCAATATAAACTTATTCTTTAAGATCACCATTAAGAAATACGGATTTGACATCCATTTGAAAGATTTTGTAGCCTCGTTGTGCAGCAATAGCAAGAAAGATTCGGATAGTTTCTAATCGGGATACTGGAGCAAAAGTTTCTTCAAATTCAATTCCTTCAATTTGAGAGTAGCCTTTGAAAACCAATCTTTCTTTATTTATAATAACTTCACCTTCTTCATTAAACTTATTCAGGAAGACCCATTTGGTGCCAATAATGTTCTTATTTTCGGGCTTGGGCATGAGTTCCCATGTGTCATTCTTTTCAATCTAATCCAATTCTTTATTCATGTCTTGAACCCATTCCGGATTCTCAAAGGCTTCTTTAACATCATTTTGTTCCACTTTGGAATACAAGGAAGAATGTGATATAGAATTACTTGTTCTTCTTGTTTGAACCGTGTGACATTGATCACCAATAATATTCTGATCTTGCACTTGTTTAATCAGCCTTGGATAAGTTTTTCACTTGCCTTCCTCATCAATTGAAATGGCTAAATTCGATTCTTCATCTTGATTAGGATTACAATTCATTACATCCTTATCAGAATCGTTAACTTCATCTTCCTCATCTTCCTTGTCTGTCTGGACATGCTTATCTTTCCCAGGAGTTTCAATGACTTTTACATCAACTGCATCCACAATTCTTCCTGTTTCTTTGTTAAAGCATCTATAACCTCTTCCTTCTGGTGCATATCCAAGAAAAATTCTGTCTTCTCATTTCTGCTTGAATTTTCCACTACTTCCACCTTTATTATTTATAATTCATGGGCTCCCAAAAACTTTATCATGCTTCATACTTTGAGTAATGCCATAGAAACTTTCATATGGAGTCTTGTTTGATTGAGGCCTGTAGAAACATCAATTTTGAATATAAACAGCTGTACTTGTAGCTTGCCTCCAAAAGTAATTAGTAAGGCCTTGTTCAAGCATCATGGTTCTTCCCATTTCCACCAAGCCTCTATTCTTCCTTTTAGAAACCCCATTTTGTTGAGGTGTATATGGAGCACTCTATTCATGCTGAATCCCATGATTCTCAAGATAGTCTTAAAATTATTCACTTCTATACTCACCACCATTATCTGTTCTCAACATCTTCATAGAGTACTCACATTCTTTCTCAGCTTTTGTTCTAAAGATTTTAATCATTTTTAGGGCGTCTGATTTGTTCTTCATAAACATAACACACGTAATGCGAGTAAAATCATCAATGAAGGTGATGAAGTACTTGTATCC
The DNA here is from genome assembly GCA_963277665.1 of Viscum album. Taxonomy (NCBI): domain Eukaryota; kingdom Viridiplantae; phylum Streptophyta; class Magnoliopsida; order Santalales; family Viscaceae; genus Viscum; species Viscum album. Next base: position 1,612,222,858 of record OY728125.1, read on the forward strand.
ATTTGTTTATTGTTTGCTCATTGGACCACATATATCATAATGTATTAGTTCAAGGGGTTGTTTAGAACAAATGTTAATCTTTTTATGCACAACACTTGTAATATTTCCTTTCTAACAGGTAGTGCAACACCAATCTCTTCTTCTTAGGAAATCTGGAATATCTCGAACACTATCCCTTTGAGATAACTTACACATATTTCTCTGACACATTTTCCAAGTCTTCTATGCCACAACTGATTTTCTTCCACTATGCTCATGTAACAAGATTTTTTTGAATTTCCAACTTGAAACAGATTTCCTTTGGTTCATTGGACTCTTGTAAAAATCTACCCATCTTCTTCACTTTTCACAATAAATCCATCTTTCTTAAAGATAACTTTGTTACCCTCATCACACAATTGTGATATACTCAGAAAGTTTTGCTTTAACCCATCAACATACATAGTTTTCTTGTAATTTAATTTTTCCTTTCCAATGATGGCTAATCCAAAACCTTTGATTTTTAAAGATTCATCATTTCCAAATGTCACTGTTCCTTATTTAAAACTCTTCATATTCTTTAGAAACTTCAAGTCTCTTGTCATTTGTGAATAACACCCACTATCAAGTATCCAAGGTCGTTCTTCCTTTGTAACTTTTAGAGCAGTTTCAACAACAAGATATTTTTCTTCTTTCTATTCTTTCTTCACCTTCAGCTTCTGAGAATTAAGAATTTTTTGTTGAGCTAGTAACAGCATAAGACATCCTTTTGAAAGGTGTCCAGGTTGTTCACACCTTTCAAAAATGGTCTCCAGAGACTGGAACCTGTTTTCTTTCTTGACTTCATTCTTCTCAACTTTCTTCAAGAAAACCTTCTCACTCTTCTTACTTTGAGGAGATTGACTCCCACTCAATCTCTTCCTTTCATAACTTGTGGGGTGATGGTAATAATGTTGATTGAACCAACACATATTTGTTGTATGCCTGAATCCACCACAATACCAACAATACCCATAGAAGGAGTACCTTCCTCTAAATATTTTGTTCTGATACTTCTTTGTTGTTATTTATTTAGCCTCACCAACCCTTATTTTGTTAGCAAGATTGTTCTGCTAGAATTCTTCCTTCTCTGATGTTGCTTGTTTTTCACCAGTGTTAGAATTAGATTCCCTTGAAACTTCAGAGTTCCCAGTAATGCTGGTCTTGGTCACATAAGTAACTTTCTCATATTTCTTCTTCACAGCAACCACTTTATTATTCTATTTAATTTTCTCAGAATGTACTTGTTGAGAGCCTTCACCAACATCAGTAGTTGAGTTTTGAAAACAAATGTTTTTTGATTCAACTTCTGAGAGCTTCTCCTGAACGACTTCTAATTCTTCCTCTTTTGCATTCAACTTAACTCTCATGTGATCGTTTTGATTTTTCTCACCTTCAAGAGACTTCTTCAAGTCTTAAAGATATTTTTCAAGTTATTTTTTATCAATGTCTTGATTGGATGCTGAGAAAAATTAATCTTCCAACTTTTTGTTAAGCTTATCCAGCCTTCTGATCTTCCTTAAACATTCCTTCAATTCTTCTTTCAGATGAATCTCAGGATGAGTTTCTTCTTCTTCTGAGATGCTTCTTTCGAAATCCTCATCATTCACTATTGCAATGAAAGTATTCTCAACACCATGCTCAATTTATTTTTCAGATTCATCATCACTTTATTTATCTTCTTCGTTTATGGATAGAATGCTTTTTCTCTTGGATTTGAAGAATTTATTTTCTTTCCCTAACTTTTATTTACCACCTTGCTTCTTCCATAACTTTCTTGGCTTTCTTTATTCTTTATCACTGTCTTCTTCATTCTCCCTTTGAGGATAGTTAGCCGCAAAGTGGCCAATGCCTCCACATTCAAAAAACTTCAAGGGAAGTTTTCCCTTGTATTTCCCTATGACTCTTTAAACATTTTTTTGAAAACAAGGATAAAATATCATTAAGATTTTTACATACCTCACTTTCAGAGTCAGAGTCACCACCATATTCTTCAATAAATATCTTCTTAGATCTCTCCTTCTTCATGGATTTGAATGATAATTCTCTGTCAACCTTTGTCTTGGTCTTCATAGCTTTTTCCCTTATCATTACATAAGTAATGAGTGTACTATGAAAATCATCAAGAGATAGACTCTCTGAGTCTCTGCCTTCTAATGAAGATACCTTCGCATCAAATTTATCAGGAAGAATTCTCAAGATCTTTTCCACCACAGTAGAGTCTTTCAGCTCTTCACCAAGAAATCTGATGGTACTAACAATATTGTTTTCCCTGGTGAAGAATCCCCAATAGATTCATGCTCTCTCATCTTCATGTCTTCATACTTCAATTTCCAGATTTATAGTTTTTCCTTCTTGACTTTTGTATTTCCTTTGTATATGTTTTTCAGTTTGTCCCATATACCTTTGGCTGTGGTCACTCTTTTTACTCTCAAGAATTCACTTTCAGAAATTGAAGACAATATAGCATTCTTGGCTATTCCATCATTCTCAAGAAACTTCTTGTCAACAGATGTAAGTGGAACATTATCTTCAATGGGGGGAAACCCAACTGTTGAAACTTCATGAACTTCATAACTGATAGACATGAGATACGATAGCATTATATCCTTCCAGATGTGATAGTTTTTTCCATCTAATATCGGAATTACTTTGTTGTTCACACAATTCAGATTCTCCATCAGCAAGGAAAACAAAGGTAACCTCCCTCTGATACCATTTGTAAGGACGCAGTTGGAGTAATGAACCATTGAGGGGGGGGGGGGGTGAATCATTGGTACCCATTTTTCTTCTTTTAAGTTCCCTTAATGTTGAGAACAACCTTTGTCTCCTGTTAAAGATATAATTCCCTGTTGAGAAACAAACAAGAACACATCCAAAGAAACACAAAAATTTACAAGGTTCACTATTCAACAAAAATAGCTACGTCCTTGGTATGGTTGGAAACAATCCAGCACCATACAATCCACTAAGAAAATAATCCTTGGATTACAACAAGTAGGATACACCCTTACACTCGTGAAGCACTGTGAAACAATCACTCCAGTGCGTGTGCACCCTCTTAGCACAATAGGGAAAAGTCTCGTTTCTTGTAACAACTTATGTTACCTGGACTTCCTTTAAAATACACAAGTTTAAGCAAGTTCAGCACAAATCTTCACTTCCTTACCCAGAAGAATGGCAAGGACTCCTTGGACTTGAGATAGATCAATTACAGTCTGAACTTTCCATTCCGAATCTCCACTCCAAATTTTCCTAATCCGATTCTTCAATCTGAATCTCCCTTAGTCTAAGAAACTCAATATGGTGATAGCCTATACTGATTCCCCATTCTGAATCTACACTCCAAATTATTCACTCCAAATTTTCTTCTTCACTCTGATTCTTCAATCCGAGTCTTCCTCAGTCTGAGAAACTCAATATGGTGACAGCCAGTAATGATTCCCCATTCTGAATCTCTACTCCGAATTCTTCACTCCAAATTCTTCACTCTGAATTCTTCACTCCAAATTCTTCACTCCGAATTTTCTCAATCCGAGAAGCTCAATATAGTGTCAACTAGTATCAAATTCTCGTTTCAATTGAGACTGCAATGAAAACTCAGTCGGCCACAAACTTCTTACTCTCTCTATATTATCATAGCTTCTCTCAGTACTTAATCATCACACCTTTTACTTTGTACCCTGATCTCCTTTTATAGGTGCTCCAAAGTGTGCTTAGGTAGGAAACCAAAATATTTTCCCACTTACTTAAATTCACCCAAATCTTAAATTCTCCTGAAATCTCAGAGTAATTAAGACTTTTTCAATGCTTCTAGAATCTTCTCGAATCTTCCTCCACTTCTCTTGATTTAGAACTTTGGCCTTTTCCGGATCCGACCTTCTGGATTCTCGGTATCACATTCTCGGATCCATCCTTATGTCTTCTCTTTATCACATTCTCGGATCCATCCTTCTGGCTTCTCGGTACCATATTTTCAGATCCACCCTTCTTGAGTCTTCAACATGACTTTCTCAGATTCACCCTTCTTTAATCTTTGGTATGACTCTTTTTCAATTCTCGACATGAATCTTCATCACTTCTCGGTATGGCTTTTGGTTCTTAGAACAGCTCTTCCTGATTCTCAGAATGGATCTTCCTGATTCTTAGAATGGTTCTTCCTGATTCTCAGAACGACTTTTGGTTCTCGATAAAAATTCTTCGATTCTCAATATGACTTTAGGTTCTCGGAACGGCTCTTTCAGATTCTCAGAACGGCTCTTCCAGATTCTCAGTATGACTTCACCACCCAAATTTTTCTTGCATCATGAGTACTTGCATATACTCACAAATTAGAGTTACAAAATAGCAAAGCATCCTCACAATTAGTGCCTTCACATCTCATATTAGCCAGCTTTCAAGAATTTCCAATTTCCCGGTTCCTAACTTCTCAATTTCTAGACTCTGATTTCCAGACTCTGAATTCTTCGAACATCAGGTTCCGAATGTTCAATATTCTCAGTTCCGAATCTTCAAACTTCCAACTTTTGAATTCTTAGAAATTCAAGGTGTCTTTCCTTTATGAAAACTTCCTCAAGATCAAAAAAAGACAATCCATGCAGCCATATCTTCCTTAAGCTTGGTCCTAAAATAAAAACCACAATACTAGAGGTTAAATTATGTTCAATCAAAAGGAAGCATAAGGTAAAGGATTTCCGTCTCACCTTTTTACTTCTATGAGACACATGCCATATTCACCACCTATTTCTTTAATGGAGTGTATATACTACCCATGAATGTATTTTATGATTCTTATAATTAAATTTATGGGGATTTATATATCCATTTTAATACCTCTCATTCATGGGTCTTATGATTCATTGTTATAAAAGTGGTAAGAGTTTTATATTACAATCTCATTATTTATCCGTATTTCTTATGATTATGATTCCAATAATGAAATATTATGATCCATGACTCACTAATATCATTAATTTTCTTATCCTATGGTTATTTATGATATTTTCAAGAAACAATACCATTTTTACACTCTTTGGAACTTAAAATAATTTAGAAAATGTTGTGAAGAAAATATGACTTTATTTCTCTCTTCGATCGAAAATCTGTTTTATTCCACAACCATGTTTCCTAAAAATGATTTCAAAAATGTTTTAAAATTATACAAATTATTTATTAAAGACATATATACCCATGTTTTATTTTTTTACAATTTTTTTGAAAGGTTTTTTTTTCATTTTATGACATAGACACTTTTTTAACCTTTTTATAGTGAAAATGAATGTTAGTTTTAACTTATATGACATGTAAAGAATTAACCACCATCATTACCATCATTTATTTAAAGATTAATTTGAAAGTTTACAAGATTATTTTTAAATAAAATATATTTTATAATATTCTATAAATTATTAGTTTCCTTAAAATGTGATTTCCAAAAGGAAATATATATTTTATTAAAGAATGTTTTTAAAGATATTTTTATTGTATTTATATTCATCAACAAAATCAACCCTTAAATTTAATTATGATCCACTGAAGATATTTTATATTTATACCATCCTTATTATTTTATTGGATGATTTATGATGAGTTTAATTGATCATGTATAATTTTAATACCACTCGCCATTTTACTCAAAATAGTTTATGATTATATTTATTGACTGGAAAAGTATTAACATTTTGTATGTTATTTTTTTAATAAAAATGTTTATATGTATTATGTTTCAGCCCTTCCATATTAGGAATGCATTGGAATTTATAAGTTATGGGAAGAACCTATTATATCCCCTTGATGCAATAATAGGTATCATGCGACAAAATCGATATATCTTTGGATGAGGTCTTACCCATTTATATAGATGTCTTATCGTAAGGCCTTGATTATATTATATGTCTTGAGATGAAGCTTTAATGGTATTAGATTCCATGTCATGAGGACGATAAAATATGTTTTATATTTCCATCATTATGAATTCTATTATTATGTATTAAATTATTGATATTCCATGTGATTATTTGATTTGTTATAATATCAATGGTTATGTTTCAATCTCATGTGATTATTAATATAAAATTATTTGATTATCATTTATTCTTACCATATTATGCTTAAGTTATTTATTAAATGACATGTTTTTTATCTATTTACATTTCCATATTGATTATTCCTTATTTTTTCATAGATTTCTATATATTCTTATCCTTACTGAGCATCTGAGCTCACCAATTTATTATGTTTTATTTTCCCTAAGATATCAAGAATTATTTTATTATTGATATATAGGGATATACTAAGGAGAATAATGGAACTCTCAAGAAAATAATTTTTTATATTCTATGTTTTCAAATGTAAATGTGATTCAAGTATATATATAGTTTACCAAGACGAATAAACTACTCAGTCTTTTAGGATGTAATTTCTTATTTCTTATGCCAATGTAATAAAGGAGAAACTGAATCCAAGATTCTGGGGTTGGGGTCATTACAATTGGTAATAGAAGAAGTTTTCATAGAAACCTTGGGAACTAAATTTAAGAAAACATAGATTAGATATCAAAACCTTATTATATACTTTGAGGATAATTATATAAGAACATCCAAAAGTTTTGGTAAGGAAGTGATTATGTGATTTTTCCATGAAATACATCATTATCTGTATACTAAAAGTGGACATGGTTCTAGTACAGTGGTACTTAGGGTTAATAAATCAGAAAATATTACATTAGGATTGACCCAATCATCACCTGGTGCATGATAAAAGACCTTACTACACACCTATTTTGACACTCCTAGGGATATTCTTAGGATAATTCAAATTTTATTTACAAACCTTTATGAAAGATTTGAAATAGAGATATCCCCAAAAATCTATGTTTATGATTATGAGATTATCTATGTATAAATTTTTCAATTTATGTTAAGTAGTTTTGGGATTCTACATTATTATTCATAATGTTGTGATCAAATATAGTGTATTCCATCATTTAGAAATGGTTTATAGTAGAAGGAATGAGAACTGCATGAACAGACATAATCCAAAGATTAAGAATGATCATTTCTTTATTAAGATCAAGACAATACTTTTAAGGTAACTAGTCTCCCAAACATTATCATCATATGGAGACATAGTATCATGAAATCAAAATATAGAGAAATAATTCTATAAGTATCATGGATTTAAAGGGTATAAATAAAATAATAGAATGATAGAGAAAAAACAAATAATGGGAAGAAGGTAAAGAAGGATTTTTCCACATATTATAATTGTGGAAAGAAAAACCCTGGTACTTACTTAAAGGGAATGAGATATTTCTTCAAGTGTGGAGAGAAAGGTAACCATGCTCATGATTTAAAGTGTAAGAATGAAATTATCAATTTTGAATGCTTCAACTATAAAGAGATAGGGAACTACACAAATGAATGCTCCAAGTGTCAAAGGAATATATATTAAAAGAAGCTAATGGATCATGGTCAAGAATATGATACTACCATAGATGAAAGGTAATTATTAATGTGATTTTGTTTGGATTCAAAGGTTATTTCATTGAGTATTTTATAAATTATATCCTAGTTTTAAGAATTATAAAATGTATAAAGATTGTGCTATAGTAATTTTTCATTAAGGATTTAAAAGCCTAAGTTGAAAATTACTAGTGAATAAGAAAAATGATTCAGTGGAAAGTTTAAATTTTTGTAAAAAACAAGATTAAGGAAAATATAATCCTAAATATGTTTTTTATGTTAGGATAATTATGTTATGATAAACAGATGATTAATATGGATAAAGTAAATTGGATAGTACTAACTACCTTGGAATTGATTAATGATTTGTTGACAAAGTGGTTTATTATTGTGGGAGTTTACAACATTTTTGGGTTTAAGGAATATATCCAACAATCTATGTTTACTTAATTAATATGGAATAATTCATGTTTTTAGTAAGTATTTATGAAAATTCATTTTATTACTATGTTTCAAGAGAATTTATGATGAAGGTATTCACATGTTTGGTATGTGATGATTAAGAGTTACTTCATGTTTTTTAGGGATTAATGATAGGTTCATTATGAAAATTTATTGACCTTATTTCTAAAGTTTTGGATCATAATCTTTTGGAAGGTTCATAAGTTTTACCGTTTATGAAATGGTTTAAGTTGAACTTTAGATGAGGTTTTATAGATTAATGTATCACTTCACCATATGGAGATTTATACATATTGTGAGAACCATTTTGTTATAATGATAAGTAGAGATAAAATAAAAAAATAATCATTATAATACAGTTCTAGTGATTTTTTAGTGTACAAGGTATAAAAAATTCATATTCATTTATTAGTGTAAGATATAAAGTGGAAATTGATCAAGGCACAACCATATGATGAAATTGTGCTTATGAAATGGAATGAAATCATGTAAGTATATCTTCTCATGAAAGTTAAAAAAAATTAGACAAAGGATATTAAAATAAAATTTTATCATATTACCATCATTTCTGATGATATCAATTTCCCTTTTCACACCAATTTGGTTTATGGTTTTGTGGTCGTTAACCTTCTCGATCACCCTCTTTCTTGTGATCAATGACCTCTATCACTCTCTATTAACCCTTATGATTTAGTATGTTCTTCCATATACATGTTTTCACTAAAAACATATGTTCCCATAATTGGAAACCTAGTCATGAGATTATTCTACATGACCTTCATACTTCCCATTCTATATTATTTATAATATGTTTTATTAACCTTTTTAAAATATAGCTTTTTCAACAATGGTATTTCCAAATGTAAAACCTGTCATCACCAAGATCAATTTTAAATCACGAGGACGAAATTTATTTAAGGTGGGTAGAGTTTAACACCCCAATAATTTACAATATATATTTTTTAGATTAAATTCAATTTATTCGATAGCTTTTGATGCACGCATCATCGAGTTTGAACATAACATGATACTTTATTATTATTTAAACATTAACATTATAACCAAGCCATTAGATTAGAGGGTATGAATAAAAATAACTATATTATAAAAATTATAATTTTTACTCTTGTATAAAAAAATAAACTTGATATATATTGATTATAGATAAAATTAGAACCATTTTAAAGAAAAATACACGTTTTTTGAAAAACAACATTTTTCTATAAGGTGGTCTAATTGTGCTTTGCACACATAATTTACAATTATTTATTAATAATTTTAGAAAATTTATTTTAAAAAATAAATTTAATTTTTTAAATCTAAATCTAAATATTATCTTAGGGTAAATTTCTGGGATTTTTCTGAGAAGATTTATTTTTTAATGAATAGTGAAAAATACTGAATTTTAATTGAAAACAACCTTTTCATTTAAATTATTTATAATGTTAAATTGTATTTCTAATTGTTTTAAAAGTAAAATTAGATCAATTATATATCAATTAATCCAATTTAGGTCATTTAAACCATTTCATTATTGAATTATGATTTAAAAACTTATTAAACTTTTGAACATTTTCTCTTAAAAAAACCGTCTTTCTCATCGCGTTTGTGAGATTAATTTTAAATTAAATTCTCCCACTTATATTAATTGAATTTAAAATAATGGATTAAATATTTAGAATAATAATTATTTATGTAATATTTTAATTTTAACATAATTTTTGAACATAATTATTTGTATAAAGAGTTAAAATTAATTATCACGATTATGGTTAAAGCGAGGTTTTGCACACAACACGCGTTTGTATTAAAATTAGTTTTACACACACATAATAATTTTATTTAATAAATTTTATTTTATATTTATAATAATTAGTTATAAATTTGATAATAAATATAATTTTAGTTTTATTATTAAAGTAAAAATTACCGAGGTAAATAAAAAGATACAAGTTACCGTGGTAAAAAACTACAAGGGTAAAATTGAGTAAACTTAAAGACTAAACAACAACATGATAAAAAATGTGTTTAATTTTTTTTTTGGAGGTTTTTATCGACCACATAATCACTCCAATCCATTACTGATATATTTTAGAGGCACATGAGGTAATAGTGACATCCCAATAGTGAATACTTTTGGGTATTTACAAAAATGCCACCCCTCCTCAATTATAAAAGGGAACTAACTACCGTTACATATTCACACCTCCCAAGCCATTTGGATCAACAAAAAACTGACCAAATAATTTCAAAAATTCCATCCTATCATTATATAACCATTATTTTGGGCATAAATCCAACCTAGAAAGGCTTTGGTGAAAACCTAAAGAGGATACCCAAAGAAGAGGTAACACTCTTCAACGAGCATTTTTATTTTATTTATTCCACACCTCCTTCAATTATTATTAAAATATGATTATATATTAACCTAATTATATTAAATAAACTGAGATTTTTTATGTTAAATTAATGACCTAAAAACATATCCACTTCCATCAAATGGGTTATGAAATCATCATTCGTGTGTATGGAAGACTACCACCTCGCGAACTAATGTCATTCATTTTTGTATTACCATATCTCAAGGTTGGGTATTATGATAGATATAAAGTATATATATGATATTTATAATATAATTATATCTATGTAGTAATTATATCATATATACATTTTTTTAGTTTCCATTCTGTAGGAGATATGATAACATTTCTCGTGTGTATGGCGTACTACCGACTTGTGAAGCGATGTGATTCACCTTTCACTAAAGATTTACATGGAAAGTGATAAGGATAAATTTAATTATTATATGTGATATAAATGAACTAATTATCATATTCATGTAATATTTATCATTTTTAAGTGATAATATATCATCTTTTTTACACTTAAAGATAATAACATCATTCGTGTATGTGTGGACTACCGCCTTCATGAAGCGATGTGACTCTATTTTCCTCACCACACCTCATGGATGATATATATATATATATATATATTTAAAGAAATAATATGTTATTTATGATATTAATATCATTATTTAAAGATAACATATTACTTACATTCTTTCCATAATGATCAACGGGAAATGGAAATGTTACTCATGCGTACACATAACTTACCATCTCAATGATTATAACGTACTTCATTTTTCATAACCATATATAATTATTGGTTTTAAAAGTAAAATTGATGTAAAAATATGAAAATTATTTCATTATTATTATTCTTAAGACGATGAAACTATGTAATATATTCAAGAAATGGATCCTTAATGATAAAACGTGCATAAAGAAACAAGGTAATTGATACCCAAAACAATGAAAATAACAAAAAATTATTAATGAATGGGTAATAAGATGTTATAAAAGGATCACATATGATATTGTAAATAGTAATATAGTACCAATTTAAGTTAATACTGTGTTTAAAACCACTCCATAAGAGGTTAAATAACATTCAATCAAAAGGAAGCATAAGGTAAGGTATTTTCATCTCACATTTTACTTTTGTGAGATACATGCCATATTCACCACCTATTTATTTTAAGTGGTGTATATAATACCCATGAATGTATTTTAATATTATTACACTTAAAATTAATGGTATTTACATATCCATTTTAAGATATCTCATTTATGAGTCTTATGATGTTTTGAAAGTGGTAAGGGTTTTATGTTACAATCTCATAATTTATCTAGATTTCTTATAATTATGCTTCCAATAATGAAATATTATGACCCATCCCTCAAGAAACTCTTTAATTTTCTTATATTATGGTTATTTATTATATTTTAAAGTAATAATACCATTTCCCACTCATTGTTACTTAAAATAATTGATTAAATGTTTTTAATAAAATCCAACTTTATTTCTCTCTTTAGTCCAAAATCTGTTTTCTTACAAAACCATGTTTTCTAAAAATGTTTTAATTTTTTAGCATTATACAAATTATTTATTAAATAAATTCATATCAATTTTCTATTTTTTTACAGAATGGTTTCAAATAAATCTTCTTATCATTTTCTAAATGAGGCACTTTTCTAACCTTTTTATAGTGAAAATGGAATATTCTTTTTAACTTATAGAACATGTAAGGAATTAAATACCATCATGAACATAATTTATTTTAAGATTCCTTTGAAATTTTACATGGTTATTTTTAAATAAAACGTTTTTACTAATATTCTAGGAATTATTAGTTTTTTTAAAAGGTTATTTTCAAAATGAAAAGGATATTTTTACCAAGAATGTTTTTAAAGATATTGTTATGTAATTTCTATTCATCAATGACATAAATCGTTAAATGTACTTATGATCCACTGGGTATATGTTGTATTAATTTAATCCTTATTATTTTTTGGATGATTTATTATTAGTTTAATTTAGGATATACAACATTATTACTATTTTCCATTTTACTTGGAATGGTTTATGATTATTTTTATTGATTGGGGTAAGTGTTAACATTTAGTATGATAGTTTTTTTAAATACGTATGTTTATGTGAATTATGTTTCACTCCTTTCATATGAGAAATGAATTGGACTTTGTAAGTGATGGGTGTGGCCCTCTATATCTCCTTGATGTATCAGTAAGTCTCTTGAGACAAACTAGATATGGTTTTATCTGAGGCCATACCAATTTATGTTGATGTCATGGTATAAGGAATTTACAGTATTATATGTATTATAACAATGCCTCAAAGTATTAGATGTATTGGAATAAGGCCTAGATGGTATATTTTATATGTCCATAATTATGTAATCCATCATTATAAATTTAGTTATTGAAATTCCATGTGATTATTCGATTAGTTACAATATCCATGATTAGTTTTCATGCTCATGTGATTATTTTATTATGTTATCTAATCATCATTTATTCCTTGCATATTATGATGAATTTATTGATTAAATCAAATGTTTTTTAGTTATATCAATTTTGATACTAATTATTCCTTATCTATTCATAGATTTCATTATACTCTTACCCTCAACAAGCATATGATCTCACCCCTTATGTTTTATTTTTCCAAAGATATCAGGAAGTATTTTATGATTGATATGTATGGAAATGCTAAGGAGAATAATGAAATTATAAAGTAAATAATTATTTTATTATGTGTTTTCAAATGTATATTTGATATATATATATATATATATATATATATTTCCAAGACTAGTAAAATATTCATTCCTTCAGGTTGTAGTTCCTTATATCTTATGATAACATAATAAATCACACACCGACTCTGAGATTATGGGGTTGGGGTCACTAGAATTGGCATTAGAGGAAGTTTAATAGAAACATTCAGAACTATATTTAGAAAAAACTAGATTATGGATCATAACCCTATGATATAATTTGATGATAAGTATATAATAATATCCAAATGTTTTGTTAAGGAAGTGATTATGTGATTTTTCCTAGCAATAAAACCATGTATGTATAATATAAGTGGACATGGTTATATAACAGAGGTACATAGGGTTAAAAAATATAAAGAGGTTATATTAATATTGACCCAATAATAACTTGGTGCCTGAAAATGGGCCTTACTGTACACCTAGTTTGACACTCCTGGGGGATATGATTAAGATAATCCACTTTTTCTTTACAAACCATTATGTAGGATTTTAAATAGAGATATCTCCAAAGAAACCATATTTATGATTATGAGATCATATATGCATAAAATTTTCAATTTATTTTAATTAGTTTTGGGATTACACATTATTTTTCATAATGTTATGATAAAATATAGTGTATTACACCATTTAGAAATGGTGCCTAGTTGAAGGAATTTGAACTTCATAAATGAACATAATCCAAATAGTAAGAGTGATCATTTATTTTTTGGGATTATGCCAATATTTTTAAGGTATTTAGTCTCTCAAAAATTCTATTCACATGGGGACATTATATCATGTGATAAAAAAATAGATAAATAATTATATAAGTATAATGTATTTTAAGGGAAGAAAAAATAAGAAGAGGATTATAGAGAAAAAGTAGATAATGGGAAGAAGGGAAAAAATTATTTTCCCACATGTGATAATTGTGGAAATAAAAACCCTGGTACTTACTTAATGGGAATAAGAGTTTGATTTAAGTGTAGAGATAAAGGCCAACATGCTCATTATTGCAAGGGAAATAATGAAATTATAAATATTCAATGCTTCAACTATTAGGTGATAAGGTAGTAAACAAATGAATTCTACAAGTATTAAAGGAATATACCTCAAAGAAGTAATGAATCATGGTAAAGCTTATGTTACTACCACAGATGATGGAGAATGATTAATGTAATTGTGTTTAGATTCAAGGATTATTTAATTTATTATTATATAACTAATATCCTGGTTATAAGAATTATAAAATGTATATGGATTATACTATAGTAATTTTTCATTAAATATTTGAAAGTGTATGTTGAACAATACTGGTGAACAAGAAAAATGATTTAGTGGAATGTTTAATTTTTTTAAAAACACATGATTGAGGGAAATTTAACCCTTAATATGTTCATGATGTTAGGGTAATGATGTTGGGATAAAGATATGATTAATATGGATAAAGTAAATTGGATAGTAATGAATACCTTAGAACTGATTAATGATTTGTTGAAAAAGTGGTTTCTGATTTATGGAGTTTAAAAAAATGGATTTAAGGAATATATCCAATAATCTATGTTTTACATAAGTAATAAGGAAACATACATGTTTTCAATAAGGTTTTATGTTAATTCTGGTTATTACTACGCTTCAAGATAATACATGATGAAGGTATTAAAATGCTTGGTATGTGACGATCAAGAGCTACTTCATGTTTTTTTGGGGATTAATGATAATTTCATTTTGGAAATCCAGTTACATTCTTTCTAATGTTTTGGATCATAATCTTTTGGAAGTTTCATAAGGATAACCATTTATGAAATGGTTTAGGTTGAACTTTGGATGAGGTTTTATAGATTAATGTATTACACTACCATATGAATATTTATACATATTTTACTAAATTTTTTGTTATAATGATAATTAGATATAAAAGGAATAAATTATCATTATAATATGGATCTAGTGATCTATTAGTGTACCGGGTATAGAAAATTCATATTCATTTCTTAGAGTAAGATATAAAGTGGAAATTGATCAAGGCACAACCCAAGGATGAGATTGTGCTTATGAAATGGAATGAAATCAAGTAAGTATATCTTCTCATGAAAGATAAAAAAATTTAGGAAAATGATATTAAAATAGAATATTACAATATTAACATAATTTATGATTATATCAATTAAAATTTCACACCTATTTAGTTTATGGTTTTGTGGTCGTTAACCTTCTCTAGATCACCCACTTTCTTGTGACCAATGACCACTATCACTTACTATTAATCATTGAGAGTTTTTATTTTATTCCATATATATGTTTCAACTTCAACCCTATGTTATCCTACTTAGAAAACTAGTCAGGTTATTATTCTATATGACATTCATACTTCCCAGTCTGTCATATTAATATGATGTTTTATTAACCTTTTTACGATGTGGGTTTTTCAACAATGGTATTTCAAAATGTCAAACCCATGATTACCAAGATCAATTTTAAATTGTGAGGATTAAATTTATTTAAAGTGGGATAAACTTAACACCCAAATAATTTAAAATATATTTATTTTAGAGTAAATTTATTTTCTTTTATATCTTGCGATGCATGCAACACTGGGTTTGAACGAAACACGATACTTTATTATTATTTAAACATTACCACTATAACATTTCCATTAAATTGGAGGGTCTAAATTATACTAAATAAATTTTGAATATTATATGTTTTATACATTTATAAAATAAATAAAATTTATATCTAGTGATTATAGATAAAATTATAACCATTTTAAAGAAAAAGAAATGTTTTCTGAAAAATAATATTTTCTATAAGGCAGTCTAGTCGTACTTTGCGCACATAATTTATAATAAAATTTTTAAATTTTCAGAAATATTATTTTAAATAATAAAATTAATTTTTGAAATATAATTGTCAAAATTATCTTAGGGTAAATTTTTGGTATTTTTTCTAAAAAGTTTCATTTTTAGATGAATAGTTAAAAATACCGAATTTTAATTGAAAACTGCCTTTTCGATTTAAATTATTTATAATGTTAAATTATATTTTGAATTATTTTTAAAATAAAATAAGTTCAATTTTATGTCAATTAATCCAATTAAGGTCGTTTTTATCATTTTTATATTTAATTTTGATTTAAAAACATAGTAAACATTTGAACACTTTCTCTTTTAAAAAACTCGTTTTCTTATTGCATATGCAGGATTAATTTTAAATTAAATTATGAAAATTATATGAATTGGATTTGAAAAAATGGATTCAATATTTTTAATAAGAATTATTTTTTTATATAATAATTTCAACATAATTTTTGAACATAATGATTAGTAAAAACAGTTAAAATTAATTACCATAATTAAAGTTAAAGCAGGGTTTTGCATATAACATGCGTTTGTATTAAAATTAGTTTTACACACACATAATATTTTTATTTAAAAAAATGTATATAATATCTAGAATAATTAGGTCTAAATTTTCTAATAAAAATAATTTTATATTTATTCATAAAGGATAAATTACCTAGGTAAATAAAAATATACAAGTTACCATGGTAAAAAACTAAAAGGGTAAAATTGATTAACTTAAACACTAAGGAATAACATGATAAAAAATGTATTTAATTTATGTGTTGGAGGTTTTTATACACCAAATAATCCCTAAACTACAATATTGGTCTATTTTATAGGAACATGATATAACAATGACGCCCCAATAGTGAATACTTTTGGGTATTTACAGAAATTCCACCCCTCCTCAATTATAAAAGGGCACTCACTCCCCTCACATATTAACAACTACAAGGCCATTTGTATCAAACAAAAACTACCAAAATAAGTTAAAAAATTCCCCAATACCACCCTAGAATCATTTTTGGGCATAAATCCGACCTAGGAAGTAATTGGTGCAAACCTAAGGAGGATACATGAAGAAGAGGTAACATTATTCAACAAGTGTTTTTATATAATTTATTCCACAAACTCCATTAATTATTATTAAACCATGATTATATAATAACATAAGTATATTAAATATACTTAGATGTTGTTATGTTAAGGGAATAACCTAAAACCATCTCAAATTCTACTAAATGGGTTAGAAAATCATCATTCGTGTGTATGGAGGACTACCACCTCGTGAACTGATGTCATTCATTTTTCCATTACCACCTATCACGGTTGGGCATTACAATGGATATAAAGTATATATATTATATTTATAACATAATTATATCTTTTAAGTAATTATATCATATATAAATTTTTTTTTTACTTTCCATTATGTAGGATATACAATAACATTGCTCGTGTGTACGGCGGATTACCACCTTGCGAAGAGATGTGATTTTTCTTTAACTAAAGATTTAAATGGAAAGTGATAATGATAAAGTTAATGATTATATGTGATATAAATGTACTAATTATTATATGTATGAAATATTTATAATTTTTAAATGATAATATATTATCTTCCTTTTTTAACACATAAAGATGATAACATCGTTTGTGTACGTATGGACGACCACCTTTACGAAGAAATGTGACTCTTTTTTCATCACCACATCACTTGGATGATATATATATATATATATATGTTTGTGTATATTTAAATAAATAATATGTTATTTATCATATTATTATCATTCATTAAAGATAATATATTACTTATCATATTTCTATAATGATCATTGAAAAATGGAAACGTTACTCATGTGTACGTACGACCTACCATCTCCATAATTGTAACATACTTCATTTTTCATAACCATATTTCTTGATTGGTTTTAAAAGTAAAATAGATATAAAAATAAGATAATTATTTGATGATGATTATTCTTTAAATGATGAAACTATGTAATATGTGCAAGAACTGTATCTTTAATGATAAAACATGCATAAGAAAATAAGGAAATCGACATTCGAAATAATGAAAATAATGAAAAATTATTAATGAAAGGGTAATAATATGTTATAAAAGGATCACATATGATATTATAAATTTTAATATGGTTCTTTTTTATGTTAATAACATGTTTAAATCCACTATATATGAGTTTAAATAAAATTTATATCTATATATATACTAAATTTTGAATTTTTATGGACATGTGTCACCACCTCCACACCTCCCTTCCCTATCCCATAACCTTATTTCAATTTTCCTTAAAATTAACCCATATCCCCATTGTTCCAAATTATTTCCCCCAAATATCTTGTTTGCGTAGCTCCACTAATTTTCCTTACCCGATGTCGGCCAACTTCACCTTTATCGGTCTCCCAAATATAGGTTTTGCAATGCTTCTCAATACTCCACCTTTACCTCTTCCGGTCTCCCCAATCGATGGTTTCCTAAGCTTCTCCATTCAGTCTCCCCAAACTAGCTTCTCCATTCGGTTTCCCCAATTTAGGGTTCTAACTCCTTCGTGCTCTCCTCCCACTTCTCCTTCGCCATCGACCACCTTCACCTCCTTCCTCTATCTCTACATCTAAGTTACCGATAATAACCTAATCCTCCATCATCTCCTACAATAACGGTTAAATCATCCACCACCTAAATTTCCTCCATTTTTCTCTAGAATCTATGCTCTTTTAATCCACGACTTCAGTTAGCTTATCCTTAGTTCACCTCATGCGATCTCTTTCGTTACCAACTACAGTGACAACTATTGTTTATGACACTTGAAAACCACATCACAAACCACCTTACTGTCACCCATACATTCTTCAAACATACTATAGACTAAACACTTCAGAACATGTATGTTATCATACTATCCTTCAATACATATAATGGTCTATTCAATAAAATTTTCTATAATCAATTTTCAATATGGATTGTTTTTTTAAAATTTTTAAATATTTGTTTATATTGATATGTGTTGGTTATTTAACAAACTTTTTTGGATTTTTATTAGCTTGTATATAGATTTTTAGTATACCTAGTTAGATAGTTTTTTGAAACCATAAGTTTTTCCCTGCTCTCCTCTAATAGTCACCCAACAATTATAACACTCTCCCTATGTATTTTATTCTCCTCACAAAATATACATGCCTTGGGATGTCAATTATTCTTGTATTGGATAGGTATTCACTAAATATTTGTTGGTAGTTAATGCAAGGGTGATTTATGGGTTAAAAATGAACCACTCACGAGGGGTTAACTTTGTAACAATGTCATGCATGGATGAAATAAATAATGTTTTTTCTGATCTTGATGACTAGGTGATACGATTGTCCCTTTTTTAATTTTAGGTTGCATCAAGAACACATTTCAAGGCATAGTTTGGTTGATATTTTTATAATTGGAATTCTTATGCAGGATTTAAGTGGTAGGGCTATGAGAGTGATCATTTCATAGGATTTTTTAGGGCATGGTTACTTTATTTGAGAACAAAGCTTAAGATGTTTTCTCCTTTATAAATCTCCCATGATAAGTATAGGGAATAATTTTTACACCATTAATGGACTGTCACATGTGTTCTATTTTATTTTTGTGATTAACATGGAATATATTCAACATATTGATGAATATGGTTAGAGAGAGTAATTATGTTTTTCATATTCTGTATAAATTTACTTTGTTTAACTTTTTTTCTTTTTTTGAATTTATATATGCTGTGAAAACATTTAGAGAGGAACATGAAATAGTTGAATTCCCTAATCAAAACCTTTTCTCTCACTTCCCACTCTTCTCATATTGTTTTTTTGATTTTATCAAAGATAAATATTTTTCAATCATGTTTTTCATTTGCATTCTTGAGAAAAATTATTCTTATGTCATGAATGTTTATGATTAATATTCTGGGCTATATATCTAGGAGAGGTTGCACGAATTTTTTGGGGAGATTTTGAAACTATTTTAGCATGGGTAAGATATTTTCTAGGTTCATTTCACACTAATTTGTTTCACTGAAGTTATATGATTTTCTTCAGTATACCCTATTGGAATATAAGTTGTCCATAAATTTAATGGCACTATTTCAATATTACTTTTGTTTGTGTAAAATTCCTTTAGATTTCTAATCAAGTGTAAAATATTTTAGTTGTTTTTTATGACACTTAAATTTTTTTTTAACATGTTTATCACTTATGAATTTTTTTTAAAATATAATTGACATCAATTATATATACCAAAGTTGGGTGACTTCTTCCTATATGTCACCCAACCATGCTTCCATGTAACCTTAAATTATGCATTCCTCCCTCCAAAATAAATTATAGATTATTTTACAATAAAGAAGAAAATCCAGACTCGTTTGGTTTTATATAGTTATTATGATAGGGAACCTAATTACTTAAAGCATTTGGTTATTTTTTATGTTAAAACCATGTTCATTTTTAGTCATTAAAAAACATTGCAATAGTTTTATCACCCTTTTAGTCCTGTCCAGTTCAATTTATCTAAGCCCCTAATTTTTCTTCAAAGGAAAAGTTAATGCAAGGTTAATTTATGGGTTATAAATTAAACACTCATGAGGGGTTAGCTTTGTAACAATGTAGAGCATGGAATAAATAAATAATGATTTTTTGATCTTTATGACCAGGTGATATGATTGTCCCTTTTCTAATTTGAGGTTGCATCAAGAACACTTTACAAGGCTTAGTTTGGTTGATATTTTTATAATTGGAATTCTTGTGCAGGATTTAAGAGGTAGGGCTATGAGAGTGAGCATTGAATAAGACTGTTTGGGGCATGGTTTCTTTATTTGAGAACAAATTTCAAGCGATTTTCTCTTTTCTGAATCTCCCATGGTAAGTATAGGGAATAATTTTATAACCTTTTTTAGACTGTCACATTTGTTTTATTGTATTTTTTTGATGAACATGGAATATGTTCAATCTCTTGATGAATATGGGTAGATATAGTAATTATGTTTTTCATATTTTTTTATAAATTTACTCTGTCCAACTATTTTTTCTTTTTTCTTTTTAATTTATGTATGTCTTGAAAACATTTAGAGCGGAAAATGAAATGTTTTAATCCCCTGATCAAAACCCTTTCTCTAACTTCCCCTTCTTCTCATATTGATTTTTGATTTTATTAAAGAGAAAATTTTTATTCTTTTCACCGATAATAGTAAATTTTGGACTACCAAATTATTTGCATGCATGTGACCATGTCCCCACTGAATAAAAATTGAATACAATAATGATTTTTTTAATGTTTCATGTTTCTTTCTTTCGGGATTTTGTTTTGAATGTTTTTTCTATGAATATCTTGAGAACAATTATCCTTATTTCATACATATTTATGATTAATATTCTAGGATATGTATCTATAAGGGGATACACAAATTCTATGGGGGGATTTTGGAACTATTTTAGTATGGGTAAGATATTTTCTGGGTGCAGTTCCCGCTGCTTTGTTTCACTGAAGTTATATGATTTTTTTTAGTATACCCTATTGGAATAAATTTGTCCATAAATTGAATGGCACTGTTTCAGTATTACTTCTTTTTGTGTAGAATTCAATTAGATTTATAATAAAGTTTAAAATCTTTTAGTTTTTTATGACACTTAAATAAATGTTTAACATATTTATCACTTATGATAATTGTTTTTAAAAATATAATTGACATCAATTATATATACTAAAGTTGGGTGAATTTTTCCTACGTGTCACCCAACCATTCTTCCACGTCACCGTAAATTATGCATTCCTACCTCCAAAATAAATTATGGTTTATTTTACAATAAAGAAGAAAGTCCAAAAACGTTTAGTTTTACACAGTTATTATGATAGAGAAACTGATGACTTAAATCATTTGGTTATTTTTTTATGTTAAACCTATGTTCAATTATAGTCATTAAAAAACATTGGAAGAGTTTTATCACCCTTTTAGTCTCGTCCAGTTCAATTTATCTAAGCCCCTTATTTTTCTTCAAAGGCCAAGTGATTAGATACTATAAACTAGAGAGAAACAATCCTTTAAAACACTATTTATCATATAAGTTGAATGTATGGAAATTAGTTCATGAATTCCATATCTTTAATCAAGGAGGATATTCTTTATTTTTTTGTGACAATACCTCTACCATAATTTTTTTTAAAATCCGGTTTCTATTAAAAAAATGGGTAGTAGGATGCCGACATTTTTACAAAGGTTTGAGGCCAGATTCTTTCAATAGGCTAAGAATGATACTGGGTTTGTTCAGTTTCAACACAATGTAAAATTTAACATATTTCATTAATATTAGTTGTAGAGATTGTGAAATTTATTTTTTTATTATTTAGTGCATTATTGTTTACGTAGTTTTAGGAATACAATTATGAATATATTGGATTTTCCATTTTACCAGTGGGTATGAAGTCTTCATTATATATATTTTCTGACTGAACAAGCAACTGGTGAACTGCCACCCCATTTTTTAAACTCAATTTGAGAATTAGTATCCTAAATATGCCTTTTATCATTATCATATGTAAGTTCTATATGGAGTTATAACACTATATTTACACTTAATCATTAATTATTGGTTTCATTAATTTCATTATTTTGTACATGCTCAAAATTTTCATTTTCACAAGACATTTGTGCAACATGTTGAGTGTGAATCCATTACACCTTCCATTCAAAATTTTAATAGTGGTTGGTGAGCTGTTACCACATTTTCTCTAATTCCACCACTATAACTCCTCTTGAAATGATGATGTACGAAATTCAACCCCTCTCAAAAGCCACTTCATGTGGTACAAATGGTGAGTAAAAATTCACAACCACTTCTTATGATACTATTTATTTAGGTATCATGTATTAAATCTTAGATCTCATGTATCATTTTTAACAATGTTTTCCAACTTATGTGCATTTCAATACAGTTTTATACCAGTTGGTGTCTGAGAATTTGACATTGATGGTAAACTTTGGGTTAAGTTGTGATTGATACCATCTGAACCATGGATTGGTGTAGGGATCCTTGGGAGTTAGTGTACCCATCTAGAAGTTTTTCAATGGAAACTAATGGTGACCAGTGGGTAAAGAATATTTGGAGAGAAGACAATTGTTTAGCTAATGCTCTTGCTCGCATGGGGAATCCAAATGACTCGCTTATCATCTTTGATAGTTTGGGGTATCTTCCCGTGGAATGTTGAAGTTTTTTCCTAGGGTATTCCCTAGGAATCCACCATTTATTCCCTCCTTGAGGCTCTCTCTATTTTTCATTGGTTCTTTCACCCCCATTTGAATAAAAATTAACTTTCAGTCAGTCTGAACCTTCGATTGGGGCTGTTTCATGGGCCTTTGTTTCACATCCTAAGATAAAATTACTAATAGAAATGTTCAGTTCATTCAACCTAATGGGTATGGCATATTCAAGTTAATATAATTTTCCTCTATAAAGATCTTTCATGGTGAATTCCCATTATTTTTTAAACTTAAAATTTACATTGTTGCTGATCTTGTTCATCTTACTTTGTTTGTTGATTAAGAAAAATTACTTAGAATGTACATATATATTCTTTTTTTTTATAAAAACTGATATCTTTTTCTTATTATTTTATTTCATGTTTCCTATAGATGCCTTCATAAACATAAACGATTCCTATTCTTTTCATTTAAGTAACCTTCATAATTGATCATAGTATATTTCTTTGATTCATGATGGAAGAATATTTTGGGATTGATTGTTGCCACTTGAAGTAGCTAGAGAAATGTACTGAAATCATATTAAGTGATGTGATTGATAATAAGGTCGATAATTCAGATGCTACCTATCCATTTCCATTTCATTATTCATTTAATTTTTACATCATGTTGTGAAACTTTAATTTATTTATTTATTCAATTATTGTTCAAAATCATATGAAAATCTATAATGTAAGGCCCCCCATCCTTCCTCCACCGCTGTCGCCCATAGTACATGTATGTTGTAAACATTAAAAAATTGAATCAGTTTAATTTTTTATATGGATTATCAAGTAGTTATGTTTATAAAATTTTTCTATAAAATATTTTAATTTTTAAATTTCATGTTCAAGCCCTCAATTATCCATTTATTTGGTAATATTCTTCTACAGGTCAATCTACTTTCTTAATTCCCTATTCTATAAGGCTAAAATTTGTTTAGTTGGTTTGTTTAAAAAAATTATATAGATCCTTAAAAAATTATATTTTACATATGTTAAATGACTTAAAGCATGTTTTTAGGGAAGCATCCATCTTATGCATTGGGATTTTTTTATCGAAGACATGACTTAATTTGTAAGCATGAACCATGTCTTATATTGATTCTTACATCTGGTGGTATCTTTTTCTATTAATTTAAATTTATTTTTTTGTAACTTATGATGGTTACTCTAGTATGTTCCTTGTAGTCCCTCAATAATCATGATTATCCATTATTTTTTATACTATTTTAATTGTATTTTTGTTTAATTCTCTTTTAATGTAATATTATGTACCACTAATTTATGATTTAAATATATTTAATATAATAAATATTAATAAAGGGTTTTTATTTTGTATACAAGGTGATAAGGAAGAGTAACACTAGATTTTAGAGAAATACACCAGCATGGAAGATTGGAGAAAGGAATTATTTTGGAGTAGTAGGTCATTTTATTTTTTTAGTTAATAGTTTATATTTAATTTGAGAATTGGATATTTTTTTAGAGCATTGAAACGTGTATTTTATTTGGGTAGTGGATCATGAATTTTTATTGAGAAGTGGGTCATTTTTTATAGAATTGTATTATATCACCATGCAAATGCACATGCGAGTATTAGTTCAATCAAAAGGAAGCATACAGTAAGGGATTTCCATCTCAATTTTTTACTTATGTGAGACACATTCCATATTCACCACCTTTTTATATTATGTGGTGTATATATTACCCATGAATATATTTTTTTATTATTATAAATAAAAATATGGGGATATATATATTCATTTTAGGATATCTCATTCATGGGTCTTTTTATGTTATTAAAGTGGTTAGGCTTTTATGTTGAAATCTCATCATTTATCTGGATTGATTATGATTATGCTTCTAATAATGAAATATTATGATCAATCCATCAAGAAACTCATGAATTTTTTTATCCTAGGGTTATTTATGTTATATTAAAGTAATATTACCATTTTAACACTCTTTTTTAATTAAAATAATTGAGAAAATGATTTTAATAAAACCCAACTTTATTTCTCTTTTCAGTCAGAAATCGATTTTCTTACAAAATCATGTTTTATAAAAATGTTTTCAAAAATGTTTTTGTATTCTAATAATGAATTTTTGAATACATTTATATCCAAGTTTTACTTTTTTAATTTTTTTGAAAGTAATCTTCTTATCATTTTCTAAACAAGGTGCTTTTTGCACAAGAGCCTCAACTTAGTTGGTAAAGACTCGACAAGTGCATCCAAGAGACCCGAGTTAAAAAATAGGTGGAGAAATAATTTCTGGGGTTAATGTAGCAGTACTATAGCAGTACTGTAGTAGGAATAGTAGTAGGTACTTTTTGGTACTGTAGCAGCCAGAACTATTCATCCATTTGGGCTTTCGGGCCACCCGTTTGGGCCTCAGGTCCTTTAAGGATTTCGAGACACCCAAGGACTTCAGGCCAGTAAGGTTTTTGGGCCACCTCAAGGCCTTTGGGCCACTTAAAGGCCTTTGGGCCACCTAAAAATTATGCTTAGATGATCAGATAGACTCTATAAGGAGTAGAATCCATATGAGGATTTAGAGCAGGCGCATTCACCAGAGTAGAATCTAAGAGGATTTTTTAGAAATAGGGGGTGTGGAATTTCCATCAGCACTAGCTTATGCTTGTATGGAAAGCCTAGCCGAAAAAGTCATGCAAAGGTGGAGATTTGATATCATGATGAAGAAGTTGGGGAGGAGCAGTTCCAAGTATAGTCTGTATATTTACTAAAAACCTACAGGCCGGGTAATCTCTAAGCCTATGGTCCTTATAAGGGTCCCCCCTCATCCCTTGAAAGGGGGGTTATCAAAAATTAATAAAAGGAAGGCCTTTGAGCCATTCGAGCTACTTTTCTAACCTTTTTATAGTGAAAAATTAATGTTTTTTAACTTATACGACATGTACATAATTACCTACCATTATAACTATAATTTATTTGGATTTTCCCTTTTAAATTTTACATGGTTTTTTTAAATTAAATATTTTTTATAATATTATAGAAATTATTAGTTTTTTTAAAATGTTATTTTCAAAATGAAAAGGATATTTTCATTAATAATGTTTTTAAAGATATTTTTATTTTATTTCTATCCATCAATGAAATCAACCCTTAAATTTACTTATGATACACTGGGAATTTGTTGTATTTATATTATCCTTATTATTTTCTTAGATGATTTATGATCAGTTTAATTTAGGATGTACAATTTTATTTCCATTCACCATTTTAATCAGAATGGTCTATGATTATTTTTATTGATTAGGGTAAGTAATAACATTTTGTATGATATTTTTTTTCAATATGAATATTTATGTGCATTATGTTTCAACCCTTTCATATGAGGAATGCATTTGAATTTATAAGTGTTGAGTGGGGCCTTCTATATCCCCTCAGTGCATTGATAGGTGTCATGATACAAATTAGATATGGTTTTGGATAAGGCATTGCCTATTTATATAGATGTATTGACATAAGTCATCAACAATATTAGATGTCTTGAAACAAAGCCTAAAAAATATTAGATGTCTTAGAAAGAGTACTTGACGATATGTTTAATATGTACACCATTATTAATTAATTTATTGATATTCCATTTGATTATTTGATTAGTTAGAATATCCATGGTTAAGTTTCATGCTTATGTGATTGTTTTTATGGAATTATTGGATCATTATTTATTCCTGCCATATTATGCTCAAGTTATTGATTAAATGAAATGTTCTTTAGTAATTTTCCTTTACATATTGATCATGCTTGATTTATTCATATATTTTACTGTACGCTTACCCTTATCAGTCATCTGATCTCACCCCTCTATTATATTTTATTTTCCCTAGGATACTAAGAAGTATTTTTTGATTAATATGTAGGGACATGATAAGGGGAATAATCAAATTATAAAGAAAATACATTGTTGTATTCTATGTTTTCAAATGTAAATGTGATTCAAGTATGTATCTAGTTTACCAAGACTATTAAACTATTTATTCCCTTAGGATGTTATTCATTTTATATTATTCCAATTTAATAATATAGACATAAGATTTGGGCTTCTAGGATTGGGGTCGCTAGAAATATAGTTATTTTGAGATGTTTTTGAGTTAATGGGATTTTCTTGGATTTTTTTGGATGGTTTTGGATAACTCAAAAAGTTTTAGGTCAAAACCTGTAGCATTTCATGCCATGAACCATAGGTTACCTCTGTGAACAAGCCTCCCAGGACACCAGGGTGTTCTGTCTATGGTATTTTAGGTTGTGAAGTAGGTTTTTAAGTGGTGAAACTTTCATGGTGATACAATTTAGGATATGAACTGGGGTTTCAGGCATTAAACTATGGTCTACACCTAGTTTTTATTTTTTGTTTTTTCAAAATATACCATATTATGTTTAAGAGGATCTTGGACCCTTTATTCCCTCATTATTGTTTGGATGGACCTTAGGGTGTACTAAGGGAACTCTATCCCCTTCCCCTTCTTTATTTTAAGCTCTCCCACCTAATTTTTAAATGGATTTCCAAGGTATCCTCCTTGTTTCTCTTCTCCTTTTCCCCCTTATCCCTTTATCCCTTGGTTTCTTCCTCTCTCATCAATTGTATGGGTTTATAGGGTTGTATTTAGGGTTTTATGTGGATTACTCATGGGTGTTTTAGTTATTTAGGCTTAAGGGACCCCTCATTGATCATTTAGGTATTCTCTATTGAAGGTTACAACTTCCATCTCAATCACCAATTGTTTGAGGTTAGTGATTTTGTTTTTTCCCTTTAGAATTTTTTTATGGTTAATGTTTTTAATTAATTTGTTTATTTTTTCATGCCTATATGTGTTGGTTAGAGTGGATTTTATAATTGTTTTTGGTGGGTTATTCACTTTGTATAAAGGGTATAATGAGGGGTTTTGAAATCTAAAATTGTTTTTGAATGATAAGTGATAATAAAAGGATTTAAATGACTTTTTCTAAATTAATTGGATGTTTTGAAATGTAATTAACCCCATTTGGGTCCAAGGAATGGAAATGGAATGTTTTCTTGTAATTTATCCAAAAAGAAGAGAGGTGTTTTATGTTTATGAATGATTTTAAAGATAGAGTTTTAATTTCCTTGTTTTTAAATAAGGTTTTGAAATGATATTTAAAATAAGGTAAAGGAATTTACATCCCAAGATAGTTTTAACCAAGGAATTTTTGGTACTTTAAAATGATTATTCATGTTATGTGGGTGAGAACCTATTGATCCCCTTATTTGACATGGATTGTGACCCTTATGGGGGATATTTATTACAATTATGATGAATGGAATAACTTGGGATGTTTCTTATGAGGGATTTAAAAGTGAGGTGAGATTTATGTTTTTATTTGATGCTTTATTGTATTGATTGTTTAATTGATCTCATCATGTTTTTGTTTTCATGGGTTAACTGGGAATTCAATGATAGGTCTAGATTTATGCTACAATAGGTTATTCTACACACTATATAATGTCCCCTAGCATGACAATGTCTAGAATATGGGTGTTCCCCTGAGAAAGCTGATGTGAGTGGAATCAGGTGAAATTTGAGGGATTGCATGCAATGTAAAATGATAGTTGGTTTATTGTATTTAGTAAAGTTCAAGACGTTATTATCATAGAACCTAGTGTGTTTCTCATGAAAATGGATGATACTATATTGGGGAATTTCTTTTCTTATATTCTAGCGATCGATTGAAATATATAGCATCATGATTATTATAACAGATTCTCACTTTATTTTATTATTTATGTGGTGCCTTAGTGTTTTATTTTATTATTATCTTATCTATCTTATTTTATTAAAATATTTCCAAATGTGTTTTGAAAATGATTTCTATCATGATTTGGAAAAGCACATTCCTAAAGTAATTTTAGAAAGTGGATTTAAAATGGATGTTTTAAATAAAAGAGGCATGGGATAAAAAATATATTTTCAAAGTGATTATTTTCATTTAAAGAAGAAAAAATAAAAGGTTATAAAATAGAATAGATTTGATAGGATTATCTTAATATATTTATATGTGAAAATAAAATATATTTTATAACTTTATTTTAGACTAGCATGGATGAAATGTTATTTAATATAAATTACACACTTTCCTTAGTGGGATAATACTAGTCTTGGTTTCACTCACACCCTATATACACCATTCAGTGTATACAACTCTTATGGTTTCTTTTTAGGTACCTAAATTCATTCTTCCTCATGTTGGTTATACGAGTTTCTTGTGGTGGTTGTCTTGGGATGTGGAGAGTGACTGAGGGTTTATATTGAGATGGTTAGTATATGTTTGGTTTTATTTTATTTTGGGATTTTATTTTATATAATCTTTAATCATAGTTTCACTTTAGTTTTTTTATTTAGTATGTTATATTAATTTTTGTTCAGTATTTAAGATACTTTATTTATTAATATTGCATACTCTTTTTGGTTATTATAATATTATTATATCTTTATTATTATTAAAGTGTGAAATCATTCTCATTGATTTGTTTGGTACCCTGACACTAGTTTCCATCCTAGAGTGATTAGGACCAAGCCTCAGGTATGTTACAGGTCTCCTAAGGTGCCAGATCAGGGGTTCACCAAGGTTAGTTCATGAAAAAAATGGTATCAAAGAACCCTATTATAATTCAGGGTGCATCTTGGTAAAAATTAGACTAGTATTATCACCAAGACTCAGGTGGAGAGTGTGGGGAACTGTTTGTACAACTTTTATTTACACCAAACCTCTAGTTTCCATGAGTGATTTAGAATCGAGACATGATTTTGAGTTTATTTTTAGCATATTTGATGGATTTTGATAGAAAATGGTGGTATTTTGATCCCCAATGAGTATATTAATGATTTTGGGGACCGACTTGAGTTTTATAAGTGAAAGTTGTGAAAGAACCAAGATTTAACCCAAATGGTTTATAAGATCATGTGTATATTATAAGGATTAGTTCTAGAACCATTATAGATCCTATTACATGATAGATGCATAGTTTACCAACCCATGCAGCCAAACCAGGAATAATTATAATTATATTATATAATTATTATTTTTCCTCCATTACTTTATGAAATGTTCCTAATGGTGTTTACTATTGGTGTGATATTAAATAAGGAAGTTTTTTTTTATATTTATATTTTTTTAGTTGGAAAATTTGTTTTGGTTCTTTGTTCATCCCTTGAATTCCTCTTGTATGTTATAGAAAAACTAAATTTTCAGATGTAAAACAAGACTTTATGAATTTTTTTTGAAAGGTTTTTAACCTTAATGGGATGTTTTAAATTAGGTTTTTAAATTATCTCACAAGGTAATTGATTTCAAATAAAAATTATAAAGTGTTTTAAGATGAAAAATGGATTTCTAATACTCGTAAGATGTTTCAGAGTGAAATTTTATTTTTAAATAAATTTTAAATGGTTTCTTGGATTTCAAAACCAAATTTGATATGTTGGCTAAAAAATCCACTTTATTTGAGTAAAGATTTTAGGTGAGTGATTTATAATGGAAAAAATAACAAAATGTTTAGAAAATGAGGATTTCATTTAAATTTACAATGAAAGGAGATGATTTTAAATAATTTATCTTTTTAATGGTTTTAAGTCATTAGAAAAGTAAAAAAGAGTTTTATATAGGTTTTCTTGGGTGAGTGGTATTTTAAAGTTGTTTTGGTTCATAAGGGAATTGTGTGGTTTGATTTTGGTAATATGAACTGATGGAGTTCATATAAGATCCCAGATTTATCCATAAGGTATTTTCTTGTTATGTTTTAGTTATAGTCTTCTTTTGTGGTTAATAAAGTGTTTACCCAATTCCTTGTGAAGGTTTGGGGGTGTTCTAGGGGTTCAGGACATGAAAAAGGGGGAAAATGGGCTTTCTGGGCAGTCCACACAGTTTGTGCTAGATTTGGAAAACTGTGCAAGGGGAGATCGTGCAGGAAGTGGAAATCCGCATGGTTTTTGAACAGTATAGAAAACTGTGTGAGGGAGAGGGAATGCGGGAAGTAGCCTCTACACGGTTTTTGTAAGGTTCAGAAAACTGTGCGGTTAAACCATGCAGCCTATAAACTTATAAAAAATTACAAAAATTCCATTACATGATTACTTACACCAACTTGGGATTTATTTCCCTTCTCACTCATTCAAACCTAGGGATGAGCCAAAATTCTAAGATATTACAAGAGGTTGATCTCCTATGTTCCTAATCTGTTTGGAGTGCTGTTAATCACAGATTGAAGATCCATGTAAGTCTAATCTCCCTCTCGATTCGCTTTTTGGATTAGGGTTTGTATCTCTTACTTCTCTCCATCCAAAGCTCTCAAACACTACTTTTTAGGTGAGATTTTGGTTAAATCTTCAAGGTTTGGTTGAATCGAGATCTAAGGCCTTCGTTGGGAGTGCATTCGCCAACAGATTCAAGGTAGGTGGTCTACAAGTTATATCCCTTGGTTTTTTGCATAGATTTGTGCATGTAGGGTTTTTATTCTTTCCCTCTTTTGATGAGTTCTTCATTCCTTTGTCATAATGTGATGTAGTGGGTGTGTACATGGTTAATTTAACCCCTCTTGATCCCTATGGGACGCAAGGAGGATGACTCGACCAAATTAGGGCCACCTGTGGTTTGTGCCGATATTTCTTGGACTTAGAGTTAGGTAAGTAAGTGTAAGGTCATTGCCCGAGAACATAGGGCCTATGATAAAAATGTTAATAGTCTTGAAGGATGTAAAATTAGAGTTTAGTAATAAACCTAGGTTGGGTAATGAACTAAGTGGGCATTTGGTAGGCTTTAAAAAGGGATTAAATGGATTAATGGGAAATGCTAGGTATTAGATTTATACTTGAATATGATTAGTGAGATAGGCATGGGAAATGGAGTGAAGATAAAGGGGTTAAGTAATATAAATGATTAATGTGTTAATGGTTTGAGTTAATAATATTAATTTTCCATATATTGATATTGTTGTGATGTTGTAAATGTTATTGGCTATGTTGTTGTGATATGGTTGATTGTGGTGAATGATAAATAAGCATGTACACATGGCTTGGTTGAGTGGGGTATAGAATTGAAGTTCTACGCCCACGGGTTGAGTTGGACCACAGTTCTAGATCCTCCCCTAAATACACAGGTTAGGGAATGGGACAAAGTTTTATTCCCCTAACAATTATATTCCACCTGGACTGAGGCTTCAAGGTGAGGATTATGGGTTTGTTATAATGTGATGCCTAGTGAGAAAGAACTTGATTTTATTTCTATATACATGAGAATATTAAATGTGCCTAATCCATTGAACACATGAAAATGGCAGATTAAATAATGAAATTCCTAAGTATTGAACCCAGATTAATGGTAGTATAAATTAAATGAACATAGTCTAGAATGACCCAATAAACTATTTATACTTACTTGTCATCATTAATCAATTGCATGCACTATCTACCTTTGCTGGATATATTGTAGACATCGTTGGTGGTGGAATACTGAGTTATAATCACACCCTTCTTGGGCCACTATTGGGTAACTGATCAGATTTCGTGCTTGTAGGTCAGTATAAGGGTAAGGGCCATAATCTAGGGAGTTTAGAAGGACATGGGACATATTGGGTGAGGTTGCTGACTTGGAGTCTAAACCATTTTGGGGATCCTTCTATTTTATTTATTTTGGGGTTTTTTTCACTTGAAACTATAACATGGCTTGACATTTTCACTGTTGTATATTGTTGTACCCATTTTTGGGAATTGGTTAATTATGCATGTTATTGATTGTTCTCTTTTGTTTCACTACTGGAAAATGATCTTATACCCACAGTTCAAAACTGTGGGTATAGACCCCAAAACCATGGGTACAGGCTATACCCACAGTTTGGGGAACCGTGGTCATTGGTGGCATCGGTATAGGTCCATGACCTATACCCAAAGTTTGGAAAAACTTTGGGTATAGGTTTTTCTACCATGTCATAACTCTATACCCACAGTTTGGAAACCGTGGGTATAACATATTTTACAAAATAGCGGCCCGCAGGATTTGATCTCATGACCACTTCTCCGTTCACGAGTGGCCTTACCACTACCCCATCACCGCATATATGTATGTATATATATATATTTTATTAAATATATTTATTTAAACCATGGGTATAGAGGAATAAACTGTGGGTATAGAACTCCCGCCAATTTTTTTTTGTTCCCATGGAAAAAATAAATTTCCCATGCACACGCGGAAAACCTATACCCAAGGTCTGTGAAAACTGTGGGTATAGGTCACCCTATCACCACAGTTTTGGGTAAACCGTGGGTATAGGCATTTTTGATAGCCTATGCCTACGGTTTGGAGAAAACCATGGGTATAGGGTAGCCTATGCCCACGGTTTGGTGAAACCGTGTGCATAGGCTATCAAAAAATGCATATACCCATGGTTTTTCCAAAACAGTGGGGATAGGGTGACCTATACCCATGGTTTTCCCGAAAACCATGGGTATAGGTCCAATTTCTAGTAGTGTTTCAATTTATGTTATTATCTAATATAGATTACAATAATATTGAGGGTATACTCTCCCCATGTGACCTATTAGACCCTAACTTCTAGTCGGAAACCTCTAGAATACGGGGAGGTGTGCTTGAGGTCATGTAACTACCCGGCTTGGGGTACCGTTTTAGTGGATTCCAGGTCGGGGACATTACAAAGTGGTATCAAAGGAGTTATTTTCTCTTTCTTACTATTTAGGGATGGTATACAAGAGGTTGAGAAAGTGTCAGGACTTGGTAACGAGCTTGTTCTTGGGAGTAGCTAACCCATGTATGGTGTAAAACCCAAGTCACCCTAGGAGGGTATTGTTGTTCTTGTTTTGTGTTGTTATATTTGATGATATTTCACCATCAGGTGATGCACTTATTGTGTGGTTTGAAAATTTTGTGATATTTCTCTCATGGATGGAAGGGTACGAGGATGTGAATTCATGCATCATTATAGGCACCTATGTAGGTAAGTGACATGCTTCATGATAGGAACACACATGGGATGAGTGTGTTAGATATAAAGGTGAGGATTCACATGTTTTATTAAAAGTAATGAAATTATGCCTAATGGGATGGTATGAATGGATAAAAAGGGTAAGCAGTAATTAGAAAATGGTGCTTAATAAATAAGAAAAGTGTATTAATATGTGGTAAGAGTAAATTGGAATATGGAAACTATTTTGGATTGGTGTAAAAGATAAGTCTTATAACCATGTGAATTAGATACCTGTATTAGACATAACCATAGGAGAGGTGGAAAAGGGTAGTGATCCGATTGTGAGTGTCCTAATTTGTGTAGGGTGTGCAAACTAGTTCGATTGTGGCGAGTGATGAGCCTATCAATATATCTTCCTTCTCATAAAAGCTTTATGGTTGCATTCTAAAGCTCATGTTTGGAATTTTAGTGAAATTCCACCTCAAAGACGTGCGCTATTTGGGAGACATGAGGACGTTTCTGAGAATGCTCCTCTAGTAGTGGAGCAGGAGAACATGGTGATCCAAGAAACTAGGGAAGAGAAGTTCTATGAGAACTTTTCTCATTTTATGCATATGATGGAATGAGACCGAGGGTGGGTTGCACTGAGTATGTTTGAGCTAACCAGGGAGTTTCAGTTGCAACACCCTCTGACCTTTACCAGAGAGGGTGGGCCAGAAGCAATAGAGTTTTGGATATATTCCAACCAAACTATTCTTGATCATCTAGAGAATTCTCTTGAGAAGAGAGTCAAGTTTTTGGCCTATATGATGAGAGGTCAAGAAAGGCGTTGGTGGGACATTATCGTTCAGATAGAGCAGGCTGAGGGAATGATGTGGAAGAATTTTCAGGAGAAGTTTCTTGAGCACTTATATCTATAAACCTTGAGGCAGGAGAAGATTGCATATTTTATGAGGTCGACTCAGGGGACAATGTTGTTGATGGACTATGCTAGTCATTTCATTGATTTTAGGTGCTTTGTTCTGACACTGATGGGAGATGATACAACTATGGAAAAATGCTTCCAGGATGAGCTGAGACATGAGATCAGATCTTAGGTGAATATCATTCATTTGAAAAGTTTTTTTTTGAGGTGGTGGATCAAGCCCTTATCTTAGACGGGAACCTAAAGAAAGCTTCAGGTAGTGAACATGTGGCGCTAGCTAGGTGAGTAAGTGGTGTGGCTTCTAATAGCAGGAAGCGCCACTTTGAAACCTTTCAGTCGGGTGGAAGTGCATAGAGCAGTTAGAAGAGGGGAACAACTTCTCAAGGTGGCAACAAGGTCCTTTATTATCAGTGTGGTAGGCTGAGGCACAAGTGTGACCAGTGTCCCTGCCCACCGGTTGAGTGTCGAGCGTACGGAAGGTTAGGCCACATGCATAGGTTCAGTAAGAACTCATGATAATCAAGGAATGATGGATGTTAGAGGAAGATGTCGAGTGTAGGAAGGGGGTTGGTTACCCTGTATTAGGTAGGAAATTAGATCTCCACCATACATAATAGTAGAGGTAGTGGATGTGGAAATATGGGGTGAGATCATCCTTAGCAACATAGCAGTGCAATATAGGGAAATCAGGCTAAAGCACAAGGTAAATTGGCTGACCATCTTCATGTAGTTCAGGCTACACCAGAGGATGGTGAGGCAATACCATCTACTGTTCGAGGAATGATTTTTTTAGATTCCATGCTTGATAGTGCTTTATTTGTTACAAGTGATACACATTCATTTATTTCTTCTCAGTTCGTAGTTGTGTTGGGATTAACCATAAAAACTGCATGTGGGGTAATGTTTCTTGATACTCCGCTAGGGGTATGAGTTGAGGACATCAGGAAGTGTAAGGGATGTTATCTAGAGGTTGATGGATATCATTTTTTATGGGATCTGTTTTTCCTAGAGATAACAAGTTTTGACCTAATCTTGGGGATGGATTGGTTGGTGTTATATCAAACCCATATCTACTTTTACCGATGTTGGGTAACATTCAAATCTCTCGATGGGAGCACTTATGTCCTTCGTGGTGAGTGGGATACTCAAGGGGGCCATGCAGGGCTTCTATGCTAGCAGTTGGGAGAACTCACGGCCCAAGTGGGATGCCTTCTGTTAGATTATGGGGATAAAGGAAAGCAAGTTATCCCTTTTGTTGTGGACTAGTTTCAGGATGTGTTTCTTGAGTACTTCTTAGGGTTACCACCTAAGAGAGATGTTGATTTTACAATTGAATTGTTTCCTGGAGAAGAACCAATTTCCATTCCACCTTTATCGAATGGGGCCAGCAGAGCTCCAAGAAATAAGGTTCAGTTATAGGAATTGGAGAGTAAGGGGTTTATACATCATAGTACATCACCTTGGGGATCTCATGTTCTATTTTATAAGAAGGCTGATGGATCAATGAGGCTATGTTTCAATTATAGGAAGTTGAACTAGATGATGGTTAAGAACCAATACCCTCTTCCCAGAATCGATGACCTATTTGATCAGCTCAGAGGTGACTCGGTGTTTTCTAAGATCGATTTGAGATTTGGATAACATCATTTGAGAGTAAGAACTTCTAATGTACCCCAAAAATATTTCTGAAGTAGGTATGAGTTGTATGAATATCTGGTAATTTTTTTTGGTCTAACCAATGCACCAACTGTGTTCATGGCCCCATGAACTAGATAATTCACCCATATCTGGATCAGTATGTAGTTGTCTTTGTTGATGACATCTTGGTGTACTCCAGAACTCAAGAAGATCATGAAAAACATATTAACATCATCTTGAGTACACTAAGAGAGAAAAGGATTTATGCCAAGCTATCAAAATGTCAGTTTTGGATTGATGAGTTTCACTTTATGGGACACATAATTTCTGATTTAGGTGTGGTGATGGATCCGTAAATGGTGCAGGATGTGGTATCTTGGGAGTATCACAAGAACATCTCTGATATTTAGAGTTTTCTGGGTTTATCCGGTTATTACTAAAGGCTTATTAGAGATTTCTCTCATTTGGCAGCTCCAATCATAGTCCTAAACAATAAGGAGGTTAAGTTTGATTAGTCAAAGGCTTGTGAGAATTCATTTCAAGTGCTAAAGAAGCGGTTGAATACCGCACCAATTTTGATCTTACCTGAACCAGGTAAGAAGTACACCTTGTTATATGATGCATCCAATGTTGGACATGGGGCAGTGTTGATGTAGGATGATCAGGTTGTAGATTATGGGTCAAGGAAGTTGAGGCCACATGAAAGAAATTATCCTACTCATGACCTTGAGCTAGCTGTTTTGGTTCATGCCTTGAAGTGTTGGAGGCACTGGTTGTTGGGAGAACCTTTCACGGTGTTCATGAACCATAAAAGTATCAAAATAAATCTTCTCTCAGTGGGATTTTAATCTTTGACAATGATAGTTGGTTGAGTACTTGCAGTATTTTTATTTTGAGTTGATTTATACACCAGGGAAATGGAATAGTGTCGTTGGTGCTCTGAGCCAAAAGACTCAGAATCAAGTAGCTTAGGAATCTAGTTCAGAGTGGGTGATGATGGACTTGTTTGTAGAGATACATTTGAGGTATAGGATGGGCACATAAAGAAGACTCTTTCATCTATAGTAGTTTAATATGAACTTCTGAGCTTAGTTAAGGAGAGTTAAATGGTGGATTTGGATTGTTTGGCTATGAAGTAAAGACTTAAAGGTGTGGATTCACCTTCTGGTTGGACTTTTAGTGTCTATGGAGTTGTTTATGTTCATGTTCATGTTGTGGTGCTGGTAGATGTATGGGAGGAGTTGATGTGTGAGTTCCATGTGTCAAAGTGGGCATCGAATCCAGGATTGAATAAGATGCACTGTGATCTATGTAGGTAGTTTTGGTGGCCGAGAATTAAGAAATAAGTTGTGAGTTTTGTGGCATGATGCTTTACCTGTCAGTAGGTGAAGACAGAACATCAACATCCAAGTGCGTTGTTGTATTCATTGCATATTCCAGAGTGAAAGTGTAATGATGTCACGATGGAATTCATAGTGGGTATTCTGAGGATGCCTCAGAAGAATGATGCAATTTGGGTGGTGGTAGATCAGCTGACCAAAGTGGTTCATTTATTACTAATTCATGAGACCTATACAGTCGACCAATTGGGAGAATTATATGTTTTATAAATAGTATGGTAATATGGAATTCCAAGAACCATAGTTTCGGATCATGATCCACGATTCACCTCTCACTTCTAGAAGGTACTACAGAAGTTACTTGGTACCCAGGTGTTTTTGAGTGTGGATTACCACCCAAAGACTGATGGGAAGTCAGAGCATACAATTCAGGTATTAGAAGACATGTTGAGATTGTGTGTTCTATATTTTGGTGGTTCATGGTAAAATAACTTGTGTCTTGTTGATTTTTCTTACAAAAATATATTTCAGGCTACAATTTAGATGTCACCTTTTGAGGAACTTTATGGGAGACCATGTATATCTCCATTATGTGGGTTAGAGATCAGAGAATCTAAGCTGTTAGGACTGAGTCTTATGCAGGAGACGTTGGAAAAGGTTCATTTGATTCAAAAGCACATGAAAACGGATCATAGTAGGTAGAAGTCATATGAAGATCGACATCGTAGACCTCTTGAGTTTATGGTGGGTGATAGTGTGTTTCTTTAGGTGTCACCAAAGTTGGGTCACCATCAAATTTGGAAGTAGGGAAAGATGGTGCCTATATATGTGGGGTTATTTGAGATTATAGAGAGGGTTGGAACCGCGAATTACCAATTGGATCTTACATAGTGGTATAGTGGGATGTAAATCTTGAGGTTGATGCATCCTTTGAGGAGAACCCAGTTCGTATTGTGGATCATAGTGAGAAAGTTTTGTGAGGAAAGGTTGTGCCCTTGGTTCGTGTTCTATGATAGCATGGAAAAGTTCAGGAGAAAACATGGGAAATATAATTAGATATGTGGGCCCAATGGCCCAATCTCTTTTCCTTGGGAACTCAATGATGATCAGGAAGAGCAGCTTGGGGATGATCCATTATAAGGTGGGGAGGTTATAAGATACCGGACTTATCCGTAAGGTAAGTTCTTGTTATGTTTTAGTTACAGTCCCCTTTTTGGTTAATAAAGTGTTTCCCCAAGTCCTTGTGAAGGGTTGGGGGTTTTCCAGGGGTTCGAGACATGAAAAAGGGGGGAAAGGGGCTTTCTGGGTAGTCTGCACAGTTTGCACATGATTTGGAAAACCGTGCAAGGGGAGACTGTGCGGGAAGTGGAAATACACATGGTTTGTGCACGGTCTGGAAAACTATTTTAGGGAGAGAGAGTGCGAGCAGTAGCTTCCTCATGGTTTGTGCACGGTTTGACAAATCGTGTGGGTAAACTATGCGCCCTGGAAAATTCTAAAAATTTACAAAAATGCCATTACATGATTGATTATACTAACTTGGGATTTCTACTCCTTCCCCCTATAACACTAAGGATGATCCATGATTCCAAGATCTTCCAAGAGGTCAATATGATTCATTCCTCAGCTATTTAGAGCATCGTCAATTGCGGGTTGAAGATCCAGGTAAGGCTAATCTCCCTCTTGCTTTTCTTTTTGGATTAGGTTTTGTATCTATTCTTTCTCTCCATATGAAGCTCTCAAACCCTACTTTTTTATGATAATTAGGGTAAAGATTCAAGGTTTGGTTGAATTGATATCTAAGGCCTCGGTTGGGAGTGTGTTCGCTAATGGATTGAATGTAGTTGGTCTACATGTTATATCCCTTGGTTTTTGTGTAGATTTGTGCATATAGGGTTTTTATTCTTTCCCTATTTTGATGAGTTCTTGTTAACTTTAACATTATGTGACTTAGTGGGTGTCTACATGGTTAATTTAACACCTCTTGATCCCTATGGGATGCAAGGAGGATGAATCGACCAAATTAGGGCCACCCGTGGGGTATGTTGATATTTATTGGACTTGGTGTTTGCTAAGTAAGTGTAAGTCCGTTGTGCAAGAAAATAGAGCCTATGATGAAAATTTTAATATGCTTGAAGGATGTGAAATGGAAGTTTAGTAATACACCTAGGTTGGGTAATGACCTAAGTGTGAATTTGGTTGGCTTTAAAAAGGGATTAAATGGATAAATGGGAAAATCCTAGGTATTATATTTATACTTGAATATGCTTAGTGAGATAGGAATGAGAAATGGAGTAGGGATAAAGGGGTTAAGTAATATAAATGATGAATGTGTTAATGGATTGAGGAAATAATGTTAATTTCCCATTTATTGATATTTCTATGATGTTGTAAATGCTATTGGATATGTTGTTGTGATATGGTTGATTGTGGTGAATGATAAATAAGCATGTGCACATGGCTAGGTTGAGTGGGGTATCGACTTGAGGTTTTATGCCCATGGGTTGAGTTAGACTGAGGTTCTAGCTCCTCTACTAAATGAACAGGTTAGGGAAGGGGATGAAGTTATATTCCCCTAATAGTTGCATTCTACCCGGACTGAGGCTTTGAGGTGAGGATTATAGTTTTGTTATAATGTTATACCTAGTGAGATAGGACTTGATTTTATTTCCATATTCTTGAGAATATTAAATGTTCCTAATCCATTGGACACATGAAAAGGGTAGATTAAACCATTAAATTTCTATGTAGTGAACCTGAATTCAATGGCAGTATATATTAAATGAAGATATTCTAGAATGCCCTGATGAAATGTTTAACCTTACTTTTCATCATTTATCACTTGTATGAACTATCTACCATTGATGGATATTTTTTAGACATTTTTGGTGGTGGCCTACTGAGTTATACTCACACCCTACTAAGGCCTCTATTGGGTACCCGAGAAGATTTCATGATTTCGGGTCTGGACAAGGGCAAGGGCCCTATACTAGGGAGTTGAGATGGACATGGGACATGTTGGGTGAGGTTCTAGACTTGGTTTCTGGACCATTTTGGGGATCCTGTTGTTTTCTTTATTTTGGAATTTTGTTCACTTGACACAGTATCATGTCATGCCATATTTAATATTGTATATTGTTGTACTATGTTTTGGGACTTTGTTAATTATTCATGTTATTGATTGTTCCTTTTTTCTTCTATTACTTAAGTTATTACTTGTTGTGGCTTAATCTGATATTGAGAGTATAGTATCTCCATGTAACCTATTAGACCCTCTCTACTAGTCAGAAACCTTGGGAATATGGGGATGCGCACTTGAGGTCATATAACTACTTGACTTGGGGCATCATTTTAGTGGCTTCCGGTTCGGGGACGTTACAGTTCACGTTTCTTATTATTTAGAATATACCTATGAAAGAGTCTTTGAAGAAGACTATAAAGTCCATTTAATGAGATATCCTTTAAGGTGATTCTCCTCATAATCTATGAGGGTTTCCTCTATGTGTAAAATCTACCCATACTCAAGGATAAGTGATGGAAATGAATTCGTCCAAGTTATTAGACTCCAACTAGAACATATTACATCAGAATGTCCTTTACCTAGAACTTGGACCTATTGTGGTTGAAGAGAGTGGATATGTTCCATCTGGTAGGAAGCTGGATTTGGTCAAGCCCAATATTGAAGAGAAGGTTGATGAGGGAAAACCCCCTCCTTATAATAAGAATAATAAGATGTCTCTATTGTTCTTTTTGCATGAAGTACCTATATATTTTAAGTATTCTTGCATGAAATATCCAAGGTATTATCTTTAATGTGGCCACCTGGGACATCTTTATATGTTTTTATGCTTATTTATCATAAAGTAAATTCCTGGGTGTAATATTATTTGAGTTGATTTGTGTGTTTGGGATCTTTATCTAGTGATTTTTTAGGTTTCTCAGTTTTTTTATGAATGGTAGTGAATTTAGGATTTATTTGTGCTCTGTTTATTTGGAATTGATTTCTTCTGAGATTTCAGTGTGCATTCATGGTTTGACTATTTCAAGGATAGTTTTTTGATGGGTCAGACATGGATTCCCTTGAATTAATTATTGGGAATTTTGGGAAGGTGTTTCATTCAGAATTTTTTTCACTCAATAGTGTTGTTTTTTGTTCAGTTGAGTTTACCATGAGATACTGTTCCAAATATAGGGTCCTAATCGACCCATTTTAGCATGGTGAACCATGTCTAGTACCCAATTTGTTTTTGATTATGGAATGCTGGTGATCAATTCTTCTTAGCTATGTAGTTGAATTATATTTTTGATTTTGGTGATAGTTCTCAATTTATGGATGTTGATTTCTCATTAGGTTGTGTGTAACTTAATATTAGAGGACTTGATATCTTAGGGATCGTTGTGTTTAGGTGTGGTATTTGGATTCTTATTGGAAATTAATTCTGGAAGATAGTGTTCTAGTTGTTGGTGTGAATCTCCCTTGTTTGACCATTTTATTTGAACTTTAAATGCCAGGGAGACCTATGCTCAATATCTATTACTATTAGGATTATACTTCATAATCAAAGTTTTTTATTCATGGGGACATTGGATTATTTTTTTGGGTTCATTCAGTTGGGTTTGAGACATTGTTTTCTATTCAATTACTCTTATTTAATGATTTCTCTAGTTTAATTCCCTACCCCACCCACCTATTTTCATAGGGTGTTGTGGTGGTCTACATTATGATATTTTCATTCTCACTAAATACTTTCTAGGGGTATAAATTAACATATTTGGGATATTATAACACTCCATGTTACTTTTTTAGTGTAATATCATAATTTTTTAGTAGTTTTGGAGTTCTCATGGATTTATTGGTTTTTCTAGGTGGTTCAGGAGGACATGAGAAGCAGGGGTTCTAAACATGGAGTAGTTTAAACCATTAACTAGAGGTTTAGTCCGTGAAACAACATTCTATTCCACATGGGTGTTCTATTTTTGGTAGTTTACTGCATGAAAC
This sequence comes from Viscum album, assembly GCA_963277665.1. Lineage (NCBI taxonomy): Eukaryota > Viridiplantae > Streptophyta > Magnoliopsida > Santalales > Viscaceae > Viscum > Viscum album. The sequence goes on from OY728125.1 coordinate 1,612,265,915, forward strand.
TTTTGGGGGGAGAACTTTAAAGGCCATTAATAGGGGTTTTGGTCCATGAACTAGGTCATACACACAATTTTTAATTTTTTTAATTTTTGTTTTTCTACAATTACCCTATAGAGTTCAAGGTATATTTGTCCTCTTTATTCCCTCATTATTTTTCAACTTGACCTTAGGGTGCACCATGGTATCTCTCTCCCTTTTCCCCTCTTGATTATAATCCCTACTACCTCATTTTCAAGTGGGGTTTCAAGGTATTTTTTCTATTCCTTATTTATATCATTCTTTTAGCCTTTTATCCCTTGGTTTCTTCCTCTCCCATGAACCCTAGGGTCTTTTAGGTTTGAATTATGGGTTTTTGGTAGCTTATTATTGGGGATTTTTGTTTCCAGGTCTTATGAAGGATCCCTAATTTCTCGTTTGGGTGTTCACCGTCGAACGAGGAAACTTTTTCCTGGATCTCCAATTATTTGAGGTAGGTGATTTTCCTCATTTCCTTTTTAGTAATGTATTTTGTTGATTTATGTTCTTAAAATATTTGTTTATTTTGTTATTTCTATATATGTTGGTTAAAGTGGATTTTATAAGTTTTTAGGGTGGATTCTTCACTTGGTAAATGTGTATTATAAGGGGTTTTGATTTCTAAAATTATGTTTGAATTCCAAGTTCTTATAAAAGGATTTCAATGATTTGTTTTAAGTGAATTATATGTTTTAAATGGATTTGACCTTATTTAGGTCCAATAAAGGGAAAATGAATGGCTTCTTGAAATCAATCCAACTAGGTGGGAAGTGATTTATGTTCTTGAATGATTTTAAAGATATATTTTCAATGAATTTGTTTTTAATGTAGGTCTTGAAATGGGATTTCAAATAATGTAAAGGACTTAGTATCCGAAGTCAGTTTTCACTAAGGCCTATTTAATACTTTAAATTGGGTTCTCATGTTATGTGGGTGAGACCCTCTTAACCCCTTATTTAACATGGATTGTGACCCCCTGAGGGGGATATTTCTTACCATTATGATGAATGACATTATTGGGGATGTTTATTGTGAGGGATTTGGATGTTAGGTGAGATTTATGTTTTTTCCATGATGCTTGATTGTATGAATTTAATAATTTCTCACCTCCAAATACTGATTTCATGAGTTCACTAGGTACTGAGTAAGAATCCTATATTTATGTTACACTAAGTTAATGGGCACACTATCTAGTTCCCCCTAGAGTGAAGATGTCTAGGATATGGGTTTTCCTTTGAGGGATATGGTGTAAGTGAAATTAGGTTTATTATAAGGTTTTGGATACAAAAAATGTTATAAGTTAATCCATTATTTTTGGTAAAGTATAAGACCATATTACCTTAGAACATAGTGTATTTCCACTGATTCTAGATGATAATTCATAGGGTAATTTATTTTATTCTATTCCCCAACCCAATTGAAATCTATGGAATCATGATTATTGTAAATTATTACTTTATTTTATTAGTGATATAGTGACTTTGTGTTTTATTTATTTATTCTAGCATATAACTTGTTTTATTAAATGGTTTCCAAATGTGTTTTGAAAATTTATTCTAGTATTCTATGAAAAATCATATACCTAAAGTGTTTTTTGAAAGTGGATTTATAAATGGGTGTTTAAAATAAAAGAGTAATGAGCCGAAGAAATTATTTCAAAGTGAGTATTTTCATTTAAATAAGGGGAAATAAAATCATATAAAATGGAAATGGATTTGATATTTCATCTCCTTATGTATTTACATGTGAAAATAAAAACTATTTTATAACTAAATTTCAAAATAAAATGGATGAAATGTAATTTTAAAGGAATAGAAAAAACTTCTTGGTGGGATCATATTAGGATTGGTGTCACTCACACCCTACATACACCATTCACTGTATTCATCTCTTATGATTTTTTTAGGTTCTTGGATTTGATCTTCCTCGTGTTGGGTGTTCAGGTTATTTTTGGTGGTCGGATTGAGATATAAAGAGTGATTGAGGGGTCATATGGAGATGGTTGTGTCATTTTTATTTGTGTTTTGGGATGTTCTTATACCAAAAATATCATCTTGGCACTATTTTAGTTTTTTTATTTAGATTATGTGATGTTGTATTTCTATTTGTTCAATGTTTGAGTTACTTTATTTATTCATTTTGTGTACTCTATTTGGTTATTCTACTATTATTATCCTAGTATAATTATTTTAGGGTAAAATCATTCTCATTGGTTGAGTTTTTCTAACTTATAACTAGTTTCTAACCTAGGGTGATCAGGAACATACCTTAGATATGTTATTGGTCAACTCAAGAAATCAGTTTAGGGGAGGAACTGAGTTGGTTAATGATAGTGCCACCCTAATATCACCTCTAATAGGCAAGGAGACTGTGAGTAAAACCAATAAGGAATAACACATATGAGAGGAATTATCTTGTAACAACATTTAATATAAATGAAACTCAAATTTATAGGATATAACCAATGATTATCATCACATATACATATAAAAACCTAAAATGTATTACAATGCATGTATACAAAAATAACTATCCAAAAAAAACCACAAAGGAAAAACCCAAAAGGTAAAGATATAATGAAAAATATAAATAACCACCACTAATATGTGACAATAGTAAACACATCAATGTTGTAAGAACCCATAGAAAGAGAACAACAATAACAACCATCGCTACCATGTACCAATCTACCACTAAATCCACATCAACTAAATTCACCACACCCAACTGTTAAATATTTTCATAGACACAACATGTGTGAGAATAAAACCAATGAAAGGGAGTATAAAAACATACCCAATATTATGCCCTGAAATTATGAAGCAATAATAAAAAAAATAATTTAGCTAACAAAACTAGGACTGAGAGAAATATGGAGAAGAAAACCTAAATACACTCAAAGGTCCAAACAACTAAGAAATAGTAGAATAATATACCCTCAAAAACTCATATCCATGGATGATATTTTCTTACAATAACTAAATATACTCAAAAAATCAAAAGTCTTATAAAGCCTAAAGTCAATAGAACAACTATAGCACATGAGCCTTAGCCTGATTGGTGATGACTTCTTAAGTGCATCCAGGCAACCCGGGATCAAATCCAGGTGGAGGCATAATTTCTAGTACTGTAGAAGAACTGTAGCAGGTACTGTAGTGGGAAATGTATCAGGTAATGTTTGGCACTATAGTAGTCGGGATTATTCCCCTGTTTGGGCCTTCGGGCCACCGATTTGGTCCTCGAGTCCTTTAAGGCCTTCTGGCCACCTAAAGACCTTCAGGCCACCTTAAATGCATATGTAAACCATACAACCTACATGGAACAAGCTCTAAAAGGAGGATTATAAAGGAGCTTTTACCAAAACATAAGCTAAAACAGATTGCAAGAATGAGAGGGTATGGCACCTGCCATCTGGACAAGCCTGTGCATGCACGAGGAAGCCTATCCAAACAGCCATGCAAATGTGGATAGATGAAATCATGATGAATATGCTAGGGAGGAGCAGGTCCCAGTAGTTTGTAAGAACCCTATTTTTTCTGTGAAAGACTTTGGAACATTCTTGATGATATTCCAGAGCAGCGCCTTCAGACAGCGTGCGATTCTGAGCCCTGGAGTGGCCGGAATTAAATTTTCAGTGCGTTCACACTGGAAACACCAAATAAATTTGATAACTCCTAAACGGTGATCCGGATCAGAGATTCGAGTGTACGGATGGGTCTGTAATGGGATGTTTACCCTAGGAACGACATAAAACATGTCGGAGCGGGATGTTTGGACCCCTTGCCCGCTCCCGGAACGTTAAACAGATCAATAAATTAATTAATTTATTCATTTAATGGTGAAACTCGGGTATCTCTTAAACGGTGTCTCAGATTAGGAAACCAAGGGCACCGTTGAGTTCGGAGCGTGCCGTTTACCCTAGGAGGGGTATAAGATTCGCGGGCGCGGGCCGTTTGTGAAAAATGGCTCCAGGGGTGTTTTCGTAATTTAGCGGCTTCAGACGTTAAATTATTATAACTTTTGAACAGGGTCTCAGATTAAAATTCCGATACCGCCGTTGTGCTCATGAGGTGGTGTTTACCCTAAGGGAAGCTTAACCACGACCCCGTCGGGAGTTCGGGTTTGGGCCGACGGGCGGGTGGTTAAGCGTTTTCTATTTAAACGCTTAACACACCCACCTCCCTCTTCTCCTTCCCCATCCCCCCATGGCAGCCCCTCCTCTCCCTCTCCTCCTCCACCTCCGGTGAGGTGACTCCGGCGAGGTGAATCCGGCGAGGTGAATCCGGCGAGGTGCGGTGATGCCGGCGGATCGTCGCGAAGCTTCGGGCGAAGCCCCACGAGGTAGGATTTGTCGTTTTCATTTTCTATTCCCGTACCTACTTTGAGCTCATTTTGCACTGTCGATTCCTTGTCAAAACATCGATCAAATCCCATGAATCCGTAACATACATTTTTATCTCTCCAATGCATTTTTTGGAATCAAAATCCGAGCTCGGAGGAGGCCGGGGTCGATCGTCGAAGGTTGCGGGTTTTTCCGGTGGTCCAGAGAGCCCTGGCGCAGAAGGCGGCCTCAGGCGGTGTCACGACGTGCGGCGGGCGGCCTCAGGCGGTGTCAGCGGGCGTCGGCGCGGGCGTTCGGTGGAGGCGCTGGGTGCGGCAGCGGGGAGCTCGAGCGTCGGCGGTGGTCGCCAGGGAGCGGCGACCGCGGGGTCGCGGCGCGCGACCCTCGTGCAGCGACAGAGACCCGCGCCGCGCGGGTCTTCACGCGGAGGCCGCGACCGGCCCTCGTGGATGGTCTGTGCGCGGACCTCGTGTCCGTGGCCGGCCCGCGCGGCTAAGCCGCGGGCCGGTCCAGACCGGTCCAGCCCCAGGGGCCTTGCCCCCTCGGTGTTCGGACACCCATATTTTCCGCTACGGGTGTCCGTTTTGAGTACCGTCTGCGGCGGTGGAACCGTATCGACGAGGCTGACTTTTTGAGATAGTTTTGGGAATTTTTAATTCCCGAAATGAGGGGCCTCGGTGGCGTGACACGTACGTCGAGGGGTAAGTCGTTTCTTTGGCGGATCTTGTTTTGGACGGCGCGGACGCGTCCGACGTCCGTTTTGAGCGCCGTCAGTGACGTTGGGACCCTAGCATCGTGGCGGAGCTTTCCAGGGTGGTTTCAAGCGTTGAGGCCGGAGTTGAGGTGCGGGCCCCATGACCCATCTTTTGAGCTTCGTGCATCTTTTTAGTGACTTTTTCCTCGGACGTCCGTTCGGGGCGTGTGAGTAGTCGATGTTGGGTTTTTTTCTGAGGGCATCGCGTTGGCGCAGTCTGCCCGCTGTAATTCCGCACGATGGTGTGGGCCCCGTGAGGGCCGTTTCGGGAGTTGATGGTGATTTCCAGCTTTGTCACCGGGTGACCGTTTTGGACAAGTAAATAGTCCATTTCGTGTACTTTTTGGAGAGGATCGCAACGGTGTGATCCGTTCATTGAGTTTTGGGACCAGGATGCGGGTCCCACGTGGAACCGCTCGTGTGCGGTGCACCAGGATGCACATTTTTCTCTGGATATCCGTTGCACTCAAGTGAGTAGTGATTTTGATGTGTTTTCCCAAGGGGATCGCAATGGTGCGATGCACCCGACTATTTTCGGGGCTGAGGCTCGGGATCACGGGACGCCGTTCGGGCGTGAGGCGGTGTTGGTGACTTTTTCGTCGGATATCCGTTGGAGGCATGTAAGTAGTCGATATCGTGTGTTTTTCCACGAGGATCACAACGGTGCGATCTGTTTGGTTGTGTGGAGCCTCTTGCGTGATCTTGTTAAATGTGGAGCATGAGAGGTGCTCCAGTGACGGTTCGTCCTACCTTGTTTGTAGCGGACCCTTGGTGTGTGATCGCGCACTCTTGGAAGAGTGATACAAATGGTTCATGAGATTTGGATGGCCGTGCCTGGGCCTTTGAGGTGGAGTTGTTATGTCACGCCTTCACGTTGACGCTGGGTGCCGTGTGCATGATAGCCTTTGGGCTGGAATGAGGTATACTCCGGGAGTATACGGGAGTACTTGGAGGTACGTGTGGTTGTTTGTACCTGAGGATGTTTGTGCGCTCAGTTGGGGTTGACTTGGGGACACACGTCGTGTGGGCCCCACGTGCGTGCCATGATCTGATTTACGTACTTTGACCTCTCGCGACGTAGAGGGTCGCTTTGTGCTCGTTTGTTTGACCAGCAGGGTGGAGTTTTCCCCTGGATTTGTGCTCGTTTGTTTGACCAGCAGGGTGGAGTTTCCCCTGGCCTGGTGCTCTTTTGTCTGACTAGTAGGGTTGAGTGGTCTCCCCCTGGTATTTTACTTGATGGTTTGGCCGACAGAGATGGTTTGTACCTCTGTTTCTTCAGCTGTGAGGGTTTCAGTACTGTGCCCTTTCACCAGTCTGCGGCACCGTCTGAGATTACGGGTGTTCGTACATCGTAGGTGTTTTCCCCACTTTCTAGGATGATATGTCTCGGTCCGCTTCGACAGTGACTCAACGGATTGGAGCGTGATCGCCTTGTGAGGCCTGGGGAGTTTCTCCCGTTGTTCTGTGTTCCCTAGTAGAGCTTGTGGTTTTGGTGTGACCAACACTTTATGCGGGCACCGATCCTCTACCCAGGAGGTTGTTCCAGCAGGGCTGAGGTTGTTTCTAGCAGGGCTGAGGTTGTTCCAGCAGGGATGAGGTTGTTCCAATAGGGCTGAGGTTTTTTCCAGCATGGCTGATGTTGTTCCAGTAGGGTTGAGGTTGTTTCGAGCAGGGCTCGCGAGTGGGTTACCATCCAGCAGGGATGGCCAGTACAACGGTGTTCACCGAGCAGTACCATCCAGCAGGGATGGCTAGAGAAATTCTGGGCTTACCTCTAACGGGGCTGGGCAGTGGTCCCCGATGCCGGGCTTACCTCCAGCTGGGCTGGGCAGTGGTCCCCGATGCTGGGTTACCTCCAGCTGGGCTGGGCAGTGGTCCCGTCGCCGACTTTAGCCGGGTCGCCCTCCAGTGGATTACCCTGTTATGGGACTAGGAAGTGTGGCACCTGTCGACTTTCCGGGTCTCCCTGTAGTGGGAACCCGTTGACTTCTAGGGACCCTCCAGCGGGGCTGGGCAGGGGGTAGCCTGTCGACTTTGAGACCTCTCGACTGCGGGGCAGTGACGAGTTGTGGTTGACGTTCCCCGAAAACTCTCAAGTACAAGGAGCGCTTTCCCCCACCGAGATGTGTGCTTGTGAAACGACCTAAAACCGTGCGGGAGAGTCAGTGCCGCCCAAAGCGGACAGTGTCGAGGTGTGGTGATTGAGCCCTTGGCTTGCGTTTCGGGGCAGACGTGCGGGATTCTGGGCATCGATGGTGTTACTTCTGGGACTGTTGGCTACTCTTTCTTGGGCTGAGATACGGGACAGAGATCCCCTTACGACATTGTTCGGGCTTCGTGACAGAGCATATGGATATGTATATACCTTTTTCTAGTACCCACTTCTTGGGTTTGGTTACTCTCCTTCCAGGAGAGGTGAAGACGCACAGGGTATGCCACATGCTTTCCGTGTCTAGTTTCTCATGGTTGGACGAGTCTACTCTCCTACTATCGGTAACGAAGACTCGACGGGAAGTTCATCTTCTCACCATTTCCAGCTCCTTGTGTTTGGACGAATCTACCTTCTTTCCTCTTGTTGGGTTGAGCTGGACTCTTTACTGTACTCCTTACTTCCCTCTCTGTTGTGCTCCTTTACTCTTCCCTGTTCGCTCTACTGCTCACCCTTAGGTACCTCCTTTGTTGCTCCCTCGAGCCTTTGGGGTATCCTACTGAGTATTTTTATACTCACCCCTGCTTGGGCTTTTCTTGCACTTGGTGTGCCCTTGCAGACGATGGACAGGTTGGTCGTGACTTCAGTGGAGCATAAGAGTTCGGAAGCTTGGACCATGTGTGGTGTTCGTAGCCGGGTTCCAGGTGGGAGACCCGTCAGCTGTTCATTTTTGTTTACCTATTGCTGGGTTGTGGCACCTTTTCTGGTTGGGAATGTGTTTTTCCCCCTTTTCCTTTTCAGCACTGTACTTTGAACTGTTAGAGGTCGATGCACACTGTGGTTTATATATAGTAGTTTCCCTTTAATTTTCTTTTCTTTACTCTTACTCTGCACTGTTGCATTGAGTGTGCTGTGTGTGTGTGTATAGGTAATTAGGCAAAGGACTCCCCGAGTTGTTGTGCCTTCGGCGCTAGTCCCCAGCCCCTGGCCTATGGAGGCGGGCTTGGGGTAGTTGCGGCTCGAGCCCGGGTAGGGTCGGGTCGTGACATAGTTAGTATGGGTTGTATGTAATTTTTGAAGCCTATGGGCAATGAATTACTCTAAGTCCTACGGGACATGTAATACTTATGCCTACGGGCCTTATAAGGGTTCCACCTCACCCCTTGAAAGGTAGATTATCAAGAATCAATAAAAAATAAAGGCCTTTAGGCCATTGGAGATAAATAGACCAACTATATATCTTATATCAAAGGTAATTGAGTAAGTCTGTCTTGTCACAAGACACATAACATCTGAATCAACCCTTATCCCAAAAACTCAAACATCATTACCTCTAATCTATCTCTCTACAATCAAAGTGGGGGGATCATTCCTTTTTTAGGTGTTCAAGTTAGTCATGGGGTCACCAACCCCTATGAAGGACCCACACCTTATCGTTTGATGTATGCATTGGTCGAGGGGGTTACTATTGATGTGTTTCTTGGGATAGAATGAAACTCATTAAATATAGAGGAATAAATTAGAATCCAGATTTTCCAAGATAAACTATTCTTAAAACTTAAACCATGTATAAGCATAGAATGAAATATAATTTGTAACTTTTACCAGTTGATATTGTACTGTTGTATTCATCATAGTGGTTTGATGAATATCACTAAGTGAAAACCATTAGACTCCCCCCTCCATGGTGTATCCACGAGTTAATATGAATCACCCAACACTTGGACAAGATTGTATAACCTTCCATGATATGTTAGTATCTCAGTTTGTAAATGGAGGAAGTGGAGAGATATTTGGACAGGGAAGCAGGGGGAAAGTACTCAAACTATCTTTGTAAAATTAGATTACTTATATATGCTTTGGGGATACACTCTAAATATTAATAAAATTTAATTTAATGCTATGAAATTTTCAATAATTTCGACGATTATAACTCTTTTCAAATTATTGGCTAATATAACTCTCCCATATGTTTCATATTATAAAATTCTAGTTATCAATGATAGATTAAGTGGAAGATATTCAAAATGTTATTCATATGAATCATACATTATGATTCTAGGCATTATGTTATACAAATATCATACACTATGACTAACCAATACAGTAACATGATATACCTTATGTTATACCCTTATCATAAAAATAATATAACCTAAAACATCATATGTTTTGTGAATTAAGGGTATATCTCCACCAATATCCCACTTTCAATAAAGACTCACAATCCTAGTTTTATTTCATCTTATATTGTATTATATAAAATAACTTATAGAATCATATCCAAATAATCATTTTATATATCTTACAAAACACTTTTGGAAAAGTTATCATAAACTTCACCTTGTATCACATCATATGTAACAAATTGTGAATATCCATCCAAAAATACTTTTTGATAAATTCTAAAAAACTTTTATAGTATATCTCTGAGTAAAAATCAATCTTTATTCAATCAAACACCAATTTCAATCCCATGTTACTTTTCAATATTAAAAAATATGAATTACTGAATTCATAAATGTAAGCAAAGAAAGGAATCTAGAAAAGCATTAGTGCTACTCAATATATAAAGAGATCTAGTGTAATATCCATTAAATACATGTATATATATACATGTTTCCACCAGCTGTATCACATACAGACATGTATTTTCATATGATACCTTTATTTCAGACATTGAGTAACAACATGACATGATGTATTCCAATATTTTTTAGCTACTCATATGCTCTAGATTCTCCAAGTATAGATTATAAATGTTAATGAATACATAAAATTCCATTAACCCTTATGGATAATCTCATCACATTAGACTCATTTGAAATATAATCACATCACATGTCTTATTTATGTGTGACTATACAGTTCCTCAGTATATCTAAATCAATGAGTTAATCCCTTATTTTTTGGTAAAGTATAAAACCATATTACTTTATAACCTAGTTTATTTCCACTGATACTAGATGATACTTCATAGGTAAATTTATTTTATTCTATTCCCCAACCCAATTTAAATCTATGGAATCATGATTATTGTAAATTATTACTTTATTTTATTAGTGATGTAGTGACTTTGTGTTTTATTTGTTTATTATATCATATAACTTGTTTTATTAAATGGTTTCCAAAAGTGTTTTAAAAATTTATTCTAGTATTCTATGAAAAATCATATTCCTAAAGTGGTTTTTAAAAGTGGATTTATAAATGGGTGTTTAAAATAAAAGATTAATGGGCTGAAGAAATTCTTTAAAAGTGACTATTTTCATTTAAATAAGGGGAAATAAAATCAAATAAAATGGAAATGGATTTGATATTTAATCTCCTTATGTATTTACATGTGAAAATAAAAACTATTTTATAACTAAATTTCAAAATAAAATCGATGAAATGTCATTTTAAAGGAATAGAAAAAACTCCTTGGTGGGATAATATTGGGCTTGGTGTCACTCACACCCAACATAAACCATTCAGTGTATTCATCTCTTATGATTTGTTTTCAGGTTCTTGGATTTGATCTTCCTCGTGTTGGGTGTTCATGTTATTTTGGGTGGTTGGATTGAGATATGAAGAGTGATTGAGGGGTCACATGGAGATGGTTGTGTCATTTTTATTTGTTTTATTTTGGGATGTTCTTATACCAGATCTATCATCTTGGCACTAGTTTATTTTTTTTATTTAGATTATGTGATGTTGTATTTCTATTTGTCCAATGTTTGAGTTACTTTATTTATTCATTTTTTGTACTCTATTTGGTTATTCAACTATTATTATTCTATTATAATTATTTTAGGGTAAAATCATTCTCATTGGTTGTGTTTTTCTAACTTAGAACTAGTTTCTAGCCTAGGGTGATCAGGAACATACCTCAATTATGTTACTGGTTGACTCAAGAAATCAGTTTAGGGGAGGACCTGAGTTGGTTCATGATAGTGCCACCCCAATATCACATCTAATAGGTCAGGAGACAGTGAATAACACCTATAAGGAATAAAATATTTGAGATGACATATCTTGTAACAACCTTTAATATAAATTAAACTCAAATTTATAGGATATAACCAACGATTATCATCACATATACATATGGAAACCTAAAATGTATTACAATGCATGTATACAAAAACAACTATCCAAAACAACACCACAAAGGAAAAACCCAAAATTTAAAGATATAATGAACAATAAAACTAACCACTGATATCATGTGACAAGAGTAAACACATCAATGTTGTAAGAACCCATAGAAAGAGAACAACAACAATAGCCATCTCTACCATGTAACAATATACCACTAACTCCACATCCAGTAAATTCACCACCCAACTATTCAAAATTTTCATAGACACAACATGTGTGAGAACAAAACCAATGAAAGGGAGAGTAAAAACATACCCAATAGTATGCCCTGAAATTATGAAGCAACAGTAAAAAAATAATTTAACTAAAAAAACTAGGACTGAGGGAAATATGGAGAAGAGAACCTAAATACACTCAAAGGTCCAAAAAACTAAGAAATGGTAGGAGAATGTATCCTCAAAAACTCATATACATTGAGGATATTATCTTACAATAAACCAAATAAACTCAAAAAATAAAAAGTCTCATAAAGCCTAAAGTCAATAGAACAACTATAGCACATGAGCCTCAGCCTGATTGGTGAGGACTCTTTAAGTGCATCCAGGAAACCTGGGATCAAATCCAAGTGGAGGCATAATTTCCGGTACCGTAGAAATTCTGTAGCAGGTACTATCACGGGAACTGTAACAGGTAATGTTTGTCACTATAGCAGTCAGAATTATTTCCTTGTTTGGGCCTTCGGGCCACCGATTTGGTCTCTGAGTCATTTAAGGCCTTCTAGCCACCTTAAGACCTTCGGGCCACCTTAAGTGCATATGAAAACCAGACAACCTACAATGAACAATCTCCAGATGTAGGATGAGAAAAGAGATTTCACCACAACAGAAGCTAAAAAGGATTGCAAGAATGAGAGGGTACGACACCTTCCATCTGTAAAAGCCTGTGCATGCATGAGAAAGCCTATCCAAACAGCCATGTAAAGGTGGATAGCTGATATCATGATGAAGATGCTAGGGAGTAGGTCCAAGTAGTTAGTCTGGGTTGTATGTAATTTTTGTAGCCTATGGGCAATGAATTCCTCTAAGGTTTACGAGACATGTAATACTTATACCTATGGGCCTTTTAAGGGTTCCACCTCACCCCTCGAAAGGATGATTATCAAAAATCAATAAAAAATGAAGGCCTTCAGGCCATTGGAGATAAATAGACCAACTATAGATCTTATATCAATGGTAACCGAGTAGGTCTGTCTTGTCACATGACACATTACATCTGAATCAACCCTTATCCCAATAACTCAAATGTCATAACCTTTAATATATCTCTCTACAATAAAAGTATGGGGCTCATGATTTTTTAGGTGTTCAAGTTAGTCATGGGGTCACAAACCCCTATAGAGGACCCACACCTCATCGTTTGGTGTATGCATTGGTCAAGGGGGTTACTATTGATGTGTTTCTTGGGATAGAATGAAACTAATTAAATATAGAGGAATAAATTAGAAACCAAATTTTCCAAGATCATCCATTCTTAAAACTTAAACCATGTATAAGAATAAAATGAAGAATAATGTGTAACTTTTACCAGTTGAGCTTGTACTATTGTATTCATCGTAGTGGTTTGATGAATATCACTAGGTGACAACCATAAGACTCCCCCCTCCATGGTGTATCCACGAGTTAATATGAATCACACAACACTTGGACCTGATTTTATAACCTTCCATGATATGTTAGTATCTCAGGTAGTAATGGGAGGAGGTGGAGAGATATTTGGGCAGGGAAGCAAGGGGAAAGTACTTTTACTATCTCAATGGAAGTAGATTACTTATCTATACTTTGGGGATACAATCTAAATATCTATAAAATTTAATTTAATGATGTGAAATATTAAATAATTTCTATGATTATAACTCTTTTCAAATTATTGGCTAATATAACTCTCCCATATGTGTCATATTATAAAATTCTAGTCATCAATGATTGATTAAGTGGAAGATATTCAAAATTTTATTCATATGAATCATACATTATAATTCTAGGAATTATGTTATACACATATCATACTCTATGACTAACCAATATAGTAACATGATATGCCTTATGTTATACACTTATCATACAAAATAATATAACCTAAAACATAATATGTTTTGTGGATTAATGGTATATCTCCACCGATATCCCACTTTCACTAAAGACTCACAATCCTAGTTTTATTTCATCTTATATTGTATTATATAAAATAACTTATAGAATCAAATCCAAATAATCATTTTAGATATATTACAAAACACTTTTTGAAAAGTTATCATAAACTTAACCTTGTATCATATCTTATGTAACACATTGTGAATATCCATCCAAAAATACTTTTTGATAAACTCTAAAACACTTTTATAGTATATATCTGAGTAAAAATCAATCTTCATTCAATCAAACACCAATTTTAATCCCATGTTACTTTTCAATATTAAAAAAATATGAATTACTAAATTCATAAATATAAGGAAAGAAATGAATATAGAAAATCATTAGTGCTACTCAAGATATAAATAGATCTAGTGTAATATCCATTAAATACATGTATATCTATACATGTTTCCACCAGCTGTATCACATAAAAACATGTATTTTCATATGACACATTTATTTAAGACATTGAGTAACAACATGACATGAAGTATTACAATATTTTTTAACTACTCATATGATCTTGATTCTACAATTATAGATTATAAAATTTGATGAATACATAACATTCCATTAACCCTTATTGATAATCTCATCACATTATACTTTTTTTATATATAATCACATCACATGTATTATTTATGTGTGGCCATATAGTTTTTAAGCCTTAAGACTTTAATAAGAAATTTATAAAAGTATGAAAGTTAATAGGATATTTATCTTTACAAACTTAGGTTTTAGGGAAATCCAAATATGAAAATGCACCCCTAGTATCTCAAATACAGTGTATGACACTCTATGTAGTATATTTTATGGGCCATCTAGTGAAAAAACATACTTTGTGCCTCATGGAAAATTTTCATATCTCTATACAAAATCCTATTCATTCCAACATTAACATTTCATCACAACCTATAATACTCCATGATGAAAACTTGTTAGGGATAATTAAAATTCATAATTTATGAGTTCAATTATCAATTCATTTAATGAGTATGTAAAACCAACATGAAATAATGATAAAGAGGTGACTGAATTTTGTATAACATGATACATTTTATATTCTTAAAATCTTTTAATAATACTAAAAAAACTATACATAAGTGTATTCCTTATCATATAATATACTATAGAGTTACATATCAACATTATGTTTGAAACACTTTTAGGGGTTGGTTAAACATGTTACATATATATGTAATTCATATCACATCTCTATGTGTCCATATAATAAAATCTTTCCAATAAACTCTTTAATCAGAAACATCTATGAAGAAATAATTTTTAAATTATAGTGAGACTTAGGAATCATATTCCTAATGTTTAACTCTTTGAACATGGTATTATTACTCCTTCACTTCACAATATCAAATGTTATGATATTAATAATGTATGATGTCTGCTTAAAATTATTTCTAAGTTCATGATCATTTCAAAAACAAATTCTCTATTTTTCCCTTAATATCATTTTGGTAAAAAAATATAACACTTTACATTAATCTTTTACCAAAATACCATAAAAATTGTAGGATACTAAGGGATATTCACTTTGTATTTTTATCGGTATAATCCTTCATTTGTTAAAATTTAACTTCTCTAAGTCTAAAAATATTCTGACTATCCACTTAGAAACCATATTATTCTATGAATATCCTGATAAGATACAAATGATCCTTCATGTTCAAGAAATAACACTTATTTCCTTTTAATGGGAACATTTAAAAAATAATTTTTTTTTATCTATGTCATATATGGTATTCTATGTGTTTGTTACATTATATTGAAAAAAATATTTTATTCTTTGAAAAATTCCACTAAGGGATGGAATGATCAAATCCCTCATATTTTAACAAACATATAGATAAACTCATTTATCCAAGATAAAAATAATTTTTTCTTTATCTTTATCTAAAACATGTTATATAATTTGATTAATCATAAACTATGCATAAAATCACATATTTTTCATAATAACTCGTGATTTAAAAACTTATCTAGTTACATAATGGAAATGTGATAACTATAAACATCCTCTACTAAGATCCATATGAGCTTCATATATCCCTTTACATTCAAATATATGACTAAAAAACCCTTTTTTATCATTTTAATTCCAGCAACAAGCTCTATAAATTCTTTCCTTGATTTTAACACTTATATAATTATATCATCTATAAAGTATATTATTGATATGATATATCCTTCGAAATTGAATAATTGATTCTATAACACTAGTAATTGACATGGAATTTCTATGGAGTTTCCCAAAATATTTCATGTATTCTAGAAAATTATATCATATGGAAATAATTTCCTTTCTAATATTACCTTTCAGTTTCTATTACTTGGTTAGATACTCAAAGAAACATTTTTGTATTTTTCAACTAACTTTTATACTTCTAGTTTGAAAATTTACCCACTTGTACTATTAACATATCTCAATAACCTGTACATCACATGAACTAGTAAATATATCTTAATAATTTTGATAAATTAGAGTAAAATTTTATTAAACTCATTGAAATTATCAGGACATTACTAATAATTATTCCAAAATGAAATCAATATCCAGAACATGCCTTACAAGAAACCTCCAGTTTCATCAAGTCATAAACATACTCACTCACATTGAGTGTATGAGTAGTGATTGAGTTTACTAAATTCATTTTTTATCCAATTCCTTTGAAACCTTTGGTGAATCCATCTATGTTTATTATAATCATCTAGATCCACCTGTTGAACAATTTCGAAAATTGGTTACTCATAAAGATGTATTTATCTAATACATATATTTTTTTACGTTTAACTAAAGAATAATTATTAATTTTTATACCAGTCTAAGAATTTTCTTACATTATTATTATCCTTTTATAATGTTTGATATCAATGTTAAGTTTGATGATTATGATTCTATTTATCTATAACATGATATCTTATCAGATGAGTGTCATGTTTTATATTTATTTAGTAATTGATTTTATTAAATATGATCCTACAAAAATTATGATCCCTTTTTAAAAAATAATATCCATTAGTTGGAAAAAATTCATATTTCATCATGTATTACACTTTTAATCACATAAATAAGTCATGATTATATATGGTAGATAGTCGTTTCAATCATATTACATATGAATCTTAGATAGTTAAGTGGATAACTTTTATCATAATCCATCATATGGATCTACTCAACTCTATTCCTATAGTATAATAATTTTTAGGATTTACCATATATATAAACCAAATAAAACACCAAAAATAAATCAACTAATGGTTATGGTTACCCCATAACTTTCTCGCTTTACACAAGATAATACAATGGAACTTGGATTTGGTATGACCTACCTAGTTGAATGATCTAGGTCTTGAAATGTGTCACTTTAGAAGGAATATGACACTTATTATTTTAGAGGGTACTTAATCTCATCATATTATCTCATCTTATCCCCTTAACATCTATGCATTCTTCTAATTATTTATTTTGGAATCCTATTCCATCCACCAAATCAATATGCCCAAACCACATTGATATGTAACCCTTTACACAATTAATAGCTTGTGTTACTAACCTAAATTAAAATTAAAATATATTTACACCTATCCAAATAATTCTCATGTATTAAGTGTATCCGTACACAACTAGAAAATTGACCTACAACCATGATTATATTGCCACAATTTAGAAAACCATTGTCGTAGGGTTGTCAACCGCCACGATTATAGATAAACCATAAAAGTAGGGATTATTATTTCTACCTAAAGACATGGTTTTTATGAATCATGACTATAGTTTAGTATACTTATGTAGTTATTTGAAACCATGGAATTATGTTCACATGGGAAACTCTAAATATAGAGGGAAATATGGTGAAAAAGGAATACAACCATGGTTTTCCAAAAACCATGGAAGTTATGTCCATAATTCTGTTAAATCATGTCCATAAAACTTATATAAAACACCTATGACCATAATTTATTAAAAAAAATTGATGAAGAGAGGTGTTATGGTCACGATTCCTTAAAACCCTATCCATAATTCTTTTATGAAACACCTAGAACCATAATTTATTAAAACTGTGGCTATAGGTTCTATTCCACATCCCCTTTTCTAAATTTTTTAATGTTTAATAACAATAATTATAAATAATTATATATAAATATATAAATACATATATATATATATAGTGAGTTTTTGGTCAGTGTTAACGTTGTTTATATTCCCTAGAATAGGTCATTGGATCGAAACACATGAGTGTTTTTTTTCAAATCTATTTCCACGATTTGAAATCATGGTAGTAGGGTTTTTCGAATAGATATTTCCATGGATTTGCACCATGGGAATAGGATTTTAAGTACCTCTATAACATTTCACCTCGACCATACCTTCTCACTTAGGGATGTTTCATATCACATGCACCACCCTCTCACTCAAGTTGGGGTTAAAACTGACCACTCTCCTCTTCCAGGGTGGGTCTCACAAGCACCGATGGACCTAATCCTCTCACTCAGGGTGGTCCCTTCTAATATGATCTCACTTAGGGAAATTATATAACTAGTCTCAAGTTGTACTCTCTCACTCAGGGTAGGCCCATACCTTATGTGAAACTAAGAATTCATCTCACTCATGGTAGTCCTACCTACTCCATCTCACTCATGGAAAGGTCATGAATTAGGACCCATCTTCAAAAAATCCTTCATCAAATATGCACATGAATATAGTCAACACATGAATTTAATAATACAAAATTACATAACACACCACACCGTCTTCTCAAATAATAAGTAGTGTGATGGTCAATCAAGACATATCCTCTCATTTACAATAGAAAACACCACTCACATTAATCACCCCTTGGTGAACTTACAACTCAAAATCTTCAAATGACCCTAGCATCAAGGTTGGTCTACATCCTTATGTAATTCCCACATTATCTTAACACAAACCCATAATATCTATAAGATCCTCTTAATCATGTTCTACACACAAAAATACTCAAAATAAATCACCCACTTGTCCAATTTTGATTCTAGGGAATGAAAATAAGAAAACCCCTCTTAGGGGATAGTACACAATGTGTACCTCAAAGCATGTGGTGTACACCTCAAAGTAAATGGTGTATACCCTCAAATCCCACCTTTGGAGATGTACCTAATCCCATATTTTTATGTATCTCCCAAATACAAGGAATATAGAAACCATACATAGTGTGTAACCCACATGGGTTACCAGGCTATGTATCCCACACGGTGTTTAGAAAAATACTCTATAGGGACTCTAGCTGTGTACCTCACATGGGGTCTGAATATATACTTTAAACACCATGCCCCACCACAAAGGGTGTCTATCCAAGTACCCAACCATATTTTAGGTTATCCCACATGGTGTTTCCACATGGAATACATGGCATATAGTCTCCATATTTTACATTTGGTATCACCAAATAACACACACTAGTATAAAATATATTTTTGTTGATGGTGTTATAACATCAATTTTTAAAAATCATTGTCATAAATGTTTTTTTATATCGATTAAATGTTAGCCGATGTAAAAAATAATTATCATTTATCTTTCATATCATTTATTATTAAATTGACATAAAAGATATATTTTTTTACATCGGTTAAAAGTTAATTTATGTAAAAAACAAACTTATAACATCAGTTTTGAAAAAACTACATAAAAAAGGTTTTTGAAATCATCATATTATGTGTCACTTATTCATATACATATTTTTAGATCCTCATTTTCTTCTCCTAAACTATAGGTCATAATCGTTTCTCTCATTATTCATCATTATCCCAACCCTTATTTGTTCCACTACCATTGTCATTATCATCTCCGTCACCATCGTCGCTGCCATCACATTCTAATTCATCACTACCCTCTAATTCCACTTCTCTAAGATATCTCTCTATGGTTTTTATTTATTATTTTGATTTTCCATGCATCTAAGGTATGTTTAATATAATGAATTTTGTTTTGGGATTGTTTTTTTTTCTTAAATGGTATTTTCTACAACTTCTCTTTGAAAACTCTTCATGATTTGTATTTGAGGTTTTGATTATTCATGAATCTATGGAGATTTTAAATTTATAAATGCATGTTTCTAGGCTCTCAAAAAATATGAAAAGTGAGAGAAAATACTCCCATAAAATTGATGAAGGAAAGAGATGCATGTGGGGATGAAAATTAGAGGAAAGGATTAAAGTATTAAAATTTAGAAAAGGACCAAAATTATTCCACATACTAGTTACCGGGAAAGGTCCGCAAAGGGTGAAGACCACAAACCAAGCGGTATGTGGACAACCTACAGACCACTGGCCTACATAGCATTGGCCAGTGAACCAAGACACTTGTGGATGAGATGAAAATAATAAGTGCCTCAAACCACATCATTGGAGAAAACATGACAGAGAGGTACACCCCCGCATACCATCCCCACAGAATGAGCAGTTTGTAGATGAGACAAGGCTGATAATGCCCTGCGAACTGCATCGTTTGCAAAAATGAGGTAGTGATTCCTATCACTGTGAATCAAAACACCACAAATATCAGTTTAATGACTCATCCATGGGCTAAGTAATTTCCCCATGGGATTCCTAAAAAGGTGTTGTGTTCCCATATATACAACCTCCTCAGTGCATTATAAAAGGTCCCCAAGGGGATACGAGGAAGAGGATTAGTTTTTTGGAAGAATTGGGAGTCTATCGATGGAAGACTTATAAGAAAAAAAGTTGGCGAAGTAAAGAACCAAGAAAGGTTTCTAGTAGGTATCAACATGCCACAAACCATAAAAGGAAGAAAGCACAATAGTATGGGAAAACCACAAACCTAAAAGGTGAACTATGAACCGCACTCCCTCCATGGATGAAATTCCCAAGAACTGCGAGACTAATTCCCCTTGTTCAATCTGGTGTACCACATAGCATATCTCTATGAGATGAAACCCTACCCGACATAACATTACACAACACAGAGGGAATATAGCACCACATACCACCATGGTATGAGAACAGATCTCAAGGCCACATACCAACATGGTACACAGACCACACCCAGACCAGCATACCACCATGGTATGCAGACCACACCCAGATCCACTTACCACCATGGAACACAGTCCACATCCAGATCTGCGTACCACCCCGATACATGGATAATGCTTCCACCCTCACATAAAAATTCTATGCGGAAGGTACCACACCCTACATGAACAAATGGTACGTGGAGTAGGGTACCTTCAGGCTTTCCAACTTCTGGTACCGATCATGCCTTTCCATTTCCATCCCATCCTCCAAATCCCCTCTGTGAACCAGTTCATCAGAATCAGGCCAAAGCTTCTTCCAAAGCCACCGAACCCATATGAATGAACCATAGATCACATCAATTTTCCCTTCTAAGTCTACATACCCATGGTAAGAGGAGTCATGAAGGTTATCCTTGCATCAGTATGGACCCCATAAATGTTCTTAAGTCTACATTCCCATGGTAAACTAGAGTCCAACCTTGGGATACTAACGTGGACCTCCCTATTCAAGTGATTAAGGTTAATAACTTTATTTTCAATTTAATGAGGGGCAATGATAAGTTAAAGTAATTATTCTTGATTTTAATTTTCACTAGAAGCAACATTCCTCCCCTTTCCCCAAACCCATTCTAGGGATTCCCTCCTAGAGTAAATCCCTATCCTTTTAGGACGGAACTAATTACATTCACTTTCATTTTAAATTGAAGGGTTCATTGATCCACACCCTCATCCACTGTCACCCTGACATCTTTCATCATGGGATCCTATTTTTTCTCCCATTAGAGAAGATAAAGAATGCCTTTTTTGAATCTTTCACATCCTCTTGTTTCTCACACTGAGAATGAATCACGTGGGCTTAGAGTTTTTTTGATAATACAACATTGGAACAAAACAGTCATGAACTATGAGAAATATAATTCCCCACACAACTAGAATATATAGGAAGCCTTTATCTAGGCCTGAGATCCATATCAACCCATCCTTGAAATGAGAGATCATGCCCCCTTCAAGTGGGAAATTTCTACACATATTCCCCACCCCAATTTAACTATGATAACTCTGATTCATACTATAATAAGGATACATATGACGCCTACCTAAGGATTGAGCTTAAGGGACATTCTAATTAAAAATCAGTCCCAATAAGAATTTCCCCTAGAAAAACTGGGCCTCCTCTATGGTATAAGCCCCAAATTAAACCGAACTATAAGGGATTTGATTACTAACTAACTGTGATACGTAAGAAGCCTCCCTGAGGTCCAAACCCAACACTCAGATCATCATAGTATTCATTGTTCCATATTCTTGGTGGGGTAATATTCATCTAGGAGACCATATATTTCCAGGGCATCTAGGGCCGCTTTGACATAAGCCCCACATGGTATATTTACTAGGAACCTTTCTCCAAGACGCCCCTGCCGCATGGCATTAAACAAAATTGATGGGTCCCCATCACATGACCCTAAAAGGTGATGTGTCCAGTTAATTGACACCGAACTACATGGGTTCTGATTCCTCTCATAAGGATACATAGGAAACCTAACTCATGGGTTTGATTCTAATATCGAAGTAAATTTCTCCACCCTTGGATAATGATAAACTTTATAGCACATCATTATAGGTATTAAACTAGCGTTATCTCAGTAATTCCTAATACATGTGTCACCATGATTGATCTTGCAACCTAGGGGTAATCTGTGGACACACTCTTCAGGAAAGAACCAAGGATTCACAAACATATGAACATTACTTAAATTTATAAGAGAGTACCAAAGTAAGAAATAATTCCCCCCAAAATAGTGTGATGAGCCCGACCTCCCATCCTCTTGACCAATGGATTATTGAAGTGTTTTTGGCCAAATCGCCATCCAATGAACACCTGACTTTGGAAAGTAGGTCCACAAATCATGGATACCAAGGAATTTGGGTGTTTTTGGATCCATGAATAAACCTGTTGGAGGCCATCTGGGGAAATAATACCCAATATAGGAAGATTTCATAGACACATACCCCCCCTTTTACAATTACTGGTCAGGATCGTGAAAATGAGGCACCTCTTTAATAACATAAAAAAGGATACAATACCCAATACTGGTGGGACCATCTCATGCCATCAATATGAGGTGCGACAAAAATTGGGTCAAAACAAAAATGGTGAACTTGACGTGAATCCTTAACCAAGGTGGAAGATTACCCCACATCAATCTCCTTTCACATTTAAAAGGAAGAGGGCAAAGAAAGATCATCAATTTCACATATTATCATCATATTATACTTTAATAGGGTATTTTATCTATATATATCATATATATATATATAAGTTATTTATCAGATCTCTCTTCAATCCAAATGGAATCTCAACAAATTGGTCAGACATGCATGTCAGCAACCTCATGAGCAGATGAATCCCCAACAAAGAATAAGACCCCCTCACCTAACCAACGTCTTCAATGCTGGGTTTCAAATGTGACAATCAAAGAGTACCACAAACAAGGTACACTATTTATAGTGGAGGATACAAGTCAGGCCCTCTAATTAGTGAAATATCTCCAGTCATCTCTATAACCATGGACGAAAACCCACCATAGGATGACCCCACTGGCAGTCTCCAACCGCTTTAGAAGTCTATCCCTGGAGCACGATAATAAGTACCTCCCTTATCTTAGGGAGGAAGATGAAGTCGATGCTAATGACTTCATTCAAGATGCACATGAACCTCACTCAAGGGATCCTACAGGAGGATTTCGCCATCAACAACATACCTCCCGATATCCTCACTCTAAAGAGGATCCCATGTTGGGGGAACCTACTGAAGTCCAATGGGCACATGCCCCCCGGGCTACCCACTGAGGGAAGAAAATGCATAATCAAGAATAGGTTTTGACCCTGGTTCTTAAGGAGGTGGTCCACCACATGAACATGACGACATATAATAAAAATGCATACAATATTCCCCTCCTAAATCCATCCATGGAAATACAACGACAATCTATGAGTAGATGCATATCCCCAATCGCTCCTATGAAGATCACCACAGAAAAAGGGTGGCACAATATGAGAAAAGAAACATTTTTTCTAGTGCTCTCTAGTCCTTCCACATAGACAGAGAAGAAAATTATAGGTAGATGCAAATCTCAACCAATACACAAGAATCCCATCATCCAAATAGGATGAAACCTATTTATAAGAAGGCACAAATACCTGCTAACGAAAAACAAGCCTGCTATCTAAATAGGACAGAAAATTATGGGTAGTCATATAACATTTCTAGTTCATATGAATCCCACCATTCAAATACAGGGGAAATCCACAAGAAAATGCAAAGTCCTGCCTACCACAACAAATCCCACAAGTTAAATATGGTGGCAAGAAAATATGAGTAGATTCAAATTACTGTGGATGCAAATCAAGATTGTGAGACAAATACAACAGAAAACAAGCTGATGCAAATTACTTCTCATGAATACAAATCCCACTATCCAAATATGGTGGCA
This sequence comes from Viscum album, assembly GCA_963277665.1. Classification (NCBI taxonomy): domain Eukaryota; kingdom Viridiplantae; phylum Streptophyta; class Magnoliopsida; order Santalales; family Viscaceae; genus Viscum; species Viscum album. The sequence continues at coordinate 1,612,289,969 of OY728125.1, forward strand.
ACTGAAGAAACCAATCGGCAACAAACTCATTCATCTACCCCCACACAGGAGAACCGCAAGTACCCACTGGAAACTCATAGATGACTAAAGGAGGCACAAACTCTTGCTCCGACATCAGAATGGGAATTCATACCCATTCAATCCAAAGATTTATCTCAAAACATCTTGGCCATGATGGAGGATCAAATGTCAAATCTATACTATATTCTTCAAACATATCAAGACATCATCACATCAGTGGAAAAAACAAGGAGTTGGGCCCACGACCCGATCTCCCCGGGCATGGTGATTTATCCACCAAATCAGATAATCACTTTGGAGAAGACTAGAATCCATTATTCATTATAGGAAGGTAGACAGCTATATTCTATGATTCATGGACAATTGAATCTGGAAAAAATACCCTTTCTAAATGGGGGACTCTGGTCCAACATGGTAGTCACTCCAGGGCATGCATATATCCCTGCTAGAACTCAAGATGTTCGTCGATGTATCCCACAAAAATCATAGGAACCAACCAAATAGGGACCTATACATGAAGGCCATTACAAATAGTAGAAGACCCCAGTTTCCCACAAGAGAGTACAAAAAAAATGAAAGGTGCCAAAGGCAACCAGAAAATGAAGAGCACATTCATGATTCTGCTATTCTGGAAGCTAGAATTCTTGACACCATAAAACATATATCAATGGAGTCACAAGATCCTTTCAGTCCATTACCAAACAATGGAGGTGATAGTAGTAGTTGTGGAGGTCCTCCCCACAATGTCTCTACCAGCATCTCTAAAGGTCCTCCCCATAGAACCCACAGGGGCTTACTCTATAGGCCAGAAATGATCAATCATGAGAGCGTATCTCCTGATGCGCATTAGGGTAGCACTCCCTATGCCTAGAATATCATATAACAAGAAGGTCCTCACCTTTTTGTAGTCTGCATTGATAGTCCTTCCTAGGGAATACGATGCAGAAATGTTCCTCCCTGTAGTCAGATGCCAAGATGTGATGATACTCCTCTCCATGATATCAGTCACTACGAAGGCCCTCCCCGTAGTGACATCAAGCAACATGAAGGTACTCCCCTCATTCCAGTACATCATGAAGGCCCTCTGTAGAGTGAACACTATAAATACTCTCCCTGTATCTATAGATATGATGGTAGTCCTCTTCATTATAGCAGTCATTGTGAAGGTCCTCCTCTAAATGACGCTAATGAGCAAGAAGGTCCTCCTCTTACTGTCATCCACCCTAAAGTTTCTCCCTATGGTATACACCAAAAATACCTTTGTATGGCTGGAAACTAAGATGTTATGGTAGTCCTCACCATCACGACACCGAATGAAAAGGTCCTCCCTACATTCCAAATATACACCGGCAAGAAGGTCCTCACCTCATCGGGTCAATTGTGAGAAAGCCCTCATATGTCGAGGTTCTTGGAAAAATGGAGTACGAAGTATGGGATACTCTATCCATGAAAAGAGATATCCTTTCTCAACTGAAGGATGGACTGGGCCCACAATCATCTTATGATCCACCCTCATACCGTTCAAATGTCAACAAGACTCCCACCAACCCCACTACTGGGAACAAAATCATTAAGGAGCAGTCATACTAGGTGGACCAAGTAGAAGAGTCCTTGGAAGAACAACTACAAGATGTGTTGCTTCTAAGAAGAAAACTTTATAGGGATGACATACTAGGGATGTATTTTCCCACTTCCACTTCTCAGTTCAACATACCGAAAGAGTTGTTATAATAATGTATGCATAACATTCACCTCAATATATGGAAAACTCTCCACCAATTAAAAGAAAAGATTTTCCCTACGATGGGTAAACAGAACATGTTAACATATGGGGAGATATTTATTGTCAGATCGACCTAGAATACCTTCCATCTGCATGATGGAAATAGTCAAAATGGTAAAATAAATACCTTGGGTTAGCTTACCTCCATGCACTGCACAAGGTTCAATGCCTTATTGGCAATGCCCTATCTGGTGTTCATATTCAGGGATGGGGAGAACATGGATTACTACAATTCACCCCACTTCTCAACCAACATAACTCACCAAATGTGACATCCTACAATTTTTTCATCCCAAGATGATAGTCAAATGAATCCATGCTTAGGAAAGGCAGAGCACTAAAAAATAACCGGCCTTGAGTAAGTCTCAGAAGCGTTAGGCCCAACAAGAGAAATCCATTGATAAGATCCTAAAACAGGCCACCAAGAACATCTATTAGTCCTCCCATTTAAGAGAAGATAGTCAATGACCATTGGTCATGTCCTCAGAAGCAAGCAATCCACATGCTGACCCGACACCATATCTGAATCACATTCACATGGAAATACTTGAGACCAAGAAGGATATAATAGCAGTAGCAGCCACTGCAATATGGAACCAGCCCCAGCCCATAGATATGGGAGTATTTTTAACTCAAAATGACCCTGTACGTCTATAAAATTTGGGCTGAGGCACATCAATAGAAGAATGGGAGAAACCCCAACCCGTAGGGATGGGGATATTTTTACCTCAAATTCCCACCCAACAGACATCTGCCTTCTCCTGTCTGGGGAGAGTAATGGATAGAGGAGTCAACCATTCCATCCCATTCCATGACATGCATACCCTCGAAATGGAGGCATACCACAAGGTCATATCAGGTCTCCCCTCGAGTCACTCTTCGCGAAGAAATCTGAAGAGTATCACAGAATGGTCAGAGAATATCCAAAAAAGGATGTAAGAAGATATCCTATAATTTTGTACCTGGTACGCCATCCCAAATATGGTATGATTCGGTAAAATTCATGGACATAATCCCCATATACCTCTATGAAGATTATACAAATAACATGGAAATAGGATAATAGGGTTCCCTCTCGCCGATGGTCCACACCGAACCTGGAGGTGAACACACCAGACACTAAAGAGTTGTCTTTAATCTAGGTCCCCCCTCAGTCAATCCTCCCTTACCTCATGGAAAAATCCTCAACAAGGAGAGGAATAATATCAAGGTATATAACCCATCTCCTCCTCCCCGTGAAGATGATTCCCCTACGCTTGACAAGAGGTTCGCTCAATAGAAGGAAGAAATGAAAGAGTTTAGGTGACTCAATGCTGAGCTGTTAAGAGAAACCCATCCTACAGGGTATGTTCCTTAGGTGGAACATCAACACACACTTCCATCAGATGTAGATCTATCTCACAAGAACATCCTAAAAAATAAAGAAAGGTTTGAAGGATCATTCAGGGCGACGCTGGGACCATCAGTCTACCTGAACCCAATCCTAGTAGGAAATCATGATTTCCCTCTATTAAGGAAGCAACTGGAATAGATTCAGAAAAATCCACAAAGGGGCCCCCAGCTGGGTATCCACCTCAATGTCCAGAAGTAATGACACGTCCAATCTTTCCCCTGCTACACCTATTCATGATCAGGTCCAATAAGACATGCATTGAGGGATCTTGAATACCATCAAGTTATTAAAAAATCTAATGGAAGTGGTGGAAGGATGACATGATCCAGTACAACCGGAATAGAGGCCTTACCCTAACTGGGTGAGAAATGTCCCACCTCTACCAAATTTCAAGAATCCCTTTTTTCCAATGTTCAATGGCTCAGGGGACCTAGAACAACATCTAATGAACTAATCTTCCTATTGTGATCCCATGATGGGAACATCATAGAAACAAGAGTCTATGAAGGTCAGATGCTTCGTACGAACCCTACAAGGTTCAACCTTCATGTGGTACACTAGTTTTCAAGATAACTCAATAACAATATGGGAGGATCTCTGGTGCCAGTTCTTGTTCCAGTTCATATCAACATTTCCAAAAACAATAGTCAGTGATCTCATGTACTAAAAATAGTGAGAGAAAAAGAGAGTCTCAGACTTCATCTTTAGATAGAAAGGTCTGACTTACTCCATAAACTGACCACACCCCCAAATATGAGATGCTTTCCATGTGCATCGATAATCTTTAAGATGAACTGTGAACTCCAATCATTCCTGTGAAGTACACAAGTGGGTTTCGAGACTTCTCCACCATCACTCAAAGGATAGAGGATTCCTTTTAATGGAATAATATCAAGTTCTAGGAAGCCTCATCATCCCCAATGAAAAGATTAAGGAGAGACGAAGTGGCATATGTCATGATCAAGCCACCCCATGTACCAGCTCTGACTCCAAGGCCCCCACAAAATCATGTAGGGTCCTCTAGACGTCATCAAACACCCTTCCCCCTCAAGATGAGTGGAGGGGGGGGGGAGAAATCAATTTGAGGAATACAGAAATAAATTATACTCATTCCAAGATGATCAAGTCTACATTTACCTCTTACCTGCCATGAATTGAAACTTTCTTCAGCTTCCAGAGCCAAAGTGGGCTAATGAAGTAGGTATTCTGGATCAGAGAAATTACTGTCCCCTCCATCATATATTTGGACACAACATTTAAGAGTGATTTTTCATTAAGGACATCCTAAAAAATATGATAGATTCTGGTCTGGTCAAGCTGGGACCACTTCTAGTTCAAGTGGAATATGTTTCTACCACCGATACAGATGAATAAAAGGATTTATAAAAGGTTGTTAACAAAAAATAGTAGAATTTTGATAGTTGGATGACTCAAAAAATATTCAACTTAGCTTGTGGAATACCCCATACACAGTTAAATAATCCAACTATGCCTCTAAGGTCTCCTAATGAAACATATCCATCATCCTCGGTTCCAAAATCCTCTAGAGGACATCTGTGAAAAAATTAGTGTAATCAGAAGGGGGGAAACAAGTGAAGGAATATAAACTTACAATAATGCCAAGGTTGGATTTTACACTCTTAGATTTCATGGAAAAAAATGTGATGAAATAGTTACCACCCTTCTAAATGGAACAACTGAAAGAAAGTGATGAGGAAAAGAAATCATCAAAATAGGAGACGATTTTTGGCCCTGTCAGTGTCATCCATTTGATGGATCATTTCTCTGATGATGTGTATAGTTACCAACCAGAATTACCAGCACCCAACTGGGGAGTCATAGGAAGAAGAAATAGAAGCCAGGGATACCAAGGGATGCATAGCCATGGTAGAAATCAAGCGTAATACTGAAACCCCACTCAAATCATCAATGTTGCATAAACCCATGGGAGGACCCTCCAGGGGATCCGATAGGGACTGAAAAATTCTCCTACCCCCATAAGAAGCTACCCTGGTCCAATCATACTAGAGTATCCATCAATAGAAGAAAAAATGACTAATTTCCATTAGCATGTGAGCAGATTTACTATGCCCAATCCACAAAGGATGGAAGCTCCTCCGACTTTGGTACCAAGGGCCGACCTGTCTTTATAAAATGCTCAAGCCCCTAAAGTTCCTGCGAAAGAGCGTCCCCAAGATGGGAAGCGCCAAAAATTAGATCAGAAATATGAAATTCTGAAATAGTTAGATTTAGTTCCAGCTAATCTCTCAATCATGGATGACTGAATCTATCATCAGATCTTAGGGAATCACTCATAGAGGCTTTGCTGAGTCCCCAGGAGTTTGAAGTTGAAGTAGCCACCACTGAAGTCTACTAGGTAGAGATAAATTTTTCAGAATTCCATATAGTAATATCCTTCACATATAAATTTGAATACATCATTATGCAAGGACACATTAAACCCTTATACTTGTCTGGTATGATAAATGACATCGATATCTGAAAAGTATTCATCGACAATGGCTCTGGGGTTAATCTCCCCCCATATGGAAAATTCATCAACTGGGCTGCAATGAGGATAATATGACGCCATGCACCATGACTATGTTGAGATATGATAAAATCAAGCAGAATTCATTGGTCCAAATAAAGCTCAAAACATGATTCAATGACCTTGTAGCTCACATAGTATTTTTGGTGGTTTGAAATAATACAACCTTCAATGCTTTTATTAGGAGGACCTGGCTACATAAACATATAGTAATCCTTTACTCTTACTATTAGTGCCTCAAATATAGCATCAATGGATATAGTGGGACACTGTATTCTGATAAGGCCCTGTTCAAGTCTTGTGAGTCACACTATATTGATGCAGGGTTCTACAAGCCAAAGGGGAAACAACCCTTAGCAGATGGCAGTGATTAGGTTACTGCCCCAAACAGTTTGGAAATGTTTCTTACCAATCCCCTCAAGAATCTTGAGGAATAATATGTACTACCCATCAATCATATTGAAATAAAATGTCCTAATACATATGCATATTTAGCAGTTTTCATGATCTCAGTTATGAATGCAAAGCCTGATAATGTCAAAAGGCCCATTGACTCCCAAGATAATGATGAAATTTTGGATGAAACTAATCTCAAAAAAACGTAAAAACTATAGAAAATTACCACCTCACCCTATGAGGTAGTAATAAGTATCTCTTTATTCAAGGAATATGAGGAAAATCATTTCCCCTCAATGCATCTTTCTCGAAGAAACCCCCGCCAAGGGCTGAGGCAAAAGAGACGACCTTACCTCCTAGAAAAAAATGGAAACTCCTCCCTCAACTATGGAGAAATTATTTCAATGATTGTTTCCCCATTATAAGATGAAGAGGAAGATGATGAGGATTTTGGGGAAGAATAATAATAATAATAATACCTAAGGGAAGCATATCCAGTATTTGGGGAAGGCGTTTCCACCACCATATATGAACTCAAGGAAATCGACTTGGGTACAAAAGAAGAACCACGACCCACTTTGGTTAGTGCATCCATGCCTTCCAAATAGTAAGAGATATATGACTCTTTCATAAAATTGAATTGATATGTTTTCTCCTATAATTATATGGAAATTCTAGGTCTTAACCCATAGGAGGCTACTCACCACCTTGGTCTTCCAAAAGGACGCACCCGACACATGCTGTCAAAATAGAGGCTAAAGTTGACAAGATCATTAGAAATAACTTCATTAGGGAGGTCCAATACCACATTTGGCTATCAAAAATTATTCCCATCAAAAATAATAATGGGAAGATCAGGATCTGCATTGATTTCAGGGACCTCAACCAAAACTACCCGAAAGATGATTTCGCAGTCCCTATCACATAATTGTTGATCAACACAACTGTCAGATATGAGGCTATCTCTTTCTAGGAAGACTATTCTAGGTATGAATAGATCTAAATGGACCAAAAAGACAAAGAATCCACCACCTTCAAGTATCCTCAGGGAGTGTTTTTCTACAAGGTGAAGCCTTTCAATTTGAAAAATGCTAGCTCCACATATCAGCACGCCATGAACCACATTTTCAAACCCTTGTTGGGAAAGTTTATTGAATGTTATATTGATGATTTGATTGTTAAATAACGACTATGCTCGGACCACCTGGAAAACATTGAAACCATATTTAATAAAATATGACAACCCAATATGAAAATGAACCCCCTAAAATGTTCTTTTAGCATCACCTCAGGGAAATTCTTCAACTTCATCGTACACCACTATGGCATCTAAGTAGACCATAAGAATAAAAATTCCATCCTTAGCATATCAAAACATCACAAAATCAATAAGTTGAGAGGACTCCAAGGACACCTGGATTACATTTAGTGCTTCATAGCCAACCTTGCAGGAAAATGTTCCATTCACCAGGTTGATAAAGAAAGGGGTAGAATATCAATGGGTTGGAGACTGTCAGAATGTATTCGACAATATCAAGAAGTATATATTAATTCCACTAGTGCTATTACATACTATTGAAGGAAGACTGCTTATTCTATATGTAACCTACTTGGAGAGATCCCTAGGTGCCTTTATCATGTATAAAAATGATGTCGATAGTGAAAATAGTCTCTATTATCTCAGTCAAACCATGATTGATGTCGAGACTCGTTATTCAAATATTGAGATGAGCTTCCTTGAATTAATATTTGTGTTCTAGAAGATGAGGCATTAATTACAGCACCATAAAGTCCATTTGGTCTCACATAACAACCCAACCAAGTACATTCTTAGCCATCCAATTCTAACAGGATGCCTAACATGATGGGCAATCATCCTACAAAAGTTCTATAAACAGTTCATACCACAAAAGGCTATACATGTCCATGCATTAGTAGATTTTCTGGCCAAGCTTCCCTCGATTTTAAGTGGCCCCATCAGATGCTGAGCTACCAGACAAGGAAGTGTTCTCTATTCAAGAGAACTCCCAGATGTGGGAAATTCACTTCAATGGTGCCTCAAAAAGCTCAAATGAAAGAAGAATGGAAGACCCAAAATTCAAAAAAAATGGGTATGGGAGTTATACTCATGACCCTAGAAAAATTTGTTATACCCTATTCTTTCCTACTATCAGAAGGATGCATGAACAATGAAGCAGAGTACTAGGCCCTCATTTTAAGCCTAGAACCAGCACACCCAGTGCAAGACGAACACTTGAAGATTAAAGGCGATTCAGAATTGGCCATCAAGAAAGTTAATGGTGACTATGATATCAAGAAAGAGGAGATGATCCCTTTGATGAACCATGTCTGAGAATAGATGGTAGAATTCCCTTTAGAACCAATATTGACTTACTTTACAAGATAAAAAAATGTTCAAGATGATGCATTGGTAAATGCATCCATGACTCTAGTCGATTTAGATTGGTACGAAATAGTCATCAGTATTTCCCACCGATGGATGGTCTTACCATTTGTTCAGGCCAACAGGGAAGAAATTAATGAGATCAACCCCATATACAATCTGTATTGTCCTACCACTGGCTGGATTACTCCCATTGTAGACTATCTTCAACAGGTAGAACTTCCACCAAATAGGGCTAGAAGGGAAAAAATCTAAAGAAGAGCAGCCAATTTCATATTGTACAATGGAACAAATCGACAAAAGGTCCTTTATAAGTGAGACCTTAATGGTGTCCTTCTCAGGTGCATTGATGGAGAAGAGACTTCCACCATCATGAAAGAAGTGCATACTGGAACTTTTGGGGCACACCCATCAGCATCCAAACTCTATCAACAAATTCAAAGGATTGGGTATTATTGGCCCACCCTAAGATAGGATTGTGCTGATTTCACCAAAAGGTTTCATTCCTACCAAGTCCGTACTGATTTCATCCATCAAACCCTATAGTTTCTTCACATAACTAAGTACTCCTGGACATTTTCCATATGGGAAATGAACATTGTAGGGACATACCCTTCTACCACGACCAGAAAATTCAAATATATTCTCACAGCCACCGAATTCCTTTCCAAATGGGTGGAAGCTGCACCCCTTAAAGAAGTTAGGGTGAAAATAATTATCAGCTCTGTGAAATCCAATATCATCATCAGGTTTGGTGTCCTCCACACAATACTAACAGACAAAGACATAAATTTATTCTCTATTTAATTGGAAAAACTTTACCAAGAGTATGGTATCAAAGATAACCATTAATCCCACTACTATATAGTGGACAACAGACTGATAGAGGCTTTTAAAAAGACCCTATCCAACATACTTCAAAATATAGTGGACAAAGATAAGAAATAATGGCCAAAAATATTCTCTATGCTCTTTGGGATTATCGGACCACAACTCGCACCACCACTAAAGCAACCCCATAATCATTAGTATATGGGACAAAGGTTGTTCTGCCCATTAGAATTCAACTGCCATCGCTCCAAGTCACTGTCTATGAGAAACTATCTACAGATGAGTGATCCCAAAAATAGTTTGATGAGATGGATCAGTTGTATGAGAAAATAATGAACACTCTACACCATTTGGAAGTCTACCAAAATTGGATTGCATGATTCTTCAATAAAAAGGTTTGATTCCAATATTTCCTCGAATGGGAGGTGGTGTTAGTCCTCAGAGCCCTGATAATACTCAGGAAGAAACCTACAAAGTTGGATCCAAAATGGGAAGGATCATATACTATATACAATGTTTACTCCAATGGAGCATATTCCATAAATTCAATGGATATAAAGCTCACCACATCCCCCACCAAAGCGATGTTTCTAAAGAAGTAATTTGTGTATTCATGATAAAAAATGTCTTAGATTCATGACGTTAAACTATATAGTGCCTCCTACATCCTCCCCACATGATGTTAAAATGTATGAAATATTTCTCAATCTCATGATAATAAACTTCTCAATGAAGTTGTCTTATATGCATGATGTTAAACTTCATGGCCCCAACAATATTCTCGCTCAAGGGAACATTGTCTCCGGTATTGGTTACCTACCATACCGCACTATAGAACTACGTATGGCTTGATTAATATGCATCAATTGGATACATAGAGACACATTGACCCTAATTATTGGTCCAACCACTACATGACATAGAATGCCTCTGTTGTACCCTCTGTCACCCATATACTGCAAGGTAACTCCTCATCGTTCCTTATTTATCTCACAGAGTATAACTAACATGAGCTTAGTAATGGTGGTAAATATTTCACCAACATAGAAAATTTATAGAGGAGTATAATAATCCCATCATATTGAAATCATGGTATAAAATTCCCCCCTCTCCGTGTACAAGCTAGACTGGAATAGGGGATGGGGGGTGGGGGGGGGTGGGGGTCTTTAGAACCACATATGGCTTGATTCACACCCTCGCAAGATACATAGTGATTCCTGGATTCTAAATCATGGTCCATCCACCAATAAAAATAAATAATTCCTCCTCTCTATGCATGGATTTGACTGGAATATGGAATTTCAAGAAATATGCATGGCTTGATTCCTGATCTCGTAGGATATGCATGAATACCAGGATTCTTCATCCTGTTCCAGCCACCAATTAAAAAAACACCCTCTTTCCTGTGTATAAATCAAACAAATGTAGGGAATTCCATTCAATAACTATGTGGACTTTGATTACCAATTATTTGGGATACGTATTAAACCTCCACATGGTTCAAGCCCAACACTTCACTCACCTCATCCTTTTCACATCGGTTCACTTTACTAATTATTGTATGATGTTAAAATACATAGGACACCAGAACTAAATGTGGTTTGATTCCCACCCACCAATGGGGTATGTAGTGATGCCTAGGTATTCATGGGTCCATCCATCATGAAACAAATTCCCCCCTCTGCATATAAGCCAAACTTTCACATGAAAATATAGAGTCCTTACCAGATGACATTAAACTTCATGACCAAATAAGTAATAACCACATGAAATTACATTTTAAGGTATCTCAAGAACTGCATATGACTTGTTTCTTAGAGTAATGAGATACGCAGTGACACTTCTGCTAGAAATCCCAGGTCCATCCATGTAGAATAAAACAAACTGGAAAAGAGCTCACAGTTCCTCATATGTGAAATGAAAATAGATGTAGAGGATTTAAAATCTAGTCTCTTAAATCCAGAAAGAGTCAAAAGACCATGAATTCCTTTACATCAAAATCAGATATATGTAAAGGATATTGTACCTTAGAATTATTCATGGCCTGAACATTCCTCACATACCAAGTAAATATTCTTTCCATCCATTAAAATCCATGCACCAGAAAATATCATGTCACCATAATCATCCACGGATATCTAAAATGGATGGCTAGTGTCTTGAAGACACATTTGCTTGATATGAATATTATTCTATGGTGTATCTTCATACATTGTCAACCAAAAATGGCCTATCAACCAAAGGAAAATTCATCCTCAATAGAAGTTGTTCCTACTTCTGTACGCTCATTGGATCCTAAGCCTCACACCATCCCTCTAGACTTGAGGTCTCCCAGAATCATGGTTTACACATTTTTACCCCACTCAAGTTTGGGGTGTACTAGGAATATCCTGGCCTGATTATCTCATATTAATACATGATCTCTTTGATGTTTTTTACCTGCAACATGATGGATAAACTATTTTTTCAACATCCTTACCACATGATGTTAAATTGTATGAAAAAAATTCATTTCCACATTATGTTAAACCATATGGGACAAAGTCCTAACCACATGACATTAAACGATGTGTCCCAATGTCCTAATTATATGAAATTAAACTGCATGACCCAAAGTCCTAACTGAATGACATTAAACCATATGTACCAAAGTCCTAAATGCATGAAATTAAACTGCATGGCCCAAAGTCCTAACCACATGACATTAAACTAAATGGACCAAAGTCCTAACCTCATGACATTAAACTGCATGTCCTAAATTCCTAACTTCATGATATTAAAAAAACTGCATGGTACCCCAACTATAGCTAAAATTCCCCCACTCCTTATGCACATACCAAAATTTGTGCAGGGAACCTGGTCTGGGGATGCTAGGATCTTCAAAGTTGGGACCCAATCTGATAAGGGAGTAAAAATATCATGCCTCACACATTGGTTAAATCTATATAGAGAGACTCCCAATTCTGTGAATAATCACAAAATTCCATGAATAATCACAGCCTAAGTGTTTCGAACGTGTCTAAGCCAACCATCTCCCTTCATCAGACTTCATGATTTGAGTGATATTGGATCATCATAACCCTTCATGGACATCAAGAATGGAGGGTCAGTGTCTGGTGGACACCATTGTTTGACTATGCACATTATGCCCTAATGGTTCTGCATACGTTGCCCCTAAAAATGGCATTTCAATCAAAAGCAGATTTGTCCCTAGGAGAGGTTTTCCTATTTTCGTACGCCTAAAAGCTTCTCAGCACCATGCCATTCCTTCTGATCCAAGAACCCTCTAAACCATGGATTACACTTTTTTCCTACTCACATCTTGGATATGTCAGAACACCCCGACTCGATTTCCCTCGATTACTCAGGGATTTTACATAGACGTCCTGATCAAATGACATTTAAACTGCACAATATTTGATACCCTCTATGAACCCTTAATCTAGGTTATGTCCCAGGGAATTTATCTTCATGACCCTGAACAAGAAATAAATCTACATAGTAAGGTTTGGCATACACCCCAACCTCTTTGGTGAATCCATATAAAAAAATGTCGCATCCCTACCCGCACAAGGGTCAGATCTGTGTAGGGAAACAAATCGCATGGATGGGATAGAAATTCCTTCACCAATTCCCTCTATTACCCATAAATTTCAACCTGAAATGCCCTTTTTCTTGTTTAGGCATTCCCCTTTTCATGATCCAAACTCGGTGTCCATAATGGTCTGAATCTTCATAATCCTCCATGGCTATTATAAATGGAAGGCCAATGTCTTATGGACACCTTTTTTTGACTATGAATATCATGACCTAGAAGCTCTATATATGTTTTCCAAAAAAATTTCCTATAAAATAGAGGCAAATCCGTCCTCAGGAGTGGCTCTTCCTACCTCGGTATTCCCATATGACATCTATGTCCCACCTTATCCCTTGGATTCATAGACCCATCATATTACAATTTTCTTACCCCATTTTAATACTTAAATGGTGAAGGACATTACCAGACAAACCATTATGGAGGAAGTAAATCACTTACCCTCCTGTAGTCAGAGTGAGATGATTTCGAAAAACAGGTCCCAAATGTCTTGGTTGTGTGAAGTTAAACTACATTGTACTTCAACCCTCCTTTACACAATCCAAATTTGTGTGGGAGTAGTGTTTTATCCATGGTTAATAAAAATTAACTTATTAAATTAACATTTTATTTGTTTAAAGGGCCACCCACTATGATCCTAAACATAAAAATAAATCCAAAATTCTATAAAAACCTCCATGACCATCAGAAATGGAAGTCAAGTGTCTTATGGACACCTTTGTTTGACTATGTATATCATGACCTGGTGGATCTACATATGGTTACCACAAAAATGGCCTGTCAACCAAAGGAAAATCCATCCTCAAGAGAGGCTTCTTCTATCTCCGTACACCCCATGGATTCTACACCCCATATCATATCCCATATCTAGAAATCACAAGTCAGGGTCAAGAAAAATACCTCATCCATGTTTGAAGGTCGCCAAGACATTCTTGGTTAATGAGTCCTAAATTGGGTCCCTTTCCCCACAATTTATGGTCCAAGATGTTTGAACTAAGACATCAGTGCAGTTATGGTCCATGATATTCGACCTAAAACATTAATGCAGTTATGGTCCAAGATGTTCGACCTAAAACATTAGTGCTGTTATGGTCCAAGATGTTTGACCTAAACTACCAATGTAGTTATTTTCTAAGATGTTCAACCTAAAAAATCAGTGTAGTTATGGTCCAAGCTGTTTGACCCAAAACATCAGTGTAGTTATAGTCAAATCTATTCGACCTAAAACATCAGTAATGATAGTTTGGTTCATAAGACTTTAAACTGCCCACACAAAAGAGACACTACACTCGCTAAGGTGAAAAATCACAAAGGGAACCTTGGGTAAAAGTCAAGTGTCAGCTCGTTAAACCTATGCTACATATGGTTTAGTAAAAAAACATTGAGAAATAGAAATGAAGAGACACAAAGATTGTTAGGTCAAAAACCAATAAAGGGAGTCATAAGAAAAAAATAAAGTTATACCTAATAGGATCATACCATAACAGAATTATGAAAAAAGTAGGGTGATAATGAAAAAAGGCACAAGGTTATTAGGGTTATCCATTTAACCCTAGAAAGATTCAAACAGCGCTTGTTGAGCCACTTTTTTCAGTAAAAAATTAGAGCATAAGTTGATTATTCCTTTATCCCGGATTATGATTCAAACTGATATCATGTTGATGTCATTGATTAAAATGAAGTTGATCTTAAATGATTAATATTGAAGGAAAGAGTAAAAGTGGAACACTAGAAATCAAAATGTTTCTATTTTATAAAAAATGGAAGTGAGAGTGGGAGGAACATCCACAATATGGAATCTCTCCCGAATTTCTAAAAAAAGGTTGTGTAGGGTAGTCCAATGAATTACAGCGAGACCAGACTTGCTCTTTCTAGAAGGTTGATAATTGCCCAAAAAGGTCCATAAAGGACATATTCTAAAGTATCCCTATGCCCAGCTTTAGCTTCAACCATCAGGCACACTCACTTCATGATATTCTTTAGATCTCTCCTTTTCTGTTGGACAACTTCATAATTAGCATTTGAAAATACTAGTTGCACTTTTAGTTTGGCCATGCAAGAATCACACTCATGCAGCTCCTCCATCTGGGCGATCACCTAGTCATTATCACTAGCCTCCTCACATTCTATATGATGAAACTTGTCAATAATATCTTCGAAATTCTCAGATTTGTGGTGAGAAGCATTGGACTGAGCAAGGTTTTCTTCGCAAGAGACAAGATCCTCTCTAGATATAACAATTTGGTGCAAAAGGAGATGCTGGTATCGTCAATCAAATATTCCTAAACCCATATCAAAAAATAGTTTTCATAAATTATCCTCCTCATTGGAAAAATATGTTAGGGGAGTTTCCATGACAAGAGTGTGAATTTGACTCCATGTCTGCTTTCACACAGCTCATTGCCTCCAAATAGCATCCAAATCTTGGTCCTCCTCCACCGCGGTATGTACACAATGAGGAAGCATCATTTTAGAGGATGGAAGTTCCCTGAGTTGAGTCACCCAAGTAGGGGGACTCTCCATACTATTGTATGGTTTAACCTCTGAGACCGAATGGGGGGGGGGGGGGGGGTTGGCAGAAACTTCAAGAATGTCATGTGATGTTCTACTCGGACCAGCATCGGTAGGAACCTAGACCATGTCATCCAAAGATTCAGGATATAAATTTCTTTCTATAGAAATTATTTTCGTGTGTGTATCCCCTTCAAAATGCATGTGACGGTGGGTATAATTCCTTCTCACCACAGGAAGGGGAGAAGATGGCATAATCAACATGATTGGGATAGGATCTGAAACAACCCATGGTCTCTAGACCCACCGAACTGGACTTGCTAATACCCCATCAGGATAGAAAGATACCCAAATATGGGTGTAATCTAATGATAGGTAAGTTGAGGCTACTGTTGGGGGAATGAGGACTTCTACATTATCATCCTCCCGCATCATGTACAACCACAATTAGAGAAGGATTACAGGGTGAGATTCCCACTTCACCAGGGTGGAGGAGAGAGATGTGATATATTAAAGGCATCCAAACTTCCTAGACAACCTATAAGGAATGAAAGGCTCAAAAATGATCACCCTATCTATTTGTGTGGTCAACAATCCATCTTAAAGTTCAATGATATAAGAATGTTCTTATGGAGAGCATCTTCACATATCTATCACTGGTCATGGGGTGCTATGTAAGGCGCAAAAGAGAAGTGAGAGACATAATTTAACAATTCAATCATGCCTTCCACACTCAAATATTTTTCACATACAAAAAAAACTGTTAAGAAAGGTTGGATGAAAGTCATAATGAGGAACTGTGGCAGTATGTTGGTACTTGTAACAGGGGAAATTCTCCTCCATCTAGCTATATAAAAATTGAAACAACCTGCTGAGATGATGTAGGGGTTTCCCTTCTTGTATCTTCCCGAACAGTTCATAGATTCGGGCAAGAGTAGGAATGACCATGTTAATGTGCTAACCCCCACCAATATGGATTCCATCATCAAAGTTCATGCCCTAACACTGGTATAAAAATAATTAGAGGGGAAGAGCCAACCTCTTAGGAACATGGAAACGAATCTTATCCGCCTGAGCTCAGGTGACACATCTAGGTAGATTTCATAATCCCAAGTGGTGTATCGACCTGCCTCAAGGGTAGCAAAGTAAGAACTAAGAATGATCCACGACTGCTAGGTCGGGTGGGTTTAGCTACGATGAACTCTCGACCTCAGCCCATTCACATAGAAGAATAGACCTATTGAATCCTCAAACAAGATAAGTGAGCGGGAGTGAAGGGGTTGACCGAGTATCCTCTCCTCCATATGAAATAATTCTCTTACCAATGGGGATACTTTCTCAACATTCCTCTAGGTGTTAGTCATTGTTAAAAATTATTCATACATGTCACCAAGGATAGGAAGTACCCCTATTTGGTAGATGTCCCATAGACTTATCCCCACCTCACCATGGGATAGGTGAAAGGTGTTGGTACCCATACACCAATGGTTGAGCAACTGATGTAGTATCTCACCTGGTGAAAATATAGAAAATTGAAAGACCCACACTGCTTGATATAGATCGAAATATTTTAGCAGTACAGAGGCTTCCAAATAGTTATGATGAACCCAAAATGCCCAATCCCACTCATCAAAAAAGCACCTAACTGATTAGAGGTACCATTTAGAGATCCATCCACCATTAGGATAACCTTGATACTAGTTTATGATAGATGGATAATCATGGAAAATGGAATACATGGATGCACTACGAGGGTGTTAGCTGCTATGAGTCCATGTAGAGCTCCTCAGGATAAACTCACCCTCCTGACTCAAAGCAGTAATGATTTATCATGAAGTAGATATGTTTTTTCTTATTATGCCCATGGGATGTTCATGAATGTGTGATGAGATTTCCATGATCAATCCATGAAAAGGGTGCATCATTTGGGAGCCCAAAATTATAAAGTGGCAGCTGATTGGATAGTGGATAGTCTATTAGCTATGGTGAAAGGAGATCTCAGAGGGTACCCCTTTGAAGAACAATGAAATCACAAACTTTCTCTTTGACATTCTCAACCATGGATTCCATAATCCTGATTACTTCTAATGAGATAAGAGGAAGAGATGTCTCCTTCCTATGAAAAAATACCATTCAAAAGGGTCAGTCCAATTAAAATGGTTGGGAAAAAAGGCCAAAAACACCAAAGGACCAAAGAAGTCTTCCTAGTGCAATGCTCCGTGTACTGAAGCCCAGGATGGTTCACGGAATGCATCCCTCATGAACCAGCAGTTTGTGAAATTCCCCGCAAGATGCTGGCTTGTGAAGGGTTGTCCAATGGGATGATCAGTTCACAAAATGGGAAATCCACGTATCGAGCCTCACCATGTGGATGTTCAAAGTTCATAATTCGTAGATTTAAAATCCTATTTAGAAATTTAATGTTCAGTTCACTGGATTTGAAGGTAAGTTCACATGATAGGGAGACCACATAGAGTCTTATGACATGAAATTATAGAATTATGTTTTGAAAATTCCAGAGTTCAGTTTGTAGGTTCAAAGGAAGATTTGTAGTTGAGGAAACTTTAAAGAGTGATTAGTTTGCAGAACGCAAGGTGAGGTTCATAGATGATTAATTTCAAAAAGGATCATGTATGTGGGATCAAGGAAAGCCAAGAGTGCTTTGCGAAGTACTTTTTTTGGGAAGCCAAGTAAAAGAAAAATGAACTCGTCCCCCTATATATAGGTGTGGTCCCTCAATGGGTCCACCTCTCTTCCACAAACTGGTTCAGTTCAGGACCATTTCCTATAATGGAATAGCCTACTCTTCATTCTAACTAGAACCCATTCCAATGGGGGGAATTTGTAGGGTATCGAAAAATACGTAAAGGGAAAGAAAATACTACCATAAAATTGATGAAGGAAAGAGATGAATGTGGGGATAAAACTTAGAGGAAATGATTAAAGCAATATAATTTGGAAATGGACCCAAATTGGTTTGCATAATAGTTACTGAGAATGGTCCAAAGAGGGTGCATACCGTGAACCAAGTGATATGAAAACACCTTGCAAAATGCTGGCCTGCGAAGCATTGGACAGTGAACAAAGCCGCTCGCGGATGAGATGAAAATAGTGAGTGTCATGAACCACATCATTGGAAAAAACATGAGATAGATGTACACTACTACATACCATCCCCACGAACTGAGCAGTTTGCGGACAAGACAAGGCTAACATGCCCCATGAACTACATCCTTTGAAAAAGTGAGGCAATGATTTCTTCCATTGTAAATCGCGACACTGTAAATATTGGTTGACTGAGTCATCCATGGGCTGAGAAATTTCCCCATCGGATTCCGAAAAAGGTGTTATGTGCCCATAGATACATCCTCCTTGATGCTCTATAAAAGGACCCCATGGGGATTCGAGGAAGAGGATTAGATTTTGGGAGAATTGGGAGTCTACAGACGGAAGACTTCTAAGGAAAAAAGTCGACAAAGTACAAAACCATGAGTGTTTTTCAGTAAGTATAAACACACTACGAACCATAAAAAGAAGAAATCATAATAATATAGAAAAATCACAAACCTAAAAGGTGAACCACGAACCAAACTTCCTTTGCAGATGAAGTTCCCACAAATTGTGAGACTAATACCCATTCTTCAATATGGTGTACCGCATAGCACATCTCTATATGGACGAATCCCTACCTGACATAGAATTCCATCGCATAGAGGGAATCTAGTTCCATATACCACCATGGTATGAGAATAGAGCCTGAGTCCATGTACCACCATGGTACGCAGACCACACCCAGATCCACGTACCACCATGATACGTAGACCACACCATGATCCACATGCCACCATGGAACACAGACCAGATCTAGATCTGCGTACCACCCTAGTACACAGACGACCCTTCCAACCATATATAAAAACTCTATGCGTAAGTTACCCCACCCCACATGAAAAAATCGTACCCATAGTAGGGTATTTTTGGGCTTTCCAACTTCCGGTACCGATCATTCCCTTTTGCTTCCATCCCATCCTCCAAATCCCCTCTATGAACCAGTTCATCTGCATCAGGCCAAAGCCTCTTCCAAAGACACCAAACCCGTGTGAACAGACCATGGGGCACATCAACACACTCTTCTGAGTCTACATACCCATGGTAAGAGGAGTCACGAAGGTAATCCCCACATCGGTATGGAACCCATGAATGTTCTTAAGTCCACATTCCCATGGTAACCCAGAGTCCAGCCTTGGGATACTAATGTGGACCTAACTATTATAGGGATCAAGGGTAATCTCTTTCTTTTAAATTCAATGAGGGGTGGTGATAAGTCAAAGGAATTATTCTTCATTTTCCTTTTGATGAGAGGCAACATGCACCCCATTTCCCAGAACTCATTCTAGGGCCTCCCTTCTAGAGTAAGACCCTATCCTTTTGTGATGGACCTAATGAACTTTAATTTCATTTCACATTGAAGGGTTTATTTCTTCACACCACTGTCCACCATCACCTCGAAAACTTCCACTGTGGGATCCTCCTTTTCCCCTAGAAGAGAAGAGAAAGTTTTCCTTTGTTGAATATTTCACATCATCTTGTTTCTCACACCGAGCATGAAATATGTGGGATTAGATGTATGTGATAATAAGAAATTGGCACAACCCAATAATGAACTATGAGAACTATGATTACCCAAAAAATTGGGATACGTAGGAAGCCTTTATCTAGGCCCGAGCTCCATATCACTTCATCCATGAAATGAGTGATCATGCCCCCTTAAAGTGGGAAGCATCTATGTGTAAGCACCACCTCAATTGCACTATGAGAACTCTTAAACTTGTTCTAACCAGGATACATAGGATACCTACCTAAGGCTTGATATTAAGTGACATCCTCATTAAAAGTAAGTACCTATAAGAATTTTCCCCCGACAAACTGGGCCTCCTCTATGGTATAATCCACAACTTAAACTGAACTATGAGGGAATTGATTCCTAACTAACTGGGATACATTTGAAGCCTCCATGAGGTGAAAATCAACACTCAAATCACCCTAGTGTTCATCAGTCCATATTCTCGGTGGGTTCATATTCATCTAGGAGACCATATATTTCTTGGGTATCCAGGTACATGTTAGCATAATCCTCGTATAGGATCTTGAATCGACACCTTTCGCTTAGACGTCCTTTCCACATGATGTTAAGTGGGATATTGCAAGGATTATGAGACAACGAGCATACATAATTAGGAACAACTTCTATTGAGGATGAATTTTCCTTTGGTTTAAAGGAAATTTTTGTAGGAAACATATGCTGGTCCACTAAGGCATAATATTCATATTCAAGAAAAGGTGTCCACAAGACACTATGCATCTATTTTTGATAGTTGTGGATGATTATAGTCACTCGAGATTTTCCAAGGAATGGAGTTTGATGGATAGAAAGAATATTTCTTGGGTATGTGAGGAATGTCAGGTGGCCCTGCATATTGAAGGCTCATGCAATCCAATTTTGTTATAATTCTAGATGGTAAAGAGTGTGAAATATTTTCACATCCAACCACTCCATCTCATTAAACAATTTTTGGGATCAATCATCTGCAGATAATTGATCACAGATAGTGACTCAAAGATATGGAGGTTGAATTTAAATGGGTAGAACTGTCTCCTTCCCATATACTAACGAGTACGGGGTTGCTTGAGTGGCGATATAGATTGGGGTTCGGTAATCCCAAAGAACATGGAGGATATCTTCTGGCCATGATTTATTATATATGTCCACCATCTTTTAGAGTATATTGGACATGGTTTTGTTGAAAGCCTCTATCTGTCCATTGGCTACTACATGGTAGTGGGATGAACGGTTGGATTTGATACCATAATCTTAGTAGAGTTTGTCCAATTAAATAGAGAAAAAATTGGTGATGTTGTCTATCAGTGTTGTGTGAGGGACACAAAACTTGGTGATGATATTAGATTTCAAAAATCTGATAATTCTTTTCACCCCAAATTCTTTAAGGGTTGTAGCTTCTTCCCATTTGGAAAAGAAGTCAGTGGCTGTGATAATATATTTGAATTGTATAGCCGTGGTGGGAGGGTATAGCCCTACACCGTCCATTCACCATACAGAAAATGGTAAGGAGTACATAGCTATGTGAAGAAACTTTGGGGGTCTATGGATGTAATTGGCATAGACTTGGTTGGAATGACACCTTTTGGTGAAATCAACACAATCATGTATCACGGTGGTCTAATAGTACCCATGCCTTCGAATTTTATGAGAGACTTTGGATGCTGATTAGTGTACCCCACAAGTTACAACATGCACTTCATTCATGAAGGTGGTGGTCTATTATCAATCAATGCACCTAAGAAGGAATCTATCAAGGCTTCACTTATAAAGGACCTTTTTCCAGTTTGTGCCATCATACAACACGAAATTGACTGCTCTTATTCTGATTTGTTCCCTTCCATCCTGA
This sequence comes from Viscum album, assembly GCA_963277665.1. Lineage (NCBI taxonomy): Eukaryota > Viridiplantae > Streptophyta > Magnoliopsida > Santalales > Viscaceae > Viscum > Viscum album. The sequence continues at coordinate 1,612,311,921 of OY728125.1, forward strand.
TCTGGTGGGATTTATCCCTTTTAAAGATAGTCTAGAATAGAAGTCATCCAACCAATGGTAGGACCATACAACTTAGATATGGGACTAATCTCATTAATTTCTTTTATGTTGGCCTGAATGAATGGTAAGACCATCTGTCAGTGGGAAATACTAAATACTGTTTTGTCCCGATTCAGATCAGCCATAGCCATGGCTGCATTTTCCAATGCATTGGATTACACATTTTGTGACTAAGGAATATAGGTAAATTTTTATTCTGTTGGTAATTATACCATCATTTATAAAACATGGTTCATCAAAGGGATTAACTCATATTTCTTGATAGGAATAGTCACTATTGACTATCTTGATGACTGGTACTGAATCACCTTTAATCTTTATGTTTTCATCTTTCACATGGATTTATAGTTCTGAGACTACAATGAGGGTCTGGTACTCTGCTTTATTTTTCACACATCCATCTGAAAGTAGAAAGGAATATGGTAGAACTAATTTTTATAGGGATATGATTATGACTCCCAAACCCACTTTATTAAATTTGGGGTCTTCCATTCTTCTTCTAGTCGGGCTTTTAGAGGCACCATCGAAGTGAATTTCCTACATCTGGGAATTCTATTGAATAGAGAACACTTCCTCAGCAGGTAGCTCAACATCTGATGGGGCCACTACTATTGAGGGATGCTCGATTAGAAAGTTTACTAATGCCTGGACTTTGATAGCCTTCTATGGTATGAACCCTATAAAAAACTACTAAAGGATGACCGCCCATAATTACATACATCCTATTAAAATTGGATGACTGAGAATGTACTTTAACGGGTCGCTACGTGAGACCAAATGGACTTCTTGGTACTCTTAGTAATGTATCAGCTTTTGGACCACAAATATTAATGCAAGGTAGCTCTTCTCGATATTTGAATAATGATTCTTGAAATCAATCATGGTTCAACTGAGATAATAGAGACTATTCTCACTATCACCATCATTTTTCTATGGGAGAAAGACACATATGGATTGCTACAAGGAGATTACGTAAAGAATAATCAGTCATACTTAAACAAGATACATTAGAACTGGTGGAATTAAAAGATACATCTTGATATTGTCAAACTTTTTATAATAGTATCCATTCCATTGATATTCTACCCCTTTCTTCATCAACCCACTGAATGGAAAAAATTTGCCTACTAGGATGGCTATGAAGCACCGAATGTAATTCAGGTGTCCTTGGAGTTTTCTCAACTCAGTGTGGTTGAGAGTTGGTGACATGCCAAGGATGGAATTTTTATTCTCAGTGTCGACTTCGATGCCATGGTGGTGTATGGAAAAACTGAGGAATTTCCATGAGGTGACACTGAAAGCACATTTTAGGGGGTTCATTTTTAAATTGTGTTGTCATGGTATATTGAAGATAGTTTCAAGGTCGACTAGGTGGTCCGAGCATTATTGTGATTTAACCACTAGATCATCAATATAACATTCAAAAAACTTTCCCTGGAAGGGTTTGAAAATGCAGTTCATGGCACGATGATATGTGGTGCAACCATTTTTCAGACTGAAAGGCATCACCTTATAGAATAAAAATCTATAGGGAGCCCTGAAGGCGGTGGATTGGGCCATTCATCTATAGTTATATCAGGAATATCTTTTCATGAAAGAGATATCCTCATATCCAGTAGTTGTGTCAATCAAAAATTCTATAATCGGGACTGGGAAATCATCTTTTGGGCAGTACTGGTTGAGGTCCCTAAAATCGACGCAGACCTTGATATGCCCATTCTTCTTTTTGATGGGTAAAATGTTTGATAACCAGATTATAACACCCTTGAATGGTAAAGGGTTAAATGAATAAATGATATGACTCATGTCAATAAGGTGCAATTTTCTTTTTGGGATCCTACCTGATTAGTTTTCCATAGTTAAACGTGCTTTCCTTAGAGTAGTGATCAGGATGGGTGACCTTCTGGGAAGTTACCGAGAGTGCGTGTGACTGAGGACAAAACACACTGGAAATGACATGTGTTGGCATGTGGGGACAATCATTAGTCAGATGACCCGTTCGGGCACGTGGGTGGACCTCAAGGTGGGGACCGCATGTCTGTGGGGGAAACTGGGGGTACTTGGTGGGCCAATGCCTAATGACCATGTTACGGTGGGGTGTCTGTGCTTTCAGCAGGACCCGGTTGTTACACAGATGGGGTATTGGACCTCCCGGATGAAGTTATCTCTGATGATCTTTTCATCTTTAGCCTCTATTTTGGAAACACATGTCAGGTGCATCCTATTGGCGGCTTACTTGTAACCACAATGATCTTCTGGAAGGCCCATGTGGTGATTAGGCACCTCTGGATCGAGACCTGAAATTTTCATATAATTCTAGGAAAAATAATCTCGATTCTATTTTAGTAAAGAGGCATATATCTATTGCTCTTTGGAAGTCTTGGTTGCACTAACCAGAGTGGGTCATGGGTATTATTTTGTACCCAGGTTGATTTCCTTGAGTTCATCGATGGTGGTGGAAACACCTTCCTAAAATGCTATAGGGGAATCCCTTAGGTCTTCTTGTTCTTCTTATTCTTCCTCGCATCCTTATCATCTTCCTCTTCGTCTTATGATGGGGAAACTATCCTTTAAATGATTACTTCATAATTGAGGGAGGAGTCTCCACAATGATCTTCTGGAAGGCCCAGGTGGTGATTAGCCACCTCTGGATCGAGACCTGAAATTTCCATATAATTCCAGGAGAAGTAATCTTGATTCTATTTTTGTAAACAGGCATATATCTCTTACTCTCCAGAAGTCTTGGTTGCACTTACCAAAGTGGTTTGTGGGTCTTATTCTGTACGTAGGTTGATTTCCTTGAGTTCATCGATGGTGGTGAAACCTCCTTCCTCAAATGATGAAGGGGAATCCCTTAGGTCTTCTTGTTCTTCGTATTCTTCCCCGCATCCTAATCATCTTCCTCTTCATCTTTTGTTTGGGAAACAATACTTGAAATGATTTCTCCATAATTGAGGGAGGAGTTTCCATTTTGGTGTATGGGAGGTAAGTTAGTCTCTTCTGCCTCGTCCCTTGGTGAAGGTTTCCCCAAAAAAGATGTAGTGAGGGGTAAAAGAGTTTCCTCATCTTCCTTGAAAGAAGATACACTTCTTCCTTCCTCATAAGGTTAGGTAGGAATTTTCTAGAGTTTTGATGTCAATTCAGGGATATTTTCATCCGAACCTTCCTCATTATCTTGGGAGTCAATGGTCCTTTTGACGTTATCGGGCTCAATAGTCGTAACTGAGATCATGGGGATGGCTGAAAATGCATCTAAATTTGGACTTATGCTTTAAATATTATTGATGGAAAGTATGTATTATTCCCCAATCTACATGAGGGGAATGGTAGGAAACATTTCCAAACTGTTTGGGGCGATGGCCCAATCAATTCCATCAGTTGAGGGTTATTTCCCCTTTGGCTCTTAGAACCCTGAATCAATATAGTGTGACTCATATGACTCGAATGAGGCCTTATCAGCATGTAGTGTCCCACTCTATCCATTGATGCTATATATTAGGTAGTGATGGTAAAAGGGGGGGGGGATTAATGCATGTTTATGTAGCCAATTCCTCACTAGAATAGTGTTAAAGGACATATTATTTCAGACCACCAGAAATTATGGGTGAGCAATGAGGTCACTAGATTAGGTTTCGAGATTGATTCGGCCTAACAACTTCTTCTTGCTTTTTTCATAGCCCAATAGGGCCATGGTTCATGGAGTCAAATTATCCTCATTACAGCCCAATCGACAGAGTGTCCATAGTGGGAGGAGAATAACCCCAAAGCCATTGTCGATGAGTACTTTTTAGATATTGACGTCATTTATTGTTCCATACATGTATAAGGGTTTTATGTGTCCTTGCATGATGACATATTCATCTTGATATGTAAAGTAGATGACTACATGGAATTTTGTAGAATTGATCTCTGTCCGGTAGACTTCATTGGTGGCTACATCAGATTTAAACTCTTGGGGATTCAGAAAAGCCTCTATGAGAGCTTCCCTAAGATATGATGATATATTCAGTTCATCCATGATTTCGAGATTAGATGGAACCAAAGCTAACTGGTTTAGAATGTCATATTCCTGATCTAAAGTCTGGCGCTTCCCAAATTTGGGATGCTCTTTCATAGAAACTTTAGGGGCTTGAGAATTTGATGAATACTGGTCGACCCTTGGTACCATAGCCAGAGGAGCTTCCATACTTTGTGGATTGGGCCAGGATATCGTCTCACATGCTGAGGGAAATTAGTTGTTTGTTATTCCTTTGATGTAAAATCCAAGATGATTAGACCAAGGTGGATTCCTGTAGGGGAAGGGTAATTTTCCTGTCCCCGTTGGTTCCACTAGAGGTTCCTCCTGTGAGGTTTTTCAATACTGATAGTTTGAATGGGGTTGTGGACATATGCTTGATTTCTTCCATGGCCGCATCTCCCTTGGTATACCTGGATTCTATGGCTTCTTCCTTCGGCTCCCTGGTTGTTTTTGGGGAATTATCGTTGGTAACCGCACTCATTGTTGGAGAAACGATCCATCAAATAGATGAAATTGACAAATCCAAAAATCAGATCCTCTTCTAATGATGTCTTTGTATCATCATCTTCTTCTGGATGTGCTGTTTGGCGGGGTGGTTCCCATTTCTTAAGATTTGCTGTAATTAAATCTGAGAGTGTAAAATCCAACCTTGTCTTTGTCACAAGTTAATATTCCTGTACTTGATTTCTTCCCTTCTGATTAGACTACTTTTTGGGAGGCTATCCTCTAGAGAATTGTGGATACGAAGATGAAAATTGTGTTTTATTAGAATTCATTGGAAGAATAGTTGGTTTCTTCAACTATTCCTAGAGTATTCCACGATCTCGTTTGACTATTTTCCAAGTCATCCAACTATCAAAATTCTTCTCCTTTTTGTTAACAACCTTTTTCCAATCCCCTTCTTCATTCAAATCAGTGGGGGAATCATATACCAATTGCACTGGTGGTTTTCCCAGATTGACCTATCCATAATATATCATGTTTTTTAGGAGGTCCTTAATGAAAAATAACTGCTGAATGTTGTGTCCCAATATCTGATGGAAGGGACAATAATCTGGCCGGTCCTCAAGACCTACTTCATCGGATCGCTTTGGCTCTAGAAGCCGAGTCAAGTTGTAATTCATGATGGCTATGAAGTAACCATGGACTTGGTCCTCCTGAAATGATTAGAATTTATTTCTTCATTCCTTGAATTGATTTTATTTGGCCCCCCTCCGCATGTCTTTATGGGGTGTGGGTGGATGGTGACATCTAGAGGGACCTAAACAATTTTATAGGGGTCTTAGAGCTAGAGATGGTGCATGGGGTGGCATGAGAATGACAGACGCTGCTTCGACTCTCCATACTCTTTTGACTGGGGATGATGGGGCTACCCAAGACTTGCGAATACTCCATTTTAAGGAATCCTCTATCCTTTGAGTGATGAAGGAGAAGTCCTAAAACCCACTTGTGTACTTCAATGGAATGAGCGGTGTTCACAGATCATCTTGGAGATTATCGATGCGCATGGAAAACATGTCATCTTAGAGGATTGACTGATTCAAGGATTAAGTCAGACCTTTCTATCTAGCGATGAATTCTGAGACTCTCTTGTTCTCTTGCTGTTTGTAGTTCATGAGATCAATGACTATTGTTTTTTTCAATGTCAAGTTGAACTGGAAGAGGAACTGGAATTAGAGATCTTCCCATCCTATTATTGATTTAGCTTGCAAACTCATGTAACAGACAAAGGTTGAACCTAGTAGGGTTCACACAAATAATTTTATCTTCACATCCACTTATTTCTCTAGAGTTCCCATCATGGTATCATAGTTGGAAGGGTAGTTCATTAGATGTTGTTCTAGGTACCCTGATCCATTGAACACTGGAAATATGGGATTCCTAAAATTTGGTGGAGGCAGGACATTGCTCACCTAGTTGGGGTAAGGCCTCCATTCTGGTTGTATTGGAGTGTCCCATTCTTCTATCACTTCCATTAAATTTGTTAATAAATTTATGGTATTTAGGATCCCTTGATGCATGTATTATTATACCTAAGCATGAATAGGTGTAATAGGGGGAAAGATTGGATGTGACGATGCTATTGAAACTTAAGGTGGATACCCAGCTGGGGGCATCCTTTGTGGATTTTCCTGAATTTTTTCCGGTTTATTCTCTAATAGAGGGAAATCTTGATATCCTTAGGAGATTGGGTTTAGGTAGACTGATGGTCTCGACATCACCATGAATGAGTCTTCCAACCTTAATTAATTTTTTGGGATGAGCCTATGAGGAATAGGTACATATGATAGATGTGTGTGTTGACGTTCCACTAGAGGAACATACCCAGTAGGATGACTTTCTCTTAATAGATCACCTTTGAGTTTCCTAAACTATTTAATTTATTCCTCCTTTTGAGTGAACCTCTCCTTAAGTGTAGGGGAACCATCTTCACAGGGAGGAGGAGGTGGGTCACAGAACATGCTCTTATTCTTATCCTTGTTGAGGATTCACACAAGAGATAATGTCATATTGATTGAGGGGGCACCAATATTTAAGACAACTCTTTGGTTTTAGGTCTGCACACCTGTAGGATTGGTGTGGACCATCTTTAAGAGGGAACCCCCTTTTCATATTTCCACATTGTTTGTATAATTTTCATCATGTTTTATGAGGATTATGTTCACGATTTTATCCAATTCATACCACAATTGGGGTGGAATAATAGGTAAGGAATGGTAGGAGAGATTCTTACGTCCTTTTTTGGATATTCTCCAGCCATTCTGTGATACTCTTCGGGTTTCTTTGAAAAGAGTGTCTAGAAGGGAGCCCTTAGATGACCTTGAAGTATGTCTCTATTCTAGGGGATATGATTCGTGGTATGGGATGGTACTAGTGACCCCTCTATCCATTGTTCTCCCCATACGAGAGATGGTAGACGTTTGCTGGGAGGGAATTTGAGGTAAAAATGCCCCCAGTACTATAGGCTGGGGTTTCTATCATTCTTCTATTTATGTGCCTTGGCCCATATTTGTTAGTCTTATGTGGTCATTTTGAGTTAAAAACTCCCCCAACCCTACAGGATGGGGATGGTCCCATATTGTGGCTTCTGCTGCTGCTATTACTGCCTTCTTGATTTCATACATTCCCATGAGGATGTGAGCCAAATATAGTTCCAAGTCTACATACAGATTTCTTGATTATGAGGACATGAACAATGCTTGTTGATTGAATTCTCTTAAACTAGAGGCCTATTGGATGTTCTCAGTGGCCTGGTTTAGGTACTTATTGATGGATTTCTCTCATTGGTCTTGATGCTTCTGAGACTTACTCAAGGCTAGTTATTGTTGAGCGTTACACCTTTCTTGAGCAAGGAATTCATTTGACTACCTTATTGGGATGAAGACATTTTAGGATTTTACCTCTAGTGGGTTCTAATGGTTGGGAAGTGGGGTGAAGTGTAGTGATCCATGTTCTCCCCATCCTCGAATATGAACACCAGACAGGGCTTTGCTGATAAGGCAATGCAACTTGTGCAATGCATGGAGGTAGGCCAACCCAAGCTATTTCTTTCACCTTTCTAATTATGGCCACAGTATAGATGAAAGGTATTATATGTTAATATAATGAATAATATCTCTCAATATGTTAATATGATCTGCATACCCATCATAGGTAAAAAACTTGGCTTTTAACTCGAAAGTGTAGTACACATATTGAGGAAAATATTATACATACATTATTATGGAAAATCTTTTGGTATATTGAAATAAGAAGTGGATGTGGGAAAATAAATCACTAGTAAGTCATCCCTATATTGTTATATTCTCACAAGAAACACATTTTTTTGTTTTTTCTACCAAGGAATCTTCTGCGTGATCTGCTCGGTTTAACTGCTCCTTAATGATTTCATTCCAAGTAGCAGGGCTTCCAGGAGTCTTGTTGACATTTGAACAGTATGAGGGTGGATCAAAAGATGTGCATAGACCTGGGCCATCCTCATGTTGAGAAATGATATCTCTTTTCATGGAGAGAGTATTCCATATGTCATAATCAATTTTTCCAAGCACCTCAACATATTAAGTCTTTCTCACATTTGACCCAACGAGGGGAGGAAATTCTCACTGATGTAAATTTGGACTTCAGGGAGGACCTTCATAGTCAGTGTCATGATGACGAGGACTACGATAAAATCTTATTTTATGGTCGTAGAGAGGGATTATTTAGTGTATACCCTAGGGAGGACCTTTAGGGTGGATGATATCAATGGGAGAACCTTCTTGCTGTTTAGATTTATTGAAGGGAGGACCTCCACAGTGACTGCTATCATGGAGAATACTATCATCATAGCTCTAGATGCAGGGAGAGAATCTACATTTTACACTCTAGGGAGGGCCTTCAAGATGTACTCTAATAAGGGGGGACCTTCTCGATGCTTTATGTCACTACATGGAGGGCCTTCATAGCGACTGATGGCATAGTGGGGACTACCATCACAACTTGATGTCCGACTATAGGGAGAAACATATCTAAAGCGTATAACCTAGGGAGAACCATCAAGGTGGACTATAATAAGGGTAGAAACTTATTATTGTACGATCATCTAGTTAGAGGGAGGGTTACCCTGATGTGCATCGGGAGATAGGCTCTCGTGATCAATTGTTTCTGGCCCACAGAGTAAGCCCTCGAGGGTGATCTAGGGAGGACCTTCAGAGCTGCTGGTAGTGACATTTGCAGGGAGGACATATACAACTTCTACGATCACTTTCATAATTTGGTAATGGAATGATAGGATCTTGAGACTTCATTGATAGAAGTTTGATGGTGTCAAGAACACCAGCTTTCAGCAAAGTAGAATAATGAATATGCTCTTTATTTTCTGATTGCCTTTGGCACATTTCATTTTTGTTTTCTCTCTTGTGGGAAACCAGGGATACTTGCTTTTGGTAATGAACTTCATGTACAAGTCACTATTTTGTTGGTACCTTTGATTTTATTAGGATACAATGATGAACATCTGGACATTTGGTAGGAATATATGTCTATCCTGGAGCAGCCACCACGTTGGATCGGCATCCCCCAGTTGAAACTGGTATTTATTCCCGATTCGGTTGTCCTTGTATCAAAGAATATGGCCATCAACCCTCCTAGACTGAATCATGGATGCTGGTTTTCTCTGGATTGATTATCTAATTTGGTGGTTAAATCAACCCACTCAGGGAGATGAGGTCATGGACACAAATCCTCACTTTTTCCACCGATGTGATGACATCTTGACATATTTGAAGGATATAGTTCAGAATCTATGTCTTATCCTCTATCATATACAAGATGTGTTGTGATACATATTTGGATAGAGAAGGTATGAATTCCCATTATAATGTCAGAGTAGTAGTTTGTTCCTACTCCGATCCTCCATGAGTTGCTAGTGGGTGCTGACGGTTCTCCTATTTCAGGGTAGAGGAATGAGTTTTCCACCAACTTTCTTATCTGGTTTCCACCTTATTTGGCTGGTGGACTTTGTATTCATGAGAAGAAATTTTTTTTTGATCATTTTTCACTATAATTTTCTCATGGGCTTGATTTTTATCCATATGAATTTGACTCTGGTCATATTTTCTTGCCACTGTATTTTACTGGTGGGCTTTGTTGTGGTAGGCAGGACTTTGCATATTCTTATGGATTGCTACCATATTTTACTTGTGAGCGTCATATTCATGGGTAGTGTTGTATGAATGACCATAATTTTCCACCCTATTTAGATAGTATACTTTTTTTATGTCAGTAGGGATTTGTTCCTGCTTATATTTGGGTGTTATCCTATTTGGTTGATGGGTTTCTTGTGCATTGGTAGAGATTTTAATCTACCTGTAAATTTCCACTCTATCTATGGGGCGAGACCGATGAGAAACAACATAAATTTGTGTTTGATCATATTTTACCAAACTATTTATGAGGCGGGATTCATAGGATCAAGTGGGGATATAAATCCTCTCATAGATTACCATCATATTTCCATGGCATGATTCTGCAGGAGGGGTATGATTGTATGCCTGCCCGTTACATGTCATCGTGTTCATGTGGCAGACCTCATCATTGGGAACTAGGGTGATAACCTATTCTTGATTATGCATTTTACACCCTCAGTAGGAAACCTGAGGAGCCCATGTCCATTGGACTTCAGCAGCTGCCCTCGATATGGGTTCCTCTTCAGAGTGAGGATATCGGGTGGTACACCGCTGGTGGTGACATCCACTACCAGGATCCCTCGAGAGTGGTTCCTTTGAATCTAGGATGAAGTAATTGGAGTATACTTAATCTACCTCCCTAAGATAAAGGAGGTAATTGTTATCATTCTATGAGGATAGACTCTTGAATCGGTTGGATAAGGCCAGCAGGGCCGTCCTATGCTGGGGGTGTCGGCTGTGGTTGAAGAGGAGGCTTAAAATATTTCACTGATTGGAGGACCTGCCTTGCGACCTCCACTATAGAAAGGGTGCATTTTTTGTGGTACTCTTTGATCAGTGCATTTGAAACCCAACGTTGAATATGCTGGGTAGGCGAGGGGGTCTTATTCTTTGTTGGGGATTCAACCCCTCATGTGGTCGCTGACATGCATGTCTGAGCAATTTTTTGAGATGCCATTTGGATCGAAGAGATCTCTACTAAATTCCTGTTATATATATATATATATATGACATATATAGACAAAAAACCATGTTAAAGTAGTATCATATGAAAAAATGTGAAATTGATGATCTTTCTTGGCCCTCTTCCTTTTGAATGTGAAAGGGGCTTGATGTGGGGTAATTTTCCACCCTGGTGAAGGATTCAGATTGGGTTCACCATTTTTGTATCCAATAGATTCGCATCACATCTCATATTGATGGTGTGAAATGGTCCCACAAGGATTGAGAAATTTATCCTTTTTATGTATTAACCAGGTTCCACATTTGCATGATCCTGGTGGGTGATTTTAAAGGGGGGTATGTGTCTATGAAATCGGCCTATGTTGGGTATGATGTCCTCATATGGTATCCAACAGGTTTATTCATGGAGCCAGAAACACCCAAAAACCCTAGTATCCATGATTCGTGGACCTACTTTCCAAAAAAAGGCACTCGTTTGATGAAAATTTGTCCAATGACACTTCAGGGCTCCATTGGTTGAGAGGATGGGAGGTTAGGCTCATCACACCCTTTTGGGGGGAATTATTTCCTAATATGGGACTCTCTTATAGATTTAAGAAATGTTCATATGTTTGGGAATCCTTGGTTCTTTCCCAAATAGTGTGTCCATAGATTACCCTTGGGTTTCAAGATCAATCATGGAGACACATGGATTAGGAATTACAAATACAATTCTAGGTTAATCCCTACTATGAGGTGATCTAGATTTTATAGTCTCCAAAAGGGGAAGGAATTTGCTTTTATATCAAGATCAAACCCATGTGTTTGGTTTCCTACGTATCCTCTTGAGAGGAATCACAACCTAGGTTTTTTGGTGTCACTTAACTCGACACATCAACTTTTAAGGTCGTGTGACTTTGGACCCATCTTTTCAGTTTAATGTTGTGCAACAAGGACATCTAGGTGAAAGGTGCCTAGTCAAGATCCCATGCGAAGCTTATGCCTAGGTGACCCTAGATTCCCATGAAAGATATGGTCTCTTGGATGAATATGACCCCACACGAATATTTCCTGATGAACACTCCGATGATCTGAGTGTTGGGTTTGGACCTCAGGGAGGCTTCCTACATATTTTAGTTAGTTAGGAATAAAATCACTCATAATTCGGTTTATGTTGGGGCTTATACCATAGAGGAGGCCTAGTTTTTCGGGGGGAAATTCTTATTGGGACTTACTTTTATGGAGTATTTCCCTTGAGCTATGGCCTTAGGTTGTCATCCTACATATCCTAGTTAGAGTCGGAATTAGAGTTCTCGTAGTTTAATTGGGGTGGGGATTATATGTGGAAGCTTCCCGCTTTAAGGGGGCATGATCTCTCATTTTATGGATGAGGTGATATGGAGATTAGGTCTAGATAATGTCTTCCTCTATATCCCATCTATGTGTGGAATTAGCATTCTCATAGTTCATGAATGGGTTGTTCCAGTGTCGTATTATCATATACCTCTAAGACCATGTGAGTCATGCTCAGTTTGAGAAACAAGAGGATGTGAAAGATTAAACAAAGGAACACTTTCTCTTCTCTATTGGGGGAAAAAGAGGATCCCATGGTGAATGATTCTGGGGTGATGGTGGATGAGGGCACGGAGCAATGAACCCTTTAATGTGAAATGAAAGTTAAGGTCATTAGGTCCGTCCCAAAATGATAGAGGCTTATTCTATGAGGGAGGCCCTAGAATAGGTTATGAGAAAGGGGAGTCATGTTACTTCTCGTCAAAAGGAAAAGGAAGCATAATTACTTTGACTTATCACTGCCCCTCATTGAATAGAAAAGCAAGTGATTACCCTTGATCCCTAGAATGGGGAGGTTCACATTAGTATCCCAAGGTTAGACTTTGGGTTACCATGGGAATGTAGACTTAAGAACATTCTTGGGGTCCATACCGATGTGGGGATTAACTTTGTGACTCCGTTTACCATGGGTAAGTAGACTTATAAGGGCTTGTTAATGCACCTGATTGTCTGTTCATACAATTCTGGTGATTTTGAAAGAGGCTTTGGCCAAATGTTAATGGACTGGTTCATGAAGGGGATTTAGAGGATGGGATAGAAACGAAAGGATATGATTGGTACTGGAAGGTGTAAATCCCTAAGGTACCCTACTTCGCATACCATTTGTTCATGTGGGGTGGGGTACGTTCCACATAACATATTTCTATGTGGGTGTAAAGGCCATCTATGTATTGGGGTGGTACGCGGATCTAGATGTGGTCCACGTTTCATGGTGGTATGCAGATCTGGGTGTGGTCTGCATACCCTGGTTGTATGCGAATCTGGGTGTGGTCTGTATACTCTTGTGGTACATGGACTTGGGCTCTGTTCGCATACCATGGTGGTATGAAGTGTTGGAGTCCCTCCATGCGGTGTAATTCTATGCCGGGAAAGGTTTCATCCGCATAGAGATTTGCTACACGATACACCGGATTGAAGAAGGGGCATTAGACTCACAGTTCACGGGAAGTTCATATTATGCTTTTTTATGGTTCGTGGAATGTTTATACTTGCTAGAAACAGTTTGTAGTTTTGTATTGATTTTTTTCCTTATAAGTCTTCTATCCATAGAATCTTAGTTCTCCCAAAATCTGATCCTCTTCCTCATCTCCCCTTGGGGTCATTTTATAGAGAACCGAGGAGGCTGTATCTATGTGAACACGAAACCTTTTGCGAAAGACCATGGGGAAATTGCTCGGCCCATCGATGACTCATTCAACCAATATTTGTGGTTCTGTGATTCACCGTGGTAGAAATCATCACCTCGATTTTTTGAATGATGTATTTTGCGAGGCACTGTCAGCCTTGTCTCATCCAAAAACTGCTCAGTCCATGGGGATGGTATGCTGGGGTGTACCTATCCGTCATGTTTTCACCAATGAAATGGTTTGAACTGCTCACTATTTTCATCTTGTCTGTAAGTGGCTTGGTTCACTGGCCAATGCTTCATAAGCTAGTGTTTCATAGGCCGTCTACAAACCACTTGGTTCATGGTCTGTTTCTTCAGTGGACTTTTCTCGGTAACCAGTGTGCGTACTAATTTGGGTCCTTTTCTAAATTGAATTTCTTCGATCTTTTCCTCTAATTTTTATCCCCACATGCATCTCTTTACTTCATCAATTTTATGGGAGTATCTGATTTCCCTTTGCCTATTTTTCAAGACCCTACAATGTTATAAGATTATGGTTTGATTAAATGATTATTTAATGAATTGGTGTTATAACAAAATGTTAATATACTAATTAATGGGTGCCTATGGTATGTTTTTTACCGATATTGTGAATGAGTATTTTTAAGGTATAATGGATTATGGATGATTAATAATATATATTTTGATTATCATGTTGATTACATGATCATATTGTTATTAAAAATATTTCTAATTTCTACTTAATTATGTAATCAATTCAAGATAGATTTCATGATCATATTGTTAATAAGAAGATAATTTTATTTTACTACATTATTTATCAAACCCCCTTTGAATGAATAGATCATAACTCATTTTGAACATTGTATTGATTTTAATATATTATTTATACCTATTTAAGATGTCGTGAATACCATTTAATTTATAAATTGAATAGTTTTCATTTTTTTATTTATTATATAATATGAAACATTTTTAAATACTTGAATTCTTTTAATAATATAAAATTACAATGATTAGATTTTCATTTAAATTTTATTTGTATGGAATCTATCTTTGGTGATCCTAATGAGTATGTTTTTTTAGTCACCATTTCATGTCAATTTTGGTATAAGTATAGGCATGTATTTATATTATTTATCATGTTTTTTAAACACATGTTTTCTCAATATATAATATTTAAACCTTTATATTATGATATTTATTTATTTACTTTGAAAATAATAAATATATAATTATAAAAGTACATAATAAAAATAAAGAATAACTGTGTTTTATTTTGGTCAAACTTTTAAAATATCTGTTAATGTTTCTATACCATTCTTTTTTTTAAATTTTTCATGAAATAATGATAATTAAATATGTTTATAGTGATAATTTTATTTATTAAATTTACTATATTTATTTTATTTGTAAAATATTTTATGTTTTTTCATTGTTATTTATAAATGTAAATTTGAAATTAAATTTCAAAATATAATAAATGATTTTCAATTATTGATATTTGTTATAGATAACAATGATTTTAAGTTGGATCACTTCACTATGAACAAGTTAAGAATATGAGGAAGGTGTTGATTTTTTTTTGAAATAAAAAAATTCCAAACAACAACATGTTTTCTGTCCATGATTGATATGTTTAAATATAAAGAATTTGAAAAGTATATAAATCAGTCATTTAATTTTTCATGGTTCTAATATGAGTTATAGTCCTTAGATATGAAGTGGATAAATTTAGTAGAATTAAAGATCCATTGATGATGATGATTTTCAAAATGATAATTCCAATCAATTTAAATAAATGATTCATGACATTGAAGTAGAGGCAATTAGGAAAGAACTGATAATTGAGAATTTATATAGTGATGCAAAAAACCATTGTATCCAAGTTGGATGAAATTTAAAGTTTTATAAATAATTTTAAATTTATTTACTTGATGGAAAAAATATATGTAATGACATGATTTTTATTGAGTTTCTACAACTATTCAAAGATATAGTTCTTAACAATAATGATCTTCCATATTCACATTATAATATGAAAAAATATTATGCTCAATGGGTTTTGGATGTAAGAATATACAAGGCTACCAAATGAATGTGTTTTATATAGGAATGAATATAAAGTTATTTTAGAGTATCCTAAACGTGGGACATCATGCTATAAGTTGAAAGAAAAATCACAATCTTATTTAGCAGTTACAAATACTGTTTCCAAGTAAATTTGGTATCTTCCTTTAATTCCTAATTTAAAATGTTCATTTTATAATTCAAATGACGTAAAAAAATTAAGATGGAATATAGATAAGTGGAAATCTGATGGAAAATTATTCCATCTAGCTGATTATTCATAGTTTAAGAAAACTATTCAATAGTTTTCTATATTTGTAAATTAAGTTAGAAATCTTAGAATTTGATTATGTATAAATGGAATGAATCCATATCAAAAACTTAGTAGTAAAAATAGTTTATTGTATATTTTATTGGTAATTTAAAACTTATATCATTAATTTTGTACGAAGCTCAAATATATCATGTTGAGTTTAATTATTTTTGGACCAAAACTGCCTAGAATTGATATTAAAGTTTTCTTATCACCATTAATTGATGATTTCAAACTTTTATGGGAGGGAGGTATCATAGTGTATGATTTCAATAAAATGGAACATTTTCAAATACATTTAATGAATATGTTCAATAAAAATGACTTCCCATCATATGGAAATGTTTCTAGATATAGTGTTATGGGGCATAAAGTTTGTCCAATTTGTGAAGAATGACCTTCATATTATCAAATACAACATGGGAGACAAATAATATACAAGAGTCATCAATGATTTTTGTAAGTGTATCACTATTATAAAATATTTAAAAGGGAACTCAATGAATCACTATAATTTTATATTTCTCAAAAACCTTTTCCACTAATAAATATTTTAAGATTGTAAAAAAATTGACTCCACATCCATAAAGACAAAAAATATGGTAATGATAGAAATATGTGGAAGAAATGATTAATATTTTTCAATCTTTTTTATTAGATAAATCAAAAGGTTAAATAAAACTTTGTTTTAAAATATGTGGAGAATAATATTTGTGAGAGTTTTATTGGAACGTTGTTATATATTTAAGGAAAGACTAAAGATATGTTGAATATAAGATTTGAATTACTCTCAATAGGAATATGTTTGGAGTTATCTGCCTCTCCTAATGAAAGTTGAACATACTTACCTTTTTATTTTCATATATTATCTAAGAGAGAGAAAATAGTTTTTGTTAGTTACTTTATGGTATCCAAGTTCCTCATGGTTATTATTCAAATATAAATTTTCTTATTTCACTAAAATGTTTGAAGTTGACAGGCATGAAATATCATGATTATCACACCATGATGTAATAAATCCCACCAGTTACATTGCATGGAATATTTTCACCCATGTTAGAATGACTATCATAAAGATATATTATTTTTTCCATTTAATTTATAGTAATGTGATTGATATATATTCATGAAAATTTTTGGAGAATGATTTAGTTTCTATACATTTTCATCTAAAAATGTACTTTAGTTCAAGTTTTTTTGATATCATGGTGAATTTAATGGTTTATTTGGTGTGAAAAATAAATCTTCATAGACTTGTATATATATTTTAGATTCATCATTTTTAAATTTAATTAATGATTTTAGAGGGATATGTTAATAACCCATATCATCCTAAAGCCTCTATTGTTGAGAAGTATATTTCTAAGGAGGTTTCAATGTTTTTTATAAACTACTTGTCCATAGTGAAACACATTGGTTTTACTATATCACACCATGAAAGTGTTATGTTTTGGGGAAAGGAGATCCATGAATTTAAAATAAAATAAATGAAAAGTGAATAGATAAATTCAGTACATTTATACATCTTAAATACCATATATGATGCTCAACCATATATAACATTTCATATTAATGTGTAAAAAGAATTCTATCTAAAGAATACATATATATGGATATTTAATGAACATAAAAAACTTTTTTCCATGATTTAAAGAGACCAGGAATGGTAGATCAGATTTACCATAAACATTAAAATGGTTAGCGAGTGGGCCATGTTTAATATTGATAACATGTTCTGGGTATGACATTAATGGATATACCTTTTATACCAAAGATCAAGAAAAAATAAATGAAGTAAAAAATAGTAGTGTATTGCTTTTCATAGAAGTAATTCATTTTTTGAGTGAAAAATAAAAAAACCACATATTCATGTCAAGTTCATATTATGGAGTTATTGAAGAAATATGAGAGATTGATTACATTAAATTTCAAGTTCCAGTGTTTAAATAAAAATGGGTTATTGGTAACATTAGTGTCAGAAATGATGAATTTAATATGAAACTATTTAATCTAAATAGATTTTAATACAAAACTAATCATTTTATCATGGAAACACATGATTTTTTTTCAATGTTCTCTATCCATAAAATGTGTAGTATTTTATCATTTTACAAGAAAAAAAATAGTATTTTGGTGATGAAAAACATGGATATGATTTTGATTTATGTGATATCCCTACCTACATGGAAATATTATCAGAGAATATTGACAACCGCATTATAGACTTGATTTTTTCCTATAAGAAATTATCATGAGGAAGAAATATAGGAAAAAAATCATTTAGTAATTTTCTAATATTATAAGTAACATATATATATATATTTTACCTTTTGAATTTCATAAAATTATTGATTTTTTTTATTTTTTTACTTAAAACACATATTTTAACAAATATAATAAATTTTTTGTTTTGATTAGTTTAGTTTAGTTTGTATAATTTTTCAATTATTTAACTTTATATGTAATTGTTGTATTTGTATAAATTTATATTTAATATTTTTTTTTCTTTTATCTATATCATTTTATGTTTCATAAATATTTTTAGTATTCTATTAACATTCTTAACTACTAAAAAATAAGATAAAAAATATTGATAGTATTATATTTAAAATTTTTGTTAACTACTCTAACAAATATGATAAAGAGTGGTTTGTTTTGTATGGTTTTATTTTGTTTGTATCATTTTGAAATTTTTATTCAAATTTTTATGTAATAGTGTAATTTTATAATATTTTAATTAATTGTTTTCCTTTTTTAGATCATTTAATTTCTCATTAATTTTGTTAGCATTTTAGTAAAATAATTTAACAAATATGAATAAAAATGTGTTAAATTTAGTTCACTCTTTATTGGATCATATTTAATTTAATTTTATATGCAATATTTCTTTTTTTTATATTTGTGTACTAACAGTTTGTTAATTTGATTTTAGGATATAGTTAGATCAAATATATGAGTCATTATGAGCTCTTTTTGAGGGCTGTATACATACTTTTTTTTGAGAAGCCTCCTCATCCTTCTACATAAGCTTCATCTACTTCCACAGGGGTAGTGAAGGATTCTAGGGTTGGTAAACATGGTAGTCCACATTTACCAAAATTATTAGTTTCCCATAGAAAGGAACATAGGATATATGTTAAATTTGATGATAATGATAATCTTAGGGGTCCAAATGCAAATTAATATAAGAGTTTTTTCATAATGAAAGTTCAAATCAAAGTTAATATTTTGATTTTAGATTTGAAAAGTGTTAAAAAGTGACAATATCTCAATTATGGGAGACAATTTTGGTAATCTAATTTATTATTATTTTACAAATTTGACATGTTTTTACTAATATAGGGTTTTTCTATTATAATCAGATGAAATATTATATACCTTACACTATAAAAGTTAGGATGAAATTTTTATTTTTGGATACTAAGATTTGAATGAATTAGATCTTAAGAACTATCAATGTTTAAAAACATGAATATATAGTTTTAGGATACAAATAACACTCTTCTACCTTCACCTGCATATACCACTCCTCCAGCTCTACCTGCATATCCAACTCCTACACCACCTCCTCCATAACATCGCATTTATTGTGAGTTATATGTTGATGATCCCCAAATTTATATTTTTTTATATTGGATAATATATTACATTAGTTATACCATTCATCATCAATAGATAGAGATGGATTAGGTTAGGTTTACAATGCAGGATATTATAGATAGATCAACAAGAGTACCATTTCCTATAGATGAGGTTATTACAGTCAGACGAAGTTTCATCTATTTTTTAGTTTTTCCATCTAGACTTGTACGAAAATTACTATGTATAGATTATATCCTCTATTTTATATTGGTTTTATTTTTTTTAATATTTTTAAAATTATATAATTATCTATTTTTATAGAAATAATTTAAAGGTAAATACATACTAAATAGAAAAAGACAAGTTCAAGCTACAATGACTTCAAAAAATAATTCTTCTGGGCTCGATATATTATAAAAATATTCATTTTTTGTTTACATTTTTCAGCATGAAATGACTGGGATGATTAAAAAATAGATATCATGGAGATTATAACTAGATATTTATTGGGTATCAACGTGATGCAAGTATTTTCCATGTAAGTAAATAATCATATTTCTTATAGTTATTTTAATATAATTAAACTTAATACTCATGTTTTTATTGTTTTAGGTATCTTTATACACTTTATATTTACTATGATACAACATCATTATATGAATTTTTTGACCCACAATTTGTTTCACCAATAATTATGAGAGTGAAAGATATAGAAATAATAATATATATTATTGAAAGATTTAAAAATAATGTAATTCAATGTTGGATTCTTCCTTATCTTGAGGGTATGGAATATATATTTCTTAAGGTGTTAATTCCCTTAACTAAATAACCACTCACATTATATTTATTTTTATATTAGTGTACATTAGATATTGTGTGTTTTTTATCCAAAAGAGAAGATGACTTACTTATTATCCTTTATACATGATGAGGTGTGAGAAAATTTCCACAACATATTAGACACACACATTTGATTATTTTCATACTGGTATATTACAATGAATTTTAATTTTAGTTCACATATATAATTTTCAAATAGGGAATGAGATTAATTTAGAGATATAATAGAAAGGTGTAAAATAAAAGATCAAATATGTGTGCACAATGGTTAATTATCCTTTATTATCACTAAATTTTAGATACAAGATCTTAAAATGTTATATTTAATTGAAAATTTTATTTGAAATAGAATGATCATAATCAACAAGGAGTAAAGGAATGTGGATGTTATGTTATAAGATTTATGTTTGAAATTATTTCAACTGCGGAAATTAGAAAATTCCACAAGGTTAAATTTTATCATAATCTTTACTTTAATTTATATTATAATTATATTGAGAATACAAGTTAAATGATTTCCTTTTAATTTTTAGTTTTTTGATGATCCTATACCTTATTCTAAAAATAATCTAAATCACTTACAAGAATCATGGGAGTATTATTTAATAATTTTGATTGGGTTTTAGTTTATTTTTAATATAAATTTTAAAGTTTAATTTTCAAATTGAAAAGTTGAAATGATTTGAATTTGTGTTTCTATTTTCTAGTTCTCTTGGTGATGATATTTTCTAGTCTTGATTGTGCTATTTTACTACCGACCTATTTTATTTTATATAATTTAAAAAAAATGATTTTTCACATAGTTAATTGTATAATCTATGTGAAATATTGAAATAAATTTATATTTAATGTTATTTATATAATAAACCACATGATAAAGGGTATTTCACATCGATTATACAATAGCTGATGTGAAAAACCCTTCGAATTCTAGAGATTTTGAATTATTTCAATGATGGTATTTTAAAAATTGACATGAAATATAGTTTTTCATGTTAGTTAACAATAACCAATGTGAAATATAGTTTTTCTACAACAATTAAAAATAATCAACATGAAAATGATATTTACAATGTCACTTGATCCTCCACTCATAATGATCCTCTAGTCAATAATTGTTACTTACCTTAGTCATTGATTCACCATTAACCAACCAAATTTCATCCTTATATGTCTAATATACTTTAGTTTTGCAACTCCAAATACCAAGGAACATTGTTCCACAAATAACCAATCCACCCACTCATTAAAGGGTCCAACACCGCGATGATTCTCAACCACACCCATCTATTATGAGACACCCATGAAACATTAATTGATTTATCCAAAATATTCTATACTCCTCACTATAGGAATTCACTTAAAAAAGGTTGATTCCAGACTATGGTTCTCCCCACCATAGAAATTACCTACTAAAAACACACTTCCAGTATTCCAATGAAATTCTCGATGTGGTTTCCACCACCCCAAATATAATTCTATAAAAAACATTGGTTAATCCTTTTTTGTATGATATATTTTAAAAACTATTAGACTCAACTACTGGCACATCACCACACCACCACACCTGATCATGATACCTCACACCCGCAGGCATCATGAATTCAACCAAGTTCCCATATTAAAGTTTGAACAAGGATCTCAATGTAATTTCATGGTTGGATCACTAAATAACCACACCATACATTATGTTATCACCCCAAGAACTTGTGTAACTTTGATCCAACTCACTCTCAAATCACACCAAATCTATCCTGATCTTATTACGAATATACATACTCCATCCAAAACTATATTCAAATCCTAAATCAGTAATTTACTAAGGAACCAAATCACATCAGATCCACCAATACACTAGAATCTCTACATCACCTAGAACATCCACTGATTAATGTCATCATATCCGTGACCCTTAAAATGTAATGGTTTCTTCTCTAGGACTGATAAAATCATCCCCACCATAAGAGTACTATTATCATCATCCTACTGAACTAAAACACCAACCTACATGTCCCATGATACATCTATCTCTGATCACAATAAGTGGGTATGGTCGAATCCCTCACACTTGAGTGCCAACATGAATATTTTATCATCACCCATCCCCAGATCACTAGGAATTTCACCTTTAACATCTGCCAAAATTCACCTTAAATGAGGGTTACACCCTCTAACAACCAATGGTGTGATCCCCACCATATGGCTTCCCTTACAATTATCCTCAAGAACTGATCCAAATGGGTCCTATCACATAACCAGAATGCACTATCCATCATGAATTGTGTTTTTTCTTGAAATATATACCAACCACCACTCTCGTCAAGGAATAGTGATTATTTTTTATCCCTTTCATAGATTATTAACCAAAATATAATCCAATATCATATGAAATCAATGGGTGGGATGATCTCGCACAACCCATTCACATAACCAGAATCATGCTCCCATGAATTATGCATCGTTGAATCCAAGTCTCACACTCCTAACCCACCGATCATTTTCTTCTTTCAAGATAATATCATCAACCCCAATCACCCATGGTGCTCCTTCCCAATAGGATCGAGGCATCTCAATCATGGAATGGACCCCCACATGATCAACAACCACTCATGCATCATTCCAAATTTATGAGAACCTACCCACACTGCATTCATCCCATATTTTACTAACTAGGATCATGATCCAAAATGGATTTCATTCAAATGACCCTACCCACTTAAAACCAAAATTTGATACCAATATCACCTCAAACACTATACATATCAATAAAAATTCATCTACATGAATTTATAAAAAATCCCTTAGGGTTTTTTCATCCATACATATACTATGGTATCTCCCTTTGATGATTCATATCAAGAAATCACCAACACCCAATTCTTTCAAGTAGCATGACACCAAGAAACTATATGGGAAAACATTATTTAATTTATTATTGAAACTTTATATAATAAAAACCATATATTTGGATCACCTATTAATCATACCCCCACCATCATCGAGTTGCCTCTGTGACATCAAATTCTTGGAACAACCCATAAAGGTTTTCCTATACATCACCTAAGGGAGTGTATAACTATCGCTAAAGAATACCCGCATTAGATCCACATGACCTATCATTAGAAAACACCATGATACAACTGAGTATAATTCAACTAAATAGTTATATGGGGAGACACCATATAAGTTATTGTTGAAACATTAAATAACCAAAACCTTATTTTTAGTAAAACCAAGTGCACCTAACCATAAATGTCATGTGAATCCAACATGATAAGATTGATGCATGTAAGATTCCTCTTTCCACAATGACCAAAGAGAAAAAAAATAATTATATCAAATAAACACATTATAATTGAGTCAATATCTAAACAGTAACATCAATAACCAAAAATAGTAATCCCTTCACCCTGGTAAACCAGAAATCCCTCTAGAAAAGGTGTTCATGATGCACCAGTCCAAATTATATCACAATCTTCGATAAATTACTATACCATATGTATACCATCTCATCAAATAGTAATCCAAGAAATTTATTGATAGCATTTTATAATTCCCCATCCCACAATCCACTCAACAGTGTATGGGAAGAGGTGACACTTGACATTAGGTGTTCCTCATCTTATTTTTGAGGTTTCTGACTATCAATGAGAGCCTAAAAAATGCATTGGAGAGACAATACCCTCATATTAGGGGTAAAAAACCAGTATAAATAACAAACCAATAACCAAACATCCATCAAAATAGAGTATAAAAAAATATACAATAACATATATTTTTTTCCTACAAAACATACAACTAATTTTCCACTAATCTGATCACATATATTAAAAAAAGAAAAAAAATTAAAAAAGCGTTTTAATTCCATCCATAATCCATAACTCAGACCTAGTTTCCAGTACCCTGTCATGCTACCTCAACCTGTTCCCATACTTACAAAATAGACATAAGGTCTACACACGCATTGGAGTGACCGTGTAGGGGGTGATAAATAAATCCTTAGTAACTCACCCCAAAAATGTAAACTAATGAATACAGTGAATTTATAAGGAAACTAATAAAAAAATGCTCGTTAAGTTATCATGTACTAACCAGACAACCATGACACTCAACAAGTTACACACACAAGTCGGGTCATTATGTTATAACTAGGACAACATGACACTTGACCATACCAGCTACATCCTGATGCTAAAATAAAACCAACTCATTCCATTGTACCCATAAACCATCCCATACTTTAAACTCAGGGTAGGGTGTCCAATGCCTCCACAACTATTTGAAGGTGTAGGGTAGGGTCCTGCATCCATGTCTTAGACTCAAATTCTCACTCAAGGAGGTCTTGGTAACACCTTATAACTCAATGAGAGGCCATCCAAATATAAATCACTATCTCATATATGAAGGTAGGGTCTACCATCCATGACTCATATCACATTACATCCTGATCCGGACCTCCCACTTGAGGAGATCCCACATCACATCCACCACCCTCTCACTTAGGATGGGGCCACAACCTAACCAATATACTCTTCTAGGGTGCCCCTAGGTATTAGAAGACCTAAAACTCTCACATAATGTTGCACCTATGAGTACCCTATCAATTAGGGAAAGAACATAACTCGTATCAATTTATACCCCCTCACTCAGGTTAGGGCCAAAACTCATACACAACTAGGAATCCATCTCACTTATGACATTCTTACCCATTCCATATCACTAATGAAGAGGTCATGCCTTGGGACCCATCATCATATAGTCTATCACTAAACACATACATTCATATAATCATATCATACATGGAAAAAATAAGGTTTTAACCAATCATAGTTACTCCTCACATCGTCAGTAGAGAGTTGATCACTCAGGTTCTACACCCTCATCTATAAACGCCAGTACTACTTACACCTTTCACCCCTTAGTGACATCATATCCTAGAGGATCTACCAAACCCTAGCCTCAAGAAAGGCCCTCATCCTTATCCAATTATTATATCATCATGTCATAGTCCCATGATATCAATGAAAACATATTCATAATATTCTATATAGAAAAAACACTCAGAATGGTCTACTCACTTGTCTAATCCCAGCTCTAGGACACGAAAACAAGAAAACATCCTCCAAGGGGATGTTACATGATGTGTTTTTTAGAGTACACAATGTATACCATCAAAAACTACTTTGAGAGTGTACCTCATCCCATACTAGTGTGTATTTCCCAAATACATGGTGTGTACCAACCCTAAATGATGTGTAACCCAAAAGGGTTTCATGGTTGTATACCACACATGAAGTCTAGAAAATGTGACACCCCGAGATTTTATGAAAAATATTCTTTTAATTTCATTAATGTCTTGTGTTGTATGCTACACCAAGATTACCTTGCGCTATACGCAACACCGTATTAGCTTGCAGTATACGCAACACTATTCTTGGATCGTGTTACACACAATTTTGATAATAGTTATTCTACGCAACATTGAGTATATATATATATATATATATATAAATTCAATGTATAAATGAAATATGGTTGGATTATATTATACGAAACAACAAAGGATTCTCGTACAACACGCAACCCTGACTTGGCTTGCATTACACGCAATCACCACCTTCCTCGATAGCGTGTGTTGTATGCAATATCGGGTTTTACTAAACAACGATATATTATTATAATATTATTATGAACTAGCCGTTATGAATATTATTTACTAAATTTTGAATTTTATAACATTATTATTCATCTTAAACATTTTCTAGAACATGGTATAAGAACAAAATAATTTTTTCGGGTAAAATAAGTATTTTTTCAAAAAATGCAGTTTTGCCGCCTTTTGATGGCACACCCACTTTAAATCTAGTTTTTGACATGTTTATAAGTTCAATTTGACAAAATAAAATTCTTCTTTGGAATAAAGAAATAAAAATTTACTTTGGATAAAATTTTCATATTATTCTGGTAACTTTCATATTTTGATGAATAGTAAAAACACGCTATATTTTAATTAAAAACAACTTTTTTCATCGCAATAATTTATATGGTTAAATTATAATATTGAATGGTTTTAAAGTATAAATAGAATATATTTTTACCATTTAATATAATGTATGTCATTAGCATTGATTTTACATTAAATTCGTAGGTTAAATCAATTCAATCTTTTGCAATGTTTTAAAGAAAAACCCATTTTTTTTCGACAATGAGATTAATTTTAATTTAATTTCTGCAAATTTTGGGTATTGAGTTTGGAAAAATGGATTACATATTTGGAATCAGTGGGTCCAAATTATGTTAATAATACTTTTTATTTTTATGAATTATGAATAGTAACTACGGTAAATTTTATTTACCATAGTTAAAGGCAAATCGGGTAATTAAGGGTAAATATAATATTATAAAATTACCATAACACATGCCAAAATTCTATTGGATGGATAAAAGTAGACCCATATTACCTAAGGGTAGGATTATATTCATTTTATAGACTTTTTACCATGAAAATAATTTAATTATTATTAAAACCAAAGAAAGTGACAACATGTCACTCTCTTAAATCTTATAAGTATAATAATTTTAATTTAGTGATAAACATCATAAAACTTCTAATATGAATAGTATCCAGAAATCTAATAAACTTATCTACATCATGATAATTTATTTAGAATTTTTAGGGATTAAATAATTGTCATTAATGGTGATACATTAATGATATAGAAATTATTTAAGTAGAAAATAAATAATATAGTTTTTATTGAAATAATAATACCCATTAAAAGGCCCACAAGCCTGACCAAAAATTATTTGTAGTGTATATCTACACCTTAAGAATCCAATGACCTAATATATAACCGTTTGGAGCCTTATAAATGTTATTATTACACTTATATTATTTTATTTTAAATGATGCCAAAGTTGTCACCTTCATAATTTAATAAATATAACAATTTAAATATTGTGATTTTAAGATGATAAATTCGAGTAAAAGTATTATTGTGAAAGGTAATAAATTTATCTTCATCATAGGATTTTATTTTTAATTTTTATGCAACAAATCAGTATATTAAATAATTATACAAAAATGTTGTAGTAATTATTTTATTAAGAGATAAACCAAATAAATGGTATTAAAAATAATAAACTAAATATTATATGAACTATTTAATGTGATCCACTAATTTTATAGATACATATGACCTTTTCTGAATCTATTAAATATTTTAGTTCGAACATATCTTCTATCTATATTTTATTTAAATTCAAATAAATGAATAGTGTCAAAATTGACACTTGTTATTTTATAAAAATAACATATTATAAAATTGTTTAAAAATCACAAAAATATTTAAAAATTATAAATTTAAATTTATATGGTCTATAATGTTATAAAGTAAACAATTATGGAAAATTCAGAAAAAATAAGTAATTATTTGTTATAATTTAAAATTTAGAGTTTTATTACCACAAATAAACTTAAATAGATTAAATAAGGATAAATCAAAATGATAAGGTTTAAAATAAGATCCAAACATGTCTAAATTTGATTGTTTGATGAGATTAAAACCCTATATCATCTAATATTTGAATATGAGTCATTTTTGGAGGTTATTAAGTGGGGTTAAGTTTATTATAAATTAATATTTTTAAGAATTCCAAAGGTGCCCCTCTCCTCCCTTATAAAAGGGCACCTCCTCCCTCTCTTCCACACACCACTTTGAGAATTCAAGCTCGGAAACACCCTGCCCAATTATCTTCTCCACTTCCATATAAACATCCTAGAGGTCCTGGTATTCTTTAAAGACCAATTTTAGTGCCCTAAGAGGAGGTCTCAAAGAGTCGCTTCAAAGTAGAGGTAATTTCCATTACCGATTCTTTCACCTTTATTTCTTCTTAAAATTCTTCTTATTAGGTTGTTTCATTATGAAGTAATAAAATCAGTATCGATCATATACTTATATGTTATTATAAGTATGAAACAACCCTATTCCACCATATATCCATCCTACGGAAAACGAAATCACCGCGCGTGCGTACGTACGGAATACCGTCTCCACGCCGTGGTGTAATATATTTTCCACCACCACCTTACTTGGATGGGTATAATGGTGTAAATAATAACTATATATGATTATTGTAAAGTGATATTGATTCTGTAATAGTATACATACACTCCAGTAAAATTCCACGATCCTGGGAACGATATCATCGCTCGTGCGTACGTACGGAATACCATCTCCACGACGTGATGAGATTCATTCTCAATGATTAACCATTCATAAATGATTATAAAGTATATATAAAAAGTAATCCTGAATTATATGACATAATAATGATACTGTATTTATGTATATATATATATATATGTATGTCATCCAATTAATTCCATTCAATTCAATGAGGAAACGAAAACAACGTTCATGCGTACGTACGGCCTACCGTCCCCATGAACGGTGTATTTCTTTCCATTTATAGATCTATTATATATATGTATATTCTGAATATATATTATATATAAATCATGTTTTACATTCTGGATGTAAGTAATCATGATCTAAGTAATCATATGAATAATTACAAGTCAAAACACGGATGAAAAATGAAACGATTTTACCCAAAACGCTCTTTAACATGGAATTTACAAAAGAACGGGTAATATAATGTCATAAGTGAACCATATATGATATCATAACAATTAATATGATTCTGTAATAAGTAAATAACATTATTTAAATCATTATACAGGAGGTTCAGATACGTACGAAGCATATCAGACCTAAGGTAAGGGACAATCTCGCAATCTCAATTTTTATCCGAGATTGTTTATACTTCAGAATTTACTAGGGAATATTTATCACCCACATCCATGTTTCCTCAATATGTAATATTTATATCCTTCTAAAATTGTTTAAATCCAATTTTACCCTTTGGTTAGTTTTTTGTAAAATATATCAAAGGAATCTTTTGTCGTTTTTCGTACGAGGTACTTTTTGACTTTTCCAACAAAAGTACGAGAAGAATGTTTTTTTAACTTATACGACACGAACGGATTTTTACTGTTTTATAAAGCCTTATTTTCATGAAGATTCCTCCAAAATATTTCATGAATATTTTCAACAAAATCCTTTTCTTTTAAAATTGCGTGAAATTTTGTGAAAAGAAAATGATTTTGAAGAAGAAAGGATATTTTCCTCAAGAATTCATTTCAAATGTTTTATCAAAACCATTTTTCCATCTAATATGACATTATTTAATTTGTGTATGTTTCAAGTATAATGTCTCTATGATTTACATGGTTTCACTTTTATTGTTATGAAATGATATCCGTTACTTTTATATGGATTATGTGATGATGGGATGATGTTTATGAAACCCATTTTATTCGTTGGGTTATTATGAATGATGTATGTTTATTTTGTGGCACAAGTAAGAATGATTTCATTATGATATGGGTGGGACCTATATCTCCCTCCAATACATTGGGTAAAGATTTATATCTCATGAGATAGACATGGCTGGAACGGTAAGTTAATTCGGTTCAGTGTTACAGGACTGAAATGAGGAGTGAACTCGATTCAGAAAGGGACTTTGTCCACTAAGATGGTCTTGGAAGCAATGCCTTGGATACTATGGAAATCATTACATGTGCTTAATGGATTCCACAATTACATTTTTTATTCCCATGGTATTTTATCATGGTTTATGTTCCAATATGATCTATTCCTTATGTACTTCCATGTTTTATGTCGTTGCTCAAGATTTTGATGTTTAAACATTGTGTTCATGTTTTTAAGTTCAAATGTATATGGTATGCTTTATTTTATCCATTCTTACCCTTACTGAGAATTTGATCTCACCCTTTTTATGTTTTCTTTTCCCTAGGATATAAAGAAAGGTTTTAGGTAAGAAAAAAAGGGGAAGATCTTTATGGGAGATGTTGAAGATATTTCACCACGATTAGAAGATTACGTTCCAAGTTTCCAAAGACACTAAACTATTACAGTCCTTGTGTGTCTGTTTTTGTTATGTATTAAGTATTCTGCAAAAGTAATGTAATGTCCATGTACGTCAAGCTTCGGGTCTCTACAGTTGGTATTAGAGGGAGGTTTAGTCAACCTTTGGAAACTAGGATGTGAAAACATTAGTGGGATCCCTAGAGATATTTCTAAGGTATGTCTAGGGATGTCCCAAAGGATAAGTATACGTATAAGATATAGTCCTAGAAATATGGTAACGATCTTAGAATTTAACATAAGATGTTAGATATTGAGGGAACTCCCCCATTACTATGTTGTTTTCCCTAGCATGATTTTTGACTCTCACACTATTCTTTTTGGGTTTTAGAAAATGGCTGGAAACAGGAAGATTCAGGATAATGGAGGATATGATAGACAATGGAATGATTTTCTTCATGAGAAACCAAATGAAATGGGATCTAGAAGTCCAAACATCGTTATTATTCCTAATCAGCAATCTCATAATATGATCAATAATCTCAACTTTGGTAAGTTTCCCAACTCATATAATAAGAGAAAGATGGAGTTTCATGATGATCATAGAAGAAAGAAAGTTCAATTTCGCTCATGTAAATCATGTGGGAAGAGGCATCAGGGATATTGTTTAAAAGGAACTGGAAGATGATTTGGGTGTGGAAAAGAAGGACACAAATCCAGTAAGTGCAAAGGAAAAGGTTCAGTTAACATCATGATCAAGGATAATGGTATTGCTATGACATCAATATTGATTAGATGTTTTAAATGCGGAATGTATGGGCATTATGCAAACCAATGCCCTAATGGAAAATCTCATGATGAGAATCAGCATGGTCATATGGGTAGTGTTTATGTGGATGATGATGAGGAGACTACAAATGATATATGAGCTGAAAGAAGTGTTGAAGCTCAGTCAGTTGTTTTATAAGGTAGTGGAATGATTGTATGTTTATCGAGAGTTATGTTGTATAGTTAATGGTACGATGGAATAAGGAATCATCTAAGGATTGTTACACTATTGTTTTTCCTAAAAGTATTTGAAAGTATATGTTGAATAGTACCAGTAACCATGGAAGGTTATTCAGATATTTTTGTAAATTAGATGATATGCGCATAATGAAGGAATAAGAAGATAATGAGATGTTTGATTGTATTCATGAGCTCATGATTGATATAAGGACTAAGTGATATCATGGTTTGATTATATTGAATTTTGAGGATTTTGGTATGTGGAAAGTGTTACTTTTAACTGTATTAATGTTTTCACTAAGGTTCAATGGGTATTTATTTTTAAAGAGAATAAATGATTAAGGCCTTCGAATGTTTGGAATGTGACCAACAAGACATATCTTATGATATATGGGGATCAGCGATGGTATTAAATCTCTGGTAATCATTTTCACTATATTATTAGAGTGGACTGCAGTATTATGGATAAGCCTAAAGATTGGAATGGATTATGTTGGACATAAGTTAGTATTGTTTAAAGAAAAAAGTTTTTTCGATATTACTGATGGGATGCTATAGTAATATAGTTTTAGAAAAAGGAAAACCTGTAGGACGGGCGATAGCCCAGCATGTCGGACAAGGCTGTGGGAATCAAACCCACAAACGAAGTGCGACTGGCCTTTATCACCTACCACTGGCCTACAGGAAGTCCCTGGTTAGTAGAAATTAGTTTTATTTTATTAAGCGGTATGATATATGAAGTATAAGTTCATTTTTGGAACCATATACGATTAATCTAACAATAAGATGGACTTATAACTTTTTCTAACCTTTTGTTTGAAAGAGATGGAATGACCCATCATTCTATCACATGATCTACTAACACATCACGAATAACAAATTCAACTTCATTTCTTTAAGGGATGAAGTGGAAATTGTTCAATTCACGAACAACAGTGAGATTGTACCAAAATCATGCAATTATTTCTTTTAATTCATCAAATTTAGGGAAATGATCTTGAAAACCAAAAATGTTGTCCTAGTTCCCTTATATCCGATGAATCAGATGGTACCTTAGATCATCAAAAATCAATAGCTTTGTGATTGTTGGCTTTTTCATAGCCATGTTCTCTACCACTCTCCATCAGAACTTGATGGTTAGATTTTTCTTCCATATCCATATTTTCACCAATGTTCTCCTACATGGAAACCCAGTGATGAGTTAATTTGGGTAACCGTTACACTTCATACTTTAGTTTTTAAAGCCATGTTTTGGAATTCCTTTTTACGATGTGGGTTTCTATTAAACAAACTTTCGAGTAGTAAACCATTTATAA
The DNA here is from genome assembly GCA_963277665.1 of Viscum album. NCBI lineage: Eukaryota > Viridiplantae > Streptophyta > Magnoliopsida > Santalales > Viscaceae > Viscum > Viscum album. The sequence goes on from OY728125.1 coordinate 1,612,344,393, forward strand.
CCCCGACGAATTTCGAGGGAGAAATTCATTTTAAGGGGGGGTAGAATGTAACACCCTGAGATTTTATGAAAAACTATTCTTTTAATTTCATTAATGTCTTGTGTTGTATGCTAGACCAAGATTACCTTGCGCTATACGCAACACCGTATTAGCTTGCAGTATATGCCACACTATTCTTGGATCGTGTTACACACAATTTTGATAATAGTTATTCTACGCAACATTGAATATATATATATATATATATATATATATATATATATTTAATGTATAAATGAAATATGGTTGGATTCTATTATACGAAACAACGAAGGATTCTTGCACAACACGCAACCCTGACTTGGCTTGCATTACACGCAATCACGACCTTCCTCGATAGCGTGTGTTGTATGCAATACCGGGTTTTACTAAAAAAAGATATATTATTATAATATTATTATGAACTAGCCGTTATGAATAGTATTAACTAAAATTTGAATTTTATAAAATTATTATTCATCTTACACATTTTCTAGAACATGGTATAAGAACAAAATAAATTTTTTGGGTAAAATAAGTATTTTTTCAAAAAATGCAGTTTTGCCGCCTTTTGATGGCGCACCCACTATAAATCTAGTTTTTGACATGTTTATAAGTTCAATTTGAAAAAAATAAAATTCTTCTTTGGAATCAAGAAATAAAAATTTACTTTGGATAAATTTTTCATATTATTCTGGTAACTTTCATATTTCGATGAATAGTAAAAACACGCTATATTTTAATTAAAAACAAATTTTTTCATCGCAATAATTTATATGGTTAAATTATAATATTTAATGGTTTTAAAGTATAAATTAAATTTAGTTTTACCATTTAATATAATGTATGTCATTAGCATTAATTTTACATTAAATTCGTAGGTTAAATCAATTCAATCTTTTACAATGTTTTAAAGAAAAACCCGTTTTCTTTCGACAACGAGATTCATTTTTATTTAATTTCTGCAACTTTTGTGTATTGAATTTGGAAAAATGGATTCCATATTTGGAATCAGTGGGTCCAAATTATGTTAATAAGCTACTTTTTATTTTTGGGAATTATGAATAGTAACTACGGTAAATTTTATTTACCATAGTTAAAGGCAAATCGGGTAATTAAGGGTAAATATAATATTATAAAATTACAATAACACATGAAAAAATTCTATTGGATGCATAAAATTAGACCCATATAACCTAAGGGTCGGATTAGATTCATTTTATGGACTTTTGACCACGAAAATAATTTAATTATTATTAAAACCAAAGAAAGTGACAACATGTCACTCTCTTAAATCTTATAAGTATAATAATTTTAATTTAGTGATAAACATCATAAAACTTCTAATATGAACAGTCTACAGAAATCTAATAAAATTATCTACATCATGATAATTTATTTATAATTTTTAGGGATTAAATAATTTCCATTAATGGTGATACATTAATGATATAGAAATTATTTAAGTGGAAAATAAGTAATATAGTTTTTATTGAAATAATAATACCCATTAAAATGCCCACAAACCTGACCAAAACTTATTGGTAGTGAATATCTACACCTTAAGAATCCAATGACCTAATATATAACCGTTTGGAGCCTTATAAAAGTGATTATGACACCTATATTATTTTATTTTAAATGATGCTAAAGTTGTCACCTTCATAATTTAATAAATATAACAATTTAAATATTGTGATTTTAAGATAATAAATTCGAATAAAAGTATTATTGTGAAATCTAATAGATTTAGCTTCATCATAGGATTTTATTTTTAATTTTTATGCAAAAAATCAGTATATTAAATAATTATACAAAAATGTTGTAGTAATTATTTTATTAAGAGATAAACCAAATAAATGGTATTAAAAATAATAAAATAAATATTATATGAACTATTTAATGTGATCCACTAATTTTATAGATACATATGACATTTTATGAATCTATTAAAGCTTTTAGTTTTAACATATCTTCTGTATATATTTTATTTAAATTCAAATAAATGAATAGTGTCAAAATTGACACTATTGTTATTTTATAAAAATATCACATTATAAAATTGTTTAAAAATCACAAAAATATTTAAAAATTAAAAATTTGAAATTTATATGGTCTATAATGTTATAAAGTAAACAATCATGGAAAATTAACAACAAATAAGTAATTATTTGTTATAATTTAAAATTTAGAATTTTATTACCACAAATAAACTTAAATAGATTAAATAAGGATAAATAAAAATGATAAGGTTTAAAATAAGATCCAAACATGTCTAAATTTGATTGTTTGATGATATTAAAACCCTATATCATCTAATCTTAGAATATGAGTCATTTTTGGAGGTTTTTAAGTGGGGTTAGATTTATTATAAATTAATATTTTTAAGAATTCCAAAGGTGCCCCTCTCCTCCCTTATAAAAGGGCTCCTCCTCCCTCTCTTCCACACACCACTTTGAGCCTTCAATCTCAGACAAACCCTTCCCAATTATCTTCTCCACTTCCCTAGAAACATAATAGAGGTCATGGTATTCTTTAAAGACCAATTTTAGTGCTCTAAGAGGAGGTCTCAAAGAGTCGCTTCAAAGAATAGGTAATTTCCGTTACCGATTCTTTCACCTTTATTTTTTCTTCCACTTCTTCTTCTTAGGTTTTTTCCAAATTAAGTAATAACATAAGTATCTCTCATATACTTATATGTTATTATAAGTATGAAACAACCCTATTTCCCCATATATCCATCCTACGGAAAACGAAATCACCGCGCGTGCGTACGTACAAAATACCGTCTCCATGCCGTGGTGTAATATATTTTCCACCACCACCTTACTTGGATGGGTATAATGGTGTAAATAATAACTATATATGATTATTGTAAAGTGATATTGATTCTGTAATAGTATACATACATTCCAATAAAATTCCACGATCCTGGGAACGATATCATCGCTCGTGCGTACGTACGGAATACCGTCTCCACGACGCGATGAGATTCATTCTCAATGATTAACCATTCATAAATGATTATAAGTTATATATAATAAGTAATAATGAAATATATGAAATAATAATGATACTGGATTTATGTATATATATATATGTATGTCATCCAATTAATTCCATTCAATTCAATGAGGAAACGAAAACAACGTTCATGCGTACGTACGGCCTACCGTCTCCATGAACGGTGTATTTATTTCCATTTATCGATCTATTATATATATGTATATTCTGAATATATATTATATATAAATAATGTTTTACATTTTGGATGTATATAATCATGATCTAAGTAATCATATGAATAATTACAAGTCAAAACACGGACGACAAATGAAACGATTTTACCCAAAATGCTCTTTAACATGGAATTTACAAAAGAACGGGTAATATAAAGTCATAAGTGAACCATATATGATATCATAACAATTAATATTATTCTGTAATAAGTAAATAACATTATTTAAATCATTATACATGAGGTTCAGATATGTACGAAGCATATCGGACCTAAGGTAAGGGACAATCTCGCAATCTCAATTTTTATCTGAGATTGTTTATACTTCAGAATTTACTGGGGAATATTTATCATCCACATCCATGTTTCCTAAATATGTAATATTTATATCCTTCTACAATTGTTTAACTCTAATTTTACCCTTCGGTGAGTTTTTAGTAAAAGATATCAAAGGAATATTTTATCGCTTTTCGTACGAGGTACTTTTTGACTTTTCCAACAAAAGTACGAGAAGAATGTTTTTTTAACTTATACGGCACGAACGGATTTTTACTGTTTTATAAAGCCTTATTTTCATGAATCTTCCTCCAAAATATTTCATGACTATTTTCAACAAAATCCTTTTCTTTTAAAATTTCATGACATTTTATGAAAAGAAAATGATTTTGAAGAAGAAAGGATATTTTCCTCAAGAATTCATTTCAAATGTTTTATCAAAACCATTTTTCCATCTAGGATGACATTATTTCATATGTGTATGTTTCAAGTATAATGTCTCTATGATTTACATGGTTTCAATTTTATTATTATGAAATGATATCCGTTACTTTTATATGGATTATGTGATGATGGGATGATGTTTATGAAACCCATTTTATTCGTTGGGTTATTATGAATGATGTATGTTTATATTGTGGCACAAGTAAGAATGATTTAATTATGATATGGGTGAGAACTATATCTCCCACCAATGCATTGGGTAAAGATTTATATCTCGTGAGATAGACATGGCTGGAACGGTAAGTTAATTCGGTTCAGTGTTACAGGACTGAAATGAGGAGTGAACTCGATTCAGAATGAGACTTTGTCCACTAAGATGGTCTTGGCAGCAATGCCTTGGCTACTATGGAAATCATTACATGTTCTTAATGGATGCCAAAATTACATGTTTTATTCCCATGCTATTTTATCATGGTTTATGTTCCAATATGATCTATGCCTTATGTACTTCCATGTTTTATGTCGTTGATCAATATTTTGATGTTTAAACAGTGTGTTCATGTTTTTACGTTCACATGTATATGGTATGTTTTATTTTATCCATGCTTACCCTTACTGAGCATTTTATCTCACCCTTTTTATGTTTTATTTTCCCCAGGATATAAAGAAAGGTTTTAGGTAAGAAAAAAAGGGGAATATCTTTATGGGAGATGTTGAAGATCTTTCACCACCATTAGAAGATTACGTTCCAAGTTTCCAAAGAAACTAAATTATTACGGTCCTTGTGTGTCTGTTTTTGTTATGTATTAAGTATTCCACAAAAGTAATGTAATGTCCATGTACGTCAAGCTTCGGGTCTCTACAGAAAAGAAATTCATATGAGCTTTGTCCATGTACCACACATAAGGTCTAACCATGTACTCCCACACAGGGTGTCTGGCTGAGTACTCATCCACACCCAGGTTTTTCCTACACGGAATGTCCACATACACTACACATTAAGTAGTTCGCATATATTAACTTTATCCTTACTAAAGAACACATGGTGTGTGTGCTTGAACTAAATGTATTCTGATTGGGTTTATTGAGAGGAAATCCCCTATGAATCACCCAAAACCCATTATTTCTCGCCAAATAAAGCCTCTAAGGGCCATAAACATACCCCAAAATTCCATATAACATAACAAAACATAAAAATTATGAATCAAAAGAGGGAAAAATTGAGAACTCAAATATCAAACTACCTCACAGTGATATCACTAAATCCTTAAGCTAGGATCCATGCTCTATGACCGCTATATCTTGATCATTCTCCTTAGAAGAAGCCCAACATATCCTCTTCACTCTCCCTACCCCACCGTCATTCAACTTTATCATGGAATGTGAGGGATTCCCTTCCTTATCATGTTAGTGAGGAAGATTTAGGGGGAGAGTGAGAGGTATGTAAGAAACAAAAACATTAAAAATAAACACCCATTTAATTCCTCACCTTAGACCCAGAACCCAAATAGAGTTTACACCTCATCTAGGTAAAAATTCCAATTCAAACTCAATTAAATTATCTTAATTTTAATCCAAATATTTTTTAGTAGATGTCATCATTTTCAATTGTGGATTCATTATTATTTATTTAATAAATATAAATATATTCTAAAAATCCAATGGGCTCAAAATCTCTCCAAATTATAGCCCTAGGTAAAACCCCCCCTTTCAAGATAAAAAGAGTTATCAAAAAAATATTTTAGGATCATTCACTTGGGTAAATTACAATTTTAAACTTAATAAGAACTCAAAATATAAAAATTAAAATTCCCCCTACAATTCATAACCCATAACAATTTGTGTCATTATTTACTCCCCACCATAATTATTCTTATCCTCAAGAAGCTGTAATAGTCCACCAGTAATCAATTCTAACCTACCTTAGTCATTGATTCACCCTTAACCTACTATGTTCCATAATCGAACAATAAATGCACTTCCTTATCACAAAAACAAATAAAATTATACACTAATTCCAAAAAAAAGGATCCATACACTCATCAATGGGGCCAACACTAAAATGAAACTCAACCACACCTATATATTTTAAGACATATAATCATCATTAATCAATTAATCCTGAAGATTATGATTCTCACCACAATTATTCTTCACTTGATAAAGGAACATTCCATACTATAGTTCTCCCCACCATAAGAATCACCAACCAAAAATAAGCTTCCAATAGTCCAATGAAATAATAAATACAACTTCTATATCACTGCATCAAATTTGGCAATAAAACACTGGTCAGTTATCCTTTGGATAACCTCTTTAGAAACTACTTGACATAAACCAGCAAAGAATCACTAAAACACCTCTCCTGATCATGATTTCTTATAACTAGAGGCATAAACTTTTTTCCCAAGGGTTTAGATCGAATTCAAAACCTTACACTCAATGTAATACCAAGGTTGGATCCCCAAAAAACCACCCAAGACATCATTCTCTCACCCTAACCACAATTATAATTCCTATCCGAACCATTCTCATATAACACCAAATCCATACCAAGCCCATTAAAAACACAAAAAATTTATCCAAAACCACATCCAAATCCATAATATTATATTTACCAATGAACCAAATTACATAGAATCCACTCACACACAAATATTCTGGAATCACCTCAATCACTCACTGACTGCTCTCACCACCTTGAAGACCCTTCCTACATTTGGGTATCTCTTCCACAATCGATACAATGCTCCCAACCGTATGAGTATCATTATCACTACCCCATTGAACCAAAACCTTAAAAGTACACATTATATCCATTGATGAACATAATGACTGGATGTGGTCAAACCACTAACATTTAAGATCCAATTTGACACACCAATCACCACTCGTTCCCAACTCAATGAGAAAATCAACCACAACATCCATCAAAATTAACCCAAAATAAGGGCCACGCAATCCAATAAACAATAATGAACTCTCCACTATATTATTTACCTTAAAATACTCCCCAAGAACAGACTCAAATGGGTCCCATCACCACATGAATTCTACTCCACCAGTTACATGATCAACCATCCTAACAATGAATGTCAAATCCAAACACTTATTCTAAATATCAACTAAATTAATCAGAATATGATATTTTGGTTTGACTATGAGGTTTCCTCTTACCATAGAGATAACACTTCCCATTATATCCAAATATTTTAGCAACTATGCTAGTGAGAATATCACCACCATGCTATCACTGTAGCATAGCTCAGGTTCCCATAGAACCCTAAAAATTCTCAATAGATCCATAAAAATCCCATTCTAATGACCCTCAAGACAAATGGGTACCACACATAACCAATTCACACTAGACCTTATGCATCAAAGTTCTTTCTAAAATCCATTATTACCCCTGATCTTCTCCTTAAGGTATAGTGATCCTTCTCAATTCCTCTAACACGTTATTATCAATGATCCAACTCATTCTCTTCCAAACCTAATGGGTGTATAATCCCACAAAAACAATTTATATATATTGGCTCACACTCTAATGAATTTCTTCCCTTTGAGTCTAAGGGTTATGTACCTAACTCATTGACCATTCCCCTCATGCAAGTGAATATTATTTACTTGAATCCCCCACAATGTTCCTTCCCAATATACTTGAGGCATCTCACTCATTCCAAGGCTCACCACATGTTCACCTACCACCTAAAAATCATTCTGAATCCATGGTCCTTTACCCATACTCTCTCTATCCTATATATGACCTTCTATGATCACAATACACAAGGAATGGAATCCAACCAATTATTTCATCTAAAAACCCAACCTTGATACCAAAAAAACCTCACATGCTCTATATATCAAGCCCAATTCATGCATATGAATTTCTGCACAACCCATCAGGGTTCTATAATATACACATACACTGTGGCATCCACCTCTAACAATCTGTATCAAGCAATCACATACACACATTTAAATTAAGTAGAATTCCACTAAGAAACTATATAAAAAATACCATATATGTTGTTGTTTAACCTTTAAATAACTAAACCCATATCTTTGGATTACCTCTTAGATATACCCACCATCAATGAGTCACCTATGTGGCATCAAAATTCTCAAATCAACAAATCAATGGTTTCCCACACATCCCCTAAGGTACTATATAAAAATCTCTAAGGAACATAGGTTGTAGATCCACATAGTCATTCATAAAAAAACAAAATATAACTATGTAAAATTCCACTGAAAGGTTATATGGGGAAACATCATATAAGTTATTATTGAAACATCGAACAACCAATTCCCTATCGTCAATAAAACCAAGAAAAAAAACTATGAATGTCATGTGAATCCTATGTTCCAAGAATGATGCATTCATGATTCCTCTTTCTACAAAGAGACAGAATCCAAAAACAAAATAATGGTATAAAATACCCACAAAATAATTGAATCAATATAAAGAAACACAAAACAAAAAAAATCCCTTCACCATAGTAACCAAAACATCCCACCAGAAAAGATGATTCTAATGAACTAGTTTATGGTCCATCATAAGGTCAAACACATTCCTAGATTGCCTGCTACTATCTCCCAAAATAGTAAACCCAAAAAATGATCTAATACCATTTTATAATTCCTTGGACCATGGCCTGCTCAATAGTGCCCAAGTCAAGATGCTATGTGACCTTAGGCATGCCTCCCTATATGTTAGAGGTTGTGGACTACTGGAAAAAGACTAAAACATACATTAGGAATGCTATGATCTATTACCAGAGTACAACACTAAACGAAATAAAAAACTATTAACTAAACATCTATCACATTAGAGTAAATAGAATAAATAAAAAATATATAGAATAAAAATTATGATGTTGTCATGAAAAACACACAACTTATCACCCATTGGTCTGATCACATATACAAAATAAATAAAAGAAAACAAAGTAAAAAAGGTTCTAATTCCATCTCTTATCCATACCAAAAAACCAAATTAAAGTACTATATTGAGTTTCCTTAGCTTGATCCACTATATAAATTTTTTTAGGACCTACAAAATAGAAAAAAGTTCAATACACACATTGATGTTTCTATACAGGGAGTGAGAAATAAATCCTCAACAGAACACCCTAAAAAAACACCTAACATGGTTAGTTTATAGAAGTCATGAATGAGTAATCTAATAAAAAATAAATATGATTATTAGGTTATAGTGTGATAACTAGTCCACCACAACACCTAAAGAGTTACACATGCACACCAGGTCATCGTGTGCTAACTAGGACATTATGACACATGACAATCGATTCTTCAATACCATTCCAAAATATAGTCACCTTGTGCCACCAAACCATGAACCATAATAACCTAAAAAATTAGGATAGGGAATCCAAATTCTTTACTACTACCCAAAGGTACATGGTAGGGTCCTATATCTAAGTCATGGACTCCCCTTATTACTCAAGGTAGTTTGGACAACATCTTTTCACTCAAGATGAGATCATCCAAATCAAGATAGCTACCCCATAAATTATGGTAGGGTATATCATCCATGCCTCTCATCATATCACACCTTGAATAGATCCTATCACTTTGGGAGGTTTCACATCACATATACCACCCACTCACTATAGAAAATGTCACAACCTGACTATTCCCCTCTTCTAGGGTGGGTCTTATAAGTACTATTGGTCTTAACCCTCTTACTAAAGGTGGAATCTACCAATACCCTTTAACTTTGAGAAAGGAAACAACTAGTATCAATCCATTGTATCTTACTTAGGGTATGACCAGACCTCATACATAGTTAGGAATCTATCTCACTCATGGTAGTATTACTAGAGATATCTCACTTCTGGAGGGTCTAGGACCTAAGACCCATCATCATGCATTCCATCATTGATCATGTACATGAACACATACCTCATGCACATGCAACTACAAATACGGATGAAACCTATCAAACTTGATCCTCACATCGTCACCAGTGTTTTGGTCACTTAGGACTTAGCCCCTTATCTTTAATTTATAGCTCCACTTACATCTATCACACCTTAGTGACCTCACAACTCGAAGGATCTACCTAACCTTGACCTCAAGATAGGTCCATGGCCTCATCCAATTCCTACATCATCCCACCATAGGTCCTTGATATTGATGAGATCCTATTCATTATGTTATATATATAAAATCACCTATAATGGACTACTCACTTGTAAAATTCTAGTTCGTGGTAATGAAAAAAATAAAAACCCCTCTAAGGGTACAATAAACCTTGTGTACCTTAGAGTTCATTTCTGTCTTTTACCTGGGGTAGTTTATAGTCATTCCAGTTGGACCATCAGGGGTTTGAAGTTTAAGTTCATACTAGTTTGAACAATGATGGTGATAATAGTTTATGATCATGAGGATTGGACTATCACACAAAGTTTAAGGTCATATGTTTTGCGACAATGGGTACATGCATTTTAAAGCCATGTTTTAAGGATAAAAATCATAGTGAAAGAGATCATGTGGAATGAAGGGTGATATAAAAATAATGTGAATAGAAGGAGGATAGGAACCATCCCACAAAAGTGTCTCCAGGATGGGATACATATAGTTTAAGGTCCTCATTATTGGACCGAGGGGGTGCTACTAGTTTAAGTTTATGGATATAGGAACAGGGGATACTACGAGTTTAAGATCGTGGAGATTAAACTGTTGGGTGTTCTGGAGAAGTTTTCATGGCATCAAAGAGCGTAAAAAACCGATGTGAATAGAGGGTTCCAAGAGGAATTTCACCAAAAAAACTTATTCGGGACAAACTACACACATTTTATGTTCATGATACTTGGACCATTAAGGTATCCTACTTGGAAGTGTTTGTGTATCTCCATCATGTTGGGGAAAATTCACCAAGGCTCCTAAGTCCATATGAGTCATGATCAATGTGGGAAATAAGGATTGGTGATATATAACCCATGTAATATGAGAGTTTGTGATATAGTAACATGAATTACATATTTTTAAGGTTCCCTTAAGACCAAATTTCTTATCCAACATGCCCAAATTCCTGAAGGGGTAACCCCAATGGTGTTAAAACACTACCAGAATAGTGGAAGGAAAAGAGGAATTAAATGATGACTTATGTGATTTGAATCACATTGAGGGTGAAAAACATGAGAGAGATGACTACTGAACATTCTTTCAAAGTAAATCCCTCACAACCTCACTATCAATAATGGTGTGGAAAATTTTGGATCGACTATTGATAATGCTCAAAATAGAGGAGCCGTCACTTTTCAGTAGAGGTCCTTCAAGGTGTGTTCCCTGAATGGGAGAAGTGCCTATTTTTTCCATGAAACATCACTGTAGGAGAGTCCATTTATATGTGGAGGATGATAGGGATCCAATTTATGGAACACCCAAAGTGTGAAAGTGAACATGAAGGGATGTTTAAGTAGAGTTCAACACTCTAGGTGTAACTCCATCATGAAATCAAGTTCATTTACAAGACAATTTTGTGAGATAGGGTCAAACATGTTCTCAAGGGGAAACCATAAAACATGTTAGTGGCTATCCCTGGGTTTAGACATCTAGGAGTCTATACATATCCTATTGAGATAATAATCAAGAAATACATAGTTATATAAGGTAGTGTAGTAGATGAATGACCTTGAAAGAGGTGATCCTCTTAGGTGAGGTATAAAGTATCATGCAAGTTTTATATCATGCGATGAGTACATGGAACACATATTTTAATATCTTATTTTACAGATCTTGAGCATGTGGATTAATATTATTTAGTGAGGATTTCAACAATGAAGTTTAATACCTTACAGAAAGGATGTTGGACATGCAGTTTAACATCATGGAGTGAGAAATAACATTATATAGTTTAACATCATGTGAAAAGGATGAGTATCATGCATTTTAATATCATGTGACTAGGATGTGAAAGAATTTTTTTTAAGGTCAGATAGATCAGACCTTATGGTGCAGTTTTACATCATGTGACCAGGAAATATATCATATAGTCTATCATAATGTGATCAGGATGCATGTGTTTAAATGTTATTCAAAGTACCATTTTAGGAACCTTACATCATTGGGAGATGTGATGCATTCACTATACATGGTAATTAATGAGTATTTACTTTTAGAGTAAACCATATAAATGGTGATAGGACCCTCCCACTTAGGCTCTAATTTTGAAAGATTCATTTTAGATATCATTGGTTCCCAAAATGCCAGTACCAAATCACCCAGAAGAAAGGAGCAGAGGCAAACCTTTTTTTTTAACACTCAAACTACCTTTTCACAATGAATGTTGAAGTTTTGCAATGATTAGAGCCATATCTCATTGAGGGATTCTAATTCATCCAAGTAGACCTCAACTCTCTTGTTTGGTTCTTGATTATTTTAAATGGATATTTGTAGTGACAAAATAAAATCCTCTATGGGTAATACTATATACTATGTCACAACCCATCCCCTGAGGGACGGTTCATGACAAATTGGTATCAAAGGAGTAGGTTCTACCGTAGAACATTGGACTCTACTCTTTGTAACAACAATAGTGTTAAGTGTTATGAGTATGGTTATTAGTTTAGGGAATCTAGTGTTGGTACGACGACCGACGTATCCATATACTAGGACCCTGACTTCTGATTTCTGACTCAGTGCATGAAAACACTGATTGCGTGTGTGTTTTGAAAATTTTTCTTGTGTTTTCTTGAGTTATCTCACATGGTATAACATAATGATTGTGGCTCACCTGTTCCTTATTAGGATTCCGCTATGTAGATAGCCAGCTAGGATTCCTGAAAGAGTACACGATGGCGGCCCACCGGGTGGCAAGGCTCCGGTGCAGGGCCCCCTTACTATGTTGGCACATTCGGGTAGTGTACTAGCAGCACCACTACCCATTGGGCAGCAGTTACCACCAACCGCACTGGTGGACGGTGCACATCATATGAGAACATTTCACGAGTTCTAGTAGTAGAGGCCTCCAAGGTTTTGAGGTAAGACAATTTCCCATGCAACTGAGCGATGGCTGGAGGCGGTTGCTAGAGTTTTCTGCCTAGTTGAGACACCAGTAGATCAGATGGTGATCTTAGCTACTAGTATTTTTTAGTGAGTGACCATGAGGATGGTCCACATAGTTATGGGGCTTTGGTACATGAAACATTACCTGATATAGTACCTTCGAGTAGTGTGTCAGCTGTATCATTTTCTGTTGGTCAGCAGTTACAACTGGGGGAACTGGTAGAGGACACATATAGGTTTAGTGCCTTACACATGATTCAGCATCAGATACCCCTCAGGTTCTAAGGTGAGACTGACTCACAGGAGGCTGAGGACTGTCTTTAGGAGGTGGCTGAGAGTTCTCTAGAGATTATATAGCTTTGGCAGGATGACATGTCGGTAGCTGAGTATTCATCGAGGCGTACCAATCATTCCTGGTACTTGATGAATACGATACAATAATTGCTTCAGATCTCGGACTTTCAAGAACAGTGTGTTTAAGGATGTCCGAGACAACATTATTCCTCTATGCATTCCTACTTATATTGGGGTGATAGAGAGTACCTTTTTGGTTGAATGTTCTTTGGATGAGTGGATACATCCATTGAATGTTAATAGTGGGAAAAAGGTAACTGTCACCAGTCTTAGAGACTTGGGCATGTAAAAAATGTTTTAGGAAGAAGAAGTGTTAGGGGAAGATGAATCTGCAGGGTTGCAGACATGGAAGAAGAGCTAGGGGAGTAGCATGAGGTGGTGTACTTTTCAACATGTCACAACCACCCCCCGTTTTTGTGGACCCCACCAGGCTCAGGGAGGTGGAGGAAAAGGGAAGGGAGTAGATGCATGCGGTCGAGGAGTGTGACCCAAGGGCTCTAGGAATGATTTGAGGTATGGTCTGTGTCTACTAATAGCTACTATATAAATAGAAATGGGTACCAATCATTCCTTATTTCCCTGAATCCTGTTCAAGACCTAGAGTTTCTGGTTAAGCTATTGACTTGACCCAAACGTATGGAGATACCTTTGAGAGGTGACTCGATAATCACACTTACACCGACAGTGTGAACTGACCCTTGAGGCGATAGTTTCGGTTCGAACCTCTGGGTGGCATTGTCAAGGCCTTGAAACATTATTTTGGGTATGGATTGGACATCCACAGTTCATACTTAGATTGACTGTATTAGGAAAAAAGTTTGTGGTTTATCTACAATGTTGGAATGGGGTTTTCCTTGGTCGGCGAAAAGGGAAACCTTGGCAGCATAGGATAAACTCATGCATAGGAGGGTGCTTCTAATCACTCTTGAGTTGACTAGACTTACCCTCATGGCAGCAGGAGTTTTCAGTTTTTAGTTCCAAATAGGAGTGTCAGAGCATGGGGACATCCTTTCAAAATATGTTTCCAAGATTACCCCCCCCCCCCCCCCGTAGGGAGAGGGACTTTTGGTCTGGCTGGGTACTACCAGAATTTTGGACTAGACTTCTCTAGGGTAGTGGCACCCTTTTCATCTTTGACGAAGTAGAAGGAGCCTTTCCTATGGACAGAGAAGTGTCAGCAGAGCTTTCAGAATTTGAGAAAGTGATGATGGCTAAAGTTCCTCCAAGACCATGCCGTTGAGATAATCTTTACTACTGATAAGGGGAATGTGATAGAAGACACAATCAGTAGGAGGTTTGGTTAGCAGCTGCTGAGTAAGCCATCAGAGCAGCTAGTCATGCTGCAAATATCCTTCATAGATAGATATGAAGCTACTTAACTTCAGTCTATGACTGCCACTCCACCACTCCTTCAGCAATTTGGGGAGGCGCAACTTGGGGGCATTGACTGTGAGGCTTGACGTGCTCAGATATCCTCAGGGTAGGCACCTATTGGATTTTTTGAAGTTGGGGAGCATGTCATCCTTTTTTGAGGATGCACGATGGTACCAGTGATGCTTCGGGAGCAGGTGTTGAGGGAGATCAATACATCCCCTTAACAGTACATATTGGAGTGGTGAGGATGTACCAGGATCTCCAACATCAGTACTGATGTCCAGGGATGAAAGAAGAAGTGGGAAAGTTTGTATCAATTCCTCACTTGTTAGCAAGTAAAAAATGCTCAGAGATGGAAGAAGTGTTATGCCGACAGGAGGAGGGAGACCATGTCTTCCTATAGGTCCCACCTCGACGAGGTTTTCAGAGATTTGGTCAGGGCAGAAAGTTATCTCCGAGGTTCATCAGACCCTTTCAGGTCCTTAGTAGAGTTAGTGCGGTGGAATATCTCCTATCCCTTCCACCATAATTTGATAAGGTTCCCGACATCTTCCACGTATACCAAATGAGGAGATACCTGCAAAACCCATCTCACATCATCGACCATTGTGAGCTGGACATCGAGGATGGAGAGACATTTTTTAAATTTCCAATGGAGATTGAGGATTGATAGAAGTGGGTCCTTCTTGGGCAGTTGATACCTCAGATGCACGTACACTGGCAGTACGGGAACCTCTATGAGAGCACATGGGAGCAGGAGGCTCAGATTCATGCTTAGTACCCTCTTTTGATTGTTTTTCCTCTGTTGTGGCTTTTGAGGATGTAAAACACTAAGGTGGGGATAATTCAATGTCGCAGAATTTATGAATAATTTTTTTTAATTATATGGAATTATTATGAGACCGTGAAATCTGATGGCGCGCGATTCTGAGGCTCGGAGTGCCCAGAATGATCCTTTGATGTTTTGTTACTCTTTAATTATTGCGCGTAAGTACTTTTTCAGAAAAATTAAAATAAATCTTAAACGGTTGCCTGGATCAGAAATCTGAGGGTACCATTACATTCATAATGGTGGGTTTACCCTAGGCATGACATAAGTTTGGTCGGTGCGGGCCTCATGTGAGAAAACCTAAAAATGGCATAATCGTAAAAAAAATAATTAAATAAATTATTTTATTTTTCAAATGCTTATAACTCAAAAATGGTAACTCGGATTGAAAATCAGAAACAACCGCTGATCTCATGAGGGTATTCTTTATTTAAGCATACACTAAATTTTTCCACCATGGGCCACAAATGAACATTAGTTTTTGGCCGTAAATAAAATAATTAAGTGATAATTATTTTATTGTAAAATCCATAACATTTAAATGGTAAATCAGGTTGGAAATTTGAGATTACTGTTGGGTTCGTTAGGGCGTGTTTCACTTGGGTAGAGCCTAACCTTGACTGGTGCGGGTTGAGGGAGATTGCTAATAATTTTCCAAACTTTTTTTGGGTACTTTCAGTAAACGCGCATGCGGTGTCTTTTAACTTTTGAATTGGTGCTCAGAATTGAAATGCGAGGACACCATTGAACTCGAAGCACCGATATTCGCTTAAATAGAATTTCACCTCGACCGCAGTTAATTGAGGGTGAAAGTTAGTTTTAATGTTTTTCATGGAAATAAAAATAACATAAAAAACAACTTTTTATTTTATTTTCATCCTCCCAATTGAATGCTTGGAGGTGGGGACCGCCCGAGCTAGAAAACTCCCATTTGTGAATTCATGGTGGTGGGGACCACCCAAACCCCTCTTTAATATAAGGAATTCCCTTGGGAAACCTCTAATTTAATTGTGTCAATGTAAATTAAATGGATTTACATTAAAATACTAAGTAACATCGCCGTTAGAATTTAGGAAGGTTCCTATTAAATGAACCTTCATAAGTTCCACGATCGTTACTTACCCTCCCCCTTTCCTATTTATATGAAGCTTGGGGGGGGGGGGAATAATTGGCATGGCTTTACCAAGAAACAAAGCTCTGGTAAAGTGCCTCGATGCACGACACTTCGAGCACGGAGCCGGTTCCGGCGAGTGGTGGCGATCAACACCGAATCCCCAAATGAGGATCGACGATCAAGCGCTGTCGTTGGAGGCTGTTGCGGGAATGGAAAACACCGACCCACTTCCTCAACTGCGGCCTTTTCTCCATCATTCACGGGGTAGGGGTGTGATTCTGATTTACCTTCGTTATTTTTTCTTTTATGTTGATCCTCTCTCCATGAGCTTCTTGCTACTGCTCTAACACGGAGGGTTCGGGCCAAACGAACATGGCCTCACCTCTCCACAACCTTTTTGGTTTTGATGTGATCTTCACGATGGAGGAGGAAGAAGACTGGTGCTAGTTATTGGCACTGGTGAGACTCAGGAGTGGCGGTCGGCACCACTGCCAGCTGCGAAGATGGCAGCGGTGCAACCGCACCACCGGAGAAGGGCCGCGGCCCATCGACTGCGGTGGAGCATGGGCAGCGGTGAAGGGAGGGTGGCCGACCGAGCCGGTAGCCGAAGAAGGTGCGGCGTATGATGCGCTGTGCAGAGAAGGAGGGGGGTCGTATAGCAAGTCATGGTGGGCCGTCCAGTAAGTCGCGGCAGGCCACCGCACCACGGGCCTAGTGGGATGGGTCGGTCTGACCGGGTCGGACCAGACCTAGACCAACTTCTTTGTGGGAATTCATGTTAGTTGGGGTATCGAACTGTGGATTGAGAAGCGGATCCTCCTTGAATCAAGCAAGCTCAGTGCCGTAACCCTCTAGTTGGATGTAACATGAGAAAGGGATCCTTCGTGGGTCTGTGATCGTGGATCCCACATGGATCCGCTCTAGGTATCCATGTGGGACTACTGTAGGATCCGGTGTGGGTCTGCTGTACTAGTATCCTGTGTGGGTCTAACGATGTACTGGGATACTGTGTGGGTCTAATGATGTACTTGGATCCTTTGTGGATCTGATGATGTGCTGGAATCCTCTGTAGGTATTTTTACTAGGATCCTATGTGGTTATGATGATATACTAGGATCATGTGTGGGTATTATGATATAAGATCCTATGTGGGTGTTCCTGTTAATAGAGTAAGATGATTCAGTAGTTACATCTAATCATCTCTACTACTGTACCTAAGTTATACCTGGTGTGACCTGAGTCCTTACCTTCGTGTTGATACCTTTGTGTTATTCTTCTATGTGGCATACCTGTGCGGTACTTTCTTTCTTGGTGATACCTTTGTGGTATTCTTCTATGTGTCATACCTGTGTGGTACTTACCTTTGTGGTGATACCTTTGTAGTGTTCTTCTGTGTGGAATACATGTGTGGTATACTCCTTCATGTTGAAACCTTGGTGATATTCTTCTGTGTGGTGTACCTGTGTGGTACTTTCCTTCGTGGTGATACCTTTTTGGTATTCCTCTATGTAGAGTACCTGTGTGGTACTTAACTTTGTGTTAATACCTTTGTAGTATTCTTCTGTGTGGCGTACCTGTGTGATACATTCCTTCGTGGTGATACCTTAGTGGTATTCTTCTATGTGGCGAACCTGTGTTGTAATTTCCTTCATGGTGATACCTATATGGTATTATTTTTTGTGTTGTCAAATTTGTGGTACTTACATTTGTGGTGTTACCTTTGTGTTATTCTTTCCTTCGTGGAATAGTTGAGCTTTGAGCTAATGAGTTGGGCCTTGTGTTTCCTCATGAATGAGATGGGTATACTTAATAACTTAGGTATATGTATGGTAATATACCTAAGTAGGATTGACAGTTTTTTTCATGCATTGTGGTTTATCCTTTGTGGATTTTGTGAGACCTTTGAGGGTCTCGGGGGTCCCTACTCAGTATCGTTATACTCACCCCTGCACGGGCTACGCCCACACCTTGTTGTGTTTGGTGCAGACAAAGAACAATGATGACTGAGGATGAGAGTACCAGGACTGGAGGTAGCTCGGAGGTGGACCTTAGACGAGTCATACCAAGGAGACGATCGTTCGAGATTTGTACCTACCCTTCAGGTAGGATCCTTGGCGGGTGTTCACAGGAGCTGTTTCAGTTTACTTGTACTTTCCAGTTTTCTTGTACATTCAAATTGGGCTTGTATTCTGGCCCCTTTTACTTACTGTACACAAACTTTTTACTATACATTTTACTTGTTTTCGTATCTTTCTATTTTCTTGGTTGAGTGTGTTTATAGGATATAAAGGAAATGCCTTCCCGGTTTTAGGGAATACGCCTTTCAGTGCTAGCCGCCAGCCCCTGGCCTATGGATGATGGGATTGGGGTAGTCACTACATGGGCCCTGGGGGACGGGTCATGAAATACTAGAGAGTATGGGGGCTCCTTAGTGGAATTTTAGGTTATCATCTAATTTTCAAATAAGTAATTAGTGAGATTATTGGTATAAATATTCTTATTTTTACCCACCATATTTTTTATAATTTTAGAGAGAGTTTTGTTAAACACCTCAGTCTTCCCATTTTATAATGCATGATAATAGGAGGTATGATTTGACTAAATGTTATACTTGGTGTATTAATTCTTCAGCTCAGTGGCATGAATGTTGGAACCATTACCTGTGAGAATGAAGTGAGGAATCTTGAATTGATGGATGATGTGGGATTTCAAATAATTGATTAAAGACTACGTCTTGGCCACTTTGAGGGTGTTATCTTCCACCCACATTGAGAAGAATTTAGTAGTTTTAAGAATAAACCTCCACTATAGAGTTATCACTAATAGATAGGGACCCACAACATAATTTCCCCCTGAATAAAAAGGTCTAAGAGTTCTTGGTGTCATATAGGTGTTCTGGTGGCTAATGCATGAATTTGACATGAATCTGACATGCATGACACTTCTTAGTTAATTCCTTGTAGTCACGAACCATGGTGGGATAAAATTACAATAATCTTCAGATCTAGCGAGAGAGCTTCAACCATTCTTGATGGGACCCTCATGAATCAATATAGACCTCTTATAGGACCTGAGGGACCACCTTCCCGTAAATACATTTGAGAAGAATTCTATCAAAGATACACCTGTAAAGGACTTTCTATGAGTTGGGGCCATCACAGAGGCTAAAATTTACCATGTTCCAGTAAATTTTCTCACACCTAGCTTGGTATAATGAGAGTTCCCCATGTTAGAAGTATAAAATGATTATATTCATCCATTCACATGTTTCTTCTATCATCGAGGCACTTAAAAAGTGCTTCTGAAAAAGTTCCAATGACCAGTTGTTTCGCTTGATAGTCTACTTCGTTAGGAGCAACAAGGGAAATGAACTTTTGATGTGGCACATGAATAACCAAATTATCTTGGTCTAGTTCTATGAGGGATGCAACCAAGATTTAAAAAGAATCCACTCATTCATTGTAGGACTACATGACATGAGTCACCTTGGGATTGAAAGGGAACCCAGTCACCATCTCATTATTATGATCCAATAAGGGGATGAGATCATGTTTTTTAGATAATTTAGTCACCATTTATTTTATTGATGACTAGATTTGAGTCACTCTTCAAATGATAATATGGAACCTCAATCTTGAGATCAATCTCAAGACTGATGATAAGGGCATGGAAGTTGACTTAATTATAGGTATATCCTTCCTATAAGAGGAATGTGTATGGAATGAAGTCCTTTAAGGGAGTTATGAAAACAATCCTGAGGCATACTCTATTGATTTTTGATTTATTATGTATTTTCATGGCCAGGATTTGGAAGGAACCTTCAATGTGCATATACTAAAATGGTGTGACCCTATCAATGGAGAGGATGACTTCATCTAGGAATTCAACATCCAAGGTTAGCTCTTCATAGTCCAGATACATGGATATGAAATATACCAATACTTTTCCCATAATATATTTCTGGGGAGTGAAACTGATGTCGCCCACCATGTCAACTATCTAGTGAATATAGGATAGTTAAGGATATACTTCAGTTAGTTGACACATGATACCAGGTGTATCTCATAATCCTATAGGTAGTGCTATAGTTTCTGAATCGCCAAGACCAAGGCAAGGAAATGCTTCTCAATGGAAGAATATCTGGTACTAGTGTTAAGAAACCCATGATTGAGATAGTATATATTGTTATCCAAAAAACACATTGTTCTTCTAGGCCAAAAGCATGTTAGGGGATAATTCTAGGGTGGTAATATAAAAGAAAAGTGGATTACATGGGATAGGTGACATCAGAACTAGAGGATGTAGAATATACTACTTGATGTCATTGAACATGGTATTACATTCCTTATCCCATTTATAATTGACACATTTTTCATGATCTTGGATAAGGTATTAAATTTTCCATAGAGGTTGGTGATAAAATGCCGAATATAGTCTAGATGGTCCTGAAGCACCCAAAATTCTCAAAGATGACAAGAAAGAGGAATTTGGTTAATAGAATTAATCTTATATGGGTTGATCTCAATGCCTTTATATTTAAAAACAATGTTAAGGAATATCCCATAGGTAACCCTGAATACACACTTCTAGGGGTTCATTTTCAGGTGATGGGAACATAGCATGTCAAACACATTCTCAAGATATTTGAGATGGTCTTTGTGTTGGTGGGATTTGATCACCAAATCACCCACATACCATTTCAAAAATGTTTCAATGAGTGACTTGAAGGTGAAATTATTGTCACATTGATAATTAGATCTAATATTATTCCAACCAAAGGTCACCACTCGATAATATAAAGTTACCTAAGGTGACCTGAAATAAGTGGACTCTTTATCTTTAGGGGCCATTAGGATATGATTTCACCTAAAATACCCATCCATTAAGGATGGGGTATAGAATCTAATAATTACATTAATTAGTAGTTATATTACCTGGATAGTGAAATAATCATTTGGAAAATGGTGACTAAGGTCCCCGAATTTGATGTAAATTCTAATATATCCATTCTATTTCCTAACTAGGACAATGTTATCCAATCACTCAGGGTATTGGAATTTCCTGATGAATTTGGATTTGATGAACTTATTGACTTAAACCTTGACCATGGAACATTGGGAGGGATGCATCTTTATGGTTTCCTATTTAAACCCATGGTGGTCAATAGAATGATTAAGGTAGTGGGAAAAACCTATGGATTAATCCCTAAAATTTCATTATTATTCTAGTTTAAAACATCATGTTTTTGATTCAAGAATTCCATATATTATTGATTATCCTTTGGAGACATAACAACATGAATTAGAATTGGATATGGATCTTCCTTGGTGCTGAGATTAAACTCTTTCAATTCCTAAAAAGTGGTGAAGCCCCCTTCCTCAAAGGTAGGAGGATCCTTGTCCAAATCATCTCCATCACCAAAAACATAAATATTGGAGGAAGGAGATGAATCTTTAGAAATATGAGACTATGTGGTAATATAGTTTCCTAATTCTATAGTGGAGGAACCTTAAATATTGAATTCTCATCCTCCTAATTTTTTATAGACCATGAAAATATAAGTTGTTGATACAATTATGATGGGTTGAATTTCATAGGGTCAATATCGCCCTTTTAAAGAAATTATGATGTCATGGGTCAAAGACTAGGGGAAAAAATTATGATATAAAACAAGAGGGTGTTTATGGTTTTAGTGATTCCAACCCTCTATTAGAATATGAGGTGATATGAAAGCATCACATTTTCTTAAGGATGATTAAATGTTTCCCAAGTTCTAGATTCATTTCTTGAAACTAGTAGATATATAGAATGAAGATATCATCTAGATCATACTAGGGGTTTGTCCAGGTGGATATAAATCCATTTAGAGCATTGATGTAGTCCACCTCATCAATCTAGAGTTGTTTCAATTTAATTTTGCAATAAAACATTTCCATATAGAGGGATTAGTAGAATTTTAAGGGGGTAAAATCATTATGAAGTCCACCTAACCAACCATTAATGGAGTATTTATAGAAATGATGATATGAAAAGGATAAAACTATATATTGGTGAATCTATTGCCTTCCCAGTATGATTTTATAGGTTTTTTCCTATAAGAAAACCATGAAATTGATTTTTTATACTAAGTGACCAAACTGGGTCTCTAACTAAATTTTACCATGAGGATTTTTCTCACCCTTTTCACATACTTGAATTGTTAGGTTGTATGGGGTAAAATATTCCTTAGTGAGTCCCAATTTGTGGAGCATGTAAATTGGGATAAGACAATTCTTGGAGATAGTGTCTACTATTAGGAGATGGATTTACATTCCATTGAACAAGCCTAAGATATAAATTAGGGTTATATGACCCTAAATGGTGTCACCTTTATCCACTCTAAATACAGAGATTATGTATTGGAACTATTCCTATTCAGATTCCTTTTTATGATAGGACTTAGTGGTAGCTACCCCAATTTAAAATTATAGAGGAATCTTTAGGGATTACATTAGAGATTCACATAAATATGTTGAAAGGAGGAGTACGTTAAGGATTGAGAGTTATTACTCTATCCCAAAAATATTCTTGAGCCCATCATATTTCCATGATAGGGGTATATTCTTTCTCCCTAAAATTTTCTCCTTTGTAGGAAGCTTGGTGGGAGTAGTTGGCTAAGGCTCTAGGCTTGACTAGTTATTTCTACATTTTTCTGTTGTTTAGATGGATGGGGCTAATCACTTCATGGTTGTAGTCGAGCCTTGTCAAGATGTGGCTAAGCCCTGGGTTGTTTTTACTAATCCATATAATCAACCGACCAAATAATTTGTGGGGGGTATTCCCAATGATGTGGCCTATATAGACCAAACTTATTAAGCCCAAAGTAATACCTATTATCTAGTCTTAGTATCCTGATCTATCCTTTCTAGGGTAGCACCTCAGGATTGTTTCTTTCTAGCATATTACCCACCCTTACCTTTATAGTTTTGTCTAGAGATACTTGAGGGATTTGGGTGACATACATCAATATTAGGTTTCACACAATTATCAACCAACCTAATGTCATTTATAGAAGCATAATATTTACCTTAATAAGTGAATTATTCAAATATCTGAAAGATTGTGAGTCTTTATCACAATTTTGGAGGGGGAGATAAAATGATAGAGAATGTAGACTAGTTTTGACACTGGTGGTGGTTCTTCATTTCCTTGGTGTTATTAGAACCAGTTCTTTTGAGACTTGAAAGGTTGTGATGTCAATGTGGAAAATAAAAAATATGCAATGGTCATAAGAGGTGATGGTCAATTCAATCAATAAAGTATAGTTACATGTTCATGATTGAATGAATTGTGAGATAGAAAATTTCCAAATTTCTATACACCTCAACCAAATAATTACTTCCATTGACCAGTATCTTCATCTCCACTGATGGGTGAAACAGATACATACATCACCTATGTTAGGGAATCTTCTAACTCAATCATACCATGGTCTACCTAGTCTTGAATCTAGTCCTTGAAGAAAAAAAATCTATTTGATGGTGTAACCAAGGATATTATGGTAGAGAAAGTGGTCAATTTGGTTTGTTAACCTAGCCTCCTGTGTAATTTTGGTTTTTAGAAACTTTAAAATGTTCTTCTCTATTACAAAAAGTAATAAACCTAGTATTTTATCATCCATGAAGGTTTAGACATTATTCTTTAATTCTTTTAAGGGAAAACTAGGTTCTTGGCCTTGCTGAGGGCCTTGGGAAGTGTCAATATAGTGAGGATTCACTTGCAAAGGCTTATTTTGTGGGTGTTCCTAATGTCTAACTAGCTGAGGGGATTAAGTTTTCACAATAATAGAAATATCTTCACTTAAATGATTTTCACTCTAGATGAAGGAGGTAATTCATGTGGCTGCTAACTTGTCTTCTAATAGGCTTCTTCTAAGTGTTTATATATCTTGGTGATTTCCTAAAACCTATCCATGTAATTTAGAGAGATGATGGTAGGAACTACATTTTCTCCAAAATTCTACACAAACATCCTTTGTAGTTGTTTATAAGGAAGCTACACATTGAGGGTATATATCAATATTTTCCATCGGGTAATGAATTTAGTGATAAACTCATTGTCCCACTACTTGAATTTGGAGAGGCAAGTGAAACTTTTTCTACACAAGGTAGAGTTTAATTGGTAGATAAACTACCTACAGAGATCTTCCTAGCTAGTGATGGACCCTAGGTATAACTGATTATACCAAAAAATGTCAGGTCATTCCATATCCTAGAAAAAAATCAGAGTATGAAGAATTACTATTTCTATAGGGTTCCCAACATTGGGAAAAATCGAAAGGAGAAGTGGGAACAATGTTTCTTTGGGTCACCTATATTATTTAATGAGGTAAATCTTGAGTTATCAAAATATGAGGGTGGAAGAGTATTATCCACCCATGATAGATACATGTTTCTTTTAGGATAGACGGGGGCACATTATGTTTTTATGACCTTAAGACAAGTGGTGAGAGAACTTTTCACATCATAAGAGGAAGGTTTGGCTGGAATATTCCCCCTAAATATCCTACTAGATCATGAAGTAGAATAACCATAGTCCAAAGGTGAGAAGTCATTATTATTAACAAGGGAAAGTGTCTTGAGGATGTTTGATCTTAGTGTCTATTGGGAAGATCCTTCAGCCTCTCTTGATATTGGATGGTTATAACTACCTACCTTAGTCTTTAATGATTAACTAAGGAGGATTGGTTATTGAGGTTCCATTGGGGGAAATAGGGGATTATCATGAACATCTTATTTCTCTGGTTGTTGTTCATAGATAAGTTTGATAGTGATACACTTATAGTTCTCATGTTCATAGAGTAAAGCATCTATTTTGTTGTTATCTCTAGTAATTGGTATCGTCTTAGATGTACCAATGGGTTCAATGTTTCCTTTTCATTTGTTGAGATGTAGATGAACTGGAAACAATGCCTCAATGGGACACTTGATACCCAATTCCCATCTCTACTAACAAGTGTGGAAACCTATCAGATGGTCCAAATGATACCACATCTCTCCTCATGGTTGATATTCTTCCTCACACTCCCCACCACTAACCTCTCATTCTTATTCATTAATAGGGTTGACCATAATGAAATACATATTGGGGGTTGTTAGAGGGTACCTTTCACCATTGATGAGTGAATTATCCATAAGGAATTACTATCGCAATGGGAGAGGGATGAATTAAAGGATAATATACTTCCACCAAACCCTAATATGTACATGATGTGACACCTATTATATGATTTCATGAAGGATATTTAGGTTCCTAATACATTTCCACTAAAATATTTGGTGATAAATATACAAATATGAGAATAGATTTATCAGGAGGGCTATAATGACCACATTACAGTATTTTTTATGGAGAGAATGAATGTTTTTATAGATCCTTGAGTAATTCAATCAAAAGTATTAAAGGATGTTTAATTTCACCAATATGTTTTGGAATAGGTATGTTGCATGATCCTTAGTAAGATTCTCTGAGATAATGAAGTGAATGGTTTCTGGTGACAAGAATATGACCAAAAATTGCTCAATGACCAATATCACCCACAAAATTTCTTCCACATGTTTATTTTCTAGAGGGTAGTCTTTCTATTGGTCACCCAAATATCATATATGTGAAAATCGCGATATGGGTAGGATCCCATTAGTTGAGGATGACCATCTATAAGGTTTTGGTCTATAAGGTGCCCAAATCCCTCCCTAAGTACTTGTACATGGAGGATATATTGGATTCCTTTTAAAGACTCTCCATACAACCATCTCTTCCACCATATGTTTCCCTCCTCTCCAACCCCATACTAAAAATAAGGGAGAATTCAAGATCTGGTCAAGAAACCTATGAAAAAGGATAACTCCCCCATTGAACCATGGGGTCTTGATGGACTTCCCTATAATAAAGGGTTCATGGATACCACATCCCACGTGTATATAGTCCTGAATCTTGCGCTAACTCAAAAATATATTCTCTTATTTTAGGCAATATTAGCTCGCGTGATTCCTTCTCTACTAAAAAATCAGAAGTAAAGTAGATATATATCTATTAATCCATTGGTATCTCGATTTTCACATATATGATATTTGGGTGACCAATAGAAAGACTACCCTCTAGAAAATAAACATGTGGAAGAAAGTTTGTGGGTGATATTGGGCATTGAGCAATTTCTGGTCATATTCTTGCCACCAGAAACCATTCACTTCATTATCTCTGAGAATATTACTAAGGATCATGCAACATACCTATTCCAAAACATATTGGTGAAATTAAACATCCTTTAATACTATTTATTGAATTACTCAAGGATTTATAAACACATTAATTCTCTCCATAAAAAATACAGAAATGTGGTCATTACAACCCTCCTGATAAATCTATTCTCATATTTGTATAGTTATCACCAAATATTTTAGTGGAACTGTATTCAGATCCTAACTATACTTCATGAAATCATATAATAGGTGTCTCATCATGTACATATTAGGGTTTGGTGGAAGTATAATATCCTTTAATTCATCCCTCTCCCATTGCAATGGTAATTACTTCTGGACAATCCACTCATCAATGGTGAAAGGTGCCCTCTAACAACCCCCAATATGAATTTAATTATGGTCAACCCCATTGATGAATAAGAATGAGAGGTTAGTGGTGGGGAGTATGAGGAAGAATATAAACCATGAGGAGAGATGTGGTATCATTTGGACCTTTTGATAGGTTTCCACACTTGTTAGTAGAGATGGGCATTGGGTATCAAGTGTCCTAGTGAGGCATTGTTTCCAGTTCATCTACATCTGAACAAAGTTAAAGGAAACATTGAACCCATTGGTACATCTAAGACGATACCAATTACTAGAGATAACAACAAAATGGATTCTTTACTCAAAGAGGGTATTTATGGTTTTAGTGATTCCAACCCTCTATTGGAATATGAGGTGATATGAAAGCATCACATTTTCTTAAGGATGATTAAATGTTTCCCAAGTTCTAGATTCATTTCTTGAAACTAGTAGATATATAGAATGAAGATATCCTATAGATCATACTAGGGGTTTGTCGAGGTGGCTATAAATCCATTTAGAACATTGATGTAGTCCACCTCATCAATCTAGAGTTGTTTCCATTTAATTTTGCAATAAAAAATTTCCATATAGATGGATTTATAGAATTTAAGGGGGTAAAATCATTATGAATTCCACCTAGACAACCATTAATGGAGTATTTATAGAACTGATGATATGAAAATGATAAAACTATATATTGGTGAATCTATGGCCTTCCTAGTATGATGTTATAGGTGTTTTCCTATAAGAAAACCATGAAATTGATTTTTTATACTAAGTCACCAAACTGGGTCTCTAACTAAATTTTACCATGTGGATTTTTCTCACTGTTTTCTCATCCTTGAATTGTTAGGTTGTATGGGGTAAAATATTCCTTAGTGAGTCCCAATTTGTGGAGCATGTAAATCGGGATAAGACAATTCTTGGAGATAGTGTCTACTATGAGGAGATGGATTTACATTCCATTGAACAAGCCTGAGATATAAATTAGGGTTATATGCCCCTAAATGGGGTCACCTTTATCCTCTCTAAAAAAAGAGATTATGTATTGGAACTCTTCATTTTCATATTCCTCTGTATGATAGGACTTAGTGGTAGCTACCCCAATTTCAAATTGTAGAGGAATCTTTAGGGATTACATTAGAGATTCACATAAATCCGTTGATAGGAGGAGTATGTTAAGGATAGAGAGTTATTACTCTATCCCAAAAATATTCTTGTGCCCATCATATTTCCATGATAGGGGTATATTCTTTCTCTCTAAAATTTTCTCCTTTGTAGGAAGCTTGGTGGGAGTAGTTGGATAAGGCTATAGGCTTGACTAGTTATTTCTACATTTTTATGTTGTTTAGATGGCTGGGGCTAATCAATTCATGGTTGTAGCCGAGCATTGTCAAGATGTGGCTAAGCCCTGGGTTGTTTTTACTAATCCATATAATCAACCAACCAAATAATTTGTGGGGGGTATTCCCAATGATGCGGCCTATATAGACCAAACTGATTAATCCCAAAGTAATACCTATTATCTAGTCTTAGTAGCATGATCTATCCTTTCTGGGGTAGCGCCTCAAGATTTTTTCATTCTAGCATATTACCCACCCTTACCTTTATAGTTTTTTCTAGAGATACTTGAGGGATTTGGGTGACATACTTCAATATTGGGTTTCACACAATTATCCACCAACCTAATGTCATTTATAGAAGCATAATATTTACCTTCATAAGTGAATTATTCAAATATCTAAAAGATTGTGGGTCTTTATCACAATTTGGGAGGGGGAGATAAAATGATAGAGAATGTAGACTAGTTTTGACACTGGTGGTGGTTCTTCATTTCCTTGGTGTTGTTAGAACCAGTTCTTTTGAGACTTGGAAGGTTGTGATGTCAATGTGGAAAATGAAAAATATGCAATGGTCATAAGAGGTGATGGTCAGTTCAATCAATAAAGTATAAGTACATGTTCATGATTGAATTAATTGTGAGATAGAAAATTTACAAATTTCTATACACCTCGACCAAATACTTACTTCCATTGACCAGTATATTCATCTCCACTGATGGGTGCAACAGATACTTACACCACTTATGTTAGGGAATCTCCTAACTCAATCATACCATGGTCTTCCTAGTCTTGAATCTAGTCCTTGAAGAAAAAAACTATTTGATGGTGTAAGCAAAGATATTATGGTAGAGAAAGTAGTCAATTTGGTTTGTTAACCTACCATCATGTGTAATTTTGGTTTTTAGAAACTTTAAAATGTTCTTCTCTATTACACATAGTAATAAACCTAGTACTTTATCATCCATGAAGGTGTAGACATTATTATTTATTTTTTTAAGGTAAAAATAGGTTCTTGGCCTTGATGAGGTCCTTGGTAAGTGTCAATATAGTGAGGATTCACTTGAAAAGTCTTATTTTGTGGGTGTTCCTAATGTCGAACTAGCTGAGGGGATTAAGTTTTCACAATGATAGAAAAATATTAACTTAAATGATTATCACTCTAGATGAAGGAGGTAATTCATGTGGCTGCTAACTGGTCTTCTAAGTGGCTTATTCTAAGTGTTTATATATCTTGGTGATTTCCTAAAACCTATCCATGTAATTTAGAGAGATGATGGTAGGAACTACCTTTTCTCTAAAATTTAACACAAACATCCTTAGTAGTTGTTTATAAGGAAGATACACATTGAGGGTATATATCAATATATTCCATCAGGTAATGAATTTAGTGATAAACTCATTGTCCCACTACTTGAATTTGGAGAGGAAAGTGACACTTTTTCTACACAAGGTAGAGTTTAATTGGTATATAAACTACCTACAGAGATCTTCCTAGCTAGTGATGGACCCTAGGGATAACTGATTATACCAAAAAAAGTCAGGTCATTCCATCGCCTAGACAAAAAACCAGAGTATGAAGAATTACTATTTCTATAGGGTTCCCAACATTGGGACACATCGAAAGGAGAAGTGGGACCAATGTTTCTTTGGGTCACCTATATTATTTAATGAGGTAAATCTTGAGTTACCAAAATATGAGGGTGGAAGATTATTATCCACCCATGATAGATACATGTTTCTTTTAGGATAGAAGGAGGCACATTATGTTGTTATGACCTTGAGACAAGTGGTGAGATAACTTATCACATCATAAGAGGAAGGTTTGGCTAGAATATTCCCCCTAAATATCCTACTATCTCATGAAGTAGAATAACCATAGTCCAAAGGTGAGAAGTCATTATTATTAACAGGGGAAATAGTCTTGAGGATGTTTGTTCTTAGTGTCTATTGGGAAGATCCTTCATTCTCTCTCTATATTGGATGGTTATAACTACCTACCTTATTCCTTGATTATTAACTAAGGAGGATTGGTTTTTGAGGTTCCATTGGGGGACATAGGGGATTATCGTGAACATCTTCTTTCTCTGGTTGGTGTTCATAGAGAAGTTTGATAGTGATCCACTTATAGTTCTCATGTTCATAGAGTAAATCATCCATTTTGTTGTTATCTCTAGTAATTGGTATCGTCTTAGATGTACCAATGGGTTCAATGTATCCTTTTCCTTTGTTGAGATATAAATGAACTGGAAACAATGCCTCAATGGGACACTTGATACCCAATGACCATCTCTACTAACAAGTGTGGAAACCTATTAGAAGGCCCAAATGATACCACATCTCTCCTCATGGTTTATATTCTTCCTCATACTCCCCACCACTAACCTCTCATTATTATTCATCAATGGGGTTGACCATACTGAAATTCATATTGGGGGTTCTTAGAGGGAAGCTTTCACCATTGATGAGTGGATTGTCCAGAAGGAATTACTATCGCAATGGGAGAGGAATGAATTAAAGGATAATATACTTCCACCAAACCCTAATATGTACATGATTAGACACCTATTATATGATTTCATGAAGGATAGTTAGGTTCCTAATACAGTTCCACTAAAATATTTGGTGAAAACTATACAAATATGAGAATAGATTTATCATGAGGGCTGTAATGACCACATTTTAGTATTTTTTATGGGGAGAATGAATGTGTTTATAGATCCTCAGGTAATTCAATAAATAGTATTAAAGGATTTTTAATTTCACCAACATGTTTTGGAATAGGTATGTTGCATGATCCTTAGTAAGATTCTCGGAGATAATGAAGTGAATGGTTTCTAGTGGCAAGAATATGACCAGAAATTGCTCAATGACCAATATCACCCACAAAATTTCTTCCAAATGTTTATTTTCTAGAGGGTAGTCTTTATATTGGTCACCCAAATATCATATATGTGAAAATCACGATACCAATGGAGGAATAGATATATATCTACTTTACTTCTGATTTTTGAGTAGAGAAGGAATCACACGAGCTAATATTCCCTAAAACAAGAGAGTATCTTTTAGAGTTAGTGCAAGATTCAAGACTATATACATGTGGGATGTGGTATCCATGAACCCTTCATTATAGGGAAGTCCATCAAGACCCCATGGTTCAATGGGGGTGTTATCCTTTTTCAGAGGTTTCTTGACCAGATCTTGAAGTCTCCCTTATTTTTACTATGGGGTTGGAGAGGAGGGAAACATATGTTTGAAGAGATGGTTGTATAGAGAGTCTTTAAGAGGAATCCAATATATCCTCCATGTACAAGTACTTATGGAGGGATTTGGGAACCTTATAGACCAAAAACTCATAGATGGTCATCCTCAACTTATAGATGGTCATCCTCGAGAATGAGCCTCAAAGGGTTTTTGGGAATTGGTCCATGCATGTTACAATTGATTTCATAGGTATCCCCTCCACAATGACTAGTTTCTTTTATTCTCTAGGAAGTACCTTTATTAAATCATAAGTCTTAACCATAGGGAGGACCTCCATTTCAATCAATTGCATCATTATAAGGACCTCCACATTATATTTCATATCCACGGGGTGCCCCTTCTGATGGTTTCCTACGGTTTTCATAGCTTGGAGAGTCAACCCAACCTTCTCAGTGGGAAGCTAAGTTATTGATCCTAACATGGATAAATTTTTCCCATATACCATAGTAGAGATGGAAGGGGATACATTAGTGGTGTTAGGGTCCATACGAGTTGTTGGAGTAGATTCCCATTGTGAAGGGTTAGTGGCCTTCCTCTAGAATGGAAGCTATGTATTTTGTACTTGGGACAATATATTAATGATAAGATAAACCTTATCATTGGATTATAGGGATTTACAATGTTATCAGTGATGTCGGGTGGTGTGATCCCTCCTTGCAGACCCCTAAGTGGTGATCAAATAAGGCATGACCAACACATCCCCTACCTCATCTACATAAGAGAGAGAGAGAGTTGTTAGAGTGTTCTGGGGAGAGGCTCCCTAAATGGGTTTCTATGGTGATGGTGGGGGGGGGGGGGTCCCCTTTCATGATCTATGTAGATAGTGGAAACAATGTAGTGAACAATCCTCCAGTTGTTCACATTCCATCACTTGAGTGGGGATGTCACCTTCCTCCTTATATAATTGCATGAGGTTGGTGATAACCCTTTTCTAAATGAAATTCAAGGGAGTGATGGGTAAAGGGAACCTAGAAGATGTGGGATGGGTGATAGTAAAAATATAATAAAAATTATATGGGATCACTACATGGTTGGAACTTATACACCCATGCCTATTGGTGGAAGTCAATCAATCATGACTGGTAGTTGGTCTCCTATGTTACATTTGAATATAACTATAAGTACATGTTTGATGAAGGTGATGTCAATAATTCCCAATTATACTCATACATTATCTGGTTTAGGATAATGGATTCACATCAATGATGTCTAAAATTGGTGATGAAAACATTCATCATCTACCCATAGTTGAAGGAGAAGAGATTCACGTGGGGTTCATTGTTCTATTTGGTGAAGACTGACACTGGTGATTCCAAGAACAAATGATTCCCAACATTCATCATCTACCCATTATATAAGGATAAGATATTCCATTCAGTTCACCATTTTCTTTTTTTGACTCTTCATATGATGCAATCATCTATGCTGGGATCTGTTTCTTTAGGCTGGATGTGATCCCAATTGCCCTACATTCCTACTTTCAAAGGTGGGTAACCTTCACCTCATGGTTAATGATGTTATATCCTTTATCAAAATGGGATGATAAGATAATGAATCTTATTTCTATAGAATCCTCCTTGGAGTTCTCTTCCTAGTTTGAGTCTCCCTTATATATATAACACATTTTTTTGGAATCTCATTCTCAATGGAATCTTTTAGTGGACATCAATTAATTAAATTGCTTGTTAATATGACTGGGAAGATACCTATGATTGGAGTTCATGGTGAAATTGGGTGTGTTGGGCGTCTATAAAAGTCTTCCTCATTCTAGGTTGTGAGGGAATATTATACTCGTGGATTAAGGCATCTCAGGTTCAAAACCAAAGGCATCCAATGATTGCTACGAGGAGACTTACACTCAGTGCATCATGATTATAAGGATCACTAACCCAGGAATCATGTGAACATAAAAAAGGTAGATCATATTCTTCATGTGAGGTATCTAGTTCTCTTCACACCGGGAAACTTATGATTTTCACATAAGGGTTTCTAGGCTTGTCACCTAAGGCATCATATGCTCGTCACACTGGGTAAGAACTTAGGTTTTTCACCTCAAGAAAGGGTGGAGAGATCCCATTTTCATCACATAGGATTATTAGGATCATCACCTAAGGTAAATCATGCTCTTAACATGTGGTATAATATCATGATCATCACCTGGGAGAGGATGAAGAGACCCTGTTCTCATCACGTAGGAAGAATATTAAGATCTTCACCTGGGATAGGAAGAATATATCATATTATCCTCACATATTCTTCTTAGGATCATTAACTAAAAAATATCATGCTCATAACATGAGGTTTAATCCCAACATTTTCACCCAAGTAAGGAAAAAAAGAGATCCTATTATCATCATATAGGCCTATTAATCTCATCACCTAAGTAACCCTAGGTTTGTCACATAGGTCTGGGAATCTGATGGATTGGGAGGGGTCACAAGTTTATAGATGAATAAAGGCACTAATATATTTAAATTATAGAGGGGGTAACCTCCCCAATATCCCGTTATATACTAGGCTAAGCACAAGTTTACAACCAAGTGAGGTAAATCACAGTTCAATGTTCTGTGGGGAACGCTAATAGATTTAAAGTCTAGTAGTGGGATTCCTACCATATACACTCATCATATAATTGGATGGGAATTAATTAAAATAATATAGAAATGAAAAAAAATATTGATAATTCAAATTTATGGGTGGTTCAGTTTACTCAACAAAGATGATCAGGCTTCAATATTACTAGATCCATTGGGAGAAGTGAGATAGGATGGAGATTATTTTTTTGTATATGGTAAATTCACCTTCATATTTCCACCCATGAATTTGAGAAAATATTATTATGATATTGGAATGTTAGTATTGGGCCTCATAGAGGTTTTCCATGTACCCTATCTGGATACATAGATAAAAAACCCACATAGTTTTATTACACAGTTTAAGGTCGTGTGACAGAACCCTACCATGCAGTTTAATGTCACGTAGTTAGGATTCTTATATCAAGAAAAGAGATAAAAATAGAGGTGAAATGGGGATTACATATATAGTATTCCTCAATTATGGGGTGATCATATGATTCTCTTCACATGAGCCAACATAAGATCATTATATGAGGCATCTTGTTCTTGTCACACAAGGTATCTCATGCTTGTCACATAGGGTAAGGCTATAAATTAACATCTTGTACTAAGGATATTGTTTTTCAATTTAACATCTTGTGGATTTTTCATTGTGATATACGGTTTAAATCCTTATATCTCAGATGTTATTGCTATGCAGTTTAAAGTCTTGCAGCTTGAATTTTGGTGTTATGCAATTTAAATTCTTCCATCTCAAATATTGGTGGGGATTATGCATTAAACTACACATTCCAAGTCAGGGTAAAAGGAGAGAAGGATCCATGGATCCTATCTACACTCAATGATGGGGATGATGGTGAGTTTAATTTAATGGTGTTGTGAACAGGTCAAACTTATACAATAGATAGATTCTTTTGGAGAGAAAAAGACATGGACATTTCCCATTTATGGTGGCATATATGGGTACTTAAGTGAAAATTATTACGATTAGGAGTATAAGGAAATGATGACACCAAAAATATTCTTGGAGTGAATGGAATAGAAATTAGGGTTCATGATACCAGTCACATAGATGGGGCTTTCATGAGTGAATATAGTTCGAAATGGTTGGGGTCACATGTGAACTCAAATTGTGCGCAAGTATGTTTGGAAGAAGAAGACATCAAATTGAGGACCCAATGGATGTGTTATAAAACTTTGGAGTTTCATAAATATTTAGAGTTTTGAAAACCACGATATTCATAATAAGGTTGGGGCATGAATTTTTAAGTCATATTTGCATGCAATTTGTGTGTTGCATGAAGTCCAGACTTGCATGAATGACTGAAATATTTTCCAAACTCACCTTTTAATCAATGTAAGTTACATGAATTCATATATAATATAATCCAAGTAGATTTAGTTCCTATGTGAGGGATGTATCACATGTTCTTAACCTATGGGAATCCATGGGATGTAACACCCCTAGATTTTATGAGAATTAATCTTTTAAATTTATTTGATGTCTTGTGTTTTATGCTACACCAAGATTATCTTGAACTATACGCAACACCGTATTAGCTTTCAGTATACACAACAATATTCTTGGATCATGTTACACACAATTTCAAGTTCGTTTGATAGAAGTTATTCTATGCAACATTGAGTGTATATATATATATATATTAAATGTATAAATGAAATATGGTTGGATTATATTATACACAACAACAAAGAAATCTTGCACTACACGCAACCCTGACTTGGCTTGCATTATACGCAATCGCGACCTTCCACGATAGTGTGTGTTGTACGCAATACTGAGTTTCACTAAACAATGATATATAATTAAAATATTATATAAAATTGTCGTTATTAAAAGTAATACCCAAATTTTGAAATTTTATAAATTTTATCTTTCAAAATGGACTTTATTTTTGGATTTGGATTATCTAAATTAGCCTAGAGTGAATTTTTGGTATTTTTCTGAAAACTTTCAATTTTTGATGAATAGTAAAAAACACCCAGTTATAGTTTAAAACCGAATTTTTATTTAAATAATTATTTATTTTATTTAAATTTATTTTAGGTTAAAATTGATACATAATACCTATATAAGTTCAATGTAATTCATTGAAGTCGTTTTATAATAATATAGATATATAAAAATTTTATTGAACTTTTTACCGTCTTTTACCCAGCTCCTAGGAGCATTTGCAATTGTACATAAAACATAATTTTACCACTTCTGTGAGTTGAATTTTGAAAATCTGAGAGACACGGTTAATATCAAGGAGTAAAATGTGGTTCAATAAGATAAATATAATTTTTGGTGAATAGTGACTTTTTAGTTTTATCTACCACGGTTTAAACTAAATAGGGCAATTAAGGGTAAAAATTATATTATTATTACCCTAAAACATGTCCTAATTCTATTGGACAAGTTTAATTCGACCCAAAACAACCTTAGGAATAAAATATTACCCTTTAGGTCCACATTTATTAGATTAGGACATTTATTATTATTTTATTTAAAGAAGAGTTAAAATAGTTAAAATCAAAGTTTAATAACTAAAACATTTTTAATATAGGGTTATACAAAAGATAAATTTGACTATAAATATTGATTAGAAATATAAAAATATTTCTTCTATAATTGTATTTTTTTATATTTTTTAGACATTAAATAAGTTAATGTATTTATGACATAATGATGAGACAGTAATTACCTTATTAATGAAATATTAACATAATTGATATTATAAATACCCAAATAAATGTAATTTTAGACTTTTTATGAATTAAAATAATTTTATAGGTTAATATAAAATATTAGTATTGGT
The DNA here is from genome assembly GCA_963277665.1 of Viscum album. Taxonomy (NCBI): domain Eukaryota; kingdom Viridiplantae; phylum Streptophyta; class Magnoliopsida; order Santalales; family Viscaceae; genus Viscum; species Viscum album. The sequence goes on from OY728125.1 coordinate 1,612,381,664, forward strand.
TAGAATAATTTTGTTCTAAGTAATAATGCTGTTATAAATTTAGAGAAAACAAAATACCAAATAGTGTCAAAATTGACATAAAAGAGTTTTTAAAACAAATATTATATTATTAATTGAAATAATGGTCCAAAAAATCTAAGGTTCAGTAAAAGGACTTATGTAATAATATATATGACATTAATGAACCAATTTGGGTTCGATTATTAGTTTATAGTATGTTTATTAACTATATAGTGTAAGAATACAAGAAGACACGGTAAAAGTTAAATTATTTAACTTAGAGTTAAATCAAAATGATAAGGTTAAAATAGTAACCTAAACTTGTCTAAAACCTATTGGTTTAGAGTATTTCGACCCATACCACTTTGTATTATAAATAATTTACTTTGGAGCCATTATAAACCGAATATGACTTTATTATAAAATAATATTTTAAGTTTTTTCCTAAAGTACCTTTCTCATCTCTTATAATTGGGCTCCTCCTCCCTCTTCTCTTTACAAAATTTTGATCCTTAAAGCTCTGCCAAAACCTGCCCATTTTCCTTTTCAACTTCCCTAGAAACATTATAAAGGTTCTGGTCACCTCAAAAGACCAACTCTAGTGCCATAAGAGGAAGCTTAAAAGAGGTGCGTCAAAGAAGAGGTAATCTCTTCTATTGATTCTTTCAAGTTTATTTCTTCTTAAACTTCTTATTCTTTAGTTGTTTCATTATAAAGTAATAACATAAGTATCAATTATATACTGATATTTTATTATAAATATGAAACAACCTCATTTCACCTTCTATCCATCCTACGGAAAACGAAATCACCGCGCGTGTGTACGTACAGAATACCGTCTCCACGCCGTGGTTTAATCTGTTTTTCCACCACCACCTTACTTGGATGTGTATAATGGTGTAAAGAATAAATATATATGGTTATTGTAACATCATATTTATTCTTAGATATTATATCATCCACTATAATTCCATTCAATAATTATGGTAACGATATCATCGCTCGTGCGTACGTAAGGATTACCGTCTCCACGACGCGATGAGATTTATTCTCCATGTTAACCATTCAAGAATGATTATAAAGTATATATAATGAATAATAATGAAATATATGAAATAATTAAGCTACTGTATTTATGTGTATATATATATATGTCATCTAATTACTTCCATTCAAGTCAATAAGGAAAGGAAAACAACGTTCATGCGTACATACAACCTACCGTCTCCATGAACGGTGTATTTCATTTCATTAATCTATATTATATATATATATACTGAATATATATGATTTATAAATCATGATTTACATTTTGGAAGTAATTAAATCATTATATAATTAATAATAATATCAAGAACAAAAATTCCATACACGTACGATAAATAAAACGATTTTACCCAAAATGTTGCATTAACATGGAATTTACAAAAGAAAGGGTAATATAAAGTCATAAGTGAACCATATATGATATCATAACAATGAATATGATTATATAATAAGTAAATGACATTATTTATTTCATTATACAAGAGGTTCAGATACGTACGAAGAATATCAGACCTAAGGTAAGGGATAATTATTCAAATCTCATTTTTATCCAAGATTTCTTATACGTAAGTATTTAATGGGGTTATATTTTTCATCCATGTCCATAAAAATGTTTTTCATAAAGTATTTAATATTATTCCATGTATTTTTAAAGACATGATTACCCCTCTTTGACTTTTACTTTGTGTTATGGAAGAAATCTTTCTTTTGTTTACCATACGTGGTACTTTTTGACTTTTCTGACAAAAGTAAGAGGAGAATGTTTTTTGAACTTATACGGAATGAACCGTTTTTACAGTTTTATAACACCTTATTTTCATGAATCTTACTCTATAATATTTCATGACTATTTTTAAAAAAAAATCCTTTTCTTTTAAAAATGCATGGAATTTTTTGAAAAGAAAATGATTTTGAAGAAGAAAGGATATTTTCGTCAAAAATTCATTTCAAGTGTTTTATCAAAACCATTTTACATATAAGATGACATTATTTCATATGTGTATGTTTCAAGTATAATGTATCTATTATTTAAATAGTTTTATTCTTCTTATGATGAAATTATAACTATTTGTTTTATATGGATTATGTTATGATGGGATGATATTTATGAAACCCATTTTATTCTTTGGGTTATGATGAATGATTTAGGATTGTTTTGTGGCACACCAAAGAATGATTTCAATATGAGATGTGTGGGACCTATATCTACCTCCAATGCATTGGGTAAAGATTTATATCCCATGATATAGACATGGTTGGAATGGTAAGTTAATCCGGTTCAGTGATACAAGACTGGAACGAGGAGTGAACTCGATTCAGAAAGGGACTTTGTCCACTAAGATGGTCTTGGCAGAAATCCCTTGGCTACTATGGAAATCATATCACGTGATTAATGTTTTTCCATAATTAAATGTTTTATGACCATTCTATTTTATCACGATTGATGTTCTATTATGATATATTCCTTACGTACTTCCAAGATTTATTTCATTTCTCAAGATTTTGATTTTTAGATTTTATGTTCAAGTTTTTTCATTCAAATGTTTATGGATTGTTTTATGTTCTCAATGTTTACCCTTACTGAGCATTTGAGCTCACCCTTTTTATGTAATATTTTCCCCAGGATATAAAGAAAGGTTTTAGGTAAGAAAAAAGGGGAAGATCTTTGAGGGAGATGTTGAAAATCTTTCACCACGATTAGAAGATTATATTCCGAGTTTCCAAAGACACTAAACTATTACGGTCCTTAGGTGTTTGTTTTTGCTATGTATTAAGTATTTAGAAAAATTGATGTAATGTCCATGTACGTCAAGAATGGGTCTCTACTGTAGGTATCAGAGGAAAGGTTTAGTTAACCTTAGGAGACTAGGATGAGAAAACTTTAGTGAGATCCCTAGAGATATTTCTAATGTATGTCTAGGGATGTCCATAAGGTTACATATAAGTATAGGTTATAGACCTAGAATTATGGTAACTATATTATAATTTAACCTAAGATGTTAGATATTGAAGGTACTCCCCCTTGATTATGATTTTTCCTCTCACACTATTCTTTTTGGGTTTTAGAAAATGGCTGGAAATAGGAAGATTCATGATAATGGAGGATATGATGGACAATGGAATGATATTATTCATGATAAAACAAATGAAATTAAATCTGTAAGTCCACATATTTTTATTATTCCTAATCAGAAATATCATAATATGATAAATAATCTCAACTTTGGTAAGTTTCCCAACTCTTCTAATAAGAGAAAGATAATGTTTTATGATGATCATAGAGGAAAGAAAGTTCAATTTCCCTCATGTAAATCATGTGGGAAGAGGCATCAGAGAGAATGTTTCAAATGAACTGGAAGATGATTTGGGTGTGGAAAAGAAGGACACAAATCCAGTAATTGTAAAAGAAAAGGTTCATTTAACACCATGGACAAGGATAATGGTATTTCTAAGACATCAATAACGGTTAAATGTTTTAAATGTGGAATGTACATGCATTATGAAAACCAATGCCCTAAGGGAAAGTATCATGAAGAGAATCATCATGGTCATATGGGTAGTATTTATATTGATGATGATGAAGACACTATAAATGATATATGAGATGAAATAATTGTTGAGGCTCAGTCAATGGTTTAAGAAGGTAGTGGAATGATTGTATGTTTATCAGGAATAATGTATGGTACTATGGAATAAAGAAAAATCTAAGGATTGTTACACTGTTTTCTTTCATTGAGTTTTTGAAAGTATATGATGAATGGTACCAGTAACCATGAAAGGTTATTCAAACATTTTTGGAAGGTATATGATATGTGCATAATGAAAGGATAAGGAGATACTGAGATGTTTGATATAATTAATGAGCTCATTACTGATATAAGGAAAAAATGATATCATGGTTTGCGTATATAAATTTATTGGGATTTTGGTATGTGGAAAGAGTTAACTTTTTATAGAATTCATGTTTTTACTAAGGTTCTATGGTAACTCATGTTACAAGAGAATACATGATTAAGGAATTCACATGTTTGGAATGTGACCAACAAGATATATATATCTTATGATATACGGGTGATAAATGATTGTATTCAATACTTAGTAGATGATCTTTCTAGTAGTAGTTTTCTTTATACTATGAGATTGGATAGAAGTATTTCCGATAAGCCTAAAGGTTGGAATGCATTAAGTTGGACATCATATAGTATTGTTTAAGGCTATAAATTCTTGATATTATTTCTGTAATATTGTAATATTATAGTTTTAGAAAAAAGACAACCCGTAAGATAAGTGACAACCCATCATGTCTGACAAGGATGCGGGAATCAAACCCACAACCAAAGTACGATGGGACTTTATCACCTACCTATGGCCTACAGGAAGTCCCTAGTTAGTATAAATTAGTTTTAATTTATTTAGTGGCATGATATATGAAGTATAAGTCTATTTTAGGAACCATATACGATTAATCTCACTATATCTGGACTTATATATATTTAATAACTTTTGGTAACTTTTTGTTTGAGACAGATGGAATGACCTATCATTCTATCGCATGATATGCTAACAATTCACGAATGACAAATTAAACTTCATTTATTTAAGAGATGAAGTGGAAATTGTTCAAGGTGCAAACAACAGTGAGATTGTACCAAAATCAAGTAAGTGTTTATTTTAATTCAAAAAATGATTCAACATTAGGGAAATGATCTTAAAAACAAAAAATGTTTTCCTAGTTCCCTCATATCTGATGAATCAGATGGTACCATAGAACATAAAAAATTTATGTCTTTATGATTGTTGGATTTTTTATAACCACTCTACCACTCTCCATCAGAACATGATGGTTAGATTTCTCTTCCATATTCATATTTTCACCTATGTTGTTCTATGTGGAAACCCAGTGCTGAGTAAATTTGGGTGACCGTTATGATTCTAACTTTCCTTTTTAAAATGATGTTTTAGTATTCCTTTTTACAATGTGGGTTTCTATGAAAGATTCTTTCAAGTAGTAAACCATTTATAACCCTGAAAAATTTCGAGGGCGAAATTCATTTTAAGGGGGGTTGAATGTAACACCCTGATATTTTATGAGAAGTAATCTTTTAAATTTATTTGATATCTTGTGTTTTATACAACACCAAGATTATCTTGTACTATACGCAACACCGTATTAGCATGCAATATACATAACACTATTCTTGGATCGTGTTACACACTATTTCAAGTTTGTTTGATAGAAGTTATTCTACGCAACATTGAGTGTATATATATATATATATTCAATGTATAAATGAAATATGGTTGGATTATATTATACACAACAACAAAGGAATCTTGCACTACACGCAACCCTGACTTCTCTTGCATTACACGCAATCACGACCTTCCATGATAGCGTGCGTTTTACACAATACCGAGTATCACTAAACAATGATATGTTATAAAAATATTATATAAACTAGCTGTTATAAAAAGTAATACCCACTTTTTGAAATTTTATAAATTTTATCTTTCAAAATGGACTATATTAATGGATTTGGATTATCGAAATCATCCTAGGGTGGATTTTTTGTATTTTCTGAAAACTTTCAATTTTAAATGAATAGTGAAAAACACCGAGTTATAGTTTAAAACTGAATTTTTATTTAAATAATTATTTATTTTATTTAAATTTATTTTAGTTAAAGATTGATACATAATACCTATATAAGTTCAATGTAATTCATTGGATTCATTTTATAATAATATAGATATATAAAAATTTTATTGAACTTTTTTCCGTCTTTTACCCGCCTCCTAGGAGCACTTTCAATTGTACATAGAACTTAATTTTACCACATCTGTGAGTTGAATTTTGAAAATCCGAGAGACACGGTTAATATCAAGGAGTAAAATGTGGTTCAATAAGGTAAAAATAATTTCTGGTGAACAATAACTTTTTTACTTTTATTTACTGCGGTTAAAAGTAAATAGGGCAATTAAGGGTAAAAATGATATTATTATTACCATAACACATGTCCTAATTATATTGGATAATTTTAATTCGACCAAAAACAACCTTAGAAATAAAATATTACCCTTTAGGTCCACTTGTATTAGATTAGGACATTTATTATTATTTTATTTAAAAAGAGTTAAAATAGTTAAAATCAAAGTTTAATAAATAAAAAAAATTTAATATAGGTTTATACAAAAGATAAATTCGACTATAAATATTCATTATAAATATAAAATATTTCCTACATAATGGTATTTTATTTATATTTTTTTAGACATTAAATAATTTAATTTATTTATGACACAATGATGATACAGTAATTACCTTATTAATGAAATATTAACATAATTGATATTATAAATACCCAAATAAATGTAATTTGAGACTTTTTATGAATTAAAATAATTTTATTGGTTAATATAACGTATTAGGATTGGTTATATGAATTTTGTTTTAAGTAATAATGCTGTTATGAATTTAGGGAAAACAAAATACAAAATAGTGTCAAAATTGACATAAAAGAGTGTTTAAAACAAATATTATATTATTAATTGATATAATGGTCCTAAAAATAGAAGTTTCATCCAAAAGACTTATATAATAATATATATGACATTAATGAACCAATTGGGGTTCTATTGGTAGTTTATAGTAAGTTTATTAACTATATAGTGTAAGAATATAAGAAGACACGGTAAAAGTTAAATTATTTAACTTAGAGTTAAATATAAATGATAAGGTTAAAATAGTAACCTTAACTTGTCTAAAACCTATTGGTTGAGAGGATTTAGACCCATAACCACATTATCTTCTAAATAAGTCACTTTGGAGCCATTATAAACCGAATATGACATTATTATAAAATAATATTTTATGTTTTTTCCTAAAGTTCCCTTCTCCTCCCTTATAAAAGGGAACCTCCTCCCTATTCTCTTTACACAATATTTAGCATTAAATCTCATAAAAACCCTTCCAATTTCCCTTTTAAACTTCCCTAGAAACATTATAGAGGTTTTGGTCTCCTCAAAAGTCCTTCTCTAGTGCCTTATGAGGAAGCTTAAACGAGCTGTGTCGAAGATGAGGTAATCTGTTCTACTGATTCATTAAAGTTTCTTTCTTCTTCAACTTCTTATTTTTTAGTTTTTTCATTATAAAGTAATAAAATCAGTATCACTAATATAATGGTATGTTATTATAAATATTAAACAACCTCATTTCACCTTCTATCCATCCTATGGAAAACGAAATCACCGCACGTGCGTACGTACGGAATACCGTCTCCACGCCGTGGTGTAATCTATTTTTCCACCACCACCGTACTTGGATGGGTATAATGGTGTAAAAAATAACTATATATGGTTATTATAACATAATAATTATTCTGAGATATTATTTCATCCACTCTAATTCCATTTAATAATTATGGCAACGATATCATCGCTCGTGCGTACGTACAGATTATCGTCTCCACAACGCGATGAGATTCATTCTCCATGTTAACCATTAAAGAATGATTATAAAGTATATATAATGAATAATAATGAAATATATGACATAATTGAGCTACTGGATTTATGTGTATATATATATATGTCATCTACTTACTTCCATTCAAGTCAATAAGGAAAGGAAAACAACGTTCATGCATACGCACGACCTACTGTCTCCATGAACGGTGTATTTCATTTCATTAATCTATCTATTATATATATATACTGAATATATATGATATATAAATCTTGATTTAAGTTCTGGAAGTAATTAAATCATTATATATGTAATAATAATATCAAGAGCAACAAGTGTAAACACGTACGATAAATAAAACGATTTTACCCAAAACAATGCTTTAACATGGAATTTACAAAAGAACAGGTAATATAAAGTCATAAGTGAACCATATATGATATCATAACAATGAATATGATTATGTAATAAGTAAATGACATTACATAATTCATTATACAGGAGGTTCGGATACATACGAAGCATATCAGACCAAAGGTAAGAGATAATTTTGCAAATCTCATTTTTATCCGAGATTGCTTATACGTAAGTATTTATTGGGGTTATATTTTTCATCCCTGTCCATAAAAATGTTTTTCCTAAAGTGTTTAATATTCTTAAATGTATGTTTAAAGAAAATTTTACCCCTATTTTACTTTTACTTTGTGTTATGAAAAGAATCTTTCTTTTGTTTACCATATGTGGTACTTTTTGACTTTTTCCGAAAAAAGTAAGAGGAGAATGTTTTTTTAACTTATACAACATGAACAGATTTTTATGGTTTTATAACACCTTATTTTCATGAAGATTACTCTAAAATATTTCATGACTGTTTTAAAAAATCCTTTTCTTTTAAAACTTCATGGCATTTTTTGAAAATAAAATGATTTTGAAGACGAAAGGATATTTCATTCAAGAATTCAATTCAAGTGTTTTATCAAAACCATTTTACATCTAAGATGAAATTATTTCATATGTGTATGTTTCAAGTATAATTTATCTATTATTTAAATGGTTTGATTCTTATTATGATGAAATTATATCTATTTGTTTTATATGGATTATGTTATGATGGGATGATGTTTATGAAACCCATTTTATTCTTTGGGTTATGATGAATGATTTATAATTATTTTGTGGCACACGAAAGAATGATTTCAATATGAGATGGGTGGGACATATATCTTCCTCCAATGAATTGGGTAAAGATTTATATCTCATGAGATAGAAATGGCTGGAATGGTATGTTAATCTAGTTCAGTGATATAGGACTGGAATGAGGAGTGAACTCGATTCAGAAAGGGACTTTGTCCACTAAGATGGTCTTGGAAAAAATGCCTTATCTACTATGGAAATCATATCATGTGCTTAATGGTTTTACAAAATTAAATGTTTTATTACAATGCTATTTTATCATGATTGATGTTCCATTATGATATATGCCGTACGTACTTCCAAGATTTATTTCATTGCTCAAGATTTTGATGTTTAGATTTTATGTTCAAGTTTTTCATTCAAATGTTTATGGAATGTTTTATGTTCTCTATGTTTACCCTTATAGAGAATTTGATCTCACCCTTTTTATGTTTTCTTTTCCCCAGGATATAAAGAAAGGTTTTAGGTAAGAAAACAAAAGGGGAAGATCTTTGTGGGAGATGTTGAAGATCCTTTACCACGACTATAAGATTATATTCTGAGTTTCCAAAGACACTAAACTGTTACGGTCCTTAGGTGTTTGTTTTTGTTATGTATTAAGTATTCCGAAAAAGTGATGTAATGTCCATGTACATAAAGCTTGGGTCTCTACATGGGAGGCTCTGGTTGTTTGAATTTTTAAAACAAGGTGTTGCGTGAGATGATAACACTCCTCTTCAACTTATGGAGGTCCATCCCAAAAATGGGGTAGGGGTGATACTCTATTTATATAAATTTTGAAATAAAAGAGGAATTGTATCATGGAACCTCATCATTATCGCTCAAAATTGATTGGATCATTCAAGATACGAGGATATTCACTATTGTGAGCCTGTGGTGTGAAAATTTAGGCTATGCAGCACTCATAGATTTTCTACAAGAGGCCAACTGGGACTCCCATATAAATTTCCCATTTGATGTATCCATTTTCATGCAACTAAATGTGTGATAATTTGGGAGTTTCACACACTGGTGAGAGGTTTCTCATGGGCCATCCCCTTTGTGTTTGAGGGCCAAACCGATATCCACAAAAATTCAAAAAATTTACACCACCTTTCTCATGAAAGTAGTTGTAAAAAAGTTTCCCTTTTCAATGCAAACATTAAAAGTTGCATGCAAGTTCTTCCTTAGTTCCAAAATGATCCCTTGGGCTTTGTTTCCTCCTCACCTTGAAGAATTCATGTGTTTTAAGGACGAAAGTACAATTTTTGGTTCTAATATCTATCCTAATATGTAATAGCGCTGGAATATGTAACATTAAACCAACACTAATAATACACAATACTTATCATAAGATATGATAACCTACATGAGATTACCCAATGAAGAGGAAATCATATATTACAATATAAATTATATCGTATTAGTGATATTATTCCATATTTTGTGGTATTATTTCAGTTCCATCGTACACTATAAAAACCTATATCATAAGATATGATATATATAAAACCAAAATAATTCACTGGATTGAACACTAAAATATCGCATATCATTTTTTATGGTCCAATCTCTGATTAAAATATCCCATATTTCAAAATTATCCATATATAAATATATTAATCATATTTTATCATCTATAATATGACATCCACATGATATTGTATTTTCATTATTTTAAAACATGATTTTGAGAATCATGAATCATGGTGATGATTTGATACCATTAAACATAAAAGAAACAATTAGGAACACCATTTAATAAGATTAACCATTCTTGAAACTAAAAAATTTATAAATATAAAAAAATAACACTAAGTAACTTTCACCAATCAAGTCTCTGTTACTATATTCATCATAGTAGTTTGATGAAGACCACTAAGATGTATCCATCTGATTCTGTAATTAGTTGTATATCAAAAGGTTGATATGATTCACCTGATTCTTGAGTGAGATTATCCAACCTTTCATGATATGCTAGTATCTCATGTTGTAAAGGGAGGTGGAGAAGATAGATTCATATAAGGAAGAAATATTAAGACCTCACACCATCTTGATAGAATTATAATCCTTATATAGACTTTGAGAATGATCCTTCAATATCTATATCATTTACTAGAATGCTATGAAATATCCAAGTAGTGATATATTTAAAATTTTTTGTAACCTATTGACTAATATAATTCTCCCATATGTTTCATCTTATGAAATTCCAATCATTATTGATAAATTGTTCCATACGAATCATACATTACAATTCTAAGAATTATGACATACATATATCATGAACCATGACTAACCAAGAGAGTAATATGGTATGCATTATGAAATACCATTTTAATAAAAATGATATAATATAAAACATTATTTTTTTTATGTATTTAGGGAATATATCCATCAGTTGTAATTTCCCTAGTTTATTTCACCTTTTTCATGACCAAACCTGACCACCACATACCTCATAAACACCTCCCCATTTTCTAATGGATGTCTACTAGAATAAAGGGAATAAATATATCATATTAGAGACCATACCCTCTCTAGTACTAATAACCATAAATCATAGTTTAATAAATATATATGTATATATATATAACTATGAAAATATAAACCCATAATAAATGTAGAAACCACAACTAAATGAAAATATAATTAAACAATATAACCTATTCTTTAAAAAATGTACAATTGTAATGGAATATAAATTATATAAGTATAAGTAGGGATTCTCATGGTATGGTTGTATATATCATGCTCTAAAAATAAAAAAAATAAAGGATACCACTACAAAAACAATGTCTTGAGTATAGGCTCAGTAACATATATATATACTCTAACCAAGATCCTATATCTTATTCATTCATAGTAGTAGGGTCCTTTACCTTAACTGGTTCATAAAACATTAAGTCTGTTCAAGTATCTGGGTGTCCAAGTAGGGTGTGAATACAACTCCAAAGGCCACCAATAATGGAATCCTTAAACATATATATTAAATTCATGTTCATTTTGATGTGAAATTATTATGTAATAATTTTTTTTAAAATAAATACCTATTGTATCCTCAGGCTCTGTCATGACACCCAGGATTGACCATACATGCTTCATTCATTTACAATGTCGAGTTTGAACATGTCACATTCATAATCAAGGGTCAACTGTATTTCCACCCATCATTTAATATCACAATATCATGATTATCATTTAGTATTAATCCCAACTATAGAATCCATTATATAATAGTTAGTAGTATACCCAACTCATCTATTAAAGCATACCTTATTGGGAGCACACCCAACCTAAAGTATCAATCCATCTGAGTTTGAAAGTACTTCCAACCCTTATCATTAACCCATCAACTATTGGAATTAGACTCAAACCATTCCACATAACACATCCTTGGTCAACATCACACCTAACTTATTATACATAACCCTTCCTGGGTTGGCATTACCCTCAACCCATATCTCATGTGTGTGTAGTTTGAATTACACCCAAACCACTTATTTAAAATATACTTATTTAGAATTAAACCCAACAAAATTCATCCATATATACATGGTTTTAATTATACCTAATTCATATCATGTAACTGCTTAAGGTTGGCATTATAACAAACCCGCATCACATAACCACTCAAGGTTGGAATTACATCAACCCCCTTCCACAGTTTATAATCATATAACATATAGAAAATAAATAATCAAATAACGTAATCACTTATTACAATATAAAAAAAATAATAAAACATGAAAATAAAAACACATTTATCACAAGGATAAATACAGGTTTGAGACTTTCCCAACTTTATTATACACATTACATTTGGTTGGTCACTTACACACAACCACCTCCCAATTAACATTTCATATTAGGTTACCATCATGTTATAATTGAATCATATATGTTTTATTATAAAAAATCATTATATGGAACCTAATAAAAGTAAACTAGGTCTAAATATTTCCAAAATAACCTCGAAGACCCCCACTAAAATTCCTTAATACACCTAGTTTGGGTACACTACCATTGGTGGCCATTACTTAATAATAAAAACCAATGATGGACCACTCATAACCCCAAAATACCTTTCCCACTCCAAAAGAAACACATAAACAATTTTAAATTATTTTATGGTTAAGAACACATTGTTAGTATGATTTCATATAAAAAAATTAGGGAAAATTATCACAAACCATCTATAATGGTTAGGTGTATAAACACAAGATCATTAGAATCACTGAATGTGTGGGGAGGGGGGGGGGGGGATTTGAATCAATGATTAATCAATTTTAAGTTTTACACTTAAAAAAACCTTAACCACTTATAAGAGTGAATTGATTTTTGGACTTACTTCACATAAGAACACACACACACATAGGGAATGAGAAATTTATAAGGTTTACCAATAAATGTGAGTAGAAATTTATTGGAATTATTTGGTAAAACTCATAATCATACAATCTATAGGTAAAATATTATAAACCAATACGAGTAGGGAAAATTCTTAGGACTATATTTAAAATTATCTCATATATTATTGTGAATCCCAAACTAATATAATAATACCAAATTTTTAGGTAGAAACAAATATATATTCCTCATATAGAAAATTATCTAGTTTTCTGGTGTACTGGTATCTTCTTCACATCAAATCACATGCACGTCACTACATGAAACATTTATATAGGCTAATTTAATCACCATTGAAAATAAAAACCTTCAAAGAATAATGCAAACATAAAATTATTTTTCCTATCTCTCTATTGTGAACTTCATGATTAACCACCAAATTGGTTTTGATATGTACATATCATGAATATATTACGTGGTATTTAAAAAACATGATCCTTTTAATTTAACTGATATTATGGATGATTTTGAAACTATTTAATTATCTTTTTTTGTTTTATGATATGATACAAAAAACATTTGGAAAATGAATAAAAAGTAATCACAATGTGACACTATAAGGTTGAAAATAGGTTTAATCTAGAGCATAATTAAAGAAACCAGAATAGGTTTTTTTACATCATGAATCAGGATATTATATAGTAAAATCAATTTATGGAATAAGACCATTGAGATAGAGGACATAAAAGATAATTGTATACCTTGTACAAGACACAACAGAAGTATTAATGTATTAACCTCCATTTATGACATATGTTCTTTGGGAAATCATATTTTTGATAACCAAAGGCACAACACATGACTTTTATGATGTACATACAAATTCTATTCCATAAACCTATCTAGAAAGACCTCGTTTTGAATGTCTTATACAAGAAATTCAATGAATAATTATCATTATAACCTGAAATGGCATGAGACCTCCCTTAAATACTCATGAATCATTTTTCCACATAGATAGAAAATTAAATACAACCTAAGCACACCTATAGATCTATAAATAGCATACCATGCTACTAATATCTAGGATAGATCTGAAGACTATATATTAGGGTGAGGTTCTGCGCTAAAAATTCCTCAAACATTTCTTCCACCATATTTTTCATTATGATTTTATTTTTTTCTCCCTCTAACCTAATCCCTCATTTATAGAGAGAGTGGTTAATTCCTTCATTATGATGGGGTAATATAGATATATGGGAAAGGTGTTTCTGGATCATATTTTCTTTATTTTATTCATGTTGGGTTGCTATAATTTCTTAATATAAATTCCAATCTCTTTCTTTTTATTTTCCCATCACCATTAAGAAAACATCTATAAATTCAAATATTTAATTATGAAACTAGTTGACTTATGTTATACCGTGACCATTGGGTAATCTAGGGTAATTTGGTTTAAATATAGTATTAGGATTAAATTAGTTCAAAAAAATCCTAAATTATCAAAACATGGGAAATATGGTATTTTTATATTTAGAATTGGATAGCTTAACCATAAAACCTATCCATCCTAACCCTGACACCAACCATTAATTAATCAATTTAATTTCTTAATAAAATTGAACAAAAACCCTAAAATCTATAAAAACCTATCATGTCTTTTAAACCTGATTTCAAAACCCAAATTCTATTTCTCTCATTCACTTTAAAATCAATGAATCCTTATTTATTTTCCCTTTATTCAACCTATTCTTTTTTAAGATTCCTAAATAACTAATTTCACCATATCGTGGGTTTAACCTTAAACTTACTACATAATAAATTTTAATTAAATATTTTTTTATTATTAATAAATTTATAAATTTTATTATCCCTGTTGGGAAATAATGACACCCTACGGGTGAAGAAGTTTCTTCACTAAAAATACTAACAAATTTCTCATTCCTTGATTTGAAATTTATTCACATAATACCATATAAATAATTTTAATTCAATCCTCCCAACATTTTTAGATCTATAATTTCCCACTGAACCTACTTCATAACTACATTAAACCATTTGTAGTTATCATAAAATGTGTTAATTTAAACACATGGAATTATCAAATATTTATTTCTTCTATACATACAATACATCCACCTATATTTAAAACACAACATATAAATGGGAACATTCATTTCTATTAGAAACCATCTTCCATAATTCATGACTCCTGATTCATCTTTAAAATCCTTCTCTCTTCTTTAATATTGGAATTCATCCTCATAAATACCAAAGAAACTTGTCTCAAAAATAATTTTCATATTTTGAAAATAAACATGACATGATATTCCTAAAATTAATTCATCGATATTTTGATAAATATTTCATGCATTATATGTGAAAGTTTTATGATGAATAAAAAACTTGGAATAGACCTAGACACTATAACTTACCATGAATATATGTGAATCTGCATCCATGTATTTTAATTTCATGACCTCACCATCACACAAAATCAAAAAAAACTCTATTTATTAACATAAACTTCTCATGAAATCATTACATCACCCTCAACTACTATATTTTACATGAATATACCATTTGAATACTTAAACTTCATCGAATATCAAACAATTACTTCAAGCTCTAGAACTTCATATGGTGAATCTCACTTATAAATATAGATCTATATCATGAGGTCAATCCAACTCACAAAATATTGTGGGTTTATATATATGATTGATAATATCTTATACATGTGGTCAGTCACACTTCTTACAGTAGGTTGAAATCATGCATGGTAGGTATTTTTCATAGTATGTTCAGGTACCATGAAGCCTCACAACCACTCATTTAACATGAAGTCAATGAAATCATAGTAGGTTCTGGTGTGGTACATTCATCTTATAGTTAATGCATTCATGATAGGTCATACCTTCTTACTATATATCTAGGGCTCATGGTCGATCATATAACCATAAAAAACATGTAGTTAATTAAATTTCAATATAGGGTTTGAAAAGTTGGAAGAAAACATGACTTTTAATCAAATTTCATTGATTCATAAGATCAAATGTCCCTCATCATTCATGTATTTTAAATTATGGATAAATATTACCCACAAATTGAGATTTCCCACATCAAAAAACTTTTGGATTAGTGGTACTTAATAAGTCATTTAACCTCCTCCCTAGGTTAGAAAAAGCATGAGGGGTACTGGTGGTCACCCTACAACCTCTTATTACACCCCACATGAGAGAGAATAACCACCTCCTTCACATATTCCTAATTTACTATATTCTCAACATGTATATTCCCATGCCATCCCATTCACATGATCTTACTTTTTTCCACCTATTCACTACCTGGGCAGGCTAGATTATATTGTCTTGTATTGTTGACTCTATTTCAAAATGTGTAGTTAAGCTGGTTCATTGATTTTATTAAGCTTGAATAATTTTTTTGAACAAGAACTTAGAAAAATGAATATCTAGATAACTTATATCTTAATTTAAAAATATTATTATAAATTATTCTTCATGAAAAATAATATATTTTTATTGGCTATCTTATCATATCACAACATTTAATCTTCAATATTTCTTTAACATCAATATTATACATAATGTTATTTCTTCTTCAAACATCATTAAAACAATTTATAATCATTAATATTAGTTTAGAAATTGTAATAAATTATTTTAACATGATTTATGTTTAGAAAAAAAGATAACACAATAATCTCGTCCACTTCAAACATCACCAATATTTCTTCTCTAGATAAAAATCACAAACTATAGGAACATATTAAAAAAATGTCCTGGTATCAATAATCTCTCCCTTTCTATTTTTTTTGAAAACATGGAAAATAAATAACCTTAAAACTTATCTCACTTAAAAATGAATCATAATTCAATAATTATAGACTATGTGAGTGATCTTGGTTTAGGAAATAATAATATTTAATAATAAACTCTTGCCTTCCATAACAAAAAAATATTTACATTCAAACCTCTTCAAACTTCAACCTATTAAAACTTATCATAGAAATTTTAGTACACATATCATTTTTTTTCACTAAAACAATTGTTAAAATAGTTCACACATAGAATGAAGATGAGTTAAAAACATACCCCTTTTAAAAAATCCCCCTAAATATATTATTCCCTTGAATAGGTAAAGCACATATCAATTAATATTTATGTTTTGATATTTCCACGCCATTGAAAAAGAAATCCAAATACAAGATGATAGAGGATATTTTAATCACTATACCTTATCCTTGTGATGAGTGACATTGAAATCCTAACAAAAACTTCAGATTCTGAAATACTTCTTTAAACAATGGAATGGTGAGCACATCAACTATTTGTGAATTTTTGGAACATACTACTTCTTAAATTAATTTCTCTCCACAAGTTACTTGATAAACTGATATTTAATATCAATGTTTTTACTCCTTGAATTTAGAAATACATTCTTTGAAAAATTGATAAAACATTTATTATCACATTCAATAAGAAATGTTAGCTTCACTTAAACTTTAAATGTTCTAATTGTGTTTTCATACAAAGTAATTGAGTTGTGACATGAGTTACAACCATATATTTTTCGTCAATAGTGCTCAAATTCATAGAAAACAACTTCTAAGTATTCCAGCAAACACACCTGTCACCAAGAAAGAAAAATTGACCCAATATTGAATATTTTTAAACAAAGATAAAATTCATAGAATTTATATATTTTTGAGACTCATTTGACCTAGAAAAAAATTAGTTATTTTAACTTTCATATTCTTCTAAAAATGTTTACTAATATTTTCAACATTAAAATCATACTAGGAAGATTTTTTTTTGATATTATTACACTTTATTATTATTTTAACACTATCCCACTTATTGAATAGATATTTGAAAAAATGAGTCTGCATAGGTTCAGTTATTCCTCAACTTTGACTAGTTTTGGTTGAGTAATATCAAGATCCTTCTCCAAATCAACAATTGTTTCTTCCATCTTAGTACTCAAGGTCTTATTATCATAAAGTTAGTTCTTCATATCTTTAATCTCATTTAAAAGATCATATTTTTCAACTTCATGAATTGATTCCTTATTATTAGTAGATTGGTCACCTTTATTCAACTTTATACTTGCTTATTTATGCTTTGAAATTTTTAAGAGACATTATCTTAATTATATCTTTAGAATGATTTCAATTTGAGTGTGTCATATTTACTTCTATAATTGTTACGTCAATCAATAGTGAAATATTTATCATTAAATTTAGTAAGGATAATCTTTTCACGAATATCATTATCAGTATCAACATCTTCTTCATCATTACTACTTTTATCTTATTATATTTATATAAGAAAATTATTTTTAATCTTTGAAAATTTATTACCATTTCTTGTAGAATATAATTTATTCCTAGATGCATTATTCTGTGAGAATATTTTGTTTTTTTTTCATATTCTTAATTACTCGATTCATCTTAATTTAGTTTTGGAAAATTTTCTAAACAATGTCCAAATACCCCACAATTAAAGAATTTAAATGGTATCTTACCTTTTAATTTTCCCTCTCTTATTCTCACATTTCAATATATTAGTGATATTGTTTTATCAAATTTTACATGAACATATGAATCTGAATTTTGAGATCCAACTTCATCATCCTCATAGTATTTTTTTCAGTTTTATTAGATTTTAAGGATTTAAAAGGAATTTCATTTTCATCCTTTACCTTTATCTTAATAACTTTATATATTATCATTTCAAAAGAAATTATAATACCAATAAATCATAAATAGGAATATCACTTAGATCATTTTCTTCCAAATATGTGGCTTTGGAATCAAAATTATTTTTAAGATATATAAATTTTTTTCATCAATATTAGAATCTTACAGATTCTCAACATATCTTATTATAATACTAACAACTTCATTTACCCTTATGAAGAAACTATTAATAGTTTCATCATCATTCATATAAATTTATTCATACTTAAGTATCAAAAACTATGACTTATCCTTCTTCACTTTAGTCTTACCTTTATAGAAAATTTTATGTTTATCCTAGATATATTTTTTGGTCCTAAGGCATTTAGATTTCTAAAATTCACTCTTTGAAATAGAAGATAAAATGTAATTCTTAGAAATATAATAATTTTTAAATTCTTCTTATCTACTACTATCTTGGAATCATCTTTAGAATGTGAAAACAATCCATAAGTTGTATCTTCCAAAACACCATAACTGATAGATAAGAGATAAGGAATCATATTTCCCTTAAAA
This sequence comes from Viscum album, assembly GCA_963277665.1. NCBI lineage: Eukaryota > Viridiplantae > Streptophyta > Magnoliopsida > Santalales > Viscaceae > Viscum > Viscum album. Next base: position 1,612,400,977 of record OY728125.1, read on the forward strand.
ATATGAAAACTCTTCCCATGAAACATATGAATCCACTTGATATTTATTAAATTTATATTCTCCATTGAAGATAATCGAAATCAATAATTTCTTCAATCTGAGAGAGACATAAAAAACAATATATTCACAAAGACAAAAACAAACAAAGGAAACCTATTTTTATACCAATTATAGGAACACATGATTACTGGAATCACTAAGGGTGAATTAGTGATTAATAAATTGTATGTTTTACCTTTAAACAACCTTCGTCAGTTGTAAGAGAGAATTGATTTGTTGTCTTAAAATACAGAATCATAGACACAAACAATGTCAAAATGATTTAAAAAGTTCCATACTCAATGTGAGTAGCTATTCCTTAACATGATCCATTAAAACCAATGATTATATGATCTAGTACTAAAATATTGTGAACCACTAAAAGATGTAAAAATCCTTAAAAATAACTTTATAAGTTTCTCGACAGTTCTTGTGTATAATATAAAATTAGTGAATCTAGTAATAATAAATTAATATCAAATGTTTGTTTAACAATAGACATGTCTTCATCTTGTAGAAAATTATTTAGTTGTTTAGTGTGTTATCAAATCACATGCAAAAAATTACATAGAATATATTCATATCCCGACTGCATATCCATCAAGAATAAAAACCTTCAAATAATAATGGAATAAATAAATTCTTATTCCTATTTATCTATTGTTAACTTCTTGAACAAATTTCCCAGTTAGTTTCTTTACTAAAAATACACAAAACTTTTTCTTTCCATGATCGATAATTTATTCATAGAATACAACATGAATAATTCAAATTAGAATCTCCCAAAATTATTAGATATGAAATTTCTTATCGAAACTCCTTAAAAAATACTTGAAACATAATGCTATTATGCATGATATACATTAATTTAAACATGTGGAATTATGAAAAATTATTATTTTTCTTTCCAACCAAGAAATTTGATAGTATTTAAATGATGATGTATGCATGATACCATTCATTTCTAGTAGAAAAATTATTTTTTTATTCACATATTCTCTATCTTATGAAATATCATCACTTATTTAATCTTGGAATTATTACTCATATAGAGTAACCAAAATTATATTCCTAATAATTTTCATGGTTTAAAACCATACATGACATGAAATTCCTAAAATTAATGCATGGATATTTGTGTGAATATTGTATATATCATATTTAAAACTTTTACGAAGGATAAATAGATTGGTATGAACCTTGACATCATAACATACCATAAATGTATGTAAATTTGTATTCAAATATCCTAATTTCATGATCTCACTGACTCACACATCTGTAACAATTTTTTTTATCCAAATAAACTTCTAATGAAAGTGTAAAATCATTCCCCAAAGCTTTTTTCTTAGATGTCCCATTTAAATACTCAACCTTCAGGAAATATCACACAACTGCTTTGATGATAATATGATTTACGTATGGTCAGCCCTGGACTTTATGCAATTAATCAAAATTTTCATGGTATATAAATCACATATAGTTAATCCAACTCATTATATGTGGTGGGTTCATATATATGGTTGTTCAGTTCTTGTACGTTCAGTCATTCACACTTCTTGTGGTAGGTTGGAATCACTCGTAGAAAGACATTCTTGTAGTAATTTTAGCTATCATGAAACCTCACAGTCACTCATTTATCATGTGGTTTATTTGTTCATGGTATATTCTATTGAGGTTAATTCATCATATAGTAGATTTAACCATCACAGGTCATGCCTTGTTGAGGTAGATTAAAGGCACATAGTTGGTCATATAATAATGAAACATGAATGGTCAATCAATTATAAAAATATAGTTTTAAAAGGTTTAAGGTAACATTGATTGTGATAGAATGGAATTGATTCATTAGATCATATAACCCTCATCATTTACATTTTTAAATGATATGGAAATATAACATATATGTTGATATGTCCCACATCAATTTTTTTTCATCTTGATGGTGCTTAATAAGTAGTTTCATATTGTCCATAGTCCAAAAAAAATCAAATGGGGGTGTTGGTGGTCTCCTTGAAACCTCTCATTCCACCCTTCATGAGAGAGGATAACCACCTCCTTCACATGTTCTTTCCTTCCCATATGTGCACCATGCATGTCACATGCCTGACCATGCATAAGAACTACATTTTCTTACAAATATACTGCCTGAGCAGGCCAGATCAAACCAGCTCCCATTTGGTTGATTATTTTCCCACATATGTAGTTGTGCTGGTTCTTTGATTGGCTCAATGTTTTCTAATATTTTTTACAAGCTCATAGAAAAAAATTGTCCAAATAAATAAAATCTATATTTCAAACATGTTCTTATGAAATATTATCCATGAAAAAATATAATATTTTTTCATGACCATATCATCATATATGAATCCCTAATTTTCAATATTTCTTTAAAAACCATGTTTTATAAAATTTTATTTATTATTAAAATATATTTTTCTAGACATGGTGATTTATAAGCTGTGATGGGTCTCCCACCTCTCTCCTAGTTCCCTATAAATGCTCTCAGTAGAGCTAGTTAAGCCATTTAAATGTGGAAAGCCAATCGCCGTTCTCTCTTCCTCCACTCAGGATTTCTATCCCAGAGACACCAGTTACTCAAGTAACTCACCTATCCCTCTATCCAATAGATAAAATTCATTATTTCATGATCTTAATGGCTCATGTTTGGATGAACATGGCATAACATCATACATTGGTGGTGTTTATAATAGATCCCTTGTTAAACATGATCAGGTTTCTTCTTCTATCCAGACCAGGTGATGTTCGACACTGAGGGAAAAATCTAGGCATACCTATACTCAATGATATTCATCATTATCTAGAATTACTACGTCTTGGAATATAAGGTTATGTTGGATTTACTCTCTACTTAAATTCAACATTATAATGATTCCCTGGTGGCAGTTCTTGAACCCAAGAAATATCATTCCTATATTTCTAACTTTTATCATAATATAATCCTCCATGGTTATTTTCATGGGGAACCTATTAACTAGCACATCTTGAGTTTTTTTGGAATAAATACATTTTTTTTAAAATACTATCAACATATAAGAATCATATATTTACTAAGTAAAGTTTAGACAACTTCAATTGTTTCTTTTCATTTTTATATTCCTAGTGTGATGCACAAGAGAGAGAAGCATTATGGAATGATCTAGATTGTTTTAATCCAAGGGGATTAACATGGTTTATTTTTGAGGGTTTTAGTTCCATTTTGAATCCTTTTTGAGAAAAAATAATGTGGGGTGTACCCCAAGAGGTACTAACAATCCTTTACTGCCTTTGCTTCCCAAAATGGGCTTCAAGATATGGGCTTTTCAGGGGATAAATTCAGATGGTGAAATAATAAAAATTGTATCTTCCACAATTATTTCAAGATATATTGGTGTTTTACTAATTTTTATTCCATTTTATTATTTTTAAATTAAAAATTGGATCACTTTATTCGGTTGATTTCAACTCACTCTCTGATTATTATATGAATAGAACATGGTAGATCAGGAAATTATCAATTTTTCTATTCCAATTAGTGGGTGTTAGACCCCAACTACCAAATCATGACCTGAATATCCTGTAATAAAATCATATAGGAGTGATCATGGGTGGTTCTTCACAACAAGATCCAACATTTAAAAGGGTATCTCTAGTATTAGAAAAGTAATAGACCCTCTTATTTCATGGAACTAGATGACATCAAATTGGATATTGAGAAAGCTAATAGAGCCCTTAAATTAATCTTAGATGATGAGATCTTCAACATCCTTATTGGAAAATAGAACCAGTTACAAGAAATATTATTGTAATAGTTATGTTCATAACATTATAAATAAAGAGTGAAATGGCTTAAAGAGTATGGCATCCCTCCTTTTTATTAGACAACTTTTCATTACATTTTACAAACAGAGGATCTTTAAAGTATAGTGTCTTGGAAATTAGGAACATAATACATGAAAAAAACATAAACAATTATTCTAACCCACTTTTCAGGATTCATTATAGGTTCATCCTATGTAAAATTACTATATCTCATATCCTAGAGACATACATCAAAGGAAAGGGTGAGAAGAAGGCCTAGTAAAGGGTAAACAAGGGAATCTGTTTACTTGTGATATCAATAAGAACTTGATGAAAAATATGAAGACATGGGAAATGGAAAAAGCGGCATATAATAATAACAAGAAAATGAATCATAACTTGTATATGTGGATATAACATTGCATTTAGACATTCATGAACATATCACCAAGATTTATCCCTGAGGTGTCATAAAAATTACCAAGGTTATTCACCAAGGTTTCGTGAAACATGTCATCTTCAGAGATTAATTATTTACCCAATGCATTGGAGAAATATCATGTAACACCCTTAATATTTATTTAATTTCATGTGAGACACATATATCATAATCAAACATTTCATAAATAACCAATGGAGAATAAAAGAAATGGGTTTCATTTTAAGATCGTGACGTTTTAAACGTTCTTAAAAATAAGATCATTATGTCATCTATAACCCATAGAAAGGGAGTAAGGGTTATATGTATGTCAATTCTAGAATAAAATAATTCATATTTATATATTTATAATCACCCATAGAAATTAAATAGGTTTGGGTATTCACATAAATAAAACAAGAGAATTTATGGAGAGAAAGAGATAGAAATTTTGAGGTGAAATTTCTGCACCATAACGGCTATATAACATGGTTTTAGAAAACATTGAAAAGAGAGGGGACAAGGGTAACACACTCATAAATAATTCATAATAAAGTATGGGTACATAATAATATCATGGTATGGATATTTGAATGGCATACCACATGAAAAGGAAACATGGAAGAAAAGAGAAGATGCGATTTCTTTTATGAGAAATTCGGCATCCTAACGACGTCACTTAAAAATTCAGAAAAAAATTGATGAGAGAGGAAAGAGTATCTAAACAATAAGAAATGAAATGGAAATTAATGAAAACATATATGAACATACCCTCAACATAAATATATGGAAACTAGAAGACACAAAATAAGGGAAGTCATGGCTTAAAAGATGAGGGTGAAAGATTCCCTTACCTTGAAGAGTAACTTTGAAAGCTTGAAGGTTGGGACCTTGGGAGGATTGAGGGAACCTTGGGAGGACTTTGTGGGAGGTAAAGAGACCATAACCTCATTGGGGAGTATTTGGAAAATAAATTAATGAGGGAATGGCTTGGTATTTATAGGAGAAGTGAGGGATTAAATTATTAATTTCCAAGGGACACCTCATCGGTGGTATTGGAAAAACCATGGGCTTTCCCATGGTATTTTCCCATGGTATTGGAAACTTGAGACACCTAATAGCATATCATAGTATTAATAAGTCTACCAGAATGATTACATACATATTACATCATTAATGATGTCATTAAACACCCGAAACCCAATACTGTATTTTTACTATTCACCAAAAATTCAACTGTTTCTGAAAAATCCCAAAAATTCACCTTAACCTAATATTGATGCTCTGAATTCAAAAATAAACTCCATTTTATGAAAATAATTTTCTAATTCTGAGATATTTAATTTTTAAGTAAAATACTATTCACTGAAAATTAAACTGTTTCAGAAAAATCTCCAAAATTCACCTTTACCTAATATCGATGCTCTGAATTCAAAAATGAACTCCATTTTATGAAAATAATTTTTTAAATATTTTTAATTTAATTTTTAAATAAAAAACTATTCACCCGAAAAAACTAATAATTAACTAATAATTTATGAAACAGTTATTTACTTATTTTATTGAATCACATTACCTAATCAAGGTGCCTAAATTATATTAATACTTTATTAAGTGAGTTTACTATTCCATTTGGTAACATTACTATTCATAAGCGCAAAATTACTATTCATAATTTTATATTCACAAAAAATTAAGTTGATCTTATTAGAATCTAAATTTCTTACTGAACACAATTGTAGAAGACAATTTTTTGAAATCATTACACATTATTAATTATTTAAGGTTTACATAAATATTTTAAAATATCCATTTTTTTTCCGAAATTCATCCATAATATACATCCTATATTTATCCGAACATTTGAAATTCACAAACATTACCATAAAAAGAAATAAAAAATTTATTTATATTAAAGGATTACACAAAAAAAGCTAAGGTCTTGTTACATAGCCCCTTATAAAACCAACATAGGACCTAAGTGTAAGGTGTGCTAAGGTGACATAATCTTAAGGCACCTCGACCAACATTGCCCGAGTAGTGACCTCTATCAGCTTGAACTTCTCCCGTAGGTGATTCTGTTCAAGCTTCACATGATGAATTTTGGCTTGGGCATGGTCTAGAGCAAAGCCCAATGGTGCTACCTCCTTCCCAACTTTCTTCAGATGGGCTTTGAATGACCCGAGTCTACTGGATGAGGCCATTAAATCTTCTTTCTATATTAATTAACCAATATCACTTGTATTTATAAACAATAATTGTAATGTTAAGAGATAGTTTCTAACGGTCATATTGACCAATGGTCATATAACAGTCGAAACTCAATAGTCTCATTTAATTATACTCACTTTGTTAATTAAAGAATATAGTTTTGTTGAGTATAAAATAAAATAACACACAAAATTAGGAAATAAAAATTATTCAAAATTTTGGGTTGTTATATTCTTCCCCCCTTAAGAAAATTTGTCCCCGAAATTTTAACTCATACCCTTAGTAAAGAAGAGGTGTGGGTACTTCTACCTTATAGACTCCTCTAGTTCCCATGTGGCTTCTTCACATTTGTGGTTTCTCTACAACACCTTGACAAGGTGGATAGTCTTGTTGCATAGAACCTTGTCTCTATGATCCAAGATCTCCACCAGCAGCTCCTTATAAGAGAGGTCATGTTCCACTTGTACCACCTCTGGGTTTAGTACAAGTGAAGGTTCAGGTATGTACTTCCTCAAGAGGTATATGTGGAATACATCATAAAATTGTGTTAGATTTGGAGGAAGTGAAAGACGATAGGCCATTGATCCTACGCGATCAAGGATTTCATAAGGGCTAATGTACCTAGGACTGAGCTTCCCTTTCTTCCTAAACCTCATGACTCTCTTATAAGGTGAAATTTGAAGGAAGGCCTTGTCACAAAAATAAAACTACAAGTACCTTTGATGGTTGTCGGCATAGCTCTATTTCCGACTCTGAGCAGCCTTAATGTTTTGTTGGATGACATGGACTTTTTCTATCATCTCTTGCACAAGATCAGGCCCAAGAAGCTTTCTCTCACTAACATCATGACAACATGTAGGATTTCTACATCTCTTCCCATATAGAGCTTCATAGGGTTACATTTGAATGATGGAGTGGAAGATATTGTTGTAAGAGAACTAAAATAATGGGATATGTTGATCCCATCCACCTTTAAATTACATTGAGCATGTTATCAGCATGTCCTCGAGTGTTTGAATAGTTCTTTCAGATTTTCCATCAGTTTGGGGGTGATAGGCTGTAATGAAATTCAATTCACTGGTTAGATCTTGTTGAATACTTCTCTAGAATTTTTATGTGAACCTTAGATCATGATTAGATACAATAGAAAGTGGAACTCCATTCAACTTTACCAATTTCTTCACATAAATACAGGCAATTTGACCAAGAGAGAAATATTCCTGAATGGAGACAAAATGGGCATTCCTGGTGAGATGGTCCACAATAACCCATATCACATTGTTTCCTTTGGAAGTTCTTGGGAGACCAGTGATGCTATCCATAGTGATATTGTCCCACTTCCATACTGGTATGGGTAGTGGTTACAATACCCCTTTAGAAAGTTGTCTCTCTTCCTTCACTTGATGAAAAACTAGGCACCTTGCAGTGTAGTCAATAATCTACCTTTTCATATTATCCCACCAAAAATGATCATGAAGGTCCCTATACATTTTTGTGCTTTCAGGATGTATAGAGAAAGTATAACTATGGGATTTATCCACCAGCTCCTTCTTTATTTTCAGAATAGATAGAATACATAGTCTTGTATAAAATTTTAGTACACCTTCTTGATCAATATTGAACTCAGGAAACTTCCCATCCTTCACAGCTTCAAACTTATTCTGTAACAAAGGATCTCCTTTCTGATCTTTCTTGATCTTCTCTAGTAATGACGATTGAGAAATCATTTGGGTTAGGTTTGATTATGTCCCTTCCCTTATAATTACCATGTCCATCTTTACTAGGTCATTGATCAAAGGATATTTTTGAATCCTCATCATGGAAAGAACAAATGGTTCTTTCCCGCTTAATGCATCAACAAATTTGTTTGCTATTCCAGGATGATAATGGATTGAACAATCATAGTCTTTAAGAACCTCCAATCTCCTTTGTCTCATGTTCAATTCCTTTTGTGTGAAAATATACTTCAAACTTTGATAGTCTATGTATATATCACATTTCTTCCCATAAAGATAGTTCCTCCATATCATTAGAGAAAAACCGACCGCAACCAGATCCAGATCATGCGTAGGATAGTTCTTCTCATGAGTCTTCAACTATCGAGATGCATAAGAAATGACTTTCTCATTTTTCATGAGAATTCTCCCAAGCCATTTGAGAGATACATCACTAAAAATAACGAATACTTCTCTACTTGAGGGAAGAGTTAACACAGGTCCAGTAACCAATCTCTTCTTCAGATTTTGGAAACTTTCCTCACACTCCTTTGTCCAGATGAACTTAAACCCCTTTTGATTTATCTTGGTTAATGGATTAGAAAGTCATGAAATGTTTCTCAAAAACCTCCTATAATATCTTGCTAATCCAAGGAAACTTCAAATCTCAGTTATTGTTGTAGGTTGAGGCCACTCCTCTACAACTTTTGTCTTTTTAGGGTCAACTGTGATTCTGTCATTGGTAACAATGTGCCCCAAGAAAGAAACCTGTTGTAACCAGGATTCACATTTTCTGAACTTTCCAAAAAACCTCTCCTTTCATAGAGTTTGTAAAATAACCCTTAGATGATCTTCATACTCCTAACAAATTTTGGAATATATCAGAATATCATCAATAAAAACTACCACAAAGTTATCAAGGTAGTCCTTAAAGACTCTATTCATCAGATCCATAAAAATAGAAGGTGCATTAGTTAGTATGAAGGGCATAACAATAAACTCATAATTCCCATATCTTGACTTGAAGGCAGGTTTTGGAATATCTTCTTTCTTCGCCCTCAATTGATGATAACCAGATCGAAGATCAGTCTTTAAGAAGAATTGAGCCCCACTAAGTTGGTCCAATAAGTCATCAATTCTTGGAAGAGGGTTTTTTTTTCACTGTGATCCCATTCAGTTCTCTATAATCAATTCATAGCCGCATTAGTCCATTATTCTTCTTCACAAATAGAATTGGTTCTCCCCAAGGAGACACACTTGGTCAAATAAACCCCTTCTCCAAAAGATCTTGTAGTTGTTTCTCTATTTCCTCTAGCTCCACATTTTCCATCTTATAGGGGGTCTTTGATATCAGATGAGATCCAAGTACAAGTTCAATGGAGAACTCTACCTCTCTTTCAGGGGGAGGTCCAGGAAACTCCTCAGGAAATACGTCAACGTACTCTTGGACGATGGGAACATTTTCTATCCTTAAACTCTCATCTCCTTCTTCTTCTTCACCGATCAAATCTATAAATATGGATATAGGGGTTTATTCTAGACAAGGATAAGGTTGAGATATCTCTCCTTAGAAGACAATTGTAGGTTTTCCATTCAAGACTACTAATATTTCCTTCCTTATGCATTTGATTTAGCATTATACTTTTAGAGCCATTCCATCCCTAGTATAATGTCGAATTGCAGCATGGGAATGACTACTAGATTTGAGATAATATTGTGCTCACTAAAGTAAATAATAGAGTTTCTAAACACTGATGATGCTTGGATAATCCGACCAGGAGTCTTGATTGATAAATCTACTTTTAGAAAATCAGGGGTTGATTCTAAATTCTTTGAAAACTTGGAGGAAATAAAGGAATGTGTAGAACCAGAATCAAACAACGTACTTGATAGCATTGAGAGGACAACAAGAGTACCTGTTACCACATCATTCAGAGATTCAACTTTATCTATCATGATAAAAAATCACAACATTGCTCCCTTGTCCTTTGCTGAGGCTGATAAGTGTTCCCCTCCACTGCCCTCAGATTTAGATAGTGATTGGAAAAGTACCCATGTTTTCCAAACGTAAAACACTAGACATAAGGTAGGGCCTACAACATCTTCCCCTTGTCTTTAGTGTTAGGAAGTTGAGGTTTCACCTCACTACAACAATTCCTCACAATATGGCCATATCTTCCACACTTGTAGCATTTCTTGCTCCTGAGCAGGCAGTTCCCCGAATGCTTCTTCCCAAATTTATTACACGTGGGATATTTCACTTTCTTGCCTCCTCTTACCTAATCAAAGGTTCTCCCTAGGCTGGTCTCCATCGATCTCTTCTTGTCATTTGATTTATGAGACCACTGTGTCTCACCAAACTATAGCTCGACTTTCATTGCACTCCGCACTATCTCATCATAGATGTCATAGTATCGGTTGTCTAGATTCTTCCGTAGATAAGGCCTCTGTCCACCAAAGATTCTATCAAACTTACCATTTGGATCCATGAAAAAGATAGATGTGTAATATGAAAGCCTTGTGAAGTTAATCTCATAGATTCCCACAGATTCATTCTCCTTCTGCTTTAGATCAAGAAACTCCTTCTCCATTATTGTTCTCATGGAATGATGGAAATAATTACAAAAAAAGATCCCTCTGAACTCTTCCCACTCCATAGCTTCAACTTACACTCTTGTACTTGTGTTTTTAATCAGTTCCCACCACTGATCATCTTCTTCTTCTAAGCGAAAAACATCCAGGGTGACCTTCTCTTGCTATGAACAACGAAGCATAGAAAAGATCTCCTTGATGGAGCTGATCCACTGCTTAGAAATCAATGGGTCAGTCGATCCACTGAAGTTTGGTGGTCATTGATGCATAAAGGACTTAACATAATGTTATCCCCTTAGAGGAGAGATCAGTCTCTCAGCTTGATTCAAGTTATTTTCCATAACTTGAGTCAGTTGTTTCATCATTCGTATGAATGTTTCCATTCAAGATCCCATTGGAGGTCCGTCTGTGCATGGTCCATTGCGATCACCATTTTCCCAGTTCCTCCTATTGCCCGCCATTTTCTATAAGAATAAAACCTTAGTGAGAAACTTATTTCATTTACGAATCTTTTAACTATACAGGATTTTATGTTTTAAAACTTCATGCTTAGACAATTACATTTCTCTATGATTCCTTTATAATGACTCATAAAAAGCATATGATTAACCAAACATATCCCATGGGAGTGTTGTAACCAAGAGTGAAGCAAGGCCCGTTGTCGTGTACCAGTTCCCATTCAAGTCTAGCTCAATGTGTTGTTTTCAGGTTTTACCCTTATGTACATCTGTGCCGGAGCCACCTCTACCTTCTCGTATACAGACATGGATGTATTTGCTTGATAACCACCTTACTCAATACTCACCGAAATACCAAGAAGTTTTCCTATATTTAAACTTTTATACAGGGTTCCTCCTAAAGTTATCATATCCTAATTTCCATAAATAACTAAACCTCATTTTGATACCAACTATGTCAACCCTCCTTTTTATTATAATACTTTTCATTACATTTTACAAAAAGAAGATCTTTATAGTCTAGTGTCTTGGAAATCAAGAACATAATACATGAAAAAAATATAAAAAATTCTTCTAAACCACTTTTAAGGCTTCATAATAGGTTCATCCTATGTACAATTACTGCATCTTATATCCTGGTGACATACATCAAAGGAAAGGGTGATCAGAAGGTCCAGTAAGTGGTAAAAAAGGGAATCAAATTACTTGTGATATCAATAAGAACTTGATGAAAAATATGAAGACACGAGAAAGGGAAAAATAATCATATCATAATAACAAGAACATGAATAATAACTTGAATATGTGGCTACAAAAATTCATTTATACATTGATGAAAATATCACCAACGCTTATCCCCGAGGTGTCATAAAAATTACCAAGGTTATTCACCAAGGTATCGTGAAACTTGTCGTCTCTAGAGATTAATTATTTACCCAATTAATTGGAGCACTATAAGGGAAAAACATTAATATTTATTTAATTTTATGTGATCCATATAGATCATAATCAAATATTTCATAAATAACCCATGGAGAATAAAATAAATGAGTTTCATTTCAAGATCACGAAATTTTAAAAGTTCTTAAAAATAAGACCATTATGTCATTTATAAACCATGGAAAGGGAGTGAGGATTATATGTAAGTTAATTACAGAATCATATATATCATATTTATATATTTATTAACACAAAGAGAAATGAAATAGGTTTGGGTATTAACATAAATAAAATAAGATAATTTCTGGAGAGAAAGAGATAGAAGTTTTGAGGCAAAATTTCTGCAGCATAATAGTTATATAACATGGTTTTATAAAACATTTAAAAGAGATGGGAAAAGGGTCAGAAACTCATAAATAATTCATAATATAGTATGGTTACATAATAAGATCATGGTATAGATATTTTAATGACATACCACATGAAAAGGAAACATGAAAGAAAAGAGAAGATGCAATTTATTTTACAAGAAATTTGGCAGCCTAATAGCGTCACTTAAATATTCAGAAAACTAGTTGATAAGAGTGGAAAGGGTCTCTGAACAATTAGACATGAAATTGAAAGTAATAAGAACATATAAGAACATATCCTCAACATAAAGATATGGAAACTAGAAGACACAACATAAAGGAAGTCATGGCATAAAAGAGGAGGGTGAAAGTTTCCATTACCTTGAAGAGTAACTTCAAAAGCTTGAAGGTTGAGACCTTGGGAGGTTTGAGGGAACCTTGGGAGGACTCCTTGGGAGGTAAAGAGATATGAACATAATTGGGGAGGATTTGGAAATGAAATTAACGAGGTAATGTCTTGGTATTTATAAGATAAGTGAGGGAATAAATTATTAATTTCCAAGGGACACCTCATCTGTGGTATTGGCTAAACCATGGGCTTTCCCATGGACTTTTCCCATGGTATTTGACACTTTGGACACCTCATAGCATATAATAATATTTATAAGTCGAACAGAATGATTACATACTTATTTTATCATTAATGATGTCATTAAACACCCGAAAATCAAAACTGTATTTTTTCTACTCACTGAAAATTTTACTATATCAGAAAAATCCCAAACATTCAACTTAAACTAATATCGACTCTATGAATTTTAAAATGAAGCCTATTTTATGAAAATAATTTTCTAATTATGAGGTATTTAATTTTTAAGTAAAAACACTATTCACTGAAAATTCAACTGTTTCAGAAAAATCCCCAAAATTCACCTTAATCTAATATCGATGCTCTGAATTCCAAAATGAACTCCATTTTATGAAAATAATTTTCTAAATATTTATAATTTAATTTTTAAATAAAAACACTATTCACCCAAAAAAACTAATACTTAACTAATAATTTCTGAATTAGTTATTTACTTATTTTATTGAATCACATTACCTAATCAAGGTGCCTAAATTATATTAATGGTTTATTAAGTGAGTTTACTATTCAATTTGTTCACATTACTATTCATAAGCGCAAAATTAATATTCATAATTTACTATTCACCAAAAATTAAGTTGATCTTATTAGGCTCTAAATTTCTTACTGAACACAACTATTGAAGAAATTTTTTTGAAAATCATTACACATTATTAATTATTTAAGGTTTACATAAATATTTTAAAATATACCTTTTTTTCCAAAATTCATCAATAATATACATCCTATATTTATCCGAACATTTGAAATTAACAAACATTACCATAAGAAGAAAAAACAATTTTATTTATATCAAATGATTACACAAAGAAGCTAAAATCTTGTTACATAGCCCCTTATAACACTGACATTAGACCTAAGTGTAATGTGTGCTAAGGTGATAGAATATTGGGGCGGATTGGATAATATTTCTTGAGTAGTGACCTCCATCTGCTTGAACTTCTCCCGTAGGTGATTCTGTTCAAGCTTCACATGATGAAGTCTGGTTTGGGCGTAGTTTCGAGCAAAGCCCAGTGGTGCTACCTCCTTCCAAAGTTCCATCAGATGGGATTTGAATGACCTGAGTCTAATGGATGAGGCCATCAAATATTCTTTCTATATTAATTAACTAAGATCACTTGTATTTATATACAATAATTTCAATATTAAGAGTTTAGTTTCCAACGGTCATATAACATTCAAAACCCAACAGTCTCATTTAATTATACTCACTTCGTTAATTAAAGAATATAGTTTTGTTGAGTATAAAATAAAATAACACACAAAATTAGGAAACAAAAATTATCCAAAATCTTGGGTCGTTACAAAGAGGGTAAAAAAACAAAACTTTCATTCAGGCATGTATTAAAGAAAATAAATGTGTCACTCTCCCAAAAATTCTCCTATAGGATGGGTATTTCACCCACATCATTGACACGGTGGAAGGTATGGATTATTATCACTTAAAATAATTACTTGAGAACATTAACCATCACATGCAGGATGGTTGTTCAGGAGAGGAAACTAAAATTTTCAATGAACTACCCCATGTGGCATCAAATTCAACTAATAGGTAATTTGAAAGAATCCCAATAGATCATGATGTTTGAGAATCCATCTTCTCCCTCAAACTTGAAAGTGACCTCAGCCCTAACGGTTTCCTATGTCCATTCTATACAAAAATCTAGGACTTTGTTAAAGGTGATTTGATGGAATCCATCTAAGATTATTTCCAAGGTGGTATCTTACCCTCAGTTTCCTATGCTACCACCCTGATAATAATCCCAAAGGTGAAGGACCAGCTCTTCCCGTAATCACTATAGGCCTATTATTATGTGTCACATTCCCTACAATATTATGGATAACATTATCAATATAAGGCTCTCGCTCCATCTTCCTAAATGGGTCTCCGGGGAATAGTAAGGATTCATCAAGGGTATCTCCACATAGGTTTCCATTTATATAGTTCATGAAATGATCAGTGATATTAACAAAAAGTCACCTAGATCTAACATCACTATTAAAATTGATATGAGAAAATCTCATGATATGATGGAGTGGGGTTTCATTATTAGAGTGATGGCTTGTATGGATTTTTCTAGATGGGTGATTGATATTTTCCTTAGATTATTTATCTCCCCTTATCCCTATTTCACCTTCATGGGGAAAAGTGAATTTTTTAAATTTATTATTGGCTCAGTTAGGGAGATACTTTATCCCCCATCATTTTTATCTTTTTCCAAGACACCCTTTGTAGATACCTATCTAAAAACGTCCTTAATGGATGTATCCAGCCCTACCGGTGTAGTCCTCACTTTAATGGTGTTTCTCATATTGGTTTCACAAATGATATGATCTTTTTCACTAATGGTATAATTAGAAATATGTATGAGATTAATAGGACTATAGATGAGTGTTGTATGTGGAGTGGTAAGATCATTAACTAGGACAAATGAATTTTATATATTTCAAAATTGTGCTCATAAAGACGAGGAAAAATAATTAAGAAGAGTCTATGAATTTGAAGGAGGAATTTTACAATTGATTACCTGGGAGATCTAATTTCCTCAAGTAGGACTCACATTCATCATTTTGATAGATGGGTCGATAAGATTTGAACCTGTAAAGTTAACTAGAATAAATGATTCCTCTCATTCAGGGGACACATTACTCTTGCCAATTATGTACCATCTTCCATTACTATGAACGTTATTTCCATCTTTAATGTTCCAAATGTGGTTATCAGAAATATTGGAAATATTTTTTTGGTATTCATATGGGATGATCACAGGAAAGGTACATTCTATTAGGAATCATGGTACAATAAGGCTAGGGATGTGGGTACTGGTGGCATTAACCTAAGGAGTGTCATAGAGTCCATGAAGAGTCTTCAAGATAAGCTGTCTTGGGATTCCCTGGAGGGTCTCCCTCTATGAAAAAACTAATAGAAGAAAAATATGAATCTCTATTAGATAGAATGGGAGGGGGGGTCACGTATATATATTTCAATTAGACGTCTCATTATCATACTTTACAACCACTTGAGATGGATATTTTTATATGGGGGGGATTAATTTATGGAATCCCCATTTGGTGGGATTTGTGCTCAGTTTTCCATGATGCCCGACCCCAAGAATTACATTATTTGAGGATATCTTATTCAATCCCTTAATCAATGCTATCCTTAACTAGAAAATATAAGATATTTTAAACATTATAACAATGAATTATGACTAGGATATGTTTATTTTCACATGCTCAACAATGGGTGTCTTCTTGGTGAAAGGTCAAAACCATGGTACACAAGAAATCAACATGTTAGACAAATAGGGAGGAACCCTCTGGTGTAATGACATTCCAATGAAGTAAAACTTATTGGTTTGTCATATCCATAGTCATGATATTGCTACCTATGAGGAGGTTAGGATGAAATGGACCGAGCTAGATTCTAAATGATAGTGTTTCTAGAACTCCACATAATAAAATTTCACACATATTTTATTTGAGGAAGAGTGAGATGATTCATTTTGGAATGAATTCAGAGATTATTTCGTGCTCAACATAAAGGAATTTGATATTTCTAACTTCCTTCACAATTGGTTCCATGCAATATACAGTAAAATTCATGAACATAAGGGAATAGATATGCTTATAATAGAGGGTTTTTGGTGTATCTAGAATGAAATAAACATAATTCACCATGAAGGAACCCCCAAATTTTGTTTGGACATGGTTTTTAGGGAAATAATCCTTGAGACCGATCTAGTTCTTATTTTAAAATATTTGGAGCATACCCCCTCGTCAAGGATGCTTATGGATGGAAGATGTGCGACCCATTCCATTCAGGATTCTACCCTACATGTTAGATGAGTTAGATGGATAAAAACCAATAGTGGATTCAAAATTAACACGGATGAATCATTCAATATCATTTTCATGTGGGGGGGGGGGGTTGAGGTGTTGTTGATTATCTCAAAGACTTGATATTTATTGCTTTTAGTGACTACTATGGTCGAGGGGTTTCCATTACAGTAGAATATTTCACCATTGTAAGAGGAATTTATCTATGTGATACCCATAGTATCATTCTTGAACCAGTTTAAATGGATTCATTATTTATTCACAACTCACTTTAAGATAAGATTCCCACCACAAGGTCCATCACTTATCACATCTGCAAATGCAGGATCCTCACTAATTATAAAGTGGACTTCCTTCATACATGGAATGAGGGGATCAAGGTTATGTATTTCATCTCTTCTTGGGCTAAAAAAATCCCCATATACTTATTTTCCAGCTTGGGCTCTCACCCTCACTGTATACATCAGTTTTGTAAGAGATGATGACCTTGTACTTCACTATTTTTGATTACATTGACTCAGTTGGGCCATTGGCCACCATTTTTTGTAATAAAATATCTTAACATTAGATGGGTATACATGGTCTCAACATTAGGGACCACATACCTTATTATAATATAATCCCTCTCATCGATAATCCTTAAATGAATCAGTTTTAATTTCTGGTTTCCTAAAAATCTAAATAAATTCCCAGAATTATGGATTTATAGTGAAAGAGGAAGAAATAAGAATAAAAATACAAGAATAGATCAAAGAGGAGTGTTATCCTTAACATTGGTGATCTACTATAATGAATGAAACTTAATTTTAGTTAATAATGAATAAAGAATAATGTCAGAGGAGAAAAAACTAAGAGAGGATAAGGGGATATGTGGGGGCATATATATTTCTGAAGAAAATAGGGGAACTCCATTTATCATATCTTTTTAATTTAATTAATTAAAATTATTAAAAAAATAAAATAGGAAATGTGTTATAGAATAACCACAATGATCACAACTCAATTCTTTATCCAAGGTTACCCTTATGATGAAACCCCTCAAGTCACGATTTAGTGCCTGACACCAAGGTAGAACTAGAACCCTAAAAATAATCCCTTCATTATGTGGCAAGGTAATCCATGGATTGACCTCCCTTTCTAGACTAACTTCATGGTTTAATCACTCCCTTCATAACCAAACGCTCTCAAATAGAGTGGATCCTAAAAAACACAACCACCTCATTATAGTGTGATACAATGATAAATGGTGCAACCACCTATGATGTGACATGATATCATTTTATATCAACCTCACTTTTACCCAACACTTATAGGGTGTGGCATGATTATGCACCTAAAATAGATTTTTTTCTCAAACTCTAGGATAACTTATAAAAAGATTCTCCAATTAACACCTCTAAAAACCAAAGCCAACTAATTTCCAAAGGTTTGATATAATTTAAATTAATTTCATACCTTGAAAAAATTATAGGTTTTATAGTTACTGAATCCATATTTAAAGGACCTATTCCAAATTATATAGGGGAGTTACCCACTTTACTAAGTGCGTATAGGACTTATGTGTGGAACCTGTATACTTCCAAGTTTTATCCACCCTGTGTCTAATCAAATTGTCTTTCTCTCCCTCTCTATTATGGTATATATGAGATAAAGAACCAAAAAATGCTCCAAATTTCACAAAAAAAATCCCCTAATGGTGAACATATACCCACCATCACATTCAATGTGAAAAAATATTCAAAATAGACTATTCATATGTTCAATTCCGACAACCAGCTGGGAAGATCTTAAAAAATTCAAGGGGGTGTAATAAATGACATTTACAACTAAATACATGAGATTTAATCCTAAAAAATAGTCATTAATAATATTTTATAGTTTATATTGTGTGTAATCAACCTACACAACATGTCTAATAGGGTACATAATGCACGAGACTCACTGTTCCTTCTAGTCATGTACTTACTGTACACATTGAGACTTAACGTTGGATTTCATGACACATAATTTTGATTACATGGAATATATGCTGACACAAAACCATTCAAATGGTTTTGACACACACATGGAATTTATAGAAGGAATACATGATGTATGAGACTCGTTATTCACTTGGTTATATTTCTTAAACACACTAATCCAGTTTGTCTCAATATACATGATGTGTTATTCAACACTACACCATGTGTGACACTCAAGGTTAATATACATCTATAGATAATTCCCGTGTCATTAACTCAAGGTTTTATATGACATGTACTATGGACCACATGGAATATGGGGCTAGCTAGTTAGTTGTTTGGTACAACTGGTACTCTCTTGAGTTACATGGGCCAAAATAAATGTTTTTGTAACCTAGAGTCACACCTATTGTAATATTTATAATGTCGTGAAAACCCTAGACTCTATGTATTGTGACATGCATGACATGTGAAATAGAGGACTACATTCCATTTAATTGGGAAATTTACAGTAGATATATTTTCTTCTCCATACCTTTTTCTAAATTAATTCCCAATAATTTTCATTGCTTGTCACATTGGAAGTCACTTATTCGGCCTGTTAGAGTTCCACCAACATCATCATGACCATCCCCTCACCAGAATAGCTCGAAGGCCTTTTTTTTTGACAACCCCCCTTTCAAAGGGATGAGGGGGAACCCTTACAAGGCCCGTAGGCTCAGAGATTACAAGGCCCATAGGCTTAGGATATTACATGACCCAAATGACTTAGGGAATTTAACCAGACTATCTACAAGGAACTGCCCCTTCCTAGCATCTTCATCGTGATAACAGCTCTCCACCTTTGCGTGGCCGTCTGTCTAGGCTTCATGTGCAAGAACAGGCTGGTTCTGATGGCGTAGCCATACCCTATCATTCTGACAATCTATTTAGCTCTTCTCTGGTGAGTGCACCTTGCTCTGAACCCTCTTCTTGGGTTGCTCCTTTTATGTAGATTCTTTCTGGGGAAACTGCATGTGGCCCGAAGGCCTTGAGGTGGCCCAAAGGCCTTAAAGGTGGCCCGAAAGCCCTCCTGACCTAAAGGCCTTGGTGGCCCAAAATCCTTAAGGACTCCAAGCCCAAAATGATGGCCCAAGGTGAATAGTTTCAACTGCTACAACACCCGCACAATGTAGAGTTCTGCTACAGTACCACACAGTGTACAGTTCTGCTATAGTACCCACACAATGGACAGTTCTGCTACAATACCACACAGTGTACAGTTATGCTACAGTACCACACAGTGTACAGTTCTGCTACAGTAACACACATTGCACAGTCTGCTATAATACTGCTATAGTGCCTGCTACAGTACTACTACGGTACTACTACAGCCCCCAGAAATATGCCTCTTCCTAGTTCTGAACATGGGTCTTGTGCATGCACTTAAGGATACCTCACCAATAGGGCTGAGGCTCATGTGCATCTCCTCACCATTTATTGAAATTCATCACATCAAAACCACTTCATCTCCACTATTCGTGTAAAAATCCGGCCATCATTGATAGTCTCCACTTAACTGCTCACATGTGTGGACTAGCTCACTATAGCTAGACACAGACCACTTGTCATTCCAGTTATCCATGGTTGAATTATTAACCAATGTGAAGTCTAAAAAATGATCCAAATTCATAGATAATTATTTAAAAGGATAATCATGGTTAGGCTATAAGATATAAATAAAATAATGGGTTCAGTATCATTTAATTATCACATAAAGAGTGCGACTCCATGAGATCACTAATATATTATTATTAATATGGTATAAATTCATAATTACCGATGGTGAAGACACAATAATAAATAAACAACTAAAATTGATTATCAATACTCCAATAATAGAAACATGTTAACATAAAATCATAAAATAAATGAATTCATAACAATCCATGGATTTTAAATTAACCCACACAATGAAAATAAAACTTGTTTAATATATAATAAAATATTTAATTAATACTCAAAAAATTAATATATAAAGGAATTTATCATTAACAATTCAAAAATAAGGTTTTAGGGAATATAATTCATGGAAAGATATACACACATAAAAGAAAAGGTGAAATAGTTCAACCCAAAATTCATTCCATGATAGATTAAATGCCAAAACTTCTCATTTATCAAGGCCACATTATTTGAACATTATTTCCATAAAAGTTCATCATTGATTTTTCTTTATACTCAAAGAGTTTTGAGGTCTATATTTATTCAAGGTTAATTACAAATTAATTTAAAACCATATAGAAATGACTAAAGATGAATTTATAACAAATTTAGATGACAATAGGGAAAAGAATTAAATATATTGAAAAAAAATCATCTCAAGAGCTATCAACTGAGCACATAACTTATACCTCACATAGAAAAAACACCCCATTCTAGAATCCACCAATAAGTCAAAATTTTCACCCTAGATTTCTTTTAGGAGATAAAAATGTTTATTCTCTTGGGATTTTTTTTTCTTAATAAATATTAAAAAATACTTAAAAACTATCTAGAAAGAAACATCATCAAAATTAAAATCAAGGGTAAACACGATGTCCTAAGATCAATAGAATAATCATAAATTTTTATGCCACTTTATAGGGTAAATATAGAATTTTAAACCCTATGAGGGAATTATGACTTTGAAACTAAAAAAATAAGGTAAGTATCAATAAGAAAAAACTTGGGTCACTATATCTTCCTCACCTTTAAACAATTTAATCCTAGAAAAGGAAACTACCCAAGGAAATAAATTGAGAATATTATAAAATAATAGAATATGAATATGAATTATCTTTACATGGATTTCATCTATATTTGGATGTCGAGGTTCATCTCAATACCATTTTATCAAATTATTAGCAAAATCATAAGATATTATTATGTAACTTTCACTACGTTTTGTACCAATAACCTTTCCAACCATAGGTCATGTAAAATACTAGATGTTTCTATATTATTAATTTCTATTTCATGGGTTTTTTAGGTGTTGATGAAGGATTAAAGGATGTTTAATAGAAGAGAGGGGATAATTTTAGATGACTTTTCATATTTCATCATATGTAATTCCTTGAACATTGGAATTATGACATGCCCTGTTGGATGGAGAAGTGGGGTTACTACATTTTGGTGTGTTATTCTATGAGTAATGTGGTGGTGCTATAAGGATCATGTTTCAAAGTGGAGTTGGTGCTGTCAGTTTTTAGAATTTCTTTATTTGGATGAGGGAGTGTGTTGTTGTGTGGTGAGAATGGTTGAAGTGTAAAGTTCTATTGGTTATTCTTAAGTAAGGAGCACTATTTTGTGAATATGGTTACTATTCCATGGGGTTTTGGTTTGCTTAATTTTTCAATTTTTGTGTGTGTCATGGTGTAGATGGTTACACCATGATGATCATTTAAGGTTTATAAGGATAGAGGGGGTGGTCTAGGAATCATGCCATGATTCTAAAGGGTTTGAATGTGGAAGCATGACCCTTGGTGTTATAATGTGAATTTTTTTATTTATATAAAATTCAAGGTAGTTTGACTCCCAATGATGTGTGAAGATCACATTGTGAAATCTATATTCTTCCATCACTACAACATGACCACACATGTCACACAATGATCCTTTTTCTAGAATATTCATAAAATTAAGTTCTTCTTATGGTTCTCTC
The DNA here is from genome assembly GCA_963277665.1 of Viscum album. NCBI lineage: Eukaryota > Viridiplantae > Streptophyta > Magnoliopsida > Santalales > Viscaceae > Viscum > Viscum album. The sequence goes on from OY728125.1 coordinate 1,612,423,632, forward strand.
TATGTCCTTTTACTCTCTATGAAACCTATGTATCCTTTAGCTTGATTTTGGGTGATATTGGTCATTATTTTGTGACTTTTTATCCTAGGATTCAAGAGATAAACTCATTTTAATCCCCCACTATATATTAATTTTTTTTATTTCAAACACATTTAAGGGGATGTGAGAACTCACAGAGGTACCAAAAACAAATCCTCATACAACAAACAAGATAGAAAAACCATTGAAATCAAGTTTTTGTCTATTAGACACATTACTCTTAAGTAGTTTCCAAATAAGTCCACTTAAATCTAAATCCAAATTGTATTTGATAAGGTCCTTGAACCAAAAAGATAACTTGTCTCATGTCTGTATGAACTCCTCCATGTTTACCTTCCATGTATTAAATATTCTTTCCAAAATATGATCTTGCTTGTCAATCCACTCCATCTGTACCTCACTAGTGGCCACTTAAAGTGCTCTCTTAGACATCTTATCACCATCCTCCTTTGAGGTGTTGAACAGAATTGGTTTATCCAACATCTCTTCCTCATAATGGATGATAAATTCCCATATCTCCCCTTCTCTCTAATATTCAGGAGGAAATGAAGCCTCCTTCCCCAATGCCACATCTTTGAAATAAAGTGGAGTCTCCCCTAGCTGAACAACCAACCTCTCGACTGCATCCCCCAAAGGTTTCACCAAAATTTATGAGTTATTCTCTACCTTAGAAAAATCCTTTCCATGCTCTAGAGACCTAGGTTCTCTGACTTGTTAGGCCTCCTCACCTACCACTATATAAACCTCAAGTTCCTTAGGACTACCACCTTTTTTGGTAGACCAAGTCTGCATTGTCCAAGGGAGATATGAGTAGTCTTTGTGACCCTTTGATTTCTATTTCTTAGAAACTATGTAGCACCCCGGGTCCCTATTTTTTTTTATTTCCCTTATTTATACTAAGGTTGTACAAGCTTTTTTTGATCCATCCTATAACATTTTCATCAGATATTTGTCCTTCTCCTTCAAACTCTTATTTTGAGGTAAAAAAGGAGTTTCATTTAGCCCCTCCATTAGAAATCAAAACCTCAAATAAGTTGTTCAAATTGATATAGGCCATAGGCTTCCTCATATTATTGGAACTTAGAAGATTTATTTCTCAAAGAATAGGAACATACCCATCCTGACCATCCGTAGAGATTTCATCGCGAGTACTTGGGAACACGTCACCCTTAGAATTAAAAACCACAACACCAACTGGCATTTCACTAGGCTGAGCAGACCCGTGGTTTCACATAGTTGCAGCACCCCCATGCAACTCAGGGACTGGAGTTCCACCACCATTAGAAATCAAACCCGTTTCATATGATAGGGTAGACAAATTATTCCACTGAGGTCCCTTGATCTCCTCTATTTCCACTGATTTAACTCCCAAGTAGTGTCTCAGTCTCTTGAAAACATAAACAACCTTAGGCTTTGAAAGCATGGACCTATCCTCCTTTCAGATGGTAGGATAAATCCTAACTTCATTGGATCCTAAATCCACTATCACTTGTTTAGTGTTAGCAAAAACTATCTTTCCACTCCCCATCCTAACCTTCATAGAGATTCCTTCACCCGAGATGTTCAAGGGATGTTCCGCTTACGAAAAGCCAAGTGATCCTTGCCTACAAATGAGGGATTCATGTACAAGACACTTGTGAGATGAACAGAAGTGAACCCATGATTTATAGCGAAATGATTGGTACCACCACAATTCAACTTCAATATCAACACAAACAATATTCTTCGGTTGCTTGGAAACACCAACTTCAACACAAATCCTAGGAGAAATTGTTTGGTAGACGATGCAGGTGCGCTATTCTGAGAAGATAAAATTCCCCAGCAAATTACCAACTAGACGAAGGATCTCCAGGTTCTAAAATGGTAGGGGATGACCAGGAAGAGAGATCCAAATAGACATGGTAGGAGGATCATGCATCAAGTGAAAATTAAATTACCATCTAAAGAGGGAAAATCACAAACATGTGATTACACACATAGCATTCACCCAAGTTGAAATTAGGTCATCTTATGATGAGAAATTAACCAAGACATGTTTGGAATCCAAAATCCCTATGATCGTGCATTCTTTCAAATTCCACATATTAGCTATGAATTAATATAATACGTCAATGGAAGGTTATATCTTGCCTAAAAAAGTGACCAGTGAAAGACCCTCCATCATAGAGGTCATCGTGAAATCCATGGATAAAATAGAAAACTGTAGAAACCCCATCTACACATGATTGAAATTTAGGGGTAACCTCAATGGTGGGGAAGATATGAGAATAAGGATCAGTGAAAGGAGTAAAGGGAGAAGATAGAGTAGGTTATTGAAGAGGAGGATAACTTGCCTCTCCCCTGGCTGAAGAGGGACAAGGAGGGGGGGGGGATGAAGCCATCAACTAGGTTATCCAAGGTGATTTTTTCTCCCCCCTTTATTCATTCTCTAATCATTATTTATTGTTAGGGAAGCCATGACAATGGTGTTGATTGAATTTTGGTGCTTCTAGTTGATGGTTTTGATGGGGAATGGTTATGCATAAAATTTTTGGTTAATACTTGTGTTTTGGGTGGCGTTTGATTGTAGTTTCCTCATCATTTGTGTAGTGTTCATCAAAGTGTATTTTGAGGTAGGGGACTTGATAATTATATTTCTTTAATTATGGATGAATACTTATTTTTCATTCTTTGGGTGAATGATTAAACTAACTTAAGAAGATAATTAAGTAGAATAAAGGAATTAAAGCTAATAGTTTGATTCACATGTGCTTTAGTAAATTCCATGTTATTACCCATATATTGATACTTTCCATATGTTGATGCTTTTTAGTTGATTATATGTGGTCATCATTGTGGTGATGGTAGGGCTAGATGACATTATAAAGGGAATTATTTTGGATGTTGTGGCGGATATGACATGGTTTTGGAAGTCATTGACATTGTGTAATGTTGTGGTTTATGTGATATTATGAAGGGTCAGTGTGGTTGTGTTATAGTTTCTTGGTAACATGGTTTGATACTAAAATGAATAAATGAATAGATCAGGAAAAGAAAGTGGAATACAAATGGAATTAATTAAAATAATTATGTTTAATAGGTTAGAAAGAGGTAAGAAGTTGTTCAATCAAGAAGATAATATGAAAGGGAAGGAAAAATTGAAACATGTGAAGTATGTAATAAATATGAATGAGGAATAATGAACAGATTGAATGGGGAAAGTGAAAAAAGGAAAGGCTGAACAATAAGTATGGATAAAAGAACATAAAGTGTTAAGAAATGGTAAATATATAATTTAACAATGATGTGATTAAATGGGAAGTTGTTTATATATTGTGCGTTTGTTTGATGTAGTTGATTATGGTTGTATAGTAGTGTGAAAGAAATTTTTAGTGTGAGGTAGTTGGGATGCTGCATTTTAAGAAATTCATAGAAATGAATGAAGTTTTACTTGTAAAGAAACCCTTATTTTGAGTTTTTGTATCTTATTATATCATTTTTATTTTCTTTTTATTTCACATACATCACCACCCGAGTCAGGTAACCTTACTAATGATCATATCACTATAGAAAAAATAGCATTCAACAGTTATTTTCATAATATTCACTAAATGTTTGGTTTAAATTTTTTTAATGATTGTTTCAGAAAATTATTACTAAATAGTGGTGTGTTTTTTAAAAACTATCATGAATTATTGGATTTTTTTATTGGATATATTTGTTTTTTTTAATTTTTTTAATTCTTTTATTACCCAACTCGCCCAACCAACCTACCCCACCCCGATGAACTCCTTGAATGACGATGTTTTTTTGAAAAATATTTTTTAGAAAGATGATGATAAGTGGGAGTGGATTTTTTAAATATCTGAGTGAATTAACTGTGATTTAAATCATTACAAAATACATAAATTTATTTTGTATTTTGTATTTAATTTTAGTATTAATTTTTTAAAAACCATCGGCAAATTTATTATAATTATTAATAATAAATAATAAATAATAAATATATATATTATAAATAATTAATAATTAGTAATAAATAATTCATATTAAATAATTAATATTTAACATTTTTTTTAAATTAAAATATTATTAATATTTTTGATTAATAATTAATCACGATTAACTATTAAAATATCTTATTAATTAGTAATTGAATAAGTTTAAAAAACTAGTAATTAGTCATTAATAATATAGTAATTAGAAATTAATATTAATAATATATAATCATATATATATATATATAAATATATAAATATATAAATATATAAATATATAAATATAAACATATAAATATTGAATATAAAATTTTAAATAGATACTTTTATTTGAAAAGATTTGGGGTCAAAGCCCCATTGATAAAAAAGAAAAGAAAGAAGAAAAATAATAGAGTAAGGGGTCAGAAATACATAACTACCCTCAATAAGAATCAAATGACCAACAAATTAGAAGGCATAAAATGAAAATTTTAAAAACCATACTCAACCAAATAAGCATCACCTTCATCAGCCCAATCAAATTCTTTACTGTAAGGACCCAACCCTAGTTTCTCATAGATGGTGCCTTATTTGATTAAATTGTCATATAAACAAGGAATATGCATCTCAATGGACCAATTAATTTATTATTATTGGAAAAAAGATATATACATAAGTTCAACATTACAACTTGGAAAGCAATACAACCTAGAAACTCCTTTGAAAACATCCATAAAACCTAGGTTATTTCAACATGTCATTCATAATAAAATTATTCATGCCCAGAGAAAATGAAACATAAGAAAGGGGTGAGATAAAACACTCAGTAAGGGTAAGTGATACAGTGGAAAATACATAAACACTAGGCTAGTTGAAAAACTAAAAAATATGCCTTTAACAAAAACTTGAATACATTATTGCAGGAATAAGAGCTGAGTAAGTAATGCCATAATTAAACATAATCATGGGTATTCTACTAGTGAAATAAAAAAATAAACCATCAATAATATTTTCATAATTAGGGAATTCCTAATGTGGGACATCATCACCACACCGTTAAGGCCTCATTCTATGATAATAAATAATCATTTTGTCAAAGCCTTGTGAAAAGACCGTAGTTTGTCTCATGAGAGCTACTAATGCACCGGGGGTGATATAAGGGGGCCACATGACACTTTCTATGTCCAATTAATTCCTCATATTAACAAGGATAAATATAGATAAAATATACATTCAAATTGAAACTAATATATGAAATGAAAACTAGTTTCCCCGAACATTAAGCACAAACACTAACCATTTAGAGTAAATTAGTGAATTGTTTTAAGATAGCACATACAAAACCAAAATAATCATAAACCATTAAATTAAATATGTTATATGATTCCATTAAATAATACTCCCAATAATACATAATAATCAAAAAGTGTGTTGAAATACATGAAGATACTCTTATAAAATATTCGAGTAATTCTTGAGATAAATACCCTTTTACTTTGAAAAGAAGAGTTATTTTGCAAAAATAATTGAATAAAAAAATAAGTTAAGTAAGATAGTATTTATATAATAACAATATTGATTTTATAAAGATAATGGTTTCCAAAAATATATTATAGAGTGCCCTTGAAAATAGGTAAGAATTTGAGAAACTCCCTTGAACAGAACCTGCATTTCGAAAATAATTTTGAAAGATCCTTTTAATACATGTAACCCCACATACTATTAGGAAGGATTATTGTTGATAAAAATATGTATAATACTACCATATAATTTTTGAGGAATATATAATAATACATAATAATTTCTTTGAGGTAATAAGATAATAAAAGTAACTTGAATGAAAATGGAGGTTCAGGTGGAAAACCCTTACCTTAAGTCTGAATGTGTTACCCTCTTGAACTTAAGGTCATAGAATATAAAATTAGACTTCTTAATAACTTAATTAATAACATATTATACATTTATTTAGTTTATCATAATTATTTTTAGTTCATTTATGTACTTATTGATCAGTTATAATATCAAATTTAGTCATTCCAGAGTGTTAATTTTCATGATTTTCATAATCGGTTCACTTGTTTTTAAGTAATGGAGTTCATGAGGAATGGTTTTAAATATGTAGAATTAAAATTAAATATTATTTATGAACATAAATAATTTTTAATGGTAATTTATATCATTTGGTTACATGGAATGAGGATGAATCATTAGATGGAAATCACTTCGATTATTTGGCGGTATTTGGATTATTATGAACTAGTTTTGTCATATAAATTTATAATATGTACATATACTGGTTCCTGAATATTAATTAGGTTATAATACATATATTATAGTTTTTTTAAACCATAAATACGAATTCATGTCAAGTAATGAAGTAGAAATTGAAGAATGAAACTTTGTCATCCATGAAGGTTATAAATTGGAACCTTATGAACGTTGATTTCGTTTATAAAAATAAAAGGGAGGGAGTAAGAATATTGATGATGGTTCTTAAATTCACATGATATAATTCTAGTATATATATTATAATGTATTTATCATGGTCATTTGGATAGATGAGGTGAGTATAGTATAAAAAAGAACATAAATTTAAATGAAACTAAATGAAAAAGATGGGTGCTTTACCTCTTGAAGTAACCTCCTTGAGAACCTCCTTAAGATAAGGGGTTTTGGTCTTTTGGAAAGACCAAGAGATTATAGGATGTGGGGTGTGACTAGGTAAGGGCAATTGGGCAAATATTTGAGGAGATTTAAGGCTTAGATAAGTGAAGACAAGAGGAAGTGGGGGGGGGGTTATAGTTGTGGAGAGGAGTGAATTTTAAATATTTTATTCATTATTTTATCATTTCCCTCAATAAAAACAATAGTTTTGGTTCATGTGATGCATAATAGTAATAATTTAATTTTAGTTAGAACCAAGTGTCCTTACATCACTTAATATGTCATAAATATTGTATTTAACTGTTAATTTGTATATACTGTATTTTACCGTATTTCACTATTCATCAAAAATTCAAGAATTTTAGAAAAATACAAAAAATTAACCCCTACCATTTTTCAACATATTGAATTAAAAAATGAACTAAATTTTTCAAAAATAATTTTCTAAATATTATTAATTTAATTTTTAAATAAAATCATAATTATTTTGAAAAATAACAATTTTAAAGGTATAATTAGTTTTATATCACATTGAAAAATTAATTAAGATCTCATTATCTTATTACCTTATGAAAATAAAATATTATCATTATTTAATATCCATAAGGGTCATATTACTATTCATATTACTATTTATAAGGGTATGTTACTATTCACCAAAAATCATGTTTGTTCTATCACACTTCTAATGACTTACTAAACACAACTCTAGATTACCATTTTTTGAAATTCAAAAAAAAGAAGAGGAAAAGTTGTGTTTAATTGCTAGATTATAAAATGTTTTTTTGTTGGGTCATAGTGTTTCATGCATTCAATATTTTTTTTCAAAATCTTGGGCTATTACATTCTCCCCTCCTTAAAAAAATTTCTTTCTAAAAATTCATAGAATGTTACCAAAAAAATTTGGGTATGTCTTTAACATATGGTCCTCAAGATCCCATGTTGCTTCCTCCATCTTTTGGTTCCTCCAAAGAACATTTACCAGACGAGTCATCCGATTTCTCAATACTTTTTCTCTGGTATCAAGAATCTTTATTGGCTCTTTACAATAAGATAGACCAGTTTAATGTTTTATTTCTTCATAGTTTACTACATGTGTTGGGTATAGAATGCATTTCCTTAACATTGATATGTGGAACACATTGTGAAATTTGGAGAGACTTGATGACATTTCCAAACAGTAAGCTACGACTCCAATTTAATCTAGAATTTTAAAAGGTTTGATGTACCTGGGACTTAATTTTTCCTTCTTATTGAATCTTATAATACCCTTCCATGGAGATACCTTTAAGAAAACATGATCTCCTTCTTGAAATTAAAAATCCTTCCTTTGGTTATCAACATAGCTATTTTTCCTACTTTGAGCTGTTTTGATATGGGTTTGGATAATCTTCACCTTTTACGTTGTTTCCTCAAAAAGTTTTGGGCCTATAAGCTTTCTTTCACCAACATCATTCGAACAAGTTTGCGTACGACATCTCTCTCTATATAACGATTCATATGGTGCCATATGAATACTTGAATGGAAGCTATTATTATAAGAAAATTCTATGAGAGGTAAATACTAACCCCACATACCTTCAAAGTCAAGTGAACAAGACTTCAACATGTCTTCCAAAGTTTGAATAGTCCATTTTGATTGTCCATATGTTTGTGGGTGGTATGAAGTGCTCAAGCGAAGATTAGTATCTAAGGCCTTCTGAAGACTTTTCAAGAATTGTGGTGTAAAACGGGGAACAAAATTAGAAACAGTTGATAAGGGTATACCATGGAGTCTTACAAAATCATTAATATATAGTCTTTCAAAACTTTCAGGTGGTAAATATTCTCTTATATCATGAAAATGTGATGATTTTTTAAGATAACCAACAACTAACCATATCGCATCATTCTTTCTTGGAGTCTTTGGTATCCCGATGAGAAATTATATTGTAATATCATCCCACTTCCACATAGGTATTGAAGGGGTTGCATGACTCCTCTAGGATGTTGTCTTCTAGCCTTCACCTGTTAACAAACCAAACATCTCGACATGTGATCAACAATCCCCCTCTTCATGTTTTCCCACAAAAAATGTTCATTTAGATCTCTATACATCTTTTTACCAAAAGGGTGTATATAGAAATTAGAGCTATGAGCATCCTCCAATAGTTTCCTCTTTAGCTCAGGAAAAGTGGGAATACAAATCCTCTTTCGAAATTTCAAAACAACACCTTCATATAAGGATTCAATCAACTTACCATTATTTATAGATTTAATTTTCTTTTGAAACTCCTCATCATCAGACTTAGAACTTTTTATCCTTTATAGTAAATAAGGTTTTTCAAGCATTTGAAAAAGTAGTGATGTGTTACCTTCATTGATAATTACCATATCCATATTTACTAGATCAATGAACATATTATCCCTTTAAACTCTCATCTTATTGAGAATTCCATGGTCCTTTCTACTCAAAGCATCCACCACCTTATTTTTCTTCCTCAGGTGGTAGTGTATTGTGCAATCATAATCTTTGAGTAGCTCAATACATCTCTGTTGTCTCATGTTGAGTTATTTCTTTGAGAATATATATTTCAAACTCTTATGATCTATATATATATATCACATTTTTTTTCCATAGAGGTATTGTCTCCAAATCTTTAGAGAAAATATTACTACTGATAACTCAAGATCATGAGTTGGATAGTTTTTTTCATGAAATTTTAGCTACCTAGATGCATAGACAATCACTCTATCATTCTGCATAAGGACACATCCAAGTCCTTTCTTTTATGCATCACTATAGATCACAAAACCATCATTCCCTAATGGTAGATTCATGGTTGGAGAATCCACTAATCTTCACTTTAATTCTTTAAAACATTCTTCACATTCCTTTTTTCATACAAAATTAACCCTTTTATGTGATCTTGGTCATTGGGTTGGCTAAATGGGTGAGGTTCTGAATGAAACGCTGATAATAACCTGCTAAACCAATTAAACTATATACATAAGTTATATTTATTATAGTAGGAAATTATTTCACAACCATTATCTTCACAAGATCTACATATATTCCATCCTTAGAGACAATGTGGCCTAGAAAGGAAACTGATTAGAACCAAAAATCACACTTGCTAAATTTCCCATATAATTCATTTCTTCTAGGAGTCTTCAAAAGAGTGTGCAAGTGATTTTCAATATCTTCATATCTTTTAGAGTATACCGGGATATCATTAATAAACACCACTACAAATTCATTAAGACATTCCTTAAAAACATTATTCATTAGATCCATGAAAATAGATGGTGCATTAATTAGTCCAAAATGAATTATTATAAACTCATAATGCCCTTACCTGGTTCGAAATACTGTTTTTGGAATGACTTCCTTCATCACAAGAAAATGATGATATCTAGATTGAAGATTAATCTTCAAAAAATATTGGGCACCAGGAAGTTGATCAAATAAATCATCAATTTGTGGAAGAGGATACTTATTCTTTATTTTAATAGAATTGAGTTCTTTGTAATCAGTGCACATCCTCATGGATCCATATTTCTTCTTGAAAAAGAGGGCATGGGCTCCCCATGGAGAAACAATAGGTTGAATAAATCATTTATCACTCAATTCCTGTAGTTGTTTTTTTATTTCAACTAACTCCACAATGGCCATTCTATAAAGGGTCTTTGATATGGGTCTTGAACCAGGAATTAAGTCAATGGAAAACTAAATTTCACACTCTAGAGGATGTCTAGGTAAATCCTCTAGAAGGACATCAACATATTCTTTCACAATAGGTACATCTTCTATTTGAACATTCTTTTCCTCACCCATAGTTATTGAATTCCCTCCTCCAAAATAATTGAATTTATTAGAGCTACTAGGGGTGGATCTAGATGAGAATCAGATGGTGATGTTTTAGACCTAAATATAAGGGATTCCACATCATCCTAAAAAATTGTAACCTTCTTCTTCTTGAAATAAATTTTCACATAATGGTTTGAAAGACAATATATGCCAATTATTATATCAAATTAAATCATGGGTATGACAATAAAATCAGCAGATAACACACTTTTATATGCCATAATGGGGACTGATTGACACAACTTTGTTGCAATGATACTTCCCTTAAGAGTTTTGACTGAAAACTCCCTTATCAAATCAAATAGGAAATATCTTATTTTCTTGGAAAACTGGGAAGATATGAAAGAATGTGATGATCCAAAATAAAATAAATCATTGGCTAAGTTTGATAAATGTGATGATCCAAAATAAAATAAATCATTGGCTAAGTTTGATAAATGATTAATGTATATGCCACCACTTCATTTGGAACTTAAACATCTATAGTTGTGACCACATAATCTTTTCTTTCCTCCCTTGGCCTTCTTTGGGGAACATTTACCTGACAATTTGGACATTCATGTGCATAATGTCCCATATCCTAGTAATTGTAGCATTGAACATTGGTATCTTCTTTCTTCCCCTTACAATCCCATGATAGGTGGAATTTTTCTCCACACCTGTAACATATTCCCATTCCCTTCAAGAATGTGCCAGGGTGTTTCTTCCCACAATTACTATTAGATGGAAATTCAACTCTTCACTTCATCCCCATTTCCTTATTTCCCTTTCCATAGTTTTTGGCAGCCCTATTCTTATCCCATTTCCTTTAAAGTCATAAGACTTAGAAAATTATATTTTTGTCTTTATAGCACTTGAGACTATATCTTCATATGGTAAGAAACTTTGGGAGACTAGATCCCTTTGGAGTAATGGTTTTAAACCATCAAAGAATCGATCAATTTTTCCCCTTGGATTACATTTGTAGTCCACAACATGCCTTTTCCAACCTTGTAAAGTTGGATTCATACTTGGAAAAAAATTTATTATCCTTCTTCCTTAGATTCAAGAATTGCCTCTCTATATCCTCTCACTGTTTACAAGGGAAATATTTTTCTAGGAATATTTACTTAAAACCCCTCCATTCCATATCTTCAATTTATTCCTCCTCATTTTTGTTTTGGATTAACGACCACCACTGATTCACATCTTCCGATAGACGATAAACTTCTATAACAACCTTATCTCTTTCTTTACATCCTAAAGCAAGGAATATCTTCTTTAGAGAACTTATCCACTGCTCATCTATAAATGGGTTTGTAGTCCCATTGAATGACAGAGGCTGTTGTTGCATAAAGAGATCTAACATAGCTCCTCTATATGGTGGATCTGGATGATCCATATGGGTAAGGTTATTGTTCATAACTTGATTAAGTTGTCCTAGTATAGTTATAAGCGACTCTGCACCACTCACAACACCAAATCCAATATCATTATCTTGAGTTGGAGGGAAATCCCTACATGGTGTACCTGTGTTCATGTGGTTTCCATTTCTTCCACTAGGAACCATTTCTAGATAATGTAATACACTATATTCGGTTATGAATAATAATTTATAATCATAACTTAACAAAATACTTTGCATAAATTAAAATCCTATGCATGGCTAATCCCATAATCACAAAAATGGTTTCTTTGAGGAAAAGTTTTCATTTAAATCCTTCATAATGGATTGTAATGAAAATGTGAATTATCCTAAGCATACCCCTCAGGAGTGTCAATACTGAGATTGCAGAAAGGCCCATTGTCATGTACCAGGATACCCCAGGTGAAGACCAAAACACCTTGTCAGTGTTTTCACTCCTAGGTACATCTATGCCAGAGATACCTCTACTTGTTTGTATCCAGACAATGATGTATTTTCTAGAAATATCCACATAACCTATTCCTTACCAAAATTCTAATACGTTATTGTATGTTTATCCTCAAATAATATCTTAGGTAATCTTCCCCAATCTACATTTTCTAAATCTAGTTTCCAAGTTTTCTACTAAACTTCCTTTGATACCAACTGTAAGGACCCAACCCCAGTTTCCCAAAGACGGTGCCTTATTTGATTACATTGGCATAAAAATAAAGAATATTCATCCCAAAGGACTGACTAGTATATTAGTATTGGAAACAAGATACATACATAAGTTAAACATTACAACTTGAAAAGAAATACAACATAGAAATTCCTTTGACAACATCCATAACTCCTAGGTTATTTCAGCATGTCATTCATAGTAAAATTATTTATTCATTGATAAAATGAAATATAAGAAAGGGGTGATCTAAAATTCTTAGTAATGGTAAGCAATATAGTAGAAAATATATAAACATTAGGAAATTTGAATAACTGAAAACATATTCCTTTAATAAAAACTTGAATATGTTAAGGTATGAATAAGAGATGAGTTAGTAATTCCATAATAAAACATAATCATGGGTATTCTAATAGCTGAATAACCACATGAACCATCAGTACTGTTTTCTTAATGAGGGAATTTATAATGTGGGACATCATCACCATACCGTCAATTCCTCATGCCAAGACCACAAATAATAATTTTGTCAAGGCCTTGTGCCAAGACCGTAGTTTATCTCGTGAGACCTACCGATGCATTGAGGGGCTATAATGGGACCCACCCAACACTTTCTATGTATAATTACTTCATCATATGAATGGGGATAATTATATACAACAAATACATGCATATTTAAACTAATATATGAAATATAAATAACTTTCCCCGAACATTAAGCATAAAAACTGACCATTCATAGTAAATTGGTGAATGGTTTTAAGATAGAAAATCCAAATCAAAAATAATTACAAACAATTAAATTAAATATGTTATATAATAACGTGAAATATTAATCCTAATAATACATAAAAATCAACAAGTTTTGTGAAATACATGAAGATATTCATATAAAATATTTGAGTAATTCTTGTGATAAAACCCCTTTTACTTTGAAAAGAAGAGTTATTTTGAAAAATATTTGTATAAAACCAGAAGTGAAGTAAGATAATATTTTAATAACAAAAATAGTGAATTTTTAAAGATAATAGTTTCCAAAAATATATTATAGAGTGCCCTTGAATATAGGTAAGAATTTGAGAAACTCCATTGAATTGGGCTTGTATTTCAGAAATAATTTTGAAAGTTCCTTTTAAAAATGGTAAACCCCATAAAATAAGGAAGTATTATAGTTGTTAAAAATATATAGAACCATCACATAGAATTTATGAGGATTAAATAATAATACATAACAATTTCATTGAGGTAATTAGACAGTAAAAGTAACCCGAATGAAAATCGAGGTTCGGGTGGAAAACCCTTACCTTAGTCTGAATGTGTTCCCCTATTAAACTTATGGTCCAGGAATATGAAATTAGACTTATTAATAACTTATTTAGGAACATATTATAAATTTAGTTAGTTTATCATAATTCTTTTTAGTTAATTTATGTCCTTATTGATAAGTTATAATATCGAATATTGTCGTTCCAGAGTGTTCATTTTCTAGATTTTCATAATCGGTTCACCTATTTTTAAGTAATAGAGTTCATGTGGAATGGTTATAAATCTCTAGAATTAAAATTACGTATTATTTATGAACATCCAGAATTGTTAATGTTCATTTATATCATTTGGTTACATGTAATGAGGATGAATAATTAGATGACAATCACTTCGATTATTTGCTAGTATTTGGATTATTATGAACTAGTTCTGTCATATAAATTAAAAATATGTACATATATTGGTTAATGAATATTAATTAGGTTATAATAAATAAATTTTATTTTGGTTCCACCATAAAAATTGTTTCATTACCATTAATTAAAGAGAAATTTAAGAATGAAACTTCGTCGTCCACGAAGGTTATAAATTGGAACCTCATGGATATTGATTTCGTTTATAAAAATAAAAGTGAGGGAGTAAGAATATTGATGATGGTTATTAAATTAACATGATATAATTCAAGTATATAGATGATACTAGAGTTATCAAGATCATTCGGATAGAGGAGGTGAGAAATTTATAACAAAAGAAGATAAATTGAAATGAAACTAAATGAAAAAGAAGGGTGCTTTACCTCTTGAAGTAACCTCCTTGAGAACCTCTTTAAGGGAAGGGGTTTTGGTCTTTTGTCCAGACCAAGAGATTTTTGGACGTGGGGAGTGACTAGGGAAGATTAATTGGGCAGATCTTGTAGGAGATTCAAGGCTTACTGGAGTGAAGAGAAGAGGAAGTGAGGGGGGGGGGGGTTATAGTTGAGGAGAGGAGTGAATTTTGAATATTTTATTCATTATTTTGTTATTTCCATCAATATAACCAATAGTGTTGGTTCATGTGACCCCTAACAGTAATACGTGCATATGAGTTCTAACCAAGTGGACTTACATCACTTATGATGTCATAAATAGTGTATTTAACTGATAATTTGTATATACAGTATTTTACCGTATTTTGCTATTTATCAAAAATTCCAGAATTTCAGAAAAATCCCAAAAATTCACCTCTAACATTTTTCAAAGAACAGAGTTCAAAAATGAACTTCATTTTTCAAAAATTATTAATTTAATTTTTAAATAAAATCATAGTTAATTCAAAAAGTAACAAATTTAAATGTATAATTAGTTTTATAACACATTGAAAAATTAATTAAGATCTCATTATATTATTACCTTAAGAAAATAAAATAATATCATTATTTAATATTCATAAGGGCCATTTTACTATTCATATTACTATTCCTAAGGGTATGTTACTATGCACCAAAAATCAAGTTTATTCTATCAGACTCCAAATGACTTACTAATCATAACTCTAGATGATTTTTTTTAGAAATTTTAAAAATAGAAGTGGAAAATTTGTGTTTAATGGCTAGATTATAATTGTTTTTTGTTTTTAGGGACGTTGTGTTTCATGCCTTCTATATTTATTTTCAAAACCATGGGTTGTTACATTCACTCAAAGAGATAAACCTATTGGAGTACTTTCAGAATCCAGTAGCAAGGGGAGTGGACCTTATGCTCATCATGGTTCAAAGATTTGAGTAGTATTTTGAAGGCTTGATTTTCTTCATAGGTACTAAATGTCCCTTATCATATATATTTTTTCCTTGAATCACTTTATCTCTATAAGTTGAATTATTCCTTTGTACCTTATCATCCTCATCAAGGTCTGAAGTGTCTCCCAATTTACCAGTGGAACCTAAAATATTTCTTGTGTGCTTGATGGCCTGAAAAAAATCAATATTTATTTGTACTTGCACATCAAACAGTCTTACCTATATAGGGAGAGCATTACTCCCATGTTTTATATCACCATTTCGATCACTATAATTCTTTAGAGCTCATGCCAGAAAAAAGGTACCATGTTAGAGAATATATTCTATTGGAGATACTAGACATTGTATGTACTACTCCAACACATTCCTTGAACCTGGAAGAAAATCAAAATTATCTCTTTGAAAGTGAGTAGCTTTAGAAAAACTACATCGCTTCAGAATAATACCCTGATTACAAGGTTCTTATCCCTTTATAGATAGGCCCAAATTATCAATATTATTAGGTTTCCCATAATTTCTATAAGGTTATGCAGATACCACACCTCCTGGTTCCCCACTTTCAATTAAAGAAAACACTTTCATGAAAACAAAATCTATCCTAGTAACTATTTGGTACTGGTCTAAATCAAGACCAAAATGACTTGATGGACCAAGATGATTCTGATGTTCTAGAGGGAATAAAGTATGTAGAGGCCTTTTATCAACCACTTTCTTTCCATACCAATTGAAGTTACTCAGACATGCAATATCAAAACCTTGATTCTTTCTATTCTATCTACTTCTAAAAATGGAGGCATAATGTCCCCTAATGGAGAAAATTGAGAAAGTGATAGACTTCTTACAGTCTTTCCTTCCATTTCCTATTATTTTAAAATAAGAGGAAAATGGTGGAAACCTTTCATATTCAAGTATAATGGTAATATCATAAAATAGTGTGGATAACACCATGCTCTTGGTTAAAATTGTGCTCAAATAAATTTCAACAAGCATGCTAGAAAAATTATAAATAACTAGCCTCTTTATTTTTTTATGTCCATTTTGATAGGAACACCTACTGTAGAAGAAATTTCAAAAAAAATTGGAAACCAAAATATACAATTCAAGATAAAGAACCTGGCACAAACTTTCACACGAGTATTTCTTACCTCAAATGGGTTAAAAATAGAATTCCATTCTTGGATTCAAAAAGCTCCTAGCCTCAGAGAGATTGATCAAAATACCCATGACTTCTTCTTTAATTATGAACTTAGGAATAGAATATAAAAGTATCCAAGCCATTACATAGATATAAATATATATACATATATACAAATACCCCAAAATCACTTGCAGGGTGAAGCTTAGTGGTATTTTCCCCTATGGGTCTTAGTGAGAACTTGAATTAAAGTCTCACCAAGTACCTCCCTACATTCTATGTTTCCTTCTTTTATTTTTAATATATCCCCTTTCCCAAATTAAACTGAGGCTTAGACCACCCCTTTTTTTATAAATACCCCTAAATACAAATTTAGATATAAATATATATGATAATATAATTACCTAAATGAGTATATATAAATAAATAAATATAAATATGTAGATATGTATGAATAGATATTGATATATATAACTTTATAATTATATAATTATATAAAATATATATTTAATTATATATCTAACTATATATATGTAAATACATGTAAACAAAATTATATATAAATATATATAAATATATAAATATATGTAATTATGTATATATATACATATTTATATTTATTTATAATTATATGTGTTTTTATACATTTATATATATTAACAGATATTTATATATTTATGTATATATTCGTAGATATTTACATATATTTATTTATGTAAACAAATATATAAATACATATATTTACATATACATGAATTCATGCATGCACATACACACACATATAAATATAAAAATATATAGAAATATAAATAAATAAATATAATAAATATATAAATACATACAATTATAAATATATTTATATATATTTAGGTATATCATTTTATAATTAAATGTATTTATATATATCTATGTATGTTTATATAAAATCGTACTTATTTGTATGTATTTATAAGTATATGTATTTATATATAATTATATATATTAATAGTTATATATATTAATATATATTTATGTTAATATATATATATATATTAACATTTATATTTTTATATATAATATTTATATATAATAATATTTTTTTTACATAAACCCCATCCCCCATTGTGTTCCAATGCTCTTCCTGGAATACCACTCCCCCCCCACCTGAAGTAGGCATTAGGTTCTGAGTCTTAAATGCTACTTCAAGGTTCAACTGAGTTAACCCGTCACTGATCACGAGCCCCTCCCCGAAACAACTGGTTAAATCATTCATGGGTATCATTATGAACCTTGTGTCCAACCAACATGTGATGCACATGCTCACCTTTAGGGCACTTGAGCAGGGATACAAACAGTGAGACTCGAAACCGAGACCTCACCGACACCCCGTAGAGTACATAGATAGTTGGATACTCCCTCAAGGGAATATATAAATATAATTATATATAATGATATATATATATATATATATATATTTATTTATGTATGTATGTATTTAAGTGAAAACACAGACATACACACATAAATGAATATTAAATTCTCTTTAGTTAATAGATAAAGGGCTTTGTGGATTGGTAAAGACTTTACAGAATAATCAAGAGGCAAGACGTTCAAATACCACCACATTCATATATATAATTATTTTTTAGGGCAGGTCGAGGCCGGTGGGTTGGGTTAGAAGGAATGGGTGTTGGGTGGGGTGGGGGATGGGGCAGGTCGACCAGAGCAGGGCTGATGGGTTAGTCAGGTAACAAAAGATAAAAGATAAAAGATAAAAATATATATTTCTTAAAATATTTAAATAGAAACCTCCTCTAATTTTTTTGTGAAAAAAATAACTATAGAAAAAAATATCCATGAAATGATCTTGATATTTCTACCGGTAACCATTTCTAGATATCCCCATCAATTATTTATAGAAAGTTTAAACCAATTCTAAACATAAAAACCCATTAGAAAATGAAGTTTCTAACATCGTGTATGAGGACACAAATTCCAGGTGTTTCCCCCAAAATCCAACTTATAGTGGGAAGAAATGAACAACTGATCTGTCTTGACTGATCTACCTTTAGACATAGTACAATCTGTCATGGATTGAGGTTTTATCTGTATATATATACAAGTTATAATGGATTGATATTGTAATATATATATGTTTGTTGACATGGTTTTGGGGTTATGATGTGGATACATGGTAGGGGATGTGAATAGTAGGAGGAGGGAATAGAATTGATTTATTTTATTCTCATGTTACCCTATTGTGATGGGAATGCAATGTAGAATTTTTATGTAGTACATGGTAGTGTATATGTGGTTATCTCTAGGATATGGTATATTGTTATGTAGATATGTGAATATGGAAGGGATTAAAGCACCATACACAAGTCGTTGGGGGCTTGATTGTAGTTTTCCTGATTCTATTTGTAACATCTTGACACATGATCCACTTAACCCATGCCCCAAGCTAGTGGTTCACATGGCCTCAAGAGTGCATCCAAATATTCTAGAGGCTTCCAACTAGAAATGAGGGTCTAAGGTTGTACATCGAGAGACTATACCCTCATATTAGAGTGGAACACCATATATAATAAATGACAAGACAACAAAAGAATAATATATAACATAATAGCACAATAAAATCAAATATAGTAATCAAATGAATAAGAATATGTAAACAAACAACTATAATAATATCCAAAGTCCAATAGGTTGAGTCATATACAATGATGTCATGACATTTTGATATACAAAAAAGGGAAACATGGGACATTCATATACAACATGCTATACAAAAATAGAAAATTCTGAAAGGATACTCCACTAGAATCTCAAGCATATTCTTAGTACTATTCTCCCATGATCAATACTATAAGATAAAAAAATAAATTAGTTGTAGTAGGAAACTTTACCTTATCAATACACGCGGACAAGTAATCTACTCGAGTACCAAAGGAAGCCCAACATGGTGTAAGATAAAATCCCAACGGGCCACCACCAATGGTGACTAGTAATAATCCAATATTTGTACATAGAAACAATAGTGTGTTGGTAATAACAACAATGAAGAAAGATGAATAAATAAAAACTAGTCAGATTAGGTTCCTATAGGACACCTGGCTGGCTCTACCGACTTCGGATTAGGTCGGTAGAAGTCTGATTAGTAACCATGCATATATATATAGTAATAATATATATATATATATATATATATTATATTTATATACTGTATCCACCTATATAAACTAAGTATGTGAGGATATAATTAGCCATATACATGGATACTAGGGAATGCCTGGACACAAGAAATAACACAGGAATCCCTAACTAGTCTAACAAGATGGTAGGATATAGGAGGGGGTATATGCCCTGAATCTCATAATGAACGTGAGATGTCTTGATCAATACTCTAGATAGGTGGGGTGATACATCATGACCAGAACCCTAAATAGAGAAACATAGAATGTAATTTCCACCATATGGATAAAAATATAATGGTGAGATATGTCATGCTCAATACCCGATGTAAGAGAGAGTGAAAAATCATGCTCAATAAGTCCCTTAACCATCGCTCTGCAACTAATGTCAATGGAGTAATCAAAATATTAGTAATATCATGTGGGGTCACCACTTTAGAATAATAATCATAAACCCAATATATAAATGAGTTTCACATAACATATAATCCAAATATAAAAGCTTGAAAAAAGTGGTGTGGCCTTATCAACCATTTTATATCAATAGAATTAACCCATTTAATTCATCAAGCATGATAATTAATTTCCATTAATTCAATAAATCCATTTAATAAATATATAGTCAAGGATATACAATTCCGTGGTTCAAACAAGCACATAGAAGGTGCTATTACCAATTAGAAAATTACCGAAAATGGGAAAATCCCATTTATAATCCAATATGGACACTTAATAGGTGTTCCCGTCATTTTAACATTTATAAAATAGTGGGAAAATAATTATCACACCCAAATGGGTACAAACCAAGAGGTCTAAATCCTCTAATAGCATAGAAAGGATCCCCATGAGTTCAACATCATGATTCAATTTATATAAAGAGTAAGAATGCAATTTACTGTAACAGGAGACAATGGACGAAATGAGGCACAATGTCTAGGCTATTAAAACAACTTGACTTTGAAGTAAAAAAAATAGAACACCAAACTGAAGGCCGCATATGAATCCTCATCCAATATTAGCTTCATATTCGAAGTAGATAGAAAAAATGAAGAACGGTCCAACTCCTTGAAAATAGGGAGAATATGATTTCACCTAAATAGAGTAAGAGATATAAAGAAAAACCATGAAAAAGAGCATGGGTATTTGATATCTTATTGATGTGGATCCAAATATTCTAACAATGTTTTATTTGGAGTCCAAATTTAGGAGATATAAAATAATGTATTAGGGGTAGGAAGAATGCTCATAGGAGGAAAAGGTAGAGCTCATTCTTTGGAGAATAATGGATGAAATAAGGGTAAGTTGTTAAAACATTTTAAGAGAAAAGTTGTAATTTCACCCACATAGATAGCGTCAGATGGTTTGGATGCATGGTTTTCCAAACCATGTGCCAACCATGAACTACACCAATACCCAAGGAGGACCCCACACATGATAGGATCATGGTTTTGGTAACTATACACAGCCTGTGAAAATTGCCTTTGAGATTTTTCTAAGGAAAATTGCTCATCCATGCAACCAATAATGCACAATTTTAGAAAACTGTGTGGCCTCTCGATGGACACTTAATTTCACTCAGGGTTACCCCACACAGTTAGCACTAACCATGAATTAACCATGAGACCTACACTATTTACCCACTTATTAGAGCTTTGAGCTTTGAACAAGCCCCAGATTCTCATGGAACCTTCCTTAGTATGTAGTGCACATTTACCATGGTTGAATAAAGAATTTAAACTAAAAAATATGCAGTACCTTAGAAAAAATATGGGTCATTACAACCTCCCCTATTTAATTTAAATCATCCCCAAGTTGACCTTTAGAGGGTAAAGAGGTATCTCTTGGGAAAATCTTTGGCCACTGAGCTTGTATATTAGCTTCCCGTTCCTAGATTTTGTCCTGTACTGGGCCTTGCTTCCATAAAACTAGTATCAAAGGAACTGACCAACCTTAGAGTGTCTCAATGATCCAATCAACAATATTTATTAGATAATCCTAAAAATAATAATCAATATCCATATCAAACTCATCAAACTATAAAATATAATATAGATCTAAATAATATTAGAAAATACGAGCTACATGAAATAAATCATGCATAGAATGGTGTTTTTGAGGATGTTCTATCTGGTAAGCCACTGGTCTAATATGTTTCACAACCTCAAAAGGTCCAACAAATCTAGGTGAAAGCTTACCCTCCACCTAAATACATCGATGGACCAAACTGGGTGAATCTCACAAGAAAAATCGATTTATGACCTCAAAATCGAGAGGTCGTCAACATCAGTTGGAATATGAATAATATCTAGACTGAGTTGTCATCATGCATTTTTTGATCAATTGTACATGCTTTGAAGTCTCCTAGACAATACAGGGTCCAATTATGGTTTCCTACCCTACCTATAACTATCACATAGGTGATTGGAAAGGCCTACCATATAAATCCTCACAAGGGCCATCAAAATGGTAGTATAAAAGCTATTATTATAAGAGAAATAAAAAATGAGTGTATGTTTCTACCAAGAATCCCTAAAGTCAAGGACATATTCATGAAGTTTATACTCTAAAACATGAATCATATTCTCTGTATGTCCATTGGTCTGAGGGTGATAGTCCATGCTCAAAGGAACCTATGTACCCTTGGCCTTATAAAACCCCTACCAAAATTGAGACATGAAGTGAGAATCCCTCTCAGATACAATAGATCATGGATCACAATGAAGACGTATGGCCTCCATGACATATAGCCTACCTAACTCATCTACCAAAAGGTCTCTCTAATAGGTAAGAAGTGTGAAACCTTTATGAAATGATTAATTAAAACGCATACTATATCATTTCCCTGAGGTGATCTGGGTAAAATAGTCAATAAATCTATAGAAACATCATCCTATCTCCACTCAGGAATGAAAAATGCCTGTAAAAGTCCTTCCAATCACTGATGTTCCTCCTTCACCTACTTACTGGTGGAACATTGGGTGATAAATCCAGAAACCTTGTGTTTTATAATATGCCACCAATACTAGTGATGTAAGTATCATTACATCTTGGTGAAATTGAGATGTACTGCCTAAGAAGAGGCATGAAATTCCTGCATCATCTCCTCTTTGATGTTATATTGAACCCAAAAATTCCCATGAATGAATAGGGTCTCAACTTCATCCATCGGCCAACCATATGTTGAATTGTTATCTAGGATACTTTACCTTAGAAATAAGCCTTCATTATCTGAATGGTTCCTCATTCTCACCCATTCTAGAAGGGTAGAGGTCACTGCTAAGGCTAAGAGGATAGTCTATCCATTATCCTTTTGAACCTCAACATGAATTTCTAGAAACAAATCCACGATCTTACACTCCCCACTAGACTCCAGAACCACCCGTGTCTAAGCCTCTCATCTTAGATAATAAACTATAAAATTTTATTTCCCATGTGTATAAGTAACCTCAAAATCAAAGGATTTCAGATACTGAAACCACCTATGTTACCTAAGATTCATATCACGTTGTGTAAAGAAATTCTTGAGGATTTTTTGATCATTTAATACCATAAAATTCTCTCCAAGTATGTATTGTATCTGAAAATATAGATCATAAACTATAACAGCTATCTTGAGGTCATGAAATGGGTAATTCCATTCATGAGGACTCAATTGATGATACTTGTACACGAAGACTTGCTCAACCTACATCAGAATATCTTCAAGCCTGATACCTAATGTCTCACAATTGAATGTTTAACTCATTCCTAGATTTGAAAGAATCAATATCTTAACTGAATTCAATCTTTGATTTAACTTCTGAAAGGATTATTCACAAGATTTTGACCAAAGTAATTTCACACACTTTTTAGTCTGACTAGTAAGAGGTGCTGCCAGGTATGATAAATCCTAGATAAATCATCTGTAATATCCAGCCAGCCCTACAAAGCTCTGTATATGAATGAAATTCATAGGATTATTCCACAAAACTACAAATCTCACTTTATCTAGGTCTATTAAAACTCCTAATTAAAAGATGATATAACCTAGGAAGTGGACTTTATCAACACAAAAGTGGCATTTACTGAGCATAGAATAAAGACAATGCTCTCTCAATGTATTTAGCATGATATCAAGGTGGTTGGCATGGTTCTGTCAAGAGTGAAAATACACTAAGATATAGTAAAAAAATACTACCATGACTGAATCCTGATATGGGTAGAAAACCTGATTAATTAGAGCTAAAACACCACAGGTGATTTCATGAGACCGAACAAAATGACTACGTACTCAAAGAGACCATACCTACTCTTAAAATATGTGTGAGGTATATCCTATAACCTTACATGAACATAATGATATCCTGAACTCAAAAAAATATTTGAAAACAACTTTTCTCTCCAAATATGATAAAATTGATTATCTCTTTGAGGAAATGAGTACCAATTATTTACCATGAGTAGGTTCAATAGATGGTAATTCACACAAAGCCTGATGGAACCATCTACCTTCTTTGAAATAAATGATTGGAAAACCATAAGGATAAGTTTTGGGTCATATAAATCCTTTATCCTCTAGATCTTCCAAATTTTAATTGATCTCCACAAGATCCATAAGTTCCATCCTATAAGGAGGAATGGAAACTGGTGCAACTCCTGGAACTATCTCAATGGTAAATTCTACCTGTCAATCTGGAGGAAGCTAAGAATTTTTTTAGGGAAGACATTCCTAAAAATATCGACTATAGGAGGGAAAATAGTGGGTTTTAACCCTTGATCATCCAATAAAATACTAGAAACTTATATTGTCACTCAACCTAGCCTCCACTACTCAGTTCCCACTTGAGTCGAAAGAAAATATCATTCAATATTATAAACATACCTACCCCCCTTTGTGATGTAAATGTCACCCTATGATGATATCCATCAATATAATCTCAATAGAGAAATTACCAATCCATCCTAATGATTACATTGAACCCTATCATGCCAAGGATGAAGAGATTACATATTAAAAGACATCCACCTATCTCAAGGGGACAATCCTTACAATTATGTATGCTCTTAGATCAGATACCCAGTGGGGTATCAAGCTTCATCACAGCAAATATGTATTCTATCTTGAGTGCCATAATTTCCATGAGTTAATCAGATATAAAATAGCGAGACACTCCTGTGTAAAATAAATCAGACACTAATGTAGAGGTTATTAGAATAGTACCTCGAATGGAAGAAGGTCTGATGCTCTACTCATCTGGAATAGGCTACATTTCATGTAATTATTCTGTACTCGGCCCCAAGTCAAATCTTGACTAGCATGAGCAGGCCCACTCTACTGACGCTAAGAATCATGAGTTTGACTACCTCTACCTTGACCATCACCTCGACCTGAGTGGTTGTTGTTATTCCAGCATCCTTCCTGGGAAGATACTACATGTCCCGCTCAGTAATGTGGGCTTAGTTTAGATCCCCACTCACTAGGTACTAATGGAAAGGTCCTACAGAAGCACTGAATATGCCTCATCCTACCACAACCTCTACATTCCACCAGATCTCATAAATAACGGGGTTTCATATGTCCTAGTTTACCACACTGGTGACATATAAAGAATCTATTAGTATGATATGGATGACTTCTTCTATCGCCATGAGAAACCTCAAAACACCACTTTCACCCATTAGAAGAATCAATTGCAAATCATAGTGCCAAGCCACCCTAGTTCCCACCATCTACTTCCTTCATATTTATTTCAGTGATAAGGGTCTAGATGATGATATCATAAACAATATTCATCCTAAAAACATTGACCTATGATTGGATAGAGTATACTAGGAAATCCTCAAATAACCTAGTGTTCATAATATCATCACCTGATAGATTTGGAGGGAAAAACTATAGCTTTGGAAAAAAAGAATAATATTCCACGACAGATATTGATCCCTGTTAGAGGTTCATAAACTCTCTAGATCATCCATCCCTCAGATTCTATGGAAAAAATTAGTCCTAGAAGATCATCTAGAAATTTTTTCATACCATGTATCGATATTGATATTCCTGGGTAAAAACATCCCACTATCACTTGGTAGAATTACATAGCATATAATAATTGATCTTGACTCTCCTTTATGAAGGCATATCCAGATGCTCAAATATAGAAATCATGGTTTCCATCCATGAATCTACAATATGTGGTCCACCATCCCTCAAAAGGTTGTAGGATGTTATTTATGTAACTCTCGAGTAGCCTCTGCCAAATTAGGGGTAGTTCAAGTGACACATTTCATATATTACATAATTTGGTATAAAAACTCTTTGAACTAGTCATAAACACCCATATCAGAAATAAAAGGGGGTTTCATATGTGGCACTATAAGAGGAATAACCTATGGATCATGCCCCACCACCTTCGGTGCATGGTCTTCACCACCTTCAAGGTGTAAAACATGAGGATTTCATGGTGGCATGATTATACGATTCTAAAAAAAATCCATAGAAGTGAATTTAATAGTTTTAAATATCACATATAGATAACTTGGAAAGGTACATAGACTTCCTGAGATTAGATCACACCTCTCTTCTTGCTCCAAAGTCTACGTCTAGGTGGTAAATGAGACCATAACAGGCTGTGAGAACATAAGGGACTCTCATCTACCCACTAATAAGGTTGGGTCTAGGTCTAGGCCTCATATAAAATGTTTAATTTGACCATTTCATTATAAAAATTAGATTTATTTTAAATGTGTTCTCATTTATGTATTTGAATCTTTTTAAATGGTTGAATTATATGGATCACCATTTCCAATTTATAAGGTCCCATACTAATTATAAATTGGAATTTGGTATCCACTTAATCAAAACCACAACATTTTCCTTCCCATGTGACCAATGGTCTATGGATCAATTTTCCATAATTGAATACTCATGGTGTCTGCTTTAGCCTATGAAAGAAAACACTGTTAGGTTAAGATAGAAACTTTAAGTGTCAATTATTTATTTAGTCCTACAATATCTATTTAATTTTCTATATATAATAATTAGGCACAAACCATATGAAACAAGAAATCACATGCTCAAAGTAAACTTGGAATAGTTAAATTCATGGAATATCAGTCCTATGGTGTCTATGTTGATGCATGTGATGTCACAACCTCATTTAACTGGGCCAAATAAATGAAATACCATTGTAATAACACCAATAATAATCAAGCCACAAGGAATTTTCATCACCCAATAGTGAAGTCGTATAAAATATAATAAGAAAAATTTAGAAAACAAATTTCAATTCATGGAAATTTGGATTTTTCCTACACGTGGGTTAGAAACTCCTAGGAATAGCACATTACCAAATTCCAAAACATCATAATCCATATCTATTATCTCAAAATAGTAAGACAAGAAAAGAAAACTCCTTTGATACTACATTGTAACATCCGGACTTGGGATCCCCTTAACATATGCCCAGAGCTAGTAGTTCACATGGCCTCAAGCGTGTCTCCTCATACGCTAGAGGCCTCCAGGCAGTAGTGAGGGTCTAAGGGTTTATAGTGGGGAGATTATACCCATATATCAGAGTGTTATAGTGGATATAATTAATGAACAAAGAATAAAAGAATCATATATAATAGAATAACACAACAAAATGAAATATATTACTGAAATGCAGAAGTGTAAGTAATTAAAAAACTGTAATAACATATAAAATCCAATAGTATGAGTCATATACAATGATGTCATGGAATGATGATATAAAAAAATGAGAAACACGAGGCATCCATATAAAGCATTCTATACAAACTAAAAAATACCAAAAGACTACTCCAATTGAATATTTAGAATATACTCAGTCCACTGCTCCCATGATCCATACTATAATCTAAAAAATCAAGTATCTATAGAAAAAAACATTACCTTATCCATACCCACAAGAAAGTAATCTACTACGGTACTAAATGTGGCCTGAGTATGGTGTGAGATAAAATACCAACATGCCACCACAAACGATGCCTAGTAACAATCCAGCCTGTGTACATAACAACAACAGTGTGTATATAATAAGAAAAATGAAAAATGTTGAATAAATAAAAACTGGTGAGTTTAGGTTCCTACATGACACTTGGCTAGCTCTACCTACTTTATCTTATGTTGATATAAATCATATCCATAACCAAACACACACACACACACACACACATATATATATATATAGTAATAATATATATATTATAGTTATATATAGTATCCACTTATATGAACTAAGTATGTGAGTATGTAAGTAGTCATATACCTAGATACTAGGTGATAGCTGGACCTGATTTGTAACACAAACATCCACAACCAGTCTAACGAGCTGGTAGGCTTGGGCAAAGGGTATATGCCTTGAATCTCATAATGAATTTGAGATTTCATGATCAACATTCTAGATATGTGGGGTGAGACATCATTACCAAAACCCTAAATAGAGGAATGTTGAATGTCATTCCCATCACCCACATAAGTGTATAACAGTTAGAGACATCATGCTCAACACTCGATGTAAGGGAGAGTGAAACGTCATGTTCAACAAGCCCTTTAACCATTACTCCTCAACAAATATCAATGGTATTATCATTATATTAGTAATTTCATGCGGGTTTTCCACTTTAGAATAATAATAATATACTTAACATATAAATGGGTGTCACATTTCATAAAATCCAAATATAAAAGAATAAAAAAATTAGTGTGGCCTTGCCACCAATTTCCTTTCATTAAAATAAACCCATTTAATTCATCAAGAGAAGAAATTCATTTAAATTAATTCAATCAAGAAATTTAATAAATATATAGGCAAGGAAAGACAATTCCAAGGTAAATCAATCACTTTGAAGGTGTTATTAGAAATTAGGATATTATCGAAAAACGGGAAATTCCATTTATAAGACAATCTCGATGCTTATATAGTGTTCTAGTCATTTAAACATTATTACAATAATGGGAAAAATATTTAACACTCTCAAAGTGGTGGAAATTAATAGATAAAAATCCTCTAATAGCATAGTAAGAGTAAATTAGAGTGTAACATCCTGATTCAATTAATTTATAGAGGAATAATGCAATTTATAGGAACAATCCCTATTTTCATACATATAGTATGTCTGGGTACCCAAAAACAGCCTGAACATGGTGTGAGATACAATCCCAATAGAAAAAAACCCAATTGTACAATGCTATCTAGTCAATGAATATATAATAATAACAATATGTAGGCATTAATATAATGTTTAAAGGAAGTAATGAAAGTAAACAACCCATAAAGGTATGGGTTCGCATGGACACCCATCCTCTTCTATTTGCTTCAGCTGTAGATAGAAAGTCACTGAATAAATAGTCAGTCCTATATTAATTTATAACAAAGATTATTTAATTAATAAGTCACATTTAATAAATAAGTATTGAGACATAGCATGTATCCCAATATCCCCTGTGAAGGTATGTGATCAAGGATTCCTAACAAGGTAATCAATCAAGTGTAAGAAAAAGACTAAATCTAATCTTTTGATTTGTCTAGGAATAGACATCATATAAATAATTTCATTCATTAACTAATCAAGAACCTAATCTAATCCTTAGAATTTATTATTTGGAATCTAGTTATTTCTCCAGGTATACCATAAACTAGACACCCTACAAGCCCAACCTTGGAATTCATCACTGGGATCTTGGTATTGCTTTAGGTGTGGTATAACATAATCGTTGTTGAGTCCATCCTGGGTAGTACACTAAGGGATCCCAAGCCACACTTCTAGAATAATTATATAGAATCATCCCTTCGAGTCCATATTTGGAAATCCATATAAGGACTCCAAGTGTCAATCAGGCATGTATTAGAATAGCCACTGAGTCCTTCCTTGGTAGTCCACTAAGGATTCTAATTATCACACATGCATAAGTAGATAAACAACCTAAAGAGTCTATCCAAAATGTTTGTATAATAACCCCTGTATCACCCAAGTAATATAATAAACATTAAATCAATATCATTTAATAATGTTAAGTCCATCGCTATTATCATTTCATTTAAATTCACCTTAGAAGGTGGCATAGAAAAAGGATAAGCTTAGAAGGCTTAGTATATTTATTATCTCATGTGGAAATTATCAAGGAAATAATAATCTCATGATTAAGAAAATAATTACATGGAAAAATCCTATGGTCATGGTCATTCAATTCCCTTCCTTTAATAAATTCAATTAAAATATACAACTCCT